>CM038142.1:95638527-96880631 GCA_021437245.1 Aegilops speltoides | reverse complement strand
TCGGACTGTGGGGCCCGATGGGAAGGAGATTCTGTGAGCTTAATGTACGGCCAAGTAGAGTTGGCGCTAAGTATTCCCAACGGACCGTAAGCTAGACAGCCTGTTAGATGGGATTGAAGAGGAGTACAATCACCAATTTGACGATGTAATCTAAAATGACATGTAAAATGCCTTCTAGCCGATTGTAGATCGTTTGTCTTTGCGGACCTTTTCGCTTCAACCTCGGGACCCTAGAGTCCTGGAGTGTGTCGAATACCCTCACGGTTATGAAAAAACCGGGCATGCATGGAGACCAAGCGTAGGGGTCATTAGTGCTTTATCGGACAAGTGCCCAACTAGTTATGTTATATTACATGGTTAGTAAGAAACATCTTCCGGGAGAATAGTTCCGTTAGGGGTTCCTTTCTCAGGAGGCATGCCCTAAAGTGCATGTCCTGACTGCGAAAAGAGAGAAAAAGCATCTGGGGGCAGATAAATAAATAAATAAGAAATCATCTTTCAAGTCACCGACCGAATATTCCCTTAAGAACGCTAGCTTTCGGCTTCACCCACTCTGAGGTACACATCCGGCTGACCCGGCAGTAACAATCACAGAGGTGCTCCCTTTACCTCCTAGCCGAACAATTGGGAACATAGGGGTAAGCACAGGAGCCAGGCAACCCAGCTTGGCCAAAACTTAAGTCATATCAATGCATATAATGGTGAGTAAAAGGTACATGCGGAAGTGTGACGCATGTGTTGGGCATGGAGCCCGTATAAATAAGCTTCATTAAAAGCCCCGAGTATAATGAGTGCAAGCAGCACGTCAAGTGTGTGCGAACAATGCGCAGGTCAGCCCACAGAGGCTTTACGAATAGAAGGGAGGAAGGAAGAGAAAAAAACAAAAGAAATCAAACGTTTAAAATGTGAACGGAGGAAGGAGACAAACTCTGAGTCCGGCGCTAGGCGTAGAATCTTTGGAGGCGGGCTGCGTTCCATGGGTTCGGCTCGAGTCGATTGTTCGATGCGTTTTGTAGACGGTATGCTCCGCCGGTCAGGACTTGATCGATGATGAAGGGACCTTCCCACTTGGGCTTGAGTTTGTCCTTTTTCTTGTCCGGCAGGCGTAGAACTAGTTCGCCAACATTGTAAGTTTTGGCCCGTACTTCTCTACTTTGGTATCTTCGAGTCTGCTGCTGATAGAATACGGAACGAGCCTTTACCATGTCTCGCTCCTCCTCCAATGCATCCAAACTGTCCTGCCGATCCAACTCGGCTTCTCTTTCTTTGTACATGCGCACTCGAGGTGAGTCATGAATTATATCGCAGGGCAAAACTGCCTCTGTGCCGTATACCAGAAAGAATGGCGTGAATCCGGTAGTACGATTTGGCGTGGTCCGCAGCCCCCAGAGTACAGAGTCGAGCTCCTCCACCCAGTGCGTGTTAGATTCCGTGAGGGACCGCACTAACCTGGGTTTAATGCCACTCATGATTAGACCATTTGCTCGTTCGACTTGACCGTTAGTTTGAGGGTGATAGAGTGAAGCGTAGTCGAGCTTGATGCCCATGTTTTTGCACCAGAGTTTAACCTCGTCGGTCGTGAAGTTCGTGCCGTTATCGATGATGATCTTTGTGGGGCGCCATAACGGTGTACTACCCGGATATGAAGTCTATCACAGGTCCGGATTGACCGTTTTAACGGCTTGGCCTCTATCCATTTGGTGAATTTATCCACCATGACCAATAGGTATTTTTGCTTGTGGGTTCCCCTTTAAGGGGTCCAACCATGTCAAGCCCCGGACCATGACGGCGGTGATGGGTATAGTTTTGAGGGTGGTGGGTGGCATGTGACTTTGATTAGCAAAGAGCTGGCAACCGACGCAACGATGGACTAAGTCCTGAGCATCTGCCCGGGCAATCGGCCAATAAAATCCTGTACGGAAGGCCTTGCCCACAAGGGCCCGGGCTGTGGCGTGGTGCCCGCCGAGTCCGGCGTGAATTTTAGCCAGGAGATTTCACCCTTCCTCTTTGGAGATGCACCTTTGAAGGACTCCGGTTGTGCTTTTCTTATAAAGTTCTCCCTCATGGACCTTGTACGCTTTAGATCGCCGAACTATGCAGCGGGCCTCATTTTGGTTTTCGGGAAGTTCTTGCCTAATTAAGTAGGCTAGGAATGGTTCTGTCCACGGGGCAATTACTGCCATTATTTCGTGGGTTGAAGGTGTTATTTCATTGGCTGAGCCACCAATTGTGTCAGAATGTTCCGTGTTGGGTGGTGCGGTTGGTTCCGGGTTGTTATTTCCGGACTCCTCTTCCCATAATATGGATGGCTTAAAGAGCCGCTCTAGGAAGATGTTTGGAGGGACGGCGTCGCGTTTTGCGCTGTTGCGTGCCAACACGTTGGCTGCCTGGTTATTATCCCAGGCTACATGGTGGAATTCGAGTCCTTCGAACCGAGCCGACATTTTTAAGACGGTGTTACGATTGGCTGCCATTTTCGAATCCTTGGCGTCAAAGTCTCCATTTACTTGGAATATTGCAAGGTTTGAATCCCCGCGCACCTCTAGGCGTTGAATACCCATGGAGATTGCCATCCGGAGACCATGTAGAAGGGCCTCATATTCGGCTGCATTGTTGGAGTCCGTGTACATTATCTTAAGTACGTATTGGACTGTGTCTCCGGTTGGGGACGTCAATACAACGCCAGCCCCCAAGCCGGCCAACATTTTGGAGCCGTCGAAATGCATGATCCAATTGGAGTATGCGCCGTACTCTTTAGGGAGTTCGGCTTCGGTCCATTCGGCGATGAAGTCAGCCAAAACTTGTGACTTTATAGCTCACCGTGGTTTGTAGGTTATGTCGAATGGTAAGAGCTCAATGGCCCATTTTGCAATCCTGCCCGTCGCGTCGCGGTTGTTTATAATGTCGTTGAGAGGTACTTCGGAGGCCACTGTTATCGAACACTCTTGAAAGTAGTGTCGCAGCTTCCGGGATGCCATGAACACCACGTACGCTATCTTTTGATAATGTGGATACCGGGACTTGCATGGATTTAAGACAGTGGATACGTAGTACACTGGTTTTTGAAGAGGGAATTTGTGTCCTTCTGTTTCTCGTTCGACGACGAGTACCGCGCTGACAACTTGATGTGTTGCCGTGATGTATAATAACATCAGTTCGCCCAGGTTGGGCGCGGCCAGGACCGGATTTGTTGCCAATATGGCCTTTATTTCTTCGAGTCCGGCCGTGGCAGCATCCGTCCATTCGAAGTGTTGGTCTTGGGGAGGAGGCGATAGAGGGCAATGACTTTTCTCCCAAGCGGAGATGAAGCGGCTTAGAGCCGCCACACATCGATCAGTTTTTGTATTTGTTTGAGGTCTTTTGGGATATCAATTGTGACAGAGCTCGGATCTTGGCTGGGTTTGCTTCAATTCCTCTACGGATACAATGAAGCCCAAGAGCTTTCCGGTGATGCCAAAACGCATTTTCGAGTTGAGCTTAATGTCATATGCTCGGAGGTTGTCGAATGTGAGCCTCAAATCGTCTACTAGAGTTTCGACCTGTTTGGTCTTAACGACCACATCGTCTACGTATGCCTCCACCGTTTTGCCGATCTGGGTAGCCAGACATGTCTGAATCATGCGCTGATATGTTGCGCCGGCGTTTTTGAGTCCGAAGGGCATTGTGTTGAAGCAGAATGGTCCGTATGGAGTAATGAATGCCGTTGCAGCCTAGTCTGTTTCCGCCATCTTGATTTGATGGTATCCGGAGTATGCGTCGAGGAAGCATAATGAATCGTGCCCTGCGGTGGCATTGATGATTTGGTCGATGCGGGGAAGGGGGAAAGGGTCCTTTGGACAGGCCTTGTTAAGGTCTTTAAAATCGACACAAAGGCGCCAGGACTTGTCCTTTTTTGGTACCATCACCAGGTTCGCTAGCCAGTCCGGATGTTTTATATCTCTGATGAATCCGGCTTCTAATAGTTTGGCTAGCTCCTCTCCCATTGCCTGTCTTTTGGGTTCGGAAAATTGCCGAAGAGCCTGTTTGACTGGCTTGAATCCTTTTAGGATGTTTAGGCTGTGTTCTGCCAGCCTGCATGGGATTCCTGGCATATCTGAAGGGTGCCAGGCAAATCCCAATTTTCCCGAAGGAATTCTCGTAGTGCGGCGTCTACATCATGGTTTAATTGTGCCCCAATGGAGGCCGTCTTTGTGTGGTCCGTTGGATGGACCTGGAATTTGACTATTTCGTCTGCTGGTTTAAAAGAGGTGGACTTAGATCTCTTGTCGAGTATCACATCGTCCCTATTCACCGTGGAGTGCAGCGTAGTGAGTTCCTCTGCCGCTAGGGCTTCGGATAGTGCCTCTAGGGCTAGTGCGGCTGTCTTATTTTCAGCGCGGAGTGCTATGTCCGGATCACTGACAAGAGTGATGATTCCATTGGGCCCGGGCATTTTAAGCTTCATGTACCCGTAATGGGGTATAGCTTGGAAAATTGTGAATGCCTCTCGCCCTAATAAGGCGTGATATCCGCTGCTGAATAGGGCCACTTGGAATGTGACCTCCTCGGACCTGTAATTGTCCGCCGAGCCGAACACCACATCTAGTGTGATTTTTCCTATGCAGCGTGCTTCCCGACTAGGGATTATTCCTCTAAAGGTTGTGCTGCTTGTCTCAATGCGGCTCCAGTCTATTTCCATTTTCTGGAGGGTTTCCTCATAGATGAGGTTTAATCCGCTGCCGCCATCCATGAGTACCTTGGTAAGATGAAAGTCGTCCACTATTGGACTGAGGACCAATGCGGCTGGTGCTCGGGCTGTTCGGAATTTAGGTTAAATCATTGGCGTTGAAGGTGATCGCCGTGTCCTCCATGGATTTATTGTTGCTACTTGGTAGACTTGATGAAGGCTGGAGTGTTCGTTTCGCATGTTGTTTGATCACGAAAGTCTCAAGACTGTTAATACCGTCTTCGGTCTTGTTGGGTTGGTTCCCAGGGCTAGAAGCTCTTCGCCACTTTTGGCCACCTGCCGTAGTATCCAACATGCTCGAAGGCTATGTGTTGGAGTGACGCCCTCTGTATTGTGGATTTTACAGGGTCCGCTGAGCCATCCCTCCAATACGGTTCCGTGCCCTTTATGGGGTTTTTGCTTTTTGGTTTTTGTCCCGGGTGCCTGAGCATGATGCACCCTTTTGTTTTGGACTAGGGTTGTGTTCGGAGCCGGATTGTCCCAAAATTAGTTTCGGTTTTCCAGGTACTCTCCACCGCACAGTACTTTCGTACTATGGATGCCAGGTCGGCGAGGCGTGTAATTTCGCGGCGACTTATGGCGTTCGTGATTCCCTTGTCCGTGCAATTGTTGCAGAAAATTGAGATTGCGCTTTCCTCACGGTAGTCCTTTATCCTGTCCATAACCAGGAGGAATCTGGCCCAGTAATGATGTACTGTTTCCGTGGGCTCTTGCCGGATTTGAGATAGATCGCTTATGTTTGGGTGGGCGGGTGGAATTAAGTCCGGAACCCTGCCCAACTTGAGGCTCAAGGGCCGAAAAGTTTCCTAATTTGGAAGCTTGGATTACTGGATGTTGTCCAACGAATCTGGTCTGCTGCCTGACTTTAGGTTCTGTACTTGATTGACGTCCGTCCCTCCGCGGGAATCCGGCATGGAGGGATCGGAGTCCGAACATAACGGTCTTTAATATAGAAGAAGAGTCGCGCGTTGTTCCTCTACCACCGCAGCGTGGTGGGTAACACAGGGAGAGTTAATCTCTCTCGGATCGGTTTAAGTCAATCGATCGTGATGCATGGCGACACCCAGGGCGGCGATGCGATCTAAGAGCTCGTTTAAGGAACAGAGCTCCATCAGATCCAGCTGCTCAGTGAATTCCGAGTTAACATGAAGATCTCTTTTGATGACCCGAGAGGTCATCGTCGAAGCGGCGGCCAAACAGGCGGTCATAAGAAAACCACCTAGCCGGATAGTTTGGCCGCCAGCCAAAGCTCCTTTGGCAATGGTACCATCTTTAAAGACGGGAAGAGACATCCTTCCTGATTGTGACGGCACAGAGGAACTCTCAATTAAAGCACCAATGTCGGTGTCAAAACCGGCGGATCTCGGGTAGGGGGTCCCGAACTGTGCATCTAGGCGGATGGTAACAGGAGACAAGGGGCACGATGTTTTACCCAGGTTCGGGCCCTCTCGATGGAGGTAAAACCCTACTCCTTCTTGATTGATATTGATGATATGGGTAGTACAAGAGTGGATCTACCACGAGATCAAGGAGGCTAAACCCTAGAAGCTAGCCTATGGTATGATTGTTGTTCTGTCCTATGGACTAAAACCCTCCGGTTTATATAGACACCGGAGAGGGCTAGGGTTACACAGAGTCGGTTACAATGGTAGGAGATCTACATATCTGTATCGCCAAGCTTGCCTTCCACGCCAAGGAAAGTCCCATCCGGACACAGGACGAAGTCTTCAATCTTGTATCTTCATAGTCTTGGAGTCCGGCCGATGATGATAGTTCGGCTATCCAGACACCCCCTAGTCCGGGACTCCCTCACCAGCCATTTTCTCATGAATGATGAGCGGAGTCCACTCAGCGTGAGAATAACCCACCTAGCATGGAAGATATAGACAGCCCTAGTTGATACATGAGCTATTCGAGCATACAAAACAGAATTTCATTTGAAGGTTTAGAGTTTGGCACATACAAATTTACTTGGAAGGGCAGGTAGATACCGTATATATGAAGGTATGGTGGACTCATATGGCATAACTTTGAGGTTTATGGAAGTGGATGCACAAGCATTATTCCCGTTTAGTACAAGGTGAAGGCTAGAAAGAGACCGGAAGCGACCAACTAGAGAGCGACAACAGTCATGAACATGCATTAAGATTAATCAACAATGAGTGCAAGCATGAGTAGGATATAAATCACCATGAACATAAATATCGTGGAGGCTATGTTGATTTTGTTTCAACTACATGCGTGAACATGTGCCAAGTCAAGCCACTCGAATCATCAAAGGAGGATACCACCCTATCATACCACATCACAACCATCTTAATAGCATGTTGACACGTAAGGTAAACCATTATAAACTCCTAGCTAATTAAGCATGGCATGAGCAACTATAATCTCTAATTGTCATTGCAAATATGTTTCATCCATAATAGGCTGAATTAGGAACGATGGACTAATCATATTTACAAAAACAAGATAGGTCGAGTTCATACCAACTTCTCTCATCTCAATCAGTCCATCATAGATCGTCATTATTGCCTTTCACTCGCATGACTGAATGGTGTGGATAATAATAATAATAGTGCACATGCATTGGGCTAAGCTGGAATCTGCAATCATTTAATACAAAGGAGAAGATAGGGTAATATGGGCTCTTGGTTAGATCAACAATAATGCATACGAGAGCCACTCAACATTTTCATCATGGTCTTCTCCTCTCGACCCCCAAAGGGAATAAAAGAAATAAAACTATTTACACGGGAAAGCTCCTAACAAGCAAAAGGAAAACGAGAAATATTTTTGGGTTTTCTTTTAATATTACTACTACAGGCATGGAAAGTAATAAACTAGCTAAAGGCTACAACTATTTTTTTTGGTTTTTCTTAAGGTTTTTAAAACACACAAGAAGAAAGCAAGAAAAGAAAATAAACTAGCATGGATAGTACAATGAAAAAGTATGAGCACCGACAACTAGCATGAGTGTGTGAATATAAATGTAATGTCGGTGAGAAATACGTACTCCCCCAAGCTTAGGCTTTTGGCCTAAGTTGGTCTATGGCCACTGCTCGAAGCTACTCTCTCTGGTGTACTGAGGAGGGTCCTCAGGGTGCCACTGGTTAGCGATCTCCTCCAGATCCCACTGATAAACAGACGGTCGATAAGGGTCAAGTGGTGGCTCAGGCTCTGGCTCTGGGACTCGTGTCAGTCTCTAGTATGCATAAATGGCCTCGGGCAAGATGAGGTACGTGCCTGAAAGTATGTTACACAAAGAGGTTGCAGGCAAGGTAATAGTCTCACAGTGAGTTTTATCAAATATCAAATTATACTTAAGCAGCTTCTTCTTATTTTAACAATAAATTCATGTGCTACCATACTCTTATAATCTAGAAAAATAGTGGGTAGCAACTTCTCCTCTTTCTCATAATGCCTAAAAGGTATCTCAAAGTGTTTAGCAAGGCGTGAAGCAAAGATGCCTCCAAAGATGGGGCCCTTTGTACGGTTCAGACTTAACCGTTTAGCAACAATGGCGCCTAAACTGAAAGTTGTATCACGAAATAAAGCATGGCACAAAATAACAAGATCAGGAGCACTAAGATCTCCACTGTTCCCGTGACCAATTAAGCATCTACTAGCAAATATCAGAACGTAACGTAGAACAGGAAAATGTATACTAGAAATTCTCGCTTCAGAACCTTTCCTTGTTTCCCCTACCACAGTTCCATCAATAAACTCCTCCACATCACTATGATGTGGTTCCTCAATACTGCCCACAAAGGGTATCTTGCGGACCCGACATAAGTCACAGAGTGACATCTCCCTAACCTCATCATATAAGTGAAACTCCACTAAAGGTGGTGATTTCTTAGCATGGAAATAAAAATTTTGCACGAAAATATTAGTGAGTAGGAGATACTGTTCGCGCTGGTCGTGGAGGAAGACGGTGAGGCCTGCATTCTCGGCCAAGTAATAAAAGTCATCGTGAATTCCAGCGGCCCTCAAGAACGCAGCACAAGGCCATTCGCATGACCGGACTTCCGCGGTGCGAGGAAGATTGTACTTGGGATTTTTGTTCTCCTCGTTCTGCTTATCCTTCGAGCTTCGGCTCAAAGAGCCCCTCAACAATTTCTTCATCACTTTCTTTGAAATTTATAGTGACTCAAAATAAAAGTGAATCAAACTCAACAAAATTGATAGCAACTACTCCCACAAGTGCCTAGAGGTTATATCATGCATTAAAACTACTTTAGACCATATAAATTTGACATGCAAGCTCAAGAATAGGGTCACCTCACCAGCAAAAATTTGCAATAAATAAAGCACTAGAACAAAAACTAATTGGACCATTGGAGGAGTCACATACCGAAGAACAATCCCCCAAAACAGTGAATGGAGCTTTGAGCAAGGAGATCGAAAATGGCAGCAAGATGAGCTAGAACACGGGTTTGAGCTATGGGAGGATTTTTTCTGGAGGAAGACAAAGTGAGTGAGTGCTTGAATAAGTGGAGGGGGTCCACGTGGGGCTCACGAGATAGGGGGTGCGCCCCAGGGGGGTGCCCTGTGCCCTCATGGCCAAATGGTTGGCCCCCTTAGTGTGTTCTCAGTGCCAGAAATTCTTAAATATACTACAAAAATCATACTTCATTTTCAGGACATTTGGAGAACTTCTATTTTTGGGGTATTTTTTATTCCAGGGATAATTCAGAAAACAGATAGAAAAAATACTATTTTTGCTTTATTTAAACTAAATAACAGAAAGTAAAAGGAGGGTACAGAGAGTTGTGCTTTCTAACTTCATCCATCTCATGCTCATCAAAAGGAATCCCCTAACAAGGTTGATCAAGTCGTGTTAACAAACTTCTTCTGAATAACATGAAACTGGAGAATTTTTGAATAACACTAGGTTATATCAACGGGGATATGCATGTCCCCAACAATAAGAATATCAAATTTCTTTTTGACAGTAGGAATAGGAAATTCAAAACCTCCAATAGTAATAGTTGAAATTTTTCCAATAGAATTGATATTGTGGACTTGAGGTTGTTTCCTCAGGAAGTGTACCGTATGCTCATTACCATTAACATGAAAAGTGACATTGCCTTTGTTGCAATCAATAACAGCCCCTGCAGTATTCAAGAAGGGTCTACCAAGGATAATCGACATACTATCATCCTCGGGAATATCAAGAATAACAAAGTCCGTTAAAATAGTAACATTTGCAACCACAACAGGCACATCCTCACAAATACTGACAGGTATAGCAGTTGATTTATCAGCCATATGCAAAGAGATTTCAGTAGGTGTCAACTTATTCATATCAAGTCTACGATATAAAGAGAGAGGCATAACACTAACACCGGCTCCCAGATCACATAAAGCAGTTTTTACATAGTTTCTTTTAATGGAGCATGGTATAGTTGGTACTCCTGGATCTCCTAGTTTCTTTGGTATTCCACCCTTAAAGGTATAATTAGCAAGCATGGTGGAAATTTCAGCTTCCGGTATCTTTCTTTTATTTGTAACAATATCTTTCATATACTTGGCATAAGGATTCATTTTAAGCATATCAGTCAAACGCATAAGCAAGAAGATAGGTCTAACCATTTCAGCAAAGCACTCAAAATCCTCATCATCCTTTTTCTTGGATGGCTTAGGAGGAAAAGGGATGGGTTTTTGAACCCATTGTTCTCTTTCTTTACCGTGCTTCTTAGCAACGAGATCTCTCTTATATAACGTTGATTCTTTGATTGTGGGTTATCAAGATCAACAACAGGTTCAATTTCTACATCATTATTATTACTAGGTTGAGCATCAACATGAACATCATCATTAACATTATCACTAGGTTCATGTTCATTACCAGATTTTGTTTCAGCATCAGGAATATAAATGTCATTGGGATTCTCAGGTGTGTCTATAACAGGTTCACTAGAAGCATGCAAAGTCCTATCATTTTTCTTTTTCTTTTTCTTAGAAGGACTAGGTGCATCAACATTAGTTCTCTGAGAATCTTGCTCAACTCTTTTAGGATGGCCCTCAGGACACAAAGGTTCCTGGATCATTCTACCACCTCTAGTCATAACTCTAACAACATTATCATTTTTCTTATTACTTAACTCAGTGAGCAATTCATCTTGTGCTTTAAGCACTTGTTCTACTTGAGTGGTAACCACGGATGCATGTTTACTAATAAGTTTAAGGTCACCTTTAAATCTAGACATATAATCACTCAAGTGTTCAATCATATAAGCATTACGTTTCAATTGTCTACCAACATAAGCTTTGAAGTTTTCTTGTTTAATAATAAAATTATCAAACTCATCCAAGTATTGGCTAGCAGACTTATAACGAGGGATATCACCTTCATCAAATCTATAGAGAGAATTTACCTTTACTACCTATGTCGGGTTATCAAGACCATGTATTTCTTCAATAGGTGGTAAATTCTTGACATCTTCAGCTTTAATACCTTTTTCTTTCATAGATTTCTTTGCCTCTTGCATATCTTCGGGACTGAGAAATAGAATACCCCTTTTCTTTGGAGTTGGCTTCGGAGTTGGTTCAGGAAGTGTCCAATCATTATCATTACTCAAGATATTATTTAATAGCAATTTAGCTTGCTCAACAGTTCTTTCCCTGAAAACGCAACCACCACAACTATCCAGGTGGTCTCTGGAAGCATCGGTTAGTCCATTATAAAAGATATCAAGTATTTCATTTTTCTTGAGAGGATGATCAAGCAAAGCATTAAGTAATTGGAGAAGCCTCCCCAAAGATTGTGGGAGACTCTCTTCTTCAATTTGCACAAAATAATACATTTCCCTTAAGGCAGCTTATTTCTTATGAGCGGGAAAATATTTAGCAGAGAAGTAATAGATCATATCCTCGGGACTACGCACATAACCAGGAGCAAGGGAATTAAACCATATTTTAGCATCACCCTTTAATGAGAACGGAAATAACTTAAGGATATAGTAATAACGAATTTTTCCTCATGAGTAAATAGGGTGGCTATATCATTCAATTTAGTAAGATGTGCCACAATAGTTTCAGATTCATAGCCATAAAAAAGATCAGATTCAACCAAAGTAATTAACTCGGGATCGACAGAGAAATCATAATCCTTATCAAAAATATAGATAGGTGAAGTAGGAAAAGCAGGGTCATATTTCATTCTAGCATTAAGAGACTTTTCTTTCAGCTTAGCTAACAGTTTCTTAAGATCATATCTATCTTTGCAAGCAAAAAGGTCTCTAGCAGTTTCTTCATCCATAACATAACCCTCAGGAACATCACACAATTCATATCTAGGGGGAGAATATTCATCATCACTTCCATCAATATTATCAGTTTCAATAATTTCATTCTCTCTAACCCTAGCAAGTTGTTCATCAAGAAATTCGCCTAATGGCACAATATTATTAAGCATAGAAGTAGTATCATCATAAGAATGATGCATAGCAGAAGTGGCATCATCAATAACATGCGACATCTCAGAATCAATAGCAGGTGTAGGTGTCGCAAATTTACTCATAACAGAAGGTGAATCAAGTGCATAGCTAGATGGCAGTTCCTTACCTCCCCTCGTAGTTGAGGGAAAAATCTTGGTTCTTTCATCTTTCAAGTTCCTCATAGTGATCAACAGATATAAATTCCAAGTGAACCAAAGAATAGAGCTATGCTCCCCGGCAACAGTGCCATAAAATAGTCTTGATAACCCACAAGTATAGGGGATCGCAACAATTTTCGAGGGTAGAGTATCAACCCAAATTTATTGATTTGACACAAGGGGAGCCAAAGAATATTCTCAAGTATTAGCAGCTGAGTTGTCAATTCAACCACACCTGAAAGACTTAATGTCTGTAGCAAAGTATTTAGTAGCAAAGTGGTATGGAAGTAACGCTAATGGTGGCAAAAGTAACGGTAGCAATTTTTTATTAATTGTAACAATGGCAGCGGAGAAGTAACTAAGCAAAGATCAATATGTGAAAAGCTCGTAGGCAATGGATCAGTGATGGATATATGTGGGATGCGATTCCTCATGCAACAGTTATAACATAGGGTGACATAGAACTAGCTCCAGTTCATCAATGTAATGTAGGCATGTATTCTGAATATAGTCATACGTGCTTATGGAAAAGAACTTGCATGACATCTTTTGTCCTACCCTCCCGTGGCAACGGGGTCCTATTGGAAACTAAGGGATATTAAGGCCTCCTTTTATTAGAGTACCGGACTAAAGCATTAACACTTAGTGAATACATGAACTCCTCAAACTACGGTCATCACCAGGAGTGGTCCTGATTATTGTCACTTCGGGGTTGCCGGATCATAACACATAGTAGGTGACTATTGACTTGCAAGATAGGATCAAGAACTCACATATATTCATGAAAATATAATAGGTTCCGATCTGAAATCATGGCACTTGGGCCCTAGCGACAAGCATTAAGTATAGCAAAATCATAGCAACATCAATCTTAGAACATAATGGATACTAGGGATCAAACCCTAACAAAACTAACTCGATTACATGGTAAATCTCATCCAACCCATCACCGTCCAGCATGCCTATGATGGGATTACTCACGCAAGGCGGTGAGCATCATGAAATTTGTGATGGAGGATGGTTGATGATGACGATGGCGACATATTCCCCTCAACGGAGCCCCTAACGGACTCCAGACCAGCCCTCCCGAGGAAGATTAGGGCTTGGCGGCGGCTTCATATCGTAAAACCCGATGAATCCTTCTCTCTGGGTTTTTTTTCTTCCCTGAAAGTGAATATATGGAGTTGGAGTTGAGGTCGGTGGAGTCCCAGGGGGGCCATGAGGCAGGGGGCGCGCACTAGGGGGCGCCCTGCACCCTCGTGGACAGGGTGTGGGCCCCCTAATTTTGATTCTTTCGCCAATATTTTTTATTAATTCCAAAACGTGCCTCCGTGGATTTTCAGGTCATTCCGAGAACTTCTATTTCTGCACAAAAATAACACCATGGCAGTTCTGCTGAAAACATTGTCAGTGCGGATTAGTTCCATTCAAATCATGCAAGTTAGAGTCCAAAACAAGGGAAAAAGTGTTTGGAAAAGTAGATACGTTGGAGACGTATCAGTCTTTCATTGAAAAACTCTTATTCAAGTATCCTGTTATGCTATCCAGAAATTCTATATCATTTCCAGTCAACAATATGTCATCCACATATAATATTAGAAATGCTATAGAGCTCCCAATCACTTTCTTGTAAATACAAGCTTCTCCAAAAGTGTGCATAAAACTATATGCTTTGATCACACTATCAAAGCGTTTATTCCAACTCCGAGAGGCTTGCACCAGTCCATAAGTAGAACGCTGGAGCTTGCACACTTTGCTAGCACCCTTTGGATCGACAAAACCTTCTGGTTGCATCATATACAACTCTTCTTCAAGAAATCCATTAAGGAATGCAGTTTTGACATCCATTTGCCAAATTTCATAATCATAAAATGCGGCAATTGCTAACATGATTCAGACAGACTTAAGCATCGCTACGGGTGAGAAGGTCTCATCATAGTCAACTCCTTGAACTTGTCGAAAACCTTTCGCAACAAGTCGAGCTTTGTAGATAGTAACATTACTGTCAGTGTCAATCTTCTTCTTGAAGATCCATTTATTTTCTATGGCATGCCGATCGTTGGACAAATCCACCAAAGTCCACACTTTGTTCTCATACATGGATCCCATATCAGATTTCATGGCCTCAAGCCATTTCGCGGAATCTGGGCTCATCATCGCGTCCTCATAGTCCGTAGGTTCATCATGGTCTAGTAACATGGCTTCCTGAACATGATTACCGTACCACTCTGTAGGTTCGGTAGTAACTTGATCTGAAGTTTCATGATCATCATCATTAGCTTCCTCACTAATTGGTGTAGGAATCACTGGAAGTGATTTCTCTGATGAACTATTTTCCAATTCGAGAGAAGGTACAATTACCTCATCAAGTTATACTTTCCTTTTACTCACTTCTTTCGAGAGAAACTCCTTCTCTAGAAAGGATCCATTCTTAGCAAGGAATATCTTGCCTTTGGATCTGTGATAGAAGGTATACCCAACAATTTCCTTTGGGTATCCTATGAAGACGCACTTCTCCGATTTGGGTTCGAGCTTATCAGGTTGAAGCTTTTTCACGTAAGCAACGCAGCCCCGAACTTTAAGAAACGACAACTTTAGTTTCTTGTCAAACCACAGTTCATAAGGCGTAGTCTCAATGGATTTTGATGGTGCCCTACTTAAAGTGAATGCAGTCGTCTCTAAAGCATAACCCCAAAATGATAGCGGTAAATCAGTAAGAGACATCATAGATCGCACCTATATCTAATAAAGTATGGTTATGACGTTCGGACACACCATTACGCTGTGTTGTTCCAGGTGGCGTGAGTTGCGAAACTATTCCACATTGTTTCAAATGAAGACCAAACTTGTAACTCAAATATTCGCCTCCACGATCAGATCGTAGAAACTTTATTTTCTTGTTACGATGATTTTCCACTTCACTCTGAAATTCTTTAAACTTTTCAAATGTTTCAGACTTATGCTTCATTGAGTAGATATAACCATATCTGCTCAAATCATCTGTTAAGGTAAGAAAACAATGATACACGCCACGAGCCTCAACACTCATTGGACCGCATACATCGGTATGTATTATTTCCAGTAAGTCAGTAGCTTGTTCCATTGTTCCGGAGAACGGAGTTTTAGTCATCTTGCCCATGAGGCATGGTTCGCAAGCACCAAGTGATTCATAATCAAGTGATTCCAAAAGCCCATCTGCGTGGAGTTTCTTCATGCGCTTTACACCAATATGACCTAAATGGCAGTGCCACAAATAAGTTGCACTATCATTATCAACTTTGCATCTTTTGGCTTCAATATTATGAATATGTGTATCTCCACGATCAAGATTCAATAAAAATAGACCACTCAAAAAGGGTGCATGACCATAAAAAATATTACTCATATAAATAGAACAACCATTATTCTCTGATTTAAATGGATAACCATCTTGCATCAAACAAGATCCAGATATAATGTTCATGCTCAACACTGGCACCAAATAACAATTATTCAGGTCAAAAACTAATCCCGAAGGTAGATGTAGAGGTAGCATGACGACGGCGATCACATCGACCTTGGAGCCATTTCCGATGTGCATCGTCACATCGTCCTTAGCCAATCTTCGTTTAATTTGTAGCCCCTGTTTCGATTTGCAAATATGAGCAACATAACCAGTATCAAATACCCAGGCGCTACTACGAGCATTAGTAAGGTACACATCAATAACATGTATATCAAATATACCTTTCACTTTGCCATCCTTCTTATCCGCCAAATACTTGGCACAGTTCCGCGTCCAGTGACTAGTCCCTTTGCACTAGAAGCACTCAGTTTCAGGCTTAGGTCTAGAATTGGGCTTCTTCCCGGGAGTAGCAACTTGCTTGCTATTCTTCTTGAAGTTCCCCTTCTTCCCCTTGCCCTTTTTCTTCAAACTAGTGGTCTTGTTGACCATCAACACTTGATGCTCCTTCTTGATTTCTACCTCCGCAGCCTTTAGCATTGCGAAGAGCTCGGGAATCATTTTCGTCATCCCTCGCGTATTGTAGTTCATCACAAAGCCTTTATAGTTTCGTGGCAGTGATTGAAGAACTCTTTCAATGACACTATCATCAGGAAGATTAACTCCCAACTAAGTCAAGTGGTTATGGTACCCAGACATTCTGAGTATGTGTTCACTAACAAAACTATTCTTCTCCATTTTGCAGCTATAGAACCTGTTGGAGACTTCATATCTCTCAACTCAGGCATTTGCTTGAAATATTAACTTCAACTCTTGGAACATCTCATATGCTCCATGACGTTCGAAACGTCTTTGAAGTCCCGATTCTAAGCCGTAAAGCATGGCACACTGAACTATCGATTAGTCATCAGCTTTGCTCTGCCAGACGTTCATAACATTCGCAGTTGCGTCTGCAGCAAGCCTTGCACCTAGTGGTGCTTCCAGGACGTAATTCCTCTATGCATCAATGAGGATAGTCCTCAAGTTATGGACCCAGTCCGTGTAATTGCTACCATCATCTTCAACTTAGCTTTCTCTAGGAATGCATTAAAATTCAAGGGAGCGGTAGCACGGGCTATTGATCCTCGATAACATAGACATGCAAAAACTATCAGGACTAAGTTCATGATAAATTAAAGTTCAATTAATCATATTACTTAAGAACTCCCACTTAGATAGACATCCCTCTAGTCATATAAATGATCACGTGATCCAAATCAACTAAACCATGTCCGATCATCACGTGAGATGGAGTAGTTTTCAATGGTGAACATCACTATGTTGATCATATCTACTATATGATTCACGTTCGACCTTTTGGTATCAGTGTTCCGAGGCCATTTCTGCATATGCTAGGCTCGTCAAGTTTAACCCGAGTATTCTGCACGTGCAAAACTGGCTTGCACCCATTGTATGTTAATGTAGAGCTTATCACACCCGATCATCATGTGGTGTCTCGGCACGATGAACTATAGCAACAGTGCATACTCAGGGAGAACACTTATACCTTGAAATTTAGTAAGGGATCATCTTATAATTTTATTGACGTACTAAGCAAAATAAGCCGCATAAAAGATAAACATCACATGCAATCAAAATATGTGACATGATATGGCCATCATCATCTTGTGCTCATGATCTCCATCACCGTAGCATCGTCATGATCTCCATCGTCACCGGCTTGACACCTTAATCTCCATCATAGCATCGTTGTCGTCTCGCCAACTATTGCTACTACGACTATCACTACCGCTTAGTGATAAAGTAAAGCAATTACATGGTGATTGCATTTCATACAATAAAGCGACAACCATATGGCTCCTACCAGTTGTCGATAACTCTGTTACAAAACAGATCATCTCATACAACAACTTATATCACATCATGTCTTGACAATATCATATCACAACAAGCCCTGCAAAAACAAGTTAGACATCCTCTACTTTGTTGTTGCAAGTTTCACGTGGCTGCTACGGGCTTGTAGCAAGAACCGTTCTTACCTACGCATCAAAACCACAATGATTTCTTGTCAAATGTGTTGTTTTAACCTTCAACAAGGACCGGTCATAGTCAAACTTGATTCAACTAAAATTGGAGAAACAGACACCCGCCAGCCACCTGTGTGCAAAGCACGTCGGTAGAACCACTCTCATGAACGCGTTCATGTAATGTCGGTCTGGGCCGCTTCATCCAACAATACCGCCGAATCAAAGTAAGACGTTGGTGGTAAGCAGTATGACTATTATCGCCCACAACTCTTTGTGTTCTACTCATGCATAAAACATCTACGCATAGACCTGGCTCGGATGCCACTGTTGGGGAACATAGTAATTCAGAAAAAATCCTACGTCATGCAAGATCTATCCAGGAGATGCATAGCAACGAGACGAGAGAGTGTGTCCATCCACGTACCCTCGTAGACCGAAAGCGGAAGCGTTTAGTAACGCGGTTGATGTAGTCGAACGTCTTCACGGTCCAACCGATCCAAGCACCGGACGTACGGCACCTCCGTGTTCAGCACACGTTCAGCACGATGACATCCCTCGAGCTCTTGATCCAGTTAAGGGCGAGGGAGAGTTCCCTCAGCATGACGGCGTGGTGACGGTGTTGATGATGTTACCGGTGCAGGGCTTCTCCTAAGTACTATGACGATATGACCGAGGTGTTAAACTATGAAGGGGGGGTGATACGTCTTCGACGTATCTATAATTTTCGATTGCTCCATGCTACTTTATCTACTGTTTTGTACTATATTGGGCTTTATTTTCCACTTTTATATTACTTTTGGGACTAACCTATTGACCGGAGGCCCAGCCCAGAATTGCTGTTTTTATTGCCTATTTCAGTGTTTCGATGAAACGGAATATCAAATGGAGTCCAAACGGAATGAAACCTTCGGGAATGTGATTTTCTCACCGAACGTGATCCAGGAGACTTGGACCCTACTCCAAGAAGTGCCAGAGGCGGTCACAAGGGTGGGGGGCGCGCCCTCCCCCCTGGGTGCGCCCCCTACCTCATGGGCCCCCTGACGCTCCACCGATGTACTCCTTCCTCCTATATATACCTACGTACCCCCAAACGATCAGAGCAGGCCAAAACCTAATTCCACCACCGCAACCTTCAGATCCACGAGATCCCATCTTGGGGCCTGTTAGGAGCTCACGGGAGGGGCAACCACCACGGAGGACTTCTACATCATCACCATAGCCCCTCCGATGAAGTGTGAGTAGTTTACTCCAGACCTTCGGGTCCATAGCTAGTAGCTAGATGGCTTCTTCTCTCTTTTTGGATCTCAATACAATGTCTCCCCCTCTCTTGTGGAGATCTATTCAATGTAATCTTCTTTTTGCGGTGTGTTTGTTGAGACCGATGAATTGTGGGTTTATGATCCAATATTATCTATGGAAAATATTTGATTCTTCTCTGAATTCTTTTATGTATGATTGAGTTATCTTTGCAAGTCTCTTCGAATTATCCTTTTTCGTTTGGCCAACTAGATTGGTAGTTCTTGCAACGGGAGAAGTGCTTAGCTTTGGGTTCAATCTTGCGGTGTCCTTTCCCAGTGACAGAAGGGGCACCAAGGCACGTATTGTATTGTTGCCATCGACGATAACAAGATGGGGTTTTTATCATATTGCATGTATTTATCCCTCTACATCATGTCATCTTGCTTAAAGCGTTACTCTGTTTTTACTTAATACTCTAGATGCATGCTGGATAGCGGTCGATGAGTGGAGTAATAGTAGTAGATGCAGAATCGTTTCAACCTACTTGTCTTGGACGTGATGCCTATATACATGATCATTGCCTAGATATGCTCATAACTATGCTCAATTCTGTCAATTGCTCAACAATAATTTGTTCACCTACCGTAGAATATATATGCTCTTGAGAGAAGCCACTAGTGAAACCTATGGCCCCCGGGTCTATTCTCATCATATCAATCTCTATCGCTTTATTTACTTGCTTTGTTTTTTACTTTGTCTTTTACTTTTACTTTGCATCTATCTATCAAAAATACCAAAAATATTATTTATCATCTCTATCAGATCTCACTATCGTAAGTGAACGTGAAGGGATTGACAACCCCTAATCGCGTTGGTTGTGAGTTGCTATCATTTTGTGTAGGTACGAGGGACTTGTGTGTGGTCTCCTACTGGATTGATACCTTGGTTCTCAAAAACTGAGGGAAATACTTACGTTACTTTGCTGCATCATCCTCTCCTCTTCGGGGGAAACCAACGCAGTGCTCAAGAGGTAGCAAGAAGAATTTCTGGCGCCGTTGCCGGGGAGGCTCACGCAAGCAAGTCAACAATACCAAGTACCCATCGCAATCCCTATCTCTCGCATTACATTATTTGCCATTTGCCTCTCGTTTTCCTCTCCCCCACTTCACCTTTGCCGTTTTATTCGCCCTCTCTTTCCCAATCTCCTCCTCTCTTTCCCATTTGCCTTTTTCCCGTTGCCTTTCTGTTTGCTTGTGTGTTGGATTACTTGTTGCCATGGCGCAAGATAATACCAAATTGTGTGATTTCTTGAATACCAATAATAATGATTTCCTTAGTACTCTGATTGCTCCTCTTAATAATGATGAGTCTTGTGAAATCAATACCGCTTTGTTGAATCTTGTTATGAAAGATCAATTCGCCGGCCTTCCTAGTGAAGATGCTGCTACTCATCTAAACAATTTTGTTGATTTGTGTGATATGCAAAAGAAGAAAGATACGGATAACAATATTGTCAAATTGAAGTTATTTCCGTTTTCACTTAGAGATCATGCTAAAGTTTGGTTTTCATCTTTGCCTAAAAATAGTATTGATTCTTGGAACAAGTGCAAAGATGCTTTTATCTCTAAGTATTTTCCTCCTGCTAAGATCATCACTCTTAGGAACGATATCATGAATTTTAAACAACTTGATCATGAGCACGTTGTCCAATCTTGGGAAAGAATGAAATTGATGCTTCGCAATTGCCCTACTCATGGTTTGAATTTATGGATGGTCATAAAATTTTTTATGCCGGATTGAATTTTGCTTCTAGAAATCTTTTAGATTCGGCCGCGGGAGGCACGTTTATGGAAATTACGTTAGGGGATGCTACAAAATTGCTTGATAATATTATGGCTAATTATTCTCAATGGCACACCGAAAGATCTTCTAGTAAAAAAGTGCATGCTATAGAAGAAATCAATGTTTTGAGTGAAAAGATGGATGAACTTATGAAGATGTTTGCTCCTAAAAATACTCCTCTTGATCCCAATGATATGCCTTTGCCTACTTTGCTTGAGAATAATAATGAATCTATGGGCGTGAATTTTGTTGGTAGGAATAGTTTTGGAAACAACGCGTTTAGAGGGAATTTTAATCCTAGGCCTTATCCTTGTAATCCTTCTAATAATTATGGAAATTCCTACAACAACTCTTATGGAAATTTTAACCTCTGAATTTGAGAGTAGTTTTAAAGAGTTTATGAATTAGCAAAAGAATTTTAATGCTTTGCTTGACGAGAAATTGCTTAAAGCTGATGATTTGGCTAGGAACATTGATAGAATTTCTCTTGAAATTGATTCTTTAAAGCTTAGATCTATTCCTCCTAAGCATGATATCAATGAGTCTCTCAAAGCCATGAGAATTTCCATTGATGAGTGCAAAGAAAGAACCGATAGGATTCGTGCTTCCAAAGATGCCTTTATTAAAGCGTGTTCTTCCAATTCGTATGAAAATCAAGATGAAGATCTAAAAGTTATTGATGTGTCCCCTATTAAATCTTTGTTTTGCAATATGAATCTTGATGAAATTGAATATGATCTTCCTTTACCTAGAAGGCGTTCTAAGAATTCGGAGTTTCTAGATCTTGATGATGAAATTGATGAAAGTGGGATTGAAATAAATAAAAACCGAGATGTTGCTAAACCCACTATTTTGGATCTCATGGAATTTAATTATGAAAATTGCTCTTTGATTGGTTGTATTTCCTTGTTGCAATCCGTGCTAGATTCTCCTCATGCTTATAGTCAAAATAAGGCCTTTGTCGAACATATTGTTGATGCCTTGATGCAATCAAATGAAGAAAAACTTGAGTTGAAAGTTTCTATCCCTAGAAAACTCTGTGATGAGTGGGAACCTACTATTAAAATTAAAATTAAAGATTATGAGTTTCATGCTTTGTGTGATTTGGGTGCTAGTGTCTCTACTATTCCCAAAACTTTATGTGATTTGCTAGTTCCGTGATTTTGATGATTACTCTCTAAACTTGCATCTTGCGGATTCCACTATTAAAAAGTCTATGGGAGGAATTAATGATGTTCTTATTGTTGCAAATAGGAATTATGTGCCTGTAGATTTTATCGTTCTTGATATAGATTGCAATCCTTCATGTCCTATTATTCTTGGTAGACCTTTCCTTAGAACGATTGGTGCAATTATTGATATGAAGGAAGGGAATATTAGATTCCAATTTCCCTTAAAGAAGGGTATGGAACACTTCCCTAGAAATAAAATAAAATTACCATATAAATCTATCATGAGAGCTACTTATGGATTGCCTACCAAAGATGGCAATACCTAGATCTATCCTTGCTTTTATGCCTAGCTAGGGGCGTTAAACGATAGCGCTTGTTGGGAGGCAACCCAATTTTATTTTGTGTTTTTTGTTTTTGCTTCTGTTTTGCAATAAATAATCCATCTAGATTCTGTTTGGATGTGGTTTTATCTTTTAATTAGTGTTTGTGCCAAGTAGAACCTATAGGATAACCTACGATGATAGTTGATTTCATTCTGCTGAAAAACAGAAACATTGCGCGCACGGATATAGTTTTGTTAAATCACAGGAACATGCTTTTGCGTTGATTATCTTTGATGCTGTTCAACAAACAAATTGTCCAGGACTTCCTATTTTGGTAGAATTTTTAGAGTTTCAGAAGTTTGCATTAGTTACAGATTGCTACAGGATGTTCTGTTTTTGACAGATTCTGTTTTACGTGTGTTGTTTGCTTATTTTGATGAATCTATGGCTAGTAAAATAGTTTATAATCCATAGAGAAGTTGGAATACAGTAGGTTTAACACCAAAATAAATAAAGAATGAGTTCATTACAGTACCTTAAGTAATTCTTTGTTTTCTTTCTCTAACGGAGCTCACAAGATTTCTGTTGAGTTTTGTGTTGTGAAGTTTTCAAGTTTTGGGTGAACTCTTTTGATGGATTATGGAACAAGGAGTGGCAAGAGACTAAGATTGGGGATGCCCATGGCACTCCCAAGATAATCCAAGGACACCAAAAAGTCAAAGCTTGGGGATGCCCAGGAAGGCATCCCCTCTTTTCGTCCACTTCCATCGGTAATTTACTTGGAGCTATATTTTTATTCACCACATGATATGTGTTTTGCGTGGAGCGTCTTGTATTATTTGCGTCTTTGCTTGTTAGTCTACCACAATCATCCTTGCTGTACACACCTTTTGAGAGAGCCATACATGATTTGGAATTTGTTAGAATACTCTATGTGCTTCACTTATATCTTTTGAGCTTGATAGTTTTGCTCATAGTACTTCAGTTATATCTTTTGAGCGTGATAATTTTTGCTCTAGTGCTTCACTTATATCTTTTAGAGCACAGCGGTGGATTTGTTTTAAAGAAACTATTAATCTCTCATGCTTCACTTAGATTATTTTGAGAGTCGTTAATAGCATGGTAATTTGCTTAATGTTAATATACTTGGTGTTCAAGATATGTGAAACTTTCTTTTGAGTCAATTGAATACTAAGATAAGTTTGATGCTTGATAATTGTTTTGAGATATGGAGGTGATAATATCAAAGTTGTGCTAGTTGGGTGATTATGAATTTGAGAAATACTTGTGTTGAAGTTTGCAAGTCCCGTAGCATGCACGTATGGTTAAAGTTGTGTAACAAATTTGAAACATGAAGTGTACCTGGCTTGTGCATCCTTATGAGTGGCGGTCGGGGACGAGCGATGGTCTTTTCCTACCAATCTATCCCCTAGGAGCATGCGCGTAGTACTTGATTTTTGATGGCTTCTAAATTTTTGCAATAAGTATATGAGTTCTTTTGACTAATGTTGAGTCCATGGATTATCGCACTCTCACCTTTCCGCCTTTGCTAGCCTCTTGATGCCGTGCATTGCCCTTTCTCACCTTGAGAGTTGGCGCAAACTTCACGGTGCATCAAACCCGTGATACGATCGCTCTATCACACATAAACCTCCTTATATCTTCCTCAAAACAGCCACCATACCTACCTATCATGGCATTTCCATAGCCATTCCGAGATATATTGCCATGCAACTTCCATCATCATCATCATGACATACATTACTTTTGTCATATTTCCATTGCATGATCATGTAGTTGACATCGTATTTGTGGCAAGGCCACCATGCACTATTTTTCATACATATCACTCTTGATTCATTGCACCATCTCGGTACACCGCCGGAGGCATTCATATAGAGTCATATCTTGTTCTAAGTTTCGAGTTGTAATCCTTATGTTGTAATCAATAGAAGTGTGATGATCATCATTATTAGAGCATTGCCCAAACAAAAAAATAGAAAGGCCAAAAAAAGGAAAGGCCCAAAAAAGGGCAATGCTACTATCTCTTTTTCCACACTTGTGCTTCAAAGTAGCACCTTGTTCTTCATGTAGTGAGTCTCATATATTGTGCTTCAAAGTAGCACCTTGTTCTTCATGTAGTGAGTCTCATAAGTTGTCTTTTTATACTAGTGGGAATTTTCATTATAGAACTTGGCTTGTATATTCCTACGATGGGCTTCCTCAAATGCCCTAGGTCTTCATGAGCAAGCAAGTTGGATGCACACCCACTAGTTTTCTTTTGTTGAGCATTCATAGCTCTAGTGCATCCGTTGCATGGCAATCCCTACTCCTCATGTTGACATCAATTGATGGACATCTCCATAGCCCGTTGATTAGCCTCGTCAATGTGAGACTTTCTCCTTTTTTTGTCTTCTCCACACAATCCCCATCATCATATTCTATTCCACCCATAGTGTTATATCCATGGCTCACGCTCATGTATTGCATGAAGGTTGAAATTTTTTGAGATTATTTAAGTATGAAACAATTGCTTGGCTTGTCATCGGGGGTATAGAAGTTGGGAACATCTTTGTGTGACGAAAATGAAACATAGCCTAACTATATGATTTTGTAGGGATGAACTTTCTTTTGCCATGTTATTTGAGAAGACATGATTGCTTTGATTAGTATGCTTGAAGTATTATTATTTTTGTGTCAATATGAACATTTGTCTTGAATCTTTCGGATCTGAATATTCATATCACAATTAAGAAGATTTACATTGAAATTATGCCAAAGTATCACTCCGCATCAAAAATTCTTTTTTTATCATTTACCTACTAGAGGACGAGCAGAATTAAGCTTGGGGATGCGATCGTCTCCAACGTATCTATAATTTTGATTGCTCCATGCTACTTTATCTACTGTTTTGGACTATATTGGGCTTTATTTTCCACTTTTATATTATTTTGGGACTAACCTATTAACAGGAGGCCCAGCCTGTAATTGCTATTTTTGCCTATTTCATGTTTGAAGAAAAGGAATATCAAACGGAGTCCAAATGGAATGAAACCTTGGGAACGTGATTTTCTCACGAACATGATCCAGAGACTTGGACCCTACTCCAAGAAGTGCAGAGGCGGTCACGAGGTGGGCGCGCCTCCCCTAGCGCGCCCCTACCTTGTGGGCCTCGGCGCTCCACCGACGTACTCCTTCCTCCTATATATACCTCGTGCCCCTAAGCGATCGAGCAGGGCCAAAACCTAATTCCACCACCGCAACCTTCTCAGATCCATGAGATCCCATCTTGGGGCGGTTCCTGAGCTCACGGAGGGCATCCACCATGGAGGGCTTCTACATCATCACCATAGCCCCTCCGATGAAGTGTGAGTAGTTTACTTCAGACCTTCGGGTCCATAGCTAGTAGCTAGATGGCTTCTTCTCTCTTTTTGGATCTCAATACAATGTTCTCCCCCTCTCTTGTGGAGATCTATTCGATGGAATCTTCTTTTTGCGGTGTGTTTGTTGAGACCGATGAATTGTGGGTTTATGATCCAGTATTATCTATGGAAAATATTTAATTCTTCTCTGGATTCTTTTATGTATGATTGAGTTATCTTTGCAAGTCACTTCGAATTATCCTTTTTGGTTTGGCCAACTAGATTGGTAGTTCTTGCAACGGGAGAAGTGCTTAGCTTTGGGTTCAATCTTGCGTGTCCTTTCCCAAAGATGATGAAGGCAAGCAAGGCACGTATTGTATTGTTGCCATCGAGGATAACGAGATGGGGTTTTTATCATACTGCATGAATTTATCCCTCTACATCATGTCATCTTGCTTAAAGTGTTACTCTATTTTTACTTAATACTCTAGATGCATGCTGGATAGCGGTCGATGAGTGGAGTAATAGTAGTAGATACAGAATCGTTTCGATCTACTTGTCTTGGACGTGATGCCTATATACATGATCATTGCCTAGATATGCTCATAACTATGCTCAATTCTGTCAATTGATCAACAGTAATTTGTTCACCCACCGTAGAATATCTATGCTCTTGAGAGAAGCCACTAGTGAAACCTATGGCCCTCGGGTCTATTCTCATCATATCAATCTCTATAGCTTTAGTTACTTGCTTTGTTTTTACTTTGCCTTTTACTTTTTACTTTGCATCTATCTATCAAAAATACCAAAAATATTATTTATCATCTCTATCAGATCTCACTATCGTAAGTGACCGTGAAGGGATTGACAACCGCTAATCGCGTTGGTTGCGAGTTGCTATCGTTTTGTGTAGGTACGAGGGACTTGTGTGTGGTCTCCTATTGGATTGATACCTTGGTTGTCAAAAACTGAGGGAAATACTTACGCTACTTTGCTGCATCATCCTCTCTTCTTCAGGGAAAACCAACGCAGTGCTCAAGAGGTAGCAGGGGGCACCACACACGGCTAAGAGAACAACTGTTGTTCTTTGGGGTGCCCCCTGCCCCCGTATATAAAGGAGGAAGGAGGAGGAGGCCGGCCTAGGAGGGGCGCGCCTATAGGGGGAGTCCAACTAGGATTCCCAATCCTAGTTGGAGTCCCCTTCCTTTTCCAAGAGGGGAGAGGGGGAAAGAGTAGGAAAGGGAGAAGGAAAGAGGGGGGGCGCCGCCCCTCCTAGTCCAATTCGGACCAGCCTTGGGGGGGCGGCCACCCTGCGGCCCTCCTCTCCTTTCCACTAAAGCCCAATAAGGCCCATTACTTTCCTGGGGGGGGGGGTCTGGTAACCTCTCGGCACTCCGAAAAATGCCCAAATCATTCCGAAACCTTTCCGGTGTCCGAACAATATATCAATCTTCACGTCTCGACCATTTTGAGACTCCTCGTCATGTCCACGATCTCATCCGGTACTCCGAACAAACTTTGGTCATCAAAAATACATAACTCATAATACAAATCGTCATCGAACGTTAAGCGTGCGGACCCTACGGGTTCGAGAACTATGTAGACATGACTGAGACACATCTCCGGTTAATAACCAATAGAAGAACCTGGATGCTCATATTGGCTCCTACATATTCTACGAAGGTCTTTATCGGTCAAACAGCATAACAACATACGTTGTTCCCTTTGTCATCGGTATGTTACTTGCCCGAGATTCAATCGTCGGTATCATCGTACCTAGTTCAATCTCGTTACCGGCAAGTCTCTTTACTCGTTCTGTAATACTTAATCCCGCAATTAACTCATTAGTCACATTGCTTGCAAGGCTTATAGTGATGAGCATTACCGAGAGGGCCCAGAGATACCTCTCTGAAACACAGAGTGACAAATCCTAATCTCGATCTATGCCAACCCAACAAACACCTTCGGATACACCTGTAGAGCATCTTTATAATCACCCATTTACGTTGTGACGTTTGGTAGCACATAAAGCGTTCCTCCGGTATTTGGGAGTTGCATAATCTCATAGTCATGAAGAAAGTAGTAGCAATGAAACTGTAACGATCATAACACTAAGCTAAGGATGGGTCTTGTCCATCACATCATTCTCCTAATGATGTGATCTCGTTCATCAAATGACAACACATGTCTATGGTTAGGAAACATAACCATTTTTTATTAACGAGCTAGTCAAGTAGAGGCATACTAGGGACACTATGTATTGTCTATGTATTCACACATGTACTATGGAAATATAAATAGCAACTTTATTATTGCCTCTAGTGCATATTTTCTTCAGAAGAGTCCCATTCGTTCGAAAGGACGGTGATGGGGCAGTCCTATTTGGCGCGTACCGCGTTGGATAGAGATTAGACGCGTACGTCGCTACTTTACTGCTAGGCACACTTTGGGTCGGTCTAACTAGCTCATGTCCGGTTTTGGGAAGGTTCTACAACCTTCTAAGATCATTTTCTTTCTTTCTTTTTGGGGTTTTTCCATTTTTGTTATTTCCTTTATTTTTTCATTTTCATTTTCAGTTTTCATTCTTATTTTTTATTTCTCTTGCCTTTTTTACCTTTTCTTTCTTTATCTTTGCAAATATCTTTTCAAATTCGCGAACATTTTTCAAATTCATGAACAATTATTTTTACAAATTTGCAAACATTTTTTAAGCCGTAAATATTTTTCAAGTTTGTTAACATTTTAAATTAGCAAATATTTTTTGAATTTGGGGAACAATTTTTAAAATTCGCTAACTATTTTTGTTTTGACGAACTTTTTTGGAATGCATGAACATTTTTCGTATTCACGAATTTTTAAATCAACGAATATTTTTTGAATCGATGAACTTTTTCGCAATTCATGAACATGGTTTGGTTTTTTCGAATTCTAAAAAAATAAGTTCACAAACATTCTTTCAAATTCACAAACATTTTTTTGAATATGCAAACATTTTCGCAAAATTAAGTCATTTTTTATTTTTTGAAATTTCATTTAAAATTGTGGACATTTTTTTAATATCCAAACATTTGTTTCAAAAAACAAATAACTTTTTGAATCCACACACAGTTTATGATTTCTTGAACATTTTTCAAAAATTGGAACTTTTTTGAAATCCCAAAACAGAAGGAAATATAAAAAACAAAATAAATAAACTAGGAAAAACCAAATGTAAAAATTGGGGTGTCCCACCACGTACATGGGCGGGCCCAAAAGGGTGCGGAGGGAGGGTTGTGCGAGGGACCTCTTTCCAGCGCATAAAGCGCCACATAAGAGCTCCCAACGACGGGGTCTTAGTATTGCAAATTTTCAATTTTATGGTACGGATATGAGATTTGTATAAAAAATATTAAAAGAAAAAATAGGTGAGCCAATCTCGGTTCCGAGCGCGATCTGACAATTCCTTTGGTGGAGACACCCAGTGCATCACAATCAGGCCCGTCCCGTAGGCATCAGTGGCGAGAGGATAGGCATCGTTGGTCTCGAGCTCGTGTCCTGGGGCTCCGTCACCAGCCTCTCACACAAAGCTCGACCGCATGCCGCTCCATGGGGAGCACCCCATCGCCGCCTTATCTGCTCGATGGTAAGAGAACATTCTGACGGGTGGTTTCTGCTAGCTGAGACCTTGGATGTTGAGATTCCAATGTGTGTGATGGCAGCCGACTAAGAGACCGACGTTTCTTCCTAAGGCTGAGCCCCCAGAAGAACAGTAACATCCCTGCAATGCAAATGATGATGATCATTGCTCCATCGACATTTATAGCAGTGACCTAGATGATGACAGAGTAGTAGTAGCCTTTTATGATCATTTACCTATTGAGTTTGATTAAGGAGTTTTGTTTGTGTTGATACTTTGCCTGTTGAAGAAGCATGTGCTGCAGGGTGTAGGAGGGTTGGTGAAGTGATCTTTGTGGCGGCGAGGAAAAGAAATGCATGTTTTCTCTATTAGCACTTCAAAAAATCGATCCCCACAAAATGACAGACAAAAAACCGAGAACCAACTAGTGGTTGGATGGTTATGAGGATGGTGATCCTCGAGCCCACACAGATCAAATCCAATGATTGACGCATTGGTTCCCCATTAATGTGGATTATTCTTTCAGTGGGAGGCGGCGTTTCAGTCGATAATGAGGCGTCGGTGATGACTTCGTCAATTTTAAAGCTTTGTATGTTTGGTACGATCTTCTGTAGGCGTTGTTTGAGTGCGCGTGTGTGTGTGTGGTGGTGTGAGCATGTGTGCATCTCCGTTGTAACTAGTGTTTCTCAAGGAAAATACATAAGGTCATTACTGGTTCCACTACTACTCTACTCGTTGAAATAGTACCACCAAGTGAAGTGGCCTGAGGACAGGTCTAAGTAGAGCAAAGATGGAGGAAATCGTAGGGAGAGAGAGAGAGGGGGGGATTCGAATAGTAGGTGTAAAGGACGGATTAGCCGCTGAGGTTTGTGGTGGTCGCTGGCTACCAGAGCAGCACACGATGGGGAAGTTCTCACACTTTATATGCTAACTTGTTTGGTTGCCACATGTAAACTTTCCCATGAAATATTTGGGAGTGTTCCTGTTACATTATCAAATTAGTTAAGAAGTTTGATGCATGGGTTGCTAGTTCTGCATCCTCTGGTGCTAGGACCATATTGATTAATGCCAGCTTTTATGGGATCCACTTACTTTATGTCCATATTTATGCTCATCAAAGCTTTCATTCGAGAAAAATGGACAAACGCGAAGGCATTTTTTCCAAAAAGGTAAAAGAAGAGAGCTTACCATATGGTTAAGTGGGCTATTTGTCGCTCTAAGAGGTTGTTTGGATATCAATAATTATACATGAGATTTTAGAAAACCAGTTTGCAGAGGATTTTCAGGAAAACCAATTTTTGTTCGTTTTTCTGTTACAATAAGTATATAATATTCCTTGTTTGGTTGGGAAAAGGTAAGGAAACGCAGTCATACACTTCAATGGATATCAACGGGTTTCGTCCAGCACTCACACGTCGTTCATCGACCAACGACTCATCTCCCGCCCGCTGCATCACTTCCTCCTTCACGGCATCGTGGTCAAGGTCTCAAGTTGCTGCCAGAGAAGGTGCCCATGACAACCTTGTTTTCATATATACTGTGGCGTCCATTGGAGAAGAAAAATGACTATGAAAAAACATTTATTTTTCACATGTTCAAATGGTCGGGATTTTTTCCAGAGTATCTTGGGCATTGTTTTGGGGGCCTCGTGTTGCCCCTACTAGCTTTGCCTGGCTTCATCATTTTCTTCCCCGAGGGAAGAAATTTTACATGATGTGTCTTGTTCCTATCTGTTGGTAATTTTGTGCACTTGTAAGAAAGCAACCGTCGATGGACATATTGTTTGATGTACCTTTGGAGGTTGTGTTCACTTTTGCGTTGTTTTATGCAGTTGACGGGTTTGCTAAAGGTCAATGATCGTGCTGCAATCGAGACTAGTGTAGAGAATGTGATTAGAGTTGCGGCATCATTGGTTGGTCGTGCTGAAGCGCTGAGGAGGTTGATGATCCAAAGCTCTATGAATACTTGAAGACAAAATGGAGATCTTCATCTGTAGGCTGGTGGCTGATGTTCTTCATCCTATCATTTTGGTTTCAATGACTGGGTTTGATGCTTGTTGGTAGATTTAGTTGGTTGTAGTAGACTTTATGTGTTATTTTGTTGGCAGCTTGCTACCCTATAGTAGGTATTTTGAAATCGAGCACTTACAATAGGGTTCTGCTAATGCTCCAATTCACTCCTTCCCTTTCCCTTCTCATATTTGTTATTGTCTTTCGTATGTATTGTTTGTGAACTATGTACCGTATATTTTTGTTAGACAGTTAATGAAAAAGGCTGCCACAAAGGGACACTTTTTTTGAGGCATGGTAAATACAACACAAATTAGTTTAGTCTGATCAGATCCAACTTTGCTCTCAGTCAATTGATTAAATCTTTGTTAGACAAGAAGCATAGACGCTTTGTTCAAGGAATTTATGAGGTATAAGAACGTCGTCCTATAAGAATAACACTGTATAAAATTCAAAAAAGAGTAATATTGTATGGCTGCTATGGCCCTTTGAAGTGACAAAAGGACTTTACACAGCAAGGCGATAATGTTTTATGTAGAAACGAGTGAGCACTGCACCCACATATGTACACTAGCGTATAAGACACAGACAAAAGTTGTGGCTGTAGTTTAGTGGTGAGAATTCCACGTTGTGGCCGTGGAGACCTGGGCTCGAATCCCAGCAGCCACACTCCATCTTTTTTTATCTCTGTATTTTTCGTTTTATTCTTTCCTGCTATGGGCTGCACTATACTTGCTCCTGCTGCTGTTCTGGCCCAGTTCACGGAAGGCCATGAAAAAGGCCTTCTAGACGACTTTTCGGTCCGACAGACACAAACAGTTTCCCCATCTCTTTTTTTTTATTTGGCATCCTTTTCCTGTCTTCCATCCCTGTTTTCCATGAAGTTTCCCGGCGACAGTACGGCCCCACGGAGGTACGGCAAACGCGGTTTCAGCCAGCTGCCAGTCATGCTCCATTGTTCCCCACCTCATCGCGCCGTGCTGCCGGTTCGTGCGCAAGCTGTGCATGCACCGCATGGATGTATCTGCACAGACACACATCACGGCCGCGTCGGCAGCTCCGATCGGCGGTGAGGTGAACCGTCCCGCCCGTGCTCCAGCTCGAGAGATCTCATCATGTCACCACCGCGTGCATCCTCTTCATGGTTCATGAACGCGATCATCTTTCTGCCCGAACTTAGCATGGCCTGAGCCTCTACCAAATCACCGTTGATTAACCGGCAGACACCAGAACATGCACGCATGCTTGCAGTTTAATTTCAGTCTCCGGCCCCTGCAGCTGCTGCATGGCCATGGGTGGGTGGGGAGGGCGTATCCAGATCCAACCTAATCTCGCGAGCAAGATCCAATGCTACTAATAAAGCTCCCCCGTTCTTTGATTATCGCGCAGGGAGATTCGGGGTTTGCCAATGGCTTCAAAGCATAGTATGCTCAAGACATCGTCATGTGATCACTTGTTCATCGGAGTGGTACGTACGTAGTTTATTCGGAGAACCATGTGATCCGGCGCGTGCGGCTCTGTTTTTCTACTCTGTTTCTCTCTGTCTCCGGGCTCTGTTTCCTACTCTCCTGTTCCTCACCCGCTCACACTCTGGACGCCGGACGCATCCGCCGATGTAGCGTACCTGCTACGGCGTGGATGTGCTTGTACTGTCACTCGTCGTGCTTTGTGCAGATCTTGTACTCTACTAGTCCGTCTGCGACAGTCAGATTACATTGGTGGAATTGACAATGCAGCCACAGTTCTGACGAGCGGTTACGCAATTGATCCATTGCAAAATTCCAAATGTCGAGTTAGCAGCGAGTTGCCACGACCAACTCTTTGGTTAATCTACAGTGGCTGGCTTTCACGGCCGGAGCTATTTCGGCGAAAGTCATCTTCTGCTCGCGAGCTTAAGTTAGATCTTGGTGAACAGTGAAATCTAAAAAAATAGGAAACAAAAATTTAAAAATCTAGGTCTTTTTTGTGGCGAATTTTAATAAATGTTTCCAGTGCTTGCAACATTTCATCATGGGATAACATTTGTGGAAGTGGTGGTGAAAAAAAAAATCGGCACTCCAAAATGCTTTAGAAAATAGCACTTTTGGAGCATCGATTTTTTCCACGACCTCTACAAATGTCATTCCATGGTGAAATTTTGTGAGCACTCAAACATTTGGCAATGCTTGCCACAAAAAAAACATAATAATTATTTTTTGAATTTTACTGTTCATCTGAGCTCTTTTGAGCTCGAGCTCAGAAACACTGCGTCCCAATTTCAGTCGATTTCCTCAAAACTGCGGCCTCTAGAATGGGTTTAGATGAGATTCCAGAGTCTTGTGCTATTTCAGATTCTAAATCTACATCCTCTATATATTCCTGAGTATGATTGCCAGTTTCTTCTGGACAAAGTGCTGGACAAGCTCCCCCCTTGGCATGGTAACAACATCAACACGGTAGGTCGATCCGCCCTTATCAAGTCTGTCTTAGCATCCCTTGTGATTTACCATTTGACTGCGCTTGACATGCCGCCGAAGTCCGATCAAGTCTTGGACTGCAAGGTTAACTGTAGAACGGTTTGTCGCCCTACCAACCTGGGCGGCTTGGCCATCCTCAGACTCGACAAGTTCTCTCGCGCTTTCGGACTCCGCTGGCTCTGGTTTGCTTGGGTTGACCCCAAAGAGCTTGCGACGATGAGGACATAGACTTATTCTATATGGCATCGACGGGCGCCTGAAACGGACCTCAAACACCGGATGACCAAGCACCCTCATATCCAAATTTCAAAAATGGGGTGGATATAGAAGCGCCAGCGCCCACTCCCACATCGGACCCGACTCATGCTGGCCCACCCGACCCCACATATATTCATCCCCATTCGCTCTCCGGACTAAACTTTAGCCACTTCACTCCAGTGCCCTCCGCTACCCAAGCTTGTCTCCAGCGACTTCCGGCCGTCTCCGGCATGGCGGGCAGCGGATTCGAGTCCTTCACCTCCAGATGCGTCTACCCCAAACTCATTCCACGCGGCCTCGAGGAGGAGATGGCCGCCCGGCTTGCGCTCCACTGCGCCCGGGAGGAGGCCCGTGCACGATAGCGTTCAGACTCCTTCTGTCAGGAATCCATTGCGTCCGCCCAAATGGGGCATGGATCCGGCGCTAGGCCAGCCGTAGCTGCCTCACCGGAGGCGGTGCGGTCCTTGGCGTTCGAACGCGGTGGCGGACGTGCAACCCCTCCATTGGCGCGTCGAGCATCGGGACGCACCATGGGCCTCGTCCGACGAGAACATGGCACGGCGTGCCCATCGTGCCAGGCACCGGGCGCGGGAGGTGGCGGCAGCCCTTGCGGCGGTGGACGTCAGTGAGGCGAGGTCGCATTCTCCGGCGCCCCGTATGGCACATCAGTCCGGGCGCCGCAACCACATCATGGTGGACGTCGATAGCTCGTCCCAAGACGAATCCGTCATCTATCTGAAGTACACCAGCACCTTTCGTGTTCTGGGCTCCGACGAGGAAGAGTAGGGCATGGGAGAAGGCGGCGCCTTGAGTCTCGTGAGCTGGCTCGTGTCCCATGCCCTACTCTACCTTGCCAGCGATCGGACCAATACTCTGAGGGGCGCAGCTGGCCGCCGGACATGGCCAGGGCAGAGCCGAGCGAGCGGGGAGCGGGGGGCAGAACCGGACGAAGCTTCGCTCAAAGATTGTTGTGTTGCATGTAATAATATGGATTTGAGGTTTCTAATTTGAGGTATCCGAGTATGAAATGCATTTTTTGAGGCGTGAGCGGTCACTGTCCGCGGACACAGCCGGACGCGCCTGCGAGCGTTTAAGGGTCGAATTTGTCAAGTTCGGCTGTAGATGCTCAAAACATAATAAAAATCACATCGAGGTCCATGGACAAACGAACGACCATTGCCGATACCAGTGTTCAGGAGCCACAATCTTCGTCATTGAATCCTTGAATCGATCTGAAGAACATGACACCAAATCTCGCCGTTGCATACGCACGACGAGAAATCTAACCTCACCGCTCCGAGGAGCTGGCAGAAACCTACACCGGTGCTCCGTCTAATCCGTCCCAACAAACGAATCTGAGGAGGTCGGAGCCCGAAAGATTGACTCAAAGAAGAAGCACCGCCATCCGTCCGAGCGCCTTCCTTGCGAGAACCAATATCCTATCTATCTAAGACGAGGCACCAGGAATACCCTCCCCGTCACCGGCTGCCGGAGCGGCAGGTGGATGGGAGACGAATCCACAGGCTCAAAGGCTAAGAGCATCTGTAGTCGGGCGCCTCAAACCCGCCTCATACGCCCGGGTGGGCCATCCGGTCATTGTCCGATCGCAACAATTTGACCCAGACGGGCGCCTGAAACGGCCACTACTAGGAAAAGGCCTACTAATGGCGCACCGGTTTTGCATACTAATGGCGCATTACTGGTGCGCCATTAGTATCACGCCACTAGTATTTTTTACTAGTGGTGCACCACTGGTGCGCCATTAGTAACTAATGGCGCACCATGCAGTGCGCCACTAGTGTCTGCTATACTAATGGCGCACCACATGGTAGTGCGCCATTAGTAACAATGTTTTTGTTTTTTCTTAATCTCAGGTCACTATTTCACATATGAGATATCCAACACATATATATACAACAAGCATCCATATAACAATCATAGCCAACACATAAGTTCCATCATATATACATACATAGCCAACACATAGTTCCATCGTTACATATTACAAAAGTTTCACATTGTTCATCCAACACCGTTATCCATCAATTCACAAAAGTTTCACATTGATACAACATAAAAACACAAATGGAAAAGAAGAACTCCATCCATGTAAGCTTCTGTGAATTAAATCAAATCTGCAAAATGATAAACAAGAAGTTAGAAGAAGAAGAAGAAGAAGAAGAAGAAGACTAGAAGAATACTAGAAGAAGAAGAACACTAGAAGAAGAATAAGAAGAATAAGAAGAAGACTATAAGCTTATTATGTAAACTTGATCATTTTGTGCTAACATAAGTAATTTTGGAGCTAACCTATAGGAAACTAAGCATATAAGCTTTAAGTTAGCATATTAGAGCCAACTTAGGTAAAATGAAGCTAACCTATGTCATTTTGGAAAAGAATAAGAATAAGAAGAAGACTATAAGCTTATTATGTAAACTTGATCATTTTGTGCTAACATAAGTAATTTTGGAGCTAACCTATAGGAAACTAAGCATATAAGCTCTAAGTTAGCATATTAGAGCCAACTTAGGTAAAATGAAGGTAACCTATGTCATTTTGGAAAAGAAGAAGAATAAGAAGAAGACTATAAGCTTATTATGTAAACTTGATTATTTTGTGCTAACATAAGTAATTTTGGAGCTAATCTATAGGAAACTAAGCATATAAGCTCTAAGTTAGCATATTAGAGCCAACTTAGGTAAAATGAAGCTAACCTATGTCATTTTGGAAAAGAAGAAGAATAAGAAAAAGACTATAAGCTTATTATGTAAACTTGATCATTTTGTGCTAACATAAGTTATTTTGGAGCTAACCTATAGGAAACTAAGCATATAAGCTCTAAGTTAGCATATTAGAGCCAACTTAGGTAAAATGAAGCTAACCTATAGGAAACTAAGCATATTAGAGATAACATAGGTAACTAAGTATATATATATATATATATATATATATATATATATATATATATATATATATATATATATATTTTGGAGATCTGACATACCTGACATAGTTCAGTTCTCATTGTTCTTCTCCTTCTCCTTCCTCAGCCTGATGCACCAAGAGCGGCGAGGCGGTGGAGGCAGTGGGATGTAGTCTTTTACCACAATTGGCATGGTCATGTCGCCCAGCTGTGGGATCGCCGGCGCCACCACCGGTGCGTGGTCATTGTCAGGCACCACCACCATCGCGAGGCCACCTTCAGGCAGGACGGGCACGACCATCGCTAGGTCATCCTCAGCCACCTCCATCTCTTGCCCATGGTCAGCCACCACTATCTCTTGCCCATGGTCAGCCACCACCATCTCTTGCCCTTGGTCAGCCACCACCAGCGCTAGGTCATCCTCAGCTTGATGCCCATCGTCATCTTGCAGCTCCTCATCCCCACTCTGCTCCTTTTCTCCCTCACTCCAGTCCGGATCATCCTTCTTATTGTCTATGCTGCTGCCAGAATCGCTGCTGCTTTCGCTAAAGCTAGAATCGGTGTTGCTTTTGCTACAACCATAGTCGTTCTTTGCTTTGGCTGTAGCCAGATGTCATTCTTTGCTGCTCCCATTACCTGTCCAAATGCAACAATGACCGTTAACAATCGATGTGAGACAAAGCTAAATGTAGAGGAATAAGAAGAGGCAGAATGTACTGGCATCATCATCGTCAGCGTAGCGCATGCGACACATAGTCGCGTTGAACACCTTCACGATGAGCATGGCGGCGGCGTCGTCGTACCTGAAGAGAAGGAAGTACCCCAGCCGCAGGTCGTAGGCACGGTAGAACTTCTCCCACCCACGAGACAAGTACATGTGGCCCTCCGTGATCACCAACTCCACATCCCACTGTCTGCGAAACCCGCTACCGTCGTGTCGCAGCTTCACATTATTTGGCGGATCTTCACCCAGCATGTTCATAAAACTGTCAGGCAGCCTCTGCAGTTTGGGACAATGAGTGATGTAGCAAACAACGATATCATAATGAGATGGGTGAAGGAAGATCTCGTTTTATATACCGCATCATGGATGATCTCAAGTCCCAAGTATGATCTTCAAGAACTTCGTAAGCATCCAATTAAATGCTCATGATTGTGGCGAGCGGCGGTGGCTACTTTCCCCCATCTCTGATAAGCAGCAGAAGAGACCAATTAGTACCCTTGCAACAGATCATAAAACATGCATTAGTCGCAAGTACCCCAATATGTCCTATTTTTAGCAAAGTCATGCTAAAAATCACGGAAAATTTCAGCACGACCTTTTGCTGAAAATAGGACATATGGAGTGCCCGAATTTGCCGGAACGGAAGTTAATTGACATTCCGGCAAACTCAAGGGCCTCTCGGGTACAAAGAAGAACATCACAAGTTGACAAAATTCCCAAGTAGTACAAAGAAGAAGATCACAAAATTCCCAAATAGTACAAAGACAGAGATCACAAGTTGATTTACGGTCTTGAAGAAAGAGATACTTGTATGCCAAAACATATGCTTAAGAATTTACATTTGCAAATGGGCCTCTTTTGCTGCTAAGATTCAGCAGTGCTAGCTGCTCAACGCCAAGTACTGCAAATTATATTATACTGGTCCATAACTAAATGATGGGTTCGATTTGTAGAAGTGACAAGTCATACTTCCATAGATGAAAGTAGCATGATATACTAATTACCAGATGGGGTAGCAACCGATAGAAAAAATAAGAATGGTGTATGCACTAAACAAGATCTCATGGCTCTCATGATCATAATTCATGCATGACAAATTAGATATAAAGGCCGCAAAGCTTAGTCCGGATGCCTTAAATCTTAACCACATTTTGCTATTGCTAATTTCTAGAAGTGAGCTCTGACAGCTTTCTATAATAAATTAGTCAAGATAAGTTCCTAAGCTCCTGATATGACGAAACTAGCGTACGTATACCAATAAATGCAATTTGTAACAAATTTTTGTACAAAAATATATCTTCTAGCCATGAAACCCTACCCTGATTCTCCTTTCTTCCTCTTGCCGAAGAAAAGTTGGCTGCAGAGGATGGTCCAACTCAGATCAGCCTGCAGAAGTTCATTGTATAATTCTGTTTAGGTCCAAGCAGTAGTTCAAGAAGTGCAAATTGCAGAAGTTTAAATTAAAGTTTTGGTTAAAGTTTTAGTTGATTTTAAAGTTAAATTAAAATTTCACTTAAAGTTTCAGTTAAAGGAGAGCATTTGCTACTGGATTTTAGGGCTATTGTAAGCAGTGCACTACTGCACTATTGTTCATACTCCTGCACTATTAGTCACTTGCAACCTACCATAAAGTTCATACTCCTGCACTATTAAATCCCAGGGCATGAGTTCAGAGAATTGGACTTGCAACCTACCATAAAGCTCATCATCATCAACGCAACGATACTATCTGGTTGTTGCCACCAACCTAGCTAAGCTAGAACCCTTCCAACAAAATCTCTAAACTTGCCGTTGAACCACAACAAAAAGCGCTCTCAACTCAAATTGCAACAAAAATAAAACCACTACTACTATACTTGCCCCATTGATTTTGATTTTGATTTCTAGTATTTGAGTGGGTTGGGGACAAGTTTTGTAAGTTTGGACCTTCCATTCCTAGGTAGGGTAGCAACAGCAGCAGCAGCTTACTTAGTTTTGACTACCTGAAGGTCAATCTCTAGGCCTGTAGTTGTATGTAGGCTCTAGAATTCAATTTAGATAACTACACTGTACACCTATCTATCATCATTTTCATTTCATTCTCATTTCTTTTCACCTATATATGTACGCTATCCTCTCCACAAACCTAGATAGCCCATTTCTTACTCTAGATAGGGTACCCAATTCACAAGCAGCTTAATCGATTGATTTTAACTATCCACCTACTTGTATCATGAGCAAGGACTGATGACAAAACCTAATAGAGTTCTCATGGATTGAAACAAGGCGAGAGGAGAAGAGGGTCGAGAGAGGGACCTTGGCATCGTTCTCGCGACCGGCGGAGTAGCGGCGTTCTTTGGCGGGCGGCGGCTGCTCGGGGACGGGAGGAAGGCGCCCGCGATCTTTGAGGCGGGCCGCGGAGGCTGGCGCGTGTGGCTGCCCGGCTTGTCGGCGGAGGCGGCCGTCGAAGCAGCGGACGGATCCGTCCTCCTCCTCATCTTGCACCCGTGCGGTCGTCGATGGTGGGAGGAAGGCGGGGCTCGGGGAGGCGGCGCTCGAGGGGAGGAAGGGAGAGGGAGGCGGCGGGCGTGGGCGGCGCGGCGGACGGAGGCGGCGGACGGCGGGCGCGGGCGGCGTGGGCGGTGAAGCGTGGTGCGGGGTGCGTGGGCGCGGACGGCGGGGCTCGATCGAGTGGGAAACTTGGTACTAAGAAAAAAATAGTAACCCTGGTACTAATGGCGCACCGTATGCAAATGCGCCATTAGTGACCCTGGTTACTAATGGTGCACCAGCTTCTGGTGCGCCATTAGAAGTTTTGCAAAAAAATAAAAAAAAAGTATATCTTCTAATGGCGCATCGTGGCACAGTGCGCCATTACTAGTACTAGTTTAAACTAGTAATGGCGCACTGTGCCACGGTGCGCCATTAGTAGTTTTGCAAAAATAAAAATAAAAAAAATAAACAACAGTAGTGGCGCACCTGAACATGGTGCGCACCACATGGAAGGTGCGCCATTAGCGTCCATCCCATCTATAGCCCTTTTCCTAGTAGTGGGCCCTCAAACACCCAGGCTGACCGGCACCCCTCATAACCAGCCCAAAAATGGGGCAGATGTCGGGGTGCCCGGGCGCGCCCGCCACATCGGACCCGACCCACGCTGGCCCACCCGACCCCACATATATTCCTCCCCATTCGCTTGCCGGACCAAACCCTAGCCACTTCACTCCAGTCCCCTCCGCCACCCAAGCTCGTCTCCGGCGACTTCCGGCCGTCTCCGCCATGGCGGGAAGCGGATTCGAGTCCTTCACCTCCAGATCCGTCTACCCCGAACTCATCCCACGCGGCCCCGAGGAGGAGATGGCCGTCCGGTTTGCGCTCTACTGCGCCCAGGAGGAGGCCATGCACGACAACGCTCAGACTCCTTCCGTCAGGAATCCATTGCGTCCGCCCAAATGGGGCATGGATCTGGCGCTAGGCCAACCGTAGCTACCTCGCCGGAGGCGATGCGGTCTGTCTGGCGTCCGAACGTGGTGGCGGACACGCAACCCCTCCATTGCCGCGCCGAGCATCGGGACGCACCATGGGCCACGTCCGACACCGGGCGCGGGAGGTGGCGGCAGCCCTTGCGGCGGTGGACGTCGGTGAGGCAAGGTCGCATTCTCCGGCGCCCAGTATGGTGCATCAGTCCGGGCACCACAACCGCATTGTGGTGGACGTCGGCGGCTCGTCCCAGGACGGATCCGTCATCTATCTGACGTCCACCGGCACCGTTCATGTTCCGGGCTCCGAAGAGGAAGAGTAGTGAAGGAAATATGCCCTAAAGGCAATAATAAAATTATTATTTATTTCCTTATTTCATGATAAATGTTTATTATTCATGCTAGAATTGTATTAACCGGAAACATAATACATGTGTGAATACATAGACAAACATAGTGTCACTAGTATGCCTCTACTTGACTAGCTCGTTGATCAAAGATGGTTGTGTTTCCTAACCATGGACATGAGTTGTCATTTGATTAACAGGATCACATCATTAGGAGAATGATGTGATTGACTTGATCCATTTCGTTAGCTTAGCACTTGATCGTTTAGTATGTTGCTATTGCTTTCTTCATGACTTATACATGTTCCTACAACTATGAGATTATGAAACTCCCGTTTACCGGAGGAACACTTTATGTGCTACCAAACGTCACAACGTTACTGGGTGATTATAAAGGAGCTCTACAGGTGTCTCCGAAGGTACATGTTGAGTTGTCGTATTTTGAGATTAGGATTTGTCACTCCGATTGTCGGAGAGGTATCTTTGGGCCCTCTCGGTAATGTACATCACTATAAGCCTTGCAAGCAATGTAGCTAATGAGTTAGTTATGGGATGATACATTACATAACGAGTAAAGAGACTTGCCGGTAACGAGATTGAACTAGGTATTGAGATACCGACGATCGAATCTCGGGCAAGTAACATACCGATGACAAAGGGAACAACGTATGTTGTTATGCGGTTTGACCGATAAAGATCTTCGTAGACTATGTGGGAGCCAATATGAGCATCCAGGTTCCGCTATTGGTTATTGACTGGAGACGAGTCTCGGTCATGTCTACATAGTTCTCGAACCCGTAGGGTCCGCACGCTTAAAGTTCGATGACGGTTATATTATGATTTCATGTGTTTTGATGTACAGAAGGTAGTTCGGAGTCCCGGATGAGATCGGTGACATGACGAGGAGTGTCGAAATGGTCGAGACGTAAAGATTGATATATTGGACGACTATATTCGGACTTCGGAAAGGTTCCGAGTGATTCGGGTATTTTTCGGAGTATCGGAGAGTTACGAGAATTCGCCGGGAAGTATATGGGCCTTATTGGGCCATACGGGCATAGAGGAGAGAGGCGAAAAGGAAGGAGGCGCAAGACCCCCTTACGGTCCGAATTGGACAAGGGTGCAGCCCTTTTCCTTCTTCTCTCCTCTCTTTCCTTCTCTCCTACTCCCACTTGAAGGGAGTCCTACTCCATGTGGGAGTAGGACTCCTCATGGGCGCGCCAAGGTGGCCGCCCTCCTCCACTCCTTTATATATGGGGAGAGGGCACCCTTGAGACACAACAATTGATCCTTGGATCTCTTAGCGTGTCTTGGTGCCCTCCACCATAATTCACCTCGATAATATCGTGGCGGTGCTTAGGCGAAGCCTGCGTCGATAGAACATCATCATTGTCACAACGCCGTCGTCTTGTGAACTCTCCCTCAAAGCTCTACCGATCGGAGTTCGAGGGCGTCATCGAATGAGCGTGTCTTTGAACTTCGGAGGTGCCGTGCGTTCGGTACTTGATCGATCGGACCGTGAAAACCTACGAGGGTACATGGACAACACTTTCCCCTCTTGTTGCTATGCATCACCATGATCTTGCGTGTGCGTAGGGATTTTTTTGAAATTACTACGTTCCCCAACACTCTGAGGGGCGCAATTGGCCGTCGGACCTGGCCAGGGCAGAGCCGAGCGAGCGAGGAGCGGGGAGCAGAACAGACGAAGCTCTGCTAAAAATCGTTGCGTGTAATAATATGGATTTGAGGTTTCTAATTTGAGGTATCCGGATATGATATGCATTTTTTTAGACGTGAGCGGCCACTGTCCGCGGACACGTTCGCGGGCGTTTAAAGTATCGGATTTGCCAAGTCGGAATGTAGAGAATAAGGCTTTCCCCAGCCGCGTTGTGTAAGTTGGGAGAACCCTGCCAAGGTGTGGCTCCAAGGCACGTGCCCGTGCCGGTTGGTTAGAAGAGCCGGTCAGGTCTCGTTTTCCATGGATGGATTATTACGGAGTGCACGTAGTACGACAGAGTACATGGTACGTGGATGCATGCAGCTAGTGAGCCAAATTCAGCGTTGCAAGTTGCAGCAACCAACGGAACAAAATTGGTGGTGGTCCTTCCCATTCCGTTTGGCGACGGAATCAGTGCGTGGTCTGGTTCCTATAAGTCCAAACCGGTCCGGTCCAATCAAGATTCTGACGTGCAAGGAGGGTTTACATATTACATTCGCCGGCCACACGCAAGGGCTGCATTGCTGGGGCCGCAGACGATCCCGGCTTCCCCGTCGCCATCGGTGCAGTTAATCAGATCATCAGTCGTCCGGTTTGTTTAAGTAGTGCCAACAGTGGACTCTGACTGCCGCATGAGACTCTGGTCTGGGCATTTTCCACTTTCCTTTTTTTTCGTGCGGGAAGGGACCGTTCAATTTTCTGTGTAGTCCCGAAATACTTGTCGGAGAGATTGATAAAATTGGATGTATCTATAACTAAAATATGTCTAGATACATCAATTTTTTCAACAAGTATTTCCGGGCAGAGGAAGTACAAAAAAGGGACAGATTTGACCGATGAAGGGATTTACGGGCATAACTATTTAAGATCCTGTTTATCATACTACTAGTAGTTATTAGTTGCACCGGCACTGCAACCAACCAGGTAGTAGCAGCAGTTGCGGTAGCAGTAGCAGTAGTAATGAAGCGGCATTAACACCGGAATGGACAGATTGAACATGTCGGTGGAGGGTAAGCCCAGCATCTAAACTTTCGGTGAAAAAAGTCCCCCTGCGATAGACCAAACATCCCGCCAGAGAAAGAGAGTTGTACTACCACATACATCAAGAGGCCATGCTTTGATTTCTGTACGTTGTGTTGCATCGTCAAGAGCTCAGTGCTAGGCCCGCCTATGTGTGATTTTACTAGCGGAACATCCCAAACGGACCCTTCTAAATTTGCGCGTCCTCCCATAAACAAAAATCCAGCTGCCTGGCCGCCCGCCGTCGGTCCCGCACACAGCTGAGCTGCCTGCAACCGAGCCAGCCAAGGCAAGGGCCCCCAAAAGCCAGCAGTGAATGCAATCACAGTTTGCCTGACCCGAGCCGAGCTTTTCACCACCCCTCCCCTTCCGAGCTCCACCGTCAGTCAGTGACAGTCCCGCACCTTTTTCTTCTTCCTCCCGCAGGCCGCAGCATCCCAGATGCTTTGCTTCCCAGCCGTAACGACGCGGCGCCCAGTAACACCTCCGCGTTTACACTAAACCGGCCACAGTAGCAGCGCATCGCATCGCAGCGCCGAATCTCCGGAAGCGGCCCGCTGCCTTTTCTTTCTTTCTTTCTTTCTTTTGTCAGCAGCCATTGCCAGCCAGCTGCGCTTGCACTCGCCCTCGCCCGGCCTCCGCTCCGCGTATAAGTTCCTTCCTCGCTTTGGCCACTTCCGCCGCGATCCCTTCTCCCTCTCCCACTTCAGATCCATTCCTCTCCCAGCCCCAGGCCTCGCTCGCCTCCCCCGGCGAGGAGGGAGAGAGCTTGAGGAGGGGAGCCATGAGTGGTTCCTGGGTCCTTGCTGCCCTGGTCCTCGGGTTCTTGGCGGGAGCGGCGCGCGGCTCCGAGCCGTGGTCCAACGGCACGCAGGTCTACTCTACCAATGCCAACTCCGGCAGCGGCAGCAACGGCGCCTTCGTCGCCCTCACCCTCATCCAGTCCGCGGCCGCCAAGGGAGCCGGTAACTAATTAAATCTCCCTACCCCAGAATTGTTCCTCTGCCTGTGTGTGCTGCTAGTGGCAGTATTTTTCTTGTTACTAGTTTTTTATTGGCCATGTCACATGCTTGCCGTAGATTTGCTCAATGAGGCGCGTGATGCGGGTCGCTGCTGTGTTGTTGACCCTGGTCGGTCAGAGTAACAATTTTTCTGATCTGATTGCTATTGCCGTAGAGGGATTGTGATAGCTCATGTTCTACTCCTCTTCAGTATCCACTTAGGTGCTCTGTTGATTAAGTGATCATGCAGTCTTACCCTTGTAGCAGTACTATTGTTTGGTATAAGTAGCATGTGCCATGTGCGGATCTAGATAAATATATGCATGTGGATCTAGCCTTGCCTTGCCTTGCTGGTGGTGCCCATGATGGATCCTTGTTACCTAATCGGGGGTGGGGGGCTCAATGCCAACTGTTGGCTGTGAATTGTGCAAGTTAACTGTGCATCATTGCTTGGTCGCCATTCTAAATATATCAGAGGTCCTAAATAGTTGGGCACCCCACAGAAACACCAAGCAGGAAATTGCTCAAGACCTGAAGTTTTCGCAGGGTCGTGCTAGACTGCTGATTTATGAATGTGTGTTGTGAGAATTCTATCTGTGTACAAATTAATCAAACAAGGCTCTTGTTACTGGCAACTGCTTTGGATTTTAGAAGCAATATAGTTCTTGAAATATGTTTTGCTTCAGGAGTAATTCTTTCCATTTACACAAGGATTTGAGTATGCTTATAGCATGCTAGGCTGCTAAATACTGATGCTTACTTCCATGATGACAATCATTACAGTATGCTTGGATGGAAGCTTACCGGGTTACCACCTACACCGGGGATCTGGGTCAGGGTCAAACAATTGGCTTGTCAATCTGGAGGTGAGTAATACTTCACGACTCACATGTATGTGTGCTGAGATCAGTTTGAATTGCACTAGGGGTTGTAAATGCCTCCTTAGGGCTTAGCTGAATAGCTGATGGTGATTCCAAATTGAATTCCAGGGTGGAGGCTGGTGCAATGATGTTAAAAGCTGCGTGTTCCGCAAGGGCAGTCGGCGTGGGTCATCAAACCACATGGAGAGGCAACTCCAGTTTACAGGCATAATGAGTAACAGACCTGAAGAAAATCCTGGTATTATTCTAATCAATTAGCTGTCCCGAACTTCTCATATGTAGATATAGCACTCCTTTCTTGTCCAAAAAAGGAATATAACTGTTGATTACTCTGTGCCTCTGTTGCTATTTCTGTTTGAGGAATTGTAATGCTGTTTTCTTGTCTCTTAGATTTCTACAACTGGAACAGAGTGAAGGTTCGGTATTGTGATGGTGGATCCTTCACTGGTGATGGGGCTGACGCGGTTAGTGCAAATTATAGCTCTGCATTTTACTTCACAAGTGATGGACCCTTTTTCATTTGAACAGTTCCCAAAAAAACATGTACACTGGTTATTCCATCACATTACAATCCTTTTCTTTGGTCTTGTACATGATAGATACTCCATTCTACAAAAAGAAATAAATGTATATGGTATCTCTGCTATTTTACTGAAGTAGTAGTAATTTGATCCATTTCTGAATTTTCTTTCTTCAGGCTTCAGGCCTTTATTTCCGAGGTCAGCGTATTTGGCAGGCTGCTATGGATGACTTGATGGCCCAAGGAATGCGTTCTGCAAGTCAGGTACTGATGCTTCCATTGTTAAATCATTTTTGTAATTAGCTTTTGGCAAATCATTTATGTTTACCTGATGCAACTTGATACCACCAGGCCCTTCTTTCTGGATGCTCTGCTGGGGGTGCTTCTGCCATACTTCATTGCGATGAGTTCCGTGGAATGTTTCCGTCAAATACCAGAGTCAAGTGCCTCGCTGATGCTGGAATGTTCCTTGACTCGTATGTGCACATAATGAAGCTTTGCTTTCATATTATCATTGTTACATTTAGTGCCTTCTTTCTGTGATGCTGTGAGGAAGAGCACTTCTATTTCCAGTCCACTTCAATGGCATGTTAAGGTGATATAATTCTATTACCATTTGCAGTGTTGACATTGCGGGTCGTCGAGAAATGAGAGACTTGTTCAATGGCATTGTGAGATTGCAGGTATTTGACGCTCTTAGAAGTATTTTTCTGAATACTTTGTGATAACTCTTTCTTGGTACTATGCTTTTCTACCTGTAGCACTGGCTCTGATTTATCTTAGAGTATTCATGTGCCAACCACAATATCTTCATTTTGCTGATGTTAAAATTCACAAAAATACAGGGTTCTGGAAGAAGCTTGCCTCGGTCTTGTACCTCTCGCATGGATAAAACCTCAGTAAGAAGACAACCATCCAGAATAACATATTTTATGTTTGCAAACTTTTTTTTCTAACTGCTTCTCCCTACAGTGCTTTTTCCCGCAGAACGTGTTGCCAAACATTCAAACTCCAACTTTTATTTTGAACACTGCTTATGATGTGTGGCAGGTGCTTATCATGCATTTTAACCCTGTGATTTAAGAGATACGAAACTGAGAGGAATTTATAAATTATTCAATGAAACAAATTTTCTTGTATTTTTCCAGCTTCAAGAAAGTCTGGCTCCCAGAACGGCTGATCCCCGGGGTCTATGGCAAAGTTGCAAGCAGAATTACGCCTCTTGCAACAGCAATCAACTCCAGTTTTTGAATGGTACTTCACTGCTTTGTTGGATATTATGAGCTGTAACCCTCAACATAAGAGTAAATTGGCTGATCTCCCTATGTATAATGCAGGCTTTAGGAATGAAATGCTTAACGCCGTGAAGGGTTTCTCCGGGTCAGGGCAGAATGGGGTGTTTATCAACTCTTGTTTCGCCCACTGCCAGAGCGAGAGACAGGATACATGGTACTCGAGCAACTCTCCTCGTCTTGGCAACAAGGTATGCAGACAACGAGATACAGATCTTTTTCTTAGGCAACAGAAGGGAGAACACTCCCTGTTCTCGGATCACCCAATACCTTCCTTCTCAATTGCATGTCAAGTCAGCCAATGGTTAGCCTGATGAAACTTCCTCTCATGCTTTTCGACGTGCAGAGAATCGCAGAAGCGGTCGGTGACTGGTTCTTCGAGAGGGGCAACGCCAAGTACACCGATTGTGCGTACCCTTGCGACGGCACGTGCCATCACCTTGTGTTCAAGGGGAGGCATCTCTAATACGATCATTTGATACCAGCAGCTGAAGTGTTGAAACCCAGTGACTGGGCACAACCAAAAAAAAGGAAGGTATAGATAGAAGATGGGTGCAAGTTGGTGGCTTGCCCGGCGTCCATCGCCTGAGATAAGATATGATAGGGCAGGGCCTCGCACGCAAACGCGACGAGGCCCTCTGCGTTATTTTAGCTTCACATGTTGATTCTTTCCATTTGCCAATTGCTATTCGCTCGATGTATCTGAATATTTGGACCACACTGGTGTATAACCTTGCATATTCATGTATTGAATGTGATAATATGAATGAATAATGTGCTTAGTTAAGAGTGTACTCCCATCTAGTCTAGTCATGTTCGTGGGGGAGCCAATATGGCTGCCCATGAACTGCTGAAAACTGCAACCGGACTGTACTCACTATGACTGCAACCATGTTGCTTAAAAGTAATACAATGCTCTTGAGCATAAAAAAATGAGCTTAAAAGTAATACTGTTTATAATTAGGGAAACGTTGACCACTAGCCGGCTGATTTCGCTGCTCCATCCGCCCCTATTTCCGCCTGACGCGACCATCGACCGCTTTTCTTCTCGTAACCTTATCTTCAGTTATCCACGGGAAGCTCCTCGTCAACACGTTCTGCCTTACCCTCTTCTTCTTCCCCGTGCAAACTCTGTTCATTTTTCTCCCACTACATGGCCGTGCTCAGTTTCAGCCCACCGCCGCCGCTGCGACTTTCCCCGACCAGAACAACACAAGTCTGCTCCTCCACTGTCGTCACCGCTGCTATAAAACACCAGTTGCAGCAGCCACCATAGTTGCAAGCGCGGGCGACCATGCAAATGTCCACCACGGCCACCGTCGGTGTGTTGTTCTTGCAGAAAAACCTTCGACCACCACGCCGCTGTAACGCAATCGCTTCCAACACAGACGTGTCGACCCAGTGATCTGTAGCAAAAAATTCTGCAACAAGACCTCTGATGCAAAAGAAAATTCTGTAACAAGATCTCTGTTGCAAAAAAAAAAATATTGTAAAAAATTCCGCAACAAAATCTTTGTTGCAAAAGAATTCTACAACACAACCTATGTTGCAAAAATAATAGTCCTCAACATATTTTTTGCCACACATGTTTCTGGAACAAGGTCTCTGTTGCAAACTAGAGGAAAACATTTAATCTAGGTTGTGCCAAATCAGACGGCTCGCGCGGCGGCGGATCTTTTAAAAATATCCGCCGGCCAACGCGTAGCAGCCCCTTATAATCATATGAAAATATACCTTGAAACTATTGTCCTATGGTTTGCATGTAAAAAAAAACAATCCTGCAAATTAAGAGCCCGTTAGACTGGAACCGGTGTGAAACGTTACAAAAACTTTCAAATCCGCTTCTGAAGCTCGAGGTTAACTGGCCCAACTTTGAGCAGATCGTCGTCGTCCAGCTCCGTCCACTCCCTGCCTTGAGCTCGATCGTGTCTGGCACTTCCTATTTAGCGCTTCAGGCGCCAGTTTGTATGAGTTTTGCAAATAGGCGCACGCAGACCTCCGCACGGGGCCGGCCCATTTCTAAAATGTAAAAAATGGCTCCTCTTTCATGGTAAACTACACTAACCACTCAGCCACTTCGGCGGATCTGGTAGGTTACATATTTTCCCTTATATTCTTCTTTCCTTTTTTCCATTTTTTGTTTTTCTTTCCTTTTTCTATTTTTCCTTTTTTTGTTTTTTCATTATTTCTTTTTTTCCTCTTCCTTATTTGATGAATATTTTTCAAATTCGTAAACTCTTTTCAAAAGTTGAACTTTTTTGTAAATTGACGAACCTTTTTCGATGAACCTTTATCAAAATCGATGAACTTTTTTCTTCAAATCAATGAACTATTTTTTATTTTTTGATGACCTTGTTTTGAAAATTGATGAAATTTTTAGCAAACTGGATGAACTTTTTTCCAAATTCAATGAATTTTTTCCAATTCGATGAACTTTTTCGTATTCAATGAACTATTTTTCAAAATCGATGAACTTTTACAAACTCATGAACATTTTTCTATTTTGTGACTTTTTCCAATTGATAAACTCTTTTTGAGTTTGCATTTTTTAAAAAAATATACAGTTTGAAAAATGAACTTCTTTTGAATTCGTGAACTTTTGCTGAATTCATGATTTTTTTTGATTTGGTGAACTCCTTTTTGAATACGCTTCGTGAACTTCATTTGAAATCTGTAAACATGTTTTCCAAAACGTTTTATCTCTTGAAATGTGTGTCCAAATCATGAAGCATTTCCACAACTGCGTTTCTCGCGTTGAGCTCTTCGAAATATCCTATGTTAATAGGTTTCGACAATCTTTTTCATGAAAAAAACTAAAACAAACAAATTGGAAAGAAAAAACCGGAAATCGCAAAAAATAGAAAAGGAAACCCAAAAACCAAAAACCAAAAGCACAATTGTGCTTCGCTGTGAAGCATAGCCGTGCTTTTTTCACATGATGTGCTTCACACATGGAAACATTTTGTCTTATTCATGAAAACATAGAAAAAACAAGAAAAATCTATTTTTTAAAAAAGGCCCAAAAATGTGTGCGGGAATTAAAAAAAGGTTCTTCCGTTGGTGCACCCAGCGTGTGATGTGTGGCGGCGGTTGGGCGCAACACGCGTCACGAGCTTGAAGCACCCAGAGCGCCCACTGGGACCCCCCAAGGGGTAACCGGCAGCTAGTTGCTCCCATATATACACCCATGACTGTCAAAATCGTGCAAGAAAAAACTAAAAGAAGCCAATATATATGCACCTATGCGCGTCCCAATTTTAGTAAAAATTGTAACAAAATACCCACTGGAGTTGTTACAGAAATAACGTATGATGACCGTAATGGAAAAAGAAAGTTAGGTTACATAATAGACACACACCTATTCAATGTCATGTCGTTTGGGACAAATATTTCGCCCTAGAAGAACGCCGGTTTAGCCTTTAGAATGCTTCACACTTAAACCTACCTCAAGTAGGTGTTGTTGGAAGATTCTACCTCAGCCTCTTGTTTTCTTGCTTGTTTTTCTCACTCCACAAAGTCTAATAGTAGAGTTGCTTTAGTTTGCTCTTCCTCGAAACTTTTCATCCCCTCTGCAACCCCGTATTTCAAACACTGCTGTTTTGTGCGCTAGTTTAGCGTCTTGTTTGCTTAAGTTTTCATAAATATGCAATGTACGGATGTTCGTGTTTCATGACTGGATGGTATGACCTTAACCACTAAATCAACATACTCGACTGTCCTTGAACTTTTGCAAGATGTTACATTCAGAACTCTAACTTGGAGAAATTACCCAATTATTGTTGGTTGCATGACCATGGAAGGCTCTTCAACTATCCATTGCCTTTTTAGCATGCTGATAATTCGTACCAATGATGGACACTCCAATATAGTAAAGTCTCAACGATCAGGGCCATGGAGTGGGGCGTGTAGCTGAAATCCTTTGCAGACTGTAGCTGGGTAGCCATTGCAGCTAATGTAGCATTGGTTGTTAGATCGGGGCATGGCTCAGACCTGCCTACGCCTCTGCCTCAGGAGTTAAGTTACAAAAATCACGTAAACTGACCGTAGTGGGAAAAAATTAGACTACATAAGAGACTTGCACTAGTGTTCAGTGTGCTCGTGTCGGAACAATGTTTCATCCTACAAGGATAGTGGCCTAGCCTTGAAAACGACTCACACTTAAATCCACTTTAGATAGGTATTGTTTGATGATTCTACCTTAGTGTCTTGTTTTCCCCTTTTTTTGCTACTTCACTTAGCCTAGTTTTTTCTATCCTGCAACCTTTTCTTTCCATGCAAGCTCGTCTTTCACATGCCGCATTTCCTGAGCTAGTTTTGTTGCACCTTATATTAGCTTTAACTTCCCTAAATATGCCATGTTTGGACGATCGTGTTTTGTGACTTGATGGTAAGACCTTAACTACCAAATAAGTATACTTGGTGACCTTTAAACTTTTGTAGGATGTTCCTTTCACAACTCAATTACTCCACAAATCGTTGTCGCATGTTCATCAGACTGGTTGGCTGTGGAAGGCTCTTTATAACCAGCGTCATTTAGAAGGGCTTTCTCTTTCTCGGATACTGGAAACAACCAAGCATGTAACATGATCCATGATCTTCAGAACGGTATGCCTCCTTGCAAGGTCTTGTCAGCGGTTCTCATCCACGCCCTTTTGGCATTTATGGAAGCGTCGCAACGCCAATATTTTTAGAAATGAGATTGAAGCTAGCTATTATCTCTGTCTTTCGTCATTGTGCAAATGGCCTGACTCTTTGGTTCAAATGATGCTCTGATGCCTCGTGCACTTGCCTCCTTCAAGCTTGAGGGATTATGTTTGGCCATCCCGCTGTTCACGTATGGTTTCCCCGCCTTATGTACAACTTTTTATATGAAATTGGTCCATGCAAGCTTTTTCTTTATAGTTCTCTAGAAAAAAAATATAAACCTAGCTTGATGAGAATTGCTTTTGTCTCCCCTCCATGAAAATATCAACACGAGCAATTCCGACCACAAATCGTGCCTCTCTACTATTATTCCACCCGCCAACTTACCTGGGTGAATCAAGATTTAATATATTATATTTTTTGCTTTAGAAGAGACAAGCAAAAAGTATCTTATATCTGATATTTATAAGTAAAATACAAAAATGCTAGACGTACGAAACTCTACATGCTCTTACGGGCTCATTCCATCTAATTGAACCTCCCCCCGCGGTGATTTTCAGGGGGTGGGCTAATCCTTCCAACTAACACCCAATCGCAGGTTGCCAAGTTGGAACGCCTTTGTAAAATCCCCGTAAAACCCGTATGTGTAGTTTTACTCGGCAAAATAATAGCCAGTATGATGAAAAGACAACTTGGCACAGACCGACTAGTATAAAACGAAAAATCATTTTTTTGTGGAATTCATTTATTTCCTTTGCGGGAAATAGATTCTCATTTGAATTGGAGTTAATACAATCCTCTCATTCGACTAACGGATGACCAATTTTTTTTGAAATGCCGCGAGGAAGAATGGCAATCGGCCGGTGTGCTATAAAAAGCAAAGAAGTCATCTTTCTCTCGGCTATAATCTACAAAATTCTAAATCCGCAAGAAAAATTCGCTACAGTGTCGGTCGCTAGACGTCCATAGGCCGTGCAATAGCGTCGCCCACGTCCCCGCCGGCCATATTAACTCACTGGCGCACTTGTACGTCTCGCCCCCCGGCCCCCAGCTAGAAAACGACGAGCAAATGCATGTATAAGCACCCCCATACACTGTACGTAGTACGCAGGGACCGATCGACGACGGCGACGACTCGGCTCGATGTATGCACGCTCGTACGTACTCCTCTCGAATATGCACGAGTGTGCATATTATATATTAAAGAAGAAAGGTCGTACCTACTCCCTCCGTTCCAAAATAGATGACCCATAACGGAGGGAGTAGATACTATAGACGTCAAACGTCCGGCGTTATCCCGCCCAGCGACGTATCAGATCCTCCTCGTCCCCGCTGGGCCGCCCCCCTTGCACGGAGGACAGGGCGGACAACGCACGCGGGACGGCGACGCCCCCGCGCGCGCATCCCCATCCCAGCCGATCGACCGATAGATTGGCTAGGCGCGCGAGAAGGACCGTCGGCACGTACGTACGTGCCTCCCGGCGGCGGGGCACACACCCTTTACGGCTTCCCGGGCCACGCCCGCGCTGGCCGGCCAGGGGGCCGGGCCGCATTCACGCCACAGCAGCTCGACAGCAACGGATCGGTGGTGGCCTCGCGCGCGCGCCCCACGGCACGAGCTGGACTGTACGCGGCGCGACGGCGACCCGGCCGGACGGCGACGTTCCTTTTTGTGCCTGCGCGGTCCGGGTTCCCACGCCGCCCGGGGCCGGAGCAGATGGGACGTGCACGTCCGCCGTGGGGACGCGCGCGCGCCCACGGACAGCCAAATGCGCCCGTGCATGCATGCCATTCTATTCTCTATAGCAAATTACAGTAGCAAGCACGAGACGTTATTAGTGTCAGCAGTAGTGGAAAATGCTAGACACACGGGCTCGTTACGGGGTAACAACGGACCTCTCCAACAAACTAAACTTGGTACCACTGTGTTTTAGAACCGCTGTGAATTACGCTCCGCTAGTGCTGCAGAACACGACGCCATCCTTCTGCTCAGGCCGTTGGCCGCCGAGATGAATGCGACAAAGGCAATTTTGGAATGCTTCGGAGAGGCCACGGGCCTACGTTGCAACTTCATGAAGAGCTTAATCTCCTTGATCCGCTGCGGCGTGGAGGAGGTACAGGACGTTGTCCAGGCGGCCGGCTGCGCAAGGAGTTGCCAATCATTTATCTTGGCCTTCCCTCTCGCTGCATGCCCTAACCCGCGTGGGACTCCAGCCGCTCGTGGACCGGATTGCAGCCCAGCTGCCAACATGGAAGGCCGGCCTCCTCCGTAGGGCTGGCAGGCTGACGCTGGTGAACTGAAAGCTCACGGCCATGCCCATTTTCCATCTGATGGCGTTGGACCTCCCGCCGTGGTTCTTCAAGTGCATCGATAAGCTGAGAAGGGGCTTCTTCTGGCATGGGCTCGAGGAGGCAAATCGTCTGCTCCCCCAAGCCTCTCGGTGGTCTGGCGTGCTCAACCTGTGGCTCCTCAACCAGGCCCTGCGTTTGCGCTGGCTCTGGTTGCAGAAGTCGGTGCTAGATAAGCCCTGGAAGGGCCTGGAGATTGGCCTCTCGGATATGGCCATGAGCCTTGGCCAGGCGGTGCTAGGGTGCACCATGGGGAACGGGCGCGGAGCAAGCTTCTGGCATGACCCTTGGCTGAACGGCCGCGCCCTGGTGTCAAGAGCTTCAAACCTGCTGAACTTCGTTGGCGGAGGCCTTGCATGACCATGCCTGGTTGGACGCGATACGTGGGGCGCCAACGGTGGCAGCCATCACCGAATTCCTCGACGTCTGGGAGGACATGCAGCCAGTCACCCTTTCCGAGGAGCCGGACGAATTCGCCTGGCGCCTTGGGGTGGCTGGCAAATACTCCTCCCGGGACACGTACGCCGCCTTCTTCCTGGGTAGGGAGCTCGCACCGTTCGCCGATCACATCTGGCATTCATGGGCTCCTCTTGAGGTAAAGATCTCCGCATGGCTTGCGGTGCGAGCTAGAGGCGGACCGACTGGCACGAAGAAACATGCCACATACATGGGTGTGTCAGCCGTGTTGCCAACATGACGAGGATACCAATCACATGCCCCTGGGTTGTGCCTTCGCTCGCGAGGTCTGGTACAACATGCTGCTTCCGCTGAGACTACACAGGTTCACTCCAGACCACGCCAAGCCCCTAGCAGAATGGTGGCCTCAGATGGTGGCGGCGGTGCTGGCCGGCCAACAAAGACGTCTGAACACCACGACCATGACCACTCTACGCTTCATCTGGCTCGAGCGCAACAGCCGTGTCTTCGAGCACAAGGCTTCCCCGGCCACAGCCGCGGTTGCACTTATTAGGGCTGAGCTTCGGCTTTGGATTCAGGCTAGGGTAGAGGGTGGACACCCATTTCAAATTCACTAGAACGTAGCAGCAGGACGGGCCCTGGGCGGAGATGCATCTGTAATGACCTTGTGACTCGGTCCCCCCCTTCTTCTTAATGGAAAAGGCATGCAACGCTCTTGCATGTTCTTGAAAAAAAGGGTAAAGTGCTCCCGCCAAATTTCGAAGTCCATATAGTCCGCGTGTGAGACTAGTAAAAATAAGTAAAATTTCCTAGGTATTGTAATCCTGTAATCAAATAGCCCATGTAGGAAAGAAAACAAGGATTATAATTCTTCGAAATTCATTTGGATTTTTTAATCAAAGAGGTCCTTACTTGTGCTAGGGTCTAGAGTTTTTGGGCTGGTCACCTGGTGCGCAGTGTGACTGTGTGAGCTATAGTCACATTCATTATGCATAGAATACGACATGCTGATGACCGGTGACGACTTGTTTTAGTAGTATTATAGTATAATACTGTCGTTATAGTACCCCTTTGATCCATATTACTTGTGTTGTATATAGTTGTACTAAAGCAACGACAAATAATATGAATTAGATGGAGTAGTATAATTTGTGGCCACGGTATAATGCTCTCTGTGAAATTATTTGAAAGTACAAATAGTCTGTGTATCAGTTACATCGTTTTACCTACTGAACATGGAGCGGTTTTTTGGCTGGACACATAGTGCGGCAATGTGAGTTACAACCCGATCGACGGGCAGACTTGCACATATAGGCCACGTACATTATACACAGGTATAACGCACCGGTGATTGGTGAGGACTTGTTAGTATAGTACAACATAATACCACCACTGTAGTAACACAATATGTGGTATGGGTAAAGTGCTCTTCGTCAAATTTCAAAGTACAAATAGTGCAGGAGTCATTCACATACCTTTATATATCAAACATGGTGCAGCAGTGTGAATTACATCCCGATCAACAGGCACAATAGCACGTATTAAAGTGCACTCCGTCAAATTTCAAAGTACAAATAGTTTGTATATGATTCACGTTCCTTTACGAACCAAACATGAAGATGTTTTTCAGGCACTTCGGTGCATGTTACGACACAATTAACTAAGGCACTTACATTACACACGTGTACGCCTTGTCGATGACTGTGATGGCTTGTTAGTGTTATAGCATAATACTGTCACTATAGCGATATAATTTGTGGTCAGGGTAAGGTACTCTCCGTATAATTTCAAAGTACAGATAGTTTAGGTGTCAATGACATCCCTTTACCTACCAATCGTAAAGAGGTTCTTCTCACGGACCATCTGGTGTGGCAGTGTGAGCTACAACCTGGTCGACGTACACACAAGCACGTCTTGGTCATGTATATTACGCACGGGTACGACATGCTGATGGCTGGTGACAGCTTGTTAGCAGTAGTATAGCATAATACTAGTATAATGTGTGGTCATGGTAAAATGCTCTGCGTCAAGTTTCAAACTACAAATAGTTTGTGTGACCTTACTTGTGCTAGCGTCTAGAGGTTCTTCGGGCTGGTCACCTAGTGCGCAATGTGACTGCGTGAGCTATAGCCACATTCATTATGCATGGATACGACATGCTGATGACCGGTTTTAGTAGTAGCACAACATACTATCACAATAGTACTCTATTTGATCAATATTACTTATCGTTGCATAGTTGTACCAAAGAAACGATAGATAATATTGATTAAAGCAAGTAGTATAATTGGTAGTCACGGTAGAATGATCTCGGTGAAGTTATTTCAAAGTACAAATGGTCTGCGTGTTAGTTACATCGTTTTACCTACCGGGCGTGGAGAGTTTTTTTGGCTGGAACCTAGTGCAGCAATGTGAGTTACAACCCGATCAATTGGCTGACTTGCACATATAGGCCACATACATTACACAATGGTATAACGCGCTGGTGATTAGTGAGGACTTGTTAGTATAGTACAACATAGTAAAACCACTATAGTAGCACAATTTGTGGTCCGGGTAAAGTGCTCTTTGTCAAATTTCAAAGTACAAATAGTCCGGGAGTCATTCACATCCCTTTACATACCAAACATGTAGCGATTTTTCTGACTAGTCACCCGGTGCAGTAGTGTGAATTACATCACGGTCAACGGGCACAATAGCACGCATTAAAGTGCTCTCTGTCAAATTTCAATGTACAAATAGTTTATGTGTGAGTTGATACGTCCATTTTGCATCATGCTTTTATATCAATATTTATTGCATTATGGGCTGTTATTTCACGTTATGTCACAATACTTATGGCTATTCTCTCTTATTTTACAAGGTTTACATAAAGAGGGAGAATGCTGGTAGCTGGAATTCTGGGCTGAAAAAGGAGCAAATATTGAAGGCCTATTCTGCGTAACTCCAAAAGTCCTGAAACTCCACGAAATATCTTAAAATAAATAAAGAAAAATCATCGCCAAAGATTAAGGCCAGGGGGCCCACACCCTGCTCATGAGGATGGGGGGCGCGCCCCCCTGGGACGCGCCCCCTACCTCGTGGGCCCCCTGGTGGCCCTCCGACGCCCATCTTCTCCTATATGAAGTCTTTCGATGAGAAAAAATAGAAGGCAACCTTTCGGGACGAGACTCGCTACCACGAGGTGGAACCTTGGCGGAACCAATCTAGGGCTCCGGCAGAGCTGTTCTGCTGGGACACTTCCCTCGGGAGGAAATCATCACCATCGTCATCACCAACGCTCCTCTCATTGGGAGAGGGCAATCTCCATCAACATCTTCACCAGCACCATCTCATCTCCAAACCCTAGTTCATCTCTTGTATCCAATTCTTATCTCCAAGTCCGGGATTGGTGCTAGTAGGTTGCTAGTAGTGTTGATTACTCCTTGTAGTTGATGCTAGTTGGTTTATTTGGTGGAAGATCATATGTTCAGATCCTTTATGCATATTATTACCCCTCTGACTATGAACATGAATATGCTTTGTGAGTAATTACGTTTGTTCCTGAGGACAAGGGAGAAGTCTTGCTATTAGTAGTCATGTGAATTTGGTATTCGTTCGATATTTTGATAAGATGTATGTTGCCTAGCCTCTAGTGGTGTTATGTGAACGTCGACTACATAATAGTTCACCATTATTTGGTCCTAGAGGAAGGCATTGAGAAGTAATAAGTAGATGATGGGTTGCTAGAGTGACAGAAGCTTAAACCCTAGTTTATGCGTTGCTTCGTAAGGGGCTAATTTGGATCGATATGTTTCATGCTATGGTTAGGTTTACCTTAATACTTTTGTTGTAGTTGCGGATGCTTGTAATAGAGGTTAATCATAAGTGGGATGCTTGTTCAAGTAAGAACAGCACCCAAGCACCCGTCCACCCACATATCAAATTATCAAAGTACCGAACGCGAATCATATGAGCGTGATGAAAACTAGCTTGACGATATTCCCATGTTTCCTCGGGAGCGCTTTTCCTACTATAAGAGTTTGTCCAGGCTTGTACTTTGCTACAAAAAGGATTGGGCCACCTTGCTGCATTTTATTTACTTTTGTTACTTGTTGCTCGTTACAATTTATCTTATCATAAAACTATCTGTTACCACTTATTTCAGTACTTGCAGAGAATACCTTGCTGAAAACCGCTTATCATTTCATACGCTCCTCGTTGGGTTCGACACTCTTACTTATCGAAAGGACTACGATAGATCCCCTATACTTGTGGGTCATCAAGACTCTTTTAAAGGCGCCGTTGCCGGGAGTGAAGCGCCTTTGGTAGGTGGAATTTGGTAAGGAAAAATTTATTTAGTGTGGTGAAATTTTACATCACTTGCTACTATGGAAAGTAATTGTATGCGAGGGGCTTGTTAGGGTATCTTCACCCGTCCAATGAAACAAAGAGTTGCTCCTCAACCTCTGAACCTCTGAACCTATTGAAAATGAAACTCCTTTTGAAATTCCTTGGGTTTGATGGAAAAACTGCTAGCTAACACTTTTACAGGAGATGGAACAAAGCATCCTGATGAACATCTACGCTATGTGGATGAAGTTTGTGGACTATTTAAGCTTGCAGGTATAGCCGATGATGTTGTTAAGAAGAAGGCCTTCCCTTTATCTTTGAAGGGAGACGCATTGACATGGTATAGGCTATGTGATGATATGAGATCATGGAACTATAAAAGATTGAAATTGGAATTTCATCAAAAGTATTACCCTATGCATCTTGTTCATCATGATTGCAATTATATATATAATTTTTGGCCTCGCGAAGGAGAAAGCATCGCTCAAGCTTGGGGGAGGCTTAAATCAATGTTATATTCATGCCCCAATCATGAGCTCTCAAGAGAAGTAATTATGCAAAGTTTTTATGCTCGGCCTTTTGATAACAATCGCACCATGCTCGATACTTCTTGTGCTGGCTCTTTTATGATGAAGACTATTGAATTTATATGGAATTTATTGGATAGAATTAAACGCAACTCTGAAGATTGGGACCTCAACGAAGGTAAGGAGTCAGGTATGACACCTAAGTTTGATTGTGTTAAATCTTTTATGCATACCGATATTTTCTATAAGTTTAGCACTAAATATGGACTTGACTCTGAGATAGTAGCTTCTTTCTGTGAATCTTTTGCTACTTATGTTGATCTCCCCAAGGAGAAGTGGCTTAAATATCATCCTCCCATAGAAGTAAAAGTAGCTGCACCTATTAAAGTTGAAGAAAAGACTGTCACTTAGAAATGATATTGCACCTACTGAGTTAGAAGATATATGTAACAATCAAACTTGCCAATAGAGATACTATATATGCAATAGGAATTGCTAGAGATGTTGAAGTCTTGTGTGGAAAAACCAAATATCCCGCTGATTTTCTTGTTCTTGGTTCTCCACAAGATAGCTTTTGTCCTATTATATTTGGTAGACCCTTCTTGAATACTGTTAATGCTAAGATAGACTGCGAAAAGAATGCTGTTACTATTGGCTTGGATGATATGGTTCATGAGTTTAATTTCTCTAAATTTAGTAAACAACATCGTGAGGAAGAATTGCCTAGTAAGGATGAAATTATTGGTCTTGCTTCTATTGCCGTACCTCCCAGTGATCCTTTAGAACACTATTTGCTAGACCATGAAAATGATATGTTCATGAATGAAAGAAGGGAAATAGATGAAGTATTCTTTAAACAGGAACCTATTCTATAGCACAATTTGCCTGTCAAAATCCTAGGGGATCCTCCTCCACCCAAGGGTGATCCTGTGTTTGAGCTTAAACCATTGCCTGATAATCTTAAATATGCTTATCTTGATGAAAGAAAATATATCCTGTCATTATTAGTGCTAACCTTTCAGAGCATGAAGAAGAAAGATTATTGAAAACTCTGAAGAAGCACCGTGCCGCTATTGGATATACTCTGGATGATCTTAAGGGCATCAGTCCCACTCTATGTCAACATAAAATAAATTTGGAAGCGGATGCCAAACCAGTTCGTGATCCTCAACGACGTTTGAATCCTAAAATGAAAGAAGTGGTAAGAAAAGAAATACTCAAGCTCCTGGGGGCAGGTATAATTTATCCCGTTGCTGATAGTCAGTGGGTAAGTCCTGTCCATTGTGTCCCTAAGAAGGGAGGTATTACTGTTGTCCCTAATGATAAAGATGAATTGATTCCGCAAAGAATTATCACAGTTTATAGGATGGTAATTGATTTCCGCAAATTAAATAAGGCTACTAAGAAAGATCATTACCCCTTACCTTTTATTGATCAAATGCTAGGAAGATTATGCAAACATACACATTATTGCTTTCTAGATGGTTATTCGGTTTCTCTCAAATACGTGTCGGCTAAAGATCAATCAAAGACTACTTTTACATGCCCTTTTGGTACTTTTGCTTATAGGCGTATGCCTTTCGGTTTATGTAATGCACTGCTACCTTTCAAAGATGCATGATGGCTATATTCTCGACTTCTGAAAAGATTTGTGAGGTTTTCATGGGCGACTTTTCCGTCTATGGTTCCTCTTTTGATGATTGCTTGAGCAACCTTGCTCGAGTTTTGCAGAGATGTGAAGAAACTAATCTTGTCTTGAATTGGGAAAAGTGCCACTTTATGGTTAATGAAGGTATTGTCTTGGGGCACAAAGTTTCTGAAAGAGGTATTGAAGTTGATAAAGCCAAGGTTGATGCTATTGAAAAGATGCCATGTCCCAAGGACATCAAAGGTATAAGAAGTTTCATTGGTCACGCCAGATTTTATAGGAGGTTCATTAAGGACTTCTCAAAAATTTCTCGGCCTCTGACTAATTTACTACAAAAAGATGTACTGTTTGTCTTTGATGATGATTGTGTAGAAGCATTTGAAATACTTAAGAAAGCACTAGTCTCTGCACCTGTTGTTCAGCCACCTGATTGGAATTTACCCTTTGAAATTATGTGCGATGCTAGTGATTATGTTGTAGGTGCTGTTCTAGGGCAAAGAGTTAATAAGAAATTAAATGTTACCCATTATGCTAGTAAGACTCTAGACAATGCTCAAAGAAATTATGCTACTACCGAAAAGGAACTTTTAGCAGTTGTATTTGCTTGTGATAAATTCAGACCCTATATTGTTGATTCTAAAGTAACTATTCACACTAATCATGCTGCTATTAAATATCTTATGGAAAAGAAAGATGCAAAACCTAGACTTATTAGATGGGTTCTCTTGCTGCAAGAATTTGATTTGCATATTGTTGATAGAAAAGGAGCTGAGAACCCCGTTGCAGACAACTTATCTAGGTTAGAGAATGTTCTTGATGACCCACTACCTATTGATGATAGCTTTCCTGATGAACAATTAAATGTCATTAGTACTTCTCGTAGCACTCCATGGTATGCTGATTATGCTAATTATATTGTTGCTAAATTTATACCACCTAGCTTCACATACCAACAAAAGAAAAAGTTTTTCTATGATTTGCGACATTACTTTTGGGATGACCCACATCTTTATAAAGGAGTAGATGGTGTTATTAGACGTTGTGTACATGAGCATGAACAGGAACATATCCTACGCAAGTGTCACTCCGAAGCTTATGGAGGACACCACGCTGGAGACAGAACTGCACATAAGGTATTGCAATCCGGTTTTTATTGGCCTACTCTCTTCAAGGATGCCCGTAAGTTTGTGTTGTCTTGCGATGAATGTCAAAGAATTGGTAATATTAGTAGACGTCAAGAAATGCCTATGAATTATTCACTTGTTATTGAACCATTTGATGTTTGGGGCTTTGATTATATGGGACCTTTTCCTGCCTCTAATGGATATACACATATTTTAGTTGCTGTTGATTACATTACTAAGTGGGTAGAAGCTATTCCAACTAGTAGTGCTGATTATAACACCTCTATTAAAATGCTTAAGGAAGTTATTTTTCCGAGGTTTGAAGTCCCTAGATATCTAATGACAGAAGGTGGTTCACACTTTATTCATGGTGCTTTCCGTAAAATGCTTGCTAAATACGACGTTAATCATAGAATTGCATCTCCTTATCACCCGCAGTCTAGTGGTCTAGTAGAATTGAGCAATAGAGAGCTCAAATTAATTTTGCAAAAGACTGTCAATAGGTCTAGAAAGAATTGGTCCAAGAAACTGAATGACGCATTATGGGCCTATAGAATTGCATATAAGAATCCTATGGGTATGTCTCCGTATAAAATGGTTTATGGAAAAGCATGTCACTTACCTCTCGAGCTAGAACATAAGGCATATTGGACTATTAAAGAGCTCAACTATGATTTCAAACTTGCCAGTGAGAAGAGGTTATTTGATATTAGCTCACTTGATGAATGGAGAACCCAAGCTTATGAAAATGCCAAGTTGTTTAAAGAAAAAGTTAAAAGATGGCATGACAAAAGGATACAAAAGCGTGAGTTTAACGTAGGTGGTTATGTATTGCTATACAACTCTCGTTTAAGATTTTTTGCAGGAAAACTTCTCTCCAAATGGGAAGGTCCCTACATTATCAAGGAGGTCTATCATTCCAGTGCCATAAAAATCAACAACTTCAAAGGCACAAATCAGAAGGTAAACGGTCAAAGGATCAAACACTATATCTCAGGTAATCCTATAAATGTTGAAACCGATATTATTGAAACTGTAACCCCGGAGGAATACATAAGGGACACTTTCCAGCCCGTTTCAGACTCCGAAAAGGAATAGGTATGTGGTACGGTAAGTAAACCGACTCCAAAACAATTTTTAAGGCAATATTTCTCCGTTTTGGAATATTTAGAAAATAGAAAAATAAGTAGCAGTCCGGGAAGGACACGAGGCCTCCACGAGGGTGGAGGGCGCGCCCTACCCCCTGGGCGCGCCCCCCTACCTTGTGAGCACCTCGTGTGCCCTTCGGACTCCATTTTCTTGCACGATACGTATTTTGGTCGGTAAAAATTCATTATATATACTCCCGAAGGTTTTGACTCTCGTATCACGCAAATCTCCCCTGTTCTTGTTTCAAGCTGTTTTTCTGACAGGTCTAGATCATCATGACGACCCCAAGTGCTTCCGAGGACAAGTTCTTCGAGAAGGTGATCAACCCTTACCTCGCGGAGGTGCTGCGACACCCTCAAACCATTGAGATGCATGATGGGTTGCTGCACATCTGCGATGTTGAGGGACCAAAGGGAACCAGAAGCATGGAGTCGAGGCTCGAAGCAATGGAGCAACAAGTTTTCAAGTGCCAGGGTATGGTGGAGCGTGGAATCAACGCTAGCCACAAGATGCTCGCGGAGTTCACCAACAACTACGAGTAGGATGCCAAGAACACCGAGGAGGCCATCTTCAAGCTACAAGAGAAGATCGAGCACCTCCAAGCCCAAATCTATGATCTGCAAAACCAAAACTGTGAGTATGAATATAGATTCAAAAGGATGAGTTTGGCTGCAGATTTCAGGATTTCGGAGACTCGATCATCCTTCTATGATGGTGAGCCTATGCCGTGGAAGGTGGACGACAAGCTTGCATCATCAACAACACCTCCACCGCCAACAACAAAGAAGGAGATATAATCACATGGTATGGGCACTCCCCTTGGCAACTGCCAAGCTTGGGGGAGGTGCCCTGGTATCGTATCACCATCACAACTCCTATCTTTACCGTTTTTCTTAGTTCGATCCTATTAGTAGTATCTTGATTTAGTAGAATAAAGGCATGGCATGATCTAGTTTTGAGTTTTGCTTTATGATCCTTCTTTGTAATCGAGTGCGTGAGCCATATAATAAAGATTAGTGTTGAGTCAAGGGCTTGATTATTTTGCCATGATCTTGGGTGAATAGAAGAAAAAGAATAAAAAGAATTAAATAGTTCATATTGATCTTATTGAAAGTAATGACTTCACATAGAAAGAGTATGATGATTAAAAGTTGTTGGGAATTGGCAAATATAGCTTTGGTCATCGTTGCAATTAATAGGAAGTAAGAAGGAAAGAGAGGTTTCACATATAGATATATTATCATTGACATCTTTCATGATTGGGAGCACTCATTAAAATATGACATGCTAAAGAGTTGAGGCTGGACAAGGAAGACAACATAATGAGTTATGTTTTCTTACATCCGAGATAAAGTATGTTGTCATGGATCCTCTACCGTGTTGAGCTTGTCTTTCCCCCTCATGCTAGCCAAATTCTCAGCACCAAGTAGAAATACTACTTGTGCTTCCAAATACCCTTAAACCAGTTTTGCCATGAGAGTCCACCATATCTACCTATGGATTGAGTAAGATCCTTCAAGTAAGTTGTCATCGGTGCAAGCAATAAAAAATGCTCTCTAAATATGCATGACTTATTAGTGCAGAGAAATAAGCTTTGTACGAACTTGTTGTGGACGTAATAAAAGCGACGAACTGCATAATAAAGGTCCACATACAAGGGGCAATATAAAGTGACGTTCTTTTGCATTAAGATTTTGTGCATCAATCCTAAACGCGCATGACAACCTCTGCTTCCCTCTGCGAAGGGCCTATCTTTTATTATTATCCTCTACCTTACGCAAGAGTCACGGTGATCTTCACCTTTCCCTTTTTATTTTATCCTTTGGCAAGCTCAGCATGTTGGAAAGAACATGATATTATTGTTGTTGACATTACCCTTGAGGTAAAAGGTTGTGGGGCAAAACTATAAGCCCCTATCTTTCTCTGTGTCTGATTAAAACTCCGTAACCACAAGTATCGCGTGAGTGTTAGCAATTATGAAGGACTAAGTGATAGTTGAGTATGTAGACTTGCTTTTAAGCACTGACATAGACTCTTTCCGTTGTTATGATAAATTGCAATTGCTTCAATGACTAAGGTTATAATTTGTTGGTGCTCAATAAGATTTCTGATTCATACTTTTGCATTGTGAAAAGATCATCACTTGAACACCACTTGAACATGAGTAATCATATGATAAAATCTATATATGTTGCCGTTATGGAAAGAATCATGACGCCTTCATGTCCGTATTTTATTTTTATCGACGCCTCTACCTCTAAACACGAGGACATATTTATTGTTATTGGCTTTTCGCTTGAGGACAAGCGAGGTCTAAGCTTGGGGGAGTTGATACGTCCATTTTACATCATGCTTTTATATCAATATTTATTGCATTATGGGCTGTTATTTCACGTTATGTCACAATACTTATGGCTATTCTCTCTTATTTTACAAGGTTTATATGAAGAGGGAGAATGCCGGCAGCTGGAATTCTGGGCTGGAAAAGGAGCAAATATTGAAAGCCTATTCTGCATAACTCCAAAAGTCCTAAAACTCCACGGAATATCTTAAAATAAATAAAGAAAAATCGTCGCCAAAGATGAAGGCCAGGGGGCCCACACCCTGCTCACGAGGGTGGGGGGCGCGCCCCCTACCTCGTGGGCCCCCTGATGGCTCTCCGATGCCAATCTTCTCCTATATGAAGTCTTTCGATGAGAAAAAAAATAGAAGGCAACCTTTCGGGACGAGACTCCGCCGCCACGAGGCGGGACCTTGGCGGAACCAATCTAGGGCTCCGGCAGAGCTGTTCTGGCAGGGACACTTCCCTCCGGGAGGGGGAAATCATCACCATTGTCATCACCAACGCTCCTCTCATCGGGAGAGGGCAATCTCCATCAACATCTTCACCAGCACCATCTCATCTCCAAACCCTAGTTCATCTCTTGTATCCAATTCTTATCTCCAAGTCCGGGATTGGTGCTAGTAGTGTTGATTACTCCTTGTAGTTGATGCTAGTTGGTTTATTTGGTGGAAGATCATATGTTCAGATCCTTTATGCATATTATTACCCCTCTGACTATGAACATGAATATGCTTTGTGAGTAATTACGTTTGTTCCTTAGGACAAGGGAGAAGTCTTGCTATTAGTAGTCATGTGAATTTGGTATTCGTTCGATATTTTGATAAGATGTATGTTGCCTAGCCTCTAGTGGTGTTATGTGAACGTCGACTACATAACACTTCACCATTATTTGGGCCTAGAGGAAGGCATTGTGAAGTAATAAGTAGATGATGGGTTGCTAGAGTGACAGAAGCTTAAACCCTAGTTTATGCATTGCTTCGTAAGGGGCTGATTTGGATCCATATGTTTCATGCTATGGTTAGGTTTACCTTAATACTTTTGTTGTAGTTGCGTATGCTTGTAATAAAGGTTAATCATAAGTGGGATGCTTGTTCAAGTAAGAACAACACCCAAGCACCGGTCCACCCACATATCAAATTATCAAAGTACCGAACGCGAATCATATGGCGTGATGAAAACTAACAGCGATATTCCCATGTGTCCTCGGGGCGCTTTTCCTACTATAAGAGTTTGTCCAGGCTTGTCCTTTGCTACAAAAAGGATTGGGCCACCTTGCTGCACTTTATTTACTTTTGTTACTTGTTGCTCGTTACAATTTATCTTATCACAAAACTATCTGTTACCACTTATTTCAGTACTTGCAGAGAATACCTTGCTGAAAACCGCTTATCATTTCCTTCTGCTCCTCGTTGGGTTCGACACTCTTACTTATCAAAAGGACTACGATAGATCCCCTATACTTGTGGGTCATCATGAGTCATGTTCCTTTACGAACCAAACATGAAGATGTTTTCAGGGTGAACAGTTTTTTAGAACGAAGACGCCAGATGCGTCCGGCTTTAAATTAATAAAGCCCCAACGGCAGCGTAACACACATCAAGTCTTAATACATCACCAAAAGCCAATCCGGCCCAAACCCACGCAGTTCAGACGAAACTTAACAAGCCACAAGCGGATTACAAGGCTGAGCCCGTACAGAGCGCGCAGGCTCATCAAGCAACCAGAAGGGACCATGGCCAGAACCGTAGTCATGACTCCCTAGCCATCGTGTACACTTGCATCAGACGTTGTTGGGCGGTCTTGATCAACTCAGCATCCTTGGGCCTCCCCAACGGACTCCACTGCTGCAATAGAAGGTTGCATTTGAAGATAATATTAGCCGGGTGAGTTGGAAAGCAACCCTCTATAGTGAATTTATTTCTAGTTAGCCACATGGTGCAGGGTAGTGCCCCTACACAACTCCACATAACCTGATACGCAGGGCCCTGAATCGCATCTAAGAGGTGTATGATCTCTGCAGCCGAGCACGGGTCCTGTTGGGGATATTACCACTAGGTGTAAACCGGCCAAGTTTGGGCCGGGTTAGCTCCGCTAGTGGTGTAGTCATGGAAAGGCCCAAGGCCTGTAGTCGGTTTAGAACTTGTAGCCGTAAACCGGCCTGATGTATGACTTGTATTGTAAGTTAGGAATAGGGAGATGCCAACCGGGATACAGTATGAACGGTTGGGACTCTATAAACCGACGGGGCGTCACTCGTGTATATAAGGGGCGACCGGCGGTTCAGACAGACAACCACAACTCGAGCCTAGGCGAAGCTTATTTGCTCCCTAGCCATCGAGACTACATCAATTCCATCACAACTAGACGTAGGCTTTTACCTTCCTCGAAGGGGCCGAACTAGTATAAAACCCTCGCGTCTTTGTGTCCGCTTTAACCCCTGCAAGTAAACCCGTAGCGATGGCCTCACGACTAAGTCCTTATGCTAGGACATCTGCCATGACAAATCCACGACAGTTGGCGCCCACCATGGGGCTATCGCACGATGGTTTGGCGATCTTGGAGGGCAAGCTCAAAGGACTCGAAGGCTACGTCGTGGGCGGATGACCAAGAGTCGTCGCGGCGGATCTACATCGGCGATCTTTGGATGGGGTCCCGAGGCGATTCAATCGAGCACGGATACGGGTCCCCTTCGGCGCATACACGTTTTCATCGGCAAGATCGGAGGGCTGGACTGGCCGGACATCTGCACCGACCTCGTCGAAACGGCTCAGCAGCGCAACCAGCCCGGCTAAACCGCCGTGAAGCATGTCTTCGTTGGAGTCACCCATGGAGAAGTGCGATGCGGTTCGAGCACGATAGCGAGACCGTTGTTTATTCGGCGATGAATCTTCAGCAGGAGAGATCGAGTCATTGTACCGATTGCGAGGATGATATGATCGGGGGCTGTTCCGACGGTGACGATATTCCGGACCCCCAAGCCAGCTAAACCGGGTTGGAGTGTTCATGGCGATGCGCAAGCAAACCTCTCTTCAACCGCAGCAAATGCTTTCCGGTTCCGCAGCGGCGGCAGCAGAGGAGGCCAGTGCGACCGCCGGTTCAAGTTCTGTCGGATCTGTTTGATGCACTAGCGGCGCTCATGGCGGAGGACAATCCAGCGGATCGAAGCTCATAACGCAGAAATTGCAAAGGTGAAAGAGCGAGATCACGCAAGCCAAAGCGGATCTAGCGGCGAGAAGGAGCGATGGCTGCGAGCGGGCGCTTTAGATGCACAAGCTTACAAACTCATGCTCGACCAGGCGCGTCGCGAGAGGTGTTAAAGGCGGAAATACGGTCGCGCCGCCATCGATTTGACCCTAGAAACCTCTTCGAGACCCGGGCGGACCCGATAACCCGCCCGACAGGAGGTAAACCGGATTGAGGCACGGGAGCGGGGCGACGGTCCAACCGCGCTGATGGAGCCCCCACAGCAGAGAACACGGTGATTCCTCCGCCGGTACAGACACCCCCGGGCCATTACTCCAACCTTATGGACAACCTTGTTGCGGTTGCGGCACGATTGGAGGCGATCCCAGTCGAAGGAGATTCCCCACAAGCAGTTGAGACACGCCGGGTTAAGGAGCTTCTCCGGACTGCACTGATCCAGCAGGAAGCGTATTCATACAGCCGTGATCGGATTCACTCGCCCGTCAAGCGGAGCTACAGCGCATGGATGAACCGGCCCTATCAAATGTAGCGCGGGAACGTGAAGCGGCCCGAGGCAATCACCAGATAGGCGGCGTTCATGATGCTCAGGAGGTGGTGGATCGGGCCCGGGCACGCAGAGAGGCTGAGTTAGCAGCGCAGGATGATGCGGATCAACACACACCGGTTCGCCCGACCACCTTCGCCGGACCAGGAGTCACATCCGCTTTGGGAGTGCCCTGTTTAATCCCCGCTTTGCGCAATGTGCGTCTGCCTAAGGATTTTAAAGGCCCGCGCAAGGTGCGAATTACACTGCAGATCTATCCCCTGAAGCGTGGGTTGAGAGTTATGAGATGGCCATGGAGATGCTAGATGTTGATGAAGCTGCGTGTGCAAAGTACTTCACCATGATGATGGAGGGCACAGCGCGCACTTGGTTGAAAAGCTTGCCGCCTAATTCTATCGATTCATGGGGTCGATTCTGAGCCGGTTTATCCAATTTCAAGGATACATGTAAGCGGCGAAGTCCATAGTAGACTGGCGGCTGCGTTCAGAAGAAGAAGGAGTCAACAACCCGTTGGGTATGCCGTGTGTCGAGATTTTGCACTCTTGGACGGATCAATGCTGATTCGGCGATCATAACATTGGAAAGTAACTGCCGGTTTGAGCCTTTGAAACTTAAGCTGGGACGTATGAAGCGGTTCTGCAACGATATGGGAACCCTCATGGCCGCTTTGGTAAAGTATGCCGATTCAGACAGTACCAAGGATCCGGAAGCAGATGATGGTGAAGCAGGGAAAGGAAAGAAGAACGACAACTCCAAGCAGCAGCATTTCAAACCGGCGGGTTATGGAAACGGGGGCAAGCGCAAGGCTGATGGTAATCCGGATTTCGTAGCCAACACCAATGCGCAGGACAGAGGCCCGCGACGCAGAGGCAAGGCGAATCGGGGTCCAAATGCTAGTGCAAGCCGTTTAAATTACTTGTTGAATCAGCCTTGCCCCAAGCATGGAACGAAGGAATCCCCGTCGACTCATCTTTGGAAAGATTGTTATATTATGCAGGAGTTCAAAAATTCCGATGCTTTCCGATATGACCAGGGTCGGTGGCGGTTCAGATCCGGTTTCCATGGGCCAAGTCGACGGAGCTTCGGTTCGAGGATAACCGTGGCAATCTCAATAATCGAGTAATCAAGGTGGCCAAACAACAGCAGCAGTCAAGGCTATCAGAGCCAACCAAAGCAGTTGAATGGCGGGCAGTATCACGTTTTCACAACCAGTTTGGACAAGCGGGATCGGAAGCTTCACAAACGGGCGGTAAACTCTGTTGAACCGGCTTTGCCGCGGTATTCTGCTGGTCGAGCAGCCTATCGTATGGAGCGAGAGGACCATCCCCGGGTTGATAATCCGGGTCGGTGGCTTTGGTGGTAGATCCCGGGTTGGGGGCTATAAGTTTACTAAGGTACTTATGGATGGAGGAAGCAGCATCAATATATTGTATTATGACACGTTCCGTCGCATGGGTCTCACAGATAAAGATCTCAGACCGTCCAATACGGTGTTCCATGGTGTAGTTCCTGGCAAATCTGCTTATCCTATTGGTAAGATAGCCCGGATGTGGCCTTTGGAGATGAGCATGATTCCGATGCGAAAAGCTAACTTTTGAAGTGGTGAAAATCTGAGTCCATATCATGCCTTGTTTGGGCGACCAGCTTATGCTAAGTTCATGGCGCGACCTTGTTATATCTACTTGCAGCTCAAAATGCCGGGTTACAAGGGAACGATAACAGTGCATGGAAGCCGCCGAGTCGCTTTGGAATGTGAGGAAGGAGATGCAGCTTATGCAGAGGCGGTCTGCGCCACGGAGGAGTTGAAATTTTATAAGGACAATGTTGATCCGGCGAGATATGACCCTTTGAAGAAACCCACTACTGAGCGGGAATCGGATCTGAAGTTCAAATCGGCGGTGAGACCAAGCTTGTTGACTTTGTGCGGCGACTCGTCCAAGCGTTCACTATCGGTGCCAACTGGATCCCAAATAGGAAGGCGCGCTCATCGAGTTCATGCGTGAGAACCGGACATCTTTGCATGGAAGCCATCGACATGCCGGGTGTACCGAGGAACTCGTGAGCACACACTTAATGTGGATCCTAAGTATAAACCGGTGAAACAGTTCCTCCGCCGGTTTAATGAAGAAAAACGCAAGGCCATTGGGGAAGAAGTAGCGAGCTTGGGCGGTGGCTTTATCATCGAGTGTTTCATCGAGTGGCTTGCTAATCCGGTGCTGGTCCTTAAGAAAACGGCACTGGCGTATGTCGTGGACTACAGATCTTAACAAGGCTTGTCCGGCCAGATCCTTCGCTCTCCCCGCATTGATCAGATTATTGATGCCACGGCGAGATGTGGCGGTTAAGCTTTTTGGGCGCATACTGGATATCATCGGATCAAGATGGCGATTAAGGACCAGGAGAAAGCGGCGTTTATAACTCCCTTTGGAGCCTTACGCTATGTATCTATGCCTTTTGGGCTCAAAATTGCCCAAGCTACTTATCGGCGGTGTGTCTGAAATTGCTTGCATACACAGATTGGCGCAATGTGCATGCTTATGTGGATGACATTGTGGTGAAATCAAGATGAAGGAGGCGCTGGTGGAAGATTTGAAGGAGACCTTCACAACTGCGCATTTATAAGATGATGCTTAATCCGGCCAAGTGTGTTTTGGTGTTCCGGTGGCAAGTTATTGGGGTTCTGGTGTCTAATAGAGGAATCGAGGCTAATCCGGAGAAAATTAAAGCCATCACCTCCTTGGCTAAACGAAGTGTATCAACGATGTTCAACGCTTGGCGGGCGGATTGCGGCATTGAGCGGTTTATCGGCCGCCTCGAGAGAAGGCCATTCCTTTATACCGATCTTTGAGGAAGGCAGATCATTTTATGCGAGTCCAGTTCTTGACGGCTTTCGAGGACCTAAAGCGGCAATTGGCCAATCCGCTTTGTCCTTGCGGCTCGGTTGACAAGGAACCGCTGTTATTATATGTGGCAGCCAATGCACGGCGGTGGCGTAGCCATTGTGGTAGAGCACAAGGAGGCGAGAAAGGAATATCGGTTCAGCGGCGGTTTATTATATCGATGAGTACTTATTGAGTCCAAGCGAGTATCCGCATTGGCGAAGCTAGTCTATGGTGTTTTTATGGCGGTAGAAGCTGAAACAATATTTCCAAGGGCATCCTATTACGATGGTTAGTTCAGCTCCTTTGGGTGATATCATACAAAACCGGAGGCGGCGGCGGATTGCAAAATGGGCCATCGAGCTTGGGCGCATGGGCTCAAGTATACACCACGCACAGCGGTGAAATCACAAGCACTTGTTGATTTCATTAATGACCGGACGGAGTTACAAGCACCGGAGAGAAGCGGATCATACGTCTTGGACTATCCACTTGATGGATCCGAGCGGTTGGAAGGCTCGAAATTTGAGTCGTGTTAACTTCCCCACGAGGTGATAAGTTTTGTTCGTTCTCCGCTTAATGTTCCCTTGTACTAATAATGCAGCTAAGTCTGAAGCCTTGCTCCATGGTCTCCGGATGGCTAAGGAGATGAACTTAAGCGGGTTAAGTTCTTTGGTGACTCGGACCGGTGGCGCGACAAGTATCGGCACTTGGGATTCTAAGGACCCCTCATGGCTGCATATCGTCGAGAAGTGGATAATATTGCAGGTTGCTTCAAAGGCTATCAAGTGGATCACGTGGATCGTCGGAAGAACGAAGCGGCAGACGCTTTAAGCCGTTTGGGTTCTCAGCGTAAACCGGTTCCACCTAATGTCTTTCTGGACGTCTTGCACAACCCGTCGGTTCAGCTCCCTGGTGAAGCGGATTTGGCTATTCCTGATCCGGAGGCTCGGTTGGTGGCAGCATTGCATGCTATTCCGGATTGGACGATTCCTTACCTTGCGTATATGACCGAGGGACCTACGAGACGATGAGGTCTGGCGAGCGGATAATCCGGCGCTCCAAATCTATAGCGATCCTTAATGGGGAGTTGCATCATTGCGATGTTTGAGCGTTTCAATGCTGTGTTTCCCCGAGGAGGGCTGTGAAATTTTAAAAGAAATCCATGAAGGGATTGCGGGCATCACGCCGGTTCAAAGTCCACAGTGGCGAAGCGTTCCGTCATGGATTTTCTTGGTTAACGCTCACGCGATCACGGAGGACTTGGTCAAGCGGTGCGATGGATGTCGAAATTCTCGAGCGTGCTCATGTACCGCACGAGGTGCGGATGATCCCAATAGCGTGGCCGTTTGCGACACAGGGGCTGGATATGGTTGGGCCCTTTAAGCGATCCAAAGATAAGAAGACCCACCTATTGGTGGCGGTGGACAAGTTCACCAAGTGGGTCAAGCGGAACACAGTCGATGAAGTGTGATGCGGCGACAGCGGTGCAGTTCATCAAAAAGTGATTTTCGGTTAAGCTTTCCACGGTATCATTCTTGATAATGGCACTAATCTGTCCAAGGAGCCATGAAAGAATTACGTGAGCGTGAGCATATCCGGCAGCGTATCGTCGATGGCGCACCCTCGGTCAGCGGGCGGCGAGCGTGCTAATCGAAATCTTGCGAGGCATCAAACCCGACTTACGGTTCCGTTCGAGAACACCGAGATCTTTGGGTGAAGAACTCCCATCGGTGCTATGGAGTATCAATACTACGCCAAACCGGTCTACTGGATACACCCCTTTCTTCATGGTTTACGGAGCAGAGGCAGTTCTCCCCAGTGATATCAGGCACGATTCGCCTCGTGTAGCGGCTTATGTTGAAGCGGATAACGAGGTGGCGCGACAAGACGCTTTGGATCTATTAGATGAGGAGCGTGATTTGGCAGCCGCTCGTTCGGCGATTTACCAGCAAGATCTTCGTCGTTATCACAGCCGCCGGGTTAAGACGAGCCTTTCGGAAGGAGATTTGGTGCTTCGTCTCATCGAGACCGCACAGATATGCACAAGTTATCCCGCCTTGGGAAGGACCCTTTGTGGTCGACAAGAATCTGCTGCGGTTCCTACTATCTGGTTGATATTCGAGAGCATAAAGATTCACGTACATCAGAGGAGGAGACCAATAGGCCGTGGAATATAGCTCATCTTCGACCTTACTACACATGAGTCATCGGCTCAGTTTATGTACATAGCATAACAATGTATATATTATCTTCGATATAATAAAAATCAGGGCCTCAGCTAAAGCGGGGTCTCTGTCTTTCTTCTCATGTGTGGTTACACGGAGTGTTTCTGTTTTTAAAGCGGCCTCCGGTTTACCCCTTGACATATATTTATCACTTGGGGGCTTGGTCGTGTCCGAACCAATGCAACACCTCTTGATAGGCGTAAGCCACCAGATCATTTGGGGACACGGTCACGTCTGAACCGGTCACGCCTCTTGGTCGACCAATAGGGCGGCGTCATTTGGAGGCTTGGTGAACCCGAACCAATGTCATGCCACTTGGCGGCGTACTCGCCAAGAGTCTTTTGGGGACACAGACGACTAGCACCATCGCTCGCCTTGGGGCTTGGTTGCGTCGACCATGGTAATGCCATCTGACCAGCTCCATGAAGCTTTACTTTTGCAAAGAGTTATTGCCTTTGTTGCCATATTTGGTATTCGATTTTTATTGCGTTTTCAACCCGGCGAATATTTTTATCCGGTTTAGTTGTCGATAACAAAGCGGCAGACACGATTAGTGTTACACGAAGTTTTTATCTTGCCGGTTTACTTTCTTCCGGTTCATCCTTATGAATTAACATGGGGGCTTGTGCTAATTCAGCACGCCTATGTGGGAGTTATTGTCTCCCCAGACGGTCATGGTTTTTAAAGACCTCCGCTTCAAGATTGGCTACGCCAGCTTTATGATATGGTAGGTATTTGAATCACATATTAATTGATTTTCAATACACAAAATATATTGGATGCCATAAACCGGCCGGTGGTATCACCACCGCCGAGGTTCAATTTTTTGGTTGCAGGGAGTATGAATCAAACAAAAGTTTCCTCAATGCGCGAAGGCATATCCAGGCAGCAAGTTTTTGGCTAAGACTATTACAAGGCAACACAGTGCCCAAATGAGATCATTGTTTTTTCTAAACCGGCGACCGGTTCATGACTGATCTTCATCCTCCGCCGCTTCAGCATCTTCATCTCTACCCATCGGCTGGAAATCCACAGTAGTCCAGTCGATTCCCATTAGCGCTTGGAAGACAGCCTCTTCGTGAATCAAAGATGACGGTTCAATGTCAGGTGCGTAAGTATGCTTACGGATTGGAGGGATCAAGTTTTCCGGTTCGAAGGTTGGGGCGGACACACGCTTGTTCTGCTCATTATATTGGGCTTGATAGTGCTCCAAATCGGCTTCTTCGGCCAGTTGACAAGCTAGCGGGCGTACCGCCCGGTTTATCGCACGCAAGTCCTCTTCATTAAAGTCCGAGCCGTCTTCCTTCACACTGGGGTAGCCTTGAGCTGCTTCCACAGGATCAAAATCAGGCACCCAGGCTTTGGCTCGGATCAAGGCGTTGATGGCTCCGGTTCGTGCAGCAGATTTCTTTACCTCTTCAATCCGGGAAGGCAGGATGGATAGCCGGTTCAGGGTATCTTGGATCAGGGACGGCGCTGGATTGTTATGTGACATTGTGGTAATCACGCGCTGGGCTCCGGTATATAGCTGCTCCACTAAAGTGTAGACAGCCTTCAGTTTCTTCCGCACGTCATTTCCCAAGTGCCCAACGCGTGTGCCTGCATTTGATAACAGGATAGTTTTAAACCGGAATAATAGTGCAGCAGGAAAACGTATTACACTTGTTCACAAGGAACTTACCGAAGATGGCTGCCGTCATGGAATGTACCTGCCGCTTCACGGCCGTCAAATCATCCACCACCGGTTTAAGGGCAGCTTCAGCATTTTCTGCCCGTTTGAGCAAGTTTGCCTTTTCAGTGGCCCAGACCGCCTGTTCCTTCTTCATGTTCTCCTTCACATGTTCAGCAGCAGTCAAGGCGCTGGTTAGCTCCTTCTTGGCTTTTTCTGTCTCGGCCTGTTGAGTTTTCAAAGCCGCCTGCAAATCGGCAATCCGCTCATCCTTGATCTTCACCTCAGCCTGCACATTCATAGTTTGATCAGCCAACAATTCAAGTTAAGTCTCAACCATACAACACAGTTATATGCTTGACACTTGGGGGCTAATGTACCTTCAATCTTTCTACTGCTAATACATGGCAAAGTCCCAAGTTGAATACGAGTATTCAACTCGGCATAAGGGGCTAGTGGCTATTTGATTCTATTACGGTGTGGTTAGGAGATTTTTGGAGTACGGTTTAAGTATGCATCGCTAAACCGGCCCTGGTAGCTATGAGGGAAGATTGCAAAATCTATCAAACAGAATTATCAAGTCCCAGTTTGATCAAAGATTGCAAACCGGCCCTTGGGGGCTACAAGGACTACTATAATGGCAATAAGGAAAGGAGTGTTACCTCAAACTTATCTCTCATTAGTTTCACTAAGCCAGCTTCATAATCACGGCTACTGTAAAGCTGGTTCAGGTATCCAGAATGAAGATCTTGGGCGCTTAAAGCGGCATACGTTTCCAGCTCGGCAGCCCACTTTCCTTTGTTCCAAGTTGAAGAATCCTCCTTTACGGTATGCCGGGTTAGAGTTGCGGTGTTCCCCGGTTCAGAGTGGCCCGTTCCAGTAATTACAACATCGTCATCTTTCGATTCGACGGATCGTGTGGGTATAGCTGTTTGATGGGGTGTGAGGCTTTTCGGGCAGACGATGCTTGGCAGTGGATCAGCGAGACATTGAAGCATTCACAGGCCTCTCCTCAGGAATAACTTCTTCTTGAACCGGAGGGTCGTTTGGAATATCTTCAGAGGCAACATTTTCGAGATCCGGCGCGCGCTCATGATCTGAAGCGGCAGCCTCTTCAACTGTTTTATCCAAGCGAGCCTTCTTGCTGGGTTTCGGCTTGGTTCTGAAGAAACAAAGATTCAGAAACAAGGCATATACATTACAGAAGAAATCGACAAACATATGGCCGTTTTGATTTACCCGACAGCTATCTTCAATGGTGGAAGCTGAGTGGCGGATGATTCGCCAGATGATGAATGAGAAGTCACCGATAATCGGTCGGACGGATTAAGAGGTTGTGGAATAAACCCGCTTTGGAATTTAAGGCAATAAAAGGTTGGAAACCTCGGTGCGGCGCTTCGAGCGGGCTGTTTAGTAAACCGGCGAGGTAACTACTGTCCGGCCGTGCGGGTTGTCTGCGGCGGCCTCATGCTGCTGTGTCTTCATAAGAAATTTGGGATCCAAGTAAGCAAGAGGGTGAGAAAAGTTAACTTTCCGGTTTGCCCGGCGAAATTTCGGTGCAGGCAAATCTGTTGAATCGGAAGAGAGAATGATTACCTCAGCAAATCCTGCGTTCTTTGGCTTCAGGCGTCATCGACAAGCATCGTCATCAATAAGGCGTGTAAAAACAAGCCAAGAGAATCAAGTTCGGATTACCCACATCATCATCGATGGCGGATCGAAGACAAGCGATGGTTTTCCTCTTGTGGGCGGACTTTTAACAACTTTTGTTTTGGGCGGTTTTGCCGCCCAGCCTTATCCGCTTTATCTTGAGAGAGTTTCTTGCTCCAAAGCGGATTATCACCTGGATCGGAAATAATTGAGAGTTGAGCGTGTGAAAGTAATAACAGTATTTAATGATGACACGATCGAGATTTACGCGGAGGTGCATTGAAAGTGCGATGAGGAGCCAAGCGGTTTGAGCACAAAGGTGCTCGGTTCATTCAGCATTCTCCTTCTTGAATCAGAACTTCATCTTGAGCAGTTCGATTTGGTGTGTCGGAGTGGGTCATCAACGCTGCCGGTATACTGGCACATCAAACCGGAACGCCGGCTCAAAGGCAATATGCCCCAAGATAACCAGCAGCGGGCCAGATCGATCCCAGTCAAACCGTTGGCCATAAAGGCTCGAAGCTTGGATAGTTGTGGGGCATATCTGCTTCTCTCTTTAGCAGTCAGTCGTTGCGGAAAGGGATGAGTGTTGCTTAGCCGCTCTGGACGAAAACCAGGTAAAGGATTTTCACCTTCAGGGGAGGTGTCTTTGCAGTAGAACCAAGTCGCGTTCCACTCTTTGGGGTGAGTGTGGAGTTTGACGTGGGGATAAGTGATCTCCTTCCTCTTCTGGATAGCCATACCGCCTAATTCTGTGTTGGGGCCATCGGTGAACTCAGTGCGACGGTTTAGGTGGAAGAGATCCCTGAACAGCTCAATAGAAGGTTCCTCTTGCAGATATGCTTGGACGATGCTTGAAAGTGGCACGAGTTGGTGACAGAGTTGGGGCCGATGTCTTGAGGACGGAGCTGAAAGTTGGCCATCACGTCCGGTAAAATTTTGACCAGGCGGTTTGAAACCCCGGCCGTGATCCGCGAAAACTACAACTTCTCCTTCACGGGTGTGGGAGGACATTCCTCTCCGGGAACCCTCAATGGATTATGTTTTGATCATCTAAAGCGCCAATGGTTACTAGTTCTTTCAATTGTGTCTCGGAGGCGGGAAGGAACCCGTTGCATTCGTACACTGTTTGGCCATCATGAGGTCTACAAGGAGAAGGATCCGGTTTAAGAAAGTACTCATTCTGAGTAATTGATCTAAGTTATGATAAACCGAGGCGGTTCCGACGAATCGATTCGTTATGATATGATGTCGATATGTCTTTGGCGGTTCAACAAGGGGACTAATGGTGTGCCGATGCCGGTTTAGCAATTTTTACTATGATGAGTTAAACCGCCTAATCTTGGCTTCGAAGGTAATGGACAGAAATAGGTTTCACAAAAATTCATGTTTACTACGGATCAAACGCGGGTTTTCAGCAAACAGGAAATGCGTCGCGGAAGTAAAGAAGAAACAGGAAAGCGCGCTATAAGGTGTATATATATATATGCAGAAGATTTATGGGGTTAAGATGAGAAAGGGCAGCGGATACGGAGGAGTCGTCATTTGGTACAAGACGGGATTCATAGCATGGCTCAAAGCTAGAAAGGTGAAAACATACGAAGAACGTGGTATGAAGCTCGAACCCTAGAAACAGATCTAAGATGATGAACAGACTGAAGAAGGATAAGAGATTTACGGAAGCGGAGGAGATGCGGAGAAAGGCCGCGGTGTTACGGTCCAGTCTGAGTTGATCAGCGGCTGGGGCCAAGCGAGGCGTTGATAGCGACAGACGGAGCTCCAAAGGCAGCGGCGCGAGGAAGAAGAAGAAGAGGAAGCGAAGGAAGAAATGTAATGACCCTTCGGTCCTATTTATAAGGCGATAAAGCTAGGTCAAGCGTGAATCCGGGGCGGTCATTAAAGAAGGCATTATAAAGGGTAAACTTCAAGATGGCGTCATGCGGTTTCTGATGACGGAAGCAATGATGTCATGCGGTTTACATGATCGAAGCAATGACGACGTGGCGGTTTATTAAACAAAGAAGATGTCAAGATGCAGGTTTTGTGAAGGATTGACATGAACCAGTTCAAATCAATCTGGGGCCTAATGTTGGGGATATTACCACTAGGTGTAAACCGGCCAAGTTTGGGTCGGGTTAGCTCCGCTAGTGGTGTAGTCATGGAAAGGCCCAAGGCACATGGTCGGTTTAGAACTTGTAGCCGTAAACCGGCCTGATGTATGACTTGTATTGTAAGTTAGGAATAGGAGATGCCAGCCGGGATTCGAGTATGAACGGTTGGGACTCTACAAACCGACAGGCGTCACTTTCGTGTATATAAGGGGCGACCGGCGGCGGTTCGAGACAGAACAACCACAACTCGAGCCTAGGCGAAGCTTATTTGCTCCTAGCCTTGAGACTACATCAATTCCATCACAACTAGACGTAGGCTTTTACCTTCCTCGAAGGGGCCGAACTAGTATAAAACCCTCGCGTCTTTGTGTCTGCTTTAACCCCTGCAAGTAAACCCGTAGCGATGGCCTCACGACTAAGTCCTTATGCTAGGACATCTGCCGTGACAAATCCACGACAGGTCCCATTGGACACCCGCACGGTCCGGACAGTGCTCCATGCAAACCTCGCAAGAGGGCATCGAAAGAACACATGATTGGCATCCTCTGGGTCCTCGCACAATGCACACGGGCCGGTGGCCGGACCATTACGTTTGGCCATGTTCAAGGAAGTGGGAAGTTCATCACGGAACATTTGCCACATAAAAAGTTTGATCTTCAGAGCCAGCCGCGCTTTCCACAACCTTGCAACCACAAGTTGTGCCGAACCTCGACACATCTGCGGTATAAGGAGTTAACCGAGAACTTCCCCGAGCTGGTGAGCGCCCAGCTCACCGTGTCAGGTTGGTCTGAGAGATCCACTGGGTCAATCAACTGCAGCAAGGCCACGAGGTTAGATTGCTCTTGCCCATTAAGTTCCCGCTTATGAATCGCCGGTGGTATTGCTACGAGCGCATCGGCCACCATCATCGCGGGATCAACAACGATAGCATACAGATCCCCGAATTCAGCCCAAAGAGGTTGGGTACCAATCCAAAGATCTGTCCAGAATCGCGCCGACCTTCCATTCCCTATAGAGAATTTTGCCCCCATGGCAAACGCTAGTTTGATCGCCTATAGATCATTCCAGAAAGGTGAGCCCGTTGCCCTCCCCTCAAAGAAGTTCCCATTAGGGAAATATTTGGCCCTTAGAAGATCAATCCACAGACCGGGGGCCCCCTGGAAAATTTTCCAGATCCATTTGCATATCATTGCGATATTAAGCCATCTTGAGTTGGTGATCCCAAGGCCCCCATGTCCTTGGGTCGACACACCCAGGCCCATTTAACCATATGATACTTACGGTTCGGGCTAGTTCCTTCCCAAAAGAACTTGGCGTGAGGCGTGTCAAACTTTGCATGAACCCCTTCTCGAGCAGAAACAGGCCCATGGCAAACATTGGCGAAGAAGATAAGCTGGAGTTCGTGAGCACTAGCCTAACCGCTTTCGACAGGAATTTGCCCCGCCAAGGGCAAACTCTACCCCTCACCTTGGCACACAGAGGTTCCCAATCCTCTATCGTGGGCCTTTTGGTATCTACCGGGAGGCCAAGGTATGTAAACGGGAATTTGCCCACTTTGCAGTTGAGCAAATCAGCAATGCGCCTTCCCTCCTCCGGCTCTACCCCCATCGAGATCACCTCGCATTTGTGGAAGTTAATTTTGAGGCCCGACATGAGCTCAAAACTAAGGAGAATTGCCTTGACCGTAGCAATACTATGTAGGTCTGGGCGAAAAAGCAATAGCATGTCATCCACATATTGCAAATATGTCACTCCCTCTGGAATGAGGTGGCCTACCAACCCTTGGATATGGCCAGTCGCGGCCGCTTTCCGAGGCATAGCGGACAGCGCGTCAACAACAAAGTTGAACAGGAGAGGGGACATCGGGTCCCCCTGCCTAAGACCGCGTTTGTTCCGGAAGAAGTGCCCTACTTCTCCATTCACAGAGATCGCGGTTTGGCCTCCATCCGATACCGCGTTTGTTCCGGAAGAAGTGCCCTTGGACCTTTGGAATGAGCGTTAAAACTCCAAAATTAAGACGCGCTATATCTACCGTCCCACGCATGAACCCATTGCAGATCTCAAAAATTGGGCCTCTAAGAAGAGGCCAAAAGCATTTAAACATAGCAACCGGCCACCCATTAGGGCCCGGTGCTGTGTCCACTTTCATACCCATCAGTGCGGCATCAATTTCTTCGGGGAGGAACGCGAGCCCCAGCTCGTCGTTCTCACACTCCAAAACCCGTTGAGAGACATCCCACACATCCGCGCGCAGACCAACCCTCTGGTCCTCGCACGTCCCCATCAAGTTGATGTAAAACTCATAAATGTGGCAAGAGATGTCCTCTTGTCGCAACAGAAGCCCTGTTCCGATTGCAACCTAAGAATAGCGCACTTCTGACGATGACTGTTAGCGTAGGCGTGAAAATATTTGGTATTGGGGTCACCTTTAAGTGTCCATTTCAAACCACTACGGCGACGCCGGTATTCTTTCTCCGCACGTAAAGACGCCTCTACCTGCCCCTCTAGGTCATATCGGTGGGCCCATTCCAGCTCCGAAAAGACCTGGTATCAGCCTGCACATCAATCCTTGTGATTTCCGCTAGTATCGTGGCTGTGTGCTCTTTATCATTCCTCCCTAGGTTAGCGCCCCATCCCTTGAGGCTTCCCCTGAGCCGTCCCCCGACAGCATTCCAGAACTCCATTGGGCCCCTCTGGGGTCCAACTTGATTAACGCACACCCACCATTTCTCCCTAAATAGCTCCTCGAAGCCTGGCACTTCGAACCAGGCCGTTTCAAAGAAAAAGCGAGGGCTGCGCTGCACCCTATCCTCCCCCGAGGAGTAGACAAGTGGTACATGGTCAGAGGCATTGCGAGTCTCCGCGACCAAAGTACAGAGGGGGAATCCCATTTCCCACTCTAGTGACATGAACCGACGGTCCAACACCGAATGGACCAGGTCTAATTGTTTGTTTGTCCATGTGAACCTTGCACCCAACCTGGCCACCTCCCTGGGGGCCATAGAGGCAATAGCAGTATTAAACATGGACACCCGAGACCAGTTTATGTTACTGTTATTCTTATCCGCTCCCGACATGATCAGGTTGAAATCCCCTCCCACCAGGACAGGGAGCGCCGTTGCGGTCACCGTGGTGACTTTGGCTTAGATTTCTCCCAAGAACTCCGCCGATCGCGAGTGATCGGCCGGCCCATAGACCTGAATGACAACCAACTCGCGAAGCGAGGCCCGAATGCGAAAGTGCGCGGCAATGAAAAACGTACCAATATCCCAATCAATAATCTCATACATAGCGCGACTTAAGCCCAACAACATGCCACCCGAGTGCCCAACTGCCGGAACATGCTGCCACTCGAATCGTTCTAACGGGTCAAGAGAAAGCAACTCGTGAAAACGAAAATCCGCCTTGATCTTTACTGCAACCCTACGATATTGACGTCCTCTCTACGCATATATTCCTTAAGTTGAGTACGTCGCCCCGCGTGGCCAAAGCCACGGATATTCCAGAATATGGCTCGCATCTAGATGACGCGATTACGAAGCCGGACACCCCTCGAGGTGACCGCCTTAGCCACGCGTCTCACCTTGCCCCTGCAAGGCGAGGGAGAGGGGGCAACCCATGTTGCCTGACCCCCCCTCTTCGGGCACAGAGAGAACAGCGGTGGCCCCTCCCTCGGGCTCACCGGACCTCTGTTCAGCACGCGCTACAGCAACAGCCGCGAGCGCTGCCTGCCGACTCCTTGGCGCGGACGAGTGAAATCAGCTCTCTGCCCCCCCCCCACACGATGGGTCCACACCGCTCGCGTCCAACACCTCATGCAGATGATCATCCAAAAAAGAATCAAGAACTGTGAAGCGAGGCTGTGGATTACCTGAGATCTCCATATTCTTTTGCGCTTGAAGGAGTTGCGCCCGCTGCAGCGACAACATGTTGCCTTTGGCCCCCTTGGAGTGCGAGCTAGTGCGCACCGGCGCCGCCGGCACCGTCTTGGTGCGCTTGGCCTTGGAGATCATCGCCGCCTTGGCCGCCTCTTGCAGCAGCGGGTCGACGGAGGGAGGCGCAGTCGGGGCCGCCAACGCCATGACCGACTGCCATGGAGTGGGAGGCGCCCCCAGAGGTTCCATCGCGTGCACCTCCTCCGCACTGACCTTGCGCACCGCCGTCTTCTTCATCGGCTTCACCGAGCCGCTCAGGGTGGAGCCGCGGCCACCAGAAGCAGGGGACCCGACCGGACGGAGCCGCGAGGGTTGGGGAAGAGATGGGGATCGGCCGCCGCCCGCACCCACAGACGAAGCAGGGGCCGCACCTTGGGGAGGTGAAGATACCGACCCCGGGTTTGATCCATACTGGTTGGGGATCGAGAGCGACAACCCCGCAGAACCCAACCCCACAGCAGCCCGCAGCCCCGCCACCCCCTCCACCGGCGCAATAGGGCCCGGCGCAGAAATCCCAAGCTTGTCCCACGCCGCCGTGTCAATGGAGTCATCCTCCTCCAGGCTGGCATCTTTATCTTGGTCCTTGTCTTTGTGCTTATCATTATCTTGGTCACCCGGACCCCGACCGCTAGGAGGTGGAGGAGGGGGCGGGAGGGCACGAGCCGCCTGACGAGGTTGGTCCAACTCCGGCTCGAGCTTGATGGAGTATCCCTTGCCATTGAACCAGATCTGCACTGATCCACGAAGCTTGGCCGGCGCACGGCATGCAAAACGCATGCGCACCGGGCCCGAACGGATCAGAGACAATTCATCCACCACCAGCGGCCGGCCAATCATGGTCGTGGCCGCCATCAGACGCTCCACACGCCGCTGCTTCGGGGGGATGCCTCACAACTTCACCCACACTTCCGGCATTGACAGCGCCTAGGGGTCGGCGAGGACCGCGTCGCGAATGTCAGCCATGATGTTGTTGATGGAGAGGAAGAGTTTGCCGCTGCGCGTCGCCATCCGCATCATGACTGGATCTGGGAAAGCCACAGAGAAACAGTCCGCGTCGAAAGGAGCCACCTGCCAGTCCCACTCACCCTCAAAGAAATGAGGGAGCTTAGCCTCCAGGATCTCCTTGGTCAGCACGACGGGCGCCGCCGACACCAGGCCCCGTTAGCCCCCAGCATCCCCGCCTCCACCGCATCGGCCTCCTCGGGGTACACCAGGCCTCCTTTTTCTTCTTTCGCTCTTGCTCCTTGAGCCAGCAGGAAGGGGGAGGCCCCCAACCGCCCTCCTCACCGGCGCGCTCCGCCGCGCGCGCCTTTGCTTGGGCGCACAGATCCCGCTCGCGACGCCGCTCCGCCTCCAGATCCGGCTCCGCCCGCTTGTCCGCACGCCGATCCGCCTTGGAACCCATGGCCACGACCTCGGCAAAGGATCGATCTAGAGGTGGGGGAGGAGAGAGTGGGGAGAGAGAACGTGCAGATCCGTCGAAGCGCCGCACCTCCGATGGAGTGGCTGGAAACCCTAATGAGCTGTCTGAGACGCCCCGACGGATCCAGAGCCACTTAAGTACTGGCCGCGCCACAGACGGGCAGGCCTGGGCCTCTCAGAGCAGCCCACCTCCGTCCGCACCCCTTCCCCCTCAGGACGGATGACCTGGGCCACGCACAGCCTGAACTGGCCCAATTGGCCCGCGTCTAGGGAAGGGCCCAATAGCCCAACCCTACCGACCTCGCCAACCCTAGGCCAGGGCTCGGGCATTTCCGCCGTTGCCGCCGCCCCCCATGAGCCGCGGTGCCATCGCCCGAGCTCGCCACCTTCGCCGGCGCTAGCCCCGAGCCCAGCGGTGGAGAGGCAGCCCGCATGCCGCCTCGCCTCGCTGCGGCGCGTCACAGACACGCACCTCCGCCGCCGACGCGAAGACCGGTGCCGACCCGACACCCCTGGTCGGCGAGCACCACGGCCGCCGGGCGCAAAAGCGCGGCGCCGCCCGGCTTTGAGCGGGCCCCCAAGCTCCTCAGCACGAGACATGAACTCGCCGACCGTCGGCAGCGCACCTTCGCGGCGACGAGCATCGCAATCCGAAACCTCGTCGTCGCTTACCTCCGCCAGAGCCCAGAAGCGGCTCCCCACCCAGCGCGGCGACGCCGCCTCCGGGGACGCGCGCGCCGGCCGTCCCGTCGACCGCACCACCGACCAGGCCGCTGACTCGCCGGGGCCTGCGGGTAACGCTGCATCGCCCACCCCGTCGCCACCCGAGTCGCCAGTCTGTACCAGAGCCGTTGGAGCCATCGGTACTCTATCCTGCTGCTGCATGTGGTCGTACTTACATCGGCCTCAGGGTGAACATTTGGTATACTAGTGCGAGTTATGGCATGACTGACGCACACCAATGCAAATAAGGCACATACATTACACACGCCGATGATTGTGAGGGCTTGTCAGTAGTATAGCATAGGGTAAGGTGCTCTCTGTCCAATTTAGAAGTACAAATAGTCCATGTGGCAGCCTACTAATCGTATAGAGGTTAGTTTGACTGACCATCTGGTGCGACAGTATGAGCTACAGCCCGATCGACGGGCACACTAGCACGTCTAGGTCACGTATGTTACATATATTACGCACGGGTACGACATAATACTACCACTATAAAGTACTCCCTCCGTCCGAAAATACTTGTCAGAGAAATGAATGAAAATGGATGTATCTAAAACTAAATTGCATCTAGATACATCCATTCCTCCGACAAGTTTTTTCGGACGGAGGGAGTACTAGTATAATAGTATGTGGTTAGGGTACAATGCTCTAGGTCAACTTTCAAAGTACAAATAGTTTGTGTGTCCGTCGCGTCCCTTTACCTGCCAAATACGGGGAAGTTTTTCTATCCGGTCACGTGGCACTACAGTGTGAGTTACAATTTGATCCACGCGTGTACACCAACACGTATAGGCCACGTACGTTACCCGCGCCATGCTGTTGACTAGCGAGGCCTTGTTGGTAGTGGTATAGCGTAATACTATCACTATAGTAGTGTAAGAGCATGTATAGCCGGACTTGCAAATTTGATCCCACAAATGCCCGCGGACCTGCGTCCGCGGACAGTGATCGATCACGCCTCAAAAAAGGCATCTCACATCCAGATTTCTCAAATGAGAAAGCTTAAATCCATATTATTATATTCAACGCAGCGATCTTTGAACCGAGCTTCGTCCGGTTCCGCTCCCCGCTCGCCCGGCTTTGCCTTGGCCATGTCCGGCGGCCGGCTGCGCTCCTCAGAGTGTTGGTCTGGTCGCCGACAAGGTAGAGTAGGGCATGGGACACGAACTGGCTCACGGGACTCAAGACGCCGCCGCCTCCTATACCCTACTCTTCCTCGTCGGAGCCCGAAACCCGGACGGTGATGGTGGACGTCAGATCAATGACGGATCGCCGCAGACATCCACCATGATGCGATTGCGGCGCCCGGACTGATGCCCCATACGGGGCGCCGGAGAATGGGACTCCGCCTCGCCGACGTCCACCGCCGCGAGGGCCACCGCCGCCTCCCGTGCCCGGTGCCGTGCATGGCAGGCCGCCGTTCCATGGCCTCGTCGGACGAGGCCCATGGTGCGTCCTCATGCTCGGCGTGCCAACGGAGGCGTTGTGCGTCCGCCAGCGTGTTCGGACGCCAGGCAGACCGAACGGCCTCCAGCGAGGGAGCTACAGCCTACAGCTGGCCCAACGCTAGATCCATGCGCCATTTGGACGGATGCAATGGATTCCCGACGGAAGGAGTCCGAGCGCTGCCGGATGGGTCAGCCTGGAGGAATTTCTGTGGGGTCGGGTAAGCCAGCATGGGTCGGGTCCAACCTGGCGGGCATGTTCGAGCGCGCCTGATAACCCTCGTATCTGCCCCATATTTGGGCTGGATATGAGGGGTGTCAGTCAGCCCGGACGTTTGAGGGTCGTTTAAGGGGCCGTCTGGGTCAAAAAATCATGACCAGACAGTGACTGGGCGGCCCGCCTGGCCATATAAGGAAGGTTTGAGACGCCCGCTATAGATGCTCTAACATGTGGTCAAGGCGAAGCGCTCTATGTTGAACTTCAAAGTATCGTACACGTACGTCCCTTTACCCGCGCAAACGTGGAGAGGCTTTTCTGGCTAGTCATCTGCCTGGTGCGATAGTGTCAGCTACAGCCCTATCGACGGGCACACCAACGTAGTATATTGCACACGGGTACGGTGTGTTGGTGACTAGCGAGGACTTCACTGTTAGCAGCCATTGACACTTTACACTACAGCTTGTTGTCAGACTGTTCGACGAAATGCAGGAATCTAAAACGTACAAGTTCCGTGGTATCGATACCCATCTCCACGCGCACCCGACCCAATCACTTGATCGGCCGCGGCCGTGTTTGTTTCGAGCACCCATGCATGCATCCCGTGACATGGGCAACAGCCAACAGGGCAAGCTAGCTGCACCATGCATGCGTCCACGCGTGTACCGTGCAGTACGTGCGCACTGTGTTGATTGCACCGGACCTGTCCTACGCGCGTACGTACGGGACAATGATTAACGTGGCCAGACGTAATGCTTAGCTAGCATGTGTGGCCGTGTGGGGTGCCTCGGCGGTAAATAGTTACCATACTGTAATGAGCGCTGTGCACGTACAGCAATAGCTGCGCGCTGTCAGGCTACCGTAATGAATATCCTCAGTGCGGGCTGAAATTCCAAATATATGTGGATCAGGATTCCCAGTCAAAAGTGACATATACATACTTCCTCCGTCCGGAAATATTTATATATATATAGATACATCTTTTTTTTATCCATTTTGATGACAAGTATTTTCGGACGGAAGGAGTCATCTAGATACATTCTTTTTTATCCATTTTGATGACAAGTATTTCCGGACGGAGGAGTATATACCAACCAAGGAGTTATGTTCGAGGTCGTGATCGATCTGCCATGCGGTTCACATGACGGGAGAGCATTTTTTCCATGTCACACACAGAGGAATGGTCCAATAAAGAGAAACTGTGAGGTTACTTTCAGCGGCAATTTGATTGAGAACTGCTCGTTGAATTATGTAACTGGGCGACAAAGGGCACGCTTCACTAACTATTTCTAAAAATGAACCGGAGCTACACTTTTGAAGGACATTTCAGGAAAATCTCGGCTAGATATGCAAAGACGGAAAGCTTAGGCTTTTAGAACTATTTTTAGAAATCGGAAAGCTGATAAAACAATACTAGCAAGTGGTAAGACCTTATTCCTAGTTAATTACCAATGAATTCAAAATTACTACACTCATGGCAATTCGATTGAAAACTTGGTTGTGTGTAACCTAAGTTGATCACATTTATCACGGGTTTGCTATAGCTAAACCGGTAATTGTGGCGGATATCACCTCACTTGTCCCTTTAACCCTATTAACACTGATGTGTGCCTATTGATTCTGTTGATCAATGAAGTACCCCACCATTTAGTTGGTGATATGTTCCTATCTCTAATCACTATGCCATATACTAATATAGTACATGCTACATTGGCATGGCTTGAGCCTTTCTTACTGAAGTCCTTGCAAAGCAAAACCACAGCTTTCACAAATTAATACCAGTTGGTGTGCATGCTCACGCAGTTAACTTTGTACTGATAGTTCTGTATATATAGGCTTCCAGAGAATGCAATGTTGCCTTTACTAAGCTTTATGAAGCTGCATTATTATTTTATGTAGTCTATTTAGACCATTTTGCAGCACCAAAAGGATGTACTTTTTAGCACAATCATGATGTACCAACCTTGAAAACTTAAAATCCAATATCATGTCATAATACTGCAAATCTAGATTCACTCAGCACATAAAAGAGAGAAAAATTGGCAAGAAGGAAACAAAATTGGAGAAGAAATAGATACATGCAGAGGGTGGAGAGGAATACTTGTAATTTCTAGCAAGACAAGAAAATTGTTTCCTAATGGGTACTTACTGTAACTGATAGAACAATCCTTTTTTTACACCACATACTGCAAGTTACAATAGCTCAGTATGCATTTACTTAATCAATACTATTTTTCTTCCTAACTTAGACTGTGTCATGTATTTTTACTACTAAATTTTTACAAGCACATGTGTCTACGTATCTTTTATATGCATGGTCTTTTTTACAATCTCCCGAAACTTTTAACTGTGGTTTTTCATGAAGTTACGATGCCACGATCGTGATATGATCCTACAATCAGAAAACAAATTTACAGATTATGAGTTAATTAAGCATGAACCGAGACGTGCATGCGCATCGACAAAAACGCTGTCTCGATGATTAGCCATTACAAGTTGCGCTAGGCAAGGCACCATTTGCAAAATGCAAACCCAATAATGCATGCATGATTGACCGCACCTAACGTACAATATGTCCTCATCTGGAGCGCCATCTCTGTTTTTGATCAAGATAACCCCCAACTAGCACCCCATAATTGGGGCGTAATCACATTAATTAGCTCGATGGTGTGCAGAACATGAGCTAGCTAGTGAACGGGAAACAATCAACGTTGTGCTGTGCAAATTGATGTCCGAAAACAGCACATGCACGAATCGTTCTTAAGCACAATATACTACCCACTGCTTGGTACGGTTGCTCCCAGATCGAGTATTTCGGCGGTTCATGGTTTCCAATCATATTCGCTTGATCCATATACATATGCATGATGGTCTGCATATTCTTTCCGGTACGGAGAGCACGCGTTAATGGCCCGTACACACTCCAAGACAGGAATTTACTCCGGTTTGCATATTTCTTCTGGTATGGAAGTACTCCCTCCGTCCGAAAAAACTTGTCGGAGGAATGGATGTATCTAGATGCAATTTAGTTTTAGATACATCCATTTTCATTCATTTCTCTGACAAGTATTTTCGGACGGAGGGAGTACAAAGTTAACTATAAACGGAACAATGAAATGCCATCTTGTATATTTCGTTCATATTTCCATGTATCATTATGGTGTCATTCAAGTCCTGAAATCACCACTTACGGCCCCATTTCAATCCTTACGTTCTTGATGCCATATCCATGCTTGATCGTGGTTCAAAGTGATAATACAAACTAGTCTAATTTATGCATCATTGTATTCTCATTAGCTACTAGAAAAGATCCTAGAAATGGAAGTACATGATATTTGAGTTGACGTGCGCAAACTCTATTGGTCGGTCCTTGTACGACTGGAACTTGACTAGGTGTAGCTGTGAGGTTGTGGGTGTTACGTAGTAGAGATGTGTCCACATCAATTCTAGAGAGCACTAGAGCGAGAGAGGCACTGAGATGAAGGTGAGAGCAACCTTCCATCGAGCCAATGACATGGCCGACCGTGGCCTTAACAGTCCAAGTGAGACGCCACCGACCCAAAGCCAATGCCGATGCAGTTGGCCATGACGATGATGACACATGCACCACAAGGATGGGATCAACATCCGATGAGGTTAGGTCATAGTCTGAGTTAGGGTAGGGTTTGGTGAAGGAGGACGCGTTGGGCGTTGGCTGTAGAGAAGTTAGGACAGCCCTTTTCCCACGACGTCCACCCCCTCCATCCCAAGTCCACACCTAAGGGATGGTCGGGACAGCAAAGAAGTGGACCGGTAATGGAGGCAGCGGCACAACGGTGACTCTAGTCACAAATGTTTAAGATGATAATTGGACAAGTGCCCGCTAGCGAGTTGTCAACGAGTTGATCCAGTTGCAATGGAGGTAGATCGATGAATATGGATGCAAATCCAACTACAACGAAACCACCAAAGGTCGAGAGGTCACCGAACATGGCCATTTTCGACAGTGAAGTGAGTGCACTCACAACCGACCACTGTGGGAATTGTGAGAGTAAAGGGTATGTTAGGATTGCTACTAAATTCTATCCTACTAATTTTTTTGTTGGTCGTGGGCAAAGCGTTGGTCCTTATTTGGAGGATTGTCAACTCTTTGACATGCCAAAACTACTTTTGGCAACTCTACTACATTCTTTTAACTAATGTCGACCTAATGGGCAAACAAAATGTCTTACAAATTTTTGATAGGTTAAATTTGGGTACAAACCAAACACTATCACACCCTAAAAACTCCCACACGGACAATGTCGAAACATCAAAGCTCCTATACCGCATAGTGTTTCATTTTTTTTGAACAAAGTATAACCACAGATGCTTACGTACACACATATATATTTGCCCCTATGAATGCAAGCACGCACATTCTATCCCTATAAGCATCTCTGAGATACTGAACCTTCACAACACCTTGAGATTCCCGAAGTGAGCACAGGAGTTTCGTAGTCAATAAAAACGTCTCCTCCTAGTGAACGATTATCTTTGAAAAATCTAAAATAAATTTTAAAAAATGCGACTATCAGTGACAAGTTTATGCCTTGAATTCGGGCACTAGGCTGGTTTCACCGCAAGAATATAGTAAAGCTACCTGATGGAACAAACCACTGTTTCATTTCGTAGCCAGCTGATTGAACTTCCCGGTGTAAGGGCATATTTATCCCTAAGGTGTTTCGGTGATTGATGACAATGCTTTTGTGGACTAATCGTGTGCCTTGAGTTTCTCAGAGGCTTCATCGCTAGGCACAAGACGGTTCGGTGCCCCTCGAAGACTATTGAAGACGGCGTTTTTCTATGTTTCTTTTTGGTGGATTTGAGTCATAGGAGAGCCGTTCTATTAAGAGGGGGTCCGCGTCGGAAAGGTTCGGGTGGAATCATCACGTACACATTTCCTTCCTTGTCTCCACCTTTCCCTTGCACTTTGGAGCATCCCCCGTTTATCCTCTATGCGATTGTCCTGGCTGCTGTTGCTGAGCTTGCGGTAGTACTACTCCCTGGAGCGGTAGTACCGCATGTCGCGGGCTGGATAAGTGGATAACGGTTGGATTTTATCCATAGCTATAAAAGGGGTGTCTCCTACCTCTAGTTGACCACCTCTTCCATCCCTAAGCTCCATTGTTGCTCCAAGCTCCATTTTCGCCCGATCTTTCTCCCTAGCCAATCAAACTTGTTGATTTGCTCGGGATTGGTTGAGTAGGCCCCGATCTACACTTCCACCAAGAGAAATTTGATTCCCCCCACTAACCCCTAGCGGATCTTGTTACTCTTGGGTGTTTGAGCACCCTAGACAGTTGAGGTCACCTCGGAGCCATAGTCCATTGTGATGAAGCTTCGTGGTGTCGTTAGAAGCCTCCAATTAATTTGTGGAGATTGCCCCAACCTTGTTTGTAAAGGTTTGGTCGCCGCCTTAAGGGCACCAATAGTGGAATCACGGCATCTCGCATTGTGTGAGGGCGTGAGGAGAATACGGTGGCCCTAGTGGCTTCTTGGGGAGCATTGTGCCTCCACACCGCTCTAACGTAGACGTACTTTCCCTCAAAAGGAAGGAACTTCGGTAACACATCCTCGTCTCCACCGACTCCACTCTTGGTTATCTCGTGCCTTTACTTTTGCAAGCATTACTTGTGTTATATATTTTGCTTGCTTGTGCGCTTGTTGTTGTTGCATCATATAGGTTGTTCACCTAGTTGCATATCTAGACAACCTACTTTGATGCAAAGTTTAATTTGTTAAAGAAAAGCTAAAACTTGTTAGTTCCCTATTCACCCCCCCCTCTAGTCAACTATATCGATCCTTTCAATTGGTATCAGAGCCTCGTCTCTTTATTAAGGACTTTACCGTCCGAAGAGTATGGTTGACACCGTAGACCATGGGGAGGAGGAGCACTCCGGTGTGAATCCGATCTCGTCTACGGGTGATGGGGAAACCACGGTGTCCCATGAGGAATTCAATGTGGCCTTAGACACATTGAAAACCTCCATGACAACCACGGTTGAAAGCATGTTTAATAAATTCTTCGAAGGACTTAAACTACCTACCTCGCTGTTGAAAGTGGGTGATCCCACTAACAAGGTGACAGATGCTAACTCCGACAAGGGGGAAGCTAATAGTGAGAATGGTCCTTCTACTAGTAGTATAAATGGCACCGACATCTTTGCCCATGTGGAACCTCCCACTTTTGGAGGACCGATTCCCTCTACTCATTTAAATCATGCCGGTCCTCCTCCTAAGATTGTGAAAAATGAGGACTTTGATTCTTGGGTGTATTGCTTCAAGCGTCATTTAAATCATGTGAATACTAATCTTTGGAGAATCATTGAAGAAGGTTTCTATCCACATGACCGAAGCAACTTCACCCCGAGAGAAGCAGTGGATAATCAATTCAATGAGAATGCTCTCTTCATCATCCAAGATGCAATCCTTCCTGAAGATCTCCCTCATCTTCGACCCCATGCCATGGCCAAAGACGCATGACAATGCGTTGTGTCTCTCTATCGGGGAAGTGCTAGCATTCAACGCTCCAACTATGAAGTGGTGCAAGATGAAGCCGATGAGTTTGCAATGAAAGAAAATGAAGAACCTCGTGAGCTCTTTCAAAGAGTGACCAAACTCGCGGTCTCACTCCGAGATCATGGGAGCAAGGACACGGATGACAATTGGATCAAGCGCAAGTTCCTCAAGGCCATGATGCCCTACAACAAGGCGATGTCCTCCGTCATTCCTCAAAGACCGGACTTCCACTCCATGACCTCAAGTGAAGTGTTGGATGAGTTCGTTGCAATGAGCATCTTGGACAAGACCGCCGACAATGCGGTGCTCCGCTCTCAAAGGCCAAAGAAGCCCAACCTTGCCTTGAAGGTTAAGGTTATTGTGGAAGAAGAGGAAGAAGAGGAGGATGAGGAGAGCAACCCCGAAGATACGAAATATGATTATCATGAGCACATGGCTCTTGCTTCAAGACAATTTTGGAGCAAGAAGAATTCAAGGCCCAATTTCAACAAGACCAGCTCAAGTGGCTTCAAGGGCAAGCAACGAGTAAGAACTTGTTACAACTGTGGCAATGTGAGCCATTTCGTTGCGGATTGTCCTTACGAGAAGCGGGAAGACAATGGTGGTAAGCTCATCCGAAAAGACAAAGCCAAGTCCTTCCCCAACAAGAACAACTTCACCAAAAGGGATCCTACTCGAGGGTTGGTGGTTCAAGAAGAATACCATGAGGATGACGATGATGATGAAGATAGTGAAGCGGTGGCCATGGCATCCGTTGCCATTTCCACAACTCCCCGGATGTCTCTCATTGATTCACCCAACAAGAACATCACCGCCAAGTGCCTCATGGCCAAAGCCTCTAACAAGGTAACCCCCAACATCAAAACACCATCATTACTAATCCCTCTTTGGCGGGTTGCATTGATGAACATGAGGGGTCTAATGAGGATGTGAATGAATTTGAGTCCTTTATGAGTAAGCTCAAGGGAAAATCCAAGAAGCACTTTGTTGCTCTCTTGGAACAACTTGGTGAAGCCAATGACATGATTGAGGCTCACGAAGAAACCATCTCTAAGATGGAAGGTCATAGTCGTGACTATGCTGATGAGATATCGGATCTCTCTAATGCTCTTGAGGAAGCGCGTGGGCATCGTTTGGCTCTTGAGGAGTCACACAACGATGACTATGCTAAGTTAAAGAAAGATCTTGATCATGCTCTTGTGGTGTCTCAGGTGCTAACTTCCGAGAAGGCTAAACTTGGGGTTGATCATGCTAGACTCAAGGAGGAGTTTGATGTACTTGACAAGGCCCACAAGGTCTTGAAGGGTACTGATGCTAACCTCAAGGAGTCTCATGCTCAACTCCAAGTTAAGCTAACCAAGGAAGAGGCCACCTTTCCTCATATGGTATTAATTGATAATGCATATGCTACTAACCCGTGTTGTGAGCATGTGCATCTTGTGGAGGAGAATGCCAAGTTGAAGGATCAACTTGAGAAAGGCCTTGTGACATGCACTCAAGGTGAGAAGAACCTCAACGACCTTTTGAGCAATCAAAGGAAGTTGTGGCCAAGAAGGGAATTGGGTTCGCACCCAAGTCCAAGAACAAGAAGAAGAACGACAAGACCAATTGACCTCCTCCTCTCAAGCAAACTTTTGTGAAAGAGGGAGAGGGTGCTCCTAAGGAGAAGAAGGAAAATGTGAAGGGTGTTGATGTCAAAAAGGGCAAAACCACCTCCTCCAACAAATTCGGCGACTTTAACCCTTCCTATGTGTTGTGCCGTGCTAGTGATGGGCATGTTTATGCTAAATTTGTTGGTTCTTCTTATGAGTACATTGAATGGTCTATTTGGGTTCCTAAGACCCTTGTTACTAACATCAAAGGACCCATTACAAAATGGGTACCTAAAACCAAGCATTGATCTCGTGTAGGTGTTTGCTTCCGGTGGGGGATCATGGTTGCTCGATAGTGGAGCAACAAATCATATGAACGGAAGCAAAGACTTGGTGGTGGATGTGCACAAGATTCCTTCTATGCCCACCAATGTCGAGTGGGGTGATGCCTCGTCTTCTAAGGTATTGGGTCTTGGCAAGGTTGTCATTTCTCATGATCTTACAATCGAGAAAGTCATGCTTGTTGAGTCCCTTGCATTCAATCTTCTCTCCGTTCGTCAACTTGCACTCATGGGTTTTGCCACTTTCTTTGATATTGATACCGTGGCCCTCTTGTGGAGCAAGACTCTTAAAGTAGCCTTTGTTGGGCATGTCGAGAACGGTCTTTATGTGATTAACTTTTCGGAGCAACCCACTAAGACCGCGACATGCCTAATGGCTAAAGTTGATGTGGGATAGCTTTGGCATCGCCGTTTAGCCCACGTCAATATGAGATCTTTGCAAAGTCTCCTTAAGGGGGATTGAGGGAGTCCTGGATTAGGGGGTGTCCAGATAGCCGAACTATCACCTTTGGCCGGACTCCTTGACTATGAAGTTCAAGATTGAAGACTTCGTCCCGTGTCCGGATGGGACTTTCCTTGGCATGGAAGGCAAGCTTGGCGACATGGATACATAGATCTCCTACCATTGTAACCGACTCTGTGTAACCCTAACCCTCTTTGGTGCCTATATAAACCGGAGGGTTTTAGTCCGTAGGACAAACAACAATCATACCATAGGCTAGCTTCTAGGGTTTAGCCTCTCTGATCTCGTGGTAGATCTACTCTTGTACTACCCATATCATCAATATCAATCAAGCAGGAGTAGGGTTTTACCTCCATCGAGAGGGCCCGAACCTGGGTAAAAACATCGTGTCCCTTGTCTCCTGTTACCATCCGCCTAGACGCATAGTTCGGGACCCCCTACCCGAGATCCGCCGGTTTTGACACCGACATTGGTGCTTTCATTGAGAGTTCCTCTATGCCGTCGCCATCAGGAAGGATGCCCCGTCCCGTCTTTAAAGACGGCATTGTGGCTAAAGGAGCTTTGGCTATCGGCCAAACTCTCCGGCTAGACGGTTTCCTTATGACCGCCTGTCCGGCCGACACGCCGACGATGACTTCTCGGGTCATCGAAAGCAATCTTCATGTTAGCTCGGAACTCGCCGAGCAGTTGGATCCGATAGAGCTCTCTTCCTTAAACGAGCTCTTGGATCGCATCGCCGCCCTGGGAGTCGCTACAGACTACGATCAGATTGGGCCTAAACCCGATCTGAGAGAGATAAACTCTCCCCAGGTTACCCACCACGTTGCTGTGGTAGAGGAACAATACGGCGACCGTTCTTCTATCTTAAGGACTAGCTATGTCTGGATTCCTGATCCCTCCATGCCGGATTCCCGCGGAGGGGAGGATGTTATTCAAACCCTGAACCTAAAGTCAGGCAGCGGGCTAGATTCATTGGACGACATCCAAGAACCCAAGCTTCCAAGTTCGGAAACTACTTGGCCCCTGAGTCTTAAAGTGGATGGGGTTCCGAATTTAATTCCACCCGCCCACCCAAACATAAGCGATCTATCCCAAATCCGGCAAGAGCCTGCGAAACAAAGACACCATTATCGGGCGATTCCTCCTGGTTATGAACAGGACAAAGGACTGCCGCGAGGAGGACGCAATTTCATTCTTCTGCAATAATTGCACGGAAAAGGGAATCCTCAATGCCGTAAGTCATCGTGAAATTACACGCTTCGCTGACTTAGCGTCCATAGTACGAAAGTACTTGTGTGATGGAAAGCGCTGAAAACCGAAATCAATTTTGGGACAATCCGCCCTCAATACAACCCCATTCGAAATAAAGGGTGCATTATCGCCAGGCACCTGGGTTAAACACCAAAAAGCAAAAACCCTCTATAGGGCATGGAACCGCACTGGAAGGATGGCTCAATGGACCCTACAAAATTCATAGTACAGAGGGTGCCACTCCAACTCACAGCCTTAGAGCATGTTGGATACTACGGCAGGTGGCCAAAAGTGGCGAAGAGCTTCCAACTCCAGAATACCAGCCCAAGGATACCAGTACGGTATTAACAGTCTTCGAGACTTTCGCATCAAATAATATGCCGAAACGAACTCTCTGCAGCCTTGCCGAAGTCTACCAAGTAGCAACAATAAACCCATGGAGTGACACAGCTATTACCTTTAATGCCGGTGATTTAACCTAAATTCGAACAGCCCGAGCACCGGCCGCATTGGTCCTCGGTCCAATAGTGGATTTGCTTCGCCTTACCAAGGTACTCATGGACGGTGGCGAAGGATTGAACCTCATTTACGAGGAAACCCTCCAAAAATGGAAATAGACTGGAGCCGCATTGAGCGAAGTAACACAACCTTTAGAGGAATAATCCCTACCGGGAAGCATGTCAGTCAGGGAAAAATCACACTGGATGTGGTGTTCGGCACGCCGGATAATTACAGGTCCGAGGAGGTCACGTTCCAAGTGGCCCCGTTCAGCAGCGAATATCATGCTCTATTAGGATGAGAGGCATTCACAATTTTTCAAGCTATACCCCATTACGGGTACATGAAGCTCAAAATGCCCGGGCCCAACGGAATCATCACTCTTGCTAGTGACCCAAACATAGCACTCCGCGCCGAAAATAAGACAGCCACACTGGCCCTGGAGGCACTATCCGAAGCCCTAGCGGCCGAGGAACTTACTACGTTGCGCTCCATGGTGAATAGGGACGATGTGATACTCGATAAGAGATCCAAGTCCACCTCCTTTAAACCAGCGATTTAAATAGTCAAATTTCAGGTCCATCCAACGGACCCTACAAAACGGCTCCATTGGGGCACAATTAAACCCTGATGTAGACGCCGCACTACGAGAATTCCTACGCAAAAATTGGGACATCTTTGCCTGGCACCCTTCAGACATGCCAGGAATCCCACGCCGGCTGGCCGAGCACAGCCTAAACATCCTAAAAGGATTCAAGCCAGTCAAACAAGCTCTTCAGCGTTTCTCCGAACCCAAGAGACATGCCATGGGAGAGGAGCTAGCCAAACTATTGGAGGCCGGATTCATCAGAGATATAAAACATCTGGACTGGCTAGCAAACCTGGTGATGGTACCAAAGAAGGACAAATCCCAGCGCCTATGCGTCGATTTTAAAGACCTCAACAAGGCTTGCCTAAAGGATCCCTTCCCCCTCCCCCGCATTGATCAAACTATCGATGCTACCGCAGGACACGATTCATTGTGTTTCCTCGACGCATACTCCGGCTACCACCAGATTAAGATGGCAGAGCCCGACCAGGCCGCAACGGCATTCATCACCCCATACGGCCCATTCTGCTTCAACACAATGCCCTTTGGGCTCAAAAACGCCGGCGCAACATATCAGCGCATGATTCAGACATGTCTGGCAAACCAGATCGGCAAAACAGTGGAGGCATACGTAGCGATGTGGTCGTCAAAACCAAGCACGTCGAAACTCTAGTAGACGATTTGAGGCTCACGTTCGATAATCTCCAAACATACGACATCAAGCTCAACCCGGAAAAATGTGTTTTTGGCGTACCAGCCGGAAAGCTCTTTGGCTTCATTGTATCCGGTAGAGGAATTGAAGCAAACCCAGCCAAGATCCGAGCTCTGTCACAATTGGATATCCCAAAGGACCTCAAACAAATACAAAAAATTGATGGGATGTGTGGCGGCTTTAAGCCGCTTTATCTCCCGTTTAGGAGAAAAGGCATTACCCGTTCATCGCCTCCTCCGACGCACCGAACACTTCGAGTGGACGGATGCCGCCACGGCCGGACTCGAAGAAATAAAAGCCATATTCGCAACAAACCCGGTCCTGGCTGCGCCCAACATAGGCGAACCAATGCTATTATATATCGCGGCAACTCATCAAGTGGTGAGCGCGGTGCTCGTTGTCAAACGAGAAACGGACGGACACAAGTTCCCCCTTCAAAAACCAGTTTACTACGTGTCCACTGTCCTGACTCTATGCAAGTCACGGTACCCGCATTATCAGAAGATAGCGTACGCAGTGTTCATGGCATCCCGGAAGCTGCGACACTACTTTCAAGAGTGTTCGATAAGAGTAGCCTCCAAATTACCTCTTAATGACATTATAAACAACCGCGACGCGACGGGCCGGATTGCCAAATGGGCCATTAAGCTCCTCCCGTTCGACATAACCTATAAGCCACGGCGAGCTATTAAGCCGCAAGTTTTGGCCGACTTCATCACCGAATGGACTGAAGCTGAACTCCGTAGAGAGTACGGCGCATATTCCAACTGGATCATGCACTTCGACGGCTCCAAAATGTTGGCTAGTCTGGGGGCTGGCGTCATCCTGACGTCCCCAACCGGAGATACGGTTCAATACGTACTCCAGATAATGTATACAGACTCCAACAACGCAGCCGAATACGAGGCCCTTCTACATGGCCTCCGGATGGTAGTCTCCATGGGCATTCAACGCCTAGAGGTGCGCGGGGATTCAAACCTTGCGATATCCCAAATAAATGGAGACTTCGATGCCAAGGATCCAAAAATGGCAGCTTATCGCAATGCCGTCCTAAAAATGTTAGCTCGTTTGAGGGGCTCGAATTTCACCATATATCCCGGGATAACAACCAGGCAGCACACGTATTGGCACGCATTGGCGCAAAGCGCGATGCCGTCCCTCCCAACGTCTTCCTAGAGAGGCTGTTCAAGCCATCCGTACTATGGGAGGGGGAATCCGGAAATAATAACCCGGACCCAACCGCACTGCCCAACACCGAACATTCTGACACAATCGGCGGTTCTGCCAACGAAGTAACATCCTCAGCCCACGTAATAATGGCAGTCATTGCCCCATGGACGGAACCATTCCTAGCCTACCTAACTAGGAAGGAACTTCCCGAGGACCAAAACGAGGCCCGCTGCATAGTGCGGCGATCTAAAGCCTATAAGGTCCATGAGGGAGAACTTTACAAGAAAAGCACAACCAGAGTCCTTCAAAGGTGTATCTCCGAAGAGGAAGGGCGGAACCTTCTGGTTGAAATTCATGACGGACTCGGCGGGCACCACGTCGCAGCCCAGACCCTTGTAGGCAAGGCCTTCCGTACAGGATTTTATTGGCCGACGACCCGAGCAGATGCTCAGGACTTAGTCCAACGATGCGTCGGTTGCCAGCTTTTTGCTAATCAAAGCCACATGCCACCCACCGCCCTCAAAACTATACCCATAACCTGACCCTTCACGGTCTGGGGGCTTGACATGGTTGGACCCCTTAAAAGAGGAACCCACAAGCAAAGATACCTACTGGTCATGGTGGATAAGTTCACCAAATGGATAGAGGCCAAGCCTGTTAAGACGGCCGAATCTGGACCGGTGATAGACTTTATATCAGGGGTCGTACACCGTTACGGCGTCCCCTATAGCATCATCACTGACAATGGCACGAACTTTACGGCCGACGAGGTTAAACTCTGGTGCAAAAACATGGGCATCATACTCGACTATGCTTCAGTCTATCACCCTCAAACTAATGGTCAAGTCGACCGAGCAAATGGTCTAATCATGAGCGGCATCAAACCCCGATTAGTGCGGTCCCTTAAGGAATCTAACACGCACTGGGTAGAGGAGCCCGACTCCGTACTCTGGGGGCTGCGGACCACTCCAAATCGCACCACCGGATTTACACCATTCTTTATGGTATACGGCGCAGAGGCAGTTCTGCCCTGTGACATAATTCATGACTCACCTCGCGTGCGCATGTATGAAGAAAGAGAAGCCGAGCTCGATCGGCAGGATAGTTTGGACGCATTGGAGGAGGAGCATGACGTGGCAAAAGCCCGTTCTGCATTCTATCAACAGCAAGCTTGAAGATATCAAAGCAGAGAAGTACGGGCCAAAACTTACGACGTTGGCAAGTTAGTTCTACGCTTGCCGGACAAGAAAAAGGACAAACTCAAGCCCAAATGGGAAGGTCCCTTTATCATTGACCAAGTTCTGACCGGTGGAGCGTACCGCCTGCGAGATGCATCGGATAACCGACTCGAGCCGAACCCATGGAACGCAGCCCGTCTCCGAAGATTCTATGCCTAGCGCCGATTTTCTGAGTTCGTCCCCTTCCTCCGTCTATATTTTACATATTAGCTATCTTTTGTTTCTCTCCTTCTCCCCCCTTTCTTATTACAGCCTTTGAAAGCTTGTTCGCGCATTGTTCGCACACACTTGACACACTATCCGTGCTCATTATACCTGGGGGCTTCTTTAACAGAAGCTTATTTATACGGGCTTCATGCCCAACACATGTTTCACACTTCTGCATGTACCTTTTATTCACCATTATATGCATCGATATGACTTAAGTTTTGGCCAAGCTGGGTTGCCTGGCTCCTGTGCTTACCCCTACGTTCCCGATTGTTCGGCTAGGCGGTAAAGGGAGCACCTCTGCGATTGTTACTGCCGGGTCAGCCGGATGTGTACCTCAGTCTGGGTGAAGCCGAAAGCTAGCGTTCTTAAGGGAATATTCGGTCGGTGAACTAAAAGATGATTTTTTACCTATTTATTCATCTGCCCCGGATGTTTTTACCTTTTTTCGTAGTCCGGACATGCACTTTAGGGCATGCCTCCCGAGAAAAGGAACCCTAACGGAACTATTCTCCTGGAAGATGTTTCTTACTAACCATGTAATATAACATAACTAGTTGGGCACTTATCTGATAAAGCACTAATGACCCCTACGCCTGGTCTCCACGCATGCCCCGGTTCTTATATAACCGCGAGGGTATTCGGACACACTCCGGACTATTGGGTCCCGAGGTTGAAGAGAAAAGGTCCGCTATGACAAACAATCTACAATCCGGCTAGAAGGCATTTTACATGTCATGTTAAATTACATAGTCAACTTGACTGGGCATATTCCTCTTCAATGCCATCCAGCAGGCTGTCTAGCTTACAGTCCTGTTGGGAATACTTTGTGGCCAATTCTACTTGGCCGTAAACTAAGCTCACAGGGATCTCCTTCCCATCGGGCCCCGCAGGTCCGACCTCGGCCATGTGGTTTGGGTCAGCCTTCGTGTACCGCGTCTTCACCATGGCCCAGGCCTCCCTGGTGCCTTGACGGCAGACCGAAATCTTCCATAAGCGGAAGTGCTGCCGTGCTCCCTGAAGCCTCTCTGCAAGCTCTCCAAGGCCTTCAGGCAGGGAGACAGATGGCCACAAGGCCTGGGCGACGCCTTTCATCACCTGCCGAACTCGTTCGTGCAGTTGCAAGATCTTGGGAAGCAGGTCACCTGTAGAACTGGGCATCTCCTCTGTAGGACGGCCTGTGGGCATACCTACAGACATAACTCTGTTAGACGACTTCCTCGCCGAACTCTTTTTCAAAGTTCATTCAAGCACTTACTAAAAATGCCGTGTCGAAGTCGCTGATTCTCCTTAACAGAGTCAGATAGCTGGCCACGAACATCCTTTAGTTCCTCAGCCAGCTGGGTGTTGGCATCTTGCAGATTATTTTTCTCCTGCCTCACCCTTTTAAGCACACTCTCGCAGGCCTTTAACCGGCGCATGAGCTGTTGCTTGTCCGGATCTATCCCGGCGCCATCTGCAATATTATTGTCAGACTTATACACATGCCGCACTTCACAAGTAACTTGTCTTTCGAAGCATATATTACCAGAGGGGGTCTCTTTGGCTTCCCCCGCTGCGGCTAGTGTGGCCTCAAGTTGGGCTTTGCACTCCTCCAGCTCCTGGGACAGTTGGGTATTCTTTTCGGTAAGACCATGCACAACAAATGATCCTTAAATCAGTTATTCTAACTATTTCAAGTCTCGGGGGCTACTGGCATATATAACTGTCAAATCTTCTCACCCGTATGTCTTTTACATACTGCTCCGTGGCTCTGGCTAGACCATTTTGAGCGGCATGGAGGTGCACATCTCCCGAATTAAAGGCATCCAATGCCTCTGGGGAGAAACACGCGTCACGGAGAGCAGTCCGGCGGCGCCTGTGATTCATGGCACTCTCCACCTCGGAATTGGTGGCAGATAACCTGTCGGCATCCTCTGTTGGAGGAACATCCGACGCACGCCCCGTGTTTGCCTCCGCTTCTGGACCTGGCTTTGGAGCCTAGCGAGCGGAGGACTGATTGGCAACCTCTCCGGATACAGTCTGGCGAGCGCTCTTCTTCCTGAAAAGGCACGAACATTAGTATGCCTCCCGGGAATAAAGCCGGGGAGTAAGGTGACGCGCCATACCGTTGCACCGGAGTTTCGATCCGGACCGCACTTCTTTTTAACCTGCTGGGCTGTGCTGCCCCTTGTTGGCCAGCCGCCGCGGGCTCAGCCTTCCGCCTCAAGGGCGCCCCCTGCAAAACACCATCGGTATACGGTGGTCAAAAACACGCATGGATGGGTCATTTTCAAAGTATCGGGACTTCGGTCTCAGTTACCTGCGAGGCGGGAAGCATTCCGGGGTAATCGGCCGTAATGGCAACCAAGGCATTATCGATGCTCAGTTGATGGAAAACACCTTCGATCAGCTCCACCGATATGTCCGGATCCTCTTGGGAGGTCGGATCGAGGAACCGTCGGATCCTCGGGTTGTGGAGGCGGGCTGTTTATATCCTTTACGGCCCGGCGCAGTTCCTGCGCCAAAATCACAAAATGAGATACTTGACTATGGGAGTACGGATCGGATAGGCAAAAATGAATGTCCGCTTACCCAGGTTGGGGGATTGTTCATAGAAAATCCGCCCTGCGGATTGATGCGGAGAAACTCCTCCTCTTCTCCCTTGTACAATGCGGACAAGATCTTTGTCAGATCGGCGACCGATCCCGGCCCCTTACGGCCGCTGCGGGTGGCATCATCCTCCCCGTTGAAATCCCACATGGGGTGGCCTCTATACTGGAGTGGCTGCACCCCCCGCATAATACATATGGCCATGACTCCGATCATGGTCATCCGAATGAGCTAACAACCTTATCCGCTCATCGTAAATGACGCCCTGCTGCTTTCCCTCCGAGGGCTCCGTGGGCGCCAACTTAGGCGTTTCTTCAAGGGCGTTATTAAACTTCGAGAGGCCGACCGAACAGAGGTCGGCGGTGGGACATCTTCTATATAAAACCATGCGAAGGCCGGTCTTCGGATGCCTTCTTCGGGGTTCCGGACAGATATCCGGTCCCGGCGATGCGCCATAGTTTGGCTCCGCCCACTTGATATATCGACCCCTCTTGAGAACGGGGCACAAGATAGAACAGCTTCTTCCACAACGCAAAATGAGGCTCGATGCCCAAAAACAGATCGCAAAGGGCCACGAAGCCCGCGATATGCAAAATGGAGGCAGGCGTAAGGCTGTGCAACTGGAGGCCATAGAACTCCAGGAGCCCCCGGAGAAACGGATGAATTGGAAATCCGAGCCCTCTTATAAAATAAGAGATAAGGCATACCCGCTCTCCTTTGGAGGGGCTGGGGACGCTCTCCGCTTGCTTTCCGCCCTTATAGGTGGCGAGTCCGGCTCGAACCGGGACCATGAAGGTTGGGGGAAGAAATCCCTTGGTTTGGAGCGCCACTAGCTCATTGTGCGGGACGGAGCATCTCTCCCAATCTCCAGGCTGAGGGCTGGGAGGGCGAGAGGAGGAGTCGCGATCGGTATCCATGATGGAGCAGTTTACATCGATGCGCTCTAATGAATGCTCACGAAGGGAGGATGGTGTGATTCGGATCTAGATCCTCGTCTCTTTTATAGGCAGCTCATTTGCGCAGCTAAGGGGGTAAATGTAAAAATACCCTGACTTTTCACATTCATTCAACACATGGAAGACGACCATTATTGGGCGTGGAAGCCGAGGAGCGCAATATTCATAGGAAGCCGGACGCTATTCAACAGGTACACAGGATTTGGAGAAGAACCCGCCTTGCAACACCGAAGACAATCTACGCGCCGGACTCATCGCCATTGAAGCCTGGTTCGGGGGCTACTGAGGGAGTCCCGGATTAGGGGGTGTCTGGATAGCCGAACTATCACCTTTGGCCGGACTCATGGACTATGAAGATACAAGATTGAAGACTTCATCCCGTGTCCGGATGGGACTTTCCTTGGCATGGAATTGAAGCTTGGCGACACGGATACATAGATCTCCTACCATTGTAACCGACTCTGTGTAACCCTAACCCTCTTCGGTGCCTATATAAACCAGAGGGTTTTAGTCCGTAGGACGAACAACAATCATACCATAGGCTAGCTTCTAGGGTTTAGCCTCTCTGATCTCGTGGTAGATCTACTCTTGTACTACCCATATCATCAATATCAATCAACCAGGAGTAGGGTTTTACCTCCATCGAGAGGGCCCGAACCTGGGTAAAAACATCGTGTCCCTTGTCTCCTGTTACCATCCGCCTAGACGCACAGTTCGGGACCCCCTACCCGAGATGCGCCGGTTTTGACACCAACAGGGACCATGTCCGTGGACTAACAAATGTTAGTTTTGCCAAAGATCTTGCTTGCAGTGCTTGTATCGAAGGGAAACTTCATGAAAAGGCTCACCCTCCCACGACTATCATCTACTCCAAGAGACCCTTGGAGCTCCTTCACATGGATCTTTTTGGGCCTCCATCCTTTGATAGTCTTGGGGGTAGAAAGTATTGTTTGGTGATTGTGGATGATTATTCAAGGTACACTTGGGTATTCTTCTTCAAGAGGAAGAGTGAGACTCAACAAACCGTCATCGACTTTGCAAATGAAGCTCAATGTCAACATGATTCAAATATCTTGACAATAAGAAGTGACAACGGCACCGAGTTCAAGAACTACACCTTGGATGAGTTTCTTAGTGATGAGGGGATCAAGCATCAATATGCTGCACCATATACCCCTCAACAAAATGGTATCACGGAGAGGAAGAACCAGACGTTGATGGATGCGGCAAGGACCATGATGGTGGAGTTCAAGTCTCCATACAACTTTTGGGCTGAAGCCATCAACACAGCCTGTCATGCAACCAATCGGCTCTATCTCCGCAAAGGCTTGAACAAGAATCCTTATGAAATACTCACCGGTAACAAGCCCAATCTCAAGTACTTCCGAGCGTTCGGGTGTAAGTGTTTCATTCTCAAGAAAGGGGTTCGTTTGTCTAAATTTGAGGCTAGAGCTTATGAGGGCATATTTGTTGGTTATGCTACAAACTCTCATGCGTACCGTGTTCTCAACAAGTCTACCGGACTCATTGAGGAGACGTGTAACGTGGACTTTGACGAAAATAATGGCTCCCAAGTGGAGCAAAGTGGTACTTGTGATGTAGGTGATGAAATTCCTCCCCAAGCCATAAGAAGAATGGGTATTGGTCATATTCTACCCACTGAGGAACCCCTTGTGGCCGAAGGAGAAGGACAATGCTCCACTCAAGTGGAGCCATCACCTCCCCAAGACCCACATGCTTCCGAAGAACAAAGTGAAGGCCCTCAACCTCGTGAACAAGACCAAGGGCAAGATCAACCTCAAGATGGTGGTGAACCACCAAATGATGCCCAAGGTCAAGTTCCCCCCCTCGAGCAAGTTCAAGATCATGAGCAAGCTCAAGATCTAGAACAAGCTCAAGACGACACTCAAGATAATCAAGTTAACCCTCCTCCTTCCACATCCGAGGAGGAATTAGAGCGTCGTGCCGCGAAGATTGCTTCCAATCTCACCACCAAAGGTCATCTCATGGAGAATGTGGTTGGAAGCTTAAGAAAGGGGGTAAGCACTCGTAGACAATTAGCAAATTATTGTGAACATCACGCGTTTGTCTCTTGTGTCGAACCCCAAAAGGTCTATGAGGCGCTCGAAGATCCGGATTGGCTCAATGCCATGCATGAAGAACTCAACAACTTCGAGTACAACAAGGTGTGGAGATTGGTGCCAAGGCCGTCGGGGAACCACAACGTCATTGGAACCAAGTGGATATTCAAGAACAAGCAAGATGCTCATGGGAACATCATTCGCAACAAGGCAAGATTGGTAGCACAAGGCTACTCCCAAGTCGAGGGTATCGACTACAGTGAAACCTTTGCTCCCGTTGCTCGCCTTGAATCCACTCGTTTGCTGATTGCTTATGCTTCCCATCACAACTTTAAGTTACAACAAATGGATGTGAAAAGTGCTTTTCTTAATGGTCCTATTAATGAGTTGGTTTATGTCAAGCAACCCCTCGGGTTCGAGGATCCCTACTTCCCGGATCATGTGTATCAACTCGATAAGGCACTCTATGGCCTTAAACAAGCCCCACGTGCGTGGTTTGACCACCTTACCGAGTTGTTACAAGATCGTGGATTTGAGGTTGGGCAAATTGATCCCACTCTTTTTACTAAGAAGGTCGAAGGGGAGTTGTTTGTATGCCAACTATATGTTGATGATATTATCTTTGGTTCCCCTAACAAAGCTTTCAATGAGGAATTTGCCGCTCTCATGACCTCTAAGTTCAAGATGTCTTCGATGGGAGAGTTGAAGTTCTTCCTTGGTTTTGATATCAAACAAAGAAGAGAAGGTACCTTCATCAACCAAGCCAAATACACTCAAGACATGCTAAAAAGATTCAAGCTAAGTGATGTCAAGCCGGCTTCTACTCCAATGCCTACCAAGTGCCAACTTGACATCGATCCCAATGGTAAAGCGGTTGATCAAAAGGAATATCGCTCCATGATTGGCTCCTTGCTTTACCTTTGTGCATCTAGACCGGATATCATGTTGAGTGTGGGAATATGTGCACGGTTTCAAGCTGCACCGAAGGAAAGCCACTATGTGGCGGTCAAGCGAATCTTTCAATATTTGGCTCATACCCCAAACTTTGGCTTATGGTACCCAAGAGGAGAAAACACTACTAGGGAAAACCCTAGCAGTAGCGTGTGTTTTATGCCCACTAGTAGCGCGGGGGGCCGCGCTACTAATAAGGCGCTACAACTATTGCTTAGCAGTAACGCGTGCCAGCACGCACTACTGCTAGGACAAATAGCTGCAGCGTTTCTTCAGTACCACGCTACTGCTAAGGTAACTACTTGCAGCGTGTTTTCGTTCCATCGCTACTAGTATTTTTTTATTTTTTTATTTTTAGTGTATTTATGCGCCATCATACAAATGTTGGTACAATACCAGCTGTTATGAGGTTTACATCGTTATGTCCATAACAGTGTGTCAAATGAAGGTGGATTAGGTTCAAGTGGAGGCAATATGTGGTGCATGTCAAAAGTATACTACTAATCCAAACTTGATCTAGTTTGGACTAGTAGTACTTTCGATGTGCACCACATGTTGCCTCCACTTGAATCTAATCCGCCATCACAAGCTATTTAATCATCATCATAGTCATTACCACCAACAGTATTTATTTAATCAGCACTAACACTAGCTAATAATAATCATCATAGTCATTACCACCAAAACTAGCTATTTTATCATCACAGTAATAGTGTAGCACATCATCATCCTCAAACTCATTTCTAGCTAGCTAATCACTCCTGCTGCTCTCTCTTAGGTAAAATAACATAAAACATGTATAGCTCTCCTCCTCGATCAAACTGGAGCATGCAGATGAACTGCTCTCCTAATCGTGGGTAGCGCATCTGCTTGTTGCTCCCTAGTACTTCTCTGCGCTCCCCATCACATATTTGGTCCAGTCTTGCACTATTAAGCATCCGTCGCTAATCTTGAATGCACTAAAGTAATCAGAGGATATCTTGGCGTGGTGATAATACTCATGGTACCTTTAGTCTCGATCCCATAAGGCACAACATTCATCGGGAGTCCTGTTGAAGAACATCGTGCGGTAACATACTTAGCAATGAAGTTTAGCTTCAAAAATAATGTATGGAAAAGATGCACTGATGAAAAATAGTAAAAATCTTACCATCCTTCCTAAATAGATGTGACCGTCGTTCATTACGAACACTATTGGTCGCACATTTTCAATACTAACATTTCTAAATGCAGGAAGAAAATTTGTCTTGACAAGATCAAGATCCTCAAGCCATGAAACATAATGACCGAGCTCCTCGCAGCTTGAGTTTAGCCCAGGACGATATATGGTCCTGTCTACCAAGCGCTGGACATGTTTGCTTGCACGAAATAAGTGACAATACAAATTAGTTGTCAACTATTTTGAATAAACAATATCAAAGACATAAATATGGTTGAGAAACTTACATAATGGTATAACTAGAGGCATTTGCACATCGACCCAGATGTCGGTATTACCTTCAATATCATCTTACGGGCCGAATATCAAAGGTGATAACCATATCAGGCTCAAATGCATAAGTCTTGCATAGTGCTCGCCATGTTTTGCATCCAAAATAGGTGTAGTCGTCTGAATTGTATAACTTTGCATGGAAAATATAACCATGCTCGGTCTTCAAGTAAACTTTCTTTTCCTCCATACTATGACTGAAACCTATCTTATCCAATACAAAAACTCTTGCATGGCAGGGGATACGCTAGTAGAATAGTAAAAAAATATAAGTTGAAGCAAATGAAGCAGATGTCATGCTTAATTACGAAAAAAGACTTGTCGTTGTGACTTACTGTATCCACTTTGAAGTTCTCGTCCAGCTTGATGCTGAAGCGCCTATCATCATCTAGGAAGATTCCGTCGCACAGGCCGCACTCGTCTTCGCAGTCCTTTTTGTCGTCAGCCATTTCCTATGTTCATAGTTAAAACATTAATTGAAAATCGATCGAAGACAACTACCAAGATACTCAACACACAAATCTGGGGCACTCGATATTTCCGACATATTCTGGCACAAGTCATGCTAAAATTCACAGAAAAATCCGGCATGACCTTTGCTAAAATAGGACATATCGAGCGCCTGAAATTTGCCGGAACAGAAATGAATCAACACTCCGGCAAACATAGGCCACTCGAAGGTGTAACCTGCAAACATGACCGGCCACTTGGATATTGAGCAACACAAGATATACATTTCAAAATATCTTATAGGACTCAAATTAGCATGCATTCAATAAGCAAAACTAAATCATCTCATGCGTCAGTACATCGTCGAATATTATCACTAATACATCACGAATAGTGTCATACATATAACATCACTAATACAACTAAAACTCTAGCACACGACGGTATCGGCGCGGGCGGTGGACACCACAGAGAAGGCACCATCACGGGATCATAGCTCCAATGAGATCCCGGAGAACCTGCCAGGTATTGGAGAACGGCCTGTGCTCCAACGCAAACAAGTAGCGACGAACGTGCGCGTCCTCCTCACTGATACGGTGACGCACCACCTCCGCAGAGTCCTCAAGCCTCTGGATCGTCACTGGTCCACGTGACCGCTACCAAAGAAGGTTCGGGTCAACGATAGGCTGGCTCCTCACCAACCTGCGCCCCCCGGTAGGTAGCGCCTCCCAGTACCACCCCGGCGGAGCGCAGTCCCGGACATGGCCGATCTGGTCAAGTAGGTGTCGTCCTCCGCCGACTCGACGACGAGGATGCGGGATAGGCATCGTCCACGTCGAGGCGGGAAAAATTGCTTTAACTAAAAAATCACCTAATTAGTACCTAGTTCTTACTAACTAGTTCTTACTAACTAAATAGAAGAAGGTCAAATTTTACTCGTTTTATTATGCATTACACTAGTGTTTATTCATCATCTAAGAAAACATCACCTAAGAAAAATCCCAGCATCATCTCAGATCCAATTCATTTCCACCCATAGATGAACCCTAACTATTTGATGCAATTAAAATTTGAAGAACCCTATCTAGGCAGAGGTAGGGGAGGGGAGGAGCAGCGTGCTCACCTCGATCGGTGCTCACAAGTAGAGAGGGGCAGGCGGCGTCGAGGTCGGGCTTGGGGCTCGGGCGCCTGACGGGGGCGGCGAGGTCGGGCCGGGGCGGCGTCCGGGCGGCGTTGAGGTCGGGGCGGGCGGTGTTGAATCCGGGGTCGGGGCGGTGTAGAGGTGTGTGAGAGCCTGGCGATGACGGGCGACGGCGGCGGCGAGAGCGGAGGAGTTCGATTTGGGGGAAGTGGCCGTGGGAAGGACGAACGCGGTGGTTAAGTCGAAGTAGCGATGGCGCGTTCGTAAAGCGCTTACTACATTAGCTACATCGCGTTACGGGATACGCGCTCTCGCTACTACTTTCTCCTTTTTACCTTTTTCATTTATTTTTCTTCACATTTTATTTTTTTCCTTTCACCTTCTTCTATTTCTTTCATTTTCAATTACCTTTCTATTTGCTTTTCATTTAATTTTATATCCTTTAGTAGTAGCGAGTATAGAGCAAAACGCGCTGCTACAAAGAAAGTAGCAGTAGCGCGGTTCCATATAGATCGCTACTACTATGTGTACCATATCGGCTAAGCCGTGAGAATTTTAGTAGTAATGTGTATGCAGCGAGACGCAGCCATCGCTACTGACGTTATCTGCAGCAGTTTTTGGCGGTAGGCTGTGCTATTATTTAGCACCAGCGTGCTTCATTGACCCACGCTACTGCTAAAGTTCTGTGTATAAGGTTTTCCCTAGTAGTGAAACTTCAATCTTGAAGGATATATGGATTCCGATTGGGCGGGAGACAGGTGGATAGGAAGTCCACTTCCGGAGGGTGCCAATTTCTTGGTTGCTCTTTGGTGAGTTGGTCTTCCAAGAAGCAAAGTTGTGTGTCTCTCTCGTCCACCGAAGCGGAATATGTGGCGGCCGGTAGTTGTTGTGCACAACTCTTATGGATGAGGAAAACTTTAAAGGAGTACGGTGTCATTTGTGACAAAGTGCCTCTTTGGTGTGATAATGAAAGTGCCATCAAGATTTCTCTCAACCCGGTGCAACATTTCAAGACGAAGCATATTGAGATACGGTATCACTTCATTCGGGATCACATTAGGCGAGGGGAGATCAAGCTCAAGTATGTCAACACTCATGGTAACCTTGCAGATATTTTCACGAAGCCCTTGGATGAAGCAAGATTTCGCAAGTTAAGGCATGAGCTAAATATCATTGATTCGAGCAATGTGACTTGAACCCTTGCACCTCCCACCACACTCAACTTGTTGTCTAGTTTAGGTGTAGGTATGGACATAGGGGGAGTGTTGTTCTCTCAACGAACTCTCCTTCCCCCCATTATGCATAAATCGATCAACTCTTTCACATTAGCCATTTTTTATGGTACTTGTGCTTCAGATACGAGTTTTGGTCATGGGCCCAAGGATAATTCTTCGAGGTGCCATACCAACTAACTCAAACATAGGTGGCTCCGGCCACCGCCCTCTCTTTTGAGAGGTAGTGTCACGTGGTTGCTTCTTGTTGACATTTGCCTTTCTGCCTTTGTGTTGAGCGTGTTCTTGTGGTGTCTCTTGTGCTCAAAGTTTCCTTGCGAAGACCTCTTTTTCATGTGTTTGAAACCTGTTTTTCTTGAGCTCACGGTACTACCGCAGCCTGCTATGGTACTACCACGTGTGGAGAGCACGGTACTACCGCCCCCGCGCGGAAGTAATTTTTTACTGCCGCTTGGGAGAGCGATACTACCGCTTTGGTGTGGTACTTCAGCCCAAGCGGTAGTACCGCGATGATATGCGGTACTACCGCGCTGTCACAGACATGTGGGGATAAGGACGGGCAGGGGGAGTTCTAACTCCCCCATACCCATTCGTCTGTTTTTCCCCACTTCGTCTCTCTCTCTCTCTTTCGCTCAAGAACGGGGCCGGAGTCCATCGACGGATCTCCGCTTCCAGCTGCTCTCCTGCAATTCCGTCCGGTGGGATCGTTCCCCACCACGTGCTCTTGCCATGGAACAAGGTCCTTCCCCAAATCCCTTTCTTTTTGGTTGTTTTCTTTGCCTCTAGGTTTTTGGGGAGATACATGTATTCTTGAGATTTTAGGCTAAATCTATGCAAGAGTAGGATGTAGGAGAGTAGTATTGCGTAGGGATTATACTTGATATGTTGTCCTGTGATAGATTTGATCAACCGTAGTACCGCCGTGGTTTCGCGGTTCCTCTCGAATTCAAATTCTGGTTCGGATCTGATGTGGTGCGGTACTACCGCGCCACATGTGCGGTACTACCGCCGTCCGTACTATCGCCCGTCGGTGCGGTATTATCAAGACGAGCTGTGGCACTAGCATCTTATTATCGCTCCCAGCCCCGTTACCGTGACTTCCACGGTACTATCAGCGACTAGGAGCGGTACTAAATTTCAAGATCAAGCAGACTAGGCAAGATTACTCTTGTTGGGTCCAATCTCTCTCATGGAAATTACCACGTATGCTTTCTATGTGTTTCTTTTGCTTTGCCGTGGTCTTTGCATTGACCCTTCTTGCTTGTCGTGGGTGTTTTGCGCTTTGTGTCTCAGGTGGTGGCTCTCGCCATTCCAATCCCAGTCGTGACACTGGCTCCAAGCGGCTGCGTAATCCAGGTGAAGCACCAGAGGGCTCCACTGCCCCCAAGCGCTCTGTCAAGACCTCCGCTAGCAAGCACAAGAAACCCGCTAAGGGCATGGATGAGATTCCCCCTTCTGAGTACATTCGTCTTAGGCAGATCAACCCGTATGTGAATCCTCGTGCTACCATCAGAGGCAGTGAATTGTTTTGGTCCAAGCAACAGACTCTCACTTATCTGGATGTCATCAAGAACAAGCAAAATACCCACATGGATGTCAAGTGGATAGACATGCACCACCTGAGGAAGGACAAGTTTCATGAGTACTTTGGAGAAGCTCTGGATTTGGTGGAGCAGTTTGGTATTGAACATGTGATCTCTTTCCACCTTGACTATGATCCTGAGCTTATCTGTCAGTTCTTTACCTCAATTTTCTTTCACTCCGGAGAGGAGCGGAGGATGACCTGGATGACCAATGGCCGTCAGTTGACTACTACCTGGAAGGAGTTCATGGATCTACTCCAGGTTCCTGATGATGGGCTCGACACACCCGTGGGTGTTTGCCCCCATGCCAATTCTGAGTCTGCTAGCAAGGACAAGATTCAGCCTCTATGTTGAGAAGGTGCTTTCCAATGGCAAGTCGTCGTGGGTGCTCAACTCCTTTCTGGATATCATGTATCACATCTTCCACAACTCTTTGTTCCCTCGCATTGGCGACAAGGACAAGGTTCATGCCTATATGGTGGATATGATGCTCCTGTGCGAGGAGGCACGTGTGTCTCAGACTCAGCCACTTGATATCTCACACATCATGTGGTGTGAGCTTCGGTTTGCGGTGTTTAACCGCAAGGTGCCTATCTATGGACGATACCTATTTTTGTTGATCTCCAAGACTTGGGAGAAGCTGTACCCTGGTGATGGGTTCCTTGCTCCAGACTGGATTCGGCATGATCCCATCAGTCTCCGTGTCAAGCCCAATTGGGCCAACACTACTACTCGTGCTGAGGCGTCTGCTGCTAGGAGGGCTGTTGATGAGGAGGAGGCTGGAGCAGAGGATGTTGCCGAGGACCGTGTTGCTGGGTCTTCCCATAGTTCCTCTGAGCCCTCGTGGGCCAAGAAGCTGAAGGACAAGATGAAGACTCTTTTCTGCATGCAAGCTAAGGGGCAGTACAAGACTCACGTGGCATCCAAGGAGAGTCGCCGCCGGGACAAGAAGATCATGAGGCTGTATGGAGAGGGCGTGTGTGGCGGTTCTGAGGATCGCATCACTCCAGAGGTTGAGTGGATGGTGAAACAAGGCTACAAGTGGACTGATTCTGAGGAGGACGTCGAGGAGACCATTCCTGCCGCCGAGTCTGATGAGGAGCGTTGGGATGATTTCTCTGCTTGAGCCACCCCTTGTGTGTAGGTGTCATCTCTGCCTTTTTGGCGTCTCGATGCCAAAGGGGGAGAGAGTGTAGGGATTTGCGTGTCGTGTGTCGTGTTCGGTGTGTTTGCTCTCTTGTTTGAACCTCGTTTTGGTTGCTTTGGTTTGCTTTCCTTCATATGGTGTAAGACATATGCACTCTACCTATCTTAGTGAGCTTGTGATATATTGTGCTACCTATGTCTTATGCTCTTGCTTAGATGTTAGTCTTACCCTTGCAAGATCATGCCTTGTCTCTAAAATATAGGGGGAGTGTTGATCCTAGTTTGTGTGCTTTGCAGCCCAAAGCATCCATCTAGATTGCACACATCTAGGGGGGGCGTCTATATTTTAGAAAGGAGGGGTTTGCCTCTGCTCAATATTATTTCCCTTTGTGCAAATCCCGTATTGTCATCAATCCACCAAAAAGGGGGAGATTGTAAGGGCATATTTATCCCTAAGGTGTTTTGGTGATTGATGACAATGCTTTTGCGGACTTATCGTGTGCCTTGAGTTTCTCAGACGCTTTATCGCTAGGCACAAGATGGTTCGGTGCCCCTCGAAGACTATTGAAGACGGTGTTTTTCTACATTTCTTTTTGGTGGATTTGAGTCGTAGGAGAGCCGTTCTATTAAGAGGGGGTCCGCCTCGGAAAGGTTCGGGTGGAATCATCACATACACGTTCCCTTCCTTGTCTCCACCTTTCCCTTGCACTTTGGAGCATCTCCCGGTTATCCTCTATGCGATTGTCCTGGCTGCTGTTGCTGAGCTTGCGGTAGTACTGCTCCCTGGAGCGGTAGTACCGCAGGCACCTACCGTAGTACCGTGCCACTACGGGGTAGTACCGTGGGAGCCCACGGTAGTACTGCTCCTCTGGAGTCGTAGTACCGTGGCTCCCAGGCCAAGTGCCGCTGCTTCGCGGTAGTAGGGGCGGATGTAATTTTTTACATCCGCGCCTCCACGATAGTACAGCACATCGTGCGCGGTAGTACCACGGGAGCCCACGGTAGTACCGCTCCTCTGGAGTCGTAGTATTGTGGCTCCCAGGCCAAGTGCCGCTGCCTCGCGGTAGTAGGGGCGGATGTAATTTTTTACATTCGCGCCTCTGCTGTAGTACCGCACTTCGTGCGCGGTAGTACCGCGCGCGGCCTGTTTCAGCTGCCATGCAGTAGTACCGCTCCCCAGCGGTAGTACCGTGACCAATTGTTGCATCGTTTGTTTTCCAGCGGAAGTAGGCACGGATGTATTTTTATTCATCCGCGCCCTTCCCAGGCTAGGACTTTCCTGCCTTGCGGTAGTACTGCAAGGGGGGAGCGGTAGTACCACGATCCCGGAAGTACTGCTCTCAGTCAGGCATGTTCTAGTCTCTGCAGCTGCCGCGGTAGTACCGTGGTCCCTCACGGTAGTACCGCGTGGCCTTGCGGTAGTACCGCGTTTTTGGAGTGGTAGTACCGCATGTCGCGGGCTGGATAAGTGGATAACGGTTGGATTTTATCCATAGCTATAAAGGGGGTGTCTCCTACCTCTATTTGACCACCTCTTCCATCCCTAAGCTCCATTGTTGCTCCAAGCTCCATTTTCGCCCGATCTCTCTCCCTAGCCAATAAAACTTGTTGATTTGCTCGGGATTGGTTGAGAAGGCCCCGATCTACACTTCCACCAAGAGAAATTTGATTCCCCCCACTAATCCCTAGCGGATCTTGTTACTCTTGGGTGTTTGAGTACCCTAGACGGTTGAGGTCACCTCGGAGCCATAGTCCATTGTGGTGAAGCTTCGTGGTGTCGTTGGAAGCCTCCAATTAAGTTGTGGAGATTGCCCCAACCTTGTTTGTAAAGGTTCGGTCGCCGCCTTCAAGGGCACCAATAGTGGAATCACGGCATCTCGCATTGTGTGAGGCGTGAGGAGAATACGATGGCCCTAGTGGCTTCTTGGGGAGCATTGTGCCTCCACACCGCCTAACGGAGACGTATTTCCCTCAAAAGGAATGAACTTCGGTAACACATCCTCGTCTCCACCGACTCCACTCTTGGTTATCTCGCGCCTTTACTTTTGCAAGCATTACTTGTGTTATATCTCTTGCTTGCTTGTGCGCTTGTTGTTGTTGCATCATATAGGTTGTTCACCTAGTTGCATATCTAGACAACCTACTTTGATGCAAAGTTTAATTTGGTAAAGAAAAGCTAAAAATTGTTAGTTGCCTATTCACCCCCCTCTAGTCAACTATATCGATCATTTCACCCGGGATACAGTACGTAAGAGCATCTATAGTCGGGCACCTCAAACCCGCCTCACACGCCCGGGCGGGCCGCCCTGTCACTGTTCAGTCACGTTTTTTATCCATATGACCCCCTTAAACGAGCCTCAATGTCTGTCAATGTCTGGGCTGACCAACACCACCCATATCCAGTCAAAATATGAGGCGGATATGGGGGCGCCCGGGCGCGCCCTGGCATGCCCACCACGTCGGACCCGGCCCACGCTGGCCCACTAGACCCCACATAAGTTCCTCCCTGTCCGCTCATCGGACAAAACCTTAGCCACTTCACTCTCCTCCCCTCCACTCCTCTCCACTCCCTCCGCCACCCAAACTCGTCCCTGGCTCCTTCCGGCCATCTCCGGCATGGTGGGCAGCGGATCCGAGTCCTTCACCTCCGGATCCATCGATCCTGAGCTCATCCCACGCGGCCTCGAGGAGGAGATGGCCGTCCGGATTACGCTCTGCCACGTCCGGGAGGAGGCCCGTGCACGGCTGCGCTCGGACTCCATTCCTCGGGAATCCATTGCGTCCGCCCAAATGGTGCATGGACTCGGCGCTAGGCCAGTCGTAGCTTCCTCGCCAGAGGCCGTGTGGTCCGTCTGGCGTCCGAACGCGCTAGAGGACGCGCAACCCCTTCGTTGGCGTGCCAAGTATCGGGATGCACCATGGGCCTCGTCCGACGAGGCCGTGGCACGGCGTGCCTGTCGTGTAAGGCACCGGGCGCGGGAGGCGGCGCCAGCCCTCGCGGCGATGGACGTTGGCGAGGCGGAATCACATTCTCTGGCGCCCTGTATGGAGTATCAGTCCGGGCACCGCAACCGCATCGTTGTGGACGTCGGCGGCTCGTTTCCGGACAGATTCATCATCGATATGACGTCCACTGGCACCCAACAGGTCCTGGGTTCCAACGAGGAAGAGTACGGCATGGGAGAAGACGACGCCTTGAGCCCCGTGAGCCGGCTCGTGTCCCATGCCCTACTCTACCTTGCCGGCGACCGGGCCAACACTCTGGGGAGCGCAGCCGGCCGCGGACATGGCCACGGCGACCGGACGAGCTTCGCTTAAGGCTACGTTGCATGTAATAATATGGATTTGAGGGTTCTAATTTAAGGTATCTGGATATGGAATGCATTTTTTAAGGCTTGACCAGTCACTGTCCGTGGACACATCCGGTCACTGTCCGTGGGCGTTTGAGGGGCCGGGTTCGCCAAATCCGGCTGTAGATGTTCTAAAGCTATCTGATGCAGCGAGCTCACTGTTCCCGTTCACTTACTTTTGGAGACACACACAGCACACACTTCCGTCCGGGCGTGGCCACTGGCCAGCCTCCCAAACTATTTATCTGAAATTATCAGGTCCCAGCTATTATATTTTATGAGTATCAGGTATCAACACGTGGACGGTATCTCGGATATATTTTTATACATACAAGAAGAGATAATGAGCATGAATTTATCTGCACTGCACGTACCAAAGCTATTTTCCTTGAGTCGCGGCGTACAGTATAGCTGGTACTCTTGTGCAGTGGATGTGTACTACGTCGAGGGCGACATGTGTACGCGCGGTTTAATGCATGCACACGTAGCTGCAGGAGGATGAGTTTGAAGCTGCCGGTCCCCGCGGATTTCTATACAGTCGCCTCATCAATCGATCATGCTGCGGTTTGGAACGTGGAACAGTTTGCGCGCACAAGCATACTGACCAACGAAATGATCGATCACGCATCATTTCAGAATGATTTTTTTTTTGAGAAATTCGCATGCTGCATCTCAGGACGAATTGCCCGTGGGTTTTTTCGCGCAACGGAGCGCGTATCACGCACCCTTCCGCGCCTCTCCCCATCCTGACGGCAAATCACACCACTTTCTCCGCTACTACCGTGTTAAGTTAGTCGACGCTGCCTCGGAAATGCTAAATGGAGGACGAGCTCCGTGAAGCTCTTTCTTCTGAAATTTTTGATAAATCATAGTTTGAACTTTCAAAAAATCTGTAAAAAAAAATCCTTAAAACTAGCAGTCGTGTCAACGTCACAGCTCCGCCTCCTCCGTGCCAGAGACGACCCTGTAGATTTACTCCGTTCGCCAGTTGTTCGGCTCGGCACCACCTTCACCCACTTTCGAACGTTCCACCGTGAGGCCTTCCACAACAAATCCGCTGGCTCCCTGCTCCCTACAATCTTCCCTCTAAATCCATGGACCACGTAAAATATCATCCCCAGCTTGCTCCCGGCTGCAAAATTTTGTGTTTTGACCTTGTTGTGAAAATTAATCGAGATCTGACCCCCCATTTGAAAACAATCGGGGATATGACCCTTTTGCTACCGCCAGGGTCCATGGCGGTAGGGTGTAACAACCTACCACCAGGGACCTTGGCGGTAGGAAACACCTCTACTGCTAAACAGGCTGGCGGTAGCCTGTACAACCCTACCGCCAAGGTGCCCGGCGGTAGGTGCGAGCATGCATTGTGTTTCATACTTAGGAAAAAAATTTGGTAGGGTGTGCAACTCTACCGCCAGGGACCTTGGCGGTAGGTTGTTATACGCTACCGCCAGGGATCCTGACGGTAGGAAAAGAGTTAGATCCTGAAATTTTTACAAGGCATGGTCAGATCTTGATCAAGTTTTGAAAAAAAGGTCAAAACATGAAATTTAGCCGCTCCCGACACATGCCGTGACATCACCTCCTCCCCCTCCCCTCAACCCTAACTTCAAAGCGTGGCCTTCCCGGCGAGCTCAGGTGTCGACCGGCGCATCCCATCTACGCCGTCCACTCTGCTCCAGTATGTGGACTACGCTTCACGTCTCATTCCAACGAAGAAGAAGGCGCAGACGGGCACGAGCGCGACAAGTCGACGGCGGCTGACGCAAATGGCGCCAGCTCGTTTGTACGTTGTGTGAATCCAACATTTCATGCAGGCAGGCGCGAACACTACAGTGAACCCTGTCGGTGCGTAGGGGCACGTGTTCTATAAACGCTCTTTGTCACGCTGTCACTATTCGCTGGCGACCGGCTCTCTTTTTTTTCGAAAAGGGGGGACTCCCCGGCCTCTGCATCAGAACGATGGATACGGCCACATATATAAATCAAAGAGGTTCCACAAGGTCTTCAAGTCTGGAAACAATAAAAAGGCAAGCTCACAAAGAGCCTCAACGCCAGAAACAAAAGGTCGTAGAGCCACAACCGGCTGGCAAAACAAAGATAGGTAAACTAATTGCCTATCATATTCCATGACTGCCATCCAAACCGGTTGAAGATATCCCGCGCTACCATCTCCCACCGGATAGATCCAGTAACCAAACGCTCCTTGGCCTCCGTCGGAGTGAGTAAGGACCACATACGGATCAGCGCCGTAGCTCGAAATAAAACCTGCAAAAAATGGATAGTTGTTTTTCTGTTAAAAGCCAAATCATTTCTGCAGTTCCAAATTGCCCACATCAACGCACATACTCCTACACGAATGTGTCTAGCTATTTCGGACTCTATCCCAACAAGCCACGTTCCAAATAACGTACTGACCGAATTCGGAGGAGTAATGTTAAAGGCAATTTGCACGGTGCGCCACAACACTCTCACCAACGGGCAATCAAAGAAGAGGTGCTTAATGGTTTCGTCCCAATCACAGAAACTACACCTAGTAGATCCTGTCCAATTGCGCTTAACCAAGTTGTCCTTTGTTAAAATGACTTGTTCATATACAAACCACATAAACACTTTAATCTTCAAAGGAACTTTTACTTTCCAAACATGTTTGGAACTAGGAATGACACTAGAGTTAATAACATCGATATACATCGACTTAACCGTGAATTCTCTAGACCTAGTAAGTTTCCAACACAACTGATCGGGATGATGAGCTAGCTGAACCTCCATCAGTCTACTCACCAAATGAAGCCATGCTTCCCACCTGACATCAACAAGCACCCTCCGAAACTGAATATTAAGGGGAATGGACTACATAATCGTTGCAACTAGCGCATCACGTCGTTGAACAATACGACATGTGATCGGATATCGAGCGCCAATGGCGTATCACCAAGCCAAGTATCCTCCCAGAAACGAGTATTGTTGCCATTACCGACTATAAACTTTGTTCTATTAAAGAAGGCTGCTTACTCTCATAAGCCCCTTCCAAAACGGTGAATCAGTTGGTCTCACTGTCACCTGTGACAAAGTCTTGGACTGCATATACTTGTTACGGAGAATCTGCGCCACGCTAAGGTCGGGCCTCAATCGATAGCTTATACAGCCACTTACTGAGAAGGCATCTGTTCTTGACCTCAAGATTCTCAATCCCAATACCCCCTTGGTCCTTTGGTCGGTAGATGATATCCCATTTGGCGAGATGGTACTTTCTCTTTAGTTCATCACTCCGCCAGAAAAATCTGGATCGGTAAAAGTCCAGCCTTTTCCTAACCCCAACTGGAACTTCAAAGAAAGATAAGAGGAACATCGGCATACTCATGAGCACCGAATTAATAAGAATCAACCGGCCTCCATAAGACATAAGTTTGCCCTTCCAGCAACTCAGCTTCTTCTCAAACCGATCTTCCATCCACTTCCACTCTCTGTTTGTTAGCTTACGATGGTGAATGGGTATACCTAGGTATGTAAAAGGTAAATCCCCTAATTCACATCCAAACAATTGCCTATAAGCCTCTTGTTCCTCCTTGGCTCTACCAAAGCAGAACAACTGGCTTTTATGAAAGTTAATCTTTAATCCGGTTAATTGTTCAAATAAGCATAACACCAGCTTCATATTTCTCGCTTTTGCCAAGTCATGCTCCATAAAGATGATTGTATCATCAGCGTACTGTAGAATGGACACTCCACCATCAACTAGATGAGGCACCAAGCCACCCACCTGACCGGCCTCCTTTGCCATTCCTATGAGAATTGCCAACATGTCAACCACAATGTTAAACAAAATAGGAGACATTGGATCACCTTGCCTCAGGCCTTTGTGTGTCTGGAAATAATGACCTATATCGTCATTCACTTTAATTCCAACACTCCCTTTTTGCGTGAAGGATTCTACCTGGCGTCGCCAAGCTTCATCAAAACCCTTCATGCGTAAGGCCTGTTGAAGGAAAGGCCATTTGACTTTGTCGTACGCTTTCTCGAAATCCACCTTGAACACAACTCCATCTAGCTTTTTCGTGTGGATCTCATGCAGCGTTTCATGAAGGACGACAACCCCTTCAAGGATGTTCCTGTCCGGCATGAAAGCAGTTTGGGTAGGCTGGACCACAGCATGCACGATCTATGTGAGCCTATTAGTCCCGACCTTGGTAAATATTTTGAAACTGACATTAAGAAGACAGATGGGCCTGAATTGCTCAATTCTCACAGCCTCTGTTTTCTTAGGGAGAAGGGTGATCGTTCCAAAATTTAGCTAGAAAAGCTGAAGCTGCCCAGAGAAGAGATCATTGAACAAAGGCAACAGATCCCCTTTAATAATATGCTAGCACTTTTTATAAAACTCAGCCGGAAATCCATCCGGACCTGGTGCCTTGTTATTTTTCATTTGCAATATGGCCTCAAACACCTCTTTCTCAGAAAAAGGAGCCGCTAGAATATCATTCTCCACCGTTGTGAGTTGAGGAACATCCTCAACCCTGGACTCATCCAGAGACACACAGTTATCCTCTAGAGGTCCAAACAGCTGCTTGTAATATTCTGTAATGTACAGTTGTAGGTTTTCCTGGCGTAAAATTGTTCCTTCATCTTGCTCAAGCTGAAAGATCCGCTTCTTTCTATGTTTACCATTAGCGATCATGTGAAAGAATTGAGTGTTCGCATCCCCCTGGACTACTCGCCGGACCTTGGCCCGCAACGCCCACTTCAATTCCTCTTCTCGAAGAAGTTCTTTCAGCCTCATCTCCGCGTCAAGCTTGGCATGAAGCTCCGCGGCCGGCAGCACAGTGGTTTCTGCTTTTACATCTAAGGACTGAATAAGGGAAAGGAGTTTTTTCTTTTCGACCTTATAAATCCTGCTAAGATGCTTAGCCCACCAACGCAAGAGACTTCTCAAATGCCTGATCTTATTCTGCTAGCGCTGAAGCGCAGTCTTCCCTCCTGAATCCTTAGCCCACTCTCTGGCTATGAGATCAAAGAAGCCTTCTCGTTCAAACCAAGCCAGCTCAAAGGAGAACGAGTTCTTGTTTCCAAGGTGGGTGGCCTCACCAGAGTCAACAAATAACGGCGTGTGATCAGAAATTCCACGGGACAAAGCCTGAACTGTTATGAAAGGAAACTTCTGTTCCCATTCGACACTAGCCAACACTCGATCCAACTTCTCATACGTCGGATTTGGCAGCGCGTTAGCCCAATTGAATTTTCTACCCGAGAGCTCATTCTCTCTCAGATCTAGACTTTCAATGATAGTATTAAACGTGAACGACCATCTGCCGTCAAAATTATCATTGTTCTTATCCTCACGCTTTCTAATGATATTGAAATCACCCCCACCAGGATAGGAAGCTGCTCAGAACTGCAAATCCTAACCAGATCAGCCAAGAACTCGGGCTTGAGTTCGGGCTGCGCGGCACCATATACCGCAACCAAAGCCCAATTAAACCCATCGGCCTTCGACCACACCCGAAACTTGACTGCCAAGTCTCCCATTACCACACTTCAAACCTCTAGCGCATCGCATCGAACGCCGAGGAAGACTCCACCCGATCTCCCTCTCGGTGGTAGGCAATGCCAGTAAAAATCAATACCTCCCGACAAAGTATTTAGAAATTGTGGCACAAAATTATCTCTACCAGTCTCCGATAATGCGATAAAATCTAATCGATGCTCGATAGACGCCTCAGCAAGAAACCTTCTTTTAGCCAAGTCTTTTAGACCTCTGCTATTCCAAAAGATTCCTTTCATAGTTCATCATGGAATTTTTAGCCGCATTTAATCCTAGCACTCCCACGCATCCGCGACACCGGTACACCTTCCGTTTCCACTTGCATTTAGCAACATTTTGACTCTGCAACCGGTCCTCACAACTAGTCTCAGAAGGTCTAACCATAACCATGTCAGAAGTATCATCCTCCTCTTTCGCCTCATGTATGGGAGGAATAAGATCCGCACAAAAATTATCGAGCACCCTGACCCCAAAGCAGCAACCTCAGAATCACTCATGGGCTTAACCGCCGTTATGTTACGAATCATCTCTAAAGCCCGCTCAGCCTCTAGATCTAGAAGGTCATTAACAGAATTAGAAATTTCACTAACATTACTACCTTGTGAAACTCCTAATTGATTTGCATTTTCAACAATCTCATCATTAGAAAAATGCAATATGGAATTAGAAGTATTAACCTACATACCAGTAGTGACCTCAACGTCACGGAGCTTGGCCGCCCTCATGGCGCACCGCTGCTGAATGTCGTCCACATCCAACTGAGTCTGGATACGGCCGCCCACCCGTCGCCCCTCAGACATCGGATCCGGAATCCCTCCAAACGCTATAACCTCCTCCCGAGAGATCCTTCTCGATGTAGGGCCTCCGTCCTCACCCCAACCGCTAGTCCGGTCTGCCTCCACGGACTCCCCAGCAGGCGCGCCAGGAAGCGGAGAGGCACTCACCATGGCCTCGGACGTCTGGCACGCCCCACAGGGCGGAGACGACAGTGAACGGGGGGAAGGGAGTGTATGGGCCACCTGCCCGAACTCCCCACCCAGTACCGGAGAGGCGGCCGCCATGGGCGCATGAGGAGAAGAAAGCTCTGAGCCCACCTGCCCCGAGCCCCCTCCCGAAGTCACAGACGCTCCCAGCAGAGCGGGAGACGCGATGGGAGAAGAGGTATCCGAGGCCACCTACCTCAGACCCCTTCCCAACGGAGAGAGGGATACAGGTGCCACCTGCCCCGAATCCCCTACCTCGACAGGAGAAGAGCAACCCGAGGCCGCCTACCCCGGGACCCCTCCCGACGAATCAGCCACAAACACCGGCGCCACGTCCCGAGGAGGGACAGCGTGCTAAGCACGAGAGGGAGTGGCCACCTGCCGAATAACCTCCTCCTCTCCCTTGACCAAGGCCGACGAAGGCCCAGGAACCCCAGGAATAGTACACACATTATCCTCAAAAACCAAAGCAGGCAAGGCGAGCTCAAAAGCCTCATCAGACTCCACCCGATCACTCCACAGCCTCGGGGGTGCAGAAGCGGGTTCGAAGGACCCAAATTTCAGAGTCGTCGTAGGCACCGAGGAGGGTGGAGCCGCCCCATCCCCGGTCGTCGTGGACTCGGGCCCCGGTCCCTTGGACAACTGTCGCCCAGAATCATCGACCGGCGGCTCCTTTGCTCCCGCGCTGTCATCACCCTCGTGTATATCCACGTCAGACCCGTGAGCTGCCGTGGCCACCAGGTTCTCATCCTCAAACTCAATAACTAGATTATAAATCCTGCCTCGATAAGACTCCTCACCACCCCGCCAGCACATACTCAATGTCCAGAATACTAACCAGAACCCGAGCAATACCGTGAGCTCTAGTGAAAGCCATATCCACTCGCCCATGCTTCCCCACCAAAACGCCCAAGCTGGCCATAACCCGAGCATCCTGCAACGGCTTGGAGGGGGCCCCGGAGAAACGCAACCACGCCTGAGTAAGCGGCTTACCCTGAGGCTCCACCTGCTTCCACTCATGAAACTCAAGGATGCACTCAGTACCCGGCACTTTGCACATCCCAAAACACAGCAGCCTCTGCAGATCCTCCACCAAAGGAAACTTAACTCTGAACATCTTATCTACGAGACTGACCAGCTCCCACTGGAATTCCCCAGGGGCGAGCTCCCGAAGCCTCTGCACGATCTGTGTCTCAGAGACCTCCCCTCGGGTGACCTTGACAATCCCCGTAGTCATGCTCGGGGTCTCATCAGTAACCTCTCGCTCATTCGAAGACTCAAAAAAAGTAAGCTCGGTACAGTATACTCCATACATCATAAGCGATGGTGCCTGATCTCACAGCATCGGACAGTCCCCAGAATCGTGTGCCGGTTTACCACAAGTATCACATAACAGAGCCACACACTCCGCAATGAAATGGCCCTTGTAGCCACAACGATAACATAGCATCTTTTCCTTCTTGCGCGCCCATTTGGACGCCCTATCAGCCTCAGCCCTATCCGTCATCTCCACAGACACATCAGCCATAGCCTCGTTCTCAGGAACCTGAACATTAGCAAGAGCCGTCACCACCTCCATAGCGTGACCGGTCAACACTGGCTCCTTGGCAGCCCCGTCTGTCGTCTGCTCGACAACAACAGGTGGGGGCGGTTGTCGTGGACAGTACCGGCCCCCTCGACCGCCTCGACCACCCCGATGGCCATGGAAACCTCCCCGCTGCCGATGACCCGGACCAGATGCCCCTTTAACGAAACCACCGGAAGGACCCAAGAATGGCCTCTGAGCCGAGCTGTCGCTCTTCCAAGCATAACCACGACCTCCACCCGTGGACGAAGAGCCACGGTGCTGACCCGCCCCATAGGCATCGTAGCCATCGTCTCCCCATTGACCCCGGGGCGCAGCCACAGTACCACCAACGGCATTGGTCTACGACGGCGGAGGTGGGCGAGCAACGAGGTGAGGTGGAGGAGCCGGCCAAGGCTGCGGACCCTAAGACACCCCCTGGCTCCCTGGCACAGGCGGCCTGGGTGGCGCAGCCCCCCGACCCGCAGCGGCCACCATAGCACCGCCGCTCGCCACCGGCCGAGGACCGTTGATCGGCCCGCCTCGCCCGCCCAAAGGCAAGACCGGCGCCGGCGTTTCCTCAGCGGCACCCCACGAGCATTGGGCACCGCATCGGGGCACTGCATCAGCGCCCGCAATAGCCAAAGGCGCCACGCCGCCACACCCAAAGACCAGACGCCGCACGGAAGCGCGCCCGGCCAGGTTTCGACCCGGCGGCGGCGCCCCACCGGCACGGCTCGCCCCACTAGGCGGAGCCGGCCTCTTTCCGGGAGGAGGCGCACCACCACATCCTGCCATCGCGCCGAGAGGGAGGATGCGGCGAGCCCGGCCAGGCCCCGCAGTACGTAGACGCGGTGAACGACGCCACAGAACCCTAGACGGCGCTACAGGAGGCGACGACGATCGTGACGTTCTGCATGCGCCCGTCCCCTCTATGTCAATCTGAACCGGTTCTGGCTGGGCCTCATACCCACCGGACCCCGGCCCAATATTACCAATCGGCCCAACAACAACTCGCGGCTCGGCTCGGCCCAGGAGCAAATTCAAACGCTCCTGGCGAGGGTCTTCGGTTCGATCGCCAGGATCGCCGGACGCGGCGCCGCTGCCATGTCACCTCCGGCGCCGATTGAGAACCTTTCCGACGAGCATTCTTTCTTCTCTTCACCAAAGTCCACGAATCCGGCTGAATCATATCAAAAAGAGTCAAGTTGGGAAGACATACCTTAGGCAAGGGCCCCTTGGGCCGGACCGCCGCCGCCGCCGTTCGCCGGTGAACTACCCGACGCAGCATCTCCGTAGTCTCCCCCGCATGAAGCCCGACTCTCGCTGGATCATCGACGGGAAGGATCTTGTCAACTGTGGACGCCACCTCGTCTTCCTCGTACCCGACACTCAAAAAATCGCATAGGAAATCTGAGGGGGTCGCCGATGGAGGAGACGCCGGCGCCGCATCCGCATCCTCGTCTCCCTCGCCGTCATCAGCATCGGCGAGGGCCCAGAACCGCCCCCCCACCCTCCGACGATCACCGGAGGAAACGGGCGACGGCCCCGTGGGGATCCCGGCAGCGTCGCCAGTCGCCCCCCGCATCGCCAGCGTCGCCAGTCGCCCCGCCCAAAAATGATCCACCCGATGATCTGTCCATATACAAACCCTGGATCGCTGTGGCCAAAGCAGGGATCGCACACACATTATAGACTTAGTTTGATTGCTTCGTGATATAGCTATCTAGCTAGGAAAAGCGAACGTGTTTTAACTAATGGTTATGTGGCCATCATTGCAGCGCCCCGTTGTCCACACATGCTTTGCTGTAGTGTCGATCCCCAGATTAATTCTCTTGTATCACATGGGTCATTTGGCCTTTTCTCTCAGCTCCTACTTTCGTTGAAGCCGATCTTCACCCTAATGATAGGATCACTTGCCTCCGTACGCATCAGTGGCATGATCAGATTCTTCTACTGTGGCATTCGGCTACTAACCAGTACTACCTGCGTGTTGAAATACCTGTCGTTTTCAGTATATATTGGCACCATTTACAACAAATCATTTGGATTACTGATTCTCTGAAACATTTAATTTTAAAATTATATATTTAAAAATACCTACCAATGGATGTTATTGATTCTTTTTACATCTATAGACAAACTCAAAAAGTATTAATTGATCGAGACATATTCTAGAGTAGCATGTATATCGACAGGAGGTGAAGAGGTTATGTACGTAAATGTTGCATGACCGACAGAAATATTTTGACTCTGTCAATAATTGTTTGTGATTCTTTCTACGTACATGGATAGGAACAGCTAAATGTTTGCTATGACAACTTGAAAATGTTTACTTTGATTGAGACATTATTCTAAAGTGACACGTATGCATAACATACCGGCAAGATTGATTACAAGCTTCTTCTTTCCCCTCTCGCAACACGACTAGGAAAAGCATTCTTCCCTTCGATCTTTGCCGGCGAGCCCGTGGATTTGCCTTCCCTCCGCCTGCCGCTCCGGCGCCAGTGGCGGGGAGGGTATTCCTCGCGCCTCGGCTTAGATAGGTAGAGTTTTAGTTCTCGCAAGGGCGGCATCGGACAGATGGCGGCACTTCTTTTTCGAGTCAGTCTTTCGGGCTCCGATCCTCCTCAAGCTTGTTCGTCGGGACGGATCAGAAGGAGCTCCGACGTAGATTCCTGCCAGCTCCTCGGAGCGGCGAGATTAGGGTTTCTTGTCGTTCATATGCAACGCGACTAGGGAAAGCATTCTTCCCTTCGATCTTCGCCGGCGAGCCCATGGATTCGCCTTTCCTCCGCCTACCGCTCCGGCGGCCGGTGGCGGGGAGGGTATTCCTCGTGCCTCGGCTTAGATAGGTAGGGTTTTGGTTCATGCAAGGGGTGTGCTTGAACAGATGGCGGCACTTCTTCTTTGAGTCAGTCTTTCGGGCTCCTATCCTTCTCAAGCTCGTTCGTCGGGACGGATTAGACGGAGCTCTGGCGTAGATTCCTGCCAGCTCCTCGAAGCGGCGAGATTAGGGTTTCTCGTCGTGCATACGCAAGGGCGAGATTTAGTGCCAGGTTCTTCAAATCGATCCAAGGATTCAATGCCGATGACTGTGGCTCCCAAACGCTGGTCCTTAGGGGCACGTGCACGAACATTTCCCGGCTGTCATCGACAAGGCCAGGCCGGCTCCATTTTGGGTGCGGCGACAACGGCGTGTCAGCGGCTCGTTCTGGCGGCGGCAATGGTTGTTCGGTTGTTCATCGACCTTGATGTAATTTTTTTTATGTTTGGGGTGCTTTGTACTCCGCTGAATCTTCATAATAGATCTCGCAAAACAAAAGTGACCCGTACGCATATTGACAGGAATTGAATGGGCTACGTACGTTACTGTTGTGGTTCATATGCCTGGTGGAGAATAGTTGCATTACGTGAGAGACGATCGACAGGACATGTTTGCTGCCGTGCTGCTCAATTGCGTGCCTTCCAGATAACTTGCAGCATCAAGTGATGTTAACGCAAAGTGAGTGTCATCCAAAGCCCCACAGGGTGCATGCAATGCAATGCATGCAGCATCTGTGTGGTGGTAGTGGAGGATGCAAAGGTGTCAAGGTGAAAAATGATTAAGCAGGGGAAAAGCGCCGAAAAGCAGGGGGGCAGAAAAGAGTCAACCAGCTCTACCAGCACAGCTGGGTGGACTCTTTGTCTAATCAGCAGCGCACACACACGGGCCAAAGATTTAGCAGTACGTACGTACCACATGGCATGATTCACGACCAGCAGCCGGCAAATTTGACAAATTTGACCTGTGGATGAAATCAAATCACACAATAAACTGCACATGAAACTATTTCACGCGGCTGACCTTTTTGTGTGACGCCCGACACGAAACGTCACACTACACTGTGCAACGCCTCATAGATAGGCGCTACACGCCGCCAGCGCAGCACCTCAGACGCCTAAAATTGCTAAGTCAATGTGCGAGCCTAAGAGCTAGGCGCAGATCAGATAGTGTGGCGCTTAGCTCTCGGCGTTGCACTAGTGGTTGCACTACAAAATGAAGCAACCACTAGTGCAACGCCTATAAGCTAGGCGCCACACTGTATAGTGTGGCGCCTGGCTCTCAGGCGCTGCACACTGACTTAGTAATTTTTGGATCACACGGGTGCGACGCTGGCCAGGTATTTAACGCCTATCTGTGAGACATTGCATAGTGTAGTATGGCGCCCTCGTGTCTGGCGTCACACAAAAAGGTCAGCCGCGTGAAATAGTTTCACGAACAGTTCATTCTGTGATTTGATTTCGTTCATAGGTTAAATTTGTCAATTTTGCCCCAGCAGCCTTGCTCGGATGACCAAAAGGCAGAGTTACTAGAAGCGATCCATAGCTGAAAACACGGCAATGCTACACGTACAAACAGTTTACAGGCTTTTACAGGGTGGGTTAGTTTTCATTGGCCAACAGGTGAGAAGGACGGCCCACCCCTTGAAAATCAGGGGGGAAAGGTTTGTGATTGGTTGTTAGACGAAAACAGTTTACAGGCTTTTACAAATTTTTGTTTGTCTAGCATTTTTGCTGAAAACACGAGAGAGTACACAGCACTGACACTGACACTGGCAGTAGCAAGCGCTACGTTGTCACCTACTCCTACCTGAGAGCGACCTCGCGCCTTCTGCCTTGAGGCCCCTTTTATACTCTGGCCTCACTTTGTCTTCCCTCCATCGCTCCGTCGGTCGTTTCTTCCTCTGTCATTGCCGCAATAGACGGGCGCCTTCTGCTCGCGATGGCCGGCTAGCAAAGCTGCACGGCCGGCAACGCCATTGAGCTTGAGTTCGCGGCGGCATGTCGAAGCGGCCGGGCGTGACCAAGAAGAGGCTGAAGCGCGGCCTCTGGTCGTCGGAGGAGGACACTAGTAGAAAAGGGGGTAATGGTCCAGGCCGGTCCAGCCCATTAGTCCCGGTTCAATCCAGAACCGGGACCAATGGGGGCATCGGACCCGGTTCGTGAGCCGGGGGCCGCCACGGGGCCATTGGTCCCGGTTCGTTCGACCTATTGGTCCCGGTTGGTGGGACGAACCGACCAATGTGCCGCACTCTGCCCACTACAATTGGTCCCGGTTGGTGGCTCGAATCGGGACCGGCAGCAAACCTTTAGTCCCGGTTCATACGACCAACCGGGACCAATGGTGGTGTTTATATATACCCTCAAGCGCAAGAGCAGAGCACACCGCCTGCTTTTTTCTCGGCCGAGGGGAGAGGGCTTGGTGGTGCTCTAGCTCACCTCCTATGCACATAAGGTGTTCGATGGAATGCCCGAGCCACACTACTTAGGGTTTCTCCTCTCCAAGCTCGACCGCCAAGCTCCACTTTCCTCCATATTTGTCTAGGTTTAGCGGTCGATCACGCCTGTCCCGTCTTCAACGCCATCGATCACCCGCACCGATCTCATCGCCGGCACCACCGTGGTGAGCCTCTTGTTCTTATCTTCTTTCGAAAGGAAAAATATTCTTATTTGTATGTTTAGATAGATATATACTTGTATAATTTTCTTACTTTTATTATTGCATCTTATATAGTGCGATGGTTTTGGTATCCGCCCCGTCGGCCCTCGCCCCATCTATGATTCGATGTGGTATATATTATCTTTTCATAACTATTGGTTCATTTATTGTTTATGACAATTATGCCAACCAACGTGACATAGATTTTATTCATCTAGGAGGTTGTTGAACCGAAATTCCAACCGACCCTATTGTCGAGAGGTTAAATTTAGTTGAAGAAGAAAACAATTTGTTAAAGGAAAAATTAGAAAAATTGAGGAGGAGAAGATGATATTGGAGTTGCATGTTGCGGATGTCGCCGATGATCACAAGATCAAGATGGATGCAATGCGCTTGAAGATTAGAAAGATTAGAAAATATGCCATTCATACCGAAGCTTGGTATCATTATGCCGTTGGATCGGTTGTTACATTGGTTGCGATTATGATCGCATTTGTTTTCGCATTGAAATGTTTTACATAGCTTCAGGTATGGTTTAATTAATTTAGATGCTCGCAGAGCTTTATGTTGTTAGATGAGAACTATGTATGTACTTTGGTTTTAATGTGATGATGAACTTCTATTAATTTGGTCACTTAATTAATTATCTATTCATGATGTTCTCAGAATGATTTTTGACACACTTAATTATATATAATGCACGCAGATGAACCGGCAATGGATGTACGGTTCAAGACACACCTCCGAGTACATTAAGGGCGTGCATAATTTTCTCGAAGTGGCTGAGGCAAACAAGCAGAATGGTTTTATGTGTTGTCCATGCCCTATATGTGGGAATACGAAGTCTTACTCTGACCGGAAAATCCTCCACACCCACCGCTTACAAGGGTTTCATGCCACACTATAATGTTTGGACGAGGCACGGAGAAATAGGGGTTATGATGGAAGACGGCGAAGAAGAAGAGTACGATGACAACTATGTGCCCCCGAATACGGTGATGCTCCGAAGATCAAGAGGAACCGACGATGTGCACGATGATGCTGCAACGGGCGAAGCTCTCAAGATCAAGAGGAACCGACGATGTGCCCGATGATGATGATCTCCGCCGGTCATTGTCGATGCAAGGACGCAATGCGAAAGTCAAAAGGAGAAGCTGAAGTTCGATCGCATGCTAGAGTACCACAAAAAGGGTTGTACCCCAATTGCGAAGATGGCAACACAAGCTCGGTACCGTCGTAGTGGAAGGTAGAGAATGCTGTGCTCGATAAAGGATTTGAGAAGCTACTTAAAATATTGAAGAAGAAGCTTCCAAAGGATAACGAATTGCCCGACAAAGACATACGCAAAGAAAGAAGGTCGATGCCCTCTAGGATTGGAGGTGCGAAGATACATGCATGCCCTAATGATCAGATCCTCTACATGGTGCTTATAAGGATCTGAACGCATGCCCGTATGCGGTGCATTACGGTATAAGATCGACGAGATGACCTCGTGATGTTGACGGCGAGCCCCCAGAAGAGGGTTCTGCGAAGGTGATGTGGTATGCTCCTATAATACCACGGTTGAAACGTCTGTTCAGAAACGGAGAGCATGCCAAGTTGATGCAATGGCACAGTGAGGACCGTAAGAAAGATGGGAAGTTGAGAGCACCCGCTGACGGGTCATAGTGGAGAAAAATCAAGAGAAAGTACTGGTATGAGTTTGCAAGTGAGCCAAGGAACGTATGGTTTGCTTTAAGCGCGGATGGCATTAATCCTTTCGGGGAGCAGAGCAGCAATCACAAAGACTGCCCGTGACTCTATGTATGTATAACCTTCCTCCTTGGATGTGCATGAAGCGGAAGTTCATTATGATGCCGCTTCATCCAAGGCCCTAAGCAACCCGGCAATGACATTGATGTGTACCTAAGGCCATTAGTTGAAGAACTTTTACAGCTGTGGAGTGGAAACGGTGTACGACGTGGGATGAGCACAAACAGGAGGAATTTAACCTAAAGGCGTTGCTGTTCGTGACCATCAACGATTGGCCCGCTCTCAAGAACCTTTCGTGACGCACAAACAAGGGATACCACGATGCATGCACCGCTTACTTGACACCGATAGTATATACCGCAAGCTGCGGGAAGAATGTGTACCTAGGCTATCGCCGATTTCTTCCGACCAACCATCAATGTCGAAAGAAAGGCAAGCATTTCAAAGGCGAGGCAGATCACCGAAAGAAGCCCGCCATGCATACCGGTGATCACGCATTTGCTATGGTCAATGATTTACACGTAATCTTTGGAAAGGGTCCCGCGGACTAGCTGTTCCGGTGACGCCGAGGGACACGCACCCATGTGGAAGAAGAAATCTATATTTTGGGACCTACCCTCTGGAAAGACCTAGAGGTCCGCTTCGATCGACGTGATGTACGTGGATTTAAGAACCTTTGCGTGAACCTGCTAGGCTTCTTGGGCGTGTATGGGAAGACAAAAGATACAAATGATGCACGAGAGGACCTGCAACGTTTGCACGAAAAAAGACGGCATGCCTCCAAAGCAAAGATGAAGGTCCCGCCACTATGCTCTTACCAAAGAAGAGAAGGAAATCTTCTTTGAATGCCTGCTTAGTATGAAGGTCCCGACCGCTTCTCGTCGAATATAAAAGGAATAATAAATATGGCAGAGAAAAGTTTCGTAACCTAAAGTCTCATGATCGCCACGTGATTATGACGCAATCGCTTCGGTTGCATTGAGGGGCTTTACCGAAAACGTCCGATTAGCCATTGTGAAGCTATGTGCATTCCTCAATGCAATATCTCGAAGGTGATCGATCCGAAATCATACCAAGGCTAAGGAGTGATGTGGTGCAATGTCTTGTCGGGCTTCAAGCTGGTGTTCCCACCATCCTTCTTCAATATCATGACGCACGCTCTAGTTCATCTAGTTGACGAGATTGTCATTCGGGCCCCAGATTTCTACACAATATGTACCCTTTGAGAGGTTCATGGAGTCCTAAAGAAATATGTCCAGTAATCACGCTTAGGCTAGAAGGAAGCATCTCCATGGGCCATCAAACAGAGGATGTCATCGGGTTTTGTGTTGACTTCATTCCTGGCCTTAAGAAGATAGGTCTCCCTAAATCGCGGTATGAGGGGAGACTGGACCGAAAAGGCACGCTTGGAAAGGACTCAATAATATGCGGGATGGATATTCTTGGTCTCAAGCCCACTACACAGCTTCTACGTAACTCTACCTTGGTGACCCGTATGTCAATGAACACAAGAACAATCTGGCTTCAAACACCCGAGCAAAGGCGACGATCGGATTACATGTGAACACATCAGACTTTCAGCAGCTTGGTTGGAAGCACGACGAGGTGACAAGACTGTTTGTGATGAGCTGTACTTGTTATCCAGGGACCATCTTTGATCTGTATTGATTTGGAAAGGATACGAGATAAATGGGAATACATTTTACACGATTGACCAAGATCAAAAGAGCACCAACCAAAATAGCGGTGTCCGCTTTGATGCAACAACTGAGAGGGGAAAGGACACATATTATGGTTACATAGTGGACATATGGGAACTTGACTACGGAGTATATTTTAAGGTCCCTTTGTTTAAGTGCAAATGGGTCAATCTGTCAGGAGGCGGGGTACAGGTAGACCCACAGTACGGAATGACAACAGTGGATCTGAAAAATCTTGGGTACACTGACGAACCGTTCGTCCTAGCCAATGATGTGGCACAGGTTATCTATGTGAAGGACATGTCCAGGAGACCGAGAAAGAGAAAAGATAAGGAAGCAAATACATCATACGATGAGCCAAAGCGCCACATAGTTCTTTCAGAAAAAGGGACATCGTGGTAGTGGAGGACAAGATGACATGTCTCAAGATTATGAAAAGTTTCATGAAATTCCTCCTTTAAAGTCAAGGCTGACCCAAAGATCCCGATAAACGATGAAGATTATCCATGGTTACAGCGCAATAAGCAAATGACACAAGCGAAGAAAAGTGAAGACTTTCTTCCGCAACTATTATGATGATACCATGCCAACTTTGTAACTGACGAGTATGATACCATTGTTCGTTTTGTACATGCACATGCTATGTGTGGGTCAATTTATGATACCATGCCAACTTTCAACTTTTCCAGAGTTCATTTGAAATGCTTTAATGTCTTATGGTTCGGCCCTCGTAATAATTAAAAATAGCAACAATAAGTATTTTGTTGTAAGTAGAAACAAAATAAAATAAATAAAGCAAGAAAGAAAACAAAAAAAAAGTGTTTTGAAATTTGAAAAGTAATGGCACTAACAGAAAGTTTATAATTTTCCTAAAACTAAAAGCAAAAAGAATTTAAAAATAAAGTAAAAAACAAAAGAAAATAAATAATGCAGAAAACAAAACAAAAAAACAACAATAAGTATTTTGTTGTAAGTAGAAACAAAATAAAATAAATAAATAAAGAAAGAAAACAAAAAAAATGTTTTCAAATTTGAAAAGTAATGGCACTAACAGAAAGTTTATAATTTTCCTAAAACTAGAAGCAAAAAGAATTAAAAATAAAGCAAAAACAAAAGAAAATAAATAATGCAGAAAACAAAACAAAAAACAACAATAAGTATTTTGTTGTAAGTAGAAACAAAATAAAATAAATAAAGCAAGAAAAAAGTGCCACCCATCGGGCCCCCACGGCCCGAATACGACTTGAATCCCTAATTTGGGCCAGATTCAGTTCCCAGAAGGCCCGTAAGGCCCATCGAGCAAAGCAAGAGCAAGTAGGCCCATAAGCTGCAGTGAGAGGAGTTCAAGAGGGAGCGGCAAGGGGCTTATAAACCACCGCGCCCCTCTCAACTAGCTAGGTGGGACTAAATTTTGGCCCCGGCGCGGCAAAGACAGGTTTGGTCCCGCCAGGCACCAACCGACTAAAGAGCATTGGTCCCGGTTGGAGCCACCAACCGGGACCAAAGGCCGCAGCTTCCCGCCCTTTGGGCTGCCGAAAAGAGGCCTTTGGTCCCGGTTGGTGGCTCCAACCGACTAAAGAGAGATTAGTCCCGTTGGTGCCACCAACCGACCAATGCTCCTTGTATATAAGTAGCACTTCAGCTTTTGCGCTTCATCGCCACCAGTTGCTTCGACGACGCCGAACACATCGACGCCGCCAGCTGCCCAACGCCGCCGCCGCCTCGCCGCTCGCCACGCGCCGTCGTCGCTGCCCTCCCCGAGCCCAAGCTTCGCCGTCATCGCCGCCAGCTCTGCCGTCGCGCTTGCCGCCACGCCCAGCGCCTGAGCCCTGCCTGTCACCGTCACCCCACCACATCACATGTGAGCAGCCACACACACCAGCTCTATTTTTCTTTCATTTTTATTAGTTTTATTTTTTTGTTCAATGTATATATATATATGTGTATGTATATATGTGGCTATATATATATATGCGGCTCTGTTTTTTTTCATTTTTATTAGTTTAGTTTTTTTGTTTATATATATATATATATATATAATGTATATGTGTATGTATGTGGCTATGTGTATGTAATGTTTAAAAATTGTTCAGATTATGTTTTTGTTGATATATGTATTTATTGTTCATATGTGTATTAATGTTTTCATATATGCAAAAGATAGATTTTTAGAAAAGTTCAGTTTTTTTTCTGTTCATAGATTTTTTGTTGATATTAATTATTGTAGAATATGCAAATGTTTGTATATTCATATGAACAATGCATTAGGCAAAACCTTTGTTTTTTTCAAATTTTCTATTTGAACATTTTTTTAAAACAAGCAATACTAAAAGAATGAGAGGAAAAGGAAAATAAGAAGAGGAAGAAAGGAGAAAAGAGGAGAGGAAGAAGAGGAGAAATAAATAAGAAGAGGAAAAAGAAGAAAAGAAGAGGAGAAGAAAAGGAATAGAGGAGAAAGGAGAAATTCTATTTTTCTTCTTCTCCTCTATTCCATTCTTCTTCTCCTCTTTTTTTTTCTTTTACTTCTTCTTCTTCTTCCTTCTTCCTTCTTCCTCTTTTCTTCCTTTTCCTTAATTATTTTCCTTTCTCGAGGGAGCGAAGAAAAGAAGAGGAGAAGAAGAAAGAAAGAAAAGGAGAAAGAAGAAACTTCAACACGAGGGGTGGTACCGATACCCCTCCCCGATAACATTATTTTCCCATGTATATGTATGTCGCGTCGTTGTCGATATAACCCCTCTAGATACAACTGCAGCACCCCCTCGCCCTCTCGCCGACCAAAACTCTCGAGGACACCCAAACCCTAGAGAGAAAATGATGTTGCAGGTCTCCTCACGCATTCTCCCGCCGCTCCTACCCGACAAATTAACTCTCTCGAGGCCACCCAAATTTATCAAGTTAAAAGAGCGTTATCGCCGAGGCCACCCCAAACCCTTGAAGCTTTGTGTCGAGGCGACCCCAAACCCTAGAGAAGCAGCGTCGAGGCCACTAACATGATTCCTTATTGTGATTAGCTAGCTAGTTCTACGCTTGCCACTATGTACCATGTTTGAATAATAATTGACATGTTGTCAATATTTGCGTAAACTATGGAGCACTCCCGAGACGAAGAAACAGAAGTTTATGTTGGGGAAATAATCGCAAATGGAAGTGATGATGTTGGTCATTTCTCATCGACACCGCTGGTCGATGGATGAAGAAGAGGGCTATGATTATGATGGCTTCACCCATTAATGCCGGTACAAGAGGAGGACTATGTTCATGATGGCTCCGTGACACAATGGAGGTACAAGACGAAGGAGACCGTCTTGATCGCTCCGTCACCGAACCGAGTCCGCCGTATATATATATTAGTTAAGCCCGTCTTGACAAGTTAATTGATGCATCCATTGTTTTGGTATATGTACACATATTAAGTAATCGCCGCCTTTCTTCCTTATAATTTCTAGCCCTCGGATCGAGCACAACTTCGTAAGGAGACGAGGCCCAAGAAAAGTTGAGCTCGAATGAAAAGTTTGAGATCATAGAAATCGCGCCCGACGACGAACCGATTGAACCCATCCGACAAACAAGGCATTTTCTCGCTTAGTGCGGTGTTCTTGTTAGGGACAGATCCCGATCAAGATCCAAAGAATGGTATAAGCCTGCTAAGGATGAAGAAGCCGAGGTGTCTTATGTCAATGATATGCGAAAGAAGATCTTTGGAATGAGTGAAGGCAAATTTCACCCTGCCGCCAAAGGAGGATCCGAGAAGCCGCTTAAAGAGCAATTAATCAAGTCTTGTGCTCTTAAGAAGATGGCTGGCCTAATGAGGAGGTGGAGGAAAGAGCTGAACCAGTTTGTCGGAAAAAAGAGACACCAGAATTCATCGGCAAATATGAGAAGATCAAAGATCATCGCCCGCATTTGTGGCCCACAAGACATCGAAAAAGAGTAAGAAGATGTCGGAGACAAACAAGAAAAATGCTGCGAAGAAGAAGCTTCACCATCGCACGGGTCGTGGCTACCTCAAAGCCCGCCTAAGTGGTCCAAGGCTGAGCATGATCTGCTTGAAAAAGGATCGAACCAGAGACAATGCGTTGCGGCACCGTTGCGGACTTGGTTCTTCGGGCTGGCGGAACCTTGGACCTCAGTATGAGGCGAAGGTCAATGGACGGACGAGCAACCGCAAACACCACCAAGAACCTTCGACACTATATCGATGCAAATAAGCAGAAGGGACGCTCCTTCCAAACAGGAGAAGGACGAGCTCACAATGGCCCTTGGGAATCCCGAGCACCCCGGACGGACACGAGGCACGCCAGCTCCCTTCCATGGAAGGTTGGTTTTCCGGACGCAGGGGTTACAAAACCCACGAGAGGAGGAAGAAACCGAGCAGACCAAATGCAAAGGCCGCTTGGAAGGGTAATGGGGCTAGAGGATCGAGAAGAGGAACGAGAAGCAGCAGATCGCAACAAACGACATGCCGAAGCTTCCCCCAAAGCTACCCCGCCATCTCAGCGGAGAAGCAGCGTTGCTTCCACCGAGCTGCTTCAGCCGGAGCATGTCTTGATGGCTCCTGCCAGCTATCCCGTGGATGGTATCACAGAGTCTCAAAATTGCCACATTATGGTGCGATGCATGAATTTGAAGGTCAAGGCGGCTGTTGGCCAAGTTTATCCTAGTGGACCCGTGTGACGCCCCCGATTTAATCGTACACTAATCATGCACGCAAACGTGTACGATCAAGATCAGGGACTCACGGGAAGATATCACAACACAACTCTAAAAGTAAAATAAGTCATACAAGCATCATAATACAAGCCAGGGGCCTCGAGGGCTCGAATACAAGTGCTCGATCATAGACGAAGTCACGGAAGCAACAATATCTGAGTACGCACATAAGTTAAACAAGTTGCCATAAGATGGCTAGCACAAACCGGGATACAGACGAAGAGGCGCAGCCTCCCGCTCGATCCTCCTAAACTACTCCCCGTCGCCGCCAGAGCTCGCACGTAGTAGTAGGCACCTCCCGTAGTAGTCGCCGCCGACGGTGGCGTCGCCCTGGTTCCAACATCTGGTTGCGACAACCGTAAAGAGAGGAATGGGGAAAAAGGGGGAGAAAGCAACCGTGAGTACTCATCCAAAGTACTGCAAGCAAGGAGCTACACTACATATGCATGTGTATATGTGTAAAGGGCCATATCGAGGACCGAATCGCAGAATGCCGTAATAAGAGGGGATAGCTAATCCCAGCCGAAGACTACGCTCGCAGCCTCCGCCTTGCAAAGATGTAGAAGAGAGTAGATTGAAGTCCTCCAAGTAGCATCTCCAAGTAGCATCTCCAAGTAGCATCGCATAGCATACTCCTACCCGGCGATCCTCTCCTCGTTGCCACGTTAGAGAGCGATCACCGGGTTGTATCCGCACTTGGAAGGGTGTGTTTTATTAAGTATCCAGTTCTAGTTGTCATAAGGTCAAGGTACAACTCCGGTCGCCCTTTACCGAGGGACACGGCTATTCAATAGATTAATCTTCCTGCAGGGTGCACCACATAACCCAACACGCTTGATCCCATTTGGCCGGACACACTTTCTCGGTCATGCCCGCCTCGAAGATCAACACGCCGCAGCCCCACCTAGGCACAACAGAGAGGTCAAACACGCCGGTCTAAACCTAAGCGCGCAGGGTCCGGGCCCATCGCCTCGAGCACACACAAGACGTTATGTAGGGCGGCCGGAAGCGCACCTAGCCTAGTGGCGTTCCACCAATCCGGCCACGCCCGCCGTCGCCGACGCCAAGAAGGCTTCGCCGATACCACGACGCCGGGATACCCATAACTACTCCCACGAGATGGTTAGTGCGATAGACCAAATGGCCGACTCGATCAAATACCAAGATCTCGTTAAGCGTGTTATTATGAAGCAAACGCGACGCCGACCAGGGCAGCCCACCTCTCACCTAGGCGGTCTCAACCTGCCTGTCGCTCCGACACAAAGATCCACACAGAGGGCCGTCGGGACAAAGGTCCTTTCAGCCCCAACTGTGAATCACTCGCGGTACTCTTCGAGCGGACCCGACTTTAGTCACCATCTCAGATAGTATGTATGTATGAATAGTATATACCCGTGATCACCTCCCGAGTGATCACGCCCAATAGTATAGCAAGGCGTGACAAGAATGTAGGGCCAATGATGATAAACTAGCATCCCGTACTAAGCATTTAGGACCGCAGTAAGGTATCAACAGATGTAGCAAAGAATGTCGCTATGCATCGAAATAGGATTATCGAAAGCGGAATATGCTACACTACTCTAATGCAAGCAGATAGAGGAGAATAGGCGATATCTGGTGATCAAGGGGGCTTGCTGGTTGCTCGCAAGAAGGACGAGTCACCAACACCGTAGTCGAACCGGGGTCGCCATAGATCTCGGGTCTATCGGAAAGAAGTAACGGAGAGGAACACAATAAATAATAGAGCAATCAAAGCATCACAAAGCGTAACAAGACAATACGCGGTGTTCGTGTGCCCTAACGCGTAGTAGGTGATACCGGTGAAGGGAAACATCCGGAAAGTCTCCGGTGTTTCGCGTTTTGACGGAGGCGGGGAAAAGTTGCGATTCGCTATGCTAGGATGCGTGGCGACGAACGGGCTGCGATCCGATTCGCCTCGCTGCTCGAGCAACTTTCATGTTGAAAATAATTTAATCCGAAGTTACGGATTAAAAGATATGATTTTCTAAAGATTTTATTAATTTCGAATTTAATTAATTATTTAATTTAATTTCGAAAATGGAATTATGACATCGACATGATGTCATGTCGACGCCGGCAGTCAACAGGGTTGATCGTCAACTGACCAGATGGGTCCCACCGTCGATGACACATGTTAATTAACCAGTTTAATTAATCTAATCAAAATTAATTAGGAGGTGGGCCCCATCATCATATTAATTAACTTAGCTAATTAACAATAGTTAATTAGATTAATTAATCGTAATTAGTTAATTTAATCAGAATTAATTAAGTTAACTAATTAGTTAATTAATTAATTAATTATTTCTTTTTATTATCTATTTATTTATTTATTAATTTTAATTACTTTTTTTTTCTTCTTTTTTTTTAACGCTCAATGGAGGCCCCACTTGTCGCTGGCCCGTAGGGGCCATAGCGGTTCGGGCGGTAAGGGAAAGGCGCTGGCGCTGGCGTTAGGCGCCCGCCTGTGTCGACGGGAGGAACGGGCCTTTCGCGACCAAGAGCCAGCGGGCGCCAGGGCCAGAGGCGCTGGCAAAGATCGAGCAACGGGCGCTGGAAGATGCAGTCATGGCAGGAGCCGCGGCAAGGAGGTTCTGCGGGGTTGTGTAGAGGCGCCGGCGGCAGCGGCCATGGGCGTGGCGGAGGCGGCAACCGAGCGGCGCGAGTGTGTCGACACGGGCGGCGACTAGGGATGCATGTGCGAGGGAGACCGAGAGGAGAGGGGAGGCGCCATCGGGCCGAGGGGAAAGGGCGATGGGCTCGGGAGGAGTCGGGAGGTCCGCTGAGGCGGCACCGACGACGTGGACGGGAGCGCCGGCGATGGAGAGGACGACGACGATGGCGTCCGGCGAGATGAGTCGAGGAGGCAGTAAGGCGTGGTAGCCCGACGAGGTCGAGCAACGGGACGATTGGCGTGGCGGCGTGGTTCCGGCGACGGAATCCGGGAGGCGCGACGTCGGGCGTCTTGGCGGCGCTGCTGCCTCGATGGCTGGTCGGGAGGAGGTGAGGACGGGCGGCGACGTGGGAGTGGCGGCGCCGCGGCGTGAGTGTGGCAAGACCGGCGGCGTCGGCGGCTTGGCCTCTCGATATCGATCCGTAATCGGATCGGGGAGGAGAGAGCGACGTGGGGAGGAGTGGGGATCGTGGGATGGGGGCGACGGGATCGGGGTCGAGCCCGATCCGCATCGTGGGGCGGCGGGGAGGGAGTGGTGCTAGGGTTTCTCTGGGGGGGGGGCCATGTAGGCTGGCGCGGGATGGGCCGGCCGGGTAGCGGCCTGGTGGGCCAAGCCCAAATGGGGGCACTTTTCTCTTTTTGTTTTTGTTTTTATTTCTTTTTCTTTTCTGCTTTTAATTTTACATTTTAAATACACTAGTTTTATAAAATACATTAGTTGCACCTAAATTAGTGTTAACCAATATGCCACCACCACAATCAACTTGGCACCTAAAATAAATTAGTTTGTAATTGTTTATTATTTAAAAGCATTTAAGTAATTGTTCTCGCTGCTTTTATACATTTTATAATATTTAAACAATTTTTAAAGTGTGGTCTCTTCACCAAAATTACCTTTGCTTTATTTGGCATAACTCAAACATTTTAGTTTTGAAGTTTGGAAACTTTTACCGCTTGATTTGATTTTGAATTTGAATTTGAACCAGTTCTGAACTAACGCGAGATTATCGACAATAATCGAGGTGACGTGGCATCATTACCCGAGAGTTACAGTAGCTTGATTACCCTAAGCTATAAATCTCCTCCATTACAAGAAATCTCGTCCGAGATTTAAGAGGGGTAAGGGGAGGATTGGGTTACGATAATTCTAACAAGCGTTCTCGGTCTTGGTTGCTCTTCTCGGCGGTCGATCCATTATGTTGATGTCTTCGCCTTCGCTTGAGCCATCATGATGTAGTACACATCCTTTCTTCGGATCTTCATCGTACTTACGGAAGGATAAAGGGTGGGCATTCCGGGAGTACGGACCTCTAGAAGGTCGACTATCCGGTCGGTAACATCGAGGAAGATGGCGGAAGTAACTCTCAATTTAAACTTAAGAAAATATCGAGAGCAAGGTAAGGAGGTATCATGTGAAGTTTCAAGCAGCGCATAATCGCTTGATGCAGAAACAAGGCGTGAAAGGGCTCAAAGCAATCAAGAATAAGTATTGCGTCCGCATCGATTTGATGATCCTCGTAAGATGGCTCGTGAATTACATACGAGGCCACACGCGAGGAGCAACCTTGGGAACAGGGGGTGCAAGAGGGTCAGTTCCGATCTGTGGAACTCAGGTTATGGGCCCACCATGTGGTTCAAAAGTAGGAGGGGGCCGACATCTTGCGTGTCATGATAGTAAGGCATGTCGAGGGTAGCCTATCGCTTATGTCGGCAACAACAACGATACCAAGGGCGAGGGACGAAGAGAACTATTTTCCCTTTCGTTGAACGAGGCGGGCCAATAGGCAAGGTTCTCGCCCATCGATGGCTACCAAATGTCATCAACAATAGTAACAGGGTCTTTCTGACAGAATTGTACACCGAGGTGTTTACATAAGCAGGAGAATATTACTGCTTAGATCATATAGATCACAAGAAAGGTTAAACGAAATAATGGAAAGGAAAATATGTTTATCAGATATTCCAAGGGGTATATCCTTCCCAATGATAAGCAGAGCAGGATATCTTTGACAGGATATAATGTAGAAAACCTTTTAGTTAGGGAGAGAAATTTCATGACACTACCCATACCACGGTGTTTGGATAATTGATAAAGAAACATTTAGCATTGGGCTTTAAATGTTCTTGTTGAAATTTGAAGTATCACAGACATGCTTCGAGGTAGCGCTGACATGGTCATCGGTGAAGATCGACTTTGGAAACACAAAGGATCCATCAGAGCAACTTATAAAATAAGTCTTACAATTTCCTCCGTGAAGAATGGTTATCCTTGCATAAGAAATTATAATGATAGGTCCTCCACCGGGGGTGCTAGGCATGACATCATCTTACCGGTCATCTAAGAACCTTCATCATAACTCATGGAAAGTTGTCCCAACCATCATATCGACCGAGATTCAGATCTGATTGGTGTCATGATACCTCGGACTCGTGGATGTCCGAGAAGAAAAGGTGCAACACAAATAGACGAAATGACATGCAAGATTCTCGAAATGAACTATGGGAGCGAAGTTCCTATAACAGAGTTCATCAATAAACCAAGGAGGGATGAGAAGGTGGCTGATGGGCTCAAATGACAATTCATCGAGAATTCCAAACGGATGGATTTCCACAATAATGTGAACAAGAAGATGACAGTTGTCAATTCAAATGATATAATGTTGTATGCTCTAGGAAAACATACACCATCAATCATTAGTTGAAAGGTGTGCCTGAAATATGACCTTAGGCAGCAAGATCAATGTTAGAGTGACAATTCAATAATCAACGGTCCAAGAACGAACTGTCGATCGTTAACTTCAAAGCAATAGGGTTGCTTAGAAGTACAGAACTCAAACAGCATCCATTGGTATGCTGGTTAAAAACAACACGGGGACCAAGGAAGAATGGTGATGGTGAGAAGTATCATCATATCGAGAATTTCTAAGAGGTGGAGCAACCACCACATCACTCTCGACATAAAAGACAGTAATACTTCAAGGCAGATCACAACACTAGCTGGAGAGCAAGTTGTATTCGGAATGTGGACAAGTTCGCGATAAAAGAAAGTCAAGGGTGTTGTCGATGATAATAAAAATCATCAAGGGCAAGGAGGGTATTTCTCATCCTGAACACAATTGACATCTAATCAAAGGAATGATGAAGTGAAATTTTATTGGAACCAAGGGTACGACGCCAACTCGAAATCAAGCTTGTTGTTCAAGGCAAAATGATATGACAAGGAAAGTTGATGTAAGCTTAGCTCAACGTCGAAAATTGTGCTTCGAGAATAAGGACCAGTAGCACAGCTTAGAATCATCACGGCAATGATATAGTCAAACAGGCTAGGAATGGCGTGATCGGGTACAAAGTCGCATTTTAAACAAGATTACTAAGAGTTTGTTGAACCATAGTGCGGACTCGGTTCAGCTTATCGATGTCTTTGAGTGTTTAATAACTCGAGCCCATGAAAAATTGTAATCGGTGAGAATGTAGTACTTGATGAAGAACTCATAAGGAGTTATGCGTTCCAAGGTAATCTCGAGATACCAGGGGTAATACTCGACGCCGCTCAAAGTAGAGGTTGGACTAGGTCATTGCTCTTCGTAAGACAAGTGCTTGAACTTGTCCGAGAAATTGATCAAGGAAGAACAATCTGGTCGGAAACCACGATTGCAAAAGACCAAATCCCAGATATAAGATGAAATTATATCAAGGGGATAATTATTATTACGAGAAGCTTCCCTGACAAGATCTACATCGTGTCCATGGGCATGAACACAAAGTTCAAGGTCGACTCCCACTTCTCCAATGCATAACCTATCATTCACTTTTCGTTTTTCGAAGAAGTTGTAGAGCAGAAAATTATCCGTAAAAACACCGTAATGGTATGACTCGTGAAAACTTTTGGGTTCACACAGCTTTAGAGAAGGCATATGTTCAACCCATAAGGGTTTCTTAGAAAAATGTACCACAAGCTTCGGAGTAGATAATACAAGCTCGAAACTAGAGTATGGTTTATCAAAGTAGAGGATACAAATTACCAAAGGCATTATATACCCCGAAAGGCTCACAAGAATTTTTCAATGTGAAGGATCCTAACGGATAATAACCCAAAGAATGGGCTGGCGGTGCACAAAGGAGTTGATGTGAGTATCGGTACTCAAGCGAAGAGGAAAGAATGCAATGCAACAGGTTATGGAATCATCTGAATAATTCAAGCTTAAATGCAAAGGAATTATGATTCCAATCGAAGGATCGAAGCGTAAGCTCGATCAAGGATGGATAAGTTGAATAGACTTAGGGCACAATCGATGATAACTGATTGGCGAGATCCACTCATGTTCAAAATGACATCTGAGCCAGAAAGATAATTAAAAAGGATCAACCGATGATTGTGAACATTCACAACGTATTGAATCAACAGACTCAAAAATGATGGTGACAAAGGATGCCAATATGGTTACTATACTTATGGGATTAATCATAATGAAAGCAAACAAGAAATTCCAGAGCAACAGGTTGCTGAGGATTTTCGGAATATCGAATGGTATTTCGAAGACTTTTGTGTAACACATGATCAACTGGGGGATGAGCGGATACTCGATAAGAGCGAGAATCAACCATAGGGGTACTCAGGTGACAAAGAACAGCAAGGCAGTAAGCTCAAAGGATTATCGAAACAACGACGAGTTTTTCGGGGTATCTTGTAATAACAAGACCAATCGATGAAGGTAAGAATAACAACTGCAAGTAGTTATCCATAAGGGTTTACGGTGGAAGGGGAATTGCAAACGCGACAGGCGCAAGGTCTCGAGAGAATATCGGAAAGTATCTTCTTCTTCCGTGCAAAGAAAGGTCATCGGTAACAAGGGCTCTCCGGGAGAAAGTACTTGCGAGAACCTAAAGTTAGTTTTGTTTTAGCAAAATCATTTAACCCGAATAGAAGAGAGCTCGAGTCCCGAGTAAAGATCAAGGAATAAAAGATCCTAATACCACCCAAATGGCGACGTGGGCCTATAGGCCACACAGCCATGTTAGTAAAGGTTTTGCAATGACTAGACTCAACTTCGCCAAGGAGTTGGGAAGGGGATTCTACAGCAATGGCTCGATACCAACTTGGACGCCCGATTCAATCGTACACTAATCATGCACGCAAACGCGTACGATCAAGATCGAGGACTCACGGAAGATATCACAACACAACTCTAAAAGTAAAATAAGTCATACAAGCATCATAATACAAGCCAGGGCCTCGAGGGCTCGAATACAAGTGCTCGATCATAGACGAAGTCACCGAAGCAACAATATCTGAGTACGGACATAAGTTAAACAAGTTGCCATAAGATGGCTAGCACAAACCGATACAGATCGAAGAGGCGCAGCCTCCCGCCTCGATCCTCCTAAACTACTCACAGTGGTCGCCGCCGCACTGCACGTAGTAGTAGGCACCTCCCGTAGTAGTCGCCGCCGACGGTGGCGCGTCGCCTGGTTTCCAACATCTGGTTGCGACAACCGTAAAGAGAGGAATGGGGAAAAAGGGGAGAAAGCAACCGTGAGTACTCATCCAAAGTACTGCAAGCAAGGAGCTACACTACATATGCATGTGTATATGTGTAAAGGGCCATATCAAGGACCGAATCTGCAGAATGCCGTAATAAGAGGGGATAGCTAATCCTCGTCAAGACTACGCTCCGCAGCCTCCGCCTTGCAAAGATGTAGAAGAGAGTAGATTGAAGTCCTCCAAGTAGCATCTCCAAGTAGCATCTCCAAGTAGCATCGCATAGCATACTCCTACCCGGCGATCCTCTCCTCGTTGCCCTGTTAGAGAGCGATCACCGGGTTGTATCTGGCACTTGGAAGGGTGTGTTTTATTAAGTATCCAGTTCTAGTTGTCATAAGGTCAAGGTACAACTCCGGTCGCCCTTTACCGAGGGACACGGCTATTCAATAGATTAATCTTCCGCAGGGTGCACCACATAACCCAACACGCTTGATCCCATTTGGCGGACACACTTTCTCGGTCATGCCCGCCTCGAAGATCAACACGTCGTAGCCCCACCTAGGCACAACAAAGAGGTCAAACACGCCGTCTAAACCTAAGCGCCGCAGGGTCCGGGCCCATCGCCTCGAGCACACCAAGACGCTATGCGAGGGCGGCGGAAGCGCACTCTAGCCTAGTGGCGTTCCATCCAATCCGGCGCGCCGCCGTCGTCCGACGCCAAGAAGGCTTCGCCGATACCACGACGCCGGATACCCATAACTACTCCCACGTAGATGGTTAGTGCGATAGACCAAATGGCCGACTCGGATCAAATACCAAGATCTCGTTAAGCGTGTTATTATGAAGCAAACGCGACGCCGACCGTGGCAGCCCACCTCTCACCTAGGCGGTCTCAACCTGCCTGTCGCCCGACACAAAGATCCACACAGAGGGCCGTCGGGACAAAGGTCCTTTCAGCCCCAATCAAGGAATCACTCGCGGTACTCTTCGAGCGGACCCGACTTTAGTCACCATCTCAGATAGTATGTATGTATGAATAGTATATACCGTGATCACCTCCCGAGTGATCACGGCCCAATAGTATAGCAAGGCGATCGACAAGAATGTAGGGCCAATGATGATAAACTAGCATCCTGTACTAAGCATTTAGGATCGCAGTAAGGTATCAACAGATGTAGCAAAGAATGTCGCTATGCATCGTAATAGGATTATCGAAAAGCAAGAATATGCTACACTACTCTAATGCAAGCAGATAGAGGAGAATAGGCGATATCCGTGATCAAGGGGGCTTGCTGGTTGCTCGGCAAGAAGGACGAGTCACCAACACCGTAGTCGAATCGGGGTCGCCATAGCCTCGGGTCTATCGGAAAGAAGTAACGAGAGGGAACACAATAAATAACAGAGCAATCAAAGCATCACAAAGCGTAACAAGACAATACGCGGTGTTCGGTGTGCCCTAACGCGGTAGTAGGTGATACCGGTGAAGGGGGGAAACATCCGGGAAAGTATCCCCGGTGTTTCGCGTTTTCGGACGGGGAACCGGAGGGGGAAAGTTGCGTGTTCGCTATGCTAGGGATGCGTGGCGACGAACGGCTGCGATCCGGATTCGCCTCGCTGCTCGAGCAACTTTCATGTTGAAAATAATTTAATCCGAAGTTACGGATTAAAAGATATGATTTTCTAAAGATTTTATTAATTTCGAATTTAATTAATTATTTAATTTAATTTCGAAAATGGAATTATGACATCAGCATGATGTCATGTTGACGTCAACAACAACCGGGTTGATCGGTCAACTGACCAAAGGTCCCACAGGTCGATGACACATGTTAATTAACCAGCTTTAATTAATCTAATCAAAATTAATTAGGAGGTGGGCCCCATCATCATATTAATTAACTTAGCTAATTAACAATAGTTAATTAGATTAATTAATCTTAATTAGTTAATTTAATCAGAATTAATTAAGTTAACTAATTAGTTAGTTAATTAATTAATTATTTCTTTTATTATCTATTTATTTATTTATTAATTTTAATTACTTTTTTTTTTCTTTTTTTAACGCTCGGGGTTGGAGGCCCCACTTGTCGCTGGGCCCAGGGGCCATAGCGGTTCGGGCGAAGGGCAGGGCTGCGGCGCTGGCGTTGGGCCCGCCTGTCGACGGGAGGAACGGGCGGCCTCGGCCGCGGCAAGCAGCGGCGGCGCCAGCCCAGAGGCGCTGGCAAAGATCGGCCGAACGGGCGCGCAAGGATGGCACAAGGCATGAGGAGCCGCGCAAGGAGTCTTGCGGGGGTGTAGAGAGCGCCGGGCGGCACGCCATGGGCGTGGGCGGGCGACGGGGCCGGGGCGTCTTGTGAGTGTGTCGACATGGCGGCGACTAGGGATGCATGTCGAGAGAGACCGAGAGGAGAGGGGAGGCGCCATCGGGGCCGAGGGAAAAGGCGATGGGCTCGGGAGGTCCGCTGAGGCGGCACCGGCGACGCGGACGGGAGCGCCGGCGATGGAGAGGACGACGGCGATGGCGTCCGGCGAGGATGAGTCGAGGAGGCAGGCGGCGTGGTAGCCCCGACGAGGTCGAGCAACGGGACGATTGGCGTGGCGACGTGGTTCCGCGACGGAATCCGGGAGGCGCGACGTCGGGCGTCTTGGCGAGGGTCGCTGCTCGATGGCTGGTCGGGGAGGAGGTGAGGACGGGCAGCGACGTGGCGGCGGCGGGCGCCGGCGTGAGGTGTGGCAAAGCACCGGCGGCGTCGGCGGCTTCGGCCTCTCGATATCGATCCGAATCGATCGGGGAGGAGAGCGACGTGGGGAGGGGAGTGGGGATCGTGGGATGGGGGCGACGGGATCGGGGTCGAGCCCGATCCAGATCGTGGGGGCGGCGGGGGGGGAGTGGGAGTGGTGCTAGGGTTTCTCTGGGGGTGGGGGGCCATGTAGGCTGGCGCGGGATGGGCCGGCCGGGTAGCGGCCTGGTGGGCCAAGCCAAATGTGGGGGCACTTTTCTCTCTTTTGTTTTTTTGTTTTTATTTCTTTTTCTTTTCTGTTTTAATTTTACATTTTAAATACACTAGTTTTATAAAATACATTAGTTGCACCTAAATTAGTGTTAACCAATATGCCACCACCACAATCAACTTGGCACCTAAAATAAATTAGTTTGTAATTGTTTATTATTTAAAAGCATTTAAGTAATTGTTCTCGCCATGCTTTTATACATTTTATAATATTTAAACAATTTTTAAAGTGTGGTCTCTTCACCAAAATTACCTTTGCTTTATTTGGCATAACTCAAACATTTTAGTTTTGAAGTTTGGAAACTTTTACCGCTTGATTTGATTTTGAATTTGAATTTGAACCAGTTCAACTAACGCGAGATTATCGACAATAATCGAGGTGACGTGGCATCATTACCCGAGAGTTATCAGAGCTTGATTACCCGTTACAACCCGCACAACTTGTCACCGCCACCGATTGCGTATGATTTGCTAAGGTGATGGTTGATGAAATAACGGAGGATTTGAGGACCTCGGCTTGAGCACCCTACGGTGGAGGGAGACTAGGCTGGGTTCGCTCAAGACTCCATGCCTATGGCGGAAGGAGCTCATCGACCTTCAGAATCGGACGCCTCCCTCCTCCTCCTCCTCCGGCGAGTCAGGCACTCCGCCTCCTCCACCGCCTCCTCCTCCCGAGAGTGACGATCAGGCACGCGCGTGGCGGCACTCCGCCTCCTTCTCCCGGCGCATGGTGGCACTCCGCCTCCTCCTTCTCCGCCTCGCCCGGAAGGGCGGAAGAGACCCGCCGCCACAGCTGCTCCGACGCGTCGTAGTCCTTCTCCTCCGCCTCGTAAGCAAGCACGAAGAAGACAGATGCCGCACCGCTCCGTGCGCTCCCCGTCTAGCAAAGACAAGAAGAGAGAGGCAATACAGACACGGTCCACCTCTAAAGCCTCTAGAGAAGCTACCGTGACGAGAGGACCGAGGAGGAAACCGATCGATCGTGCACTCCACGTGAAGGAGTTCTTTGAAGGGTGAAAGCAAAGATACATCCACCTCCGGAGGAGAAGGTCGATCCGGTGAAAGCAAAGCGTACTCTCGACGCCACGAGGAAACCACCAAAGTCTCCGCCGAGAACCAACTATGAGCGCATTCATCGAATGTATATATCTCCAAGCCAAGCGGTCGGAACTACTGTCGGTGATAAAGGTCAAAAGAACAACGAGCAAAGGGGAAAAATTGCCCACTCGGCGCGAACAAGCACGAATCGTGCCCCCGCTCAATGTATCTAATCCTCCGGGGCGGTGGCTGGTTATGGCAATCTTGAAGATTACCCGCTGACGATGTACTTCCCGATTTCATGGAGGTGGACTTATTCAGAGATCTGAGTACGGAAGCCTCTCGCCTAAGATGAAAAGTCTCGACAACAATGATGCAAAGATTCCATAGTTGGTACATGAAAACCTGCAGAGAGTCTGAGGGGACAAACACTTTGTATCTGAAAATTAAAGAGGAGCACAACCTTGTTTCAAATGATGTGTTGTCTATTCCATTTGAGGAGTTCTTTGAGTTCTTCAATCAAAAGGCCCTCGATAAATTAATGGTCTTTTGCTACTTTGCCGGAAGTACTATTTCGCTATTAGTCTCAGATATATAGCTCGGCTCTTTCATTGCATGTATTTATAATTAATTATCCTCAATATATTATGCAGATTGAAGATCGTCGAGTGCAAAAAAAATGAAATCTATGATATTGGGTTCATTAACACAAATATCATAGATGTTTTTCTCGTTAAAAAGCTACCAAGAGGCCGAGGACAACTTGCTACAATCATTGATCAAAAATCAAAACAAAGATACCATACTCTTTCCTTACCACGGCCCGTGAGTGTTACCGTCGTGTGCATATTCGGTTTTCCTTATTACTCGAGCGAGGTTAATGTAATTGGTGAGTTATGCATGCGTGCAGTACCACTATATTCTTCGGAGATTAAGCTTGAGCGTGGACTAGTAACCGCCTTAGACTCGAGACGGAAAGATCCCAAAGACCTATGCGGACATGACCGAAATGCTCAGAAGTAAGTTCAATCGATCATTATCGCACCATATCGGCAACTTTTGTTCATTTCCGATATCTCAAGTAATAATAATCATTTTCTTTGTCTTGCGGGGTTTGGAAACAGTTCACCACACAAGCTCCGGATCGCCAAGGAGCTGCGATATACATACCCGAAAGTAAGTACTCTCGGCGCGATCTCCGCTGATTCTATAGCTATACTTTCATCAATGCCATTTATATAATGCTTCATTATCAGTTTGATCGACCTCTATTTCTCGTAAAGTGATTGTGGCGGGAGGAAGGAATGATTTCGTGGATACTACGTGTGCAAGTTCATCCACAACGCGACTTTGAAAAACAAGCGGGCTACTCTAGAAGACAATATGAAGTGCGTAAGCAATAATATTCACAATTTCATTTTATTACACCATCATTTCTGTTGAGTTTCATTCATATATATGTATTAATTAACCCCTTCTTCAAATTAATTAGACGTGGCAGATGCGGATGAACTCCTACCACCAGATCGCATGAAAGCAATTCAAGAGGAATTGGCGAATTCTTTCTTGAACACGCCATCAAGAAAGCCGAGAATACCATGTGGAACTTCAATTCAAATGCTAGTGGTTTGTAATTAAGAGATCTTATATAGATTGTACATGTATGTAGCCAAGAAAACTTGTTGTTCGACCAATCTCTGAGAAGGAGAGGTCGATCGATCACTTCTCTCGGATGCATGACTTAACTTCAGATTGAATGGTTCTCTCGATCACTTATGTATATATACTACGAAGGCGTCGACCAAGCACGGACATAAGAGAGGACACTTCTCTCTATTAATTAGCTAGCTAACACAATATACTAAACACCTAAATTAACCCCCAAAACCCCCCAACCCCCTCCTTTCAAAAAAACCCACCATCGAATGCAGACACTGGATGTCTTTTGGTACCGTTGGAGCCACCAACCGACCAAAGGCCCTCGACCGGCTCGGCGCCTGAGGCCACGTGGAGAACATTGGTCCTGGTTCGTGTTTGAACCGACTAATGGGTTGATGGAATGAGTATTACGACCCATTATTAGTGGGTTGCGCGACAGAACCGACTAAGCCCTACGAACCCACTAATCGTGGTTTTCTACTAGTGGGACAAGAAGCTCATGAACCACGTTGCCCAGTACGGCTACGGCTGCTGGAGCTCTGTCGCCAAGATTGCAGGTACGGTACCATCCTATAGCCGCATCCCTAGTTCACTACGGCCACGCTAGCTATCTTGCCCCCTCCTTGATCCGCCAATGCAGCAGTAGCTTTCTCGTCAGTTATGCTAGTGCCACCATAACATTTTCTATCTGAATTAGAGATGGTTTCCTGTTATGTGATGCAACTGCTTGACAATGATTTTTGTGTGGAGAACTGGTTAACAGTTTTTATCTGCCAATTCGATGGAACTAATCGGGTTTTATTTATTTTGTTGCTGCATTATTAGGCCTTGAGAGGTGCGGGAAGATCTGCAGGCTGAGGTGGATGAACTACCTGACGACGGGCCGAGGGGGCGCCTTCTCGCAGGAGGAGGAGGACTTCATCATCCACCTCCACTCCATCCGCGGCAACAAGTGGTCTCAGATCGCCGCGCACCTGCCCGGGCGCACGGACAATGAGGTCAAGAACTTCTGGAATTCCTTCATCAAGAAGCTCCACCAACGCGGCATCGACCCGGCCACACACGAACACAAGCCTCTCGACCCCGCCGCCCCTGCCGCCGCCACCACGCCCGTCAGCCGCAACGCCGTATTCAGCGAGGATGAGCTGATACTGTCGTCGCCCGTGGGGGGACAGCACATGCCCCCGCTGGTGTCGTCGGAGAGCTACGTGTACAGCCGGGGGCAGCATGGACGGCGCCGGCGGTGCGCACGCCGCGGTCGGCGGTTGCAGCGATGATGGGTCCATGTCGTCGCTGTCGGGGTACAACAACAAACAGACGGCGGACTTCGCCGGGTACCTGGACGCGGATGCGCTGCACGGTGGTGTTATCCCGTTGGCAGTGGCGGAGCTTGAGCATAAGCATAATCCAAGGAGGGGCTAATCTCTAGTTTAAACACTGGTTAGGCCTAAAATAGAGGAATGGCTAGACGTAAGTCGTTTGAAAAACGAGTTTGGATCAGTCGATGCTTTACAGCGGTTGGATGGAAAATAAACGTTGCAGATTGTTTCTGTTGGAATCAACCACTGCTAGGTGGTGTTGGGTGTAATAAGCCGCGGCGAACGAGTTCGACGCACCGGACGCGTGTATGGGCGCGCGTCAGGTGTGCAGAGCGCGTCGGGTCCGCGACGAGTCAAGTGTGTGCGTGCGTGTAGGCGTGGGCGTGTCCATGCACGAGTACACCGCACGGGCGTGTGTGTGGGCTTGGTCACTAGGCGATCCGGGTGCAGCGGGAGCGCCAGGTCGTGCGGGCTAGTCGCGGGGCGCGCAGAGCGGGCCGATCAGTGCGCGGGTGTGGGCAGGAGCGAGTGGGTCGGAGCCCAGCGTTGCCCAGGTATAAAGGCAGCTGCGGTGATCGTTGTAATGGCCGGGTGGTGTGCTGAGTACGTGCTCAGGAAGTGGCGTTCGAGCGCCGGAAAATTCACCGTGTCCCCGTGTCTTTCTTCTTCCTCTGAACTTCTTCTTCCTCGGTGAGAGCTACGGCGACAGAGAGAGCTAGGAGGAGTGAGGCGAGGAGCTGGCGGTTCCAACAGGTGGACCAGTCCGGTACGGACGACTTGGTGCAATCATCCGAGTAGGATTAGGCTAGTTATCTTCTTTAACATGTACAATGGTTGGTAAGACGGTCTTATCTTATGGCTTGCATGTAATTTAAAGATGACAAAAAAATATGTCTACAATGGGTTATATCTTAACCTTATTTTCAATAACTTGTCATTTCTTAAAACATGATGAGACAAATTGTGCTAAGAGATCATCTCTTGTCTTCTCTTAAATAAGAGAAGACAGGCCTTTTCTTATGAGTTATCTCTCCTCCACCTCATCAATTATCCTACGTGGCATTTTTAAAATAGCACCATTGTATATGCCCTAAATATCTCTACCTCATCGTGTAAACAGATCAGATCAAAAAGCAAGAAATAAACAACAGGACCGTAGCAATTAATCTCGCGTGTGTTTCCTTTGTGTACTGGTGCGCGTACGTATTCGCCGGATTAGCAATCGTCATGAGGAAGCTAGCTAGCTTGCTGCTAATTCGTACCTATTGCATCGTCTAGCGACCCGGCGCCTCGGAAAGTAATTGAGCAGCTCGGTGCGTACTGCCGGAAGTAGTCGGCATCGAGGTTGGGACCTGCACCAATAATTGATATCCAGAGCCTTTGGTTTTTGGTTGTGATTCTCATAAATTTTTTTAAAGGATCATGTCGAAGAAAGCGAGCAAGATCGTGGAAGCGTTCGGTGCGGCTAAAGTACTTGCCGTGCGCAGTTTATTGTGCCCATAATTTGATCACGAGAATTTTGGAGTTGAAAGGTCCTCATGAAGTGTGGTCTTCGCACCAACGAGCTATGGGATGTGGTTGATTCAAGAGGCGGCCCTTTCAAAAAGGAGGGAGCCGAGCACCGGAAGGATCGGCACGCGGCGTCGGCGGTTTATTCGATGATGCGGATGGATGTCTTCCAACACCTGGTCGCCAAAGAAACAGTGTCACGCCCCAAAACATGGCTCAGACGTAACAGCCGCCACGCGTTTATAAATTAAAGCTTATAAAAGTGTGAGACCTAAACTAATCATTTCACAATAATACACATACATAGCATCTATTCTTTATTCTGGGGATACATAGTTCTTGCTGAAAATAAACTCCTAAAGTAGTTGATTTATTCCCTCCAAGCGTGTGCTACGCCTACTGCTCAAAGTCATGCTCGGGATCATTACCGCTTTGGGCTGCAAAAATAAAAATTAAGCAAGGATGAGTACGATGTTTCCTACCCAGCAAGTAGCATTGTATCAAGGGTACACAAGGAGAAAGTGTTACGAATATTAAGGACAACTTTAGTAGCGAAATAGAGTATTACCAAAGGCTGAATTTAAAGATAATATCCGACGGAGTTGAACGAAAATATTGGAAATACATCTTACGGCAGTATATAACGAAAAATATTGGTATCACACATGACCCGAAAGCTTCCCAAACCGGGAGTCACAGGGGGGTGAAATTTCACACTTTTACACCCTTAAGAGGGTACTCCGACAACGACAGTCTCGACCAAAACCACGTGGGTTCCAGAAGAGCAGAGCCCTTTGGTCCCCTGAGGCACAACAATTTGACTTACTAGTATGGGTCGTTCCCAAGGATCCATCACCGATACCCTGTTCGGAACGTGTCGTCCCCAGCGGAGAACTCAGACAGTCCCATACCTAAAATGTGACCGGTACAATACATTTGCGGTCGTGACACCAATATAGACAACATGTGAATATGGAAATAAGGAAGTCAGTGATATGATGAAGCTCATGTAGTAATTCTCATGTCTCCGCGTAAGCCCACATAATCATAACGATTACTTGCTTACCGAAACATATTTCTTCTCAACAGTACCGTGGCCAGTGAGTAGAAAACAATTGCAGAAGAACACATATATCACGGTACAATGGCTAGCAAAGAGATACTAGCTACTAGCAGAATATCTCTAGATCAGTAAGACAGAGTGCAAGTCGCAGGACTAAGCACAACAACGAAATAAGAACAAAGGAACGGCTACTTGCCTTACCAGCAGCTCCGGCCTACCGCACGACTGCTACCAGCACGAACGACACCAGCGTGACTTTGCTTTTGTCTCTGGTAGGTGATCTTGTCTGGGGTCCTACACTACAGCAACTGGTCGCTTTATATACTGGCCAAAAGTAACCAACTCCTGTGAACGTATTTATTGCCTTGCCAGCCGCAATGCTACAGCCGTAACTCTCGAACGCTTCGAAAGGTAGATAGAGATGAGAGGCTAAGTTTCGTGTTTTGACCCTTTCTGTAGAACATTTGAGTTATTTGATACAGCGAGACTAAGCTTTTCGCTTCCATTTGTGGAGGTATAATGGATCTCATCAAACTTTGTTAGTAGTTCCTTCTTTATGAATGAGATGAGGCAAAGTTTTTGCCTCCGTTTAAAAAAATCACGTTAAGAGGAATTTCTTTTATAGAGCTGATAATGGAGTGAAGTCCAGGCGTGCAACGCCACAAGCTACAGAGTAGTAGAGTACTAGTAGCACTTTACATACAGAGCCATATTGCATAGTTCCCAATGCCCCGCCAGGCTTTTCCGGCTCGTCGGCCTTAATTGGGAGGCACTAGTTTAAATTCGACTAGCTGATGAGGAAGCTGCAAGCGAGGTGCGGCTAGGGTGAGCACGCGAGCCACGAGATGATGTGAAGGAAAACCCGTTCACGTGGCTAGGCTATCCAGTGCACCCAGATTGTGGTGCCGCACGTCCGTTCGACTTCAAAACTCAAACTACCCGTGTACAATATTGGCTCGCAACGAAGTTACTATTTAAAAAAAGGCGTCGTGAGTTCGGCCGGGATCGAACCCACAAAACAAGGTATACACTCCCGCGACCACTAGTAGTACTCGCTGGAGTACAACGCAACCTAGAATCGCCCTTTGTCGCTAGTAGTACATTGTTTCTTATAAGAAATCACTAATAATGCCAAGAAACCAATAATAATGCCGAGAAACTACTACCACTTGCATACGTGGCAGACTTAAGATAAGACTGCCTTATCAACCATTGCACATGCCCTTACCAACCAGCCCTACCAAGAAACGACTACTCTACAAAGTGCTGTTATAGGCACGTTTCAACCCATGTCGCCCCTTAAGTCAACGCCTTCTATTCGTCCGGGAAGTTAGGCGTTATGACTTGTGGGACCTACATGTCAGTATGCACAAAAATCCCCGAGTGACCTCCTACCTCCGGCCCGTCCACCTAGTCATCCTTGGCCATGGGACGCAGCTACCGCCGCTGGCAGAAGGCGAGGTAAAACCACCGGCGGTGCGGAGCCCATCTTGCGGCAGCCCAGATGCCAGCTCCGTCCGGCGCTCGCGGCCGCTAGCTAGCCAAGATGGCTCCGTCCAGCTGCTTGTCTGCAAGGTTTACTAGCTAGATTGGCACGGTGGCGCGACGGCTTGCTCACGCGCGCCGCGCTAAGACCAGCCATTTGGCTCGAGCGAAGGCCAGCGCGCCGGCTTGCTCGCTCGTGAGTCACGCTCGGGCCAGCCTGCCAACCCATGCGGAGGCCAGCGCGACGTCCGGCCCGTCCTGCGGAGCGACGACCAACTCGCTTATCATCAGCACCACCGATGGACACGCATCAGTACTGTTTGAAGTAATGTTCAGGAAAAATAATGATTTGAGGGGGAATAACAGGATAGAAGGTCAGATGTGGGTCCCTCATGTCAACGGTCAAACAAAATGTGTTGGTTTAAGCTGCCTCGTCAGCACAGACGTGTGGGCCAACCCTGTCATAAATGGGTTTAAACGAGCCTAATCGGCACTAGGTAGTAGTTTTTGGCGTGGACTAAGAAATTTTGGTTATGTTTTTGCTATTTTTTGTACAATAGTTTCTTCCTAGGGCTGGTTGAAAGTGATAGTTTTTTGTTAAATACTCTCCATATTGTAAGTAGGAGTGAAAGTTAAGCTTTGGAAGTCAATAAGCAAGGCTAGTTACATAGCGCATATGTGTACGTGATTGAAAGTAAATATCAACCATGAGTGACTAATATCTTGATGGAAAACTCAAAACTATGGAAATACTAGGAATTTTTTTGCATGGTTGGAAATACTAGCAATGTTCATGTGCGTTGCAACGGATCATAATTAGAATAATACTTACTCACAAACTTGATACAAAACACTCTAATTTTGATATACATATATCAGTAGAGATATATTATGTTTCAATCAGAATATATTCCTTGGGCTGTTTTGGTGAGGTGAGGGAGGGATGTGGTTGGTTTTAAGATACTAATTGGTAGAGAAGTGGGATGTTGGTGAGAAAAAGCAACAACTTACCTCAAAGTCGTTAGATGTAGATCTAATGGTCAGAAATGACAGATGGCAGACACACCATCATCACCAACTTAGTCTTCTGTAGGAGTACTAGAGAGATGTTGAAAGTGCAACTAATCCCCAGGTGGTTTTGGTAATTAATAACAACATATATATCATTGAACTAATCATTTCATGAGAATATTTCGAAAGTTCAAGGATATGGGAATGGCAATGACCGATGATGTGGACCCCTCAAAATGCTAAGGAAAACATTGGCAAAAGCTCAAGACTCCATTTTTGGTTTAGTGATCCAAGATCACATTGAGTCCATAGGAAAGCCAATACTATTAAAAGGGGTGAGGTTATGATGATGATCTGGTTGCTCTAAGGTGCTTAGTGATTTATCTCTCAAACAATCAGCAATCTTTCATTCCAACATAAACCCATAAGTAATCTCGGTCCCACCGATTCCAAACTCACCACACCGAGATGAACCACCTCACCATATAGCCAAACCCTAAGAATCTCGGATTTTCCGATTCCAAACTCGGTCATTCGAAATTGGTGTTGCCAAGCTTCAGAACCTTCAGACTCAAATCGGTGTCACCGAGATGAGAAAGTCGGTCCCACCGAGATTGGCAAACCCTAGACTTTGGAAGAATCGGTCTAACCGAGATTGTATTTTCGGTCCCACTGAAAATCCCAACGCTCACAAGATTTGAACTTTCGGTCCGACCGAGTTGTCAACTTCGGTCCGACCGAGATTGCTCAAATGTGTGTAACGGTTGGATTTTGTGTGGAGGCTATAAATACCCTCCACCTCCTCTTCATTCGTGGAGAGAGCCATCGAAAGAACTACCACTCCTACCTTACATTTACGAGAAGAAAACTACCTACCCTTGTGTTGAGATCAAGTTGCTCCACTCCCACCATATGACACTTGATTTCTAGTCTTTCCAAGTTGCTTTCCACTCAATCCTTCCTCCACCACAGCCAAATCAGTGAGGAGAGTTGAGTGTTGGGGAGATTATCATTTGAAGCACAAGAGCAAGGAGTTCATCATCACCAACCCCATCTATTACCTTTTGGAGGGTGGTGCCTCCTAGATTGGTTAGGTGTCGCTTGGGAGCCTCCGTCATGATGTGGAGTTGAACCAAGGAGTTTGTAAGGGCAAGGAGATCGCCTACTTCGTGAAGATCTACCCCGAGTAAGGCTAGTCCTCCGTGGGCGTAAGCCATGATGGCATAGACAAGGTTGCTTCTTCGTGGACCCTTCGTGGGTGGAGCCTCCGTGGACTCATGGCAGCCGCTACCCTCCGTGGGTTGAAGTCTCCATCAACGTGGATTGACGATAGCACCACCTATCGGAACCACGTGAAAAATCTCCGTGTCTCCATTGCGCTTTGCTCTTCTCCTCCTCTCATTTACTATCGTGCAATTTACTTTCCGCTGCCATAACTCTAGAATTGCATGTGTAGGGTGATACTTGACTTGGTTATCATTGAGAACTTGCTAAGAAACTACTCCAATCAAAAGGCAAAATTTTTAAGTTGTCAAGTAGTCTAATCACCCCCTCTAGACATACTTCCGATCCTACAAGTGGTATCGAGCTTTGGTCTCCATTGGATTGGTTTCATTGCATTGACTCCATAAGCTTGGTTTCACAACCTAGGAGAGTATGGCGCCTAGTGAGGGTAATTTTCAGAGAGGTCCTTACTTTGATGGTTCAAACTTTGCTAGTTGGAAGCATAAAATGAAAATGCATATTCTTGGACATAACCTGCCGCATGGGGCATTATTTGTGTTGGCTTGCAAGGTGAGTTCTTCGAGGAAGGAAAAGTTCCGATCGCGAAGCTACCGGATGAGTTGCGGATGTTACGAACAATGCTCAAGCTTGTGACATTCTCTTCAATGCTTTGTGTCCCGAGGAGTTCAACAAGATCAGCCGCCTTGAGAATGCAAAAGAGATTTGGGATACTTTGGTCGAAATGCATGAAGGTACCGAGTCCGTGAAGGAATCAAAGCTAGATGTTCTTCAAGGTCACTTGACAAGTTCAAGATGAAGGAAGGTGAAGGGTCGCTGAAATGTACTCTAGGCTTGCTCTCATCACCAATGAGATGGCAGGCTTAGGAAGCGAAGAAATGACCGACCGATTCATCATCAAGAAGATTCTCAGAGCTTTGGATGGAAAGTATGACACCGTGTGCACTTTGATCCAAATGATGCCAAACTACAAAGATCTCAAGCCTACCGAAGTCATTGGAAGGATTGTTGCTCATGAGATGACACTTAAAGATAAGGAAGAGCTTCACAACAAGTCAAGTGGTGCTTACAAAGCTGCAGTTGAAGCTCCCACATCCTCAAGTGACAAGCTAGTTTCCAATGAAGAGATAAGCCTAATGGTGAAGAATTTCAACAAGTTCTACAAAAGTAGAAGCAAGGAAAGAAGCTCAAAGTCTAGATCATATGATGAAAAGAGATCTTCTAGTCGTGATCGAAACTGCTACAATTGTGGAAGACCCGGACACTACTCAAATGAGTGTTCGACTCCCCACAAGAGAAGAGAAGAATCTCCAAGAAGAAGAAGCTCAAGAGAAGAGTCGCCTCGAGAGAGAAGGAGTAGAGATGATCGTTATGAACGAAGATCCTCTCGGAGAAGCAAGGATTCGGAAAGGAAAGACAAGTCATCAAGAAGCTACACAAGAAGAAAACATCAAGCTCATGTTGGTGAATGGGTTTCCGCCCGACTCAACAATCACTCGAAAGAAGCTATCACTCCAACTCCGAATACAATCAAGATGAAGGTGTTGCGGTCTTGCTCTCGTGTCCTCCAACTTCAACTCCTATGACATATTTGATTCACCAAATGAGGGAATTGGAAGATGCTTCATGGCAAAAGGCCCCAAGGTATCACATCCTGAGTTTATTGACTTTGATAGTGATGAGGATGACTTGCTTGGTGAAGATGAGCTCTTACATGATAAATCTAGTGAGCTTAGTAATGATGAACATGCTAGTAGTCTTTATAGTCGAGATGAGTCGAATGACAATGCTATGAAGGAGATTGAGCGTCTAACTAAAGAACTAAACACTCTTAAGTTAGCTCATGAAACAACTCAAGAAGATCATAGAGAGCTCCTAAGATCTCATGAGAAGCTACGCTTCGAGAAGCTCAATCTAGAGCAAGAACATGAGTTTCTAAAAGCTATCAATGACGATCTTCGAAAGAAGAGTTCTTCATATCTTGCCAAACGACTTCTCTTGTCTAATTTCTTGCCACCCATCAAAACTAAGCATGACAAGCATAAGAAAAATTCTTCATCTAGTAGTAACAATAATCATGCCAAATCAAATGTTGTTACTTCTAGTAATTCTCTTGATTCCACTAACAATGTTTCAAGCCAAGTTTCACTTGAGCAAGAAAATAGTCTATTGAAAGGGATTATAGAGAAAGGTGTCTACAAGAGTCTTGCCGGAAGCAAGAGCTTTGAGGAAATTGTTCGCAAACAAGGAAGACACCGGAAGAATCAAGGAATTGGTTTTGAGCGAAAGTTCAACGCCGAGGGTGTTGAATGGGAAGAAGGTCAATATCCCACTCCTAAGTTTGTCTCTCAAGAGGAGAAGTATGATCATACTTCTTCAAACGAGGAACAAGCTCAAGATGACCTTCCACCACAAGACCACAAGCTAAAAGGCAAGGACAAGCTTCAAGAGGAGATTGATGCATTCATTGAAGCACCCAAGGCCATGGTCAAGTGGGTTCCCAAGGCAACTTCAAGTTCTACTTCAACAAGCTCAACTACTACCCCAAGGATTCCCATCAAGATGATGTGGATCCCGAAGAAGAAGAACTAGAGAGTTCTTGAGGGTGACTCCGCCAATATACTTCATTCACATTCATTTTGGCAAGGACTTGTGCAATCAACTTCCACATCTTGCACTAGTTCATGGAGTCACAAACCCTCGTGTTGGTAAGTCAAGGAACAAGGTAATCATTGCTTTCATGGACATCATCTATTGTGAACTTCAATCTATGTCCGTGGATATTCTTGTTTGTTCCTTGTGGGACTAACCCATGTAGGTATTGAAAGTGCCCGAATCCAAAGGATTGCTCCCAACTCTTGATGATCTTCATCAACATTGAGCATCCACATCTTCAGCATCTACATGAAGTCTTCAACGACAACCCAAGGTTAGTTTGACCCTTTAAAAGGGGTTCTCACATCAAGGGGGAGCTTTGCTCTAAAAGAAATGAGCTAAAGCGTCTTCTAATGATGTGAACACATTAATGCTTTATGGAAAAGTGGTAACCCCACTTGTGCTTAAACGATGAGTATGACCTATGATCAAATGTTCTCATTTGACTCCTAAGTCAATATACTCATATATAGGTGACCTAGTCATCGTCAAATTGTGTGCTAGCCGTTAGTGTTTTGTTTGTGCATGTTTGACACATATTTCATTTGCTATCTTATTGTGTGAGCATGTTGGATGCATGATTTTATCCATTCGAGGACATCCATTTGTTGCTTTGGTCTTTTTGGTTTTCATTCTTTTTGACCAAATGGATGGACAAGAATGCCTAAGTTCCTCCCCTAGCTATCTATGCTTTCTTGTCTCAAACTCTATTCATGCTTATATCACAAACTTTGAACAAGACTTTTTCGGACGAGCATCGAGTGAGGAGCACTCGAGCCACCGATCCGTCAAAAGCCTAACTTCCAAAACCTTCTAAGTACTTTCGGTCAAACCGATATACTCAAATCGGATGCATCAAATCACTTGATTGATCTAGGTTTTCACCTCGGTGAAACCGAGTTTCAAATTCGGCGTGACGAAGTGTGTAATCGCACGCATTAACCATCTCGGTCCCACCGAAGTTTTCAAACTCGGTCCCACCGACACCAAGGGTATATATACTCGAGGACGAGCGCGTTGATTACTTCTTCAAATGCTTCGCCCTCAAACCCTTAGCTGCCGTCGCCTTGGTCTCCGGATCGTCTCCGCCGTCGCTGTCAGCGCCTCGCTGGTCTCCATCGCCGTCAACGGTCCTTCGCACCGCACCGTTGCCGCCGTAGTGAAGCTCCACCGCATTGGGTGAGTTTCATCCCTCTCGTGTTCCAATCGCTGATTCTATGCACGATAGGCGTTGCCATGTTTCTTGCCAAGATTGAAATCTTCCTATCCAGCCGTTTAGGTCATAGAACAAATTTCGAGTGAAAATTTTAGGGTTAGGTTTCCGCCGAACACATCTCGGTGTGACCGATACTGCATTTTCGGACTGACCGATTTGGCCTCTGGTCATTGCCTTTGCACTTTTCGGTGAAACCGAAGTTGTACAAATCGGTAAGACCGAAATGAAGATTCATGAAACCCTAGTTGTCTCGGCCAGATCAAACCCATTTCGGTCAACCGAAAGTGGTGTATGTGGTCTGTTTAGACGTTTGGTTTCATCGAATTGATAGACTCGGTCGACCGACATGTATTCTGTGAAAACCTAAAACTAAAGTTTGAACTCATTCTTTTGCAAAACCTCTGCAGTTTGTGATAACTCTTCTATTCTCGCCTATACCTATTCTTTTCACAGGTTGTCGGTCATGTCTCAAGGAAGTGACAATCGAACAGTCCGAGATGCCGTTGAGATTCCAGAGGCAGCTACAAGTCCGAAGCAAGCAGTTTTCAGATGATGGAGAGAGAAGCACTCCAAGTGGATCGCTGCACTGCCACGAGGCCGGAGGAAGAGAAATTCAGATGAGGAAGATTCAGACTTCATTGCGATGAGGAATAACCTCAAAGCCTAAAAGGCAAGTGGTTTCCAAGGGCTATCAAGGGAAACAACAAAGAAAGGCACAAGCAAGGTGAAGAAATCCTCTGTTGCTCGAAGCTCAAGATGGAAGAAACCTCCAAAGAAGATCAAGAAGACTTCCAAGAGGAAGAGGAAAGTTCATGAAGAGATCACGATGATGATGATGATTACGATGAGGAAGCACCTCAGCCTCCTCGAAGCGAAGTTGATGGGAGATGCCATCGAGGCGGGAGCACCTCCAAAAGCTAAGCCTTCAGCTCCAAAAAAGGCAGCCCAAGCCAAACCAGCCGCCAAGCCAAGAAGACTGTGAGGAACATACCGCTTGAGAAAAGAAGAAGGACAATGTGCCACCGCAGAATCGATGATGAGGCTCATGTTTTGCTCAAGCTCGCATGAAACCGCCAGTTCATAATGAAGCCCATCCTCGAGCTGAAAATATGAAGGGAGAAAGGACAAAGGACTCGAGCTATGGAGGCAAACAGATCCATATGCCAAAGGAGAAGAACAGCAGTTGACTCAAGATTCCACACAAGAGAGCAACAAGACTTTTATGAGACAGTACTCATGGACAAGAAGCCAATTGTTGCTGACACAAGATACGTTGACTGGGAATACATCGATAGTGAAGAGCACAGAGACTACTTCCCACATGTGCATGAAAGCTTCACCGCTTGGGGATTGCGAGTTCGTTGGTCGAAATTGACCGCTGGAACGATGAGATGATCATGCAATTCTATGCCACCGCACACTTCTATCCAGATGGCAGGATTGTATGGATGACAGAAGGGCAGAGATTCCATTCTACTGTTGAGGAATGGAGAGCGTTGCTGAATGCACCTGTTTCGAGGGAAGATGATATTGATGTGTATGGCATTCCGAAGAAGAATCACGAGTCAATGAAGAACATGTATAATGAGGTAGATGAGAAGGATGTAGAGATATGGAAGCTTGGTTCGATCTACTACCTTGAGCAGGTCTCCCAACCACCAACACCATTACGAGGCATACTTTGATGCCTAAGTCGAGGACCACCGCATGATAAGAGGGTACTCTATCAACATGCTGCACATTCTAGATCGAAGACACCTTTTAAGGTGATGGACACGATAGTTGAGACTATCAAGAGGACAGCACGACCGAAAGAGGTCGTGTGGGTTTGCTCCGCATATTCAGATGCTCATTAATGCCAAGTTTGGCACGGACACCTACCGTTGGATAGACCCCACTTGCCACTGCAGCTGAACATGAGGACAACAAGGTTGTGATGACCGAGAATGCTCCCACATCCGTAGAAGGACATGCTAAGTCTGAAGTCGCTAAACAAGCTAAAGCCGAGAAGGAAGCAGCAGAAAGCCCAAGAGCGTTGCGAACAACTTCTTGAAGCCACTCGGAGAATTGAGCTACGCTTTGGCCAGCATAGTGCAATCTCGGAGAGCCTTGAGAGGATCGTTGAGGATAAGTTCCATGCTCGGGCGTCAAGTCGATCAAGTGCAGTCACCGTCAACAAGCTTGATGCGGACATCAAGGAAGCTAAGAGGAGAAGGCGAGAACTCATGAAGGAGATGGAAGGTGACATGGTCCAGATGACTATGAGCAGCCCGCTGCAGTGCCCACAAAGCCCAGATCATTGCTATTCGATGTGTCGATCCTGTGGCTACTACATCAGCACCTCCTACAGCTCCATCGGTTCAAGCACCAGCTCCAAAGATCCACTCCTCCAGCTCCACAGACTTCAGCAGAAGCTTTGCAGATGCAGCTATCTCCACTCCATCGACGCAGACAGAGGCGCCCAGCAGAGTCCCGAGTGACGATTAGCTCTATACCTTCGAACTTTTTGGTAACTTGTTGCCAAAGGGGGAGAAATTGTATAGATCATAGGGCTTCGAGAGAGAGAGTGCTCGTTTTTGCTCTTTCGTTTGCGGTTTTCCTTGAGATACTTTTGAGTTCTTTTGAGATACTTCGTGTGTTTGATACTACGTTTGCTCTATCTTGATGAGTGCTTGATCATACTGTGCTTAATGTGTGCTTGATATCTATCATATCCCATTCATATCTTGTATGATCATTTACTCATGTCTTGGTGATTGGGTGCATGCTATTCATTCTTATCATTTTGTGCGCTCCACCAAGATGTATGTGACATGGAAGAGTAACCCATGATCCTAATCGATTGTGCATTTGCATTCAAACGCAAATCTTAAATAATGCACAAATTTAGGGGGAGCTCTTGCTTATCACATACTTCTCAAAGCGACGATGTTATTCATTGATTATATCATTTGTCGAAGCTTTGATCTATATGTTGTCATCAATTACCAAAAAGGGGGAGATTGAAAGTGCAACTAATCCCGGTGGTTTTGGTAATTAATAACAACATATATATCATTGAACTAATCATTTCATGAGAATATTTCGAAAGTTCGTTGATATGGGAATGGCAATGACTGATGATGTGGACCCCTCAAAATGCTAAGGAAAACATTGGCAAAAGCTCAAGACTCCATTTTTGGTTTAGTGATCCAAGATCACATTGAGTCCATAGGAAAGCCAATACTATTAAAAGGGGGTGAGGTTATGATGATGATCTGGTTGCTCTAAGGTGCTTAGTGATTTATCTCTCAAACAATCAGCAATCTTTCATTCCAACATAAACCCATAAGTAATCTCGGTCCCACCGATTCCAAACTCAGTCACACCGAGATGAACCACCTCAGCCATATAGCCAAACCCTAAGAATCTCGGATTTTCCGATTCCAAACTCGGTCATTCCGAAATTGGTGTTGCCAAGCTTCTGTAACCTTCTGTACTCAAATCGGTGTCACCGAGATGAGAAAGTCGGTCCCACCGAGATTGGCAAACCCTAGACTTTGGAAGAATCGGTCTAACCGAGATTGTATTTTCGGTCCCACCGAAAATCCCAACGTTCACAAGATTTGAACTTTCGGTCTGACCGAGTTGTCAACTTCGGTCTGACCGAGATTGCTCAAATGTGTGTAGCGGTGGATTTTGTGTGGAGCTATAAATACCCTCCACCTCCTCTTCATTCGTGGAGAGAGCCATCGAAAGAACTACCACTCCTACCTTACATTTACGAGAAGAAAACTACCTACCCTTGTGTTGAGATCAAGTTGCTCCACTCCCACCATATGACACTTGATTTCTAGTCTTTCCAAGTTGCTTTCCACTCAATCCCTTCCTCCACCACAGCCAAATCGGTGAGGAGAGTTGAGTGTTGGGGAGATTATCATTTGAAGCACAAGAGCAAGGAGTTCATCATCACCAACCCCATCTATTACCTTTTGGAGGGTGGTGCCTCCTAGATTGGTTAGGTGTCGCTTGGGAGCCTCCGTCATGATGTGGAGTTGAACCAAGGAGTTTGTAAGGGCAAGGAGATCGCCTACTTCGTGAAGATCTACCCCGAGTAAGGCTAGTCCTCCGTGGGCGTAAGCCATGATGGCATAGACAAGGTTGCTTCTTCGTGGACCCTTCGTGGGTGGAGCCCTCCGTGGACTCATGCAAGCCGTTACCCTCCGTGGGTTGAAGTCTCCATCAACGTGGATTGACGATAGCACCACCTATCGGAACCACGTGAAAAAATCTCCGTGTCTCCATTGCGTTTGCTCTTCTCCTCCTCTCATTTACTATACGTGCAATTTACTTTCCGCTGCCATAACTCTAGAATTGCATGTGTAGGGTGATACTTGACTTGGTTATCATTGAGAACTTGCTAAGAAACTACTCCAATCAAAAGGCAAAATTTTTAAGTTGTCAAGTAGTCTAATCACCCCCCCTCTAGACATACTTCCGATCCTACAGATGTCCGTGCATTGCATGGAACATCAAGATGCATTTTTTTATAAAACACTTGTTGTGATTGACCCATGCGGGAGTAATCCCATGTGTAAAAACTAACGATATCTTGAGAAATAGGAGATATGGTGAAGAGGAGTGGGGCGTGGTGGTGATTGGTGGTCAGACTGAGCGGAGGCATGGGGATGGACGACGCCGGCAGCGTCCACCAGGCCAGTTTGTTCCAGAGGCTTCCTTTTTTAATTGCACAACAATGAGGTTGTTGGAGATAAGGATGAACGAGGGAAAGCCTTGTCTGCAAATGTGGAAGGAGGTGCGTGTAACGCCCTAGATCCGATGCGCCAGGTGTCTGCCAGTTATTCGCCGTCATTGCCATGTCATTTGCTTGCATGTTGCACTTTGCCATGTCATCATCTGCATTTCATATCATGTCATCATGTGCATCGCATTGGCATACGTGTTCGTTTCTTGCATCCGAGCTTTTTCCCCGTTGTCCGTTTTGCAATCCGGCAACCCTATGTTCCCCGACGCCCCTTTTACCTCTTTTCATGTGCGGGTGTTAATTGTTCTCGGAATGGGATAAAACTTGGCGTGCAGTCTTATTATAGTGTAGACAGAGCGCCTGTCAAGTTCCGTCGCATTCGGAGGTCGTTTGATAGCTCAACCGTTAAACATATAGCGGCTTCGCTCCCGGTTTATTTGGTCGGACGTTTCGGTCTCCGAACCTGCCATCGGGCCGCACCTCTTCTCTCTCTTCTCAGCCTAAGTCCTTCTTCTACACAGCCTCAATCAGCCCACCAAGGTCCAACCTACCCCTCCTCGCGTCCGGTGCCGTCCGATCGTGATCGGAGGGTTCCGAAACCCCCCTAATCCTAGCCTCCTTGCTATATATAGACCCCTCCTTCCAATTTTGGGCATTTCCTAGTCTAAACCTAGCCCCTAGACCCCTTCCCCTACCTTCTGCCGCAGCCAACCCTCCTCCTCCTCGGATTCAGCGCCGCCCCATCCACCTCCGCCACTTGTCGCCGGCGCCGCCGCGTCCTGGACCAATCTGGGCGCGACACGTCGCCTCCCAGCGCCCCGCAGCCAACTCCAGCCGCGCCACGCGTCGCCCAGCTTCCCCCCCTCACCCGCTGGCCCGCCAGCCCAGCGCAGCCCGCCGAGCCCATCGGGGCCCGGACCGCGCCGCCCCCGTGTCCTGAGCTCCAGATCGGGAGAGGAGCTCCCGATCCAGAGCTCCGACCCCGCGCCCCGCTCCTTGCCTCCGCCATCCCAGGTTGCCGCCTCCGCCGTCTCAGGTTGCCGCCTCCGCCGTCTCAGGTCGCCGCCTCCGCCGTCTCCCATCCTCCTCTCCTCCTTCCTCACTGTCTCTCTCTCTCTCTCCAGTAGGTTGCCGCCGCCGCCGGAGCCCCGAGGCAGCGCCGCCGACCCCTCCGCCGGCCGGATCCGGCCCCCCCACGGCTGGATCGGTCCATTCCGCCGCTCGCCGGACCTGCCCCGGCCCCCTGGCCTCCCTGCACTCCGGCGCCGCCGCGTCCCCTGCCATGGCCGCCTCCTCCCTGTCCGAGGGGAGGAGGACGAGCGCCCGCTCGGACCGGCCCCGCATGGGCCCCGCAGCCCAGCCGTCGGCCTCAGCCCAGCCCACCTCCACACCGACCGGGCCAAGGCCTGCTAGGTGAAAACCGTGAATCCCACGCCCGTGCGACTTATAGCTATATTGTGCTCATCTGTTTTTTTTCGGAAAACTGCTAAGTCCCTGATATTTGCATATTCTGGTGCCATGTTTGACCTGTCATAACTTGCTGCATACAACTCCGTTTCATGCGTGTAATATGTCAAATTGTTCGTCTCAATGAGTACTTCATTTTATTCCATTGCATCATTTTCTTTTGAGCTCATCTTGATGCCCGAAATGCTGTTGGAAGAGTGCTATGTGATGTTAATCTGCTGAAACTGTTATAACATGCTCATTTGTCATTTTTGCCATGGTTGATGTGTGCCTCCTATGAGCATGAGCTCTACATGTATTTTGATCTATGCCATGCCATCTTTCCAGAGGTGCCATCCATGTATTTTTTGTGAATCTTGTACTGAGTGCATCGAGCTTGTTAAGTAGGATACTTCTTTGTGCCGTTTTCTGACTGATTCATTATATATTTTGTTGCTATGTAAACCTCTTTGTTACAAGTCATTTCGTGCATTATTCGGAGATGTTCACTAAGGATGTTTTGTTATACATGTCTTGCTCTATCCATTCATGCCCCTGGTTGCATTTATAGCCTGCTGTATCATGTTGTTATCTTGCTCCAAAGTTTGCTAAATAATGTTCTTTGTCAACTTTGTTAACATGAAGTTCAGTTTGGCCATGTGCTTTTCTAGTGATCCATGCATCCTATGAACTTGTTCTTGCCATTCTTAGCTTCATAAACATGTCTTCTTACTGTTGGTTGCCTTTCCACGCCATGTATTGCTCTGTGGTGAGTTGTTCAAGCTCACCAACATGCCTACTTATTGTTGTTCCTGCCATGTTTGAATCTGTCTTATAACTTGCTATGTTTACATGGGTGCCATCATATCTTCTGTGCCCTTTTGGCTCATGGTCAGTAAGGGACTTTTGTTCTATGCAATTAGTAGATTCATGCCATGCCTTTGTTTGCCATGATAAGTTCCTGTAACATGTTGTTTGATAGCTCTAAACATTGCAACCTGATGTTATTTCCTGATAAGTCTGAAACTGTTATAATTTGCAATCTTTCCATGTCTTTTTGAGCATGTTCAAGTTGTTTCTGGAGATATCTCAGTGTTCATGTTTTGTCATGCTTTACCTGTACTTCATGCCCATGCCTTTTGTTATTATGTTGGGGTGCTGTAGCATATTGTTTTGATGCTTGCAATATGCCTAGTTGCTGTTATGGACAGATTGTTGTCATAACTTGTATAGTGTGTGTGTGTTGAACCGTTGCTCCATTTTGAGTGTGCTCTATATGAAACTTGCTTAGTTTTGCATGTAGTTTCATATTATTATGTTGCATCCTTGTTTGAGGTGTTTGCTTGATGTTTGTATGCATTTTGCATCAATTCCATGTTTAACTTGTTTTGCTCATATCTTCTAGGCCGTAGCTCCGAACTAAATGAACTTTATATGTAACTTGACTAGAATCTCGTGTAGATCATCTTGGTGCATGTTAACTTGCTGTTTAACAACTTCAACTTAATGTTTATTCAGTTCTGGACCAATTTCGAAATTTGCATATGAGGACTTACCGGAATTGTTATATGTTGTTCCCGGCCTCATTTAAACTTGCTTTGATGTGTTGTTCTTGTTTGCATCATCTCTTGCCATGAGTAGCTTCATGTAGCTTTGTCATGCACCATGCTTGTTGTGCATCATGTCTTGTCTATGTGTGGTGTGTTTACCATGTTGTGTGCTTCTTCTCAATAGTTCCCGTTTCGTTGCGATCGTGAGGATTCGTTCGTCTACGCTTGGTTCGTCTTCGTGGCTTCATCTTCTTCATGGACTCGTTCTTCTTCTTTGCGGGATTTCAGGCAAGATGACCGCTACCCTGGATCTCACTACTATCATTGCTATGCTAGTTGCTTCGTTTTATTGCTATGCTGCGTTACCTATCATTTGCTCTTCAAGCCTCCCAAATTGCCATGAACCTCTAACCTTTGACACCCTTCCTAGCAAACCGTTGCTTGGCTATGTTACCGCTTTGCTCAGCCCCTCTTATAGCGTTGTTAGTGCAGGTGAAGTTGAAGATTGCTCCATGGTGGACAGGGTTATGTTGGGATATCACAATATCTCTTATATTATTAATGCATCTATATATTTGGTAAAGGGTGGAAGGCTCGGCATTATGCCTGGTGTTTTGTTCCACTTTTGCCGCCCTAGTTTCCGTCATACCGGTGTTATGTTCCCAGATTTTGCGTTCCTAACGCGATCGGGTGATTTATGGGACCCCCTTGACAGTTCGCTTTGAATAAAACTCCTCCAGCAAGGCCCAACCTTGGTTTTACCATTTGCCTCACCACCACCTACCTTTCCCTTGGCAGTAATTAACCCAAGAGTCATCTTTATTTTAGCCCCCCCGGGCCAGTGCTTGTCTAAGTGTTGGTCCAAACCGAGCCGCCTGCGAGGCCCCCTCGGGGCAACTCGAGGTCTGGTTTTACTCGTAGCCTGTCTCATCTGGTGTTGCCCTGAGAACGAGATATGTGCAGCTCCTATCGGGATTGTCGGCGCATCGGGCGGTCTTGCTGGTCTTGTTTTACCATTGTCGAAATGTCTTGTAGACCGGGATTCCGAGACTGATCGGGTCTTCCTGGGAGAAGGTATATCCTTCGTTCATCGCGAGAGCTTATCATGGGCTAAGTTGGGACACCCCTTGAAAGTGCTAGTATCGACTAGAGAGGGGGGGGTGTGAATAGGCGATTTTTATGAAAGTCTTCAAAACTTGGAAGTTTCGAAGAAAAACGATCAGAAACAACCTAATTGATATGCAGCGGAAGATAAACTACCCTAAACAAGCCATAGTAAAGTATGTAATGATGTGAAAGTACATGACTAATAGCAGTTTGGTAGTAAGGATGAAGATGGAAGATAGTGTGAAGCCAATCAACAATAGTAGTCAAACAATGAAGTCAAACAGATACACAGACAAGCAATGACTTCATGAAGACAAACTCAAGTAAGATTGGAAGGGATAGAACCAGTTGCTTGTTGAAGACACAGGATTTGTTGGACCAGTTCGATTCTTTGTGACAAGCTATGCGTCTGGTTAGGGAGGCTGAGATTTAACTCGAAGACCGTGTCTTCACCTTATTCCCTTGAGCTAAGGACACCCAGTCCTCGCCCAATCACTCGGTAAGTCTTCAAGGAGACTTCCAAACCTTCACAGACTTCGTTCACGGCAATCCACAATGACTCTTGGATGCTCAGAACGCGACGCCTAACCGGCCGGAGGATTCACAGTCCTCAAGTGTAATAAGTCTTGTGTCACATGAGATGTAAAGACTTCATGATGCCTAATACTCTTTGGCTCGGGTGTTTGGGCTTTGTCCTCACAAGGATTTCTCTCTCAAATGCTTGAGGTGGGTTGCTCTCAAGCGACAAAAGCCGTGCACAAACTCTGAGTAGCCACCAATTTATGGTGTAGGGGTGGGCTATTTATTGCCACTAGGCAACCCGACCTGATTTGTCCAAAAGCGACCACAGGTCACTAAGGAACCGACACGTGTTCCAACGGTCGATTTCAAACACACACGACAACTTTACTTGGGTTACAAGCAAAGTCGACTCATCCACTCTGGATAAGATTTGCTCTCATTGTCTTCGCTCGAAGACATAGGATTTGAGTTGAGCATCACTTGATCCACTCGACTTAGTTCACTTGGACCCCACTTAACAGTACGGTGGTTCCTATGACTCAACAAAGAAGAAAAGGAAACAATGAAACCACACAGTCTTCGCGCTCCAAAGTCTTCATGCAATGTCTTCTCATGTCATAGTCTTCAATATGAATATCTTCTCTTACCACCGTTGTCTTCAATGTCTTCATACATTTTTAGGGGTCATCTCCGGTAGGTAAACCGAATCAATGAGGGACACTACCTGCGTTATCCTGCAATTCTCATAAACGCATTAGTCCCTCAACCAACTTTGTCGTCAATACTCCAAAACCAACTAGGGGTGGCACTAGATGCACTTACAATCTCCCCCTTTTTGGTGATTGATGACAAACTGGTTGAAGTTTTCAACGGGGATAAATATGTGAAATTGTAAGGATAGGAAATTGTCTTCATAAGTTGCAAGGGCTCCCCCTGAAGATGTGCATATAAGTAATTTGCTTTTGGAATGCAAATGCACATGGCAGGTTGTACTTTGTGGAGATCCACTTTAACTTATGAAGATAATTCATCATGCATGAAATGATATTGCAATAAGAATGATATGCATAATGAAAAATGGACGTCTACAGAATGATCTAAGTGCGGAAGTTATCATCGCACATGCGGAATTTATCATCGCAAAGCAAATAAGTAGCAGAAGTAGCAGACGACCATCAAGTTTAAGTGTTACAACTCAAAGAACCAAATGTTTCAAAACGCAAGAGTTGTAAGCATGCAGCAAAATATAATGCAACCGCGCATATGAACCCGCTTGAAGACTATCAACTCATACGCTTCTCCCCCTTTTGTCAGTTATGACCAAAAAGGTTTGAAGACATAGAGCATCTACTCGTCACGAGTAGGTGAAGCAGCAGGGTTGTCGTCGTTGGTTGGCGGTGCAGACGAACTTGGTGCAGTGTCGATGCGCGCAGTAGTAGTTGGAGGTGGTGAAGTATCGTCATCTTCATCATCGATCACTCTGGCATTAACTGTTGTCACGGAAGAGGAATATTCAGAGTCTTCAAGAGATGGAGTTCGACGCAGGGTAGCAGTCCTTGGAGGAGTGGAGTCGAACTGGAATCTTTCATTGAAGCCATCATCTTGAAGATCAGCTTCAGCACTGAGCAGGGCCAAACTCTTCCATGATCTTCGGCAAGTTTCATGAGCAACAAAAGCATTCTTGGTGGCAAGGTTGCGAATGCGATTAACATCCACCAAGAGGCTTTGCGTCTGTCGCTTGAGCCAGAAATGATGCTTATCCTGCTTCTGATGAAGAGCCACAAGAAGTTCTCGGTCATTGAGAACACGAGAACGCTTCCGAGGCCTTTGGGCAATGGTGCTTTCAGTGGCTTCAGTGGGCGCTTGGTGAGGCAGACGTGTGTTACCAGCCCGTGGATAGATTCGTGTTGCTGCTTGAACACCTTCAATAGGCTGAGTGAAGCTTTGGTGCTCAATGTTCTGAAGACAAAGTGGCGTCTTGGCGGGATCAGAATATATAGCATCAACTGACATATCAACCTCTGGCAGAAAGATTATATGATTGCGAGCAGAGGGCTGATAATTGACAGATGAGTGGAGATTGATGAGGTGCATGACCCATGGAGCATAAAACTTCAGACCAAATAGGTCAGAGCCGGAAGCAGCAAGTTGCTTGATGAAGAATTCTTGCGTGTTGAAGCTGATGCCATTGAGAATATAGAAGACCAAAGTCTTCATTGCTCCTTCAAGCTTGGCCACTGATGAGTGTCCCTTGACTGGCCATAGAGTTCGCCTGATGATATGATATATGGTGCGAGGCAGATACTCAAGGTCTTCAACAAAGAAATGTGTGGGATACTCGGCGTCGGATGGCAAAGGCTTCATCATGCTCAACATCCGCTCATATTGGGTTACGGCTTGTGAAAGATGCTCTCCACAACATTGCGGTGTAGCCGATGATTAGGCTCATACAGTTCTCCGAGTGGATAGCCCGATGGCTCGATGATATCCATAGCTTTGGCTTCATGATGAACATTTCCAGTCATCCACTCGAGAACCCAAGTCTTGATGTCTCTGTAGTAGCCGCGAATGTGCAGAGTGGCATAGAATTGAAGCAATAGCTCTTCATTCGAATGTTCTTTGTCTGTCACAAAATGGAGCAGACCAACATCACGAAAACAATCAAGTGCTTCTTCTAAGCACGGTAGTCCAGCAATAGCTTCAGTGTCAAGGCGCATATGAGGGAAAATTCGCCCTTGATCATAAAGTACACAGGAGTAATAGCTTCTCTGCTGATAGCTACAGAACCAATCTGATGAAATCCTTGGCTTGGAGTAGGGGTTCTTGGCGCTGTCAAAGAAGGTATTGTGGCTTTTGAAGCCATTAGCATTGAAGGACCCGGGGGAGTTGGCAGTACCTGGAAACCTTGGCAATCTTGGCTTTGGCTTCTGGACCTGAGGCCTATGCTCAACATGATAGTCAAATTGCGGTCCTGAGGCAGCAGGCGGAGGCACCAGAATGGGCCATCGAACAGTGACAAGCTGACCGTGATCATATGCCTGCTCAATAGTGTGAGGCCTTGGTGGCGGAACAGGAGCAGGGGCAACATCAGAGGAGTCAGGCTGCACAACAGGTGCTTCAGGAGCAGTTGTCATATTTGCTTCAGGTGCAGCCTCCTCATTGACTTCAGGTGCAACAGTCTCATTTGCTGCAGGTGCGGCATCCGCATTGACTTCAGGGGCAACATCCTCATTGGTTTCAGATTCAGTGGCCACATTTGCTTAAGGCACAATGGCCTCATTGGTTTCAGGCACACTGGTCGGTGCAGGCTCCACATTAGCGTCAGCCATGACTACGTCATTGGCTTAATTGGTGTTGGTGGCGGCAGCCTCAACATTGTCAATCTCCTCTTGACGAACAGGAGGGTCGGGCACAGGCACGTTCAGATCATGAACTGCTTCTTCTTCAATCACTGGGGGAGTTGGTACACGTACTTCTTCTTCATTTTCCTCGACTGATGCAGCCGGAATGTCTTGACAAGATGTGCTTGAGACTCGGAGGCGTTCCTTTGTTGGAGCTGGTTCAGAAAATACTTGGCGTCAACAATGAGCGTTGCACTTCTCCTTCGGGAACGCTCGACGAGGGACTTGAGCCTTTGTCCTCTGCGAAGCTTCGCGGCGGCCGCTTCAAGTTAGGAGATGGAGTTGGCTGAGCCTGAAAGTCTTCATCCTCTTCTTGCATGTTGGGGGTAGCTTGTTGTTTTGTTGGGGAGTCTTTGGGGAGTCTTGTCGTTGTTGTGGGTGATCAGCCCACGAAGCATCTGAGCAATTGGCGTCAATGGGCGACCAATGTCGATGAGTTTGCTGTTCAGATGAGCAGCGATGATACCACTTGATGTTCGATCGAGGAAGAACTTCATCATCATTTACATTGTCATCTTGACCAATGTCTTCAAGAGCGTTTGGTTCATTTCTTTGGAATATCTTCGACCACATGAGCCTCTGTGGTAGCGAGCTCATGGACAACTATTCTTCGTTCTTGATGTCTTGACTGGGGAACCACGAAATGGGTTCAACGACTAAGGGCTCTGTGGAAGCAGCCCTAGTCTTCTTGGTCTTGCGTTTCTTCTTGGAGGGAGCGGCATCAGAGGCTTCAGTATGCTTTCTCTTTCTGGCGTCAGCCTCTGCAGCCCTCGTCTTCTTCTGTTCTGAAGCGGTTGTGGTGACCTTTGGCTTCGAGCCAGTCATGCTGCTCGGGAAGATAATGCGAGGGGCTTCTTGGCTTGAATGTTCAGGCTGATCAGCAGAGCGCTTGTTCTTCCTTTTTGCGGCCATCCTGGGGTCAATGCCAGGGCGGCCAAGTGATTTGCGCTTCTCAGCCTCATTGTAGGCAAGCACACACTTGTCAGCCAAAATCTTCATGCGCTCACGTGAGCCCTGAGCTTCTTGACATTTCTTCAGAAAAGCTTCTTTAAGATCGTGGAGCATGACTTTGAAGTTGCGGACGTCTTGAACACTTAGCTTGGCCACATGCTTCTTGAATTGAGTCTTCTCAAAATCAATCTTGTTTTTGAGCTCAACGATGCTCTGAGCAAGAGCTAGCTCAGAAGCAATGGCGCCATTGAAGGAGACACTGAGGCCAATGGGGAGCTGTAAATCTTCAAAGCTGACGTTGGGGGTGTCGAACCACTCATCAATGAAATTGTGGATGATGGCCACATCAAAGAGAGGTAAGTTCTTTGAAGATTTCGCTTCTTCTTTGCTCTTTATCACTGTTCAAGAGCATCATCGAGAAGATCTTCATCACTTGATAGATCAATGGGTTCTTCACGCAGAATTGCGGCAGAGTCAAAGCTCTTTGATCGGATGGTCTAACAAGTTGCTTCTTCTTGTCCGTTCTCTTGGAGACATGGGATGATCTTGATTACTGCGGCTTCAGGAGGTGCGATGGCGATGGCCGCATGCAAAGTCTTGGAGGTGCAGCTGAGGTAGAAGCCTTTGAATTCTTTTGCTTCTGCGGCTTTGGAGGAGGAGCAGGGGCTTCATCAGAGTCAGCACCATTGTCAGAATGATCAACTCTGGCGCCTTGGACCATGATGTAAGTGATGAGGCCGTCAAGGTTGGCGTAGGGGCCAATGACATTGGGATTGGCTTCACGGGAGCCGTCAGCACGGGGAGCAGAGGGACCTGGGTTGAAGTCCAAGCCCAAGGCCTTCTTGTTCTTCTTGGCCGATGCCACAGCAAACTGATAGTTGCGCTTGAAGAGCGAATCGTCACGACACCATAGTAGTGAAGTGGGATCTGCGTTCGCAGGCTGTGGCCCACGGACCATGCATGGATAGAAGCCTTGTTCAATGGCTTCAGCTCGGCTCTTGGGTTGAAGGCCTCGATAGAGGATATCACCCCAAGGTCTCTTGTTGGCATGCTTCTCTGCATATTCCTTCGACAAACTTATACTTGAACCACTCCTCAGCCCAATAGCGTCGAATCCATTGGATTCGCGTCTTCCTCTGATGATAATTTTCTTCTGGATCTGTCTTGTACAGTTCTGCTAAATCATCAGGCAGATCTTTAGATGTTCCTTCTCTGCTACTGTACGCCACCCTTCCTTGCTGATTTTTACATACCATGAACTTCAAGCTGAAAGGCTTCAACACGTTCAAAGGCTTGAGATTTGCGCTTGCTTGGTCAGCGAACCGCTTCGGGGAGAATTTATATGATGTTGTAAGTATTCTACAAACGAATGCGGACTATGAGAACCAAGGGATTCTCCCACGGACATGTACTGTGACAGCATTAGAATCGAGGAAGGGAAGAGGTCTTATGCATTCTCGTAAGATTTTGAAGATAAATCAGTTTGAAGATATTGACCTCATGATGCGAAGACATTCACTTATATAGGTGAGATGGTTCCAGATTTGTACCAATCCATGAGTAAGTACAAGTGAGGAATCAAACTAGACAAGGAATCTAAGTGAATCGACTAAGCAGTATGAGATGCAGACGGAATAGATCTAGCTTGAACAGACAGAACTACTTTTGGTAAACAGGATGAATCTTGAAGATCAAAAAGGTGGTAAAAATAGAGTTTTAATTACCGCACGAAGAACTGCTAGATGGAGGAATAGGAGACCGAGCAGTTCAGCCCACCGTGCCCTAACTTGGCGACGGAGGACACCAACGGCGATGGCGGAGAGGACGATGTCCGCGGTCGGCGTCAGGACGGCGTTGGAGAAGTCGCGGTAGCTAAGCACTTCGTCGCCGGCGTCGTCGCGAGCTAGCGGTGGCGCTAGGGTTTTGACGGAGGTGGAGAGGTGGAAGAAGGATTTATTTACCGCAGGGGACAGGTTTTTATAAGTAGGTGAGAGACATAGCGCAATTACGCTGGTGCCCCTGGCGGTTCATATCTGAGGGGTACGTGGCAAGCATGCAACACACTCAGGGTTGTCCCACGTTCCCACGCCCGCCAGGCATGTCGGAGAGTTGTTCCGGCTTCTCCAGATTTCAACAGTAAAGATAAGCCATTAAAAACAGATTTAATGTTTGTCTCTTTGCCTTTTGCTGACTAGGACGCAGAGAAGACATTCGACAGTTTCAATAGAATGCATATGATTTGGACAAATAGAGTTTGAGATAGAAAGCATAGAGAGGTTAGGGTCCGATCACATTCACTTAGTTCAAAAGATCCAATCTTGAAGACATAGCTATAAGTGAATGCTGTAGAGGACAGAACACTAGTATATATAGATACATATCAGAAAGCAATCAAATCATCATAGTGCAGAAAGTCATGAAGACAAATTGAAACTGAAGGCAAACCAAATGCGAAGTCATTGCAATATAACGCCTTGAGTGAAACACTTCAAACAAGAAAAGTTGGTGGTGGCGTTACCCACCGTATAGGAAGTATTAGACCCAGACACAGCGCACAATTATCATGGCACTCCGAAGTCAAATTCCATGTTAATGTATTCACACTCAGAGTGTAAATCTTCATTGATTGAAGATATACATTACTTTGTGTGTTGCACATCTAAGTCATCAACATGCATAAGTGTTAGGATGTGTGCCTGATCACAGGACATTAGAGGATTCCAAGATATTTAGCTCACACCATAACTTGCAAAACCTTTTCTCATCCGAGGGCTTTGTGAAGATATCTGCAAGTTGCTCATCAATGTTGACGTGAATGTATCGATATCTTTCTTCATAACTTGATCTCTGAGAAAGTGATGACGAATTTCAATGTGCTTTGTCTTCGAGTGTTGGACTGGATTGTTGGCTATTTTGATGGCACTCTCGTTGTCGCAGAAGTGAGGTACTTGATTCAGGTTGATGCCATAATCCTTGAGAGTTTGCTTCATCCATAGAAGCTGAGCACAAGATCCAGCAGCAATGTATTCAGATTCAGCAGTTGAGAGTGATACAGTTCGCTTCTTGAAGACCAACAGACAAGTGATCGACCAAGAAAATGACATGTGCCAGATGTAGACTTGTGATCCACCTTGTCACCAGCATAATCAGCATCCGAGAATCCAACCAAATCAAATTTTGAGCCCTTGGGATACCATAATCCGAGTGTTGGGGTGTAAGCCAAGTATCGAAGAATTCGCTTCACAGCTAAGTGATGCGATTCCTTTGGTGCCGCTTGGTATCGAGCACACATGCAAACACTAAGCATAATATCTGACCTAGATGCACATAAATAAAGCAAAGAACCAATCATGGAGCGGTATACCTTTTGATCGAACTCTTTACCATTTCCGTCGGGACCAAGATGGTGCTTGGCTGGCATTGGCATTGTGTAGCCTTTGCAGTCTTCCATTCCAAACTTCTTCAGCCAATATTTGAGGTATTTTTCTTGAGATATGAAGATGCCATTCCTCTGCTGATGAATTTTAATACCAAGGAAGAACTTCAGCTCACCCATCATGGACATTTCATATTGCTCTTGCATCATGTACCCAAACTCATCACTGTACTTCTGGTTGGTGCATCCGAAGATTATGTCATCCACATATATTTGGCACACAAACAGTTCACCATCATATGTCTTCGTGTAGAGAGTGGGATCGAGGGATCCGTGTTTGAAGCCTTTGCTCTTGAAGTCTTTGATTGTATCATACCGAGCACGAGGAGCTTGTTTGAGGCCATACAATTGCCTTGTTTAGCTTGTACACCATATCAGGATGTTTTGGATCTTCAAAGCCAGGTAGTTGTGCGACATATACTTCTTCTTCAATCTTGCCATTGAGAAATGCACTCTTTACATCCATTTGATATAGCAAGATATTGTGATGATTAGCATAGGCTAGCAGTATGCGAATAGCTTCAAGCCTAGCAACAGGAGCAAATGTTTCATCGAAGTCAATTCCTTCAACTTGAGTGTATCCTTGAGCCACAAGACGTGCTTTGTTTCTAACGACTTGACCATGCTCATCTTGCTTGTTTCGATATATCCATTTTGTTTAAATAATGTTATGTTTCGAGGATCAGGTCGCTTGACAAGTTCCCAGACACTATTCAGTTTGAACTGTTGAAGTTCTTCTTGCATGGCTTGAATCCATTCAGGTTCCATAAAAGCTTCAGCAACTTTCTTGGGTTCTGATATTGACACAAATGAGAAGTGCCCACAGAAGTTTGCTAGCTGTGTTGCTCTTGATCGAGTGAGTGGACCAGGTGCATTGATGCTGTCAATTATCTTCTCTATTTGAACTTCATTTGCAACACGAGGATGAACAGGACGAAGATTTTGCTCTGGCTGTTCACTGTTATCATTGGAAGGATTGTCTTTGGACTGAGCATTCTTCAGGTTGATTTGGTGCAGAGATGATAAGTTCCTCTTCAGGTTGTGCTTCAGAGGGCATGATTTCACCAGTTCCCATCAGCTTGATTGCCTCGTTTGAAGGAGCTTCATCCAGTGTACTTGGCAGGATCTCTCTCTGTGAACCATTGGTTTCATCAAATTTCACATCCACAGTTTCAACGATTTTGTAGAGATAAAGGTTGAAGACTCTGTAGGAGTGTGAATCCTTTCCATAGCCAAGCATGAAGCCTTCGTGAGCCTTAGGTACAAATTTTGACTTGTGATGGGGATCCTTTATCCAAAGATCTTGCTCCAAATACTCAAGAAATGGCGGCGTTTGGCTTCTTGCGATGGCAGCTCATATGATGTTTTGTTGAAGCTTATGAATGTATACACGGTTGATGATGTGACATGTCAGTATCAATAGCCGGGCCGAAACTTTCTTGGTGTCTTGTACTCATCTAGCATTGTTCGAGCCATCTCAATGAGGGTTCTATTTTTGCGCTCAACAATGCCATTTCTTTGAGGTGTGTATGGAGCAGAGAACTCATGAGTGATTCCCATTGTATCGGATCTGAGATCAAGTCCAGTGTTCTTGAATTGATGCCATTGTCACTCGATGTGCTTGATCTTCACGCCATAGTTGTTCATTGCTCGATTTGCAAAGCGCTGAAGACATCTTGCACTTCAGTCTTGTAAAGAATTATATGAACCCATGTGTATCTTGAGTAGTCATCAACAATGATGAAGCCATAAAGACAGGCAGTTGTTGTGAGGGTGGAGTAGTGAGTAGGTCCAAATAAGTCCATATGTAACAGCTCGAAGGGTTGAGATGTTGTCATGATTGTCTTCGAGGGGTGCTTTGCCCTTGTCATCTTTCCAGCTTCACGGGCACCACACAGATGATCCTTCTTGAACTTGACATCCTCGATGCCAATGAAATGCTTTTTCTTGACGAGTGAGTGTAAGTTCCTCATGCCAACATGTCCCAGCCTTCGATGCCAGAGCCAGCATTCTGAAGCTTTTGTGAGAAGACAAACGGCAAGCTGTGGACCTGCTGAGAAATCTACCATGTATAGATCATCTTTTCGATACCCTTCAAAGACTAGAGATTTGTCAGATTCCATTAGTACAAGGCAACGATATTTGCCAAATATCACAATCATGTTCAAGTCACAAAGCATTGAGACATACATTAAGTTGAAACCAAGGGATTCAACAAGGATCACTTTATCCATGTGTTGATCCTTTGAGATTGCAACTCTACCTAGACCCAATACTTTGCTTTTACCAGTGTCAGCAAATGTGATGTGACTCTTGTCGGATGGACGTAAGGTTGAGTCCATGAGAAGACTTCGATCACCAGTCGTATGATTTGTGCATCCACTGTCCATAATCCACTCTGAAGCTTTTGGTGATGTACCCTACAGTGCAGTTAGGAGGATAGGCTTCACACAGGTGTTGTGAAGCATATGCATTTGATACATATAGGGACAGTCACAACTTATAACAAAGTTAGGACATAGTATGACTGATAATAAATTCAGATGTGAAGCATATAGGATGATATTTTGACGTGCGTCCTCAATAAGTTTTAGGTCCCCAACAATAGTATCGGACGCCATTGATTGCTGGCTAGAGACCATTTTCTGCAAAAGAGAGTTAGTTCTTCTTTGCCACCCACATCTTCAGTGGGGGCTTAGAAGCAATGAGTCTAAGTGCAGCATCTGAGAATTTTGGCTTTGAAGCCCTAGCAAATAGCCTTGCAGGAGATGAATGATACTCATATGAATAAGCAGAAAATTTCTTAGTCCTATGAACATAGCGGTTCGAAGATACACGCTCATATTCATAAGTCTGAGCATGATTTCCCTGCAAAACATTGGCGTTAGGGTGACTCATGTGAGTCCTCAGATCAGATGAAGCCTTTGGGACATATGAAGCTATAGGTGCAGGGTTTGTCTTCTTCCTTGGTGGTGTCATGGCGACATTAACAGAAGATTCTCAATGTACCGCTTAGGTACCCAGATCTTCTTCATAGGTGGTCCATTCTGCAGCTAGTACCAATGTACACGCAAACACTTCACCATTCGATTTTTGAACAGCTTATAGTTTGCATCAAAGGATTCATCAATGATAATGGGATTAGCACGGTAAAGCGGATAAAGTGGATGGATCTCTTCAAGGTTCCTTTGCAAAACCCATGTGGTTTTGGGGTATCTGCGCAGCTTCGATCTGAGCCATCAACATTCATTTTCCTCTCGAACCCAACACCCTCTTTCCTAGGGTTTCGGTTCAGAATCCGCTTTTGAGGACATCGCAGAGTCGATGTTCCTTCAAACTTTTGTACATCCCTGTTTCAAGCAATGTCTTCAACATAGCATTTTCATCAGCAACAGAAGTGGTATCCTCCGCAGAGGGGTTAGTAACCATAGTAGTAGGTGAAGACAATGAAACAGTAGGAGTAGTGGAACATTCAGCAACAGATGTAGCGTTATCACGCTCAATGCATTTTAGACATGGTGGTTCAAATCCTTCCTGAGCGGAACTGGTCTGTTGGGCGCAAAGTGATTCATTCACTTTTTGAAGATCTTCATGAGCCGCTCTCAATTTCTCAAGCTCTTGTTTCCTTTGAAAATAATCATAGGAGAGCCTTTCATAAGTAGTTGAGAGTGATTCATGATGACCTTCAAGTTCTTGGTACTTAGCATGAAGATTTTTTATGTCATCAACTAAGGACTGTGAACGTGTCATTTCAGCGTCCAATAGGTCATCGCTTTTGTCTAACAGTTTTTGAGTATGTTCCATAGCCTTTTGTTGTTCAGTTGCAATTTTAGCAAGTGTTTTGTAGCTGGGTTTGGATTCACAATCGGAGTCATCTTCACTCGAAGTTTTAAAGTAAGCATCGCGTGATTTTACCTTGGCACCGCATGACATGAAGCAGTAGGTGGGAGTAGGATCGTCTTCGTTATTAGCTTCAGCGTTGGTGTGGAAGTCATTGTCTTCAGTGTTGAAGATGGACTTGGCAACATAGGTTGTGGCTAGAGCCAGACTTGCAACGCCAGGGTCAGACTCCTCTCCAGACTCCACCTCCGCCTCCTCGGAAGCAGACTCTCCTCTGAATCCATTTCCTTGCCAACAAAAGCACAAGCCTTGCCAGATGAGCTCTTCTTGTATGATGAAAACTTGGAAGAAGACTTAGAAGACTTTGAGGATTTCTTCTTCTTCTTTTCATCGGAATCACATTCCTTGCTTTTCTTCTTCTTCTTCTCATTGTCCCACTGTGGACACTCAGATATGTAGTGACCAGGTTTCTTGCACTTGTGGCAGGTTCTCTTCTTGTGATCATGCGTGGAAGCTTCATCATTCCTTGAGCTAGATCGTGAAGACTTTCTGAAGCCTTTCTTCTTTGTGAATTTCTGGAACTTCTTCACGAGCATAGCAAGTTCCTTCAATGTCTTGGGATCTTGAACTGCGATGATTCTTCTTGGATGAGGAAACAACTTTTGCCTTCAAAGCACGAGTTCAGCCATAGCTTGGACCATAGATATCTCTTTTCTCGGATAGTGGAACTCATGTGTGTTGAGCCTCTCAAGTATATCGACGGATCGAGTGTCTTGAAGTCGGGGCGTTCTTGTATCATGAGGGCAAGGGTGTCAAAGGAGCTATCAAGTGATCTCGGCGGTGTCTTGACAATTTCATGCTTGGTAATATCGATTCGCCAAGAGCTTGAAGTTCATTTGTGATATCGGTGAGGCGATCAAGCGTAAGTGGACATTCTCATTGTCGTTTCTCTTGAAGCGGTTGAAGAGGTTGCGAAGAACACCGATTCTTTGATCTCTCCGGGTTGAGGCGCCTTCGTTGACCTTGGATAGCCAGTCCCGCACTAGCCGGCGTTTCGGAGCACTCACACGGCCATCTTGTCCTTTGGTCAGATGACCACAGATGATGTTCTTTGTAGTAGAGTCCAGTTGAATGAACTTCTTGATATCACTAGGGGTGACACCTTCACCAGTTTTGGGAACGCCATTCTTGACGACATACCAGAGGTCGACATCAATGGCTTCAAGATGCATGCGCATCTTATTCTTCTAGTAGGGATATTCAGTTCCATCGAACACGGGGCAAGCAGCGGAGACCTTGATTATCCCTGCAGTCGACATAGCTGAAACTCCAGGTGGTTAAACCGAATCACACAGAACAAGGGAGTACCTTACTCTGATACCAATTGAAAGTGCTAGTATCGACTAGAGGGGGGCGGGGTGAATAGGCGATTTTTATGAAAGTCTTGAAAACTTGGAAGTTTCGAAGACAAACAATCAGAAACAACCTAATTGATATGCAGCGGAAGATAAACTACCCTAAACAAGCCATAGTCAAGTATGTAATGATGTGAAAGTATAGGACTAATAGCAGTTTGGTAGTAAGGATCAAGATGGAAGATAGTGTGAAGCCAATCAACAATAGTAGTCAAACAATGAAGTCAAACAGATACACAGACAAGCAATGACTTCATGAAGACAAACTCAAGTAAGGTTGGAAGGGATAGAACCAGTTGCTTGTTGAAGACACGTGATTTGTTGGACCAGTTCGATTCTTTGAGACAATCAGACGTCTCAGTTAGGGAGGCTGAGATTTAACTTCGAGAAGACCGTGTCTTCACCTTATTCCCCTTGAGCTAAGGACACCCACCTCGCCCAATCACTCTGGTAAGTCTTCAAGGAGACTTCCAAACCTTCACAGACTTCGTTCACGGCAATCCACAATGACTCTTGGATGCTCGAGCGCGACGCCTAACCGGCCGGAGGATTCACAGTCCTCAAGTGTAATAAGTCTTGGTCACACAGCAGAAAGACTTGATGATGCCTAACACTCTTTGGCTCACGGGTGTTTGGGCTTTGTCCTCACAAGGATTTCTCTCTCAAATGCTTGAGGTGGGTTGCTCTCAAGCGACAAAAGCCGTGCACAAACTCTCGAGCAGCCACCAATTTATGGTGTAGGGGTGGGCTATTTATAGCCACTAGGCAACCCGACCTGATTTGTCCAAAATGACCTGGGTCACTAAGGAACCGACACGTGTTCCAGCGGTCGATTTCAAACACACGCAAACTTTACTTGGGCTACAAGCAAAGCTGACTCATCCAACTCTGGATAAGATTTGCTCTCATTGTCTTCGCTCGAAGACATAGGATTTGAGTTGAGCATCACTTGATCACTCGACTTAGTTCACTTGGACCCCACTTAACGATGACGGTGGTTCCTATGACTCAACAAAGAAGAAAAGGAAACAACGAAACCACACAGTCTTCGCGCTCCAAAGTCTTCATGCAATGTCTTCTCATGTCATAGTCTTCAATATGAATATCTTCTCTTACCACCATTGTCTTCAATGTCTTCATACATTTTAGGGTCATCTCCGGTGGGTAAACCGAATCAATGAGGGACACTACCTGCGTTATCCTGCAATTCTCACAAACGCATTAGTCCCTCAACCAACTTTGTCGTCAATACTCCAAAACCAACTAGGGGTGGCACTAGATGCACTTACACCCCTGCAGGGTATAAACTTTCGAGAGCCGTGCCCGCGGTTATGTGGCAGATGGGAATTTGTTAATGTCCAGTTGTAGATAACTTGACACCAGATCCGAATTAAAACGCATCAACCGTGTGTGTAGCCGTGATGGTCTCTTCTCGGCGGAGTTCGGGAAGTGAACACGGTCTTTGGGTTATTTTTGACGTAAGTAGGAGTTCAGGATCACCTCTTGATCATTGCTAGCTTCACGACCGTTCCGTTTGCTCTCTTCTCGCTCTTATTTGCGTATGTTAGCCACCATACATTGCTTAGTCGCTGCTGCAACCTCACCACTTTACCCCTTCCTTTCCCATTAAGCTTTGCTAGTCTTGATACCCATGGTAATGGGATTGCTGAGTCCTCGTGGCTCACATTACTACAACAACAGATTTGCGGTACAGTTATGCGATGATCATGATGCGAGAGCGATGCTTGCTTGTTATGGAGTTCTTCTTACGCTTCTTCTTTGATCGGGGATAGGTTCGGTCGGCAGCTGGGCTAGCGAGGTGGATGTCGTTTGAGTTTCTGTTTGTGTTTCATCCGTAGTCGGATGGTGCTCTTATGTAAGATGATGTTGTATTCATGTGGCATTGTATGCCTCTTGTATGTATCCCCATCTATTATGTAATGTTGATGTTATGATATCCACCTTGCAAAAGCGTTTCAATATCTTGGTCTATCGTTGGTGGGACCTTGAGTTCCTTTTGGATAGGGTCGCATATTGGGCGTGTTCAAGTTAATATCGAGCCTCGACCGACCCTAAGAGCCCCCTTGATTGATCGTGTAGTTTGGTCGTTGTTGAGTCTAGAAGAAAACTGATTTCGGAGTCTAGTTATATCGGAGAGTAGGAATTCTTTTTACTCCTCCGCCACTTCGTCGCTCTGGTGAGGAATCTTGACGTAGGTGCTTTGGATTACCCCTCTTCCCCTTCAAATTTTTCTTTAGGATCACACGGTTAGTTTGCATTCGTTGTCCATCCTCTTTTGTCCGGCGCATTCCTCGCCAAGCTGATTCGAACCTCTTTGTCTTTGGAGATCAATCCTCAGCTCTTTTCGATCGATGTTGTTTCCCTGTCCGAAATTGTCCTTGTTTTTCCCACCCGCCCTCCCTTCTTCGTCTCAAATCCGGAGTTCGTAATCGAGTATCCATCCTACTCGTGCGAAATCTTTGCTTTCTTTCCTCAATGATTTCAACCGACGATTTCTCTTCAAGTTATTCGTCAGTTCTCCCTTCCAGTTGCCTTTGTTTTTCCCGCCCTCCCACCCTTTTCTTCCCGGAGCCTGAGTCTCTTTTGATCATCAATTTTCAATCGTGTGGAGCCTCGTCAGTCTTCCCTCAATTATTTCAACCGGTGTATTCTCATCTCGTTCGTCATTCTTCATCTCTTTATCTTTTCCGGTGGATTCAATTCAAGTTTTTCGGTAGTGATTATATTCTTTTCCATGGATCAAGTATCTTCCCTGCTCATTTGCCTCTCGCCATTCAATCATTCCGGAGTCCGGAAGACATCTCAGGAGATTCATCTGTGTTCCAATTAATTCGAGGTTGTCACCTCATTCAAATATTTCAGTTATTCCGGTGCATCACCTATCTGTTCAACAATCCTTTCCAACGGTGTTTTTCTCTTCAGTGGGCCCTAACCCACAGGTCTTTTCCCAGGATCTTACCTGACTCTTCTAATTCCCTCAGAGTTATTCTCAATTCTTTTCAAATGTGACGTAAGAATGGATTTCATCTGTCACATGCCTTTTCCAAGATCGATTTCGAATCATTTCATTGTTGGCTCAACCCCTTCGCTTTTCTTTCTCCCGGAGTATCTCAATAATTTTGGTGGTGTTTCTCGTCATCATTTGAAGACCGAAGAAGAATTTTTCCTCTAAATCTTGCTCCTTCTCTAGAAGATTCGTGGTTCTAGCTTCTTGTTATCCTCTCGAATTATTCCATTTGTCAGATATTCTTTTCTTACCCATCCGGAGTATGTCAGGAGTTGTTTTTTCCATTTCTTTGCCCCGAAGGCATCATTCCTGTTATCGTTCTCTATTTATCCCGGTGCTTCGATCAAATGTTCTTTAATCAGCTCGAGTTCTTCCTGATCTTTTGCATCTAAATCCCCTCAAGCATATTGGTTCTTTTAATTCTTCCCGGTGATTTATTCTCTTTCATCAGTCATTTTCGAATTCTAGCGGTGGTTCTTTAAGATTCTTTTCTTTGGTTATCATATTAATTCATTAGATCTCTCCAATCCTACCGGTGGTTCATGAAGACTTTCTCAAATTTTGTGCTATGTTCCCCTTAATCCTTTTCAAGAAGGATAAGTAGTATGCAAATCCATTGCTTCGCATCAATTTAATTTGTGGAGGATAAGCATACAATAAATCTTATTCTTATTTCATCCAAGTGATTAATCCCTTCCTTCGGAGTTTGTTCTTGATGAATAAATTCTAGTTTCAAGTGTTTTCATCTTTTCTTTTCCGGAGTTCAAATTTCCTCGGCCATTTCGTCGAAACCCCCATCTAAATCATCGCAAGGCTCATCTTATTCTTTCACCCTTCATTCAATCTCATCATCTTTTTGTCACCGGAGTTCTTCATGGTGGTTCTTCATGACTTAATTCATTCTTCAAGAGTTCATCAACATTTTGTTGGAGAAATTCAAGTACCTTTTCTTCTTGCAGCTCGAAGTGCAATTAATTCTCCGTATCCTTTTGAAGTGGAGTTTTGCATTTCTTCGTTCTTCTCAGCTATTTAATCTTTTCCGTTTGTGGTCGGTTATCACCTCGTAATTCTGAGATGTTATCCATAAGTCCACAACAAGCTTATTCTTTTCGTTGTTGATTTTCTCAACAACTCCGTTCAATCATTCCTTCTAAGTTCTTTTCATTCAATTCTTTCAATTCTTCTGGAGGCATTACTTTGTTCATCTCGTCAAGTGCCATCTCATTGGGTGAAGTTCATGTCTCCATTCCTTCCATTTTTAGCCGGAGTGCTGCCTAAATCCTTCCAGTCTTATTCGTTGCTTATCTCCTTCTAACCGGAGTGGTTTCATAGTCTATCTGGTTCCGTGAGCTTTCGATTCTCGTCGCTCCTATCTTTTTCTCGAGTGCTCTCGATTCTTTGATTCTTCTATTGAGTTCTTGTTTCACCTCATCCCTTTTCCCTTCCGTCTCGGTCCTAAGATCTCGGGAAGAGATCTCTTGTTAGTGGAGGAGAGTTGTAACGCCCCAGATCCGATGCGCCAGGTGTCTGCCAGTTATTCGCCGTCATTGCCATGTCATTTGCGTGCGTGTTGCACTTTGCCATGTCATCATCTGCATTTCATATCATGTCATCATGTGCATCGCATTGGCATACGTGTTCGTTTCTTGCATCCGAGCTTTTTCCCCGTTGTCCGTTTTGCAATCCGGCAACCCTATGTTCCCCGACGCCCCTTTTACCTCTTTTCATGTGCGGGTGTTAATTGTTCTCGGAATGGGATAAAACTTGGCGTGCGGTCTTATTATGGTGTAGACAGAGCGCCTGTCAAGTTTCGTCGCATTCGGAGGTCGTTTGATAGCTCAACCGTTAAACATATAGCGGCTTCGCTCCCGGTTTATTTGTCGAACGTTTCGGTCTCCGAACCTGCCATCGGGCCGCACCTCTTCTCTCTCTTCTCAGCCCAAGTCCTTCTGCTACACAGCCTCAATCAGCCCACCAAGGTCCAACCTACCCCTCCTCGCGTCCGGTGCCGTCCGATCGTGATCGGAGGGCTCCGAAACCCCCCTAATCCCAGCCTCCTTGCTATATATAGACCCCTCCTTCCAATTTTGGGCATTTCCTAGTCTAAACCTAGCCCCTAGACCCCTTCCCCTACCTCCTGCCGCAGCCAACCTCCCTCCTCCTTGGATTCAGCGCCGCCCCACTCCACCTCCACCACTTGTCGCCGGCGTCGCCGCGTCCTGGACCAATCCGGGCGCGACACGCCGCCTCCCAGTGCCCCGCAGCCAACTCCAGCGTGCCACGCGTCGCCCCAGCTTCCCCCCTCCACCGCGGCCCGCCAGGCCCAGGCGCAGCCAGCCAAGCCCATCGGGGCCCGGACGGCGCCGCCCCCGCGCCCTGAGCTCCAGATCGGGAGAGGAGCTCCCGATCCAGAGCTCCGACCCCGCCTCGTCGACCCCGCGCCCCGCTCCTCGCCTCCGCCATCCCAGGTTGCCGCCTCCGCCGTCTCAGGTCGCTGCCTCCGCCGTCTCCCGTCCTCCTTTCCTCCTTCCTCCTTCTCTCTCTCTCCCGTAGGTTGCCGCCGCCGCCCCCCGAGGCAACGCCCGCCGACCCCTCCGCCCGGCGGATCCGGCACCCACGGCCGGATCGGTCCGTTCCGCCGCTCGCCGGATCTGCCCCGGCCCCCCTGGCCTCCCTGCACTCCGGCGCCGCCGCGTCCCCTGCCATGGCCGCCTCCTCCCTGTCCGAGCGGGAGGAGGACGAGCGCCCGCTAGGACTGGCCCCGCATGGGCCCCGTAGCCCAGCCGTCGGCCTCAGCCCAGCCCACCTCCACACCGACCGGGCCAAGGCCTGCTAGGTGAAAACCGTGAATCCCGCGCCCGTGCGACTATAGCTATATTGTGCTCATCTGTTTTTTTTTCCGGAAAACTGTTAAGTCCCTGATATTTGCATATTCTGGTGCCATGTTTGACCTGTCATAACTTGCTGCATACTGCTCCGTTTCGTGCGTGTAATATGTCAAATTGTTCGTCTCAACGAGTGCTTCATTTCATTCCATTGCATCATTTTCATTTGAGCTCATCTTGTTGCCCGAAATGTTGTTGGAAGAGTGTTGTGCGATGCTAATCTGCTGAAACTGTTATAACATGCTCATTTGTCATTTTTGCCATGGTTGATGTGTGCCTCCTATGAGCATGAGCTCTACATGTGTTTTGATCTATGCCATGCCATCTTTCCAGAGGTTCCATCCATGTATTTTTTGTGAATCTTGTACTGAGTGCATCGAGCTTGTTAAGTAGGGTACTTGCTGTGGCTGTTTTCCTGACTGATTCTGTTATATTTTGTTGCTATGTAAACTTGCTGTTACAAGTCATTTCGTGCATTATTCTGGAGATGTTCACTAAGGATGTTTTGTTATACATGTCTTGCTCTATCCATTCATGCCCCTGGTTGCATTTATAGCCCGCTGTATCATGTTGTTATCTTGCTCCAAAGTTTGCTAAATAATGTTCTTTGTCAACTTTGTTAACATGAAGTTCAGTTTTGGCCATGTGCTTTTCTAGTGATCCATGCATCCTATGAACTTGTTCTTGCCATTCTTAGCTTCATAAACATGTCTTCTTACTGTTGGTTGCCTTTCCACGCCATGTATTGCTCTGTGGTGAGTTGTTCAAGCTCACCAACATGCCTACTTATTGTTGTTCCTGCCATGTTTGAATCTGTCTTATAACTTGCTATGTTTACATGGGTGCCATCATATCTTCTGTGCCCTTTTGGCTCATGGTCAGTAAGGGACTTTTGTTCTATGCAATTAGTATATTCATGCAATGCCTTTCTTTGCCATGATAAGTTCCTGTAACATGTTGTTTGATAGCTCTAAACATTGCAACCGGATGTTATTTCCTGATAAGTCTGAAACTGTTATAATTTGCAATCTTTCCATGACTTTTTGAGCATGTTCTAGTTGTTTATGGAGATAGCTCAGTGTTCATGTTTTGTCATGCTTTACCTGTACTTCATGCCCATGCTTTTTGTTATTATGTTGGGGTGCTGTAGCATATTGTTTTGATGCTTGCTATATGCCTAGTTGGTGTTATGGACAGATTGTTGTCGTAACTTGTATAGTGTGTGTGTGTTGAACCGTTGCTCCGTTTTGAGTGTACTCTATATGAAACTTGCTTAGTTTTGCATGTAGTTTCATATTATCATGTTGCATCCTTGTTTGAGGTGTTTGCTTGATATTTCTATGCATTTTGCATCAACGCCATGTTTAACTTGTTTTGCTCATATCTTCTAGGCTATAGCTCCGAACTAAATGAAATTTATATGTAACTTGACTAGAATCTCGTGTAGATCATCTTGGTGCATGTTAACTTGCTGTTTAACAACTTCAACTTAATGTTTATTCAGTTCTGGACCAATTTCGAAATTTTCATATGAGGACTTACCGGAATTGTTATATGTTGTTCCCGGCCTCATTTAAACTTGCTTTGATGTGTTGTTCTTCTTTGCATCATCTCTTGCCATGAGTAGCTTCATGTAGCTTTGTCATGCATCATACTTGTTGTGCATCATGTCTTGTCTATGTGTGGTGTGTTTACCATGTTGTGTGCTTCTTCTCGATAGTTCCCGTTTCGTTGCAATCGTGAGGATTCGTTCGTCTACGCTTGGTTCGTCTTCGTGGCTTCATCTTCTTCATGGACTCGTTCTTCTTCCTTGCGGGATTTCGTGCAAGATGACCGCTACTACGGATCTCAATACTATCATTGCTATGCTAGTTGCTTCGTTCTATTGCTATGCTGCGTTACCTATCATTTGCTCTTCAAGCCTCCCAAATTGCCATGAACCTCTAACCTTTGACACCCTTCCTAGCAAACCGTTGCTTGGCTATGTTACCGCTTTGCTCAGCCCCTCTTTTAGCGTTGTTAGTGCAGGTGAAGTTGAAGATTGCTCCATGGTGGACAGGGTTATGTTGGGATATCACAATATCTCTTATATTATTAATGCATCTATATATTTGGTAAAGGGTGGAAGGCTCGGCATTATGCCTGGTGTTTTGTTCCACTCTTGCCGTCCTAGTTTCCGTCATACCGTTGTTATGTTCCCGGATTTTGCATTCCTAACGCGGTCGGATGATTTATGGGACCCCCTTGACAGTTCGCTTTGAATAAAACTCCTCCAGCAAGGCCCAACCTTGGTTTTACCATTTGCCTCACCACCACCTACCTTTCCCTTGGGAGTAATTAACCCAAGGGTCATCTTTATTTTAGCCACCCCGGGCCAGTGTTTGTCTAAGTGTTGGTCCGAACCGAGCCGCCTACGGGGCCCCCTCGGGGCAACTCGAGGTCTGGTTTTACTTGTAGCCTGTCTCATCCGGTGTTGCCCTGTGAACGAGATATGTGCAGCTCCTATCGGGATTGTCGGCGCATCGGGCGGTCTTGCTGGTCTTGTTTTACCATTGTCGAAATGTCTTGTAAACCGGGATTCCGAGACTGATCGGGTCTTCCTGGGAGAAGGTATATCCTTCTTTGATCGCGAGAGCTTATCATGGGCTAAGTTGGGACACCCCTTGAAAGTGCTAGTATCGACTAGAGGGGGGGTGAATAGGCGATTTTTATGAAAGTCTTCAAAACTTGGACGCATGGTAATGGGATTGCTGAGTCCTCGTGGCTCACAGATTACTACAACTACAGTTGCAGGTACAGGTTATGCGATGATCATGACGCGAGAGCGATGCTTGCTTGTTATGGAGTTCTTCTTCTGCTTCTTCTTTGATCAGGGGATAGGTTCCAGGTCGGCAGCCTGGGCTAGCAGGGTGGATGTCGTTTGATTTTCTGTTTGTGTTTCATCCGTAGTCGGATGGTGCTCTTATGTAAGATGATGTTGTATTCGTGTGGCATTGTATGCCTCTTGTATGTATCCCCATCTATTATGTAATATTGATGTAATGATATCCACCTTGCAAAAGCGTTTCAATATGCAGGTCTATCCTTGGTGAGACATTTGTGTTCCTTTTGGATAGGGTCGCATATTGGGCGTGACAGTGCGGGTATATTTTAGTTTAATTTCCATCCGTGAGATATAGATTGGACGGTCTATATTACAAGATGGCATGCGTACCATCATCACCAACTCGGTTTTTTTATAAGAGAAGAAATATAAGTATGGAGATACAAACGTATTATCGATACTTGTTTCCGTAAACTAGGATCTACATTCTATCAAACGCCTCAGCATGTGGGGCCTTAGCACAATGACTTCTCGACTGTATAAAACAAAGGCTTGCTCGTCGCCGATAAGGAGGGGGTGATGGCGGCGCGCTTTCGACTTGCTCTAGTCCTAGTAGTCATACTAGGTGGTCTGAGCACGTGTAGATTTATTCTTTTTCATGTCTCGTGTTCACCGTACAGCCAGGACTGTTGATGAATAGAGGGTAAGTTATTCACGGGGAAACCCTCGTTGAGCGTGTTTGCGAGAGAGAGAGAGAGAGAGAGAGAGAGAGAGAGACAGTGTGCGTGTTTGATATGTCTAGAGACTGAGGCAATGATAAGAGATTCTTTGTGTCTATGTGTGTGGAGGTTAGAGAGAGACATGTACATGGGGCTTTGTGTTGTGTAACGTGGAGACACATATACGCAATCAGAGAGTGAGTGTGTGAGATACACATGCGGACATGGGGAGAGATGAGGATCCAGATAAATGGGTGTTTGTGCGTGTTTGTTTGTGTTTGTGTGCGCGTTTGTGTGTGAGAGGGAGTGTCTGTATGTGGAGTAGAGAGACCACTAATGATGTAAACCTAGTATAAGGGAAGGGGGAATGGTGTGACATGTGACTTAGCGGGATAGCATGGGTGCAAGCGGGGGAGCATACTATTTGGAAGAGACATTGAGTGTGTGTGGGAGAGGGGTGTGAGAGCGAGAGAGAGAGAGAGCTAGTGACAGAGAGAGAGAGGAAGACAGGGGGAGAGAGGGGTCGTTTGTGTCCATAAATGGCGCATAGATAGGGAGACAATGTTGATGTTGTTCGAAATTGGCCTATGTACGGACACGCAAGGGAAGCGAGTCATCATGTGTGTGATAGGGACTTCATGAGAGATCTAGAATAGATGGTGTATAGAACAACGTGTGAGATTGAGAAAGATGATACATTAGGGAGCTATGGAAAGATTCACGACATATATGTATACAAGGAAGGAGCTGGGGCGGGTCCGCATGTGGGAGAGATAGAAAGAGGAGAGTGGTGCACAAGGAGACAAAGTGTGCTTGTTTGTAGTGGGGATGGTGTGTGAGGTGAGTGTGCGAGAACCACATAACTAGGGAGATAGAGATTTGGGGGTGACGTTTTGTGTGTATGGGAAAGATACACTCTACATAGTGCGTGTGCTTGGGAAAGAGAGATGTCGGGAGACCTAGAGAGTGGGGGAAGAGATGTGTGCATGCCCGAGAGACAAAGTGATAGAGACCTATATTGGGGTCCGGACTTTAGAAGAGAGAGGGGTGTTAATGTGCTCGTGTGTTTGTTTCTAGGGGAGAGAATGACTTGTGTGTGTGTGGGGGGGGGGGTTGGCTTCAGATAAAGAGTGAGGTGTCTATATTTGAGGGACTTTAGTGTAATTGAGATATATATGGTCAATAGTGTGCGCACTCATGGTTGATCAATTTGTTTCACAGTTTGGACTATGAGATAACGATACTTTTGAACATGCATGATATACCTTGATGTACCAGAATTACAAACCTAAGATTGGAATTTTGGAATTCGACTCCATTGTTAGCTTTTGTAATTCATTTAAACGGAGGTACATTTTTTAAGCCGGGATTTCGTGATTTCAAATTCATATATCGAACCTAGGGATATACACATACGGGCATGTTCAAACTTTATAATCATCCACTTTATTCATACACATACACACTTTTTCTTTTGTCATCATATTTAGGATAAACACATTTGGAATTTCATTTGAATTGGACCGTATGATAGTATTTGCTTGTACTAGCTCAATGATCCATACTTGAATTTAATGGACAATCTAAGTTTCGAGTTGGAGACATTGATTTTCAAAACTTGCACTTTTTTGAGTGCAAAACAAACAAATTATCATCCATGATATCATAGTCGGCCATACAAGAGCAGAATATAATTTCAGGCGCCAAAAGCTTTCAAACTTCCCACTCACGTTGAAATATCTCACGCCCGAAAGTTTAGCCCTGCGATATTCCTTTTTAACCCGTGCCACATGAACGGAAAAGGGCTGCTTTGGTAACTCCATTGTTTTCCCCTCTTTTCCCCCAACACTCTTCCCAGAGCCCCTCCCCTTCCCCTCCCCGACCCCCCAACCACGGCAAGCCGCCGAATCTAGTCCTCCGCCGTAGCGGTGGACCTCACACCCCGTCGGATCTACCTTCCGCACCTTGGAACCCCCAACTGCCAACTCACCACTTCACCTGAGCCGCTTCAGCGACTGGCTTGTCCACCGCTCTAGATCTCCTTGACCGCCATCATGGTCCACCGCACCGGATCTGCTTAACCGGCGCCCCTCGTCCACCACAGTGTAGGCCCTTCACTGACTCCCTCGTCCGCCCCATCGCTGGCCCTTCATACAAGCCCTCGTCCACCACAACAGATCCACCTCACCGAAAGCATTATACACCACGCCCGACAAAGCCTTCGTCCACTGCACCGGACTTGCTCCACAGATGCCATATTGAACTCCATCGGCCCTGCTTTACCGACGCTGCAGCCTCATCAGGTTATTTCGATTTGTACTCCTTCGATTTTTCTCTTCTTTGTCGTGCAACTGTTCACTTACCACAGATGAGCTTTCTTGTATGTCGACAGGCGCCGCAACCGAAGCACCGGAGCCGCTTCAACGACGGCGACAGCCGGCCCAAACGAAACCGCAACACGAGCACCATCGACGATCCTTAGCTATCAAGTATGACAACGATACCCGTACACCGCCAAGAATTAGGTACTATTATCCAACGGCCGGCGCCTACGTTCAGTTTCTTAGCCTAAGCACCGCACCTTTGAGTTTCTTCAGGGCATCATTCAATTTTTAATGAGACGCGTTATTCTGCTTGCACCTGTAGGGCCATACTTCTGGCAGTGAACATGTTACATGTGCTAAATTACATACCAGTGCACATCTATACCTACTAATAAAAGAAATAGGCATTCTTAGTCCGTAATGCTATTTTATAGAAAACTCCCTGATGTTTCTTACATTAAACCCACATCACATATCAAATGTTTTTTAAAGTACTCATATCTTCTTAAAACATATTATATATGGAATTTGATGAAAAAAATATAGAATCTGAATGTGATGTTATTTTACCTGTTAACCATTTAAAAAAATACTATCTAGGGTGCAATCTTAATCAACAGTGCATTATCCGTCTTTCTTTCACGGTAATGATCCGGATAGTGGATGAACATCTTAGCAAAATCAGGATTGGAGACGAAATTGAAGATCACTTGCTCGTTTCTTCCAAGCCGTGTTTAAATAGAAGACATGTGAAATTTTGAACTAGCGCTTTTGTAAGGAAAGACCATGTTTGTTTGGGTCATAGCTGCAAATACTCAGATTATACATTTTTTTGTAAATTAAAAGTGCGTGTTATTCTTTTCTCCCGTTGCAACGCACGGACCCTTTTGCTAGTATAGTTAATATGCTTTAGTTTTGTCCTAAGTACTACTATACTTCCTAGATATCACTTCCTACTATTTTACTTCTTGCATGCTATTTTTATGATAATGGTGTTGTTCTGATGACACCTATTGGTTCCATCAGACTGCTTCATGTTCTCTATGCTTAATTACACATCAGCAAACTAGCATGTGGTTCCGCTACTTTTTGTTCGTTTTACCTACATTTTTTGATGCTAGCTATTACATTACTGCTCCTAGCCTCTGTTCATTACTTTTGTGTGTGTTCTTGATCTTCCCAAGTTGCATGACTAATTTGATGCTTCTATTAATTATTGAGCTGCCAACCCATCAAGCAAAATATTTGTTCTTTTGGGGCTGGCACCTCGAACAAGTATAAAAATAGAGGGAAGCAGATATATTGTCGTGCATGCACACACCCTTATTTCATTAGTTTAGATGAACCATTGATGATCAATTCAAACCAGTGCATGCGATTAAAATTAATTTTACCTAAACAGAGGGTGCATAATAAACTACAACAACTAGATTTGCAACCACGGGATGCTGATGATATCTTCAAAGAACATTGCAACAGCAGCGAGGCTTCACAGCAACATATGGTAAGCCAGTGTGTTTTAGTACATGTGTAATGTAATGCGAGTGGGATGCTTTCTTGGCTTGTGCCCTCAACCTATAATCCTACAGAATTACAAATAGTTCAGTTGTCTGCTTTGCTGTATTGCTTGATTCGAATGCTTGTTTGTTACTTGTTACGCTATACCTGAGTTGGCCAATATGTCAGCAGTGCCTACTGTACTATCGTAAAGAAATGCATGCCTAGTTCATTTGAGTCCTTAACTTTTCCTCTGAACTTCATCACAAGACTTTCTTCATAGATTATATGAGGCCACACTGTTAAGTGCTTTCTCAGATTATTTTAACTTCTTAGATGCCTTGGTACACTCCCTTTCAACTAGGGATGTCAACTGGGTCCTGTTTAATCCCGATTAAAGTCACTAGTGGTATGATATTTCAAAAGAGTTTTTGTTTTTTGAGGTAAATGAACTAGGGAGCTAGCAAAAACTAACTAGATGGGACTAGAAGATGTCATTTATTTGCCACTCACATCCCTAGTTTCATCTTACCATTTTAATTTCTTTTCAGCTGATGCTGCTTTGAACCATTTAAATATAGCTTGCCATGATCGACAACAATTCGTGTGTCGTTTACCATGTAAGCTTACTGCCTAGATCATGCGATAACTATCTCTTACTTATGTACAGCGGAAATCTTTCAGTATGTCGTTCACACTAGGACACAATGTACAACCCCAGATTCTATTTGTGGAAGCAGTGCATCATCCATGTTACCAGATGGTAGTTCTTCAGAGGCAACACCACTAGAGAGCAGTCTGAGCACAGATATTATAGTTCTTGAGGCTCTACTAGAGGGAGAAAGAGATGGTGTCGCCATGAATGAGGTAATCTTGATCTTGAGGATAGAAATTATGCAATTAGTGGCACGCATTATGCAAGCAACCCAAGAATTGGTGGAAATAAGAATGTTGCATTTGAAGACGGAGGAGGTCCTGCTGTTTATGCTATCTGAAGCCGAGGGTAATCCCGGTTCTTCTTTAGATACCAGTTGAAATTGTCATTAGATTATTATACTTGATGTTGTGTCATGTATCTGAATGGGTTATGTTGTAAGACCCCCTATGTTGTCCATGTGTTGTAATGTGATGACGCACAAGTGTAGGGGATCTATCTTAGTCCTTTCGATAAGTAAGAGTGTCGAACCCAACGAGGACCAGAAGGAAATGATAAGCGGTTTTCAGTAAGGTTTTCACTGCAAGCACTGAAATTGTAGGTAATAGATAGTTTTGCGGTAAGATAAATTGTAACGAGTAACAAGAAATGAAAGTAAATAAAGTGCAGCAAGGTGGCCCAATCCTTTTATAGCAAAGGACAAGCCTGGACTATTTCTTATAATGAGAAAAGAGCTCCCGATGACACATAGGAATTATCGTCAAGCTAGTTTTCATCACGCTCATATGATTCGCGTTCAGTACTTTGATAATTTGATATGTGGGTGGGCCGGTGCTTGGGTACTGCCCTTACTTGGACAAGCATCCCACTTATGATTAACCCCTATTGCAAGCATACGCAACTACAAAAGAAGTATTAAGATAAACCTAACCACAACATTAAACATATGGATCCAAATCAGCCCCTTACGAAGCAACACATAAACTAGGGTATAAGCTTCTGTCACTTTAGCAACCCATCATCTACTTATTACTTCCCAATGCCTTCCTCTAGGCCCAAATAATGGTGAAGTGTCGTGTAGTCGACGTTCACATAACACCACTAGAGGAAAAGACAACATACATCTCATCAAAATATCGAACGAATACCAAATTCACATGACTACTAATAGCAAGACTTCACCCATGTCCTCAGGAACAAACGTAACTACTCACAAAGCATATTCATGTTCATAATCAGAGGAGTAATAATATGCATTAAGGATCTAAACATATGATCTTCCACCAAGTAAACCAATTAACATCAATTACAAGGAGCAATCAACACTACTAGCAACCCACAGGTACCAATTTGTGGTTTTGATACAAGATTGGATACAAGAGATGAACTAGAGTTTTGAGAGGAGATGGTGCTGGTGAAGATGTTGATGGAGATTGATCCCCTCCCGATGAGAAGATCATTGGTGATGACGATGGTGATGATTTCCCCCTCCCGGAGGGAAGTTTCCCCTGCAGAACAGTTATGCCAGAGCTCTAGATTGGTTCCGCCTCGTGGTGGCGGAGTTTCGTCCCCTAAGCTTGCCCATGATTTTTTCAGGGTAAAAGGCCTTCATATAGCAGAAGATGGACACCAGAGGGCCACCATGGGGCCCAGGAGACAGGGGCGCGCCCAGTAGGGGTGGGCACGCCCCCACCCTCCTGGCCAGGGTGTGGGTCCACTCTGGTGTTTCTTTCGCTCAATAATTCTTATTAATTCCACAAATAAGTTCCTTGGAGTTTCAGGATTTTTGGAGCTGTGCAGAATAGGTTTCCAATGTTTGCTCCTTTTCCAGCCATAATTCCAGCTGTCGGCATTCCCCCTCTTCATTGTAAACCCTGTAAAATAAGAGAGAATAGCCATAAGTATTGAGATATAATGTGTAATAACAGCCCATAATGCAATAAATATTGATATAAGAGCATGATGCAAAATGGACGTATCAACTCCCCCAAGCTTAGACCTCACTTGTCCTCAAGCGAAAGCCGAAATCGAAAAATATGTCCACATGTTTAGAGATAGAGGTGTCGATAAAAATAAAATGCGGACATGAGGGCATCATGATCATGCTTATAACAACAACATAAATAGATTTTGTCATATGAATTCTTATGCTCAAGTAACAATCAATTCACAATGTCAAGTATGGTTCAGAAACTTCATTGGGAACTAACAAACTATAATCTCAGTCATTGAAGCAATTGCAATTTATCATAACATCAGAAAGAGTCAAGAATAGAGCTTTTCAGCAAGTCCACATACTCAAATATCATGTAGTCTTCTACAATTGCTAACACTCACGCAATACTTGTGTTTATGGAGTTTCAGCCGGACACTAAGAAAGATAGGGGCTTATTGTGTTGCCTCCCAATGTATTCACCTTTGGGTGATGTCAACAATAATAGTCCATGCTAACTTACATCCAATTGGATATATATATCATGATCTTTCAAACACGAGGAGCTTGCCAAAGGATAAAATGAAAAAGGGAAAGGTGAAGATCACCTTGACTCAAACATAAAGTAAAAACATAAAGTAAAAGATAGGCCCTTCGCAGAGGGAAGCAGAGGTTGTCATGTGCTTTTAGGGTTGGATGCATGAAATCTTAATGCAAAAGAACGTCACTTTATATTGCCACTTGTATGTGGACCTTTATTATGCAGTCTGTCGCTTTTATTGCTTCCACAACAAGATCGTATAAAGCTTATTTTCTCTGAACTAATAAGTCATACATATTTAGATAGCAATTTTTATTGCCTGCAACATGACAACTTACTTGAAGGATCTTACTCAATCCATAGGTAGGTATGGTGGACTCTCATGGCAAAACTGGGTTTAAGGATATTTGGAAGCACAAGTAGTATCTCTACTTGGTGCAAGGGATTTGGCTAGCATGAGGGGGAAAGGCAAGCTCAACATGTTTGGAAGGTCAATGACAATATACTTTAACTGAGATGTGAGAAAATATAAACCATTACATTGTCTTCCTTTTCCAACATCAACTCTTTTAGCATGTCATTCTTAATGAGTGCTTCATAGTCATAAAAGATGTCCAAGATAATATATTTGTATGTGAAACCTATGTTTCCTTATTACTTCCTATTAATTGCAACGATGACCAAAACTACGTTTGTCAACTCTCAACAACTTTTACGCCTCATACTTTCTATGTGTGAAGTTATTACTCTCCATAAGATCAATATGAACTATTTTATTCTTTCTATTCTTTCTACTTCCTCAAGATCATAGCAAAATAGCAAGGCCCTTGACTCAACACTAATCTTTATTATAGATAGCTCACGGACTCGATTACATAAAGAGATCATGAAGCAAAACTCAAAGCTACTTGATACTAAAACTTCAATCTACTAGATCAAGATACTACTAAAAGGATCAAACTAAATAAAACGGTAAAGATAGGAGTGTGATGGTGATACGATACCGGGGCACCTCCCCTAAGCTCGGCAGTTGCCAAGGGGAGTGCCCATACCCATGTGATTATGTCCTCGGAGGTGGTGAAGTAGGAGTTGTTGATGATGTAGGCTTGTCGTCCATCTTCCAAGGCATAGGCTCACCATCATAGAAGGATGATCGAGTCTCCGGGATCCATAAATCTGCAGCCAAACTCATCCTCTTGAATCTATATTCATACTCATGGTTCTGGTTTTGCAGGTCATAGATCTGGGCTTGGAGGTGCTCGATTTTCTCTTGAAGCTTGAAGGTGGTCTCCCCAATGACTTTGGCATCTAGCTTGTGGTTGTTGGTGAACTCTGTGATCATCATCTGGTTGGCATTGAGTCCATGCTCCACCATCCCTTGGCACTTGAAAACTTGCTGCTCCACGGCTTTGAGCTTTGTCTCCACGCTTCCGGTACAACTTGGTCCCTCCACATCGCGGATGTGCAGCACCCCCTCCCGCATCTCAATGGTTTGAGGGTGTTGCAGTACCTCCGCGAGATAGGGGTTGATAACCCTCTCGGAAAACTTGTCCTTGGGAGCTCTTGGAGACGCCACGATGCTCTCGATCTGTAACAGAAATAGCTCGAAACGAAAACACAGGATATTTGCATGATACGTTGGTCAAAACCTTCAGGAGTTTGTATAATGAATTTTTACCGACCAAAATACGTAATGTGCAAGAAAACGGAGTCCGGGAGACACACGAGGTGGCCACGAGACTGGGGGGCGCGCCCAGGAAGGGTGGGCGCACCCTCCACTCTCGTGGAGGCCTCGTGTCCTTCCCGGACTGCTTCTTTCTCCGTAAAATTCTTAAATATTCCAAAACTGATAAAAATTGCCATTAGAACTGTTTTGGAGTCGGTTTACTTACCGTACCACATAATTATTCCTTTTCGGAGTCTGGAACGTTCTGGAAAGTGTCCCTTATGTATTCCTCCGGGGTTACGGTTTCAACAATATTAGTTTCAACATTAATAGGATTACCTGAGATATAATGTTTAATTATTTCACCGTTAACCACCCTCGGACATGTGCCTTCAAAGTTGTTGATTTTTATGGCACCGGAACGATAGACCTCCCCGATAACGTAAGGACCTTCCCATTTAGAAAGAAGTTTTCCTGCAAAAAATCTTAAACGAGAGTTGAATAGTAACACATAATCACCTACGTTAAACTCACGCTTTTGTATCCTTTTATCATGCCAGCGTTTGACTTTTTCTTTGAATAGCTTGGCATTCTCATAGGCTTGGGTTCTCCATTCATCAAGTGAGCTAATTTCAAATAACCTCTTCTCACCGGCAAGTTTGAAGTCATAGTTGAGCTCTTTAATAGCCCAATATGCTTTATGTTCAAGTTCAAGAGGTAAATGACATGTTTTTCCATAAACCATATTATATGGAGACATACCCATAGGAGTTTTGTATGCAGTTCTATAGGCCCATAATGCATCATCAAGTTTTTTGGACCAATTCTTTCTAAATCTATTGACAATCTTTTGCAAAATTAATTTGAGCTCTCTCTTGCTCAATTCTACTTGACCACTATACCGCGGATGATAAGGAGATGCGATTCTATGATTAACGTCATACTTAGCAAGCATCTTACGGAAGGCACCATGAATAAAATGTGAACCACCATCAGTCATAAGATATCTAGGGACTCCAAACCTTGGAAAAATAACTTCTTTAAGCATTTTAATAGAAGTGTTATGATCAGCACTACTAGTTGGAATAGCTTCTACCCACTTAGTAACGTAATCAACAACAACGAAAATATGAGTGTAACCATTAGAGGTAGGAAAAGGTCCCATATAATCAAAGCCCCAAACATCAAACGGTTCAATAACAAGAGAGTAATTCATAGGCATTTCTTGACGTCTACTAATATTACCAATTCTTTGACATTCATCACAAGATAAGAAAAACTTACGAGCATCTTTGAAGAGAGTAGGCCAATAAAAACCAGATTGTAATACCTTATGTGCAGTTCTATCTCCAGCGTGGTGTCCTCCATAGGATTCAGAGTGACACTTGCGTAGGATCTATTCCTGTTCATGCTCAGGTACACAACATTTAATAACACCATCTACTCCTTCTTTATAAAGGTGTGGGTCATCCCAGAAGTAATGTCTTAAATCATAGAAGAACTTTTTCTTTTGTTGGTATGTGAAACTAGGTGGTATAAATTTAGCAACAATGTAATTAGCATAATCAGCATACCAAGGAGCAGTACGAGAAGCATTAATGACCGCTAATTGTTCATCAGGAAAGCTATCATCAATAGGCGTTGGGTCATCAAGAACATTCTCTAACCTAGACAAGTTATGCAGAGCGGGTTCTCAGCTCCCTTTTATCAATAATATGCAAATCAAATTCTTGGAGCAAGAGAACCCATCTAATGAGTCTAGGCTTAGCATCTTTCTTTTCCATAAGATATTTAATATCAGCATGATCAGTGTGAATAGTAACTTTGGAATCAACAATATAAGGTCTAAACTTATCACATGCAAAAACAACTGCTAAGAACTCTTTTTCGGTAGTAGCATAATTTCTCTGGGCAGTATCAAGAGTCTTACTAGCATACTGGATAACATTCAATTTCTTATCAACTCTTTGCCCTAGAACAACACCTATAGCATAATCACTAGCATCACACATAATTTGAAAGGGTAAATTCCAATCAGGTGGCTGAATAATAGGTGCAGTGATCAAAGCTTTCTTAAGTATTTCAAATGCTTCTACACAATCATCATCAAAGACAAAGGGAATATCTTTTTGTAATAAATTAGTCACAGGCCTAGAGATTTTAGAAAAGTCCTTAATGAACCTCCTATAAAAACCGACATGACCAAGGAAACTTCTTATACCTTTTATGTCCTTGGGACATGGCATCTTTTCAATAGCATCAACTTTGGCTTTATAAACTTCAGTACCTCTCTCGGAAATCTTATGCCCCAAAACAATGCCTTCATTAACCATAAAGTGACACTTTTCCCAATTCAAGACGAGACTAGTTGTTTCGCATCTCTGCAAAACTTGATCAAGGTTGCTCAAGCAATCATCAAAAGAGGATCCATAAACGGAGAAATCATCCATGAATACGTCACAAATCTTTTCACAAAAGTCAGAGAATATAGCCATCATACATCTTTGAAAGGTAGCAAGTGCATTACATAAACCAAAAGGCATACGTCTATAAGCAAAAGTACTGAAAGGGCAAGTAAAAGTGTTTTTGATTGATCCTTCGCCGATACAGGTATTTGAGAGAAACCAGAATAACCATCTAGAAAGCAGAAATGTGTGTGTTTGGATAGTCTTTCTAGCATTTGATCAATAAAAGGTAAAGAGTATTGATCTTTCTTTGTACCTTTATTTAATTTGCGGAAATCAGTTACCATCCTATAACCTGTAATAATTCTTTGTGGAATCAATTCATCTTTATCATTAGGAACAATGGTAATACCTCACTTTTTAGGAACACAATTATAGGGCTTACCCAATCACTGTCAGCAACGGGATAAATTATACCTGCCTCAAGGAGCTTTAGTATCTCCTTTCTTACGACTTCTTTCATCTTAGGATTCGATCGTCGTTGAAGATCTCTAACTGGTTTAGCATCGTCCTCCAAATTGATTTTGTGTTGGCATAACGTGGGACTAATGCCCTTGAGATCATCCAGAGTATATCCAATAGCAGCACGGTGCTTCTTCAGAGTTTTCAATAATCTTTCTTCTTCTTGCTCTGAAAGGTTAGCACTAATAATAACAGGATATATTTTCTTCTCATCAAGGTAAGCATACTTAAGATTACGAGGTAATGGTTTGAGTTCAAACACGGGATCACCCTTGGGTGGAGGGGGATCCCCTAGAATTTCAACGGGTAGGTTGTGTTTCAGCGTAGGTTCCTGTTGAAGGAACACTTTATCTATTTCCCTTCTTTCCTTCATAAACATATCGTTTTCATGGTCTAGCAAATATTGTTCTAACGGATCAGTAGGAGGCACGGCAATATAAGCAAGACCAATAATCTCATTCTTACTAGGTGATTCTCTATCACGAGGTTGTCTATGAAACTTAGCAAAATTAAACTCATGAGACATACCCTCTAAGCCAATTGTAACAGTATCCTTTTCACAACCAATCCTAGCATTAACTGTATTTAAGAAGGGTCTACCAAAAATAATGGGACAAAAGTCATCTTGTGGGGAACCAAGAACAAGAAAATCAGCAGGGTATTTAACCTTCCCACACAACACTTCAACATCTCTAACTATCCCAACTAGTTTAACGGTATCCCTATTATCAAGCTTAATAGTAACATCAATATCTTCTATTTCAGTGGGTGCAATGTCATGCATAATTTCTTTATATAAATCATAGGGTATTGCACTAGCAGTAACACCCATATCACATAAGCCATGATAACAATGATCTCCTATTTTAACAGATATAACAGGCATGCCTACCACAGGTCTATGTATCTTAGTATCTGGTCTAACAATATTAGCAGTCTCACCACAGAAATAAATAACATGCCCATCTAAATCATCATCCAAGAGATCTTTAACCATAGCAATACTAGGTTCAACTTTAATTTGCTCAGGAGGTGTATAAGTCCAAGTATTACTCTTACGAACAACAATCAAAGATAAAGGGAAGACCTTCCTTTTGACAACATCATTGGTATTACCTGCAAGCTTAAATAATCCACAAACTTCATCCACAAAGATAAGGTGTAAATCGGGGTGCAATGTTCCATCTCCTGCAAAGGGATTAGCTAGCAGTTTCTCTATCATACCCGAAGGAATCTCAAAGTAAATATTTTCAGTAGGTTCAGTATGTTGAGGAGCAACTCTTTGATCTTCTGGTCAGGGTGAAGATACCCCAAACAAGCCCCTCAAAGGATTATTTTCCATAGTAATAATTAACAGAAAATTTCAGCACACTATATAAATGTTTCCTTACCAAGTTTCACTCACCAAAAGCGCTACACTCCCCGGCAACGGCGCTAGAAAAGAGTCTTGATGACCCACAAGTGTAGGGGATCTATCGTAGTCCTTTCTATAAGTAAGAGTGTCGAACCCAACAAGGATCAGAAGGAACTGATAAGCGGTTTTCAGTAAGGTTTTCATTGCAAGCACTGAAATTGTAAGTAATAGATAGTTTTGTGGTAAGATAATTTGTAACGAGTAACAAGCAATGAAAGTAAATAAAGTGTAGCAAGGTGGACCAATCCTTTTTGTAGCAAAGGACAAGCCTGGACAATTTCTTATAATGAGAAAAGAGCTCCCGAGGACACATGAGAATTATCGGCAAGCTAGTTTTCATCACGCTCATATGATTCACGTTCGGTACTTTGATAATTTGATATGTGGGTGGACCGGTGCTTGGTTACTACCCTTACTTGGACAAGCATCCCACTTATGATTAACCCCTATTGCAAGAATCCGCAACTACAGAAGAAGTATTAAGGTAAACCTAACCACAACATTAAACATAAGAATCCAAATCAGCCCCTTATGAAGCAACGGATAAACTAGGGTTTAAGCTTCTGTCACTCTAGCAACCCATCACCTACTTATTACTTCCCAATGCCTTCCTCTAGGCCCAAATAATGGTGAAGTGTCATGTAGTCGACGTTCACATAACACCACTAGAGGAAAAGACAACATACATCTCATCAAAATATCGAACGAATACCAAATTCACATGACTACTAATAGCAAGACTTCACCCATGTCCTCAGGAACAAACGTAACTACTCACAAAGCATATTCATGTTCATAATCAGAGGAGTAATAATATGCATTAAGGATCTGAACATATGATCTTCCACCAAGTAAACCAATTAGCATCAACTACAAGGAGTAATCAACACTACTAGCAACCCACAGATACCAATTTGTGGTTTTGATACAAGATTGGATACAAGAGATGAACTAGGGTTTTGAGAGGAAATGGTGTTGGTGAAGATGTTGATGGAGATTGACCCCCTCCCGATGAGAGGATCGTTGGTGATGACGATGGTGATGATTTCCCCCTCCCGGAGGGAAGTTTCCCCGACAGAATAGCTCTGTCCTAGCTCTAGATTGGTTCCGCCAAGGTTCCGCCTTGTGGCGGCAGAGTTTCGTCTCGTAAGCTTGCCCACGATTTTTTCCAGGGTAAAAGCCTTCATATAGCAGAAGATGGATACCGGAAGGCCACCAGGGGACCAGGAGACAGGGGGCGCGCCCACGCGCCCCGTAGGGGTGGGCGCGCCCCCCACCCTCCTGGCCAGGGTGTGGGCCCCCTTTGGTGTTTCTTTCGCTCAATAGTTCTTATTAATTCCAAAAATAAGTTCCGTGGAGTTTTAGGATTTTTGGAGCTGTGCAGAATAGGTTTCCAATGTTTGCTCCTTTTCCAGCCAGAATTCCAGCTGCCGGCATTCCTCCTCTTCATGGTAAACCCTGTAAAATAAGAGAGAATAGCCATAAGTACTGAGATATAATGTGTCATAACAGCCCATAATGCAATAAATATTGATATAAAAGCATGATGCAAATGGATATATCATAATGATCCGGATTTTTTAGGCGAGGTAAACCTCAGTACTTGTATGATTGACATAAGGTGAACTGTTTTTCGTGTGAGCATATTGGATTGGATGAAATAACTATTTGACTCAAAGTGTATCCAACCTACTGAATTCAAAGATCACTGCATTTCTAAATCATAATCATATATAAAGGTGGAATAAATCTTTGTTGTGGTTTTGAAGAAATAAATAACAAAATGTAGAATTATCTGTGGATATTCGTAATCAAATGCAAATTGGATTTGAATTTAGTTGCCAAGGCCCAGGACAAACGTGAATCCTAATTCTCCCAAGTTTTGAACGAAGCAGCTAAACACCCACTATAATTTGTGGGCTTCCTGAAGCAAGTGTTTGTAAGATGGAAATTACTGTCTACCCCTCACACTTGACATCCTTATCGACCGGATTTACACTGCTGTCGATAGGGGTAGACTAGTAACTTCAATTAGAGGTGACGCAACGGCCTCTGAGCCCATTCAGACACGGTGGGCGCCAAACATGGACGGCAAAACACATTTGATCCAAGCTCGTCCGAAAGACATGTGTCTCTCCCTCCATTTCCCCATTCATACACGGTGGGCGGCAAAACAAACTCTCCTTGTCTGAAATCGATGTAGGCTAATATTTTTAATAGGGGCAGATGTGTAACTTCCCTCAGACGTGACACAACCGCCCTACCTGTCAGCCCCGTTCACACACTGTGGGCGCCAACCGTTGGCGGAAAAACACCCTCTCCTCGCCCGAAATCATTACCGGCAAATATTTGGGAGATGCAAGATTACAGTCCTATCCACAACTGACATGATGTCCGAAATTTTAAATGGGGGATAAGTTCATAACTTTCCCACATTTCAGACAAGTGCGTCCCAAAGTTTGAGATCCCTCTCCCCCTCCATTTCCCCATTCATATACCGTCGGCGCCACGACAACCTCCCCACTACGGGGAGCCTCCTCCGTCCGCCACCCCATCCTCCACCTTGCCGGAGCCGCTACCCCTACCCCGTCGTCCACTGCAAGAGATGAACGTCTCTCATCCACGGCGCCGGACCAGGATCCTTTCATCGCGTCCTCTCGCTTCATTGGCGGCGACGTCCACCTTGCCGTTGCCGCTCCTATGACCGCCTCATCCACGGCAACAAGATTTATCCCCCGACCGGGCCGTCTACCGTCTAAAGTCTTGTTCCCCGCTGTCGATAGCCATTGCACCCGTAGCACCCTCAATGTATCAGCAGAGGCCTACACGGCATCGCAAGAGAGGTGGTACTCTTCCTTATGTGCTTAAGTTATTGATCTCACCCGGAAAATAGATTGTAAATTGCTTACTATACTTTTCTTGTCCCTACGAAATCGTAGTGGCTAGTTGAAAGCAAGCATTGGTTGCGAAGTAGCTTTGTACGGTTTGCACCTTCAGATCCGCCATGGCATGGTCACTATACTCGTAAAGCTTATGCTTTCCCCCTTTATATTCACTACCATCATCATAGGTGCTTCGTGTCGTGCTAGCACTGCTCCTCAAGACCTCAACCCAAAGCTTACGTGTTGAAATACAAATATGATATGATGCTCATATCACTAAAACAGAGAATGTTTAATTGGTCACCTAATGTTCCTATATTCATTTCGAAAAGCATGTGCGCCACCCACTGGTCCAGCTAGTTCCACTTTCCTGATTTTACTCTTGATGCTTAGGGTTTTCCCCTTTTATCTACTCTACTATGATCTGCGTAGGTGCTTTCTAGCATTACTCACCCTTCAACCTAAACAACACAACTCTCAAAATTCCAAAGCTTAGTTGTCCAAATATGATTGTGATATGATACTGATATTAGTTAACACACACATTTAATTGGTTAGCTAAAGGTCCCACTTGAGTTTCCAAGTGCATGTCGCGATATATGGAGAGACAGCAAAATTGCATTTCTTTGTCAATTGTTGACTGTACTTTCTTGAGCATATCAAATCTTAGTTGTTATTTCAAAGCATACATCGGTTGCTAACTACCCTTTGTGCAGTTTGCAGCTTCAGATCTGCCATCCCACTGCCACGGTCAACACTATACTGATCATGCTTATGGTTTCCCCATTTTATGATGACCACGGTCAGCCTACGTGGTTCGTGTCGTAATAGCACTGCACCACCCATCGAGCTAAACAAGCTTAGTTGTACAAAATCAAATATGATATTATGTTGATATTAGTAAAACTGAGAGATGTTTAATTGGTCAGCTAAATGTTCCTACTTTAGTTTTGAAATGCATGTGAGCCACATATAGAGATACCGGAAGGAATAGTATTTCTCCGTGCGCTCTGGTTCGTCATATGGGTGGCCAACCGACATTGTATAGAAAGACTTGTAATATCTTCGGTCTGCTTGCTCTTATGCTCTTCTTTAAGATGATCCTCTTCTCTTGCGGTCAACTGGTCAGGTTGAGTTGTTCTCCCTTAGTATATTTTGAATTTACCAGGTCAAGTCGACTTGTTCTTCTTTACTATATGTTGAAGCTGTCATCTGCGAAGTGCCATCACTTCTGGAGCTCTCATATTTTGAGTAGTAGGCCACATTATATTAATGCACACACCAAATTACAACATGCATGGCATCTCTTAGAAGAATTGCAGAGATAGCACAAACGGATTTACAGGGAGGCAGTATTGGATTAGAATCACTTCTGCATTACAAATATAATCTCACTTGTTTTTATGTTTTCATGCATGTCATGTATTGAACATTATCAAAATGAATATGAGAATGGGTGCATGAGAGGAATATTGTGGAACAATCGACTGGCTAACAAACATGGCATGGTGGAGGATGGCCTATCTTATTCACCCATCAAGGTTCTTGCTCTAACTGGGCAAGGTTGTATTGGTCGCACATATTTTGCATCTGACCTCTTGCATTACTTCTACTTTGTTACACCATCTTCTTAGTTTAAGCATCATATATTAGTATATGCCATAGCTATCCATTTTCTGTACCTATTCCATGTGTCATCATACTATGTTTTTACAGTCAAATGTTATTCTTTTATAATAGATGTCCAAAAGGAAGAGGGTGAGTGTAGATCCTCAAAGAGTTCAAACTAGGTATTTGGAAAAGGTAGTGATACCTGTTAAATCAGATAGATCAGTAGCCACAGAAAACACAGGCCCAACTGTACCACACTTTACCCCTACTCCAGTGGCCAAACCCCTATTAGAACTGCTGAGAGCCCAGCGTCAGGTACTGTCTATGATATCAATTCAAAATTTGAACTCCTAAACTTCTACATGCTCCTTACCTTCTCTCTTGTATGAAAACTAATTTCAGACGAATCTCCTTGCTCAAAGGATCATACGATCTCACAACAATACTGGGCTCTGCATTGCTCTTGTCAGTACCTCTTGCCCTTTTGCCTTGTAACGCTGTACTTAATTAATTGCTATTTGATTATGTATCATCAGTCCGCACCCGGGCTTCATTATCCTCTGTTTCTTCCAATATTATTTGATCTATATTTACTCTTAGCACAATGTAGAATAATGGCAGCACTTATAAAGATTTTTTTGGGGAATTTATTGAATTATCCTTCCATCAACATGGAGAAGGGATTTGTCTAGCCCATGTTAACATGTAATGAAAGTTCATCCTTCTCAAGCCTTCAAACATTGTTCTAGTATCGATTTGGATAGGCATCATTTTCTCCACTGTGTTGTTGCCGCCAGTCCCTCGCCGCTACTCTCCTCGCTCTCTGCGTTGCCGTGGCTCGAACCAACGAAGGAGAAAGGGAGGAGGAGGATGAACACGAGGACACAGTGATTTTTCCCGGCGCACGAACGCCGCCAGCCGCACGAACGGCCTCTTCCTCGAGCACAAACTCGAGCCACACACACAAACGAGCAGTACATCGGAGGGCCTTTTATACCCAGGTGCATACACACCATCCGGCCACAACACCGGCCACTAACTCCACGTACACACACACGCGCCAGCCACCAACCAGCTAACCCATGCACACGCATGCACTAACTAACCTTGACTCTACCTTATCTGGACTAACCAGATCACAAAGGAACGAGCAAACCATGCACATGAGTGACTCGGTCTCCAGTGAACATAAGCTGTCGGAGTAATGGGCCATGGGTAGGCAGACCCAGGACCGAAGATCTTTCAAGACATCGGGGCAGGCCGCTCCCCTCAGCCGAGTCCCCGCAGGGCGACCTTCGGGAAGGCCGAGTCCCAGCTGGCGACCTTCGAAGGACCGAGTCCCCAGACGGCGACTCCAGACCAAGCCGACTCGGGCTTGCGACCTCTCAAGGGCCGACTCGAGAGTCGGCCCGCGACCTTCCACAAAGCCAACGCAGGGTACAGCCCGGCGTGGCTGTCCCCTCGACCCACGGGAGGGGGGGCATGGCTCTGATGAGCCGTGTCACGGGAGATCTCCGGTGGGCGCGCATTTGTTGCCATGCCACCTCGACCTCACCACGAGCACGCACGCAAGATCGTACCCACGACGGCGGCGCGACGGCCAAGATCACCGGGCCCTCCGTCGGTGAGATAGAAGAGCTCGGCGGAGAGTCCAAGACGGCCCTACAGAGTCGGCCACCCCGAGTCGGCCGCCTCTGGCGAGGCCCCACAAGCCATAAACCAGATTGACGGGAGTGGCAACAAGTGATCACCGACAGTGGCGGCACTGCTCCCACGACCCCACGACCGAGCTGCGTCATCAAGTCTGCCGATGAGTTAGTTTGTCCATGAGGCCAACCGATCGGCGGGCCCCTGTAAGTCAGCGGAGAAGACGGTACAAGAGAGATCACGATCGGGGCCACGCCATCATATTACCCTTGTACCCCGGGTAGGCCTATATAAACCCCCCGGGGCACCCATGCAAAGGGTTCGCCTTGAGTAGGTTTCCTAGACATATAGCAAGAGGGAAAGAGCTAGCCTTGCTCCTTCCTACCTCCACACAGCTCGAGGAGCACCCTTGTACTATCACCCCATAGTGACCATGCGGAGACCCCGCAGAGCAGCAGTAGGGGTATTATCTCCTCGGAGAGCCCCGGCCGGGTAAGATTATTGGCGTGCATGTCTTCGCCTCATCCGTTTCGAGCACCGCGACGTTCTACTCGCCCCCACCATGATAAGCCATCCGTTGGCATATGTCGCACCCAACCCCCGACATTTGGCGCCCACCGTGGGGCTTGGTGCACGTCGTCCGGAGATCTGTTCGGGCGGAACCCTCTTCCTCCTGGCGGCGCAGCCAGCCCGGCTTCGCTGATAAATTCTGCGTCGGCCACGCTGGCGCGTCGAAGCCGTCTGCAGCGAAGCGGCCTCGCCGAACTCCTCGGTGAGTGCGCTCTCCGACGAGCCCGCGCCGAGCACCGGCGCGGGTGGCCCCGAGAATTTTCTCGCGGGCCTCCTTGACCAGCTTCAAGTCGCCGGCGAGCCCGCCAGACTTGGAGTCCGTAAACTCCTCCGACCCGATGCTGGTCGACTCGACGCCGTGACGCTTGATACCTTCCCCACCAACGTGGTGGTCTCACGACGAGCCGCTTCAGTGCGAGGAGAGCGGCGGAAGCGCCGTCACGGACGTGCTTCGCCATCGGCCACGGCGAGCACTCAGATAAACGCCCGAGACCCGCTGCTGCGTCTCGAAGACCTTTCGCGCTCCTCCGGAGGACGCGACGGAAGAGATCTTGGAAGAACGCCGCCTTGGCTTATCGAAGCGCCAAGAAGTTGGCAAGCATGAGGCGCTTTGTCGAAGCGTACCAGCGAGGTGGATCGCGCTGTAGGTGGCACGCCGGCTCGACCGGGCCGAGCCGTCTCGCCACCCTGCGGAGAACATCCGCGCCGCCAGCGGCGCATCGAGAACGAGGACCTCGGCGGCGAAGAGCGCCGTGTGATGACGGAGCGAGTCCAGCAGCTCCTCGGCGCGTTGCTGCGCGAAGCAGCGGCGGCGGCGCCGACACGCAGCAACAGAAGAATGACGACTTACCCCTCGCCGAGATCAAAGCGCGACCTCCGGACGCCGATGGCGGAGTCCGCGGGAGGAGGAGAAAGAGCCGACCGCAAGCCCGCCGGACTCGCATCTCCATCGGCGAGACCAAGATGGCCGCCCGGCAATGGAGCGGCGAGATGATTATCTGCCTCCCCCGCCTCGGAGAGAACGACGAGTCTCCCCGCCGCCTGTCGAGCATCCGACTCTCGGAGATTGCCTTGGTCGCCGAGAGGGAGTCGGAGAAAACGACGCCCGCCACCGGATCGACCGACTCCACAGATCCTGGCGTTAGAAGAAGAAGAAGACGAACCGCCCGCCTTGCTTCGCCCCGCGCATCAAACGAGCCCTTCCCAAAGGGTTCACTCCCTCGATACGCCCAAATACACCGCTCCGTGAAGCCGAAGATTGGCCGATAGACTACTCTACGGCCGTCGGCAAGATCGCTAACGGCAACAAGCGAAGTCGCCGCAAGTATGTTCCCCTCATGCTCGAGGCACGGCCCGGACATGGCTGAACAACTGAAGCCCCGCAGCATCAACAGCTGGGTCGACTTCACGAAGCCTTCATTCGCCTTCACCAAAGACGCATACAAGCGACCTCCGAAGCCGCGCCAGCTCTCCTTGTGCGTGCAAGGCCCCGAGGAATCGACGCGACTATCTCACGCTACCGGGCGACTCAAAACTCCTGCGAGGGCGTGCGAGGTGCAGGCCATCGAGTACTTTTACGGCCGGGTGCCGAGAGGGCACCCTCCTCAAGCACAAGCTCCTCTGCGACGAGCCCGAAACCCTCGACGAGCTGCTAGTCATAGCAGACAAATACGCCACGGCCGACTCATCTATGAAGACGGAGATCCAAGTCAATGCGGCTGGCAAGGTGATCCCCCAGGCTCCCAGAACGCCGGCCGGAGACGCCGGCCGACGGCAGCAGCAGAACGAGAACAAGCGCAAGGCCCCCCAGCCGACTCCCAACAGTCGGCAGGTCGCGGCAGTCGAAGACCAGCAGCCGGAGGGGCAGCCTCCGGCCAAGCGGCAGAAGGGCGGCAAGTCCAACTGGCTGCCGGCTTTCTCCTATGAGCAGACTCTGGATGGTCCTTGCAAGTTCCACAACGCGCCAAGCCGTCAAACCATACCACCGAAAGTGCCAGCGCTCGTCGGGATCGCCAAGGAGACGGCCTCGCCCTCCGCCGCTGCGAGAACCGCCGCCGCCTCCGCCGCCTCCGCGGCCGGCGGCACGCCGATCGGCGCGGTCCAAGACGAGTTCCCGGAAGAGCACGGAGCATACGTAGTGTTCACCGATCGACAGACGGCCGGCGGGCAAAGCCGCAGCAAAGAAGAAGTTAACGCAGCGGCGGCCAAGCCCTGTGTTCATGCATTGGTCCGAGAAGCCTATCACCGAGTCGGGCGGATCACCGGAGGTGATGCCGAGTCCGGCTCTTCGCCTTGGTTCTTGGGGCGACACAGGCACCGACAAGCGGGCGCCCGCTTCTCGCGAGTCTGATAGACGGAGGCAGCAGCATAAACATCTTGTACAAGGATACCATGGAGAAGCTCGGAATCAGACGAAGGCAGCTGCAGAGCAGCCGCCTTTATTTCCATGGGATCGTGCAGGCCTCTCCTGCTTTCGCCCGTGGCAAGATTCTGATAGATGTCCTCTTCGGAGACAAAGATCACTTCCGCCGAGAACCGATCTGGTTCGAGGTGGTGGACTTGGAAAGCCCATACCACGCTCTCCTTGTTTCTCTTTCAGAGTCGTATCTCTTATGCTAGGCAGAACTTTAGGGAAGATAGTGAGCCAAACCATCTTGAGGACAGCGAGATGACCCCAAGGTCCTATCTTGATGAAGATAGTGAGTTGAAGCTACTCACCAGCAGGTGTGAGACAACCTCTGTGCAGTCGCTGCCTCAATCAGTTCAACTTCTTCAGTCTCAACTTAAAGCGGAAAGGCTTGCTTTAGCTCAGCTCCGACTTGAAGTCAAAGATGTAGTGAAGATGTTAGAGGACTACCTTGCGCACTATCGTGGGAAGGACATATGCCCTAGAGGCAATAATAAAGTTATTATTTATTTCCTTATTTCGTGATAAATGTTTATTATTCATGCTAGAATTGTATTAACCGGAAACATAATACATGTGTGAATACATAGACAAACAGAGTGTCACTAGTATGCCTCTACTAGACTAGCTTGTTAATCAAAGATGGTTAAGTTTCCTAACCATAGACAAAGGAGTTGTCATTTGATTAACAAGGTCACATCATTAGTTGAATGATCTGATTGACATGACCCATTCCATTAGCTTAGCACACGATTGTTTAGTATGTTGCTACTGCTTTTATCCATGACATATACATGTTCCTATAACTATGAGATTATGCAACTCCCGTTTACCGGAGGAACACTTTGGGTACTACCAAACGTCACAACGAATCGGGTGATTATAAAGGAGTACTACAGGTGTCTCCAAAGGCAGATGTTGGGTTGGCGTATTTCGAGATTAGGTTTTGTCACTCCGATTGTCGGAGAGGTATCTCTGGGCCCTCTCGGTAATACACATCACTTAAGCCTTGCAAGCATTACAACTAATGAGTTAGCTGTGAGATGATATATTACGGAACGAGTAAAGAGACTTACCGGTAACGAGATTGAACTAGGTATTGGATACCGACGATCGAATCTCGGGCAAGTAACATACCGGTGACAAAGGGAACAACGTATGTTGTTATGCGGTCTGACCGATAAAGATCTTCGTAGAATATGTAGGAGCCAATATGGGCATCCAGGTCCCGCTATTGGTTATTGACCGGACACGTGTCTCGGTCATGTCTACATTGTTCTCGAACCGTAGGGTCCGCACGCTTAAGGTTTCGATGACGGTTATATTATGAGTTTATGTATTTTGATGTACCGAAGAAGTTGAGTCCGGATGTGATCACGGACATGACGAGGAGTCTCGAAATGGTCGAGACATAAAGATTGATATATTGGAAGCCTATATTTGGAGTTGAATGGTTCCGGTGAAATCGAGATTTTACGAGCACCGGGGTTACGGAACCCTCCGGGGGTTAATGGGCCTTAGTGGGCCATGAGGAAGAAGAGGAGGGCCGGCCGGGGCAGGCCGCGCCCCCCCCCCTAGTCCGAATCGACAAGGAGGCGGCGCCCCCTTCCCTCTCTTCCTCCCCCAATCCTACTCCAACTAGGAAGGGGGAGTCCTACTCGGTGGGAGTAGGACTCCTCCGTCGCGCCTCCTTGGGCCGCCGCACCTCCCCTTGCTCCTTTATAAGCGGGGCATGGGGCACCCTAGGACACAAGTTTGATCTACGGATCGTTCCTTAGCCGTGTCGGTGCCCCTTCCACCATATTCCACCTCGGTCATATCGTCGCGAAGCTTAGGCGGCTTCTGCGCCGATAGAACATCAAGATCGTCACCACGCCGTCGTCTTGTGGAACTCTCCTCGACACTCGGCTGGATCGGAGTTCGAGGGGCGTCATTGAGCTGTACGTGTGTCAAGAACTGGGGCGCCGAATAACGGCGCTGGGATCGGTTGATCGCGAGGAGAACGTCGACTACTTCCTCTACGTTGTGATCGCTTCGCTTCGGTCTCGAGGGTAGGTAGACAACACTCTCCCTCTCGTTGCTATGCATCACCATGATCTTGCGTGTGCGTGGAAATTTTTGAAATTACTACGTTCCCCAGCAAAGTGGCATCGAGCCTAGGTTTTTATGGTTTGATGTTTTGCAGAGTAGAACACAAGTGAGTTGTGGGCGATACAAGTCATACTACCTACCAGCATGTCATATTTTGGTTCAGCGGTATTGTGAGATGAAGCGGCCGGACCGACATTACGCGTGCGCTTACGCGAGACTGGTTTCACCGTTCTGAGCACTTGTGCTTAAAGGTGACCGGCGGGTGTCTGTCTCTCTCACTTTAGTTGAACCGGTATGGCTACGCCCGGTCCTTGAGAAGGTTAAACGCGAGTCTATTTGACGAAATATCGTTGTGGTTTTGATGCGTGGGTGAGATTGGTTCTTGCTTAAGCCCGTAGCAGCCACGTAAAATTTGCAACAACAAAGTAGAGGACCTCTAACTTGTTTTTGCGGGGCATGTTCGATGTGATATGGTCAAGGCGTGATGCTATATTTTGTTGTATGAGATGATCATGTTTTGTAACCGGTTATCGGCAATCGGCTGGAGCCATATGGTTGTCGCTTTATTGTATGAAATGCAAGCATACGTAATTGCTTTACTTTATCACTAAGCGGTAGCGATAGTCGTAGAAGCAATAGATGGCATAAACGACAACGATGCTACGATGGAGATCAAGGTGTCGCGCCGGTGGCGATGGTGATCACGACGGTGCTTGGAGATGGAGATCACAAGCACAAGATGATGATGGCCATATCATATCACTTATATTGATTGCATGTGATGTTTATCCTTTATGCATCTTATGTTGCTTTGATTGACGGTAGCATTTTAAGATGATCTCTCACTAAAATTATCAAGTAGTGTTCTCCCTCAGTATGCACCGTTGCCAAAGTTCGTCGTGACGAGACACCACGTGATGATCGGGTGTGATAAGCTCTACATCCATCTACAACGGGTGCAAGCCAGTTTTGCACACGCAGAATACTCAGGTTAAACTTGACGAGCCTAGCATATGCAGATATGGCCTCGGAACACGGAGACCGAAAGGTCGAGCGTGAATCATATAGTAGATATGATCAACATAAGATGTTCACCATTGAAAACTACTCCATCTCACGTGATGATCGGTTATGGTTTAGTTGATTTGGGTCACGTGATCACTTAGATGACTAGAGAGATGTCTGTCTAAGTGGGAGTTCTTAAGTAATATGATTAATTGAACTTAAATTTATCATGAACTTAGTCCCGTAGTATTTTGCAAATTATGTTGTAAGATCAATAGCTTGCGTTGTTGCCTTCATATGTTTATTTTGATATGTTCCTAGAGAAATTGTGTTGAAAAATGTTAGTAGCAATGATCTGATTGGATCCGTGATCCGAGGTTTATCCTCATTGCTGCACGTAAGAATTATGTCCTTAATGCACCGCTAGGTGATGGACCTATTGCAGCGGCGGATGCGGACGTTATGAGCGTTTGGCTAGCTCAATATGATGACTACTTGATAGTTTTGTGCACCATGCTTTATGGCTTAGAATCGGGACTTCAAAGATGTTTTGAACATCATGGACCATATGAGATGTTCCAGAGTTGAAGTTAATATTTCAAGCAAATACCCGAGTTGAGAGATATGAAGTCTCCAACAAGTTCTATAGCTAAAAGATGGAGGAGAATCGCTCAACTAGTGAGCATGTGCTCGATTATGCAGGTACTACAATCGCTTGAATCAAGTGGGAGTTAATCTTCCGATAAGATAGTGATTGATGAATTCTCTAGTCACCATCACCAAGTTAGTAGAACTTCGAGATGAACTATAGTATGCAAGGGATGACGAAAACGATTCCCGAGTTTTTCATGATGATGAAATTGATGAAGGTAGAAATAAAGAAAGAACATCAAGTGTTGATGGTTAACAAGACCACTAGTTTCGAGAAAAGGGCAAAGGGATAGAAGGGAACTTCAAGAAGAACGGCAAGCAAGTTGCTTCTCAAGTGAAGAAGCCCAAGTCTGGACCTAAGCCTGAGACTAGGTGCTTCTACTGCAAAGGGACTGGTCACTGGAAGCAGAACTACCCCAAGTATTTGGTGGATAAGAAGGATGGCAAAGTGAACAAGGGTATATTTGATATCTGAGTTATTGATGTGTGCTTTACTAGTGTTTATAGTAGCCCCGAGTATTTGATACTTGTTAGGTTGCTAAGAGTAGTAACTCAAACGGAGTTGCGAGAATAAGCGAAACTAGTTAAGGGTGAAGTGACGATGTGTGTTGAAAGTAGTTTCAAGATTGATATGATCATCATCGCACACTCCTATACTTTCGGATTAGTGTTGAACCTAAATAAATGTTATTTGGTGTTTGCGTTGAGCATGAATATGATTTGATCGTGTTTATTGCAATACGGTTATTCATTTAAGTAAGAGAATAAACTGTTGTTACATTTACATGAATAAAACCTTATATGGTTACACACCCAATGAAAATGGTTCATTGGATCTCGATCGTAGTGATACACATATTCATAATATTGAAACCAAAAGATGCAAAGTTAATAATGATAGTGCAACTTGTGGCACCGCCGTTTAGGTCATATTGGTGTAAAGCGCATGAAGAAACTCCATCTTGATGGGATTTTGAAATCACTTGATTATGAATCACTTGATGCTTAAGAACCATGCCTCATGGGCAAGATTACTAAGACTCCGTTCTCCGAACGATGGAGCGAGCAACCGACTTATTGGAAATAATACATCTTGATGTATGCGATCCAATGAGTGTTAAGGCTCACGGCGGGTATCGTTATTTTCTGACCTTCACAGATGATTTGAGCAGATATGGGTATATCTACTTTATGAAACATAAGTCTGAAATAGTTGAAAGGTTCAAAGAATTTCAGAGTGAAGTGGAAAAATCATCGTAACAAGAAAAATAAAGTTTCTTCGATCTGATCGCGGAGACAAATATTTAAGTTACGAGTTTGGTCTTCAACTAAAACAATGTGGAATAGTTTCACAAATTCATGCCACCTGGAACACCACAATGTTATGGTGTGTCCAAACATCGTAACCGCACTTTATTGGATATAGTGCAATCTATGATGTTTCTTACAGATTTACCAATATCGTTTTGGGATCATGCATTAGAGACAGCTGCATTCACGTTAAATAGGGCACCATCTAAATCCGTTGAGACGACACTATATGAGCTGTGGTTTAGCAAGAAACCAAAGTTGTCGCTTTCTTAATGTTTGGGGCTGCGATGCTTATGTCAAAAGTTTCATCTGATAAGCTCGAACCCAAATCGGAGAAGTACATCTTCATAGAATACCCAAAGGAAATTGTTGGGTACACCTTCTATCACAGATCCGAAGGCAAGATATTCGTTGCTTAAGATGGATCCTTTCTAGAGAAGGAGTTTCTCTCGAAAGAAGTGAGTGGGAGGAAAGTAGAACTTGATAAGGTAATTGTACCTTCTCCCTTATTGGAAAGTAGTTCATCACGAAAATCTGTTCTGTGACTACTACACCAATTAGTGAGGAAGCTAATGATGATGATCATGTAACTTCGGATCGATTACTACCGAATCTCGTAGGTAAACGGAGTGAGATCCGCACTGAGTGGTACGGTAATCCTGTTACGGAGGTCATGTTACTTGACCATGACAAACCTACGAACTATGAGGAAGCGATGATGAGCCCAGATTCAGCGAAATGGCTTGAGGCCATGAAATCGAGATGAGATCCATGTATGAGAACAAAGTGTGGACTTTGGTGGAGTTGCCCGATGATCGGCAAGCCATAAAAATAAATGGATCTTCACGAGGAAGACGGACGCCGATAGTAGTGTTACTATCTACAAAGCTAGACTTGTCAAAAAAGGTTTTGACAAAGTTCAAGATGTTGAATACAATGAGATTTTCTCACTCGTATCGATGCTTAAAAGTCTGTCCGAATCATGTTAGCAATTGCCGATTTTATGAAATCGGCAAATGGATAAACAAAACTGCATTCCTTAATGGAGTTATTAAAGAAGAGTTGTATGTGATGCAACCAAGGGTTTTGTCGATCCTAAAGGTGTTAACAAAATGTGCATCTATGGACGTGCAAGCATCTCGGAGTTGGAATATACGCTTTGATAAGTTGATCAAAGCATATAGTTTATCTGAGACTTGCGATGAAAGCCCGTATTTACTAGAAAGTGAGTGGGAGCACTACAACATTTCGATAAGTATATGTGAATGACATATTGTAGATCGGAAATAATGTAGAATTATTCTGCAGAGCATAAAGGAGTGTTTAAAAGAAGTTTTTCAAAGAAAGACCTCGGTGAAGCTTCTTACATATTGAGCATTAAGATCTATAGAGATAGATCAAGGCGCTTGATAAGTTTTTTTCAATGAGTACATACCTTGACAAGATTTTGAAGTAGTTCAAAATCGAGCGATCAAGAAAGAGTTCTTGCACGTGTTACAAGGTGTGAAATTGAGTAAGACTCAAAACCCGACCACGGCGGTAAGATAGAAAGAGAATGAAAGTCATTCCCTATGCCTTGGCCATAGGTTCTATAAAGTATGCCATGCTATGTACCAGATCTATTGTATACCCCTGCACCGAGTTTGGCAAGGAGTACAATAGTGATCTAGGAGTAGATCATCGACAGCGGTCAAAATTATCCTTAGTGGAATAAGGATATGTTTCTCGATTATGGAAGTGACAAAAGGTTAAATCGTAAAGGGTTACGTCGATGCAAGTTTTGACACCGATCTGGATGACTCTAAGTCTCGATCTAGATACATATTGAAAGTGGAGCAATTAGCTAGAGTAGCTCCGTGCAGAGCATTGTAGACATAAAAAATTTGCAAAATACATAACGGATCTGAATGTGAAAGACCCGTTGACTAAGATTCTCTCACAAGCAAAACATGATCACACCTAAGTACTCTTTGGGTGTTAATCACATAGCGATGTGAACTAGATTACTGAATCTAGTAAACCCTTTGGATGGTGGTCACATGGCAATGTGAACTATGGGTGTTAATCACATGATGATGTGAACTATCGATGTTAATCACATAGCGATGTGATCTAGATTATTGACTCTAGTGCAAGTGGGAGACTGAAGGAAATATGCCCTAGAGGCAATAATAAAGTTATTATTTATTTCCTTATTTCATGATAAATGTTTATTATTCATGCTAGAATTGTATTAACCGGAAACATAATACATGTGTGAATACATAGACAAACAGAGTGTCACTAGTATGCCTCTACTAGACTAGCTTGTTAATCAAAGATGGTTAAGTTTCCTAACCATAGACAAAGGAGTTGTCATTTGATTAACAAGGTCACATCATTAGTTGAATGATCTGATTGACATGACCCATTCCATTAGCTTAGCACACGATCGTTTAGTATGTTGCTACTGCTTTTATCCATGACATATACATGTTCCTGTAACTATGAGATTATGCAACTCCCGTTTACCGGAGGAACACTTTGGGTACTACCAAACGTCACAACGTGCTCGGGTGATTATAAAGGAGTACTACAGTGTCTCCAAAGGCGGATGTTGGGTTGTCGTATTTCGAGATTAGGTTTTGTCACTCCGATTGTCGGAGAGGTATCTCTGGCCCTCTCGGTAATACACATCACTTAAGCCTTGCAAGCATTACAAGTAATGAGTTAGCTGTGAGATGATGTATTACGGAACGAGTAAAGAGACTTACGTAACTAGATTGAACTAGGTATTGGATACCGACGATCGAATCTCGGGCAAGTAACATACCGGTGACAAAGGGAACAACGATGTTGTTATGCGGTCCGACCGATAAAGATCTTCGTAGAATATGTAGGAGCCAATATGGGCATCCAGGTCCCGCTATTGGTTATTGACCGGAGACGTGTCTCGGTCATGTCTACATTGTTCTCGAACCGTAGGGTCCGCACGCTTAAGGTTTTGATGACGGTTATATTATGAGTTTATGTATTTTGATGTACCGAAGAAGTTCGGAGCCACGGATGTGATCACGGACATGACGAGGAGTCTCGAAATGGTTGAGACATAAAGATTGATATATTGGAAGCCTATATTTGGAGTTCGGAATGGTTCCGGGTGAAATCGGGATTTTACCGGAGCACCGGGGGGTTACCGGAACCCTCCCGGGGGTTAATGGGCCTTAGGCCATGAGGAAGAAGAGGAGGGGCCGGCCAGGGCAGGCCGCGCCCCCCCTCCCCCCTAGTCCGAATAGGACAAGGAGGGGGGGCGGCGCCCCCCTTCCCTCTCTTCCTCCCCCCCCCCAATCCTACTCCAACTAGGAAAGGGGGGGAGTCCTACTCCCGGTGGGAGTAGGACTCCTCAGCGCGCCTCCCTTGGGCGGCCGCACCTCCCCTTGCTCCTTTATATACGGGGCAGGGGGCACCCTAGGACACAAGTTTGATCTACGGATCGTTCCTTAGCCGTGTCGGTGCCCCTTCCACCATATTCCACCTCGGTCATATCGTCGCTGCTTAAGCGGCTTCTGCGCCGATAGAACATCAAGATCGTCACCACGCCGTCGTGCTGACGGAACTCTCCCTCGACACTCGGCTGGATCGGAGTTCGAGGGACGTCATCGAGCTGTACGTGTGTCAAGAACTCGGGGGCACCGGAGTAACGGCGCTGGGATCGGTTGGATCGCGAGGAGAACGTACGACTACTTCCTCTACGTTGTGATCGCTTCCGCTTCGGTCTACGAGGGTACGTAGACAACACTCTCCCCTCTTGTTGCTATGCATCACCATGATCTTGCGTGTGCGTAGGAAATTTTTGAAATTACTACGTTCCCCAACATCGTGCCATACAGCCAGGGATGAAGCATCTATCGTTGACACATCTAAGGTCTCATCAGCTTGTTCGGCTGCTTGCGGGGCCCGTCCTGGCCAGGCCTAGTGCCTTCCGAAGTGCTCTCAGTTTTGTATATTCTTTTGTCGGCCGTTTATTTGCGTTGGTGGCGAACTTTGATGCCCAGTGGAGGTAATATGTGTAATAACCGTGATAGCCTAGCGTAGGTTGCTTGCTTATTTATTTCCTTGTTGTCTTGTTTATTTGTTTGCTTGTAGTGAGTGTAGTTCTTTTTCCGCGGTTTGCTAGTGGCCGCAATAACCTATTTTTTAAAACTAGGCCACAATAACTATGGGCTACATATTTACTGTAGTGACACTCGGCCTCCTATGGGCCGTAGAAACAATGTGCCTTCAACGGGCCGTAGAAACAATGGGCCTTCTACGTGGCATAGAAACAATGGGCCTTCTACGGGTCGTAGACACAATGGGCCTTCTATGGGTCGTATCATCAATGGGCCTTATACGGGCCGTATGATCGATTGGCCAAACATGGGCCAATAATAAACCGCATTATGGCCATAAACGGGCTAGAATTGGAATCGTCCATTCATGGGCTGACCATAATGGGTCGTCGTTAATAGGCTGTATTTGATGACGCTACAAAAACGGCCCAACGTATTAACGGGCCAACTATAACCACGGGCTGAATTAGGCCCACAAGCAGAAAATGACAGCAACAGACCGTAAGTAACCGAATGCTGGAAATGAGCCCAAGAATAAATGATCCCTGAGAAGGCCGAAAGATAACATGGGATGGAAACGGCCCAATGGAATAATGGGCCGTTAATGGGTATAAAGTGATACACTGTTCATTACGGGCTAGTTTCACCACGGGCCGTTAATGGGCCAAGAGTTATAAAGGGCATCATATGGGCCGAAAGATGTCATGGGCCATACATGGCCGGAAGTTAAAACGGGCTGGAATCATATTGGGCGGCCCAGATGATGCTACTGGGCCTAATTCGGATAGGTCATAACGGGCCCTGGGTTAGCGGGCTGTAAATGGGCTATATGCGAACAAGCCGTTAACAGGCTTTCCGTGGGCGGGCCTGCCACCTTTTGACCTAGTCAAACGGGCCGGCATTTTCACAGGAATGGGCCTCTGTTGGGCCGTGCCACGTGTCGACATATCATAGGCGCCTTCGGTCCAATGAGATGATGACATCTGTCCAACCGGTGAGCCGACACGTGTTTCCTCCAGCCAATCATGATTTTACACGTGGAAAATCCCCATTGGTTGGGGCTGTTAATGGGTTATCGGATCCAAAACTGGACCCGATAGCTTAACGACGTTCCATTACGGTGGATGCCACATGTCGGTCACCCTTGATGAAAGCACTTCTATGACGCGCGATTTATCGTCATGGAAGTGGACACTTCCGTGATGATAAGTTTGGTAATGTCAAGGAACACTTCTACGACAACACTGGTATGACTATCTTCATTCTGTCATAAAATCGTCATGGATGTACATGCATGACAAAAAACACGACCTACTGTGACAAACATGTATCATCATGGAAGTGTATTTTTTTTGAAGTGGGGTTAAGGTTATGGTTAGGGTTATGCTTAACTATATGCCTATGATGACTATTATAGTAGTTACCCCTCGAATTGTAGCTTGATCTAGTCAGTTTTTGTCAAGAAACGGTTAGGATTTTTGCCTTGGATGACCGTTATAGTAATCCATCGACTTGTAGGATGGGATCAATCGCCTTTTTTGAGACTTCTGCGGAGGAGGCGGCAAAGCGTGACCCTGCAGTCATTGAGGAAAAGATGGAGCCGCGAGTTGAAGTCGCCGATGCGTTGAATGCGGCTTGTAGAGACTTTTCAAAGTACTATGTGTCCAAGTGCTACGATGACAAAGTTAAGTTCTACCAAGATAAAGAGAAAAAGATAAGCAAGCTCAAGAAGGAAGAGAAATTTCATAGACGTGCTCTTCCAAGGCAAATTGCATTGTGCGGAATAAGGGATGTAGTGCATGAGATGGACTTGAAAAACCCTGGCCAGATCATTGACTGGCTAGTTAGGCAACCATCATAGCTGATAGCTAGTCGTGCTTCTCATTGGGCTTGGGTCCGTGAAAGAAATGTTGTCATTTGTTGCAAAAGCGGGACCGTACGACAAAGATGTCGTGTTGATGAACGAATAAAGGGGGTTGAACTACATGATATCGTAGTGTCATTTGGACTACAATGGCATGTGCCCTTACCATTTTCTTTCTTATGTAACCTATGTCATTTGAACTTCTACTTATGTTATGTAAGCTATGTCATTTGAACTCGTTCTTATGTTATGTACCTTATGTCATTTGAACCCGTGAGAACTTCGTGTCTTAGGTCATTCTAAATAAGCTATGTTTTGTGTTTGTCTTATATCATTTGATTTAAGTTTTGGTTTGTTCCATTTCATGTAGCATGGAGAACAACGTCGTATCATGATGAGGGAGCTTCAAAAATGGATAGAGTTGTGAAGAGGCAAACGTAGCTATGAGTGATTTCAACAAGTATGTGTTATGTGACTTCCCTAAAGAGCTTGAGAAAGAAAAATGGAAGATAGTTCACGAGTTGCAAGAGAAGGAAGATGAGTGTAGATGGACTTTGGCAATGGAGATAGCGTTCTCCGTAAGCATTGATGAATTCAAGGAGGTGGACATGGCAAAGCCCGGACAGATCATTGGATGGGCAATGGATCAAGGAGTGTCGGAGGATCCAACCTGACGTGCTTGATGGGCCTGGTTCCGTGAGGAAAGCGGTTCGATGATACATTGGGCGGGTTCTGCAGAGTATCGCCAGAAGCCTAATCGAGAGCGTGATGCACAAGTCAAACATTAAGGCAATTAGGGCCTACTTTCCAGCTTATCAGGGGCTCCTTTCCGTGTATAAAATTTATGTTATGATATATGGAACTCGATGTAATGAACTTTGTGTTATGATGTGATGTTATTTATGCATGTTGTTGGTATTTGAACATGTCGATTGAATGTTTGTCTAAATGGACCAATGCTCTAAGTCATTTACATAGTAATAACGTGGTGTTATTTTTGCATGTACTTGTGGCTCAAAAAGAATGGCAAAGTGGACTTGGCTACCCTACCGCCAGGACCCTTGGAGGTAGGGTAGTCAACCACACCGCAAAACATGACACATTTTCGGTCACAGGGCACTTGGCTACCCTACCACCATGGCCCTTGGCAGTAGGGTAGCCAACCCTACCGCAAAACAAGATGCCATTTTCGTCATAGGGCACTTGGCTACCCTACCGCTGTGGCCCTTGGTGGTAGGGTAGCCAACCCCACTACAAAATAGGATGCCATTTTCATCACAGGGCGGGCGCCCACCTTACCGCCAAGGGTCCCGATGGTAGGTTCCGCCACCCTACCGCCTAGCAGCCTGGCGGTAGGGTTGAGAAATAGAGTTTCCCCTATTTTGTTCTGTTTTAACATCTTGAACAGCAAATAATCACATGAAAACAAATTTAATGCACACAATCATGTAAAAAATAAGGCCAAGACATAGTTCACGAGTTGCAAATTAAGTACATAGTTCATCACAAGTTCTCGAATCGAAGGCATAGTTTATGACAAGTTTTCAAATCAAAGACATAGTTCATGACAAGTTTCTCGAACCGAAGGCATAGTTCATGCCATCTTGCATGATAGATCCTTATTGGGTCACACGAGACCATTTTCCTTTTTTTGTCACGCGCCTCATCCTCCTCTTGGGCTTCACGAGCCCTTGCAAGCTTTCTTGCTCTCTCCTCTTCACGAGCAACCTTCTCCTTGCGTGCTCTCTCCTCCTCACGCTTCTTTCACTCCATCTTCTCCTTCTGAGGACGCTCTTCATCCAAGCCTCTTTGAAATGCTTCTACAAACAACCACTGCCTCCGTAGACGATCTCGATGTCGATCCTTTTTAACATCTTCTAGCAGATCTTGATCTATCCATGTGAAGTACTTGCAGAGTGGAGGTGGCGATTACATAGGAAGAACAAATTTGGTAATTAGTAATATAGGTTCAAGTTTAAGCAATGTTGAGAAAACTCTTTGAACTTGAACATCATACCGGCGGCACATCATAGGCGTGAGTTGGACGAGGACGATCATATGCATAGTTGGGACAAACAAAAAACCTTCTTCCTTATGCCCATGACTTCTTGCGGTCGGCGGATACCTTCACTTTTCAAACATCTCCACACCAGCATGATGGAGTTTTCATTTCTTTGTCATTCACCTTGTCCAACTTAGCATCTAGCCACTTGTCCAGCATGTCCTCGCGGTTAGCACACGGGGGCCTCGTCATGGAACTAGATGAAGTCATGCCTATAAAGAGAAATTGGGTTTTTAGTAAAGTAAATAAGCATGCATAGTATAGATGCAAGAAAAACAATAAACAAGAACGAATGAAGTCAACAAAAATAATTACCATTCATATTATTTCAACCATCCGGGGTTAAGCATAATGTCAATAGGTCTTCCTCTATCAACCCTTCTCGTCCTATGAGCACGACCATCGGCTCCTCTAAGACTCGATCGTCCTCCACGCCCACCAATAGTGCGCCCTCGTCCAATACCTCTAAGATTCATCCGTCATCCACGTCCACCACTCCTACCTCCTCGTGTGCAATCAGAACCTCCTCTTCGGTCACCAGTTTCACTAGTGAGAGTGTTTATCGGTCCATGGCCTTTTGGTGCATTTCCTAACATTGTGTCCCGGCTCATCACATTGACCACAACTGTTGATGTCCGGTGCCTCCATAAAATGGTCGCTACCTAATTGTTTCATTCCAGTGTACCCAGCTAGATCATCCATGTCACTCCTAAACCTCTTCTTTCTTGTTCCCTTTGTAGGAACCATAAGTCCGGAATCGGGGATGATGTGTAGCCCATCATACTCAGACCGTTGTGACCGATCGAGGGAGGGATGAAACCTAGGAGCCCGTGTCAACCTCGTTTGTTCCAATGTGAACTCATGCAACCGTATGGTGGTACCATTGGATATGTTCAAGTTTCTGAACCTTGTCGCGGCCATCACGTGCGAGCAAGGCCAATGATGTGAGGTCTCTCACACTAACATCACCGGTTCTTGAGGTGCACCTCATACGAAACTCCACCGTACATAACGGCGTCCCTTGTTGTGCCACCCGGCTCATCGACTTGGTAGATCATTTCTTTTTCATTGAAACTAATGATTTGTTAACACGAGGACTTGCACGCTTGACTTCAACCAATCCTTAACTTTGAAGGGAAACTCCATCTTTTCACCTATCCTTTTGGCGATGACTTTTGAATGCCTCAGAAAATACTCATCAAGCTTGAAGAAAGTATATTTCACTATTGTAGTCATCGGCAAGGAACAGACACCCTTGAGCACATTGTTGAAGCATTCCACCATGTTACTTGTCATGTCTTCGTATCTGAAACCTCCTTCGTCGTGGGCACGTGACCACTTATGCTTCTCCGGAAGATGCCTTGTCAATAATTCACTCCCTCCTTTGTTCTTCTCCTACGCCTTGAATTGTTTATCATAATGGCTTTGGAATGTGTTGGTGTTGAATGCCACACAAACATGGGTAAGACCCTTGCAAAACTCCTTACTCGATCACCAACAGTAAAAGTTTGCCACGAAGTGCCTCATGCACCAATAGTGTTGGAGCTTTTGATAGCCTGGAATGTCAACTTCTATTGCTTTGAGAATCCCATGATAGCAATCCGATATGATGCACAATCTATCTTGTGGGGCCAATCACCTTCGTCCTCGCATGACCCACAAACCACTCCTAGTTGTCATCATGCTGGGAAGACACCAACGCAAATGCCACCAGCAACACGTTGTCATTGGACGAGTGGGCCATTGCCACCATCAACATGACCTTGTACTTGCCGGTCAAGAACGTGTCATCAATTGACAAGACGGGGCTGCAATGCCTAAATGCCTCGGTGCATTGCCCAAAGCTCCAAAAATCTCGACGAAACACTCCCTCAATTGACTCAACCCTATGGCGCATGCCCAGATTCCGATGAGCAATGGCTCCCAACATTCTCGGAAGAATATTGTACGCTGCGACATAATCACCATGCAACATCCTTATAGAATTTTTCTTGGCCATCCACACCTTTCCATACTTGACCTCGTACCTGAATCGTTCGAAGACCGAACTCATGAGGAACTTCACCTTCACAGTTGGATCATGGGATATCTCAGTCAACAATTTGTAGCCTAGATACTCGAACGTGAGCGGTATGCACTCGTGGGTGGCCACACAACTCTTCAACTCCCATTGCCCGGTTTCGTTAATCTTTCTTCCATGGACCTTCCATGGGCAACCTTCTTTGTCACATTTGATGGTGTAGCGCACATTTTGGTTCGAATGACCAACAACGTACATCCTATTCTTTTAAATGACGTAGTCACTCAACCATATCTTGAAGTCTTGAAAACAACCAAACTTGATCCATTTCATCAAATGAGCATTCTCGTCCTCACCCGGTGGCCTTGGATCACCCATCCTCAGGCAAGTTGATGGTTCGATCAAACACAACCTCATGCCACCATCACCAACGACCTTGTTGGCAGGACTAAGATCACGACACAAAGAGGGTCATCTTTCCTTGCCATTGACCTTCTTGTAGACTTGATTTTCCTGTGCCATGAATCCAACCTCGTCCAATTCTTCTGGCGGACCCTCATCATCCGACTCATACCTACACATACGGCTATAAGGGAGGTTACGGTCCATATCTTGTTGATGCACAATGACATCCAAGTCACCAATGGGATTGTAATGAATCTCTTCTCGTTTCGCATACACATCATCTTGAGCAATAGCAACTTCATCAACATGAGCAATAACATGTTCATCAACATGAAAAATGGCATATTCATCAACATGAGCAATGGACTCATCTCCAACATGATTAGTATCATCACCTCGAACTACTATGGCTCTAGCATTGATGTCCTCTTCATTTGGTTGGCTACAAGCATTGTGGTCATACCCCACGACACCATCATGTACTGGGGAGGACACATTCCGGTTCAAGTCGAGTAGTAGCCGAGGAACTTCAATCTTTGTGGTAAATAACTCAAGTGACTTGGCTTGTGATTCCTCAACTTTATCCTTATACACATGCCAATGCAATTGGGAGGTGATGGGCATACTCTTTAATCGAGACTTTACCCCCACTCCCACATCATACCTCCCAATAAGCTTCACCTCATCACTTCGGTTAATCCAATTTAAGACGGTTTTCAATATCATCATAGCTTGGGCTTATGTCAAAAACCATGGCCTCCTCCCCTTCACCGACATTTCCATTCATAAATGCCGCCTTGTCCAAATAATGCACATTCACTAGTTTATCCATCTAAAAACAATGGAAAATTTGAGTCATCCATGGGCCGGTCATTTCATATGGATGAACTATCTACAACATGTATACTTTGAATTAAAGAACTTGTATACCTTAATCATAGCATTAATCCAAACCCTAATCCTAACCCTTCCCAAACTAAATCACTAACCCTTACACAAAAGCTAGCTTCCCACAAGTAGGATTGACACACAATACTTAGGCTAAGCATAAATGCACCATAAATGCACAATAAATGCAAAACTTGAGCAAGAACTAGGGGTTGCAAAACTAGTTGATTCCAACCAAATTAGGTGATTCCAACCAAACAAATAAAGGGGAGTGGGAGAGGTACCTTGGGTGATGCAAATCCCCCGGATCCACGGGACAAATCTCAAGCAATGGAGGGGCATCTAGTGGGTGCTTTGGTGGGGGAGAAAAGAGGGAGAGAGCTTGAGCTCAGGGAAGAAGATGAGTGGAGTGGGTGGGTGGTGGATGGGCCCCACTACCTTATCCTCCAAGTGACCCTACCGCCTGGGACCCCGGCGGTAGGTTATATAGACCTACCATCATAGGGCATGGCGGTAGGGTAGTTTGCTGCGTCATCGGCAGTTAACTACCAAACGGTCATCTATGGCACCTACCACTAGGGGGTGCGGCGGTAGGTGTCGGTGTCAAAATCGGCGGATCTCGGGTAGGGGGTCCCGAAGTGTGCGTCTAAGGGTGATGGTATTAGGAGGCGGGGGACATGATGTTTACCCAGGTTCGGGCCCTCTCTATGGAGGTAATACCCTACTTCCTGCTTGATAGATCTTGATGAATATGAGTATTACAAGAGTTGATCTACCACGACATCGTAATGGCTAAACCCCTAGAAGTCTAGCCTGTATGATTATGATTGCCTCTACGGACTAAGCCCTCTGGTTTATATAGACACCGGAGGGGACTAGGGTTGTACAAAGTCGGTTACAGAGAAAGGAATCTACATATCCGAACGCCAAGCTTGCCATCCACGCAAACGAGAGTCCCATCTGAACACAGGAAGAAGTCTTCTGTCTTCTATCTTCATAGCCCATCAGTCTAGACCATGTCACATAGGCCGGACGGCTGAGGACCCCTTAATCCAGTACTCCAGTAGCCCCTGAACCAGGCTTCAATGACGAGGTGTCCGGTGCGCAGATTGTCTTCGGCATTGCAAGGCGAGTTCCTTCTCCGAATACTCCAAAATAGTCTTTGAACACAAGAATCGTGTCCGGCTCTCCAAAACAAATTCCACACACAACCGTAGAGAGTATAATATTTCACGAGTCCAATCTGTTGAAAACTTTTTGTAGCGTGACATCACGTAGCCGCCCGACCATTATTTCGAACCGTTTTTTTAGCCTGCCGCTCCATATCTCGAGATGCGGTTTCATTGGAACGTCTTGCCAAAGAAGAGATCGTGTCCCCTTATTGTGGGATTCTCATCAATACGGGCATGGGTAATCCAACCGTGATGTCTGCATGGCCCAGGGGGAATAGGCGAGTTTTAAGGCGAGTGGGGAGGCGCTTGATATTCGCTGCCTTTATAAGGAAATAAAGATTCACCCCTTTTCACCCACGCCTTCCCTTTCTCTACCCATCCATTCTCGAGCTCCAACGCCCAATCCTCATCCTCTCCGCCTAAAAAAAGCACTCCAATCATGTCCGGATCCGGAGCGCAGGGCAAGTGGATGGCCTCTTCCGTTAAGGAGAATGACATTACCAAGCTCCGGGAGGCTGGGTATTTGGCCAAGGAAATCACCCACCTGCTTCCAGCCAAGGGACAGATCGTCCCCACCTCGGAGCCCCATGAGAGGGTAGTATTCATCCCCCACTTTGTCCACGGGTTGGGATTTCCTCTCCACCCGTTCGTCCGCGGACTCATGTTCTACTATGGGCTGGATTTCCATGATCTGCCCCCCAACTCCTTCCTCAACATCTAGGCATTCATTGTCGTGTGGGAGGCCTTCCTCCGCATCCCACCCCACTTCATATTATGGTTAAAGATCTTCAATGTGAAGCGGAAGGTCGTGGACAGTAAACACGCGGAGTGCGGAGGCGCCATGGTGAGCAAGATGCCCAACGTCACATGGCCGATAGGTACCTTCATGGAGACCGTCAAAGGGTGGAAACAGAAGTGGTTCTACGTCACCGAACCGCATGACACCACCTGGGCCGTCGTTCCCAAATTCCAGTCCGGAGCCTCGATGCGGCTCACCTCCTGGCTAGAGAAGGTCCTGGACCGGTCTTCGTCGGACAAGCTGGCAGCGCTTCAGACACGCATTAGGGGCATGATGACAAGAATATCAAGCTTGTCAATGTGATCTAGGTGATGCTTGTTTGTCGGATCCTTCCATGCCAAAGCCGGACTTGCCATTTGTGGGAGTACGATCCGGCCAAGCACTAGACCTTGCTGCAATTCTTCGGCACTATGCACGAAGACATCTGGAAGGTGCTTTTCAAGTCCAACGAGACGTGGCCGGATATGACCGAGGACCGTGGGCACGATTCGGCCCATCCCGCTAGTCCGATAAGTTTTTTCATGTGTTCAAGGTGTATCCTTTACTTGCATACTCGAGGAAGACTCCTAAGCCTCCCTACCGATTCTCTCAGGGCTGGACAAAGATGGCGGAGCGGATTCACTGTCCGGCTCTGCTGCCTGAAGACCCAGCAATTCCACTTCCGACGAAGATGCTGGTTCCGGCTCCCTATCAAGCACCGAAGAAGAAGGCCAAGGGGACCAGAGGTGGTCTCCATCGCAAGGGTGCTTCGGACATGACGTCCGAAGACACCGAGACTCACTCCTTCACCGCCGGGGACAAAGAGGAGGAGGAAAGCAACTCTCCCCCTGAGGGGGGAAGGAAGAAGAGGGCGGCCTTCACAAATCTGGAGGCAGAGGCGTCCAAGAGGGGGAAGGGTTCCCTCGTGGATAACTCCGCATGGGACGTCGACAGCAGCCCAGAGCGGCGCCCTCGAGACAAGCCCCTGGCCGAATCATGAGTACTCAAAAACCCGGACGCATTCATATATCCGGCCTTTCTACTTCACAGTAACATGTTGAATCATGCATTTGCAGTCCGTCTCGGTCCGACCTCGAGCGATCCTCATCTTCGGGGGATTCACTGGACCCGAAGGCGATGGACAGCGGGCCCCTTCCGGCGGCCTCCTCTCCCAAGACCATGGATGACATCGAGGTGTTGTCTCGAAGGATCCTAGGCCAGGGAGAGACAAAGGAGGCCGTCAGGGCGGCGCCGGAGGGTGAAACCTCAGCCTCCGGACACATGGGGGAGCAAATCCTCATGGAGACTGCCGATGGGGGCCATATTCAGCTCGGCCCCCAGAAGAATATGGTCCCGGAGACCTATGCGTCTCTGGAACCCGGCAAGCAGCCTCCTTCAAAAGGAGGTGGTGCGCCAATTCCACCGGTGACCTCTGTCTAGCCAGAGGCGCCGGACACTCTAATGGAAGCGCTGCGAAGTGCTTCCATTGTTGAGGAACACCATACCCTCATGGGTATGGTGGTTGAGAGGATTCAGTCCGCGAAGAGCGGACTGACCGAAGCCTGCACAAGCCTTCTAACAGGCTTTGAGGTAAGCAACACAATTATGTAAAAAGAATGTCACAGTATAGACAGTAGCCCCTGAGACACTGTACCGTGCTCGAAAAGAAAAGCCGGACAAAGGATCAAACAAGTTTTGCAGGAGACTAACCAAATGAGTCAATGTGAACAAGCAGGCGTCGTTACTGGCTGCGACCTCTCATACTGCCGAGGTTTCCGAATTGAAGCAGAGTCTGGAGCGGGCCGAGGAAGAGCTCGGCCGCGTGAAAAAGCAGCTAGAGGATAAACAAGGTATGCATTAACCTTCTGTATATCAGAAAGGATAGATGATTTGTAATGACCGTAGTGCCGTTTTATTTGTAGGAGCGGCGATCGAAGTGGAGGCTCTCAAAAAGGAGCTGGTCAAGGCCAAAAAGAAAGCGGCAAAGGAGCAAGTCGCCCATGAAAAACACGAGGCCATGGTTAATGAGGTCCAGCAAGAGCTCCAGGACGCCGTGAAGAAATGCGAGTCCTTGGAGCGCAACATTGCGGATCAAGAGTCTGAACTTGCCAAGGCCCGCCAAAGCGCACACGATGCCCGGGTTGAAGCCCAGGGTGCCCTCCAGGAAGTCCAGAAGGCCAGCAAAATTACGGAGGATAAGGCCTTTATTATGCAGAGCAAATATGTGAAGAAAAGGTTCCTCTTACTGACCCGGATTTGGAGTTCTCCAGGGGCGTTTGCGGATCCGCCGCGCAGTGTTTCAGACGCTGTGGAGTTCTTCCGAGCCGAAGAGGGGAGCTCCACAGAGAAGCTGTTTTGGTCGCAATACCTTGCGCCAGAGCATCCGGTGCCCTTTCACGATCAGCTAAAACAGTTGGTCGAACTGCATAGGGTGGCCGAACTAGCCATGAAGGATTTAAGAATCTGGCCTGCCGAAGCCATACCCAGCAGCTACTTCGGGCTCGTGAAGAGGCTGGTCAATGCCTGCCCTCGGCTTGATGCCATCAAGCGATCGGTCTGCATCGAGTGCGTGCGAATGGCCTTTGCCCGCGTCAAGATACAGTGGGCGACGATGGATGCCGTGAAGCTTGCGACCGAGGGACCGCCTGCGGGCAAGGAGCACCGCACACCCGAGTAGAGGTGCTATGATATTTTAACGCCGAAGATGGACTTATGTCGCATTGACTTCCTTCATAGCCCATCAGTCCGGCCCACATCATATAGGCCGGACGCCCAAGGACCCCTTAATCCAGGACTCCATAAGTAGGCTGTCTACATCTACCACCGGGGTCGGTGGTGGCAGCCAAAAGGGTTAAATCCCGAAAGGATAAACTACATGAAAAGGGTCAAAGCACGAAATTCTGCGTGGATGAGACGGTGGCCCTTCAGTTCATCTACTAGCTAGTTGAGTTCATCCATGGAGTTATGCATGCCTGAGTTTCTAACTAGAGCAAATGACATGTACATGTCAGAGTCCAGCGAGGAGGCACGTCAATACCGCATGCAAAATATCTACCATCCTATACAGTAGTACAATGTAGTACAAGAGCTAGCTGGCCTATCGGGAGAAGAAAATGCAGCTAACCACCAGTATGAGCTAGTCGGGAGGCTACTTGTACATGCATTATGGCAACTGGGTGACAAGATGGATGCTACATGCATGCAATGCATCAAGTAATGTAGTACTCCACCGTCTTCTAAGCTAGCTTATGTAAAGAAAAATCTAGTAATGATTAGCATGCACGTACTGGTCTTAATATATTGATCTTCAAAATACTTATAAAAACTAGCATGCCTGAGTTCTTAGAAAAAATTATAGTTAAGCAAAAATTAATTTTAAAGGACAACTGATGCATTCTAATTATCCTTAAGTAACCCACGGGTGTTACAAACGGTGAAGGAGGCGTATGATAATGTTCGAGGGACACACCCACGTCAAGCAAACCAATCTCCAAACTCTCCTAAGGAACTATGAGACTTTGGTCATGGGCGACGAAGAGTCTGTGGATGCGTTCGCTTCACGGGTGGCTACTTTTGTCAATCGAATCTGCACGCTTGGAGAACACCTCATGGAGGCCTCGGTTGTTCGGCGGTTCTTGCGCGGGGCCTCTCCCCAATACCCACAAATTGTCACGGCAATCGAGCAGTGCGTCGATCTCATGACCCTCCATTGATGATCTCATCGGACGCTACAAGGCTCACGACGAGCGTAGGCGGTACAATCTCGGGGACGGGAGGAACGATGAGCATGTCATGCTCATGCAGGCTCAGTGGTAGGCGCTGGACTCAAGGAGGGTAGGCGAGGGCTCTAGAAACAACACTCGCCAAGATTGTGCGCCAAAAGAACAAAGTAAGAAGAACGTCGGCGCCGGTGCTTCGAAGAAAAAGAAGTTCGACAGGTGCAAGAACAAGTGTCACAACTGTGGGTGAGTCTAGTAAAGATTTCCCACAGTAACTTGAACAGATGATGGGTCTTTGATGGTCCAAATATGGTTGTTAGACTGTGGCATGGCTTAGCCCTGCCAACACCATTGCACTGATGAGTTAAATTACGAAAACCACGTAACTGGCCGTAGTGGAAAAAGGCAGTTAGACTACAAAATGTTATATTATGCTCTAAATTCAAGTACAAAAAGAAATGCTAACTTTTAACGAGCGAGCGGAGCGAGGCCCATCGCCGGTAGGCTTGGGCCGATCATTATTGACCTAGGTCACTTGTGTTATATATACCTCTTGTAAGCCGGCGCATGAGATAAGTTGATCAGCTGTAAATCCCCGGCGTTTGTAACCTCTCCCGATATAGTGAAGTTTGGTTGGCTGGCGCCCGTGGTTTTCCCCTTTGTGTTGGAGGAGTTTTCCACGTTAAATCTTGTGTCTCATGCTTGTTTTCGTTCTTCGTCGTGATTGATTTACCCGTCGTATATCTAATACAAAATAAACTTGCACTTGTGTTCATTGATGTGGGTGTCCAGACAATGTTTCACCCTACAAGGATGGTGACCTAGCCTTGAAAAAGATTCACATTTAAATCCACTTTAGATAGGTATAGTTTGAAGACTCTACCTTCGCGTCTCGTTTTCCCGCTTTTTTGTTACTTCACTAAACCTAGTGTGTTCTTTCTTGCAACCTTTTGTTTTCTACAAGCTCGTCTTTCAAATGCCGCATTTCCCGAGCCAGTTTGTTGCACCTTTTATTCACTTTAATTTCCCTAAATATGCCATGTTTGGACGATCGTATTTGGTGACTTGATGAAAATACCTCACCTACCAAATACTCCCTCCATCCCAAAATAAGTGTCTTAACTTTGTACTACTTTAGTACAAAGTTGTACCAGAGTTGAGACAATTATTTTGAGATAGAGAGAGTAAGTATACTTGGCAACCTTTGAACTTTTGCAGGATGTTTCTTTTGCAACTCTAACTTGAAGAAATTACTCCACAAATTGATGTTGTGTGTTCCTCGGGTTGGCTAGCCATGGAAGGCTCTTCACTAACCAGTGGCATTTCAGAAGGGGCCTCTCTTTCTTGGGTAATTACCCTTTCTGCAACTTACCAGAAACAACCAAGTATGCAGCAGGATCCATCAATCTTCAAAACAGCATGGCTCCTGAAAAAAGTCTGGTTGGCGTTCTCATCCCCACCCTTTGTCATTTATGGAAGCATCCCACCACCAAGATTTTTTGAAATGAGGTTGACGTTATCATCTCCATCTTTTGCTGTTGCGCGAATGGCTTGATTGTTTGGTCCAATTGATGCTCTAATGCCTCCTGCATTGCCCTTCATGTTTGGGGGATAATTTTTAAGCATCCTGATGTAGATGTATAGTTTTTCGGCCTTCTATACAACTCTTTTATACAAAATTGGCTAAGGCTAGCTTTTCCCTGCTGTGTATAGTTCCCTAACAAAAGGAAACATAAAGCTATATTTTTTCTCGAGAAAAGGCGATAGCCCGACTTTAAATTAATAAAGCCAATTGGCAACCAAGTAGCATAAGGAGTGGCATAACCAACACGGCACAACTGCAACACAAAGTTCAGACATGGCCACAATCACTAGTGGAAAACAGGGCATTAAAGCCGGTTCCAGAGGGCCTTTAGGCCCGGTTCTTAAACTGGGAGAAACAAATGGGACAAATACCCAAAACCTTTAGTCCCGGTTGGCTTACGAACCGGGACCAAAGGATCTTCACTTGGCTACTGTGGGGCGCCTAGGCAGGCGGACCTTTAGTCCCGGTTGGTAACACCAACCAGGACCAAAAGGCAGCCACGCGTCAGCAGCTCGCAGGCGCTGGGTGATACGTCTCCAACGTATTTGTATTTTTTGATTGTTTCATGCTATTATATTAGCCATCTTGGATGTTTTATATGCTATTTTATGTGATTTTTGGGACTAACCTATTAACCTAGAGCCCAGTGACAGTTTCTGTTTTTTCGTTGTTTTTGAGTTTTATAGAAAAGGAATACCAAACGGAGTCCAAATGACCTGAAAATTTACGGTGATTTTTTATGGACCAGAAGAAGCCCCCGAAGGAAAAGAGTTGGGCCAGAAGAGCCACGAAGCCTCCACAAGGGTGGAGGGCACCCCCAGGGTGCGCCATCCAATCTTGTGGGCTCCTCATGGACCCCCTGACTTATTCTCGATGCCAAAAATTCCTATAAATAGAGAACCCCCAAAACATAAACCTAGATCGGGAGTTACACCGCCGCAAGCCTCTGTAGACACAAAAAACAAATCGGGAGCCTGTTCCAGCACCCTGCCGGAGGGGGAATCCATCACTGGTGGCCATCTTCATCATCCTGGTGGTCTCCATGACGAGGAGGAAGTAGTTCATCCTCGGGGCTGACGGTATGTACGTTTGACCTCTCTCTCTCTCTCTCTCTCCCCCCCTCTCTCTCTCTCTCTCTCTCTCTCGTGTTCTTGATTTGGCATGATCCTGATGTACCGTGAGCTTTGCTACTACAGTTGGATCTTATGATGTTTCTCCCCCTCTACCTTCTTGTAATGGATTGAGTTTTCCCTTTGAAGTTATCTTATCGGATTGAGTCTTTAAGGATCTGAGAACACTTGATGTATGTCTTGCATGTGCTTATCTGTGGTGACAATGGGATATTAACGTGATCCACTTGATGTATGTTTTGGTGATCAACTTGCGGGTTCTGTGATCTTGTGAACTTATGCATAGGGGTTGGCACACATTTTCGTCTTGACTCTCCAGTAAAAACTTTGGGGCACTCTTTCGAGTTCTTTGTGTTTGTTTGAATAGATGAATCTAAGATTGTGTGATGCATATCGTATAATCAAACCGGCGGATACTTGTGGTGACATTAGGGTTTTGGTTGATGTGTGTCTTAAGGTGTTATTTTAGTACGAACTCTAGGACTGTTTGTGACACTTATAAGAATAGCCCAATAGATCGATCAGAAAGAATAACTTTGAGGAGGTTTCGTACCCTACAATAATCTCTTCGTTTTTTCTCCGCTATTAGTAACTTTGGAGTGACTCTTTGTTGCATGTCGAGGGATTGTTGTATGATCCAATTATGTTATCATTGTTGAGAGAACTTGCACTAGTGAAAGTATGAACCCTAGGCCTTGTTTCGAAGCATTGTAATACCATTTTCGCTCACTTTTGTTACTAGTTACCTTGCTGTTTTTATATTTTCATATTACAAAAACCCATATCTACCATCCATATTACGCTTGTATCACCATCTCTTCGCCAAACTAGTGCACCTATACAATTTACCATTGTATTGGGTGTGTTGGGGACACAAGAGACTCTTTGTTATTTGGTACCAGGGTTGTTTGAGAGAGACCATCTTCATCCTACGCCTCTCATGGATTGATAAACCTCAGGTCATCCACTTGAGGGAAATTTGCTACTGTCCTACAAAACTCTACGCTTGGAGGACCAACACAAGTCTACAAGAAGAAGGCTGTGTAGTAGACATCACTGTTTTTTTTTGAAAGGGGAGTTTAGGGGTTTTGGAGGGGTTTAGGGGTTTCATATTGTGTTAGCTAACTACTACATATAGAGAGAAGTGACCTCTCTTTCTCCGTGCTTGGTCGATGGTAGCTACTACATATAGAGAGAAACTCGACGCTAGCTAGTAAGCAAATGAAGGAACCATTAATTACACAACATCCTGATCATGAACACATATAGAGAGAAGTGACATATCTTTCTCACTGCTTGGTCGAACAACAAGTTTTCGTATATCTATTTGACACTACTACATATATACAATATAACATCCCTGACATCATCAAGCGCCAAACTCCCATTGAATTTGTGTATGGCATTCCCCCTTTTCATGTGTGACGTGGTCAAGAAAGAATGCCGCCAATTCATCTTGAATTGCTCGTATGCGATCATGTGGTAGGAGTTCATCCCGCATCTGCCAGATCTAATTTAAAGAAGGAGGTCAATACATACATATGAATGAAACTCAACACAATTGATGGTAATAAAATAAAATAGTGAATATTGTTTACATACTTCATATTGTTTGTCAGAGTAGCCCCGCTCAGAGGTCGAGTGGCGAATGAACTCGCAAATGTAGTATCCACATAAATTATTCCCGCGTTCCTACCACAAGCACTTTACGAGAATAGAGTTCAATCAAACTGATAAACAAGCATGATCATGGTATTGATGAAACTAGAATCAATGGGAGATGCGCAGAACTAGCTAGTACTACTTACTTTGGGGTGTGTAAATCACAACGGCTTGTTCTCTAGACCCGAAACCATTCTCGTGAACCTTTTCCAAACCCTGCCAGGCAAAGAAAATGACTACTTAAAGTTGCCGATATGGTGCGATAATGATTGAACTTACTTCTAGAGCATTGTAGTCATTTACGCATATTCCTCGGAATCTTTACGCCTCGAGTCTAAGACATTTACCACTCCCCTGTCAAGCTTAATGGATAGCAGAATGAAGTGGAACCTGCGCACGCGTAACTCATCAATTACATTACTTAACCTCGAGTAAGTGAAACCGAATATACACAAGACAGTAACACTCACTTGAAGCTGTAAGGAAAGAGTATTTCCCTTTTGTTTTGATGCCGAAGGAACACCTTTAGCACGGTTTCCTCAGTATCTTTGGCTGTGTTTTGTACCGACCATTCATTTACGGTATTTGGGCTAATGAACCCAATGTCATAGATTTGTAATCTTTTGCATTTGACGATCTTCACTCTTCATAATATAGTGAAGATGATTATATATACATGCAATGAACAAGATGACTAGAGACTTAATTACAGAAGTAATACTTACAGACAATAGCAAGTCATGAGTTGTTTGTCGAGGGCATCTTGATTGAATAAATAAAACAATGCCACAAATTCAACAGGCATCAGGTCGACTCCAATGAGGCCGTGCTCCTCTTGGATTCTCACCATCAAACTATCGTTCCTAGACTTCTTGCGGCTTTCTAAGTACCAGTAATGCAATCTTTGCATCATCGTTGTTAGATGAGGGAGCTGATCAGGTTTGGCGAGAGGCTTCCCGTTCTCATATCTAAAGATCTCTATTACCTCTAACGCTTCAAACTGTACATCATCACCCACGTAATCACCAAGACTGGTACCGGGCAATAGCCCCGGATGATTAGCCATATCGCTAGACACCTTGAGCGGGGGGCACGATTGCTTCTCTTGTTCATCGAGCTGGGGAATTTTTCCCACTTCTTCGTCTTGCAGCACTGGTAGTACTTCCCGAACGTCGCGCTTCATCACATGTCCTTTCAATACAGCGGTCATAGTTGGATTGCGGCGGAGGCGGTGGTCGTCGCTTAAGGGCATCCATAGTGCGGTTCACTTTCACCGGATCAACTGTTTCCTTTGGAGGTGGAGGTTTCCGTTCAAAATGGTCCTGCACTTCGGCTTGCATGATGTCATCGGTTTCCTTGTCAGTCATCTCATATGGTAACTTTGAAGGAGCCTTGATGCTTGGACCAAATTTGAATTTCTACCCGCCTTTTGTACTGCTAGCCGCCGGAGCGTCAGTGTCTCTCTTCCGCCATTGCTAAGGCGGCGGATTCCACTGATGCCTCGGAGGTGGCGGAGGAGGAGGCGGAGTGCACTGACGCGCTGGAGGAGGCGGAGTACGCTGACGCGCTGGAGATAGCTGGCAGAAGAGGACTTTGCTGAGGGGCCTCATCCGGCTGATCAGTCTGCTGAGGGGCATCATCCAGGTTTGTCTGCTGAGGCGTCCAGTTTGGAACCTTGATGTACTCCTTTCTCCATAGACAGGTACTCCTTAAATCATTTTCCAGATGAATCTCCCCTTCACGTGTAGGGTAGTCAAGCTCCAGCTCCTCAAACCCCTCAATTATTTCATCCACTGTCGCAATAGCATAGCCATGTGGAATCAGATGGAAATGGAAAGTTCCCTTAGCTCGAGGAGGTACAACAGAGCCGAGCGCCGCCTTCAAGGTCGGTTTCTGGCATTTTTCCATTCGCACACAATGTTCAGCCTCCGTGATACTATCCACGGGGTAGTGAGGAGCCGTGAAATTAGGGTGAACGAGCTCCATAGAAGCCACGCTGCTTCTCCACTGAGATAGTGGGGTTGCTTCTGGGGAAGCGTCCAAGGAAGGATCTTCGTCCCGCTGAGATGGTTGTCCGGTAGCTCGTTGGTTCTCGAGTTTCTCTAGTTTCGCTAATCTTGCACTGAGCTTATGCATTTCGGTTGCTTCCTCTTTCTTCTTTCTCTCTCGGATTCTATAACCACCAATGTTGGGAAACCCATGCACCCACAAAACGGAGCCTGATGTGACTCATGTTCGTCCAGGGTGTTCTGGATTCCCGAGGGCCTCTGTCAGCTCGTCCTTCTCTCTTTCGAGAAGGGACATCCCTTCCTGCGCTGCCTCGATTGCTTTCTCAAGCTTCTTGATGGGTATTGCAAGTTGATCGTTCATCCAAACACACTTCCTTGATTCTGTATCCAAAGTTCCCCCAACCCCGAAGAACCAAGTCCTTGCCCGATCTGGCCAGTGCAATGACGCTGGTTGGACCCCTTTAGCAAGCAGGTCTTGCTCAGCTTTGTCCCACAATAGTCGGGCTTTGCTATAGCTACCTGACCCCGTGGTATGGTGATACCTCTTCTTTGCAGCATTTTGCTTGTTTGTCAGTGACCTTTGCTTACCCTTGTCTGATTTCTTGTAGGCCATAAATGTGGGCCAGTGATCTTCTCGTATTGACCGATGAACTCTGGAGTCTCGTCTTTCTCGACAAACTTTGTGTTCAAATGTTTCCTCCAGTTCTTGAATAGTTCTGCCATCTTCTTAAGAGCAAACGCCTTGACCTTTCGCTCTATAACTGGGTTATTCTGATCCTCCTCTGGCGGTAGGCTGAAATTTGTCATCAGCGAGGTCCAAAACATCATCTTTCAGCCTATCCTGGACATAAGAAACTTCATGGTCCTTCTTCTTATTCCATTCATGGATGCTGATTGGGACGTTGTCCCTAACAACAACTCCGCACTGATTTACAAATGTGTCCTTGGTCCGCTTGGGAGCAATCGGTTGGCCATCTTTCGCGACTTCTGTGATCGTGAACCTTTCATCCTGGCGCAACCTTTTCTTTGGGCCTCGTCTCCTTTACGGAAGTTTGGCTCAATCCGGAGGGTTAAAAGAAGAAAGAAACGTTAATATATGTACATACAAACAATTATTGCATCAAGTCAGCACACGCTTTATATATATATATATATATATATATATATATATATATATATATATATATATATATATATATATATATATATATAGTAAAATGGGTTAGTAATCCTAGGAGTACGTACTCTGAAGACCAACTTGCTCATGCACTGGTGCTACTGGTTCGCCAGCATGCGTCATAAAGTAAATAATTAACCTACTATTAACTACCGGCCTTATCCCTTGCATGGATTAGCTTTACTAGCACGATCTTTTGTGCAAGCATAATGTCACACAATACCGGATTCACTATGAAGAACATGCTGCAACGCAGCATCCTTCTAGAAAATGAACATAAAAGAATACATTACAATTTAGCCGTGTTCATATTTTCTTTGTCGGGCATAATCTCCCACTAATTCCACTTAAGTAAAATCCTTTTTAATGGCATTTAAGTATAATCCTTTCATTAATTACCATGACATCCTCATCCGTTTTAGTCGGGAATGAAATCCTTTCTTTTCTAATTTAGTAGCGCCAACATGTTGGAGCCTATAGATTATTTCTTTTAATTATCTTACCTTTTTACCTCAAACCCTTCACGTAGAATTCATTAAGATCACAATCTTTCTTTTAGTTATTTCATCGGTTTACCTATAATCCTTTCTTTAATTAGCCACATCCGTTTAAATATTCTATATATGCCCACAATCCTTCCTTCATTAGCTCATTCGCTTAATTAGCTCGCCCTAAACATGATGACTGCCCCTCGTATTTTTAGAGCGAAGTTGGGATTAACAAATGTGTAAGGTGCATTGCTCGTTGGTTGTTACATCGAAGAGCCAGACAGGAGGTCCCGCGTTTAATTCCCACAATATTGATTTGGTTTGACCCAATTATTTTTCGCGGTCTCTATGAAAGCCCATAAAAAGCCCATCAACATACAAGTACCAGACCCAGATCGCTTAGCGTGTGTAAACCAAACGAAAAGGACTGAACCAAACCAAGAATACCCATTCCCTTTAATAGTAGGTATAGATATAGATATAGAAAAGGACTGAACCAAACCAAGAATACATATTCCGTTTAATAGTAGGTATAGATATAGATATAGATATAGATTTAAAAGTTTGTTTCGTCATAGTAGGGATTCTGGATGCATAGTATTTATCCACCGTAACAATACCCCGGCTAGCAAAAACAATATCCGATGGTGTCGAGGAAATGCGGCTGCGTGCACCTCATCCAGCCGGCGGCCTTCATCGTGCTTCTTCCACATCGCCGCACTTCACAGGTTTGTAATTGCCGATCGTACTTGTTACATTATTTTCTAGCATTCATCTCCTGCTGCTCTCAATTCTTACAGATTGTAGGAGCTCGCATGGTGTGCAGGTGGGAGGGGGGGAGGGGGGGTTGTAATGGGCATCAACCCGGCAATTCGACCTATGGGTACGTGCGCCCATGGGCACCCGACCCGAATGGGTAGGGTATGAGTCTTCATATGTGCCCATGGGTCGATTATTCATGGGTAGGGTATGAGTATATGTCTACGCCCATGGGTTACTTGATGGGCTACCCGATTAATATGACATGTTAGTAACACTATGAATTTTAGCTAATTATCTGTACGTATGCACAAGGCACGTAGGCATGAACAGAAGAGAAGAAAACAAATGCTGGCAGAATGCATGACACATATGTACATGGGCCAACCAACATAGTACGAAAATAGAAGGAAAGAAGAAATTTGCATGGCCCAAGGCAACATGCAAGAGAAAAGCACCTTTTTTTAGACAAACTCGCAAAGCCTTTATTCACCCGTGACAAAGTTTACAGGGATGAAATTTAAATTTCCTGGGTGACCTAACCAAACATGGCTGCCAAAACCCAGGGATATCGCATGCTTTGCAAGCCTGTGAGCCTCAACATTCAAGGTCCTAAATTCATGATTGATCAAACAAGAAGAAAAAACTCTAGAACGGTCTATGATTTCATGCACCACGACCCCATATTGTGCACATGTACCTTTCTTGATCGCTTCAACGGCCAGCTTACAGTCTGGCGCCACTGAAATTCTGTCATAGAGCAGGTCATCCGCTAGGGCCAGAGCTTCACGAATTGCCAAGGTCTCCAAAGTCTCCGGATCATCGATGTTGTTGAAACAGATCACTGACGCTCCTTGGTACTCCCCGCTACCATCTCTGCACATGGCTGCTACTGCCCCAAAACCACCATGTCTCGCAACGGCCGCATCAACATTGACTTTCACATGATGTTTTGGACGAGGGATTCACTCCGTCGATCTGGGAGCTGGTGCTTGCTTCTCATTCGCTAGCTTCTCCAAAAATTGAATCTCTGAAATGTAGTTCGATATGAAACCATGTGTTGCGAAATGTGTTTGAAAAATTCCCTCGTGTATTAACTTCCTCCGCTAAGACCAAATCGCCCAAAGGGAGACAATCATGGTAACAAGCTCGTCACTGGGCATCGAATCGAACATGGAAAATAACCACTCCTTCGCATCGTCGCTTCGGTTCATCGCCATGTGTTGCACCATTTCTTCCTTCGATAGAGCCCAAGTGCTCCTGGATAGTGCGCAGTCGAGAAGTGAATGCCGCCAATTATCCTGCTCTCCACACACTCCACAAACATCCGTAGTGGACATATTTCGGTGCTGTAATAGATCTCCCGTTGGTAGCGATTGCTGGGCCAGTCTCCTTGTGAACACTTTCAGTTTCGACAGCACCTTTAGCTTCCATAAGGACGACCAACTCTTCATCAGTCCCTGGAGATTGGAAGTGTGCTCTACTTCCTCCAACCATGCCTCTCTTCCACTTTTTATGCGATATATCATGTTGTACGCCGTCCTGACAGAGAATCGGCCTCTCGAATCCTCGGACCACGCCCAGAAATCATCAACCTGACGAGTGCATATAGGAATCCTTAGAATGGCATCGGAATCCATTGGGACAAAAACTTGTCTAATCATCTCTTCCCTCCAGGAAGCAGTCGAAGCATCAATTAAGTCTGATACTCGTTCTGGAGGGTCATGAACCAAAGAGGTAGACGCGGCCCATGTTACATCCATGCAACTTAGCTCCTGCGTGTGCAGGTCAATTAGTACCACCTCGCACCCAGAAGGAGAAATGAAAGACTCGAGGCCTATATAAAGCCAACCACAACAGTGTAACATGAAGCTCGCATTTGCCTCTCCTTCGAGACAAGCAGCGATACAGTGTAGAAATAATTGTTTTTCACTGACCCAATGGGTGACTAATCGGGTGACCCGATGGGTTTGGTCATGGGTTTAACCAACGACCTATGGGTATGGTCGTGGGTGGGTGGTCCACCCGATAGTGTTTTCGGGCATGGGTCTGTTATAGGTTAACCTGATCAAACCCGACCCGACTGCCGCCTTGAGATGGGCAATGTCAAGTGAGAAGGTGGTCATTGTGCCGCCTCTTCTCATCGCTCTATGGCCTCATGTATGAGCTTGACAATGGCACCAACCGTTAGCCAACTCCGCAGTCGACAACATCACGAACACGAAAACAGGACCTATAAACATGCAGCGGAAGATGAACTACACTAGACAAGCCATAGTCAAACAAGTATGAAGCTAAAGCATGATGACTGATAGCAGCTAGGTAGTAGGATCAGGATGGAAGATAGTATGAAGCCAATCAGAACAAGTAGTCACACAGTGAAGTCAAACAGCACAAAGAATCGTGCAATGACTTCATAAAGACAAACTGTAAGTAAGGAGAGTAAGAAATAGAACCAGTGTGTTGTGAAGACAAGGATTTGTTCGACCAGTTCCAGTTGCTGTGACAACTGTACGTCTGGTTAGGGATGCTGAGATTGAACTCAGAAGACTGTGTTTTCACCTTATTCCCCTTGAGCTAAGGACACACAGTCCCCGCCCAAACACTCTGGTAAGTCTTCAAGGTGGACTTCCAAACCTTCACAGACTTCGTTCACCGGCGATCCACAATTACTCTAGGATGCTCAGAACGCGACGCCTAACCGGCTGGAGGATTCACAGTCCTCAAGTGTAACAAGTCTTCATATCACGCAGACAGAAAGACTTCAGTGATGCCAAACACTCTTTGGGTTCTGGGTGTTTTGGGCTTTGTCCTCACAAGGATTTCTCTCTCAAACTCTTCGGAGGTGGGTTGCTCTCAACGAAAAAAGCCGTACACTAACTCTAAGCAGCCACCAATTTATGGTGTAGGGGGTGGGCTATTTATAGCCACTGGGCAACCCGACCTGATTTGTCCGAAATGACCCTGGGTCACTAAGGAACTGACACGTGTCACAATGGTCAGATTTCAAACACACGCGATAGCTTGAATTGGGCTACAATAAAGCTAACTTATCCGACTCTGGATAAGATTTGCTCTCATTGTCTTCGCTCGAAGACATAGGATTTTGGTTGAGCATCACTTCAGTCATTCTGACTTTGTTCACTTGGACCCCACTTAACAGTGCGGTGGTTCCTATGAATCAACAAAGAACAAAAGAAACAACAAAACTACTAAGTCTTCGCGCTCCATAGTCTTCACTCAATGTCTTCTTCTGTCATAGTCTTCAATGTGAATATCTTCACGTACCACCATTATCTTCAATGTCTTCATACATTTTTAGGGTCATCTCCGGTGAGGTAAACCAATCAAGGAGGGACTACTACCTGCGTTATCCTGCAATTCTCACAAACACATTAGTCCCTCAACCATGTTTGTCGTCAATACTCCAAAACCAAACTAGGGGTGGCACTAGATGCACTTACAATCTCCCCCTTTTTGGTGATTGATGAAAAACTGGTTGAAGTTTTCAACGGGGATATAAATACGTGAAATTGAAAAGGATGAGGTATTGTCTTCATAAGTAGCAAAAGGCTCCCCCTGAAGATGTGCATATAAGTAATTTGCTTTTGGAATGCAAATGCACATGGCAGGTTCTACTTGTGGAGATCCTCTTCAACTTATGAAGACAATTCATCATGCATGATTTGATGTAATGAAGATAATGACATGCATAATGAAAAATGGACGTCTGCATAATGATTTAGGTGCGGAAGTTATCATCGCACATGCGGAATTTATCATCACATCACAAAATAGCAAATAAGTAGCAGACGACCATCGAGTTTAAGTGTTACAACTCAGAGAACCAAATGTATCAAGAGCAAGAGTTGTAAACACTGGGCAAAATATAAAGCAACCGCCCATATGAAACCGCTTGAAGACTATCAACTCATATCTTCTCACCCTTTTGTCGGTAAGGACCAAAAAGGGTTGAAGACATTGAGCCTCTACTCGTTCCCAGAAGGAGTAGGAGAAGATGCAGGGTTGGTGTCGAGGTTTGGCGGTGCAAACGAACTTGGAGAAGTGTTGAGGTTTGGAGGTGGCGAAGTAGCATCATCTTGATCATCGATCACACGAGCATTCACGGTTGCAGCAGAAGAGGAGTACTTTGAGTCTTCAAGAGATGGAGTGCGCCACAGAACAGCATTTCTGGGCGGAGTGGAATCAAACTTGAATCGTTCTGAGAAGCCATCGTCCTGAAGATCTTCCTCAGCACACATGAGCGTCAGCCCTTTGCATGTGCGTCGACAGGTTTCATGCGCGACAAATGCATTCTTACTTGCAAGGTTGCGAATGCAATTGACGTCAGTCATGATGCTTTGCATCTGGTGCTTGAGCCAATCATGATGCCTATCCTGTTTCTGATGCAGGCCAATGAGAAGCTCTCGGTCATTGAGAACACGAGATTGCTTTCGAGGTCGTTGAGCAATTGTGCTGTCAGTGGCTTCGGTTTGGGCACCGTGAGGTGCACGTATAGTACCAGCCAACGGATAGACTTGAGTGGCAGCCAGCACACCTTCAATGGGCTGAGTGAAGCTCTGACGATCAACGTTATGAAGATAAAGTGGCTCCTTGTCAGGCTCTGGATAGATGACTTCAATGATATATCGACATCCGCAAGAAGACAATGTGGTTGCGCGAGATGGTCGATAGTTGAAAGCGGTGTGAAGCTTGATCGACGATGATCCATGGAGCATAGAGCTTCAAGCCAAAAATGTCAGATCCTGATGCAGCAAGTTGGCGGATGAAGAAATCTTGTGCATTGAAGCATTTGCCATGAAGAATATGGAAGACCAATGTCTTCATTGCACCTTCTAGCTTAGTCTGTGGAGAATGTCCTTTGATGCGCCAGAGAGCTCGCCTAATGATGTGATAGATTGTGCGTGGAAGAAACTCAAGGTCTTCAACAAAGAACTCCTTAGGATATTCTACATCTGGAGGCAATGGCTTCATCATATTTAGCATCTGGCTCATGTTGGGTTCTGGCTTGTGAAAGATGCTTTCCACAACAAGCAGGTGAAGTCGACAACCAGGTTCATAGAGATCACCTGGAGTGGGCTGGCCAGTAAGCTCAATGACATCAAATGCTTTGGCTTCATGATGGACATTTCCTGTCATCCACTCAAGGACCCAAGTCTTAGGATCCCTGTTGTAGCCTCGGATATGAAGAGTGGCGTAGAATTGAAGCAGCAACTTTTCATTCCAGTGCTCCTTATCAGTGATGAAATGCAGTAAGCCAGCTTCTCTGAAGCAATCGAGAACTTCTTCTAAGCAGGGAAGGCCAGCTATGGCTTCAGTATGAAGGCGCATATGCGGAAATATGCGGCCTTGGTTGTACAGAATGCATGAATAATAGCTGCGCTGCTGATAACTCCAGAACCGATGAGATGAAATCTTGGGCCTAGTGTAGGGGTTCTTTTCGCTATCAAAGAAGGTGTTGTGTGCAATGAAGCCGCTGACATTGAAAGATCCCGCGAAGTGGCGAGACTGAAATCTGGCGTCTTGGCTTGGGCTTCAACTCGAGGCCTGTGCTCGACATGGTAATCAAATTGAGGACCAGCAGTAGGTGGAGGAATCAGAATAGGCCATCTGACAGTGACAAGCTGGCCATAGTTGTATGCTTGCTCGATAGTATGTGGCCTTGGAGGCGGAACAGTAGCAGTGGCATTGACTTCAGACTGCAAATTTGTGTCGGGTGCGGCATTGACATCATCTGCTTCAGGGGCTTCATTGGCTTCATTGGCCACTGGTGCATTGGCCACCGTAGGCTCCACATTTGCTTCATACACAGGGACCGTCACAGAAGGATTGTCTTCAGAGAACACTTGACGTGCCACTGAACTAGACAAGTTGGAGCCCTCTTCTATGATGGTGGTCATGGAGACGGATGGCCTCAGGCCTTTGCGAAGCCGTTGGAATACGGGCGACGCCTTTGGTGATGGTGATGTCTCCATGTAGTTGTCATCATTAGATATGGGGCTGATGACGGGCACAGATGACGGTTGGGGTGTACTTGGTGAGTCTTGATGTGGGGTAGCTTGCTGGGAGCGATCAGCCCACGATGCATCTTGTGAGATTGGCATCAGAGGACGACCAATACTGATAAGCTCACTGTTCGTTTGAACAGGCGATGATACCATTGGGCGCTCGATCAGAGAAAGAATACATCATCTTGACCAATATTTTCAGTCGCGATGGGGTCGACGACTGGGACTTCTTGAGCTTCAGGAGTCTCTGTGGAAGCAGGCTCATTAACAATCATTCGGCGCTCTTGGTTTGCAGACGGAGGAGGAACTAAGGCAAGGGGTTCAACAACAAGGGGCTCTGTAGGAGCAGCCCGATCTCTCTTCTTGGTTTTTCTCTTCTTAGGGGGTGGTGCTTCATCAGTGGCGCACTTGGTTTTCCGCTTCCTGGCTTCGGCTTCAGCTGCCTTGGTTTTCTTCTGTTCAGAAGCCACTGAAGGAGCCTTGGGCCTCGAGCCGCGCATGCTGGCAGGGAAGACAATGTGTGGTTCTTCCTGCCGTGGTGCTTTAGTGTTGGCTTCAGATGACTTCTTTTTCTTGGCAGCCATTGAGGGGTCAATGCTAGGGCATCCAAGTGCCTTGCGCTTTTCAGCTTCATTGTAGGCTTGAACGCATTTGTCTGCGAGTGCTTTCATGCGCTCTCTTGAGCCTTTGGCTTCCTCGCGTTTCTTCCGAAACGACTCCTTGAGGTCATTAAGCATTACCTTGAACTTTTTCACATCAGCCACATTCAGCTTGGCTACATGCTTCTTGAACTGTTCCTTCTCGAAGTCTATCTTTCGCTTCAGTTCAACTATGCGCTGAGCCAGAGCAAGCTCGGGAGCAATTGTGCCTTGAAAAGCAACGCTGACACCAATGGGAAGCTGAAGGTCATCAAAGCTGAGATCTTGATTGTCAAACCACTCATCAATGAAGTTCTTCAGAGCGTTTACATCAAAGAGGGGCAGATTGTTGAAGATCTCCACCTCTTGCTTGATCTTGATTAGCTGCTCCAGAGCATCTTGAAAGTGCTAGTATCAACTAGAGGGGGGTGAATAGGCGATTTTATGAAAGTCTTCAAAACTTGGAAGTTTCAAAGACAAACAATCGAAAGGACCTAATTTATAAATAGCGGAAGATAAACTACAATAAGCAAACCATAGTCACGTACGCAATGATATGAAAGAACAGGACTAATGGCAGCAAAGTAGTAAGGATCAGGATGGAAGATAGTGTGAAGCCAATCAATGATAGTAGTCAAGCAATGAAGTCAAACAGGTACGATTGATAGGCAATGACTTCACGAAGACAAACTCAAAATAAAGGATGGGAAGAGATAGAACCAGTCACTTGTTGAAGACAAAGGATTTGTTGGACCAGTTACAGTTGCTGTGACAACTGTACGTCTGGTTAGGTAGGCTGAGATTCAACTCAGAAGACCGTGTCTTCACCTTATTCCCCTTGAGCTAAGGACACCCAGTCCTCGCCCAATCACTCTGGTAAGTCTTCAAGGTAGACTTCCGAACCTTCACAGACTTCGCTCACCGGCAATCCACAATGACTCTTGGATGCTCGAACGCGACGCCTAACCGGCCGGAGGATTCACAGCCTCAAGTGTAATAAGTCTTCAGTCACACGCATGTAAAGACTTCAGTGATGCCTAACACTCTTTGGCTCGGGTGTTTGGGCTTTGTCCTCGCAAGGATTTCTCTCTCAAAGGCTTCGAGGTGGGTTGCTCTCTAACGACAAAAGCCGCACAAACTCGAGCAGCCACCAATTTATGGTGTAGGGGTGGGCTATTTATAGCCACTTGGCAACCCGACCTGATTTGTCCGAAATGACCCTGGGTCACTAAGGAACCGACACGTGTTCCAACGGTCGATTTCAAACACACACGGCAACTTTACTTGGGCTACAAGCAAAGCTGACTCATCCACTCTAGATAAGATTTGCTCTCATTGTCTTCGCCAAGACATAGGATTTGGGTTGAGCATCACTTCACCATTCTCGACTTAGTTCACTTGGACCCCACTTAACAAAGACGGTGGTTCCTATGACTCAACAAAGAAGAAAAGGAAACAACGAAATCACACAATCTTCAAGGCTCCATAATCTTCACTCAATGTCTTCTCATGTCATAGTCTTCAATATGAATATCTTCACATACCACCATTGTCTTCAATGTCTTCATACATTTTAGGGTCATCTCCGTAGGTAAACCGAATCAATGAGGGACACTACCGCATTATCCCGCAATTCTCACAAACGATTAGTCCTCAACCAACTTTGTCGCCAATACTCCAAAACCAACTAGTGGTGGCACTAGATGCACTTACAATCTCCCCTTTTGGTGATTGATGACAAACCGTTGAAGTTTTCAACGGGATAAAGTATGTGAAATTGTAAAGAATAGGGTATTGTCTTCATAAGTAGCAAGGGCTCCCCCTGAAGATGTGCATATAAGTAATTTGCGTTTGGAATGCAAATGCACATGCCAGGTTGTACTTGTGGAGATCCACTTCAACTTATGAAGATAATTCATCATGCATGAAATGATATAGCAAATAGAATGACATGCATAATGAAAAATGGACGTCTGCAGAATGATCTAAGTGCGGAAGTTATCATCGCACATGCGGAATTTATCGTCGCATCACAGTAAAGCAAATAAGTAGTATACGACCATCGAGTTTAGGTGTTACAACTCAAAGAACCAAATGTTTCAAAAGCGAGAGTTGTAAACACGAGGCAAATTAGAAAGCAACCGCCCATATGAACCCGCTTGAAGACTATCAAACTCATATGCTTCTCCCCTTTGTCAAGAAGGACCAAAAGGTTTGAAGACATAGAGCATCTACTCGCCCTCATGAGTAGGTGAAGCAGCAGGTTGTCGTTGTTGTTTGGCGGTGCAAACGCATTTGGTGCAAAGGTCGATGCGTGCGTAAGTAGGGGCGGTGAAGTAGCATCATCTTCATCATCGATCACTCTGGCATTCACAGTTGCCGCGGAGGAAGAATAGTCAGAGTCTTCAAGGGATGGAGTTCGACGTAGAACAGCAGTCCGTGGAGGACTGGAGTCAAACTTGAATATTTCAGTGAAGCCATCATCTTGAAGATCTGCTTCAGCACTGAGCAGGGTCAAACTCTTCCATGATTGCCGACAAGTCTCGTGAGCAACAAATGCATTTTTGGTGGCAAGATTTCGAATGCGATTGACGTCCACCAAGAGGCTTTGCATCTATCTCTTGAGCCAATAGTGATGCTTATCTTGTTTCTGATGAAGGGCCACAAGAAGTTCTTGGTCATTGAGAACGCGAGAGCGCTTCTGAGGCCTTTGGGCAATGGTGCTTTCAAGGGCTTCAAGATGCGCACGCTGAGGCGCATTTAGTATTTCCAGCCATTGGATAGATACGTGTTACTGCTTGGACGCCTTCAATAGGTTGAGTGAAGCTTTGGTGCTCGACATTTTGAAGACAAAGAGGCTTCTTGGTAGGCTCAGAGTATATGGCTTCAACTTACATATCAACCTCCAGTAGAAAGATCAGATGATTGTGAGCAGAGGGCTGATAGTTGACAGAGGAATGTTGCTTGATGAGGCGCATGACCCATGGAGCATAGAATTTCGTGCCAAAAGATCGATCCAGATGCAAAGAAGTTGCCGAATGAAGAATTCCTGGGAATTGAAGCTGATGCCATTGAGGATGTAAAAGACTAATGTCTTCATGGGTCCTTCAAGCTTGGCCACTGATGAATGTCCTTTGATAGGCCATAGAGTTCGCCTGATAATGTGATATATGGTGCGAGGCAGATACTCAAGGTCATCAACAAAGAACTCCGCTGGGTATTCTCATACGATGGCAAAGGCTTCATCATGCTCAACATCCGCTCATGTTGGGTTCAGGCTTATGGAAGATGCTCTCCAAAGGCATTGTGGTGTAGTTGACAATCGTGTTCATATAGCTCTCCGGAGTGGGTAGGCTCAGAAGCTCAATGACATCCAGAGCTTTGGCTTCATGATGAACATTTCGTCATCTACTCGAGAACCCATGTCTTGATATCCCCTGTTGTAGCCGCTAATGTGGAGGGTAGCATAGAATTGAAGCAACAGTTCCTCATTCCAATGTTCTTTGTCCGTCACAAAGTCGAGCAGACTCGCATCACGAAAGCAGCCAAGTGCTTCTTCTAGGCATGGCAGTCCAGCAATGGCTTCAGTGTCGAGGCGCATATGAGGGAAAATGCACCCTTGATCATACAGAACGTAGGAGTAATAGCTTCTCTGCTGATAGCTCCAGAACCGATCAAAAGATATTCTAGGCTCTGTGTAGGGGTTCTTTGCACTGTCAAAGAAGGTGTTGTGGCTTTTGAAGCCATTGGCATTGAAGGACCCTGTAGAGTTTGAAGTGACTGGGAACCTTGGCAATCTTGGCTTTGGCTTCTAGACCTGAGGCCTATGCTCAACATGATAATCAAACTGAGGACCAGAGGCAGTAGGCGGAGGAACCAGAATGGGCCATTGGACAGTGGTTAGTTGACCATGACTGTATTCTTGTTTAATTGTATAGGGCCTTGGTGGCGGAACAGGAGCAATGGCAACAGCTGAGGCTTCAGGCTGCACAACGGGTGCTTCGGGAGCAGTTGCCTCATTGGCTTCGGGCACACTGGTTGGTGCAGGCTCCACATTGACTTCAGCCATGATTACATCATTGGCTTCATTCGTGTTGGTGGTGGCAGCCTCAAGATTTTCAACCTCCACTTGACGAGCTGGAGGGTCGGCACCGCACGCTCACATCAGAACAACTTCTTCAAGATTGGGGAGTAGGAACACGTACGTCTTCTTGATTGTCATCGGCTGATGTAGCCGGATTGTCTTCAGTAGCTTGGGCTTCAAACGCGGAGACACTCACAGTTGGAGTGGCTTCAGGAAACACTTGACGTGCAACAGGTTGGTGATGCACTTCTCCTTCTGGAACGCTCGAAAGAGGGACTTGAGGCTTTTGAGCTTTGGCGGCTCATGGAATGCCGGCAACGCCTTTGGAGATGGAGTTGGTTGGGCCTCAAAGTCTTCTTCTTCTTCTTGCATGTGGTGTGACTTGTTGTTGTTGTTGGGGAGTACTTGGGGAGTCTTGTTGTCAGGGTGATCAGCCCACGATGCATCTCGAGCAATTGGCGCCGAGGACGACCAATGCCGATGAGTTCGATGTTCGAAGAACAAAGCGATGATACCAAGTTGTGTTCGATCCGAGGAAGAACTTCATCATCGCCAACATTGTCATGGTGACCAATGTCTTCAAGCAGCGGTGGGTTCACCGCCGAATGTCTTCACTTCATGAGCCTCTCAGGAAGCAGTGCTCATGAACTATCATCCGTCGTTCTTGATGTTCAGACGCAAGGCTAACCACCGAGATGGGTTCAACAACTAAGGGCCTGTGGGAGCAGCCCGATTCTTCTTGGTTTTGCGCTTCTTCTTGGAGGAGCAGCATCGAGGCTTCAGATTCTTCCTTTTTCGCTTCACCTCGCAGCCCTCGCCTCTTTCTGCTCAAGCGTTGACATGACCTTTGGCTTCGAGCCACCATGCCGCTTGGGAAGATAATGCGAGGTGCTTCCTTCCCTGAAGGTGCAGATTGAGCAGTTGATCGCTTCTTCTTCTTTGCAGCCATTCTGGGGTCAATGCCAGGACGGCCAAGAGATTTGCGCTTCTCAGCCTCATTGTAGGCTAGCACACACTTGTCAGCCAAACTCTTCATGTGCTCACGAGAGCCCTAAGCTTCTTCGCGCTTCTTGAGAAAGGCTTCATTAAGCTCGTGCAGCATGACCTTGAACTTTCTGACATCTTGCACGCTGAGCTTGGCCACATGCTTCTTGAACTGAGCTTTCTCATAATCAATTTTGTTCTTCAGCTCAACGATGCGCTGAGCAACAGCTAGCTCAGAAGCAATGGCACCATTGAAGGCGACGCTGAGGCCAATGGGAAGTTGCAGATCTTCAAAGCTGAGATTTGGGGTGTCGAACCACTCATCAATGAAGTTATGGATGATTGCCACATTGAAAAGAGGCAAGTTTTTGAAGATCTCTGCTTCTTCCTTGCTCTTTATCAGTTGCTCAAGGGCATCATCTGCAAGATCTTCATCGCTGGACAGATCGATGGGTTCTTCACGCAGAATGGCAGCAAGAGTCAAGGTTTGATCAGTATGCCTGACAATTTGCTTTTTCTTTTCCGTCCTCTTGGATATACGTGGTTGATCTTCGACTCGCTTTCGCCTTCGTGGAGGTGCAAGGGCTGCTGGCTTCGCACGTGAAGCTTTTGGTGGTGCAATGATCTTGAAGCCTTAGGCTTTTTAGCTTCGCGCTTTGGAGGAGGAGCTGGGGCTTCATCAGTGTCAGCATCATTATCAGAATGATCCACTCTAGCACCTTGGACCAAGATGTAAGTGATGAGGCCATCAAGGTTGGAGAAGGGGCCGATGACATTTGGATCAGCATCTCGTGAACCGTCAGCACGGGGAGCAGAGGGACCAGGGTTGAAGTCTAATCCCAATGACTTCTTGTTTTCCTTGGCCGATCCCTTTGCGTGTTGGAAATTGCACTTGAAGAGAGTATCGTCACAACACCAGAGCAATGATGATTCGTCGGCATTCGCAGGCTGAGGTCCACGGACCATGCAGGGATAGAAGCCCTATGCAATAGCTTCAGCTCTGTTCTTGGGTTGAAGGCCTCGATAGAGAATATCACCCCAAGGACTTTTGATAGCATTCTTCTCTCGTGATATTCCTCGGTCACGAACTTGTACTTGAACCATTCTTCAGCCCAATAGCGCGAATCCATTGGATTCGTGTCTCATGCCGATGATAATTCTCCTCAGATCTGCCTTGTAGAGCTCGCTAGGTCATCGTGCAAATCTTTGATGTACCCTCGACTGCCTCGCCACCCTTCCTTGCTGATTTTTCAGAGCCATGAATTTCAAACCAATGGCTTCAATACGCTCAAAGGCTTCAGAGACTTTCGCTTGTCGGTCAAACAGAACTGCTTCAGGAGAGTTAATGTGATGTCAGAAGAATTCTCGCAAACTAATGCGCACTATGAGAACCAAGGGATTCTCCCACGGACATGTACCGTGATAAAGATTAGAGATGCGAGGAAGGGAAGAGGTCATATGCATTCTCAGAAGATTTTGAAGATAAATCAGTTTGAAGACATTGACCTCATGATGCGAAGACATTCACTTATGTGTAAAGAGTTGGTTCCAGATTTGTACAAATCCGTGAATAAGTACAAGTGAGGAATCAAACTAGATATGAAGTTTAAGTGAATAGACTAGGCAGTATGAGATGCAGACATAATAGATCTAACATTGTGTAGGCAGAAACCACTTTTGGTTGATAGGATGAATCTTTGAAGATCAAAAGGGCAGTAAAAATAGAGTTATATTTACCACACGAAGAACTGCTAGATGGATGAACAGGAGACCGAGCAGTTCAATCCACCGTGCCCTAACTTGGCGACGGAGGACACCTACGGCGACGGCGGAGAGGACGATGTCCGCGGCCGGCGTGAGGACGGCGTCGGAGAAGTCGCGGCAGCTAAGCGCTTCGTCACCGGCGTTGTCGAGAGCTAGCGGTGGCGCTAGGGTTTTGACGAGGTGGAGAGGTGGAAGAAGGTTTTCTTTACCGCAGGGGACAAGTATTTATAAGGAGGTGTGCGGCACAACGCATTACGCAGTGCCTCGGCGGTTCACATCCGAGGGGCACGTGGCAAGCATGCAACATACTCAGAGTTGTCCCACGTTCCCACGCCCGCCAGGCATGTTGGATGGTTGTTCCGGCTTCTCCGGATATAGAAAATAAAGATGAGTCATTTAAAACAGACTTAATGTTTGTCTTCTTGTCTTCCGCTGACTAGGACGCAGAGAAGACATTTGACAGTTTCAATAGAATGCATATGATTTGGACAGATAGAGTTTGAGATAGAGAGCATAGAGAGATTAGGGTCCGATCACATTCACTTAGTTCAAAAGATTCAAATAGGAAGACATAGCTATAAATGAATGATGTAGAGGATAGAACACTAGTATATATATCAGAAAGCAATCAAATCATCATAGTGCAGAAAATCATGAAGATAAATTGAAACTGAAGACAAACCAAATGCGAAGTCATTGCAAAAATAACACCATGATTGAAACACTTCAAACAAAGAAATTTGGTGGTGGCATTACCCACCGTATAGGAAGTATTAGACCCAGACACAGCGCACAATTATCGTGGCGCTCCGAAGTCATATTCCATGTTAATGTATTCACACTCAGAGTGTAAGTCTTCATTGATTGAAGATATACATTACTTTGTGTGTTGCACATCTAAGTCATCAACATGATAAGTGTTAGGATGTGTGCCTGATCACAGGACATTTGAGGATTCCAAGATATTTAGCTCACACCGTAACTTGCAAAACCTTTTCTCATCCAAGGGCTTTGTGAAGATATCCGCCAGTTGCTCTTCAGTGCTGACGTGAATGATGTCAATATCTTTCTTCATGACATGATCTCTGAGAAAGTGATGATGAATTTCAATGTGCTTTGTCTTTGAGCGTTGGACTAGATTGTTGGCTATCTTGATGGCACTTTCGTTGTCGCGGAAGAGAGGTACTTGTTTCAGATTGATGCCATAGTCCTTGAGTGTTTGCTTCATCCATAGAAGCTGAGCACAACATGATCCAGCAGCAATGTATTCAGATTCAACAGTTGAGAGCGATACACGCTTTGCTTTTTTGAAGACCAACAAACAAGTGATCGACCCGTAAAGTGGCATGTGCCCGATGTAGACTTGCGATCCACTTTGTCACCAAAGATAATCAGATCCGAGAATCCAACCAAATCAAAATTTGAGCCCTTTGGATACCATAATCCGAGTGTTGGGGTGTAAGCCAAATATCAAGAATTCGCTTCACGCTAAGTGATGCGATTCCTTTGGTGCCGCTTGGAATCGAGCACACATGCAAACACTAAGCATAATATCCGCCTAGATGCACATAGATAAAGTAAAGAACCAATCATGGAGCGGTATACCTTTTGATCAAACTCATTACCATTGTCGCCGGGACCAAGATGGTGTTTGGTCGGCATTGGCGCTGTAGCCTTTGCGCCTTCCATTCCAAACTTCTTCAGCAATCTTTGAGGTATTTTTCTTGAGATATGAAGATGCCATTCCTTTGTCGATTTAATTTGAAGACCAAGGAAGAATTTTAGCTCACCCATCATGGACATCCGATATTGCTCTTGCATCATGTATCCAAACTCATCACTATTTCTTCGTTGGTGCACCAAGATAATGTCTTCCACATATATTTGGCACACAAACAGCTTCGCCATCATATGTCTTCGTGAAGAGTGTAGGATCAAGGGATCCGTGTTTGAAGCCTTTGCTCTTCAGAAGTCTTTGATCGTGTCATACCATGCACGAGGAGCTTGTTTGAGGCCATAGAGTGCTTTGTTTAGCTTGTACACCATATCGATGTTTTGGATCTTCAAAGCCGTGGTTGAGCTTATATATACTTCTTCAATCTTACCATTGAGAAATGCGCTTTCACATCCATTTGATATAGCAAGATGTTGTGGTGGTTGGCATAGGCTAGCAAGATGCTAATAGCTTCAAGCCTAGCAACAGAGCAAATGTTTCATCAAGTCAATTCCTTCAACTTGAGTATATCCTTGAGCCACAAGACGTGCTTTGTTTCTCATTTACTTGACCATGCTCATCTTGCTTGTTATGATATATCCATTTTGTTCCAATGATGTTATGCTTGCGAGGGTCAGGTCGCTTGACAAGTTCCCAAACATTGTTCAGCTTGAACTATTGAAGTTCTTATTGCATAGCTTGAATCCATTCAGGTTCCATAAAGGCTTCAGCAACTTTCTTGGGTTCTGATATTGACACGAATGAAAAATGCCCACCAAAAGTTGCTAACTATGTTGCTCTTGAGCGAGTGAGAGGACCAGGTGCATTGATGCTGTCAATTATCTTCTCAATTTGTACTTCATTCGCAACACGAGGATGAACTGGACGAAGACTTAGCTCTTCCTGATCATTGTCATCATTGGGAGGATTGTCTTCGGTCCGAGCATTGTCTTCAAAGTTGGTTAGGTGCGTAAATGATAAGTACCTCTTCAGTTGTGCTTCGTAAGGCATGATTTCACCAGCCCCATCAGCTTGATAGATTCGCCGGGCGGAGCTTCGCCTAGTGTACTTGGCAGATCTCTCTCTGAACCATTGGTTTCATCAAATCGCACGCCCACAGCTTCGACGATTTTGTAGTGATAGAGGTTGAAGACTCAGAGGAGTGCGTAGTCCTTTCCATAGCCAATCATGAAGCCTTCGTGAGCCTTAGGTGCAAATTTTGACTTGTGATGGGGATCCTTGATCCAAAGACCTAGCTCCAAATACTCAAGTAACTCGACATTTGGCTTCTTGCCAAGAAGGAGCTCATAGGATGTTTTGTTCAAGCTTATGGATGTAGACACGATTGATGATGTGACATGTTGTATCAATAGCTTCAGCCGTAACTTTCTTGGTGTCTTGTATTCGCCGAGCATTGTTCGAGCCATCTCAATGAGGGTTTTGTTCTTGCGCTCAACGATGCCATTTTGCCGAGGTGTGTATGGAGCAGAGAACTCATGAGTGATTCCCATTGTATCCAAATAAAGATCAAGTCCGTGTTTTTGAATTCAAAGCCATTGTCACTTCGATATGCTTGATCTTCACGCCATAATTGTTCATTGCTCGACATGGCGAAGCCTAAAGACATCTTGCACTTCAGCCTTGTAGAGAATTATGTGCACCCATGTGTATCTTGAGTAGTCATCAACAATGACGGCCATAGAGACAAGCAGTGGTTGTGAGGGTGGAGTAGTGAGTAGGTCCAAAAAAGTCCATGTGTAATAGCTCGAAGGGTTGAGATGTTGTCATGATTGTCTTCGAGGGGTGCTTTGCCCTAGTCATCTTTCCAGCTTCGCAGGCACCACACAGGTGATCCTTCTTGAACTTGACACCCTCGATGCCTATGACATGCTTCTTCTTGACGAGTGTGTGTAAGTTACTCATGCCAGCATGTCCCAGCCTCCGATGCCAGAGCCAAGATTCAAGCTTTTGTGAGAAGACATACTGCAAGTCAGGACCTGCTGAGAAATCTACCATGTATAGATCATCTTTTCGATACCCTTCAAAGACTAGAGACTTGTCAGATTCCATTAGTACAAGACAACGATATTTTCCGAATAGCACAATCATGTTCAAGTCACAAAGCATTGAGATAGACATTAAGTTCAAACCAAGGGATTCAACAAGCATCACTTTATCCATGTGTTGATCCTTTGAGATTGCAACTCTACCTAGACCCAATACCTTGCTTTTACCAAAGGTCAAGAAATGTGATGTGACTCTTGTCTGATGGACGTAAGGTTGAGTCCATGAGAAGACTTCGATCACCAAACATATGATTTGTGCATCTGCTATCCATAATCCATTCTGAAGCTTTTGGTGACATACCCTACAGTGCAGTTAGGAGGATTGGCTTCACAAAGAGTGTTGTGAAGCATAAGCATTTGACACACACAAGGACTGTCACATCTTAGATCAATGTTAGGACTCATAGTATGCCAGGTAAGCGATTCAGATGTGAAATATGTAGTAAGACGTTTTATCATGCGTCCATAGTGTGTTTTAGGTCCCCAGCAATGGAATCGGACGCCTTTGATTGCTAGCTGGAGACCTTTCTCTGCAAAAGAAAGTTAGTTCTTCTTCACCACCCACATTTTCAGGGGTGGCTTAGAAGCAGTCTAAGTGCAGCATCTGAGAATTTTGGCTTTGAAGCCCTAGAAAATAGCCTTGCAGGAGATGAATGATACTCATATGAATAAGCAGAAAAGTTCTTAGTTCTATGAACATAGTGGTTCAAAGACACACGCCATATTCATAAGTCCGAGTATGATTTCCTGCAAAACATTGGCGTTAGGGTGACTCTGTGAGTCATCAGATCAGATGAAGCCTTTGGGCCATATGAAGCCATAGGTCTAGGGTTTGTCTTCTTACTTGGTGGTGTCATGACGACATTCACAGAAGATTCTCAATGTAACGCTTAGGTACCCATATCTTCTTCATAGGGTCCATTCCTCGCAGCTTAGTACCAATATAAATGGCAAACACTTCACCATTCTGATTCTTGAACAGTTTATAGTTTGCATCAAAGGATTCATCAATGATAATAGGATTAGCACAGTAAAACCAGATAAAGTGGATGGATCAATCAAGGTTCCTTTGCAAGAACCCATGTGGTTTTGGTGTATGCTCAAAGCTTCCAAAGACGACCCATCAACATTCATTTTCCTTTCAACCCAACACCCTCTTTCCTAGGGTTTCGTTCAGACCGCTTTTGAGAACATCGCACGTTGTCTCGATGTCCTTTCGACTTTTATACATCCCTGTTTCAAGCAATGTCTTCAACCTAGCATTTTCATCAAGAATGGTAGTGGTATCCTCCGCAGAGGGGTTAGTGACCACATCAAGAGGTGAAGACAATGAAACAAGAGCAGCAGGGAACATTCAAAGAATAGATGTACCGTTATCACGCTCAATGCATTTTAGACATGGTGGTTCAAACCCATCCTGAGTAGGACTGATCTGTTGAGCACGAAGTGACTCATTCACTTTTTGAAGATCTTCATGAGCCGCTCTCAATTTCTCAAGCTCTTGCTTCCTTTGAAGATAATCATAGGAGAGCCATTCATAAGTAGTTGAGAGCGTTTCATGACAACTTTCAAGTTCTTGGTACTTAGCATGAAGATTTTTATATCTTCAACTAAGGACTGTGAACGTGTCATTTCCGCTGGCCCAACAGTCATCGCTTTTGTCTAACAGTTTTTAGTATGTTCCATAGCCTTTTGTTGTTCAGCTTGCAATTTTAGCAAGTGTTTTGTAGCTAGGTTTGGATTCACAATCGAGTCATCTTGACTTGATGTTTGAAAGAAAGCATCACGTGATTTTACCTTGGCACCACGTGCCATGAAGCAAGAGGTGGGAGTAGGATCGCCTTCATCATCGCCTTCAAAGATTGGTGTGGAAGTCATTGTCTTCAGTGTTGAAGATGGACTTGGCAACATAGGTTGTGGCTAGAGCCAGACTTGCAACGCCAGGGTCGGACTCCTCTCCAGACTCCACCTCCGCCTCCTCAGAAGCAGATTCCTCTTCTGAATCCATTTCCTTGCCAACAAAAGCACGAGCCTTGCCAGATGAACTCTTCTTATGAGATGAAGACCTTGATGAGAACTTGGAAGAAGACTTTGAAGATTTCTTCTTCTTCTTGTCATCAGAATCATATTCCTTGCTCTTCTTCTTCTTCTTCTCATTGTCCCACTGTGGACACTCAGAGATATAGTGTCCGGGTTTCTTGCACTTGTGACATGTTCTCTTCTTGTGGTCATGAGTGGAAGCTTCATCATTTCTTGAGCTGGATCGTGAAGACTTTCTGAAGCCTTTCTTCTTAGTGAACTTCTGGAACTTCTTCACAAGCATAGCAAGTTCCTTTCCAATGTCTTCGTGATCCTCGAATCGCAATGATTCTTCTTCGATGAGGAAACAACTTTTGCCTTCAAAGCGAAGTTCGCCATAGTTGGGACCATAAATATCTCTTTTCTCGTAAAGCTAGAACTCATGTGTGTTGAGCCTCTCAAGTATATCGACGGATCGAGTGTCTTGAAGTCGGACGTTTTGTATCATGAGGGCAAGGGTGTCAAAGGAGCTGTCAAGTGATCTCAGAGTATCTTGACAATTTCATGCTTGGTAATCTCCATGCCCAAGAGCTTGAAGCTCATTTGTGATGTCATGAGGCAATCGAACGTGAGCTGGACATTTTCATTGTCGTTTCTCTTGAAGCGGTTGAAGAGGTTGTGAAGAACACTGATCCTTTGATATCTCTGGGTTGAGACGCCTTCGTTGACCTTGGACAGCCAGTCCCAGACTAGCTTCGACGTTTCCAGAGCACTCACACGGCCATACTTCCCTTTTGTCAGATGACCACAGATAATGTTCTTGGCGGTAGAGTCCAGTTGGATGACCTTCTTGACATCAGTAGGGGTGACACCTTCACCAGTTTTGGGAACGCCGTTCTTGACGACATAGCAGAGGTCGACATCAATGGCTTCAAGATGCATACGCATCTTATTCTTCCAATAGGGATATTCAGTTCCATCGAACACGGGGAAAGCAGTGGAGACTTTGATTATTCCTGCAGTCGACATAGCTAAAACTCCAGGTGGTTAAACCGAATCACATAGAACAAGGGAGTACCCTGCTCTGATACCAATTGAAAGTGCTAGTATCGACTAGAGGGGGGGTGAATAGGCGATTTTATGAAAGTCTTCAAAACTTGGAAGTTTCGAAGACAAACAATCGAAATGACCTAATTTATAAGCAGCGGGAGATAAACTACAATAAGAAAACCATAGTCACGTACGCAATGATATGAAAGAACAGGACTAATGGCAGCAAAGTAGTAAGGATCAGGATGGAAGATAGTGTGAAGCCAATCAACGATAGTAGTCAAGCAATGAAGTCAAACAGGTATGACAGATAAGCAATGACTTCACGAAGACAAACTCAAAATAAAGGATGGGAAGAGATAGAACCAGTCACTTGTTGAAGACACAGGATTTGTTGGACTCAGGCCCAGCTTGTGTGACAACTGTGACGCCCGTTAGGGAGGCTGAGATTCAACTCAAGACCGTGTCTTCACCTTATTCCCTTGAGCTAAGGACACCAAGTCCTCGCCTAATCACTCGTAAGTCTTCAAGGTAGACTTCCAACCTTCACAGACTTCGCTCACCAAAGAATCCACAATGACTCTTGGATGCTCAGAACGTGACGCCTAACCGGCCGGAGGATTCACAGCCCTCAAGTGTAATAAGTCTTCAGGTTCTGTATACAGATACGTAAAGACTTCAGTGATGCTAACACTCTTTGGCTCTGGGTGTTTGGGCTTTGTCCTCGCAAGGATTTCTCTCTCTCAAAGGCTTCGAGGTGGGTTGCTCTCTAACGACAAAAGCCGTGCACAAACTCTGAGCAGCCACCAATTTATGGTGTAGGGGGTGGACTATTTATAGCCACTTGGCAACCCAACCTGATTTGTCTGAAATGACCCTGGGTCACTAAGGAACTGACACGTGTTCCAACGGTCAGATTTCAAACACACACGACAACTTTACTTGGGCTACAAGCAAAGCTGACTCATCCAGCTCTGGATAAGATTTGCTCTCATTGTCTTCGCTCGAAGACATAGGATTTGGGTTGAGCATCACTTCAATCATTCTGACTTAGTTCACTTGGACCCCACTTAACAATACGGTGGTTCCTATGACTCAACAAAGAAGAAAAGGAAACAACGAAATCACACAGTCTTCGCACTCCATAATCTTCACTCAATGTCTTCTTATGTCATAGTCTTCAATATGAATATCTTCACATACCACCATTGTCTTCAGTGTCTTCATACATTTTTAGGGGTCATCTTCGGTAGGTAAACCGAATCAATGAGGGACACTACCTACGTTATCCTACAATTCTCACAAACACATTAGTCCCTCAACCAACTTTGTCGTCAATACTCCAAAACCAACTAGGGGTGGCACTAGATGCACTTACACATCTTCACCAAATTCTTCATCTAAAGACAAGTCAATGGTTTCAGATTCATTCCTCAGGATGGCAGCAGGTGTCAGTGCATGACTCAGTTGCTAAACTGGTGTCTTCTGTGGCTTCTCACGCCTCATGGAGATGCGAGAGAGATCTTCAGAGTTATTGCTGGGAGCAGAAGGGGCAGTTGCCATTGGATTCTCTCTCGGAGCTTTTGGAGCAGCAGATGATTTTGAAGCTTTAGTCTTCTTTTGCTTGTGAGGCTTTGGAGCAGGAGCTAGAGCTTCGTCGGTGTCAGCATCATCATCAGAATGATCCACTTTGGCACCTTGAATAGTAATGTGAGTGATGAGGCCAGCAAGGTTGTAGAAGGGGCCGATCCTGTTTTCATTGGCTTCACGGGTGCCATTGTCCCGAGGTGAGGAAGGACCAGGGTTGAAGTCAAGCCCTAGATCCTTCTTGTTCTTTGCAGTGAGTCTTTGGCTTAACCGGTAGTTACGCTTGAACAGATTGTCTTCATGACACCGAGTAATCAAGAAGGGTCAAGATTCTCGTGTCGTGGTCCGCGACCATGCAAGGATAGAAGCCTTGCTCAATAGCTTCACCGAGTCCCGGTGGAAGATTTTGTACAAAATATCACCCCAAAGATGCCTTGATGGTATTCTTCTCTGTGATATTCTTTAGTGATGAAGCGATACCTAAACCATTCTTCTCGCCCAATATCTACGTAATCCATTGGATTCGATTCTTATGCTCAAGATAGGTTTTTCCGGGTCAGCTTTTGTACATCTCGCAAAATCTGGAGGTAAGTCCTGGAAGTGTTACCACGGCGTTGTTCCGCCTACCTTTCTTGCTGAGTTTTCGCCACCATGAAGTGTAAACCGAAAGGCTTCAAGATGTGCAATGGCTTCAAACGGCTGGACCGACAGAACTCGCTTAGGTGAGTTGATGTGATTCTGCAAGAATTCTCGCAAACGAATGCGTATTATGAGAACCAAGGATTCTCCACGGACATGTACCGTGACAACATTAAAGGTGCGAGGGAAGGGGAAGAGGTCATATGCATTCTCAGAAGATTTTGAAGATAAATCAGTTTGAAGACAATGACCTCATAACGCAAAGACATTCACTTATATGATGAGAGTTGGTTCCAGAGTTGTACAAATCCAAGAACAAGTACAAGTGAGGAATCTAACTTGTGAAGAAGCATAAGTGAATATACTGGGCAGAATATGAGATGCAGAAAGAGATAGATTCATGTTCGAAGATCTAGAAACCACTTTTGGTAGGAAGGGATGAATCTATCAGCTCAAAAAGACGGTAAAAAGTAAACTTTTATTACCACACGAAGAACTGCTAGACGGAGCGAAGATGGATGACGAGCAGTTCGATCTCCGGTGCCCTAACTTGGCAACGGAACTACGGCGACGGCGGAGAAGACGAGGTCCGCGGTCGGCGTGAGGACGGCATTGAGGAGGTCGCGACAGCTAAGCGCTTCGTCGTTGGCATCGTCGAGAGCTAGCGTAGGCTCTAGGGTTTGCGAGAGATGGAGGAGGAAGAAGGATTTTTGACCGAGACGAGACATGCATTTATAAGGACAGAGACAGACAACAAGCAATTACACAGTGTGCCTCGGCGGTTCACATTCGATGGACACGTATAAACATGCAACTCATCGAGAGTTGTTCCACGCTCCCACGCACACCGGATTGTCGGGTGGTCGCTCGATTCTCCGGTTTCGTGCAAAAGGATATGTCATTAAAGCTAGATATAAATGTTTGTCTCTGTATCTTCTGCTGACAAGGACACAGAGAAGACATTCGACAGTTTCAACAGAATGCATATGATTTGGATAGATAGAGCTTGAGGTAGAAAGCATAGAGAGGTTAGGGTCCGATCACATTCACTTAGTTCAAAAGATTCAAACAAGAAGACATAGCCATAAGTGAATGTTGTAGAGGACAGAATACAATATATTATATATAACAGAGTAAAGCCAAATTAGTAATCACGAAATCAAATTAATGTTGAATTTAAATCAATTGCGAAGACTTTGCAAATATGGTGCCATGAGGAAACACTTCATAAGAGTTTGGTGGTGGTGTTACCCACCGTATTGGAAGTATTAGACCCAGACACTGCGCACAATTATCGTGGCGCTCTAAAGTGAATTTCCACATTAATGTATTCACACTTAGAGTGCATGTCTTCATTGATTGAAGATATACATTACTTCGTGTGTTGCATATCTAAGTCATCAAACTGCATAAGTGTTAGGATGTGTGCCTAATCACATGACATTCGAGGATTCCAAGATATTTAGCTCACACCGCAACTTGCAAAACCTTTTCTCATCCAAGGGCTTAGTGAAGATATCAGCCAACTGCTCCTCTGTCTTGACGTGAATGATATCAATATCTTCTTTCATAACATGATCTCTGAGGAAGTGATGACGAGTTTCAATGTGCTTTGTCTTCGAGTGCCGAACTGGGTTATTGGCAATCTTGATAGCGTTTTCATTATCGCAGTAGAGTGGCACATGCTTCAGATGGATGCCATAGTCCTTAAGAGTTTGCTTCATCCACAGAAGCTGAGCGCAGCAAGATCCAGCAGCAATGTATTCAGATTTTAAGAGTGATACACAGTTCGCTTCTTTGAAGACCAATGACAAGAGATCGACCTGCATGTGACATGTGCCGATGTAGACTTGCGCCCACCTTGTCACCAAAGATAATCAAGATCCGAAAATCCAACCAGATCAAACTCGAGCCCTTTGGATACCATAATCCTAGTGTTGGGGTGTTAGCCAAATATCAAGAATTCGCTTCACGCCTAAGTGATGCGACTTTGGTGCCGCTTGAAATCGGGCACACATGCAAACACTAAGCATGATATCTGGCCTAGATGCACATAAGTAAAGTAAAGAGCCAATCATGGAGCGGTATACCTTTTGATCGAAATCTTTACCATTGGCGTCGGGGCTTAGATGACTTTTGGTTGGCATTGGCGTCATGTATCCTTTGCAGTCTTGCATTCCAAACTTCTTCAGGAAATCTTGGACATATTTTTCTTGTGATATGAAGATGCCGTTGTGTTGCCGACGGATTTGAAGACCGAGAAAGAACTTCAGCTCTCCCATCATGGACATTTGATATTGTTCTTGCATCATGTGACCAAATTCATCAGTGTATTTCTTGTTGGTGCAACCGAAGATAATGTCATCCACATAGATTTGGCACACAAACAGTTCACCATCATATGTCTTCGTGAAGAGAGTGGGATCTAGAGAACCAGGTTTGAAGCCTTTGCTCTTCAGGAATTCTTGAGTGTGTCATACCAAGCACGATGGGCTTGTTTGAGGCCATACAGTGCCTTGTTGAGCTTGTATACCATATCATGATGTTTTGGGTCTTCAAAGCCAGGCGGTTGTGCAACATACACTTCTTCTTCAATCTTTCCATTGAGAAAGGCACTCTTCACATCCATTTGATACAGAAGGATGTTATGATGGTTTGCGTAAGCTAGCAGTATGCGAATGGCTTCAAGCCTAGCCACTGGAGCAAATGTTTCATCGAAGTCAATTCCTTCAACTTGTGTGTATCCTTGAGCAACAAGCCGTGCTTTGTTTCTGACTACTTGACCATGCTCGTCTTGTTTGCTGCGGTATATCCATTTTGTGCCTATTATGTTGTGCTTGTGAGGATCAGGACGCTTAACTAATTCCCACACATTGTTCAGCTCAAACTGTTGAAGCTCGTCTTGCATAGCTTGAATCCATTCAGGTTCCATGAAGGCTTCAGCAACTTTCTTGGGTTCAGAGAATTAGACAAATGCAAAGTGCCCACGTAAATTTGCTAGTCAGTTGCTCTTGAACGAGTGAGTGGACCAGTGCATTGATGCTATCGATTATCTTCTCAATTTGTACTTCATTTGCAACACGAGGATGAATCGACGAAGATTTTGCTCCTGCCGATCATTGTCATCATTTGGAGGATTGTCTTCAGCCGAGCAATGTCTTCAAAGTTGATCAAAAGTGCGAAATAATAAGTTCCTCTTCAGCTGAGCCTCGATGGTATGATCTCTCCTGCTCCCATTAGCTTGATTGATTCATCGGCGTGTACTTCATCTAGCACATTTGGCGTGTGCTCTCTTTGCAGCCGCTTGTTTCATCGAATCAAGACATCCACGCTTTCAACCACTTTATAGTGAAAGAGGTCAAGACTCAGAGGAGTGCGAGTCCTTTCCATAACCAAGCATAAAACCCTCATGTGCTTTCGGTGCAAATTTTCATGTGATGTGGATCCTTGATCCAACACCCAGAACCAAATACTCAAGTAGCTTACGCTTGGCTTCTTACCGCTAGAAGCTCATAGGGTGTTTTCTTCAGAAGCTTGTGAAGATAAACACGGTTGATGACATGGCATGCAGTATCAATGGCTCCAGGCCAAAATTTTCTTGGAGTCTTGTATTCGTCAAGCATCGTCCGAGCCATCTCAATAAGGGTTCTGTTCTTGCGCTCCACGATGCCATTCTGCTGAGGTGTGTAAGGAGCAGAAAACTCATGAGTGATGCCTAAGGTGTAAAGATAGAGGTTAAGGCCTGTGTTCTTGAATTCTGTGCCGTTATCACTCCTAATGTGCTTGATCTTGACGCCATAGTTGTTCATGGCGCGGTTGGTGAAGCATCTGAAGACATCCTGCACTTCAGTCTTGAAGAGAATTATGTGCACCCAAGTGTATCTTGAATAATCATTAACAATAGCGAAACCATAGAGACAAGCAGTTGCAGTGAGAGTAGAGTAGTGAGTGGGACCAAACAAGTCCATGTGGAGCAACTCAAAAGGTCGAGATGTAGTCATGATTGTCTTCGAGGGATGCTTGGCCCTTGTCATCTTCCCAGCTTCACAAGCACCACATAGATGATCTTTCTTGAACTTGACGCCTTCGATGCCTATGACGTGCTTCTTCTTGGCGAGAGTGTGTAGGTTCCTCATGCCAGCATGCCCTAGCCTCCGATGCCAGAGCCAGCACTCTGAAGACTTGGCTAGAAAACATACGGCCATCTGTGGTCCTGCTGAGAAGTCTACCATGTACAGATCATCTTTCCTGTACCCTTTGAAGACTAGAGACTTGTCAGATTCCATTAGTACAAGGCAGCGATATTTTCCAAATAGCACAATCATCTTTAAGTCACAAAGCATTGAGACAGACATTAAATTGAAACCAAGGGATTCAACAAGCTTCACTTTGTCCATGTGCTGATCCCTTGAGATTGCAACTCTACCTAGGCCCAATACCTTGCTTTTACCAGTGTCAGCGAATGTGATGTGACTTTTATCACATGGACGTAAGGTTGAGTCCATGAGAAGACTTCGATCACCAGTCATGTGGTTAGTGCATCCGCTGTTCATAATCCATTCTGAAGCATGAGGTGTCGTACCCTATAGTGCAGTTAGGAGGATAGGCTTCACAAAGAGTATTGTGAAGCATAAACATTTGACGCACAAGAGGATTATCAAAGCTTAGATCAAGGTTAGGACCGATAGTATGACCGGCAAGTTTATCTGACATTTAAATACATAGTAAGACCATTTGGGCATTTTATCATGCATCCCATAATGTGTTTTAGGTCCCCAGCAATAGCATCAGACGCCTTTGATTTCTGGCTGGAGACCATTCCCTGCAAAAGAAGGTTAATTCTTCTTAACCACCCACATCTTCAGGGGTGGCTTAGAAGCAATGAGTCTAAGTGCAGCATCTGAGAATTTCGGATTTGGAGCCCTAGCAAATAGCCTTGCAGGAGAAGAATAATACTCATATGAATAAGCAGAAAAGTTCTTAGTTCTATAAACATAGCGGTTTGAAGACACACGCTCATATTCATAAGTCTCGAGTATGGTTTCCCGCAAAACATTATGTTAGGGTGACTCTGTGAGTCCAAGATTCAGATGAAGCCTTTGGGCCATATGAAGCCATATGTATGGGGTTTGTCTTCTTCATAGGTACCAATATGACATTCTCAGACTTATGCAGAAGCCATATGACATTCACCGGAAGATTCTCGATACACTGTTTAGGTACCCAGATCTTCTTCATAGGTGGTCCATTCCTGCAGTTAGTACCAATATACCTGGCAAACACTTCACCATTCTGATTCTTAAACAGTTTATAGTTTGCATCAAAGGATTCATCAATAACAATTGGATTAGCACAAGTAAATCCAGATAAGGTGGATGGATCCATTGAAGGTTCCTGTGCATCAACCCATGTGGTTTTGGGGTACTGCTCAGACTTCCAGTAAGAACCATCAACATTCATTTTCCTCTCGCACCCAACACCCTCTTTCCTAGGGTTTCGGTTCAAGATCTTCTTTTTGAGGACATCACATAGTGTCTGATGCCCCTTGAGGCTTTTGTACATTCCTGTTTCAAGCAATGTTTTCAATCTGGCATTTTCATCAGCAATAGCAGTGGCATCCTCCGCAGAGGGGTTAGTTACCACATCGATGGTTGAAGATATTGAAGCAGCAGGAGCAGTAGAACACTCAGCAACAGAATTAGCATTATCATGCTCAAGACATTTTAGACATGGTGGTTCAAATCCTTCCTGAGCGGGACTGATCTGTTGAGCGCGAAGTGACTCGTTTTCCTTTTGAAGATCTTCATGAGCCGCTCTCAACTTCTCAAGTTCTTGCTTCCTCTGAAGATAATCATAGGAAAGCTTTTCATGGGTTGTTGAGAGTGACTCATGACGACCTTCAAGCTCTTGGTACTTAACATGAAGATTTTTTATATCTTCAATTAAGGACCGAGATCGGTCATTTCAAAGATCCAATGATCATCGCTTTTGTCTAACAGTTTTTGAATATGTTCCATAGCTTTACATTGTTCAGCTTGCAATTTTAGCAAGTGTTTTGTAGCTGGGTTTGATTCACAATCAGAGTCATCTTCACTTGATGTTTGAAAGTAAGCATCGCGTGAGTTTACCTTGGCACCGCGTGCCATGAAGCAGTAAGTGGGAGCGGAGTCGTCCTTGTCACTGGCATCAACGTTGGTGATGGATACATTGTCTTCAGTGTTGAAGATGGACTTGGCAACGTAGGCTGAAGCTAAAGCCAGACTTGCAACGCCAGAGTCAGACTCCTCCTCAGACTCCACCACTTCTGCCTCCTCCGAAGCAGACTCCTCCTCTGAATCCATTTCCTTGCCAACAAAAGCACGAGCCTTGCCAGATGAACTTTTCTTGTGTGATGAAGACCTGGAAGTTGACTTGGAAGAAGATTTTCAGTATTTCTTCTTCTTCTTGTCATCAGAATCATATTCCTTGATCTTCTTATTTTTCTTCTCATTGTCCCACTGTGGACACTCAGAGATGTAGTGACCAGGTTTCTTGCACTTGTGACAGGTTCTCTTCTTGTGGTCATGGGAAGAAGCTTCATCATTTCTTGAGCTGGATCGCGAAGACTTTCTGAAGCATTTCTTCTTTGTGAACTTCTGGAACTTCTTCACAAGCATAGCGAGCTCCTTTCCAAGGTCTTCAGCTTCACCAGAACTGTAGTCAGATTCTTCTTCAGATGAGGAAACAGCCTTTGCCTTCAAAGCGCGAGTTCGGCATAGTTGGGACCATAGATATCTCTTTTCTCAGATAGCTGGAACTCATGTGTGTTGAGTCTCTCAAGTATGTCAGATGGATCGAGTGTCTTAAAGTCAGGGCGTTCTTGAATCATAAGGGCTAGAGTGTCAAATGAGTTGTCAAGAGATCTCAGAAGCGTCTTGACGATTTCATGCTTGGTGATCTCAGTGGCGCTAAGAGCCTGAAGCTCGTTTGTGATGTCAGTGAGACGATCAAACGTGAGCTGGACATTTTCATTGTCATTTCTCTTGAAGCGGTTGAAGAGGTTGCGTAGGACACTAATTAGTTGATCTCTCTGAGTTGAAACGCCTTCATTAACCTTGGAGAGCCAGTCCCAGACTAGCTTCGACGTTTCCAAAGCACTCACACGGCCATACTGCCCTTTGGTCAGATGACCACAGATGATGTTCTTCGTAGTAGAATCGAGTTGAATGAACTTCTTGACATCAGTAGGGGTGACACCTTCACCAGTCTTGGGAACGCCGTTCTTGACGACATACCACAGATCGACATCAATGGCTGCAAGATGCATACGCATCTTATTCTTCCAGTAGGGATATTCAGTGCCATCAAAGACAGGGCACGCAGCAAAGACTTTGAATATCCCTACAGTCGACATAGCTAAAACTCTAGGTGGTTAAACCAAAATCACACAGAACAAGGGAGTACCTTGCTCTGATACCAATTGAAAGTGCTAGTTATCGACTAGAGGCGGTGAATAGGCGATTTTTATGAAAGTCTTCAAAACATGAAAGTTTCAAAGACGAACACGAAAACTGGACCTATAAACATGCAACGGAAGATGAACTACACTAGACAAGCCATAGTCAAACAAGTATGAAGCTAAAGCATGATGACTGATAGCAGCTAGGTAGTAGGATCAGGATGGAAAATAGTATGAAGCCAATCAGAACAAGTAGTCACAAAGTGAAGTCAAACAGGCAGAGCAATTAGGCAATGACTTCATAAAGACAAACTATAAGTAAGGAGAGTAAGAGATAGAACTAGTGTGTTGTGAAGACATGGATTTGTTCGACCAGTTCCAGTTGCTGTGACAACTGTACGTCTGGTTAGGGAGGCTGAGATTGAACTCAGAAGACCGTGTCTTCACCTTATTCCCCTTGAGCTAAGGACACACAGTCCGCGCCCAATCACTCTGGTAAGTCTTCAAGGTAGACTTCCAAACCTTCACAGACTTCATTCACCGGCGATCCACAATTACTCTTGGATGCTCAGAACGCGACGCCTAACCGACTGGAGGATTCACAGTCCTCAAGTGTAACAAGTCTTCAGATCACGCAGACAGAAAGACTTCAGTGATGCCAAACACTCTTTGGGCTCTGGGTGTTTTGGGCTTTGTCCTCACAAGGATTTCTCTCTCAAACTCTTAGGAGGTGGGTTGCTCTCAACGACAAAAGCCGTGCACTAACTCTGAGCAGCCACCAATTTATGGTGTAGGAGGTGGGCTATTTATAGCCACTGGGCAACCTGACCTGATTTGTCCGAAATGACCCTGGGTCACTAAGGAACTGACACGTGTCACAACGGTTAGATTTCAAACACACGCGACAGCTTGACTTGGGCTACAAGTAAAGCTGACTTATCCGACTCTGGATAAGATATGCTCTCATTGTCTTCATTCGAAGACATAGGATTTTGGTTGAGCATCACTTCAGTCATTCTGACTTTGTTCACTTGGACCCCACTTAACAGTGCGGTGGTTCCTATGACTCAACAAAGAAGAAAAGAAACAACGAAACTACTAAGTCTTCGCGCTCCATAGTCTTCACTCAATGTCTTCTTCTGTCATAGTCTTCAATGTGAATATCTTCACGTACCACCATTATCTTTAATGTCTTCATACATTTTTATGGGTCATCTCCGGTAGGTAAACCGAATCAAGGAGGGACTACTACCTGCGTTATCCTGCAATTCTCACAAACACATTAGTCCCTCAACCACGTTTGTCGTCAATATTTCAAAACCAAACTAGGGGTGGCACTAGATGCACTTACAATCTCTTTTCTTTTTGGACGTGAATAGGAAAAGAATGGGCCCTCCCTAGTGCTCCTAGCGCGAATGATCGTGCACTTTGGGAGGCTCCCGTGAGCGAACGACGAGCAGAAAGAATTGCCATGGTGTAGACAAAAAGGACTTCCCACATGTTCAAGAATTTTCATGCTAGAAGAAGGGGATTGTCATGAAACAACAATAAAATTGACACCCTACGACAAAGAAAATTAACACTCATGTCCAGAGAATTACCTTGCTACATCGTAGAGAATCATGTCGGCATGGTGCAAAAAGTTTCCATGCCATGTTTCTGAAAAAAGGGTTTGCCATGTCTTTTTAGAGCTTTCATTATGGACTACATACGGAGCAAAATGAGTGAATCAACACTCTAAAATATGTTTATATACATCCGTATGTAGTTTTTAGTGAAATCTCTAAAAAAAACTTACATTTAGGAACAGAGGGAGTATATCATAAGAATTATAGTACAAGTCACATACACACTGACCTGACAAAACTGAAAAAACGGCAGAACGCTAGTCTTTGCCCAAAGGAACATGAAGCAATAAAGAAAATTACAATCAAGACTAAAGAATCCTCTGAGCTTGACAACAACGCCCGTCACGTCACTCTGGCACTACCACAGCAGACACCAAAGGCAAACATGATGGATCACCTCCTCATCTGAACTTGACGCGGCTCTATCTTTGACATGGAGCTTTGCGGATCTTCAAGGTGACTTGCCAAAGACGAAGTCATTACTGTTGAACGAATCAAACCGAGGCAACACCCCGTACACGTCATCGAACTTCAAATCTGACACCCCCGCACGACAAAAACATCGAAGGAGGAAACCATACCTGCAAGACACGAACCACAAAACCAGCACATGATCCACCATCTTCCAGCTGCCGCCGGTGCAGACGGCAATCTGCATCCGCTTCTCGACTATCTCCCAAGCTCCGGGCCGACGCTGGAGCAAACGGCGGAGCCTGAGGATACATGTCCATCCACCACGAGGATGTCGTCGCCGCCACACTGTCCTTAGTTGAACACACCGGTTTCCAAATCGATTCCCAACCATAAGACCGATCGCCTCATCGGGGTAGGATATGAAGAATCTTTATTTAGCGCCGTCGCCGAAGCCAGGACGATGAACGACCCAAAACCTAAGCTACGAAAGCCCAAAACGGTCCACAAGCGTGGATCTGGCGACCCCCCTCACCACCGATGTCCGAGGTCGCCGGGGAAGGAGAGCTGCCGGAAGACAGCGGCGGAAAGAAGCTCTTCTAGCGGAGGGAAGCTAAATCACTTTCAAAAACGATACGAGGTGTTTCTTATTATAGCATATATAGTTGGCATGTGTAAAAGGTCTAAAAAAAACACATAGCGTGCCACGCTATCGTACTGGCTGTGTCAAAAGCCTAAAAACATAGTACTCACTTCGTCTCAAAATAAGTGTCTCAACTTGAATACAACTTTGTACTAAAATTAGTTCAAACTTTTGACAGTTATCTTGAAACGGAGGAAGTATTTGTCACGCTAGAGATGATATAGTTGTCTTGTGCAAAAAAACTAAAATGCGGAATTTGCCATGCACAGGATAACCACTTGGTCAAGATTTAAAAATGGTTAAAACATAGAAAGTTTGTGTAGTACTCCCTCCGTCCGGGTTTATTAGTCCTAAAGACAACTTTTCTTAGACCAAGACACATAGTAGTAATTTGCTCACATTAATTCTTCCATTTCACTCCCAATGCACTCTATCACATGCATGCAGCCAATGAAAAACCACATATGAAGTATATTAATTGTCTAGCCATGGCACCAACAACAATGACTTTCAATGCAACCAATGAAATGGTTGCATGCATGTATCTTTTCAAAACGAGGCCTTATAAAAAGGGACATTCTTGTGATGCTAAGAGGCCTAATAAACCCGGACGGAGGGAGTACGCTCCAAGGGGGTTCTGCGACGAACGATTGCACCATTTGCTCTGAAGGGGATCTGCAGTGAGTGGTTATGTTCTTACATTGAGATGCGTGCGTGATCGGAGGGGTGATGTTGCGTTCACGCCAGAACAGCCTAGAGCGAATGCTTGCTCTATGTCATTTTGTTTCTTCTTCTATCTCTCTTCACGCTCGATGGATCCACACGGCAGAGGCACCTATGGTAGGCACGCGGGTATTGGACAGCGTGCGAGGCGCGGAGGCGGCCGATAGCGTCGTCTATACCCCGGGCGACGCTTACCACTACCCTAAAAACCATTTTCAGATTTCCGTGGAGCAACTATTCGTTCTTCTATGTATCAAAAACGATAAACACTGATCCACCTAAGGAGTTGGCTACGTACTACTCCCTCCGTCCCGAAAAACATGTCGCAACGGTATTTTTGTGAAAAAGTCCTTCAGGTTTATCCGACCGAACCCGCGGTCCAATCGTCTTCTCCGCCAGCTCGCTCAGTTCCACTAGCTCCCCCGCAACGCCGGCGACCTCGCGTAGCTCAAGCACACCACGCGCACAAGCAGCTCCACCGCAACCCCACGGATCCACCTCTACCCCTGCAGCTCCACCGCCTCCCAGCAGCTCCCCGCTCCCCTTCCCGCATCCCTAAATTTCCAAGCTTTCCCCATCCCTTCCGAAAAATCGGCGCTTGTCGCCTGTCGATTCTCCACTATCACCACCAATCCCGGCCACCGTCGAGAGGGGAGAGCAGGAGGAGGAAAAGGTCACTGGCGCCGGCAAGATAGGGGAGAGCAGGAGGAGAAAAAGGGACCAGACGAGTGGCAGCGGGTGGTGGCGATGCACGACATGGTCACTGGAGAGGCGTATGTGGCGGAGCTCGTCGGCGTCGCGTATGCCAGGGCGTCGAAGCCGACCAACGTCTGCCGCCTCGTCACCTGGAGCAGGCGGCCACAACTACAAGGGCGCCTCCGCGTCCGCCGTGCTGGCCTGCCTAGCTGGCGGCAACAGCTGGCACCAGGACGACGACGGCAGTGAAATTGAGGAATTGCAAGAGGTCAGCCGTCCACATCCCTCCTCTGTTGGTGAAGCATCATGGATTAATCCTGTTAATTTATCTGCTGCTGTTTGTGGTCCAACTCCTGTTAATTTTACTTCAGAAAGAATTCCAATCCATCTGCTGCTATTTGTTGTGTGTACATACTGTTAATTGATCTCCAGATTGTGGAGCTGTAAGGAATATCGTGGACTAATCCTGTTAATTGATCATGTGTAATTGTCTCCGTGAGTAGTCCTGTTAATTGTCCCTCTGTACTGTCTAATTGTTCATGCAACATCATGGATTTTTATGACCTGAACTTATCATGTTGAATAAAATTAATGGAGAAGGGATTCATTCTTCGTCAGACCTTGTTTGTTTCTTTCTGCTTGAATGCATGGTGTACAGTACAAGTTCATGAACAAGGGACCTTTTTTTTGCAATTGCAAACTCTGAATGCTCAAGTCTGGAAGTGTTTACAAATTCAGAGAGTTCACATGACTACTGGTCAAATAATTCAGTGTAAATCTAGTCTGAAACTAGTAGAGCTCTTGGTGATATACAAATTCAGTGTAAATAGAAATCTGCGACATGACTACTGATCATGTATGCAAGATGTTGCTACTGGATGAGCACAATAACTACTCAGTAGATTTTGATTAAAAGTTTGACACCTGATCATGTATGCAAGATGTTTCTACTGGATGCATGGATGCATGACTGGGACATGACTACTCGGTAGATTATGTACTCCAAGTAGACAAGATCATCTAAGTTAGACCAAATTGTGAGATTCAAATAAATTCAAATTAATCCAAAGGCCTTGACTAAATTATTCAGATTAATTTAAACAATTCAAATAAATCTAAATAAATCCAAATAATTCCAAATAAATTAAAAAATCAAATAAATATATTCTTTGGATTGATGATCAAAGTTCAAAGAATTAGCCTGAATGCATATTGATGATCCCAGAGAATGAGCCGTTCAAATCAGCTAGGCTTTGAACTTTGATGATTTTTTTAGTTCAAAGCACTTTGAGTACTCCACAAATTTCAGTAAACTTTCCTACATTGGACACTGTAAACTTTCAGTACACAAAATTCAGTTATCTTTTCAGTAGGAAAATTTATGTAACAAAACTCAGAAGCTTGCATTTTCCTACTCTTGTTGGCAATAGTCATTATCAGTTTACTGTCCATTTTAGCCTAGCCTTCAGTCATCTTTTCACCCATTTTTCTGTCCATTCAGTTATATTTTCAATAGGAAAATCTCTGTAACAAATTACAGTTTACTGTCATTATCAGTTTACTGTCCATTTTTGTTTTGATTTCAAAAAGTTGCCCATTAGTCACATTTTTGTCCATTGGCTATCATATTGTAGTAGTGAAAATGGGTGCAGTTCCTTGCCTCAAGTGGAGCATCGACATAACTTGACAATATATGGGTGTTTCCTAATTTTAATCTTGTTTTCTAGTTCTAATTTCAAATACAGATCAGACTGTATTGTGCATATCTACATCTTGGAAAACATGTTCTAATTTAGTTTCTGAAATTTACAGTACTGGTCATCCTAACTGAAACATGTTATGATGTTCAGTTTGCTCATGTTTTAAAATGTCATAAAATCGTTGTACCTGAAGAGCAGAGGCGCCGAGCAAGTTTGATCTTTGATCTGATGTAAAAAAAGTTTGATCTTTGATCTTGCTACAGATACTGCTGATATCAATCAATTGTCTTTACTGAAGATATCTGCTCCTACAGATACTCATTTCTGAGATGATAGTCCTCTGTGTTGATCAATTGATCTGCGGCTGATACTCTGCTTAACCGATCTCTTGATCTGCAGGTGAGAAGTAGAGGATCTACTGCTGGGCGAGCAGTGAGGTGCTGGGCGTGGAGGAGGAGAAGCGCCTGGGCTTGGAGGAGGAGCGGTGCCTAAGTCGTGGAGAGGAGGTGCTGGGCATGGAGGAGTAGAACAGGCAACCGGAGCTTAGGCGTGGGCGGGGGAAAGTCCAGGGACCGTCGATTTGGTGGGCGTCGACGGGGATGGGCGGCGGAAATTACCGGTGACCATCGCTCAGGTGGGCAGCAGGGGAGCTCCGGCGACAGCTCGAGCAGGGGAGCAGCAGCACGAGCCCGGCGGAACAGGATAAGCAGGAGGATGAGCTTGAGGTCCAGGCGCGCTCGGGAGCTTGAGGAGGACGAGATCCACCGGATCTTGGTGGCGGGAGCTTGAGGAGGACGAGATCCACCGGATCTTGGTGGTGCAGGTCCTGCGCGGCAGCGGCGGAGGGGATCGCGGCGGGAGTGGATTACGGCAGCTTAGGTCCTGGGCGGCGGTGGCGCAGGTACTGGGCGGCGGAGCAGCTGGTACCGGGCGGCAGAGGAGCTGGCCCTGGGCGGCGCAGGTGACGAATCGGTCGACGACGGCCTTGGCCCGATGCACGGGAGCTAGATCGGGCGGAGGAAGACGGAAGGACTTGTTTGTAAAAGATTCGAAGATACAAGGGGTTTTTGTGCAAAATTTACATTACACTATGCTTGCGACATGTTTTTCGGGACAGAGGGAGTACTACAATTGTACTCAGATCGAAAAATTAGATCCCTTTTAAGACCCGTCATCATTAACAAATACAGTAGTCGTTTAGCCAGAAAAATCATGACCAAATAATGAATCCATCATGATCAGTTGACGTTGGCACCGGATGAGCGCCCACACAAGTCAAGCTAGCTTACATCAACTTGGGGAATAATAATTCACTGACCGACGAAGATCGTTCAAGCACGTACCCATCCTCAAAAGGAAACGGGGTAGCTGCCGCATATGGATTTACTTACTTTGCTTTGGGTCCGTCACACGAAGCAGGAGTACAAGGGCATGGCCAACGCTCCTACATGGACTGCTGCCCCAGCTGCCATGTCCGTCTAGATGGTCCAAGCTCAGCCAAAGGTGCTGCTTGCAGACCGATGGTGATGCCTGCAGAAGAGCCCGTTTCCTTAAGGCATGTACAATGCATAGCCTTAAGGTGATGCCTCGCATGCCACGTAGGATCGGATATAACGTAAAGTAGGTTCGGATAGGGAAGCGGGATCCTCCTCAGGAGGCGGGTGCTTAAAGAGAAAAAGTGTGGTCCGGTGACAAAAGCTGAAAAGGTTGGAGTGAAAAGTAGAGATGCATGTGTACTAAATTCTTTATTTTCTATTTCTTAATAAGGTCCACTAGTGGTAGCTTGCATTGGAAAGAAAAAATAAATATAGGTGCCTCAAATTACTTTTTGTCATGGGGCATATGTATCCATATGCCACCATTGTGCATGCCCTTACTATCACAAAGAGAGAGAATAGAAAAGAGGAGCATGCACGCAAAAAACAAGAGATGAGGTCATGGTGTGCAGACTTAAGAAAGGAAGAGAGTCACGGAGAAACATGGTCCACATAATAATGCCAGCGTTGGCCAAGGGATTGCAATACGATGGTTCCATCTTTTCATTGCTTGCGTGGATGGGCTGAGGCATACGAAGTGGATGCTTTCACTGTTCATGCCCTAAATGCATAACTGAGATCGACTAGGCACTCAAAAAGCATGTACGTACGGTGTTCGCACGACAGTAGGCTCTGCAAGTTGACGATCAATATCAGGTTCAGCGTCTGGCCTTCGCAAAAAAAGAAAAGTTCAGCGTCCGGCTTTTATCGTGAATGGTGGTACGTGTTGGTCCCGTTACGTCGATCGTGTTAATTATTTCAGCCTGCTCTGGTTATTACTGAGCTGTCCACAGTAGGCGACGAGACCTCTACGTTAATTCTCGCAACACCGATGTTATTTCTTAACACAGTACACATGTAAGCGCTTTATATATACGCGCATACACTCATTTCTATGAACACACACATCCTATTCTATGAGAACCTCCGAAAGACTGAGTTAGCATGTCATTTTGAGATTTTACGAATTCACTGTAGGCATCTCGTAGTTGACGGAAACGTCTCGTCCTACTGCACACGTATCACCGAAAATCCTGAAATAAATTTGGTATAAATGGGAGCACCAGGATTTAAACCCTGGTGGGCTGCCATACGTACATATACAAGCAAATATGTAGGATCTGCTCGGGTCAGTCTTTTCTTTACGGTTTGGCCGAATATGCTGGATCTACTAGGGCCAGTCTTTTTCATTTTTTTTGACAAAAATCGTAAACTGCGGTTATTAAAGGCCAGAGCCTTTTATGGGATCAGTTACAAATGTTCTTATGACCGTTCAACATCTACAACTAACCCTACTTATTATTGCACTATTCGTTGTTCAGTACCTATCCGGTCTGGCCCGGCCATTCAGTAGTAAGTTTGATCATTGCATCAGATGGCACACATTTACAGAAAAAAAAATTGAGAACATGAAAGATGGTTAATTTTGCAGAAAAAACACAGAAAAGGTGAAAGATTTACCCGGATGCTTGTATTGACATCGACATGTTATTTGATATATTGTCCTTTATCGAAGAAAAAAGAGAGTATAAAATGCATGTTTGTGTCGGTGAGAACTCGTAAGTCAAAAAGTCACCATAAAGGTCTTAATTAAATTCCGATTGTCGGAGTAATGGGCCACGGGTAGGCTAACCCGAGCCCCAGAACCTTTCAAGACATCGGGGCAGACTGCGCCCCTCAAGTACCTACGGCGACTCCAAGACAAGCCGAGTCCCCAGAGGCGACTCCAAGAAGAGCCGAGTCCCAGAGGCGACTCCAAGAAGAGCCGAGTCCCAGGGGCGACTCCCATTCAAGCCGAGTCCCAGAGGCGACTCCGAAGAAGCCGACTATGGGGAGTCGGCCCGCGACTTCCAACCACCCGATAATTAAAGGCAAGCATGGCCACAGTGCGCCGTACTCGCGGAGATCTCCGCTGGCGCGGTACTGTCGCCATGCCAGCCCTGACATCAGCCCTTGGGGCGGGGCCCTGTACCCACGACCTCCTGTCTGCAGACGGCTGGAGACGGCGGGCCTACCAACAATGAGAGTATTGAAGACGGCGAGAGCGCCGAGAGTCGGACCCGTTGGGAGTCGGCCCCCTGGAGTCGGCCGGCCCTTCCCACGGGTCCCACACGCCATTAACCAGGCGCGATAGGGGAATGGCAACAGTGATCGCCCGTCAGGCAGCGGCACTGTTGCCATGACCCCATGACCAAGCTCACATTAGAAGCACGGCTGATGAATGCAGCAATGGCAAGACCCGCCCATGGCGGACACGGGCCGACGCCTCGTACCAAAGTTGGTCGGCAGACCCACCAACGGCGGGCCCTGTGAGTCAGCGGAGAAGACGGCGCTGAGAGACAGACGGCCGGGACCCGCACCCAGCCGGTTTTACCATTGTAACCCTGGGGGGTAGGCCTATATAAACCCCCAGGGCACCCATGCAAAGGGTTGGCATCCATTAGTATTAGAAAGACCAGATAAGAAGGAGAGAGCTAGCCGTGCCCTCTCCTACCTCCAGAAACAGCTCTAGGAGCAAGCTTGTATTCACTTTGCCTTAGTAACCATGCGGAGACCCCGCAGAGCAGCAGTAGGGGTGTTATCTCCTCGTAGAGCCCTGAAGCTGGGTAAGATCCGCCGGCGTGCATGTCTTCGCCTCATCCTGCTTCTGTGCACCGCGACGTTCTACTCGCCCCACCATGATAAGCCATCCTTGGCATATGTCGCACCCAACCCCCGACATTTGGCGCCCACCGTGGGGCCTGGTGCACCATCGTCCGGAGATCTGTTCTGGACGGGAACCCTCTTCCTCCCTGGCGAGCGCAGCCAGCCAGGCTCGCCAGATAGAGTTTGCATCGACGTGCTGCGCAGCGCTGAGGTCGCCTGTGCAGCGAGCTGCCTCGCCGAACTTGTCGGCGAGGTTCGCCTCTCCGACGAGCCTGCATCCGACGCAGGCACGGGCGGCCCCGAGAGCCTCCTCGCGGGCCTCCTCGGCCAACTCCACGTCACCGGCGAGCCTGCCGTTGACCTGGAGTCCGTAGGCTCCACCGACCCGATGGTGGTCGACTCTGACGCTGTGTCGCTTGACACTTTCCCCACCAATGTGGTGGTCTACGACGAGCCGCTCCCTTACAAGGAGAGCGGCGGAAGCGCCGTCATGGAAGTGCTCGTCATCAATCACGACGAGCGTTCCGGTGAAGGCGCTCAGGACCCGCTCGACGCAGCCCTGCAAGACCTGACTGCGCCTATTCCAGAAGACGCAGATGCTGAGAAGCTGGAGACACGCCGCCTTCAGATCATCGAAGGCGCCAAGAAGCTGGCAAGCATGAGGCGCTTGTCAGAAGCCTACCAGCGCGAAATGGATCACGCCGTGGGCGGCTCGCCGGCTCCAACTGGGCCTAGCCGCCTAGGGCGGTCCGACAGCGCGGCGCGACCATCGCCGACTTGTTCGGGGCCAATCGCCCCGTATACGCCACCCCTGCGGAGAACATCCGCGCCGCCCAAGCGGCGACTGACGAGCTGAAGAACTTCGAAGGTGAAGAGCGCCGCATGATGACGGAGCGAGTCCAGCAGCTCCTCGACGCTGTTGCTGCGCAGAACGCGGCCGGTGGCCGCACTGAGGCGCCACGGCAGCTAAACGACGACTTGCCTCCCCGCCGAGATCAGGGTGCAACGTCTCGGATGCCGACTGGAGGAGTCCGCGGAAGGAAAGACAAAGAGCCGGCTATCAGTCGCAGTCGGACTTGCATCACCATCGAGCGTGACCAAGACGGCTGTCCGAGAGCAGTGGAGCGGCAGGGCGACTACCTGCCTCCCCCACCAAGAAGAGAATGGCGAGTTTCCCCGCCGCCTGTTGAGCATCCGACTCTCGGTGGCCGCCTTGGCCGCCGGGAGGGAGTCGGAGAAAACGACGCTCGCGATCGGATCGACCGACTCCATCGATCCCTGGCGCTGGAAGAAGAAGATGAGCTGGGTCCGCCTTGCTTTGGGCCCCGCATTCGAGACGAGACTTTCCCCAAAGGGTTCATGCTCCCCCGAGACACACCCAAATACACCGGCTCTGTGAAGCCAGAAGACTGGCTAATCGATTACTCCACGGCCGTCAACATAGCGAGCTGCAACAAGCGAGTCGCCGTGAAGTATGTTCCACTCATGCTCCAGGGCACGGCCCGGACATGGTTGAACAGTCTGAAGCCCCGCAGCATCAACAGCTGGGTCGACTTCACCGAGGCCTTCATCCGCAACTTCACGAGCACATACAAGTGACCTCCCAAGCCGCGCCAGCTTTGCTTGTGCGTGCAAGGCCGTGATGAGTCAACACGCGACTACCTCACGCTACCGGGCGAAGCCGAACTCCTGAGGGCGTGCACGAGGTGCAAGCTATCGAGTACTTCACTGCCGGGTGCCGAGAAGGCACCCTCCTCAAGCACAAGCTCCTCTGTGATGAGCCGGAAACCCTTGATGAACTGCTGGTCATAGCAGACAAGTACGCCACAGCCGACTCCTCCATGAAGATGGATATTCAAGTTAATCGCGGCCGCAAAGTGGCCCCTCAAGCTCCCGTAAACCCGGCCGAGACACCAATCGGCGACAACAACGTAACGACAACAAACGCAAGGCCCAACATCCAACTTCCAAGCGATCGGCGGGTTGCGGCGATCGAAGATCAACAGCGGAGGGCAGCCTCGGCCAAGCGCGTAAAGGCGGCAAGTCCAACTGTTGCCGCCTTCTCTTATGAGCGACTCGATGGTCCTCGCAAGTTCCATAGTGGCGCGAAGCCGTCAAATCATACCACCCAGAAGTGCCACTGGCTTACCAGAATCGCCAAGGAAGACGGCCTCCTTCCTCCGCCGCCTGCTGGGCCGCCGCCTCCACCACCGCCCCAGCAGCCGGCTGCTCGGCCAGTCGGTGCAGTACAAGACGAGTACCCAGAAGAGCATGGAGCCTATGTGGTGTTCACCAGCATGGCCGATGATCGACGCAGCAGACGGCTGCATCAGGAAGAGGTGAACGCTGTGGCGTCAAGTACTCCAGAGTTCATGCATTGGTCCGAGAAGCCTATCAGTTGGAGCAGAGCGGATCACCCAGAGGTGGTGCCGAATCCAGGCTCCTATGCCCTGGTCCTAGGTGCCACCTTGGCCACTGATAGGCGGGCCGCCCGCTTTTCGAGAGTACTGATAGACGGAGGCAATAGCATCAACATCCTGTACAAGGACACTATGGAGAAGCTAGGAATCAACCAGAGACAGCTGCAGAGAAGTCGGACTGTGTTCCACGGTATTGTACCCGGCCTTTCCTGCTCACCAATCGGCAAGATCCTGATAGACGTCCTCTTCGGAGACAAAGATCATTTCTGCCGAGAGCCAGTCTGGTTTGAAGTAGTGGACCTTGAAAGCCCATACCACGCACTGCTTGGCCGACCTGCACTGGCCAAGTTCATGGCGGTTCCTCACTACGCCTACCTCAAGATGAAGATGCCGAGTTCCAAGGGAATTCTGACCGTCGCTGGCGACTACTGGAAGTCGTCCGCTTGCGCGGCGGAGAGCAGTCGGCTGGCCGAGTCCCTGGTGATCGCAGCTAAGAAGCGGCTCCTTGATCGGGTCGTGGCAATGGCCGGAAAGCAGCCAGAGATGTCGCCCGATCCCAAGGAGTCGGAAGCTGAAGGTTCGTTCAAGCCGGCCAAAGAGACCAAGAAGATACCTTTGGATCTGGAGCACCCAGAGAGGTACGCTGTCATGGGTACAAACCTTGATAGCAAATAGGAAGGCGAGCTCGTCATTTCCTCCGTGAGAATCGAGACATCTTTGCATGGTCCCCTAAAGACATGCCAGGTGTACCGACAGAATTCGCCGAGCACAAGCTACATGTCCGACCTGATGTGAAGCCCGTCAGGCAGCCCTTGCGCCGCCTGTCAAAAGAGAAGAGAAGAGTTGTTGGAGAAGAGATAGCCCGGCTCCTGGCTGCCGGCTTCATTATGGAGGTGTTTTTTCCAGAGTGGCTGGCAAACCCGGTCTTGGTACTAAAGAAAAACATGCAGTGGCGGATGTGCATTGATTACACAAGCCTCAACAAAGCCTGCCCGAAGGACCCATTTGCCCTGCCGAGAATCGATCAGGTGATAGACTCCACAGCCGGATGCGAGCTGTTGAGTTTCTTAGATGCATATTCAGATATCACCAGATCAAGCTGAACCCGCCGACAGATCAAGACCGCCTTCATCACGCCGCTCGAGCCTTCGCTACGACCATGACGCTCGGCTTGAGGAATGCCGCGCCACCTTTCAGCGTTGCATGCGAAGTGCCTCCTCAAGCAACTCGGCGAAATGCCCACGTCTAGGTGGATGATGTGGTGGTGAAGACGGAGAAGCGTGGGACGCTGCTGGAAGACCTCAAGGAAACCTTTGAGAACCTGCGCCAATTCCAGATCAAGCTCAACCCTGAGAAGTGCATTTTCGGAGTACCAGCCGGCCAACTCCTTGGCTTCTTGGTCTCTGAACGCGGCATAGAGTGCAACCCCGTGAAGATCAAGGCCATCGAGAGGATGGAGGTACCCAGCCGACTGTTAGATGTGCAGAAGTTCACTGGCTGCTTAGCGTCCATCACCGATTCATCACCGGTTTGCGAAAAGCTCTCCTTTGTATCAATTGATGAAGAAGACCACCTTTTTGAGTGGAGCCACAAGGCGGATAAAGCATTTCTCCACCGAAGAAGATGTTGACTCGCCCCTGTGTTGGCGGCTCCGACTCCCAAAGAGCCCATGCTCCTCAGACATCGCCGCCACCACCGAGTAGTCAAGATAGTCATTGTAGTCGAACGCAAAGAGGAAGGCAAGGCGCCCTCGTCCGAGACCGTGTATTACGAGCGAGGTAATCGCCGACCTCCAAGCGTAACTACCCCACTACCGTAAGATGTGCTACAATGTGCATTTTGCCGCCAAGAAGTGAAACCTTACTTTCAAGAGCATCCACCATCATGGTTTGCACAGCCCCGCCGCCGAGATCATCGGAGCCGAGACGCTTCGCCGAGTAGCAAATGGGCCATAGATTTGACTCCCTACACCATCTACTATCAGCCCTTTTACCGCCATCAAGTCGCAAGCACCGCCGATTTCCTCGCCGACCGGGCTAAGACCGATACGCCGCCAATACCGACTCCACCCATTGGCGGATGCATTTCGACAGCTCCAAGATGCACACCGGCCTGGGAGCCGGCGTCGTCCTCACCTCCCCCAAAGGCGACAAGCTCAAGTATGTGCCGCAGATCCACTTCGCTGCCTCGAACAACGTCACCGAATATGAGGCGCTCATTCATGGGCTCCGGCTTGCCAAAGAACTCGGCATTCGCCGGATCGTGTGCTATGGCAACTCCGATTTGGTGGTCCAGCAGTCATCTAGCGACTGGGACGCCAAAGATGCAAACATGGCGAGCTACCGCTTCCTGGTGCAGCAACTCAGTGGATACTTCGAGGGGTGCGAGTTCCTTCACGTGCCGAGAAACGATAACGACCAAGCAGACGCCTTGGCACGAGTCAGCTCCACCCGCCAAGCAATACCATCCGGCGTCGCTCTTCAGCGCCTCCTTAAGCCGTCTATCAAGCCTTCACCAGAATCAGACTCCATCTTTGTGCCGGCTCCTCCCGAAGAAGTCGGATCCGACTCAAGAGCCCCAGCAGATGGCCCCAAGAAAATCACAGTCGAAGCCAGCCGGGGACTTGAACCGGCCCGGGATCGCCCGGTCGGCCGGGACTGCGCGGTCGGCCGGGGACTTCATCAATCCAAAGCGCGTCAAAACTCCAGCCCGCCGCCTCCCAGCCCAGCCGCCTTGTCCAAGTCATTGTGGTGGCGGTTGAAGAAATAGCAGCACCCTCATGGGCGCAGCCATCCTCAAGTTTCTAGTGAATAGAGAGCTGCCAACTGATGAAATCTTGGCTCGGCAAGTGCAACGCCGAGCGGCAGCATACACCATAATCAACAGAGAGCTGGTCAGGTGCAGTGTCACTGGTGTCTACCAGCGCTGCATGGAGCCAGAGCAAGGCCAAGCAATTCTCAGAGACATCCACCAAGGCGAGTGCGGCCACCATGCAGCTTCAAGAGCACTCATCGCCAAAGCCTTTTGGCATGGTTTCTTCTGGCCGACTGCCCTGGAAGAGGCTAAGGAATTAGTCCAAAAATGCAAGGGGTGCCTGAAGTTCCGCTCCAAGCCGCTTCAACCGGCTTCCACGCTGAAGACAATCCCCATCACCTGGCCCTTTGCAGTTTGGGGCCTGGACATGGTGGGACCATTCAAGACGGCCCGAGGCGGCCTAACTCATCTGCTTGTCGCGGTGGACAAGTTCACCAAGTGGATAGAAGCAAAGCCCATCAGGAAGTTGAACGGTCCGACTGCAGTGACTTTCATCACCGACATCACGGTGCGGTACGGCATACCGCACAGCATCATCACTGACAATGGCACAAATTTAGCCAAAGGCGCCTTGGCCCGTTTCTGCGCGACGCAGGGCATCCGACTGGACTTAGCGTCCATTGCCCATCCGCAGTCAAATGGCCAGGTGGAGCGAGCAAACGGCCTCATTTTGTCCGGCATTAAGCCTCGACTGGTCGAACCACTCGAGCGTTCGACCGGCTGTTGGCTTGAGGAGCTGCCAGCCGTCCTCTAGAGTCTGCGCACGACTCCAAACAAGTCAACCGGCTTCACGCCTTTCTTCCTTGTCTACGGTGCCGAAGCCGTCATCCCGACGGACATAGAGTTCGGCTCTCCACGAGTCACCATGTACACCGAAGAGGAAGCTAAAGAAGCACGTCAAGACGGTGTCGACCTACTGGAAGAGGGCCGGCTGTTGGCACTCAGCCGGTCCGGCATCTACCAGCAGAGTCTGCGCCAATACTACAACCGGAAGGTCAGGCCGAGATTGTTTCAAGAGGGCGACCTTGTGCTCCGGCTGATTCATCGAACAGCCGGCCAGCACAAATTGTCGGAGCATTGGGAAGGCCCCTTCATCGTCAGCAAAGTGTTGGGCGACGGCTCCTACTACCTAATTGACGCTCAGAAGCCTCGAGCGCGCAAGAGAGACGACTCCGGCAAGGAGTCAGAGCGACCGTGGAACGCAAATATTCTCCGAAGATTTTACAGTTGATGCAGTATGTACCACGCTATCCTTTGTATTAATGTACCGAGACTTTGGGCCCCCGAGACGAGCTCGGGGACTGCCCTTTTTGTTATCTTTATGATAAGAATTATGCCTCCGAGTATGCTACTCTTTGCTATGCCGCTTGGCACCGGGATCAACTAGTCGGCCCGGGGACTCGCCGTCTTGCGCTATGAAATGCTTCCTGCAGTCGGACAAGTAGTGTGCTGCGCTTAAGCCATCTCCCGTCGAAAGCCGCAGCTCGCAAAGCGACTGTTGGTAGGCAGAGAGTAAGCAAGAACGAGCGCACACACGAAAAAATGGCTAAGGACTCAAAGCATATGCATAGCCCAAGCCGGCTTCTAGCCTCTCTTTGCAGAGCCGACTCTCGAATAGTCGGCTCACCGCCTTCTATCCAACTTGTTAAAAAACTCTAAAAAAGGCCAAGTACTTGCCTTCCCTAAAAGAGCCAAGCATTTGACCTGCGGCAGTCCGCAGAGCGGCTGTTTGTCTGGCAAAGCGGCGACTATGGAAAGGCGGCAAAGAAAAAAGTCAAAAAGAGCAATAAGCAAGGAAAGATAGAAGGCAGATAGATATTTACATAACAAAGGCCTCTGGCCAAATTCAAGATACACCCCGCGGGTGGAATTGTGCAAATTGACAAGTTCTTTCAAAAGACTATTAAGACAGGAAAAATAAAGGCAAGACGGTAGCCTAAGGAGCAGCAGACGGGTTCGGAGGGTTGGCGGAGACGGCGGTGTTAGGCGCCGGAGCGGCCGCCTGGGCGGTCTCGGCTTGATCGTCTCCGGCGGCAGTCGGCCCGGTTGGACGCGGCTCGTTGCTGGAGGCGCGATCGAGCTGAGGCTGGTCGTCCGCTCTGTCTTCTGGCGCCTCCATCTCGTCTCCGTCCCCCACCTCATCTTCCTCCTCGGTGCTGGAGCCGATCACCTCCGCCGAGTCCTCGTCGTAGTCCGGGTTCATCCCGAACCACTCTGGCGGCACCTCTTCGCCGTTCGTGGCCCGTTCAGGAACGAAGATGTTGGTGTCGGTGTAGTCGGCGATCGCCGCCGCACGCTCGACGAGGGCGCCTTCCACAGCCGCCAGATTCTGCTGGGCCTCGACCGAACGCGGCCACCGGTCGAGTCCATCCTGGTACCAAGCCTTGACGAATTCCAAGGCCCGGCGCGCCGGCCCGGGCCGAGGAACCCTTCCAAGCCTCAAGACGGCGGCGCGACCTCCAAAGAAGTCGGCAATCCGGTGGCAAGGCGCAGAGCCGGCATACCTGGCCACAGGGCGGAGTTTTCTTGGGCCCCGGCGCGTTGAAGCCGGCGCAGCAGCTGATGGGCCGGCCGCAGACGGGTCTCGATGCTCAGGAGCTGCTCATCGACGGTCAGGGGGGCATTGGCGGCGATCTCCTCGCCATTTGCCCTCCGCGCCTCGCGATCAGCCTCAATGGCTCGGGTGACCACCTGCGAGTGGCCAGGGAAGAAGTCTGCCCCAAACAGAAAGAAGCAAAAAGAAAGAGTCAGAAATCGGCTCGAGTTACAGTCAGCGGTTCGAAGAAAGAAGGCAAAGAAACTCACCATCGACAATGTCTTCGATCTCGTGGAAGCCGGAAGTCAGCATCGCCTCCTTGTCAGTCCAGGAGGAGCGCTCCATCTCGAACTCATTCGGGAGAGCGGTCTCTTTCTTCCCCGCCTCGTCCCGAGCCGCCTTCAGCAGCTCCTTCTGCTCCGCCAACTGCTCGGCCAGCAAGTCGCGCTCTTTGGCGAGCTTGCCGCACTCCTCCTCCTTGGCGCGAAGGGCCGTGCTGACTTCGCCTAACCGTTCCTAAAGAGCGGCATTGGCCTCTGAAAAACAAAGAGAAAAGACGTTGAGTCGCCAACAACAAAGGTCACGGGAAGATCCGCCCGACCGCCGCTAGCGGCCCAATCTCGGGACTACAGCCCACGGAAAGCGCCAGCCGCTTCCCAAAAAGAAGAAGAACTTACTCCAGCTCTCCAACAGTCGGCAGTCCGCTTCTCCACCCGCCAACGTTACGGTTGAAGGCGGTGACGCGAGGTTGTGATACTCCTGTGATAAAAATCGACAAAGACAAAATGAGGAACTGCCAGATTGAGTTCGGGCACTGCACAAAGAGCCGCCCAAACTCGGGACTACACCCAGTGGGTGCGCTGGCACGCCCCCACAGAGAAGAGCGAGAAAAGACAAAGTCAACAAAGAAAACGTACCCGGATAGACGCTCGCGACGCCAGATGCGCCCTGGTGCAGCCCTGGATGGCTTCGCCCTCAGCTCGCAGCTTCGCCTGCACGTCCAGGAGCGCCTGGTTCAGCGGACCGTCGCCGCCTCCTCGCACCCATCCAGTAGGCACAACACTTGATGCCTCGGCATCTGGAATGGCCTAGCTGGCGGCGCCGGCTTCCAAGGGGCATGGCGCCGAGACCGCCTTCGCAAGGCGGCGACGCGCTGGTGAGGCGACTTGAAGAAGCAGCTTCGCCACCGCCTCATCCTCAGCCGGCATCTTGAATATTCTTGAGTATTTCCTTGCTTGCCTAACCCATGTAGGAAGATGAACTATACAATTTGAAATGGTGCTTCACCTTCACATTCTATGAGCATCTACATCAAGTTCACCTACATGAGTACAAGCAACAACAAGCCCAAGGTATGTTCTCACATCTTGAAGGAGCTTTGCTCAAAGTCATGAGTACAAGCAGCTTCATAAGATGTGATCACATCAAATGCTTAATCAAAAAATGGCAACCCCATTTTGAGCTTAAACGATGAGTATGACCTATGATCAAATGTTCTCATTTGACTCCTAAGTCAATATACTCAAACATAGGTGACATTGTCGCCGACCCCTGTCTAGATAAAGTACATATGTTTTGGAGTTTTGCTATTGTCTCTGTTGATTCTCTCATTGAGTTTCCTTTTAATTAAAAAAAACTTCATCTAGCAATCTTTTTACTTTTACTCTTTTGTTTTTGTGAATATCATTTTGGCCTTGATCAATTCCTTGAAAATCATTTCCAAATTCATTGCAAATCTTTTGAAATATTCCTTGCAAAGTGAGCTGAATTATTTCTGAATTTCCTCGAATTAAACTCAAGTCCACCGACTTAAAACTTTCGGTCTGACCGAAAAAGGATCTGTCCTAAGTCCCAGACTTTCGGACTCACCGATCCAACTCACTTCGGTGTCACCGATTCTCTTTCAGGATAGCATCTTCTGCAGCTCCACTCAATGATTCTTTATGCATGTTTCTTATTGCACAAGTTGTGATTCTTAAGGATCCCATTTCTTTCCTTCCATCTTTCCTGACCTTCCTAGTTTACTGTCCTTTTCGGCACTTGATGTCAAAGGGGGAGAAGATTTAGGGGGAGCTTAAGGGAGATTGGAAGATAAGGGGAGGAGAAGAAGAGAAATCTTACCTTAAGGGGGAGAGAATCACATCAAAGCTTTGCCGTGTTCCATATTGGATATTACATTTGGCATCATTCTTTTGATTTTGCTTTCCTCACTCTCACAATTGGCATCTTATGAAAAGCACAATTGGTATCTTATGAGAAGCAAAATCTCTCAGAGCTCATTGAAAATCTTTTAGTCTTGGGAGACATGTTTGCTGATTCAAGCTTGTGCTCAAAATGAGACACTCCTTATACATGTCATCCCTGGCTTGGTACTCTTGATGTTCCTGCTGTTGGTTGAAGTAATACTCTTGTGTTATCTAACCTTGTTTTTCCAAGTTTATTTCTTCAGGTACAATACCAAGGAACTTCAAGGTAAGTATATGCATCTTGTAGAATGTGCATGATGGTGACTTGCTTGTGAATACTTGTTTGCAAGAAATCACCATGCACATATGCATCATCTTTTACTTATCCTCATCTGCTCTGATGCATATAGCCAAGCTACATGTAGCACATCTTGTTCTTCTCTCTTGTGTGCTTGTGGTAGTCCAAAACCAAAATCTATGGAAATCTTGCACACTTGTAGGGGAGTCTGTACTACATGTTTGTCAAAGCTTTAATGATAACTCTGTCCCTCTTCAAGAAGCTTTGATATCTTCTTTTGTGTGTTGCCATCAATTACCAAAAAGGGGAGATTGAAAGCACATTTGCTCCTGGGTGGTTTTGGTAATTAATGACAAGATACTTTGTGGTTGGACTAATGCTTTTATCAAGTATGTTTCAGGAAAGTCAATCACTCTGGCATGGCAAAAGGACTTGAAAGGTGGACCCCCTAGGATGCTAAGGAAAGCATTGGCAAAAGCTCAAGACTCCATTTTTGGTTTAGTGATCCATGATCACATTGAGTCCATAGGAAAGCCAATACTATTAAAAGGGGATGAGGTTATGTTGATGATCTGGTTGCTCAAAGTGCTTAGTGATCTATCTCCCAAACAGTCAGCAATCCCTCATTCTAACATATGCTCATAAGTAATCTCGGTCCCACCGATTCCATAAACTCAGTCACACCGAGATGAACCACCTCAGCCATATAGCCAAACCCTAGTAATTTCGGATTTTCCGATTCCAAACTCGGTCTCACCGAAACTAGTGTTGCCAAGCTTCTGTAACCTTCTGTAATCAAATCGGTGTCACCGAGATGATAAAGTCGGTCCCACCGAGAATGGCAAACCCTAGTCTTTGGAAGAATCGGACTAACCGAGATTGTATTTTCGGTCCCACCGAAAATCCCAACGTTCACAAGATTTGAACTTTCGGTCTCACCGAGTTGTCAACTTCGGTCTGACCGAGATTGGTCAAATGTGTGTAACGGTTGGATTTTGTGTGGAGGCTATAAATACCCCTCCACCTCCTCTTCATTCGTGGAGAGAGCCATCAGAAAGATCTACCACTCCTACCTTACATTTCTGAGAAGAGAACTACCTACCCTTGTGTTGAGATCAAGTTGCACCACTCCCACCATATGAAACTTGATTTCTAGCCTTCCCAAGTTGCTTTCCACTCAATCCCTTCTTCCACCACAGCCAAATCAGTGAGGAGAGTTGAGTGTTGGGGAGATTATCATTTGAAGCACAAGAGCAAGGAGTTCATCATCACCAACACCATCTATTACCTTTTGGAGGGTGGTGCCTCCTAGATTGGTTAGGTGTCGCTTGGGAGCCTCCGTCAAGATGTGGAGTTGAACCAAGAAGTTTGTAAGGGCAAGGAGATCGCCTACTTCGTGAAGATCTACCCCGAGTAAGGCTAGTCCTCCGTGGGCGTAAGCCATGATGGCATAGACAAGGTTGCTTCTTCGTGGACCCTTCGTGGGTGGAGCCCTCCGTGGACTCTCGCAGCCGTTACCCTCCGTGGGTTGAAGTCTCCATCAACGTGGATTGACGATAGCACCACCTATCGGAACCACGAGAAAAATCTCCGTGTCTCCAAATTGCGTTTGCTCTTCTCAACCCCTCTTTACTACTTGTGCAATTTACTTTCCGCTGCCCATACTCTAGTATTGCATGTGTAGTATGCTACTTGACATGTATGCATGTTGCTTGACTTGATCTCCATTGTGAACTTGACTAAAACTTGTCTTTGTTTTAAGGCAAAAAATTTATCTTGTCGAGTAGTCTAATCACCCCCCCTCTAGACACTCTTTCCTTCAACGATCCTACAATTGGTATCAGAGCATTGGTCTCCATTGCTTTGGTTTACACACCATTGGAGGAAGATGGACGTGTCTACGTTTGGGAGTGTTAGTCATAGTGTGCCTATTCTTGATGGAGTGTCCTATAACTCATGGAGAATTGAAATGCTTGCTATCTTTAAGATGTATAACTTGCGCAAATATGTTGAAACCCCATATATGCCTCCATTTGACCCCTTGCACCCTACTATGGATGAAGAGCTTGATTTGCTTCGTAACCTTAGAACTGTCAATCTTATCATTAGAGGTTTGCCTGATAACTTGCTTGAGCTTGTCACAAACTTTGAGTGCGCCCATGCTATATGGAAGTTCTTGGAAGAACTTTATCCGGACTACTCTTTGAGAGGTCTTGATGAAATTCTATACAAGACTGTTGAATTTGATATGTTGCACCCCAATGATCCTAACTTTGATAAATGCTTCTTTGAGCTTCGTGATCTTATGAAAAGGAAGGGTGATTCGGACTTATCAATGTTCTAGTTAGAAATGCTCTTGTATTGCATTCCGATGATTATTATCACATTGACAAAACGATGCAAGTCATTGTCAAATTGACCTAGGTGTTGATGATGAACTATCTATGGGTCAATATGATAATGAGCATGAGCATGATGACGATTACTCGATTCGGACAATCGAGCTAGACAAGATCATGAAGAGTCTCAATCTTATGGCAAATTTGAGAGACTATATATCCGGTGGAAAAGAGTGGATTCTTGATAGTGGATGCACCGATCACATGACCGGAGATGAAGACATGTTTCGAGAGCTCGCAAAGAACGATGGCCCACGCAAGTATGTGACTTTTGGAGACAACTCCAAGGGTAAGGTACTTGGCCTTGGTAAGGTGGCCATATCTCATGATAGCTCCATCCAAAATGTCATGCTTGTTGAATCACTTGGATACAATTTACTTTCCGTGTCTAGATTAGCTGACTTTGGATTCAATGTGCTATTCACTAAAGTAGATTGCCAAGTTTTTCGTCGTGACAATCATAACATGGTCTTTACCGGTATCCGTAGAGGTGATTTGTATATCGTTGATTTTACTAAGAAAGCTCAACCTAGAACTTGCTTCATTGCTAAATCTGCTAAAGGTTGGCTTTGGCATAGAAGGCTTGGACATGTTGGTATGCGTAATCTAGATAAGCTAATTAAAGGTGATCATATTCTTGGTGTTAAGGATGTTTTCTTTGACAAAGATAGGCTCTGCGATGCTCATCAAGCAGAAAACAAGTAGGTGGAAGTCATCCGTGAAGAACATCATGACTACAAGGAGACCGCTTGAGCTTCTTCATATGGATCTCTTCGGTCCCAATGCTTACAAAAGCCTTGGTGGTAACTCCTTTGGTCTAGTTATAGTTGATGATTATTCCAGATTTACGTGGGTATTTTTCCTTGATGACAAATCGCAGGTTCAGAGAATCTTCAAAACCTTTGCCAGAAAGGCCCAAAATCAATTTGAGGTGAAGATCAAGAAAGTTCGGAGTGACAACGGAACGGAGTTCAAGAACGCCCATGTGGACTCTTTTCTCGATGAGGAAGGGATTCTACATGAGTTCTCGGCTACGTACACACCTCAACAAAATGGAGTTGTTGAGAGGAAGAACCGAACGCTCATTGAGATGGCGAGAACGATGCTTGATGAATACAAGACACCGAAACACTTCTGGGGTGAAGCCGTCGAGACAGCTTGTCATGCTATCAACAGGATTTATCTTCACAAGCTCCTCGGCAAGACTTCATACGAGCTCCTCACCGGTAACAAATCCCAAGTGGGATACTCTCGTGTCTTTGGATCAAAATGCTATATCCTTGATAAGCATCATCGGTCTAAGTTTGCTCCTAAATCTCATGAAGTCTTTTTCCTCGGTTATGGATCAAACTCTCACACCTACCGTGTCTACAATAATTTTACCCGAAAGGTTGAAGAGACGGTAGATGTGAAGTTTGATGAATCTAATGGCTCGCAAGTAGAGCAAATGCCTATTGATGTAGGAGACAAGGACCCATCGGAAGCCATTCAAGATCTATCTATTGGAAAGATCCGTCCCATGGAAGTGAAGGAGAGTACCTCATCTACATATTGGAGCCCCCTACCTCACGGAGAGGTGAACCTCAAAGCAATATGGAGGCTTCCACAAGTGGAACTCACCAAGATGAGGAAGTGCGACAAGAAGATCCACCACAACCTCCTTCTCCACCACCTCAAGACAACACCATCAACAATGATGAAGAAGAAGATGATGATGATGAGGAAGCTCAGCCACGACCACGACAAAAGCTATCCCGAGTTCGAGCAAGAGTCAAGAAGGATCATCCCGTGGAACAAATGATGAATGACATCGACTCCGGGAGAATTACTCGCTCTAAAACTCGTTTAGCTAACTTTTGTGAGCACTACTCATTTATCTCTAGTCTTGAACCTATGAAGGTAGAAGAAGCGCTTGAAGACCCGGATTGGGTGAACGCTATGCACGAAGAACTACACAACTTCGAGAGGAACAACGTTTGGACTTTGGTAGAGAAGCCTAATGATGACCAAAACGTCATTGGAACCAAATGGGTGTTTCGGAACAAGCAAGATGAAGATGGACAAGTCATCCGCAACAAGGCTCGTCTCGTAGCTCAAGGTTACACACAAGTCGAAGGTATGGACTATGGTGAGACCTATGCCCCCGTTGCTAGACTTGAGTCCATTCGCATTCTTCTTGCTTATGCCAACCACCATGATATTACTCTCTATCAAATGGACATTAAAAGTGCTTTCCTAAATGGTGAAATTGAGGAGGAAGTATTTGTGAAACAACCTCCGGATTTGTGAATCCTAAAAGCCTAATCATGTTTACAAATTGCACAAAGCTCTTTATGGTCTTAAACAAGCTCCTAGAGCTTGGTACAAATCTTGACTAGCTTTCTTCTTGAAAAAGGATTTGAGATTGGAAAAATAGACTCAACGCTATTCACGAAAAGGGTTGATGGTGAACTATTTGTGTGCCAAATATATGTTGATGATATTATCTTTGGTTCAACTAACCCTCATTTTAGTGAGAAGTTTGGAAAGCTTATGTCGGAGAAGTATGAGATGTCCATGATGAGTGAACTCAAATTCTTCCTTGGGTTGCAAATCAAGCAATCTAAGGAGGGTACTTTGTCTCACAAACAAAGTACACTAAGGATCTCTTCAAGAAGTTCAACATGCAAGAAAGCAAAGGTATGAAAACCCCCATGCCTACTAGTGGACATAATGACTTGACAAAAGATGGAGAACCTGTTGATCAAAAGGTTTATCGATCCATGATTGGTTCTCTTCTATATCTCTGTGCTTCTCGTCCTGACATAATGTTGAGTGTATGCATGTGTGCTCGATATCAAGCAGCCCCTAAAGAATGTCATCTTAAAGCTGTTAAAAGAATTGTGAGATATTTGATACACACACCTAACTTTGGCATATGGTATCCTAAGAGGGCCTCTTTCGATCTTGTTGGCCATTCCGACTCGGACTATGCCGGAGACAGGGTTGATAGAAAGTCAACTTCGGGAACGTGTCAATTTCTTGGACGATCCCTTGTATCTTGGTCCTCCAAGAAACAAAATTCGGTATCATTATCTACTGCCGAAGCAGAGTATATTGCCGCTGGTTCATGCTGTGCTCAGTTACTATGGATGACACAAACGCTTAAGGATTATGGGATACATGCAAGACATGTTCCTTTGCTTTGTGACAATGAGAGTGCGATTAAGATTGGACACAATCCCGTGCAACACTCTCGCACGAAACATATTGAAGTTCGTCACCATTTTATTCGTGATCACGTTGCCAAGGGTGACATCGATCTTAAACATGTTCGTACTGACAAACAGCTTGCAGATATCTTTACAAAACCACTTGAAGAAAAAGTGTTTTGTCGCTTAAGGAGTGAGTTGAACATCATTGATGCTTCAAACTTGGAGTGAAAACTCCATTGATGCATGCAAGGCATGAGCCTTATTGACTAGTCCTTGATATTTCTCTTATGATGATGATCATATGTCTTGGACACATTTGCACCTTGTATTGCATCTAACTCCTTGCAGGTACTTGGATGGTCTACATTCCACAAGGTTACCACACACTCAAATCATGAGTAATCTTGTCATAGACCAAGTATCTAGCTCTTTGGGATGTTGAGTTAAAGGAACAAGATTCCACATATCCTTTTTGACACCTAATACACCAAGTATTTCACTCTTGTCATCTTGGATATTCTTGAGTATTTCCTTGCTTGCCTAACCCATGTAGGAAGATGAACTATACAATTTGAAATGGTGCTTCACCTTCACATTCTATGAGCATCTACTTCAAGTTCACCTACATGAGTACAAGCAACAACAAGCCCAAGGTATGTTCTCACATCTTGAAGGAGCTTTGCTCAAAGTCATGAGTACAAGCAGCTTCATAAGATGTGATCACATCAAATGCTTAATCGAAAAATGGCAACCCCATTTTGAGCTTAAACGATGAGTATGACCTATGATCAAATGTTCTCATTTGACTCCTAAGTCAATATACTCAAACATAGGTGACATTGTCGCCGACCCCTGTCTAGATGAAGTACATATGTTTTGGAGTTTTGCTATTGTCTCTGTTGATTCTCTCATTGAGTTTCCTTTTAATTAAAAAAAACTTCATCTAGCAATCTTTTTACTTTTACTCTTTTGTTTTTGTGAATATCATTTTGGCCTTGATCAATTCCTTGAAAATCATTTCCAAATTCATTGCAAATCTTTTGAAATATTCCTTGCAAAGTGAGCTGAATTATTTCTGAATTTCCTGAATTAAACTCAAGGTCACCGACTTAAAACTTTCGGTCTGACCGAAAAAGGATCTGTCCTAAGTCCCAGACTTTCGGACTCACCGATCCAACTCACTTCGGTGTCACCGATTCTCTTTCAGGATAGCATCTTCTGCAGCTCCACTCAATGATTCTTTATGCATGTTTCTTATTGCACAAGTTGTGATTCTTAAGGATCCCATTTCTTTCCTTCCATCTTTCCTGACCTTCCTAGTTTATTGTCCTTTTCGGCACTTGATGTCAAAGGGGGAGAAGATTTAGGGGGAGCTTAAGGGAGATTGGAAGATAAGGGGAGGAGAAGAAGAGCAATCTTACCTTAAGGGGGAGAGAATCACATCAAAGCTTTGCCGTGTTCCATATTGGATATTACATTTGGCATCATTCTTTTGATTTTGCTTTCCTCACTCTCACAATTGGCATATTATGAAAAGCACAATTGGTATCTTATGAGAAGCAAAATCTCTCAGAGCTCATTGAAAATCTTTTAGTCTTGGGAGACATGTTTGCTGATTCAAGCTTGTGCTCAAAATGAGACACTCCTTATACATGTCATCCCTGGCTTGGTACTCTTGATGTTCCTGCTGTTGGTTGAAGTAATACTCTTGTGTTATCTAACCTTGTTTTTCCAAGTTTATTTCTTCAGGTACAATACCAAGGAACTTCAAGGTAAGTATATGCATCTTGTAGAATGTGCATGATGGTGACTTGCTTGTGAATACTTGTTTGCAAGAAATCACCATGCACATATGCATCATCTTTTACTTATCCTCATCTGCTCTGATGCATATAGCCAAGCTACATGTAGCACATCTTGTTCTTCTCTCTTGTGTGCTTGTGGTAGTCCAAAACCAAAATCTATGGAAATCTTGCACACTTGTAGGGGGAGTCTGTGTACTACATGTTTGTCAAAGCTTTAATGATAACTCTGTCCCTCTTTCAGTAAGCTTTGATATCTTCTTTTGTGTGTTGCCATCAATTACCAAAAAGGGGGAGATTGAAAGCACATTTGCTCCCTGGGTGGTTTTGGTAATTAATGACAGCATACTTTGTGGTTGGACTAATGCTTTTATCAAGTATGTTTCAGGAAAGTCAATCACTCTGGCATGGCAAAAGGACTTGAAAGGTGGACCCCCTAGGATGCTAAGGAAAGCATTGGCAAAAGCTCAAGACTCCATTTTTGGTTTAGTGATCCATGATCACATTGAGTCCATAGGAAAGCCAATACTATTAAAAGGGGATGAGGTTATGTTGATGATCTGGTTGCTCAAAGTGCTTAGTGATCTATCTCCCAAACAATCGAGAATCCTCATTCTAACATATGCTCATAAGTAATCTCGGTCCCACCGATTCCATAAACTCAGTCACACCGAGATGAACCACCTCACCATATAGCCAAACCCTAGTAATTTCGGATTTTCCGATTCCAAACTCGGTCTCACGAAACTAGTGTTGCCAAGCTTCAGAACATACAGAATCAAATCGGTGTCACCGAGATGATAAAGTCGGTCCCACCGAGAATGGCAAACCCTAGTCTTTGGAAGAATCGGACTAACCGAGATTGTATTTTCGGTCCCACTAAAATCCCAACGTTCACAAGATTTGAACTTTCGGTCTCACCGAGTTGTCAACTTCGGTCCGACCGAGATTGGTCAAATGTGTGTAACGGTTGGATTTTGTGTGGAGGCTATAAATACCCTCCACCTCCTCTTCATTCGTGGAGAGAGCCATCGAAAGATCTACCACTCCTACCTTACATTTCGAGAAGAGAACTACCTACCCTTGTGTTGAGATCAAGTTGCACCACTCCCACCATATGAAACTTGATTTCTAGCCTTCCCAAGTTGCTTTCCACTCAATCCCTTCTTCCACCACAGCCAAATCAAGTGAGGAGAGTTGAGTGTTGGGGAGATTATCATTTGAAGCACAAGAGCAAGGAGTTCATCATCACCAACACCATCTATTACCTTTTGGAGGTGGTGCCTCCTAGATTGGTTAGGTGTCGCTTGGGAGCCTCCGTCAAGATGTGGAGTTGAACCAAGAAGTTTGTAAGGGCAAGGAGATCACCTACTTCGTGAAGATCTACCCCGAGTAAGGCTAGTCCTCCGTGGGCGTAAGCCATGATGGCATAGACAAGGTTGCTTCTTCGTGGACCCTTCGTGGGTGGAGCCCTCCGTGGACTCTCGCAGCCGTTACCCTCCGTGGGTTGAAGTCTCCATCAACGTGGATTGACGATAGCACCACCTATCGGAACCACGAGAAAAATCTCCGTGTCTCCAAATTGCGTTTGCTCTTCTCAACCCCTCTTTACTACTTGTGCAATTTACTTTCCGCTGCCCATACTCTAGTATTGCATGTGTAGTATGCTACTTGACATGTATGCATGTTGCTTGACTTGATCTCCATTGTGAACTTGACTAAAACTTGTCTTTGTTTTAAGGCAAAAAATTTATCTTGTCGAGTAGTCTAATCACCCCCCCTCTAGACACTCTTTCCTTCAACGATCCTACAAGCGTGATGGAGGGGAATGGATTGTCGGCGGTCGACCTTCGCATTGCGATGAAGGCGCCGCACTGAGCCGGTATGCCGGCGACGTGTGTGCCGAACTCTGATTGAAAGAACTCTCCCCACAGCTTGAGGGTGGGGAGAACGCCGAGAAAACCCTCGCATGTGGTGGCGAAAGGCGGCCAGCACCACCGTGTTTGGGTGAGGTGGTGCGGCCGAGTCCGTTGAACTCAAGAAAGAGCGGAGGAAGCCGCTGCCGGCGAGCCCATGCCGCGCATGAGGTGTGGCGGAATATGACCCGCTCGCCCTCCTCCGGCGCCGGCCTTATCTCCCCCAAGACGGCGCGCGGGCTCGCACAGTGCGCGCGCCGGAGCCCGCGCGTCCTGCGGAGGTGCTCGATGGCGTCATCGTCCACCCTAGAACCATCCCACACGCCGGAGCGAACGGCAGGAGCCGCGGCGGAGCAAGAGCTCATCGCTGCGGTGCGGTGCGGTGCGGCGTGGTGCGGCAAAGGCAGGAAGAAGAAGAAGCAGGAGGAAGTGGGGGAAGCAGGGAAGAACGAGCGCGCGCTTCGCCGTCCCGCTCCCCCCGCCTATTTATAAGCCCAAAGGCTGAGAAGCCGATGGGGCGGCGTGGGGATTAACTGCGCGCGAGACCCCACGCCCCCGACAATTAAAACCACGAAGTTACTGCGCGCAGTAACGACGTGGGGAACCCAACTGCCCGCGCGACCGCAATGGATCCGTTCGCGTGAAGAGGCGCGGTAGTGGCGGGCCCGCCGACGGCTGTCGTCGCCGCGCGTGCGAAGCGGTGATCGCCTCGCCACGCGGGCGTCACAGCGACGGGCGCGCGCGGCGATCGCGAAGCATATCGAACGCCGCTGGTTCCCACCGCGACGTTCGAAACACCTCAAGGGGCAAGACGGCCATCGGCGAATCCGAATCCAGCTAGTCGGCTTGAGCATGGCGGCCCTCAGTGAATCCAACTCCTGCCAGTCGGCCTGGAGGAAGACGGCCACCAAAGCCGGCATTCCCCCGCCTGAAGAATGAAACTGTTGAGGCGCACGACGTATCGCCCTCGGAGCCTCACCACCTTCGGGGACTACTATCGAAGTAATGGGCCACGGGTAGGCTAACCCGAGCCCCAGAACCTTTCAAGACATCGGGAAAGACTGCGCCCCTCAAGTACCTGCGGCGACTCCAAGACAAGACGAGTCCCCAGAGGCGACTCCAAGAAGAGCCGAGTCCCAGAGGCGACACCAAGAAGAGCCGAGTCCCAGGGGCGACTCCCATTCAAGCCGAGTCCCAGAGGCGACTCCGAAGAATCCGACTATGGGGAGTCGGCCCGCGACTTCCAACCACCCGATAATTAAAGGCAAGCATGGCCACAGTGCGCCGTACTCGCGGAGATCTCCGCCGGCGTGCAGATCTTGTCGCCATGCCACCCTGACATCACCGACCCTTAGGCGGGGCCTGTACCCACGACCTCCTGTCTGCACGGCCCGGAGACGGCGGGGCCTACCAGTAGCGAGAGTATTGAAGACGGCGAGAGCGCCAAGAGTCGGACCCGTTGGGAGTCGGCCCCCTAGAGACGGCCGGCCCTTCCCACGGGTCCCACACGCCATTAACCAGACGCGACAGGGGAATGGCAACAGTGATCGCCGTCGGTAGCAAGCAGATCATACCATGACCCCATGACCAAACTGCGTCATTACGGCTCTGATGTCTGCGGCCGGCAAGACCCGTCCATGGCGGACACGGGCCGACGCCATCGTACCGAGCCGGTCGGCGGGACCCACCACCAGCGGGCCCTGTGAGTCGGCGGAGAAGACGGCGCCCTAAGAGACAGACGGTGGGACCCGCCCAAATTGTTTTACCATTGTAACCCGGGGGTAGGCCTATATAAACCCCGCAGGGCACCCATGCAAAGGGTTGGCATCCATTAGCATTAGACAGACCACATAGGAAGGAGAGAGTTAGCCGTGCCCTCTCCTACCTCCAGAAACAGCTCTAGGAGCAAGCTTGTATTCACTTTGGCTTAATAACCATGCGGAGACCCCGCAGAGCAGCAGTAGGGGTGTTATCTTCTCGGAAAGCCCTGAAGCTGGGTAAGATCTGCCGGCGTGCATGTCTTCGCCTCATCCCATTTTCAGGCACCGGCGACGTTCTACTCGCCCCCACCATGATAAGTCATCCTTTGGCATATGTCGCACCCAACCCCCGACACTGATGAGGAAAGCTCCATTGTCTAGTGAGACTTTTGACAGAGTATTTCCAGCAGCTTAGCTGGACGAGTTTCTTTCCTTTTTAATGGCGGCATGCAACTTGCTGTAATTCCCGGTCGCTGCGTACTGCTGTCTTGAAATATAATGCGACAGCTCAGGAAAGTGCATTATGCGCATATACTGACAATCCTTTTTGCATCGACCGATCAAGATCGACGCATTAAAACATGCAGGATGCAGAGCCACTGATGAATCTCATATTCATATACTGGCTCCACCCCATATATATATGTGTGTTGCCTGTTGATCCAACGTTAACACAGACGCACATGGCTTGTACACACACGCCGATTTGGTAATCGACAATTAATCGGTCCTCCATGCATGATTGCCCAAGTTGCCATGGCTACCTTGACGCATATAGCGACCTTGGTTCCTTTGCAGAACCTGATCATTTGCATGTGCATGTGCAAGGCAAAAGTTGAAGAGACGAAGTACGTCTTCTTATTCCATTAGAGTGACTTGACCTGGAGAACGAGGAGCGATGGACCTACTACTGTACGTGCGTACGGGACCACCACCACACCATCAATCAAGATAAATCAAGCGATGACATTGAAGCTGACGAGATTGGTTAGTAGTTGATTTGATCCATCATACGTGCAGCTTGGCGGCCATGTATACGTATATACAATTAATGACTCGCATCATAGTGATGCAGTGATAAGTAATCGCCTTCTTTTTTTTCTTCAAGGAAAAAGCACGTATGTATACAGATACAGTTTGTACTTTGTACAGTCGTGCTACTGTACTAGCTAGTCTCCGTCACATAGACTTTGCCTTTGTGGTCCGTGGACAAATTTATTAACAGCCATGCAGTTCGCAAGCGCACGATAGGTGCCATTTTTAAGGCAAACATATGGAGTGGTACACACTTAATTAATCGGTCCTCCACTGGCTAATTATTGCCCAAGTTGGCATGGAGAGGCTATAGGTTGCGTTGGAGTAGGGCCGGTGCATTTGTCCGCGCTAACGCACAGATTTGATGACGATAGATGTGCCCACTGGGCATGATGGATGTTAACTGGAGCATGAATCTTCAACGTGACTCATGTTTGTTTGTTTTTTCTTCTTTTTTTTGCGAGAAGACTTGTATATGTTTGTTCTAGCAAGCATAGTAAGCAAGGTTATAAAACACATGTTTAATAACAAAAGAGTTTGATTTCCACGTAAATGGCTACCTGCCGCATTACTGTTTGGAAATGATGTCTGACGAACGTCAGCCAGGGAGACCATCCCAACGAACGCCTTCCCCGATGTTGCACGAATCTTAGCAAGGCCAATGCCAGGAGATCAGCTGGAGTTGTTCGCGATTACTCATTTCCTAGTGAACATTCTCAATTCCCCCCCCCCCCCCCAAACACATGCGCGAGGAGGGGTTCAAACTCGAGACCTACTGCGCAGGGGGCGGGCGGGGGCGCTTAACACTCGGCGAAAGTGGGGATTTGTGAACACTTGCGACCAAACTAGCCTATGTATTTTTTAAAGTTAACTGTGTTTGAAAATTGTTTTTTTGCTTTTGGAAAGAACTCCCAAAAAACATGATTTTTTTCATTTTTGAAATCAGGGATTTTTTTTTCTAGATTTTCCATGTGTATTTTTAATTATAGGTAGCATGGAAAATTATTTTTATATCCATTCATCACAATTTTCTGTGTTCCAAAACAAGGCAACTTTTAGGTCTTTTTGTAATGCCCCATAGCAAGCTTTATATATTTTTTTATCATCTATATATGACGTTTTTTTGAATTGCTTTCTTACTTTCTCACATGAAAGTTTTTTTTATTAAGAGCATGAAATTTTAGTAATTAATAAAATGAATTTTTTATTATGAAGAGGATGACCGTTTTATTATTAATGACATGTCATTTTTATTATTAAGAGGATGTCAACTTTATTATTGAGATCATGGCTGTTTTATTTTTAATAGGATGTCAGTTTCCTTAGTGAGAGATGATGGCATTTTTATTATTGTTTGCACGATATTTTAATTACCAAGACGATGACAGTTTTATTATTAAGAGGGTGGCAATTTCATTTTTTGTTGGCATGAAAGAAGATCATTGACACGACATTTTTTCAGAATTTTCGCACGTTCAACCAAATAAAGCTAAAAAATACAAATGGACATTTTTGTTTTTGGTGCACGGACAAAATAAAGAAAAAATGTTCTTCAAAACATGCAATTTTTGCACAATGAAACATCTCCACGGCAAATTTCATAAATTTATTCTTTTTGTAGATCACACGACACATCTTTTAAATCGTACCGTTGTAAATTTATAAATTAGAGAAATGGAAGTTTTATAAAGTAGCATGGCATTTTTTTTCATATTTTTCAGAACCATGGGATTTTTATAAATTTATGTTCACTCTGTGTTTTTCAATAAGTGTATTTTTTTGTTCATGGCATTAAAAAAACAGTGAACTAGGCCACTGGGCCAATCGGGGTTCTCTGGCCCTTCCTTGGCGAACGGTCGGGGGTAGAAATGTTCGGTAGGAGCTGCTCCCCCTTGCGAACGAAACCGTTCGATGGGAGCTGCTCCTGATGATTGTTCCTAGATATTAGGGTCCTTAAGTAAACGCCCTCTCCAGCTTTGAAAGAAAAACACCCTCTAATATATTAGTATTGGAGAGCTTGTTGCCATTATTTTGTTTTACTAACAATAGTTGAAAGATGTAGATACTACCTCCTTTTCAGTTTAATAGACATGTGTGTATCCCTAGATTATCAATTTGATCAATGCGATATGATTTACATATACCAAGAATGATACAGATAGAAATTTCAACTGGTGTATTTTTTAGTTGTATAAAAAGCAAGAAAACTAAAAAAACTAGTAACGAGGTTCGGTACATGCTTGTGAAGGAGCCAAATAGACGACAACAAGCAAAGTCAGAATAAACCGAGCAATATAGATAGCAGGGTGTCTGGTCTTGTGGTAAGCAAGCTTAAAAAGCCACAAATCCTCCGACATGACTTTGTCCTTCACTCTCCCAAGCGGCTGCCAATTCAAAAAAAAAAAAGAGCATTGCTTTGAAAACATAAGGCCAACTCCACCGCGCGACCCTATCTTGTCCGGCCCCGTTCGTTTGGGGTAAAACGGACAAACCAAGCGGCCCAGCGCGCGACGGCCCGAACCCATCTGGTCCGTTTTGTGTCCGCGCCGACCCATTTCGAGCGCAAACTTGCGCCCGGTTTGGGTCGCGGTGGACAGCGAACAGACGCTTCGAACGTCCGCATCGGGGCCGCGTGGCAGGCAGCCACCTACCTCCCATCCGCCAACATAAATGCGCACGGGCGGGTGGCCCCACCTGTCATCCGCACACGACGGGTCGTCGTCCTTCTTAAATGGAAAGCCATGGACCGGCCGTCGTCCACACTTCCCACTCCGGCCGTTCTCTGCCCCCTCGAAACCCGACACCCTCGAAACCCGAACCCTCCGCTCCCCGTCGTCGACCTCGCCGACCGGCCGCAGCAATGGGCCTTTGGAACTACGGCCGCAAGGGGAAGCACGACAGCGGGCCGGCTCCTCCTATGGCCGCCGCCGCGGATCCGTGAAGAAGGAGGAGCCCGCGTCACCGCCGCGCTCCTCCCATCGAGCCCCCGCGTCACCGCCGCACGTCACCGCCGCTCCTCCGTCGAGCCCCGCGCCCCCTTCACCATTGCCCCTAGGCCCGCGGCGAGCGACCGGCGGTACATCTGCGGGCGTGTGCGGAGGTACTAGGAGACGAGGACGCCGGTCCGTGGAGCGACGCCCACCTCCCAACGGATGGCACCTCTCCGCGGATCGGGTCCCGTCCGCGGTGCCGCGACCGGCGTGCCGCGCGATGAGATCGCCGCCGCCACCGCCTCCCCGATGACCAGTACTACGACCACGGTATGCCCCGACTTCCATTGTGGGACACATGGCTCCGGGGCGAAACACGGCGTGCGGCGCGCCTACTACCGCCCGGCACCGTGTTGGGGCGCGAAGGCCACGCGTCTTGAGGCGCTGCGCGTCTGTGGTCTGCTGACACGAAACCCACGCCGTCGCCTTCCCGTCTTCGTCGCCACCTCACCTCCTCGCGCATGCGGTGGAGGAGGCCCGTCTCTGCGGCGTGTCATGGGCGACTCCATGAACACGCACGACGAAGCGGCGATGGGGCGGCTGGAGGAGGCATGGCCTCTCCGCCGGGGGCGTCGCCTTCCGGGCTGCGGTGGCGGCCGTCCACGGAGAAGCCGATGGAGGAGGACCCGCGGCGCGTTCCGGCATTCTTGGGCGAAGTGGGCTAGTCTGCCTTTGCTCCGGAGATGGCGCGGCGTGGGCGTGAAATGGTGCCCCACTCCGCCGCGGTCACCGGAGCGGGAGGCGTCACCGCGGGAGGAGGTGGTGCAGGCACCTCCGCCCGTCCAGCCCGCCCCCGTCTACCACACATCGTCGCCCCACCTCTGGACGCCGCCGTACTACGTCGACCTCGTTAGGGACGACGACGACATCGGCGGCCAGTGAAGACGGCGACGGCCACGGCATCGACGGGCGCGGCAGGAGCACGGGAGGAGTTTTTTTATTTTGTTATTATGTTAATTATGAAACTGGGCCAACTGGCCGATTTGTGGCCGACCCCCTATATATGTTTTATGTTTTTTTAAATGTGTTTATTTGCGTTTTTAGTTATTTCATTCTAGTTTTGTATTTTTTTTTATTCCCGTCCACCCCGGACACGATTTGGGGTGCGGCCGCGCGATGGGCGCACGCACGATCCAACGGACACAGCCGGTCACGGGCGAACCCATCGGCGCCCCAAAGGGACAAATTCCGGTCAATTCAGACGTCCGTTTAGGATCGTGTTGTGGAGTTGGCCTAAGCTGCATGACAAGACAGAATAGAACCCTCAATCGTAAGTTTGGTACCTATGTTCCGCAATACCCAGGATTGGACAACAGAGAGACGCAAAACAACCCTACAAGCTCTAACCTTCAGCCCACAAACAATTCCCAACCAGTCCGTGGATGTAGGATCTCGGTTTGTGCCTGCCATATTGCTAATGCCGCTCCATTCCACATAACCTTCGTCGGTGCGCAAGTAAAAAAGAAATATGGTTCGCGTCTTCCGGATTGCCACAAAAAGAACAAATACCCTTGCTTAGACCATTTCTCTGTTGAATATTATTACCGAAAAGAGAACAAAAACCATAGCAATAGTTATTTGTCAGTCGACATTGATAGCCGTCCGATGAAGATCATCGCACCCTTTTTGCAGTTGCACAACCTCGATGCTAAAATCAGGCTACTCTTGAGGTGACCCAGAAATAGTTATTTCTTTCTTTCTTTTTAGCATGAGAAATGGTTATTTCTAGGTCGCCTAAGAAACAGAAGAAGAAGAAAGAAAGAAAACGAATACAAAATCAACCTACCTAGGCAGCTAAATGCTATGAAAGCTGCACCTCCTAACAAAATTCAAAAGCATAATGATGTTTTTCGTTTTCCAAACTTCATTTCACTGTGATTAAGCCGGTCCATCGTCCATGTGCTAATTACACTCCAGGACAAGAGCTTGCACAGTATAAAGTACGTCCTCTCTCCTTACAGCTCAATCATCATCATGGCCAAATTGACGCACGCACGAACGATCCAGCCACGTACGGGACCAACACCCCACCAATCACCAATCACCAAAAGTAAAGCGATCGATCAAGGACGAATTCAATGGCCCGGCGGACCCATGATAAAGCCAGCCGTCCGCCGAAGCTGCCTGTGATTGATTAATCATCACCACACCACACCACACTCTTTATTTAATTAACCACGCAAAAATCAAACAACTTTATATAGCAGGAGTAAAGTAATATATGTATCCCTCCATCATCGATCCTTCTGTGTTCGTCATATGCACTTTTACACGCAAAGTTATACAGATCAATCAATCAATCAATCACCAAATCAAGATGAAAGAAAGATGAAAGAAAGAAGAGAGAACGTAAGGGAGAAACAATTTACAAGCCAAAACCTCACCAAACATTTCTTAGTAGCTAGGAGTATTATATTATAAACTCACGTATACGTTACAATCTGGATCTTTGCATGTCGTGGCGGCAGCAGCGGCTGATTGCTGGCCGCCGGCCGTTGGTGTCGGACTGTCGGTTGGATGAGTTCAATTCAAGCACCAATTGATGCCGAGCCCGTGCGCGTCGAACTGCGCTGTCGCAGCGTCGGCGGCGGCCTTGCTGTCGCCGTAGATGCACTGGCCCTGCTGGTGGTACTGCTGGTAGCCGCCGTCGAACACGTAGTCGGACCACTTGAGCTCGTCCAGCGCCGCGCCGTAGTGGTCGGCGGCGGCCCCGGCGCCGCTGGTGTCCTCGGCGCAGCTGCTGATCGACCCCAGCTCCAGCCACGGCAGGTGGTGGTTGCTGCTGCTCTGCGTCGTCGACGACTCGAACCCGCTGCCGCTGTTGCTCGGGTTGTTGTTGTTATTGTTGTTGTAGCACAGCTCGTCCGTGGTGGTGTTGGTGTTCGCCGCGCCGCCGGGGCTCACGCCGGCCATCGAGTTCAGCGTGCTGGAGCTCGACACGGACGGGATAACCCCGCCGTGCAGCGCGTCCGCGTCCAGGTACCCGGCGAAGTCCGCCGTCTGGTTGTTGTTGTTGTACCCCGACAGCGACGACAGGGACCCGTCGTCACTGCACCCGCCCACCACGCCGCCGGCGTCGTCCATGCTGCCCCGGCTGTACACGTAGCTCTCCGCCGACACCAGCGGCGGCATGTGAGGTCCCCCCACGGGCGACGACAGTATCAGCTCGGCCTCGCTGAACACGGCGCTGCGGCTGACGGGCGTGGCGGCGGCGGCAGCGCCGGCGGGGGCGAGCGGCTTGTGGGTGGCCGGGTCGATGCCGCGCTGGCGGAGCTTCTTCTTGATGAAGGAGTTCCAGAAGTTCTTGACCTCGTTGTCGGTGCGCCCGGGCAGCTGCGCGGCGATCTGAGACCACTTGTTGCCGAGGATGGAGTGGAGGTGGATGATGAGGTCCTCCTCCTCCTGCGAGAAGGCGCCCCTCTTGAGGTCCGGCCTCAGGTAGTTTATCCACCTCAGCCTGCAGCTCTTCCCGCACCTCTCAAGGCCTAATAATGCAGCAACAAGTTGGTTAAAAACCGATTAATTCCATCAAATTGGCACTTCAAAATTGAGTAATTTGCTAATCAGTGTCTTCACACAACATTGTCACTTAATTGCATCGCATAAAAGGAAACCATCTCTAATTTAGATAGAAAACGTTATAGTGGCACTAGCATAACTGACGAGAAAGCTACTGCTGCATTGGTGGATCAAGGAGGGGGCCGGCAAGCTAGCTAGTGTAGCAGTGAACAAGGTTGGTACGGTACCTGCAATCTTGGGGACGGAGCTCCAGCAGCCGTTGCCATACTTGGCAATGTGGTTCATGAGCTTCTCGTCCTCCTCCGGCGACCAGAGGCCGCGCTTCAGCCTCTTCTTGGTCCCGCCCGGTCGCTTCGACATGCCGCCGACTGACTGAGACGACGCGAACTCAAGCTCAATGGCGTTGCCGCCCGTGCAGCTTTGCTAGCCGGCCCTGGCGAGCAGGAGGCGGCGGCCGTCGATGGCGGCAATGGCAGAGGAAGAAACGACCGACGGAGCGATGGAGGGAAGACAAAGCGAGGGCAGAGTATAAAAGGGGCCTCAGGGCGGAAGGCGGGGGGTCGCTCTCAGGTAGGTGCCAACGTAGCTCTTACCTCGCTCTTGCTAGCTATAGCCAGTGTAGACAGTACACACACACACGGAGGGAGCTAGCCAGTGTCAGTACTACTGCCGGCGTACTCTCTCATCTTTTCAGCTCCAGTGAATCCGCCTTTGCCCATCCGTCGGGGCAGATAGGTTGGTCGTGAGATCTTTGGCCCGTGCGTCGTGTGTGTGTGGGCTGATTAGACAAAGAGATTAGGTCTCGTAACTGTCCACCCAGCTGCGGTAGGGCTGGTTGACTCTTTTGTGTCCCCCTGCTTTTCCGTGCCTTTCCCACGCTTAATCATTTTTCACCTTGACACCTTTGCATCCTCCACTACCACCATACAGATGCTGCATGCATTGCATGCACCCTAGCCGGCCCTGTGGGGCTTTGGATGACGCTCACTTTGCGTTAACATCACTTCTTGATGCTGCAACAAGTTATCTGGAACGCAAGCAATTGAGCAGCTAGCACGGCAACAAACATATGTCATGTCTTGCATCTCCACCACGCATATGAACCAACAGTTACGTACGTAGCCCCTTCAATTCCTGTCAATATAGGGTACGTGTCACTTTAGAGTAATGTCTCAATCAAGTAAACATTTTTATGTTTGGTTATTCATGCATGTAGAAGGAAAGGCAAACATTTATTGACAGTGTCAAATTGATACTACTACTGAATGATGGATATATTTCTGTCGGTCATTCAACAGTTACGTACATAACCCCTTCAGCTCTTGTCCATATACATGTTACTCCAGAATATGTCTCAATCGATAAAGCATTTTTAAGTTTGTCTTTAGATGTAAAAAGTATCAATAACATCTATTGGTATTTGAATTGGTAGGTACTACTAAATCCATTATGAAATATAATATACATGTCTATGTTTTCTTTTGCTAGAAATATCCATGTTTTTTAATTACACATTTCAGAGAATCAATGATTAAAGATCTATTCATTTTCAATCATGGTAGTACAACGAGCACTAGAAATAATAAAAATTAATTCAGATCCGTAGAGCACCTAGCGACGACTACAAGCACTGAAGTGAGCGCCCCTCCCTCGCCGGAGCCGGGCAAACCTTGTTGTAGTAGGCAGTCGTGAAGTTGTCGTGCTAAGGCCCCATAGAACCAACACACCAGAACAGCAACCGCCGGCGATGAAGAGTGTAGATAAGAAGGATCCAACCTGAAGACACACGAACAAAGACGAACGATGAACAGGTGAGCAAACCCACCAAAGACAGATCCACCGGAGACGCACCTCCACACGTCCACTGACGATGCTAGACGCATCACCGGAACGGGGGCTAGGCAGGAACACCTTTATTTCATCTTTAGGGAGCCGCCACTGTCTCGCCTTCCTAATTAGGACACAAACCCTAACAAACCTCAAAAAAAGATGTAAAAACGGAGCCCTCCCACCGGAAAGGGTCGGGATCCAGTCTGCCCCCATGGCCCTAAGGCCACGGGAGACGAAGCGGACCGGTGCCGGCGCAGGCGGGAGGCAGAGGAACCCTAGCTTTTTGGGTAGGCAGTGGCTGGCTAGGTCGCCTCATGCGTAGTGCCAAGATTTTACGAAAGTCATACGTGCTTAGTTCAATATAAGGGCAGTTATTCCCACAAACTGCTTGGGGTGGTCATTCCACATGTCGCAATTCAAGTTATTTCATCGTTAGTTTTTTGCATGCACATACATTTCATCCTTATATGCATGCATTTTTGTCCTGTTTTTTTAAAACGGAAAGTTTGAATTTTGAATTTTTCAACAAAAATTGGCTTTTATGGAGCCCGGTCACCAAAACGCGTTACTCCACTAGAAACCCTATTCTTACACACAAAAAGTGCACGTACTGTGACATGTACAAAAAACAAAGTCATGGACTTTGAAGATGAACAGTATCATGTGCTAAAAAGCCACGTTTTTTTTACACAACCCTCATTTCAACGTATTTCATCATGATGGTACATTTTGCCTCCATGTATATCTATATATATTTAATTTTGGATTTTTTAAGTAAAAGTATGAATTTTGATATTTTTTTAACAGTGTCCATGGAGCTCGGCCTCCAAAAGCAATTTTCATTTCTTGTGCGAATATATACTGAAACCGACATGTATTTCGACACGCAGGTGGTACTGCTTACTACTAGCCAAATGCCACAGTAGAGGAACCTTATCGTGTCACTGATGCGTACGGAGCTACCTGTAGCAAGTGATCCCATTCCTACCAGTAGAGTGGACGTTGGGTTACAAGAAAGAGGGAGCTGGAAGGAAAGGCCAAATGGCCCATGTGACACAAGAGAATTAATCTGGGGGTCGACACTACAGCAAAGCATGTGTGGACAACAGGGCACTGCAATGATAACCACATACCCATTAGCTAAAACACGTTCGCTTTTCCTGGCTAGCTAGCCTATATGAAGCAATCATGTTAGCCTATGCGTGTGTGCGATCCCTGCTTTGGCCACAGCGATCCAGGGTTTGTATATGGAACAGATCGTCGGGTGGATCATTTTCCCTGGCGGAGAGCCGGTCGCCAGCGAATAGTGACCGCGTGACAAAGAGGGGTTATAGCACACGTGCCCCTACGCACCGACAGGGTTCACTGTGGTGCTCGCGCCTGCCTGCATGAAATGTTGAGTTCACGCTACGTACAAACGGCCCGGTGTCATCTGCGTCAGCCGCCGTCGACTTGTCGCGCTCGCGCCCGTCTGCGCCTTCTCCTTCGTTGGAATGAGACGTGAAGCGGAGTCCACATACTGGAGCAGATTGGACGGCGGAGATGGGATGAGCCGGTCGACACCTTAGCTCGCCGGAGAGGTTACGCTTTGGAGTTAGGGTTGAGGGGAGGAGGGAAGGGGCGAAGTCACGGCATGTGCCGGGGCAAGCTGGGGGTGATATTTTTCGTGGTCCATGGATCTAGAGGGAGATTGGCAGGGAGCCAGCGGATTTGCTGTGAAACGTTTGACGCTGGGTGGCGCCGAATAACGGGCCGGCGAACGGAGTGAATCTACAGGGTGCACGGAGGAGGCGGAGCAGTGACGACGTTGACACGCCCGCTAGTTGCCTAGTTGTATGGCTTACGAGACAGGAGAGGCAGCGTCAACTAACCTAGCAAGGCAGTGGAGAAGATCTGTGGTTGGCGTCGAGGTGTGGGAGGTCCGTGATATGCGCTCTGTTGCGAGAAATAACACACCATGGATCAACACATCACCCCCCCCCCCCTCCCTCCTTTCATGGGAGTGGGCCCTGCCACACTCCTAATAAAACTGCCACCTAATTACAGTCCGTTGATTCGGTAACAGTAAGTCCGTGCGTGTAGCATTATTGGCAACCCATTCCGAGATGCTCCCTGCGAATTTTCAAAAAAAAAAATCATTCTGTAATATATAATCCATCATTTCCCGAAAATGGCCTTTGGTGGCCGAGCACCCTGCAGGCCGGAATCAGTGCCGTCTGTGCTCGTTGTCATCGGTGCAAGCCATTAAGACACGACCGTATTCGTGCCAGAGTCCGCTGCCGAGCCTCCATATTTGCTATTTAAATAAACCTTGCGGGCACACGTACACGAGCAGGTACATCAGTGCAGCACAGCATCTAGTCAAACACTCATGCACACGGCACCGGAGTTGACCCGTCAAGATGTGCGACGACAGGGAGCCGTTTGAGTCGAACGTTGAGGATCCTGCCGTTGCCTTGGTCTGGCCGGCTATTTATAGGAGAGATGGGTCTGCATCGCAGCCGCACCCTGCCCAAACAAGTTCGACATGGCTCACCTTCATCCTCCGTTCGTTCCAGGCAAAGGCTTCAGCACTTGCCGCTCATCATGTGCCCGGACTGCGGCGAGGTTCAGGTGGAGACCAACATCAGTTGGAAAGAAGGCGAAAACAAGGGCAAGCGTTTCTACAAGTGCCCGATCGACACTGTAAGCTTCATTTTCTTTCTTAGATTCATCCTTTTTGAATTTGCAAGCGGGCTCGTCTCTAAAGCCAACTCTGATCGCCATGGCAAATTCTTTGTTTTTTGTAAATTGTGTTCTTGCGCAGGGCCCCGACAAATGTGGCTGGTTCAAGTGGGAGGAAGCATACGCAGCCATCCTCAGGAGACGTCAAGCAACTGCGCTGCGTCTTGAAACGCCCCAATGCAAGACAAGTCGCCAACTATGGGTACCAGGCGCAGGTACATTATTTTGTAGACCATGTTTCTCAACCATACATGCCCAACCATCCTCGAATTCTTTCTCACTAACCATGTCATGCATCATCTTGTTGAACTCGTGTTTGAGCTCGCTACCCTTGCCTAGCAGTGGCCCAAGGCACTATTTTGCTTTCTTCAGCACATGCCATTTGCACCACTGATGTGTTGTATGCGGCATGACATCTTCTATGGCAACCTCCATTGCACGAGCTTGGTCTGAAAAACAATAATTCACTGTCAGCATATTCCAGGATGAAAACATTTTTAGAGCAATCCTAAAAGGAAAGATCATCAGCACTAAAAGGAAAGATCATCAGCAGTTCGACTGCAATGGCTTGCCCTGCATAGGTTTTCGATGTGTTATGAGAGCATACAAATTTGAAAGAGCAGCTGCGGGGAAACATTCGTGTTGTCTGAATTATTTGATCATTCTCACCGCACGCGCGCATACAAACTCCTGCATGCACTTTATCCGATGGACGTTCAACCTGCTTTTGGCATACCTAACGCCAAACCCCATCTCCCAGGAATATATGTTCTAAAACTAATATGCCTCTTCAACCGTATCAAAGCTAGTTCCGAGCGCCGGGTTAACAACCGTGCCAACCTTGTTGTCTGCATAATCTCTCATTGAAGCCTCGAGGGCAGGGACTCTGCTTGGGTTGGCATCCCTCTCTTCTTGCGCGTTGCCAATCCTGACACTGTATCCCCCCACAAAAATGGTGTTAAATATACTATCTACCTAAACAGACCGATTTCTAACAGTGGGTTTTCTGATAAAACAATCTTTATCATTTGATACAGAAACTAGTAAAAGTTGATCTAGCTGAACGAAGTCTGAATGTAACAATCATGTTTCCGAGCTAGCAAGAATGCTTACACGAGGTGAAATAAAAGGATTATTGTTTATACATGGGGGTGAACTCTGTATATGTGTTTTCTCTTGTTACAGGCGTTCCAATTTCTGGTCCTACAGCCAAAAGCGATGTCGTGGAGGTACATTTTCTGGTCTAGCAGCAAATAAACAACATATGAGTGTGTGTTTCTTACTGTCGAGTCCAACAGGAGGCCTTTGATTTGTTGACTACGACCCCCTCTGCATCTCCCTCCTCTCCCATTGATGCTGAGGAAGTTTTCTGAGCCGCCATATCGTTCGAGTCGCCAACGACCTTGCTCCCACGGTTGTTGTATGAGCCGAGATTCGCGCCCACCACTCTGAACTGCTCTTTGTCGCTGCTGTCACCAATCGGCTCAGAAGAAATCACATCAGAGGAGCGCCCGCGCCCTTCATGGATGGAAGCAACCACAGGCACCACAACATCGATTCGGCCACCCAATAAATCACCCGCATCAGCCTTAGGAACCAATCTGTAGCATATATAAAATCGTCATCTAGTCAGATCCAAACATCATCAGGTAGAAGAATAACCGAAGAAAAATCAGGGACGAATACAAGAATCTGAACGCCAAATCAAAGAAATACTCCCTTCTCGGGGGCAAGCAACGCAACAAGGAAAAGGGGAGCGAGATTGTGAAGGAAATATGCCCTAGAGGCAATAATAAAGTTATTATTTATTTCCTTATTTCATGATAAATGTTTATCATTCATGCTAGAATTGTATTAACCGGAAACATGATACATGTGTGAATGCATAAACAAACAACATGTCACTAGTATGCCTCTACTAGACTAGCTTGTTAATCAAAGATGATTATGTTTCCTAACCATGAACAAAGAGTTGTTATTTGATTAACAAGGTCACATCATTAGTAGAATGATCTGATTGACATGACCCAATCCATTAGCTTAGCACACGATCGTTTAGTATGTTGCTACTGCTTTTATCCATGACTTATACATGTTCCTGTAACTATGAGATTATGCAACTCCCGTTTACCGGAGGAACACTTTGGGTACTACCAAACTTCACAACGAATCGGGTGATTATAAAGGAGTACTACAGTGTCTCCAAAGGCGTATGTTGGGTTGGCGTATTCGAGATTAGGTTTTGTCACTCCGATTGTCGGAGAGGTATCTCTGAGCCCTCTCGGTAATACACATCATCGAAGCCTTGCAAGCATTACAACTAATGAGTTAGCTGTGAGATGATGTATTATGAAGCGAGTAAAGAGACTTGCGATAACGAGATTGAACTAGGTATTGGATACCGACGATCGAATCTCGGGCAAGTAACATACCGATGACAAAGGGAACAACGTATGTTGTTATGCGGTCGACCGATAAAGATCTTCGTAGAATATGTAGGAACTAATATGGGCATCCAGGTCCCGCTATTGGTTATTGACCGAGAATAGTTCTAGGTTATGTCTACATTGTTCTCGAACCGTAGGGTCCGCACGCTTAAGGTTTCGATGGCGATTATTATGAGTTTATGTATTTTGATGTACCGAAGAAGTTCGGAGTCCGGATGTGATCACGGACATGACGAGGAGTCTCGAAATGATCGAGACATAAAGATTGATATATTGACGGCTATATTCGGACACGGAAAGGTTCGGAAGTTTCGGAGAAAACCGGAGTGCCGAGGGTTACTGGAACCCCGGAAGTTATGGGCCTTAATGGGCCAAGAGGGAGAGAGAGGGCCGCACCAGAGGTGGCGCCCCAGGAGTCCGAATAGGACAAGGAGGGGCGCGCCCCTTCCCTCTCCTCTCCCTCTTTCCTTCCCCTTCTCCTTCCTAGTTGGACTAGGAGAGGAGTCCTACTCCAACTAGGAGGGGACTCCCCCTCCTGGCGCACCACTAGGGCCGGCCGGCCTCCCCTCCTCCTTTATATCTGGGGCGGGGGGCACCCTAGGACACACAAGTTTGATCTACGGATCGTTCCTTAGCCGTGTCGCGGTGCCCCCTCCACCATATTCCCCTCGGTCATATCGTCGCGAAGCTTAGGCGAAGCCTGCTGCCCGATAGAACATCAAGATCGTCACCACGCCGTCGTCTTGTGGAACTCTCCTCGACACTCGGCTGGATCGAGTCTGAGGGACGTCATCGAGCTGTCGTGTGTCAAGAACTCGGGGCGCCGAATGTAACGGCGCCGGATCGGTCGGATCGCGAGGAGAACGTCGACTACTTCCTCTACGTTGTGATCGCTTCGCTTGGGTCTCGAGGGTGCGTAGACAACACTCTCCCCTCTCGTTGCTATACATCACCATGATCTTGCGTGTGCGTGGGAAATTTTTGAAATTACTCGTTCCCCAACAATGGTATCGAGCCGTGTTTTTCTATGGTTTGATGTTTTGCACGAGTAGAACACAAGTGAGTTGTGGGCGATACAAGTCATACTACCTACCAAAGATGTCATACTTTGGTTCAGCGGTATTGTGAGATGAAGCGGCCCGGACCGACATTACGCGTACGCTTACGCGAGACTGGTTTCACCGCTACGAGCACTCGTTGCTTAAAGGTGACTAGCGGGTGTCTGTCTCTCTCACTTTAGTTGAACCGAGTGTGGCTACGCCCGGTCCTTGAGAAGGTTAAACGAGTCTATTTGACGAAATATCGTTGTGGTTTTGATGCGTGGGTGAGATTGGTTCTTGCTTAAGCCCGTAGCAGCCACGTAAAATTTGCAACAACAAACTAGAGGACGTCTAACTTGTTTTTGCGGGGCATGTTGTGATGTGATATGGTCAAGACGTGATGCTATATTTTATTGTATGAGATGATCATGTTTTGTAACCGGTTATCGGCAATGGCAGGAGCCATATGGTTGTCGCTTTATTGTATGCAATGCAATCGCCCTGTAATGCTTTACTTTATCACTAAGCGGTAGCGATAGTCGTAGAAGCATAAGATTGGCGAGACGACAACGATGCTACGATGGAGATCAAGGTGTCGCGCCGGTGACGATGGTGATCATGGTGGTGTTGCGAAGATGAAGATCACGAAGCACAAGATGATGATGACCATATCATATCACTTATATTGATTTGCATGCGATGTTTATCCTTTATGCATCTTATCTTGCTTTGATTGACGGTAGCATTATAAGATGATCTCTCACTAAAATTATCAAGAAGTGTTCTCCCGAGTATGCACCGTTGCCAAAGTTAAATCGTGCCCGGACACCACGTGATGATCGGGTGTGATAAGCTCTCGTCCATCTACAACGGGTGTAAGCCGTTTTACACACGCAGAATACTCGGGTTATACTTGACGAGCCTAGCATATGCGATATGGCCTCGGAACACGGAGACCGAAAGGTCGGCGTGAATCATATAGTAGATATGATCAACATAAGATGTTCACCATTGAAAACTACTCCATTTCACGTGATGATCGGTTATGGTTTAGTTGATTTGGATCACGTTATCACTTAGATGACTAGAGAGATGTCTGTCTAAGTGGGAGTTCTTAAGTAATATGATTAATTGAACTTAAATTTATCATGAACTTAGTACTGATAGTATCTTACTTGTTTATGTTTGACTGTAGATAGATGGCTCGTCTTTGTTGTTCCGTTGAATTTTAATGCGTTCCTTGAGAAAGTAAAGTTGAAAGATGATGGTAGCAATTACACGGATTGGGTCCGTAACTGAGGATTATCCTCATTGTCTGCATAGAAGAGTTATGTCTGGATGCACCGCTGGGTGCGAACTTCTTCTTTGGAGCAACACCGGATGTTTTGAGCGTCTGGCGAGCAAAGCGATGACTACTCTATAGTTCGATGTGCCATGCTTTACGGCTTAGAACCGGGACTTCAACGACGTTTTGAGCGTCATGGAGCATATGAGATGTTCCAGAGTTGAAGTTAATATTCCAACAGAATGCCCGGATTGAGAGATATGAAGTCTCCAATAAGTTCTATAGCTGCAAGATGGAGGAGAATAGTTACATTAGTGAGCACATACTCGTAATGTCCGGGTACTACAATCACTTGACACAATTGGGAGTTAATCTTCCGGATGATTGTGTCATTGATGAAATTCTTCAATCACGCCACCAAGCTACAAAGGCTTCGTGATGAACTATAATATGCAAGGGATAGTAAAGACTATACAGAGCTCTTCGCAATGCTAAAGGCTGCGGAGGTAGAAATCAAGAAGGAGCATCAAGTGTTGATGGTCAATAAGACCACTAGTTTCAAGAAGAAAGGTAAAGGGAAGAAGAAGGAACTTCAAGAAGAACAGCAAGCAAGTTCTTTGCTCGGAGAAGAAACCCAAGTCTGGACCTAAGCACAAACCGAGTGCTTCTCTGCAAGCGGTAGTCATTTGAGCGGAACTGCCCCAAGTATTTGGCGGATAAGAAGGATGGCAAGGTGAACAAAGGTAGATGTGATATACATGTTATTGATGTGTACCTTACTAGAGCTCGTAGTAGCACTGGTATTTGATCTTGGTTACATTGCTAATATTTGCAACTCGAAGCAGGACTACGGATTAGCGAACTCCGGCAAAGGGCGAGGTGACGATCTTGCGTGGGAAATGGTTCCAAAGTCGATGTGATCGCGGTCGACACGCTACCTCTACATCTACCTTCGGGATTAGTTTTAGACCTAAATAATTGTTATTTGGTGCTGTGTTGAGCATGAACATTATATCTGGATCTTGTTTGATGCGAGACGGTTATTCATTTAAATCGAGAATAATGGTTGTTCTATTTATATGAGTAATATCTTTTATGGTCATGCACCCTTGAAGAGTGGTCTATTTTGATGAATCTCGATAGTAGTGATACACATATTCATAATGTTGAAACCAAAAGATGCAGAGTTGATAATGATAGTGCAACTTATTTGTGGCACTTGCCGTTTAGGTCATATCGGTGTAAAGCGCATGAAGAAACTCCATCTTGATGGACTTTTGGAGTCACTTGATTATGAATCACTTGGCACTTGCGAACCGTGCCTCATGGGCAAGATGACTAAAACCCGTTCTCCGGTACTATGGAGAGAGCAACAGATTTGTTGGAGATCATACATACTGATGTATGTGGTCCGATGAATGTTGAGGCTCGTGGCGGATATCGTTATTTTCTCACTTTCACAGATGACTTAAGCGGATATGGGTATATCTACTTAATGAAACATAAGTCTGAAACATTTGAAAAGTTCAAAGAATTTCAGAGTGAAGTTGAAAATCATCGTAACAAGAAAATTAAGTTTCTACGATCGATCGTGGAGGTGAATATTTGAGTTCGAGTTTGGTCTACATTTGAAACAATGCGGAATAGTTTAGCAACTCACGCCACCGGAACACCACAACGTAATGGTGTGTCCGAGCGTCGTGTCGCACTTTACTAGATATGGTGCGATCTATGATGTCTCTTCTGATTTACCGCTATCGTTTTGGGGTTATGCTCTAGAGACGGCCGCATTCACACTGAATAGAACACCGTCGAAATCCGTTGAGACGACACCTTATGAACTGTGGTTTAGCAAGAAACCAAAGTTGTCATTTCTTAAAGTTTGGGGATGCGATGCTTATGTGAAAAAGCTTCAACCTGATAAGCTCGAACCCAAATCGGAGAAATGTGTCTTCATAGGATACCCAAAGGAGACAGTTGGGTATACCTTCTATCACAGATCCGAAGGCAAGACATTCGTTGCTAAAAATGGATCCTTTCTAGAGAAGGAGTTTCTCTCGAAAGAAGTGAGTGGGAGGAAAGTAGAACTTGATGAGGTAATTGTACCTTCTCCCTTACTTGAAAGTAGTTTGTCGCGAAACCGGTTTAGAGACACCTACACCAAGTAGTGAGGAAGTTGATGATGTTGATCATGAAACTTCAAATCAAGTTGCTCTGAAACCTCGTAGATCAACGAGAGTAAGATCCGCACGAGTGGTGCGGTAATCCTGTTCGGAAATCATGCTACTAGATCATGATGAACCTACGAACTATGAAGAAGCGATGGTGAGCCCAGATTCGCAAAATGGCTTGAGGCCATGAAATCGAGATGGGATCCATGTATGAAAACAAAGTATGGACTTTGGTTGACTTGCCCGAGGGTAGGCAAGCAATAGAAAACAAGTGGATCTTCAAGAAGAAGACCGACGACGGTAATGTTATCGTCTACAAAGCTCGACTTGTCGCAAAGGGTTTCGACAAGTTCAAGGGATTGACTACGATGAGACCTTCTCACCCGTAGCGATGCTTAAGTCTGTCCGAATCATGTTAGCAATTGCCGCATTTTATGATTATGAAATTTGGCAAATGGATGTAAAGACTGCATTCTGAATGGATTTACGGAAGAAGAGTTGTATATGATGCAACCGAAGGTTTTATCGATCCAAAGGAAGCTAACAAAGTATGCAAGCTCCAATGATCCATCTATGGACTGGTGCAAGCATCTCGGAGTTGGAATAAACGCTTTGATAGTGTGATCAAAGCATTTGGGTTTATCTGAGACTTTTGGAGAAGCTTTGTATTTACAAGAAAGTGAGTGGGAGCTCAGTAGCATTTCGATATTATATGTAGATGACATATTGCTGATCGGAAATGATATAGAATTCTGGATAGCATAAAGGGATACTTGAATAAGAGTTTTTCAATGAAAGACCTCGGTGAAGCTGCTTACATATTGGGCATTAAGATCTATAGAGATAGATCAAGGCGCTTAATTGGACTTTCACAAAGCACATACCTTGACAAAATTTTGAAGAAGTTCAAAATGGATCAAGCAAAGAAAGGGTTCTTGCCTGTGTTACAAGGTGTAAAGTTGAGTAAGACTCAATGCCCGCCACCGCAGAAGATAGAGAGAAAATAAAAGATGTTCCTATGCTTCACCATAGGCTCTATCATGTATGCAATGTCAGTGTACCGGACTGATGTGTGCCTTGCTATAAGTTTAGCAGGAGGTACCAAAGTAATCCAGAGTGGATCATCGGGACAGCGGTCAAGAACATCTGAAATACGAAAAGGACTAAGGATATGTTTCTCGTATATGGAGGTGACAAAGAGCTCATCGTAAACAGTTACGTTGATGCAAGCTTTGACACTGATCCGGACGATTCTAAATCGCAGACCGGATACGTATTTACACTAAACGGAGGGGCTGTCGGTTGGTGCGAGTTCTAAACAAAGCGTCGTGGCGGGATCTACATGTGAAGCGGAGTACATAGCAGCTTCGAAGCAGCTAATGAAGGAGTCGGATGAAGGAGTTCATATCCGATCTAGGTGTCATACCTAGTGCATCGGGTCCAATGAAAATCTTCGTGACAATACTGGAGCAATTGCCTTAGCAAAGGAATCCAGATTTCACAAGAGGACCAAGCACATCAAGAGACGCTTCAATTCCATCCGGGACTTAGTCCGGTGGGAGACATAGAGATTTGCAAGATACATACGGATATGAATGTTGCGGACCGTTGACTAAGCCTCTTCCACGAGCAAAACATGATCAGCACCAAGACTCCATGGGTGTTAGAATCATTACTATGTAATCTAGATTATTGACTCTAGTGCAAGTGGGAGATCAAGGAAATATGCCCTAGAGGCAATAATAAAGTTATTATTTATTTCCTTATTTCATGATAAATGTTTATCATTCATGCTAGAATTGTATTAACCGGAAACATGATACATGTGTGAATGCATAAACAAACAACATGTCACTAGTATGCCTCTACTAGACTAGCTTGTTAATCAAAGATGATTATGTTTCCTAACCATGAACAAAGAGTTGTTATTTGATTAACAAGGTCACATCATTAGTAGAATGATCGATTGACATGACCCATCCATTAGCTTAGCACACGATCGTTTAGTATGTTGCTCTGCTTTTATCCATGACTTATACATGTTCCTGTAACTATGAGATTATGCAACTCCGTTTACGGAGGAACACTTTGGTACTACCAAACGTCACAACGTAATCGGGTGATTATAAAGGAGTACTACAGTGTCTCCAAAGGCGATGTTGGGTTGGCGTATTTGAGATTAGGTTTTGTCACTCCGATTGTCGGAGAGGTATCTCTGGGCCCTCTCGGTAATACACATCATGAAGCCTTGCAAGCATTACAACTAATGAGTTAGCTGTGAGATGATGTATTCTGAAGCGAGTAAAGAGACTTGCCGTAACGAGATTGAACTAGGTATTGGATACCGACGATCGAATCTCGGGCAAGTAACATACCGATGACAAAGGAACAATGTATGTTGTTATGCGATCGACCGATAAAGATCTTCGTAGAATATGTAGGAACTAATATGGGCATCCAGGTCCTGCTATTGGTTATTGACGAGAATAGTTCTAGGTCATGTCTACATTGTTCTCGAACCGTAGGGTCCGCACGCTTAAGGTTTCGATGGCGGTTATTATGAGTTTATGTATTTTGATGTACCAAGAAGTTGAGTCCGGATGTGATCACGGACATGACGAGGAGTCTCGAAATGACCGAGACATAAAGATTGATATATTGACGGCTATATTCGGACACGGAAAGGTTCGGAAGTTTCGGAGAAAACGGAGTCTTGGGAGGGTTACTGGAACCCCGGGAAGTTATGGGCCTTAATGGGCCAAGAGGGAGAGAGAGGGCCGCACCAGAGGTGGCGCGCCCTGTGGGAGTCCGAATAGGACAGGGAGGCGCGGCCCCTTCCCTCTCCTCTCCTCTCTTTCCTTCCCCTCTCCTTCCTAGTTGGACTAGGAGAGGAGTCCTACTCCAACTAGGAGGGGACTCCCCCCTTGGCGCACCACTAGGGCCGGCCGGCCTCCCTCCTCCTTTATATACGGGCGGGGGGCACCCTAGGACACACAAGTTTGATCTACGAATCGTTCCTTAGCCGTGCGGTGCCCCCTCCACCATATTCCACCTCGGTCATATCGTCATGAAGCTTAGGCGAAGCCTCGCGCCGATAGAACATCAAGATCGTCCCACGCCGTCGTCTTGTGGAACTCTCCTCGACACTCGGCTGGATCGAGTCGAGGGACGTCATCGAGTCAGACGTGTGTCAAGAACTCGGGCGCCGAGTAACGGCGCCGGATCGGTCGGATCGCGAGGAGAACGTCGACTACTTCCTCTACGTTGTGATCGCTTCGCCCGGGTCTCGAGGGTGCGTAGACAACACTCTCCCCTCTCGTTGCTATACATCACCATGATCTTGCGTGTGCGTAGGAAAATTTTTGAAATTACTACGTTCCCCAACAATTGGGTCTTACCCTGATTCTGCACAGCAACCATGGCGAAACGCCGCCCCGCACAGCCACGAACTGGAAGGGGATGAATGACTGACGAGGGTAGGAGGAAGCACCGCTTCGGGCATTAAGTCACCTGCATCGCCAGTTGGGCCCAGGATTAATATCGCACCTGCCACCGCTCACGTACGTGCGCTGTTTTCAAACGAGCCCAGCAAGCACAGGACGTGCCCGTGTATCCAGCGCGCACCGGAGGCCCATGTATAACTCTGGCACAGCAACCCACGGCACTGATGTATTTCAACTTAGCAGCTACCGTATACATCTGACAAAAAAAGCGTGCACGCATCGCAGGGCTCTACTGCACGGCGCCAGAACCAAAACGCCACACTCATCATTTCCGGGCAAACGCCTCCTTTCTAAAAAAAATCCATCATTTCGTTGGTCATTATGCAGGTATGCGCAAACTATTCCACGTTCGAAACCGCAGCATGACCGATTGATGAGGCCACTATTTGTAAATCCCAGGGGACCGGTAGCTTGAAATCCTGCAGCTACGTGTGCATGCATTAAACCACGCGTACACATGTCGCCCTCGACGTAGTACGCATCCACTGCACAAGAGTACCAGCCATACTGTACGCCGCGACTCAAGGAAAATAGTTTGGTACTTGCAGATATATTCATGTGCATTATCTTCTTGTATGTATAAAGAATATATCCGAGATACCGTCCACGTGTTGATACTTGATACTCATAAAATATAATAGCTGGGACATGATAATTTCAGATAAATGGGTCGGGAGGTTTGCCACGCCCGGACGGAATTGTGTGCTGTCCGTGTCTCCAAAAGTAAGTGAACATGAACAGTGAGCTCGTTCCATCAGATAGCTTTACGTACTGTATCCCGGGAAGTTCAATCAGCTGGCTACAAAATGAAACAGTGGTTTGTTCCATCAACTAGCTTTACTATATTCTTGTGGTGGAACCAGCCTACCAGCATTCAAAGTATAAACTTGTCATTGATGCTTGCATTTTTTCTAGATTTATTTCAGATTTTTCAATGATATCGTTCACTGGGAGCCGGCGTTTTTATCGACTACGAAACTTTTGTGCTGACTTTGTCAATCTCAAGATGCTGTGAAGGTTCAATATCTCGAAGATGTTCATAAGGATAGGATGTGCGTGAGTGCGTTCAATGGGTAAATATATGTGCGTTTACATAAGCATCTAAGATTATCCTATGTTAAAAAAAATGGAACACTATATGGTATAGGAGCTTTGATGTTTCGACATTGGCCTCTTGTGGGAGTTTTTACGGTTGATTGTGTTTGGTTTGTACCCAAATTTAACCTACCAAAATTTTGTTAGAGATTTTGTTTGCCCAGGAGGTCGACATTAGTTAAAAGAATGTACTAGAGTTGCCAAAAGGAGTTTTGGCATATCAAAAAGTTGACAATCATCCAAATAAGGACCAACGTTTTGGCCACGACCAAAACAAAAAATTAGTAGGATATAATTTTCTAGCAATTGTAGCATACCCTTTACTCTCACAACTCCCACAAGGTTGGTTATGAGAGCATTCACTTCATTGTTGAAAATGGCCATGTTCGGTGGCCTCTCTACGTTTGGTGGTTTCATTGTCGTTGGATTTTCCTCAATATTCGTGAATCTACCTCCATTTTCACCTGGATTAACTCGTGGACAACTTGCTAGCATGCACTTGCCCAATTAGCATGCACTTCATCGCCGCCCCGACCATCCCTCTGGTGTGGGCTTGGGATGGACGGGGTGGACGTATCGGGGAAAGAGGTGTCCTATCTTATTTACAACCAATGCCCAACGCCTCCTCCTCCACCAAACCCCAACCCTAACTCACACTATGAGCTAACCTCGTCGGATTTTGATCCCATCCTCGTGTTGCGTATGTCATGATCGTCGTGGCCGACTGCATCGTTATTGGCTTTGGGTCGATGGCGTCTGGACCGCTAAGGCTGGGGTCAATCATGTCATTGGCTCGATGGAAGGTTGCTCTCACCTTCATCTCCGTGTCTCTCTCGCTCTAGCGCTCTCTAGAATTGATGTGGACACATCTCTAGTACGGTAACACCCACAACCTAGCAGCTACACCTACTCAAGTTCCGGACGTACAAGGACCGACCACTAGAGTTTGCACACGCTCAACTCAAATATCATGTACTTTCATTTCTAGGATCTTTTCTAGTAGCTAATGAGAATACCATGATGCCTAAATTTGACTAGTTTGTATCATTCGGAAATGAGAACTTAGCATGGACAAGAGGGACACACTTTGAACCACGATCAAGCATGGATATGGCATCAAGCACCTAATTAAGGATTGAAATGGATCCCCAAGTGGTGATTTCAGGACTTGAATGACACCATAATGATGCATGAAAACATGAACAAAATATACAAGATGACATTTCATTGTTACGTTTATAGTTATCTTTGTACTTCCATACCAGAAAGAATATGCAAACCGGAGTAATGTATGGGCCATTAACTTGTACTCTCCATACCGGGAAGAATATGCAGACCATCATGCATATGTATATGGATCAAGCGAATATGGTTGAAAACCATGAACCGCCGAAATACTCGATCCGGGAGCAACCGTACCAAGCAGTGGGTAGTATATTATGCTTAAGAACGATTCATGCATGTGCTGTTTTCCGACATCAATTTGCACAGCACAACGTTGATTGTTTCACGTCCACTAGCTAGCTCATGTTCTGCTCGCGATCGAGCTAGTTAATGTGATTACGCCCCAATTATGGAATGCTAGTTGGGGGTTATCTTGATCAAAAACAGAGCTGGCGCTCCGGATGAGGACATATTGTACGTTAGGTGCCGCAATCATGCATGCATTATTGGGTTTGCATTTTGCAAATGGTGCCTAGCCTAGCGCTGCTTGTAACGGCTAATCATGGAGATAGAGTTTATGTCGACGCGTATGCACGTTTAATTGGTTTATAGAATCGTATGGTGATCGTGGCATAGTAACTTAATGAAGAATCACAGTTAAAACTTTGGAAAAATGGTAAAAAAAAAAGATCATGCATGTAAAAGATGTGTATGCATGTAAGATGTGGTAAAGCTCGCAGAAAAATAATACTATCACCATTCTTATTTACGCAGCATGTTAGCTTTGTGTCAAGTCAAACTTTATAATGTTTGAACAAATTTATAAAAAAATATTAACATTCACAATATCAAGTCAATGCCATTATTGAATATATGTTCACATCACATATACTTGTTATTCTGAAAGCTATATTGATAAACTTGGTCAAACTTAATAAAGTTTGACTTTGGTCAAAGCTAATATGTAGAGTAAATAAAAATGGATGAAGTACTAATTAAGTAAATGCATACTGAGCTATAGTAACTTGCAATAATGTGGTGTAAAACCAGGGCCAGATCTAGGAGGCATCATGGGTGCCATACCACCCCCTATAAAAACGAAAAATAGCTTATATAATATATTGAACCTTAATTTATTAACTATTTGTTGGATTTACTATGACGTTTAGGCACAATCATACCCCCCCCCCCATTTCATAATGTAGTGCACCCACACTTTTTGAGATTCAATTTTGTCCATAAATTAGACCAATAATACATAAATCATTTTACTGGAAAACTATACCTTTAAAAACTTCTTTCAAATACGAATTCAAAGGTATCTGTCATGCTCCCGCCGCAGTCGCCCATGTTGGTTAAATTTATGGTCAATGTTAAATCTTGAAAAATATGGGCACACTACATTATGGAATGGAGGTAGCACTACTTTTGTGTACTTTCTCTAAAACTTTTACCTATGTATTGATGTTCCGCACCCCCAGTAATTTGAACCTAAGTCTGCCTCTGTGTAAAGCGGACACTTTAAGTTACAGTAAGTACCCATTGAAAATAATTTTCTTATTTTACCAGAAATTACAAGTATGTGTTCTTGTCGACCCTCTGCATATATCCATTTGTTTCTTTTGGTCATTTTCTCTCTCTTTTCATGTGCTGAACTAATTTAGATTTGCAGGATTATGACATGATGTTGGGTTTTAATAGTTTTGAGTTTTCAAGGTTGGTACAACATGATTGCACAACGGAAAATGGTCTAGAATAAATAAAACAGTAATGCAGCTTCATAAAGTTTAATAAAGGCGGCACTGCATTCTCTGGAAGCCTATACAGAACTATCAGTACAAAGTTAACTACGTGAGCATGCACACCAACTGGTATTAATTTGCAAAAGCAGTGGTTTTGCTTTGCAAGGACTTCAGTAAGAAAGGCTCAAGCCATGCCAATGTAGCATGTACTATATTAGTATATGGCATAGTGATTAGAGAAAGGAACATATCACCAACTATATGGTGGGGTACTTCATTGATCAACGGAATCAATAGGCACGCAACAGTGTTAATAGGGTTAAAGGGACAAGGGAGGGGATATCCGCCACAATCACAGTTTAGCTATAGCAAACCCGTGACAAATGTGATCAACTTAGGTTACACACAACCAAGTTTTCAATGGAATTGCCATGAGTGTAGTAATTTTGATGTCATAGATAATTAACTAGGATAAGGTCTTACCACTTGCTAGTACGCAGGAGTACTGTTTTATCAGCTTTCCGATTTCTAAAAAGAGTACAAAGGCCTAAGCTTTCCGTCTTTGCATATATAGCCCAGATTTTCCTGAAAACGTCCTTCAAAAGTGTTTCATGTTTAGAAATAGTTAGTGAAGCACGTCCGTTGCTGCTCAGTCGCATAATTCAACGACCGGTTCCCAATCAAATTGCCATTGAAAGTAACCTCACAGTTTCTCTTTATTGGAGCACCCCTCTGTGTGTGACATGCTAAAAATGCTCTCCCGTCATGTGAACCGCATGCCGATCGATCACGATCGACCTCAAACTATATATGTATGTGTCACTTTTGACTGGGTATCCTGATCCACATATATTTGGCATTTCAGTCCGCACTGGGCATATCAATTACGGTAGCCTGACACGCTCGCAGCTATTGCTGTACGTGCACAGCGCTTGTTACAGTACAGTAACTATTACCGCCGAGCCGCCCCACGCAAGCTAGCTATGCATTACATTCGGCCATGTTAATCATTGTCCCATACGTACGCGCGTAGGACAGGTCCGGTGCAATCAACGCGCGAGCAGTTCCTCCTCCACAGTGCGCACGTACTGCATGCACGGTACACGCGTGGACGCATGCATGGTGCAGCCAGCTTGCCCTGTTGCCCATGCCGCGGAATGCATCCATGGGTGCTCGAAATAAACACGGACGGTCGGGTGCGCGTGGAGATGGGTACCGATACCACGCAACTTGTACGTTTCAGATTCCTGCATTTCGTCGAACAGTCTGACGACAGCGAGCGTTAGTGTGAAGTGTCAATGGTTGCTAACAGTGAAGTCCTCACCAGTCACAAGCACACCGTACCCGTGTGTAATATACTTACGTTGGTGTACCCGTCGATAGGGCTGTAGCTCACACTATCGCACCAGGTGACTATCCCGAAAAGCCTCTCCACGTTTCCGTAGGTAAAGGGACGTGTACGATCATGGCTTTGTGTACTCTGAAGTTCAACGTAGAGCACTTTACCTTGACCACATGTTACACTACTATAGTGATAGTGTTACGCTATACCGCTACCAACAAGCCCTTGGTAGTCAACAGCATGTCATACCCGCAAGTAACGTACGTGGCCTATACGTGTTGGTGTACACACGTCGATCGGATTGTAACTCACACTATAGTGCCACGTGACCAGATAGAAAACACATCTCCGTATTTGGCAGGTAAAGGGACGTGACACACACTCAAACTATTTGTGCTTTGAAACTTGACGAAGAGCATTTTACCCTAACCACAAATCATACTACGGAGCAGTACTATAGTGGTAGTATTATGCAATACTACTACTGACAAGCTGTCACCAGCCATCAGCATGCTGTACCCGTGCACAATATACGTGACCTAGACGTGCTAGACTGCTAGTACGTGTGTCTGTCGATCGGGCTGTAGCTCACACTGTCGGACGAGATGGTCAATCAGGAAAACTTCTTTACGATAGGTAGGTAAAGGGGCGAGACTGACACCTGGACTATTTATACTTTGAAATTAGACAGAAGTACCTTACCCTGACCACAAATTATACCACTATAGTGATAGTATTATGCTATCATATACAGCCCTCATAGTCATCGGCACGGCGTACCCGTGTGTAATGTAAGTGTCTTATTTGTGTTGGTGCATAAGTCAATTGTGTCGTAACATGCACTGACGTGCCTAAAAAACATCTTCGTGTTTGGTTTGTAAAGGAACGTGACTCACACACAAACTATTTGTACTTTGAAATTTGCCGAAGAGCACTTTAATACGTGATGTTATGCCCGTTGACTGGGATGTAATTCACATTGCTGCACCAGGTGACTAGTCAGGAAAATCGCTACATGTTCAGTATGTAAAGCGATGTGAATAACTCCCGGACTATTTGTACTGTGAAATTTGATGACGGGCACTCTACCCAGACCACAAATTGTGCTACTATAGTGGGGGTATTATGCTATACTACCTCTGTTCTGGTTTATTAGTTCCTCAAATCCTACTATAGTGGGGGTATTATGCTATACCACCTCTGTTCTGGTATTATGCATTGATATTATACCGTGACTATAAATTATACTACTCCCTCAAATCCTTATTATTTGTCGTTGCTTAATAGAACTATACAACGACAAGTAATATTGTTCGAAGTCGAGAGTACTATTGTGGTAGTATGCTATGCTACTACTAAAACAGGTCGAAGTCGTCATCGGTCATCAGCATGTCGTATCCATGCATAATGAATGTAGTTATAGCTCACACATTCACACTATGCACTAGGTGACCAGCCCGAAGAACCACTAGATGCTAGCACAAGTAAGGACCTCTTTGATTAAAAAAATCCAAAGAAATTTTGAAGAATTCTAATCCTTGTTTTTTTTCCTGCATGGGCTATTTGATTACAGGATTGCAATACTTAGGAAATTTGTACTGGTTTTCGTAGAAAAATTCCAATCCAACCACATACTACTCCATTTCTATGTTTTTTCTTGTTTTAAAAGTCCTGTGAAGACGTGTCTCACACGCGGACTAAATGGACTTCAAAATCTGGCGGGAGCATTTACTCTGACCAGAGATCATGCATCCCTCGTGTTTTGCAGCACTAGCGGAGCGTAATTCACAACAGTTCTAATACAGTGCATCGCAAGAAAAAAAAAAGGAGAGGCCAGGAGTAAGTCAACTGAAAAAGAAATTACGGTCAGTCGGCTGTTTTCAGCCTTTAGATCGAGATCCAACAACACATAAGCCTTCTTCTACCTTTGAATGTTTTTTGTTCATCTTCTCGCCGCCCCACCCTCCAACCTCCCCCACCTCCGGTCTTCCGCCGCCTCGCGCTGAGTTTTTCTCCGGCAAAGTCCCACCACCGCCCCAACCCGAAACCCTAAGATAGATACTCTTGCGGAACTACTCTGCATACGATTTTACTCTGTCCGACTCTGTACGATGCCTAATCTAGTGGTGTGTTGCCATTTGGATCAGGAGTTGAACGGCTTGATCTGCTGTGTCGTATGAAATCGGACAAGCAAGAGTCGTACGCATAGCAAGACTCATACTCTTGGGGTAGCCTGCCCAGCCAGCTCCCCTCCGACGAGTTTCTTCCTCCATTGCGCATGTTTCTTCCTTCAACCAAAATCGATTTATCCCAAAGTTCGAAAGTCAGGCGATCTGACATATAGCTATTGTGGCAAAAAAAACACACACACACAGTTCTAATACAGTGGTACTAGTACTACTGCTGACACTAATAATGTTTCATGCTTGCTAATTTGCTATAGAGACTAGAATGCCATGCATGCACGGGCGCGTTTGGCTGTCCGTGGGCGCGCGTCCCCACGGCGGACGTGCACGTCCCATCCACTCCGGCCCCGGGCGCCGTGCGAACGCGGACCGCGCAGGCACAAAAAGGAACGTCGCCGTCCGGCCGGGTCGCCGTCGCGCCGCGTACAGTCCAGCTCGTGCCGTGGGGCGCGCGCGCGAGGCCACCATCCGTTGCTGTCGAGCTGCTGTGGCGTGAATGCGGCCCGGCCCCCTGGCCGGCCAGCGCGGGCGTAGGGGCGCCCGGCCCGGGAAGCCGTAAAGGGTGTGTGCCCCGCCGCCGGGAGGCACGTACATACCGACGGTCCTTCTCGCGCGCCTAGCCAATCTATCGGTCGATCGGCTAGGATGGGGATGCGCGCGCGGGGGCGTCGCCGTCCCGCCTAAGGCTGTCTTTGGTTTACAGGAATTTCATAGGAATCTTGTAGGATAGGATTGTTGTAGGAAAAAAATCCTTTGAAGGCCTTTGGTTTACAGGAATTGAATTCTATTCCCGTATCGGATTTGTTCCTTTCCTTCAGATTTCACAGGATCAGAAACATTAGGTCCGAGCTGATGGAAAATTTCCTATGGCGAACGACATGCGCGCGGATAACTGTTCCCTGTTTTTTTCGCTCAATCTCGTGCAGACAAGGATGGGAAAAGAAATAAAAAAGTTGAATCAAATCTGTGTCCAGTCCTCCCTCCTCGCACAGAACGGCACAGCTCGCTGGGAGCGACTCCGGCGGGCGACGGACGCGGCCACATCCAGTAGACGGGCAACGACCACCGGCGAGCTGGAGAGCATCTACTGTCGACCGGCAAGCCTACAGGCTCCAGCAGCGCCCTCCGTCTTCCAATTTGTATTTTAATTGCCTGCACTATCTGGATCCATCTTGCCTTCTCTCCCTGGATCCATCATACGGAGTAGTATGCTATTGTGTATTCAGGCTTCATGCACTAGCAGCCAATTTGTATTTTAATTGCCTGCACTAGCCCGTGTGATGAGTTGATGATTGCCTGCACTAGTTGCTCAGTTCATACTCCAGTTGCATGACAATATACTATGCTGGCAGGGTCTATATTTGCACTTTGTATATACTTCCTCCGTAAAGAAATATAAGAGCTTTTAACGCTTTTATATTTCTTTACAGAGGGAATAAAATTGTTCACATTATTAACCATAAACCAAATTACATTATTTCTTTATGTTTCCTATGTGTGTTCCTATCCCGTGAACCAAATGACATTTAGTTTCCTATTCCTATAGTCTGAGCATTCATAGGATTTCAGACGCATGCCACCTCATTTCCTATACTTTTTCCATTCCTATGAAATTCCTATCCTATGAACCAAAGGAGGCCTAAGTTGTCCGCCTGTCCTCCGTGCCATGGGGGGCGGCCGGGAGGGGACGAGGAGGATCCGATACGTCGTTGGGCGGGATAACGCCGGACATTTGACGTCTATAGTATCTACGTACGAGCGTACGTACCTCGAGCCGAGTCGTCGCCGTCGTCGATCGGTCCCTGCGTACGTACACCGTATGGGGGTGCTTATACATGCATTTGCTCGTCGTTTTCTAGCTGGGGGCTGGGAGGCGAGATGCACAAGTGCGCCAGTGAGTTAATATGGCCAACGGAGACGTGGGCGACGCTATTGCGCGGCCTATGGACGTCTAGCGACCTACACTGTAGCGATTTATTCTTGGGGATTTAGAATTTTGTAGATTATAGCCGAGAGAAAGATGACTTCTTTGCTTTTTATGGCACACCGGCCGATTGCGATTCTTCCTCGCGGCATTTCAAAAAAATTGGTCATCTGTTAGTCGAATGAGAGGATTGTATTAATTCCAATCCCAATGAGAATCTATTTCCCGCAAAGGAAATAAATGAATTCCACAAAATATTGATTTTTCATTTTGTACTAGTCGGTCTGCGCCAAGTTGTCTTTTCATCATACTGGCTATTATTTCGCCGAGTAAAGCTACACGTACGTGGTTTTACGTGGATTTTACAAAGGGGTTCCAACTTGGCAACCTGTGATTGGGTGTTAAGAGCATGTAGAGTTTCATATGTCTAGCATTTTTGTATTGTGCTTGATAAATATCAGATATAAGATGCTCTTCGGATGTCTCTTCTAAAGAAAAAAAAATATAACCTATTAAATCTTGATTCACCCAGGTAAGTTGGCGGGTGGAATAACAATAGAGAGGCACGAGTTGTGGATGGAATTGCTCGCGTTGATATTTTTCATGGAGGGGAGACAAAAACAATTATCATCATGAGATGTGTACAGTTTTCTTTCTAGGGAGCTACAACTGAAAAAGTTTACCTGAACCAATTTCATATAAAAGAGTTGTACATAAGGCGGGCAAACCATACGTGAAAAACGAGATGGCCAAACATAACCCCTCAAGCTTGAAGGAGGCAAGTGCGGGAGGCACCAGAGCATCATTTGAACCAGAGAATCAACCCATTTGCATAGCGGCGAAAGACAGAGGCAATCCCGCGTGCGTTGTCCGCTTGTCCTCTGTATTCAAAGTGTGGGCGGCTGGGCGGGGACGAGGAGGATCCGATACGTCGCTGGGTGGGATAACGCCGGACGTTTTGTTAGAATAAATCCGAGGCATACCGTTGATCATCCAAGGATCAAGCAATCACACGAGCATGACACCGAGATTTGTTAACGAGGTTCACCGATATGGCTACATCCCCGGGGCATGACTATGGGCGCTCCTCCCCATGATACTGCTATAATACCGCACCCGCTCGCCCTGGACACCGGCACATGCCGCCGGCTTCCCCTGCGTTCCGGTGCTATTATGTTGGCATAGGTTACATCGTGTATCTACCCTCGCTATATAAGAGAGGCCTAGGATACAAGTGTCCTACTAGGACACGACTCCATATCCTATGTAAACACAATACAACTACAAGTCCAAATGTAACCTACCTTGTACACTATATTCGTCACAACTTCAACAAACTCCACATTGGCGAATATACTCCACCACCTTGAATTCTTCAATGCGTCAAACTTCCATGTACATTGGACTTGAGCTTATCCATGAGAACCACGGCTACTCCAAAGACTCCATATGACTCCACCTGCAACTTGTAGTTCCTTCTTTTCTTGATCACGGTCAACACTCGAGCAAAATTAAGTTCCTTATTACTTTAGTTTGCGCTCCCAACTTCCAGAGCATCAGTCCAACGCCATCACACACTGATCACTGACCTGCGTGAAAGTGAACAACTCACATATTGGATGTCACACATAAGAGTTATCTGAACTTAACATCACCGCTCCTTTCTTGACTGCCTGTCTGAAACTTGAAGGAATTTCACCATTGCTTGTAGTCATCCCGAGTCAAATTCGCAGCTTGTCTCACCACATGTATGACCACCAGAGCCCTGGCCCGTCTCCATGTCCCATGCGTACCGCACGCCTCGCCGCTATTACCGCGTCGAGCCTCCGCTGTCCCGGTCGAGTCTCAAGGGTCGCGAACCCACACCACTCAACCCCACTGCAGAGTACCACCGATCATCACCGACCGATGACGAGTTTCATGCTTCCATCAGACCACTGGGCTCCAGTCCGAACTATGTGTCCCTCGCTTTTTCCCGCTGAATAGGCTTCGATTCCCTGATCCTTACACCGTAGCCCCTCAATCCAGCTCCACCTTCAACATGACTCCATGATAGATGATCAGTCCACTCTCGCGCCCCCGTCGACTTCAAGCTCTCATGTTCACCATCTTGAATCAACCCCGCGCCATAGTCTTGTCGAAGCCACACAAGCCCTCGGGGCCTGCGCCACGTGTCCACGCCCAGAAGTCGGTCACCATCAGCATCACACACCTATGGCGGCATCAGTGATTTCACCACCGTCTTCTGTACCAACCGACTCACGTCGATCCGTCAGACTTTCTAGTCCGACCCAGCCGAATTTGTCCGACTGCACAACACGCTCCGGACTCCTCAAGCCGTCACCGTATCCAACGCCATCCATCTACAAAAGTGTAGCAACAAAGAAAACCAAAGCAAAATCCCTCACAGCCTTCCCGTGTGAACACCACACGTATATAGCTCCTGGACTTATCTTCTTTCTTTCAATAGCATCCCGGTCTCGACTAGTCTTTGTGCCAATTTTTTTTCTCAAACAAATCATTACGATGTCTACAACAGCCCAAATACTAGCATGATGATTCCACGTGTCTGCCTCTTGGCTTCTACTCTGGGCAGCAGCAACGCACAGTAGCACACGTCATGGACGGAGCTCCCACGCGAACGTGTTGTCTTCTTGCTCCCCGATGTCCAAACTGCCTGGGGACGCGGCTCCTGCTAGCCTTTTGGCCGCGGCTACAGCCCTCCTAGGTCACGTGCCACCAGCCGGATTCTCCATGTTGGGTCGCTACCTTCGCTGCTCCTTGCCGCCGCAGACGGTCCACGCTATCCATCAATCGAGATCGATCCGATCTGTTTCCAAGCATAGGCTGATTCCGATTGCTTACCCGAACAGAACATCTCGCCGCGCCATCAGTTTTTTTTTCTTCGGTCGCCGTCCGCGACTTCGACTGATTCCACGAACCCATCTGTTCCTTCCTCTAGATCAACTATCCACAGCCTCCTCGTAGCCTTGCTCATGATACCACTTGTTAGAATAAATCCGAGGCATACCGTTGATCATCCGAGGACCAAGCAATCACACGAGCATGACACCGAGATTTGTTAACGAGGTTTACCGATATGGCTACATCCTCGGAGCATGACTATGGGTGCTCCTCCCCATGATACCGCTACAATACCGCACCCGGTCGCCCTGGACACCGGCACATGCCGCCGGCTTCCCCTGCGTTCCGGTGCTATTATGTTGGCATAGGTTACATCGTGTATCTACCCTCGCTATATAAGAGAGGCCTAGGATACAAGTGTCCTACTAGGACACGACTCCATATCCTATGTAAACACAATACAACTACAAGTCCAAATATAACCTACCTTGTACACTATATTCGTCACAACTCCAACACGTTTGACGTCTGGTATCTACGTACAAGCATACGTACCTCGAGCCAAGATGTCGTCGTGGTCGATCGGTCCGTGCCTACGTACAGAGTATGGGGTGGGGGTTTCTACATGCATATGCTCGTCATTTTCCCGCTGGGGGTGGGGGGCTGGGGAAGTGGGCGACGCTATGCACGGCCTATGGACGTCTGGCGACCGACACTGTAGCTATTTATTCTTGGGGATTTGGAATTTTGTAGATTATCGCCGAAAGAAAGATGGTTTCTTGATTGTGCTTCTTCCTTTTGGCATTTCAAAAAAAATTGTTATCTATTAATCGAATGAGAGGAATGTATTAACTCTCATTCAAATGAGAAACTATTTCCCGCAAAGAAATCAAAAGACAATCTATTAAATCTTGATTCACCAAGGTAAGTTGGCGGGTGGTGTTAATAATAGTAGATGCACGAATTGTAGTAGGAACTGGTTGTGTCCATATTTCCATCGAGGGAAGACAAAAGCAATTCTGGCCAAGGTAGGTTTTCCTCGAGGGAAGACAATTGTTGTTCTGGAGTTGTCTTAGAGATTGGATGAGCGTGTCCTGGGCTTCGTCTAATTTTGCTGAATTGAGGCGGCTTGTTGCCACCTGGTCTGGTAAATCTAGGAGGTTGTTTTGGTTTGGCTTCTCGACCGTGTGTTGGACCCTGTGGACGACCAGAAATAAGTGTACTATCTAGCAGGTGTTCGCGAACAAGGCATTGACTGCATTTTCATTTTTTCGATCTTTTGGCAGCACTGGAAATCTCTTATTAAGGAGGTCGACAAGGCGGCTGTGGATCTCCTCGTCTCCTGTGTTCGTGCTTCGGTGACATCCATCTTGGGCGGCGATCGAGCTAGGGCGCAGTAGTTGGCGCTCTTTGTCGGCTGTTAGCTTGGTTTTCTTCCAGTTATCTGTTCTGGCATGCATGCCTTGATGGCCGGTTCACTACTAGAAAACAGGGCTTTGGTCCAGGCCAAAAAAGAGCATTAATCCCGGTTCTCCTACGAATTGGGACCAATGGGTGTATCAGTCCCGGTTCGTGAGGCCAGAGTGCCGGTCGGGCCTCAGGGGCCATTCGTCCCGGTTAGTCTAATCCTTTTAGTCCCGATTCCAGACACGAACCAGGACCGAAGGGCCTCGGTCCTGGCGCATCCCCCTTTAGTCCCGGTTGGTGGTTGGAACCGGGACCAAAGAGCGGGCTACTATCTCGGTTCTAGCCACCAACTGGGACTAAAGAGATGCCTATATATACCCTCGCCCCTGCCAGCTCACTCTTCTGTTTTTTGGCCGTGTGGGGGGTGTGTGCATGCGCTGCTCTGTCTCCCTTCTATGCATGCACATGAGGTGTTCGATGAAATGCCCGAGCCACACTTAAGCTTTCTCCGCTCCAAGCTCGATCTGCAAGCTCCATTTTCCCCAAGATTTGTCTAGGTTTGGCGGTCCGTCCTGTCCCGTCCCCGTCCTCACCACCGTCGATCGCCCGTGCCAATCTCGTCGCCGGCACCACCATGGTGAGCCTCTTGTTCTTATCCTCTTCTTTTTTAAAAAATTCTTACTTGTATGATTTAGATAGATACTTGTATGTTTTTCTTACTTTTATTATTGTTTGTTATTATATAGTGCCATGGTTTTGGTATCCTCCCCCGTCGGCTCTCGTCCTGTCTATGATTCGGATGTGGTATATTATCTTTTATAACTATTTGTTTCATTTAGTGTTTATGACAATTATGCCGACTAACGTGACATAAATGTTTTTATCTAGGAGGTATGTGAACCGGAAATTCCAACCGACCCTCTTGTCGAGAGGTTAAATTTAGTTGAAAAAGAAAACAATTACTTCAAGAAAAAATTGAAAAAATTGAGGAGGAGAAGATGGAATTGGAGTTGCATGTTGCGGATGTCGTCGGTGATCACAAGATCAAGATGGATGCTATGCGCTTGAAGATTAGAAAGATTAGAAAATATGTCATTCATACTGAGGCTTGGTATCATTATGCCGTTGGATCAATTGTTACCTTAGTTACGATTATGATTGCATTTGTTGTTGCATTGAAATGTTTTACATAGTTTCAATGTATGTTTTACTTAGATGCTATAGAGAGCTATATGTTGTTCAATAAGAACTATGTATGAACTTTATGTATTTATTTTTTCAGTAATAACATTTGATCACTACTGTACCTTTTTTTCTTGACTATGAACAGTAGAGATATCCGAAGAAGAATACAACACTGATCCTGATATAGTGTTTGCAGTCAGTGAAGATGGTGTGGCCCATAAGGAATGTGGTGATTATGTTGGTTCAAGTTCAGGCACAGGCACAGATGAGTCGTTGCTCCTAGGCAGATAGCAAAGTGTAAATTGCCGGCCCATCCAAACTATGCCACCTCCCCAGACAGAAGCTTATGATCAATACCATAACTCTCAGATGGAAGACAATGCCATTTATGCAGACATGGATCTGGATTCAGAAAGTGAGGAGGATAGCTCTAGTGAAGATAGTGCAGATCTGCAGTCAACTATAGCAGATATGAAGAAGGTAGCACTGCACTTTGAGGGTGACACAGAACCAGAGGACATTTATGATGTTCCTGAGGAGAAGGAACAGGAAGAGCACACTGAAGAAGCTCCAAAGGTAGCTCAAGGAGAACATTTCAGTGAAGATGGAGCACTGCAGCAACATGTTCTTAAGTTTGCAAAGAGAGTAGGGCCAACTGTCGTGGTACTAAGCCTGACAGTAGAATAGAGGGGTAGGAATGGAGAGGCAAGATCCTAGCTATGGAGTAGTTGTATATGCAAGGGATTTACGAGTTCAGGTCCTTCTCGGAGGAAGTAACAGCCCTACGTCTCGGAGCCCGAAGGCGGTCGATTGGATTATATGCGTATGAGTTACAGGGATGCGAACCCTTTACACTGAGGAGGGGGTGGCTTATATAGTGTCTGCGGACCCTCCGCCCTCGCTTATCAGGTTTAAAGTACATAAAGGCCTGGCGTTACTGGTAACGCCCTACATAAAGTGTTATCATGGCCATAAAGACTACATAATAACAGACCGTTTGGGTGCAGAGTGACCCTAGATCTCCTGGTGGTCGAGTGAGTCTTCATGGTCGAGTGTCTTCGAGTCCGTCGAGTGGAATCCTTCCAGGTCGACTGAAAGGTAGTTTCTTCTAGAGATGTCCTTGGGGAGGGTATCCTGGACAGATCCATGACCCTACCCTAGGTACATGGCTTCATCATTAGCCCCCGAATGGATCGAGGTTTGAGTGAGGAAGGAGTTGAAAATTCTTCCGACCTGTTTTTCATGCTATGAGTATGTCTTGTTCCGGATCAGCGAATTCAAGTGGCGGCATCAACTTCTTTTTCAGTCGCCTTGATCTATTCTTTGTATCTGTCGAGTGACTTTTCTGTGCGTGGAGACTTCCGAACGACGGATCAGAAGAAATCTCCGGTCTGACAAGTTGCTCTGCTATTCGTGGATTTAGCGGATCCGAATTTCGGGAAGCGCGCGGGGCGGAGGAGGCCGCGGTACTCGGATGGGATAAGGCAAGGACGCCTCGATCTTTGCACCACCTTTTTCGCCACGTATCGCGCGCGCGACTGTTGCGGGATTTGACAGGATCGTCCGGGCCTACCAGTCAACCACTCGGAAGCGACTTCATATAAGGCGCCGGACGGGGGTTTGTTGAACAGTGCGCCCTCATTTTCCCCTCCCTCTTCCTCAGATTCATCTGCTGCGCTCGCCACCTTCTCAGCTGCTTGCTGCTCGTGCTCGCCGCGGCGACGATGGTGAAGGAGAAGACGGCGGCTTTAGAGTGGGCGAAGAAGGCGACGACGAAGGCGAAGGGGACACTAGTAGAAAACCACCCATTAGTCCCAGTTCGTAAGGGCCTTTAGTCCTGGTTCATGAACCGGGACTAATGGGTCGTTACAAATGCCTCCACCCATTAGTCCCGGTTCAAACACGAACTGGGACCAATGTGCCTCCACGTGGCCCTGTGCGCCGAGCCTAGTCAGGGGGCTTTTGGTCCCGGTTGGTGGCTCCAATCGGGACCAAAAGTCATTTTTTTTACAAAAGGGGTTGCTTTAGGGGTTTTGGGGGTTATTTTTAGGTTGTTATTATAGCTAGCTAATAGAGAGAAGTGTCCTCTCTTATATCTTCGTCCTTGGTTTATCAACGCTGCTGCTATGTTCATTGCACCCGCAGATATAACATGCTCATGCATGCTTGCATCATACATCATATATATATATATATATATATATAATAACAAGTCCTACTAATCATGCATCATCATACAACTTCTACTCGTTATTAATAATAAGTCATACGATCATCATACTCATAGTCATCGAACCCAACCCTACATAATAGTTGTTAGCACATGATCATCAGTATCAGGTAGGACCTAAACACCCTTAAGGTAAAATAGCATAAAACAATATAGACCCTGACTCTCCATTATGAAGAATGGCGATCATCCTGTCTCCAATTCTTGCCCTTCGCTGCTTATTGCTTCCAAGAAGCTCCTTACGACTGTCCATACATTTTTTCCATTCTTTGATTGTTATGTCTCCACTTCTTTTAGAAACCCGGTATGGACAGTTGAGATTTGTAGGACGACCTGGTTGTATGTTCAAAACATGAAGGCTACCATGCATATACATCAGATGAGGCACACAATCATTCGGGATTATCTGTTGAAAAATATAATAATAATTTCGTAGTTAGCAATGATGTACTAGTTTTAGAAGTGTGTAAAAAGATGCACGGATATTGTAATAGTAAAAAATAATCTTACCAGGGTATCTCCATGGTAGTTACCGTAGTTCAACACGTGCACTAGTGGCACGTATTGACCATAATGTTGAGAAGTTTGATTGTAGATATTGTAATTCTCAAGATCAGTACAAAATCCGACCAGATGATTTTTCTCCTGATAAGTTAATTCGGAGCCTTCGGTGTAGTACGTTCTGTCTACCATCTTCCGCACATTCTTTGAAAAATGAAAATAAGCTGTCAATGGAGATAAGTTGTCAACTATATATTTTGAAATAAACAATATAAATTACTTAATAACTATGTTTAGCTCACATGAGGGAAGAATTGGAGGTGTATCCACAAGGACCCAAATCGAAGGTCTCTCTTGCTCGATTGTAGGATCACCAAGATCCATGGTGACAAGCATACCCTCATCAAGACCATACATCTTGCAAAATGCATCCCAATTTTTGCAACCAAAATGGGTTACACTCTGAGCGTTGTACAATTTTACTTAAAAATCCACACCATGATGGGTACTTAGGATAATTTTTTTGGTTTCGAAACTTTCATGGTCTTCAAAACCCATCCTCTCCAAGACATAGCGTCTTGCAAAGCATGGGATAAGCTAGTCGAATTGGAAAAGATGAAAATACACGTTAAAATAGTTGAAGTCGTGCTTAATTACGAAAAAACTATTGTCGCTGCTATGCACCATATGAACATCGCAGTCTCCTCGAGCTTAATGCTGAAGCGCCGATCTTCGTCCAGCTCAATGGACCTGTTGCAGATACCTCGGTCGTCGTGGCACCAGTCGCACTCCCCCGGGCGGTTTTCATCGTCCGATGAGTACGACATTTCCGGCCTACGTTCATAATTCAAATATTAAACTAGATCATTATTATTAATTACGGGTTGACAATCGATGATCGATGTACGTAGCTCCTCTTTCATTCCCGAATGCATTATTATACCAAATTGTCTAGCACACGGGAATGAAGGAGAACTTATCCAATATGAGCACTCAATAAGCAAAACCAAATCATAAAATAAGCAAAACCAAATCATAAAATAAAGTATAGCATTCAAATTAGCGTGCATTCAATAATTATAAGCAAAAGTACATCATCTCTTGGTGTCCGTATATCGTCGAATATTATCACTAATACAACTAGAACCGTAGCGCTCGACGGGTATCGATGCGGGCGGTGGACACCCAAAGATAAGGAACCATCACAGATCATAGCTCCAAAGAGATCCTCAAGAACCTGCCGGTATTGTCGAACCTCCTCCAATGCAACCATGTAGCGACGGACGTGCTCGTCCTCCTCGCCGACACGGTGACGCACCACCTCCGCGGTGTCCGGATGCCTCACCACCGCCATCGCCCACGCGACCGCCACCAAACAAGGATCGGGTCAACAACGGGCTGCCTCCTCACCAACCTCGTCCCGGAAGGTAGCACCTCCCAATACTAGCCGGCGGAGCCAGGTCCCAACATGGCCCTGATCAAGCAGGCCTCCACCGCCGAGTCGACGACGACAAGGATGCGGGATAGGCATCGCCGACGTCGACGCGGGAACTACTTCTATATATAGTTAAATAAAAGTAGTTTTATAAATTAAATCAACTATCTAGTTCAACTACTAAGCACTTACTATAAATAAATAAGTAGTACTTACTAAAAACAAACTACTTCTATATATAGTAAAATAAATTAGTTTATTAATCAACTAGCTAGTTCAACTATATATAAACTACTTCTTATTTTTTTCCTTTTTCCAAATACTATGAACAAAAAAATCATTAAAATTCTATGAACAAAATTAATTACACAATCTAAATATCACCAAAAATTTTTATTAACAATAATATCACCAAACATGCATATTCAATAATAATATCACCAAAAATCTATTAACAGAAATAAAATCTAACATAATATGAACAAATTAATTACTACACATATCTAATCTAACAAAAAAATCTAATTAATCTAACAAAAAAATCTAACATAATATGAACAAATTAATTACTACACATGTAATCTAACAAAAAAATCTAATCTAACAAAAAAATCTATGAACTACATATCTAAATTACTACACATCTAACCTAACAAAAAAATCTATGAACTACAAAAAGAATCTAAAAAATCTAAAAAAATAAAAAATGCTCACGTCGGCGTCGAGGCGGCGCGGGCAGGGGCGACGACGGGCTCGGGCGGGCAAGGCAGGGGCGGCGAGGACGGTGGGCTCGGGCGGCGACGGGACGGCGGGCTCGGGCGGGCAAGGCGAGGGCGGCGGGGGTGGCTGCGACGTCGAGGCGGCACTGAGCGTCGCGATGACGGGCGGCGGGACGCGGGCGGCGATGGGGACGGCAACGACGTCTTGTGCTGGCAACGACGGCGGGCTCGGGGCGGCGACGGGACGGCGGGCTTTCGGGCGGCGGCGCAGGGGCTTCGGCGGCGGCGACGAGGAGGAGCGAGCGTCGGGCGAGAAAGAGATGGGTTTTGGCGAAATCGCTAAGTCTGTATAGCAAAGAGATTCGTCGGTTGGTGGCTCCAATCGACTAATCTGCTTAGTCCCGGTTGGTGCAACCAACCGACCAAAGGCCTCTTTTCAGCAGCCAAAGGGGGAACGAAGATTTTGGTCCCGTTGGTGGCTCCAACCGACTAAAGATGAGATTCGTCCCGGTTGGTCCAACCAACCGGGACCAAAGAGCGCATTGGTACCGGTTTGTGCCATGAACCGTACCAATGGACCTGTAACTACTTTTTTATTTTCTGCAGCTATTTTATTTGTTGATTCTTCCCGCAGCTGTTTTTAGTCCCACTCGCCAAGCGAGAGGCACTTTCAAATGCTTATAAGCCCCGAGTGCGAGACGATGACGAAGAGGCTCAATGCTCTCAAGACGTTGGTTAGCTTCAAGCCTTGAGGAATACGGTGATCGCACAGAGCTATGTGCGATTGCACTTGACACTATTCGAAAGGCTTGAAGCAAATTAACGAGCATTACGCCTCTTTTTATTTTTAATGACTTATTACAACTCGAAATAAAAGAAAAAAAATAAATGTAGCGTAAAAGAAAAAAAAACTATATAAAAACCACTCAGAAATAAATAGAAGAAAAAATAAATTTGATTAACTTTACTAAAAATAGCATAGATGCTTATTTTTAATGACTTATTACAACTCAGAAATAAAAACAAAAGAATAAATATAACAGAAAAGAAAAAACAATATAGAAAACTACTCGAAATGAATAGAAGCAAAAAATAGTTATGATTAACTGTACTAAAAAGGTGCATATATGCTTATTTTAATGGCTTATTACAACTCGAAATAAAAAATATAGCGAAAAGGAAAAAACTATATAAAAACCACTCAGAAATAAATAGAAGAAAAATAATTTTGATTAACTTCACTAAAAAATAGCATAGATGCTTATTTTTAATGACCTATTACAACTCGAAATAAAAACAAAAGAATAAATATAACAGAAAAGAAAAAAACTATATAGAAAACTACTCGAAATGAATAGAAGCAAAAAATAGTTGTGATTAACTGTACTAAAAAGGAGCATATATGCTTATTTTTAATGGCTTATTACAACTCAAAAATAAAAAGAAAAAAAAATAAATATAGCAGAAAAGAAAAAACTATATAAAAACCACTCGAGAAATAAATAGAAGAAAAATAATTTTGATTAACTTTACTAAAAATAGCATAGATGCTTATTTTTAATGACTTATTACAACTCGAAATAAAAACAAAAGAATAAATATAACAGAAAATAAAAAAACTATATAGAAAACTACTCGTAAATGAATAGAAGCAAAAAATAGTTGTGATTAATCGTACTAAAAAAGGAGCATATATGCTTATTTTTAATGGCTTATTACAACTCAGAAATAAAAAGAAAAAAATAAATATAGCGAAAAGAAAAAAACTATATAAAACTACTCAGAATGAGCATAGATAAGTTTATAGAGGAATTTAACTTAAATTCATAGCAATTTCAAGAGAAATCCGTATGAATTTAAGCTAAATTCCTATATATGGGCATCTATTTTCATTTTCGATGAGCTCAATAAGGTAGAGAGGAGGGCTTATAAACAGGTCCGATTCCCTTCGGTTGGCGAGGTGGGACTAAACTCGTCAAGCACGAGGACCAACCCTTTAGTCCCGTTGGTGGCATGAACCGGACTAATGGGCAGCCTTTAGTCCCGGTTCAAGCCACCAACCGGGACCAATGGTGTTGGGCCAGGAGCGAGGCCCATTGGTCCCGGTTTGTCCCACCAACCGGGACCAGTAGGTCCAGACAAACAGGGACCAATGGCCCACGTGGCCCGACCGGCCCCTGGGGCTCAGGAACCGAGACTAATGGGCTGGACCGGCCTGGACCATTGGCCCTTTTTCAACTAGTGGGAGGGCGACCAGTCGGGCTGGATCCTCGTCGCGGGCCGGCCTGCCGCAAGGCTGGATCCAGGGAGACTAGATCCGCTCGACCATTAGCCAGGAGGACCTCGACGACCTGGCCAACGAAGGACTGATCCCCCATGGGTCAGCGAGGTTTCCGGGGAAGGAGTGGCAGCCGCAGCCTCAGGAGGGTGAGTGCGTCCTCTTAGCTACCCATGTTGACCGCGGGTTTTCTCTACCGCCGAGTCCTTTCTTTCGGGGATTTCTGAACTTCTTTGGGGCACAACTCCACCACTTCACGCCCAACTCCATTGTCTATCTCGCCGCTTTCGTGTCCTTGTGTGAGAACTTCTTGGGTTGTCGGCCGCACTGGGGCCTTTTCAAACACATATTCACCTGTCGCTCTCAGACGGTGAAAAAGGCTAGTCTGAATGACGAGAAAACCCAAGTAATCCAGATGTGTGGGGGTCTTGGGGTTCAGATGAGGAGTAAAAGTGCCTTTCCAGTCATGACCCTTCCCGAGTCAGTTCAAGGGTGGCGGTCGACCTGGTTCTACTGCCAAGACTAGCTGACGCCAGGCAGTCGACTGGACTCCCTCGTTTCTCCATGTACCGAGTGAACAAGCCATCCTCTCTGAAGGTTGTCCCGGAGGAGAAGGCTCAGGTTAAGATGTTGGTAGAGCGCATAGTTCAGCTCATCCGTGACGGGGTGACTGGCATGGATCTTCTGGAGGTTTTCCTTCGACGGCGCATTCAGCCACTTCAGTATCGAGGCCATCCGATGTGGATGTACTCTGGTACCGAAGACACCACTCGGGTTCAACCGGAGGAGGTCGACGATGCCACTCTGGAGAGGTGGATGACCTCCATCATAGGGAACAAAGATAACCCCCGTGGAGCCAGGAGGATCCCGCCACTCGACCAGTCATACGAACTAGACAAGGTCTGACCACGTATCTCCAACTGTTACCGTGTTTCCTTCATTCTGCTTTGCTACCATTCGGTCGACTGACTTCTGTCTTGTTTTGTTGTCTTCCAGATCACTACTGAGATGTATTCGATGCCCAACAGGGCGCAAGAACAGACGGAAGAAGAGGAAGGGAGCGGAGGCGAAAGTCAGGAGGAGTGGGAATCGGATGGCGAGGAGGGTGAAGAAGACGTTGGCTCTGACGAGGAAGAGGAGGAGGAAGAGGAGGAGGAAGTCTAGCCTCCCCGTACTGAAAGACGATCCAAGCTCGTCCATGACCTCGCAATCGGCGGCAAGGGGTCGTGCTCACAGTGCGGTCGACCAAACGTCCTCGGACGACCTCTCCGGCGCCGACTGAGAAAGCGCCGAAGCAACCCCGAGCGGCGTCATCAAAACCGATGAAGGCCCTGCCGAAGATGAGGATGGTGATTCCCTCTATTTCCAGGTAATGGCCCAACTTGTGTTTTGTTGTTTAACACGGATACACTCTTGGTCGACTCATTCGCTGACCGACTGATTTCTGAAATTGCAGTGCTGCTACTTCTGAGACCTCATTCAGACCTGACGATCAAGAAATGGAGGATGCTGTCACTTCCAATGCTGGTACGATCTCTGCAGTTTTGCTTTCGGTCGACAGGATCTTCATGTTTAACTTTGAATCTTTTCTGTAGCTCCACCTAACATCATCATTGATCTCCCTGATGATGACGATGAGGAGCCACTGAGGCAGAGGAGGAACAGAAGACGCCACCGGCAGGGCGCCAGTTGTATCGGCGCCGAGACGCTAGATCCGGAGGGGCAACGCCACTCAAAGCTCAGATCCTTTGTCAGTGCCGCCGACGAGTGCTCGCCCTTCATCGTCGAGTGCTGATCCGCCTTCCCTTTTTCCACCCACCATGTCCCGGAGCACCAAGCAGGCACTGCTAAAGAAGTTATACGCCAGGCGGGGGTCATGATGGAGCAGGTGAAGGCGATCCGAGACGCCAGCCAAGCAGCTTATGATGCAAGTTCAGCCCTTCAGAGCAATGTCCAAGTTAGTTGATCACCGCCTGTTTTGTTAGGATATGATACCTGAAAACTTTTCTTTCTGAAGATCTTAGTATCTGAACACCCACTGGGTGTGTCAATTGAATACCTGGATTGGTGGGGGCACGCTGAGTGCACCCACTGGGTGTAGTCCCCGAGACTATGGTGGATCACCGCGATCGACCATAGTCTTTATATCTTGAACTTTTTCTCTTTACTTTCTCCACTCGATCTGGTCGAATGGAATCATGGAACCAGTGGGGGCACGCTGAGTGCACTACTGGGTGTAGTCATGGAACCAGTGGGGGCACACTGAGTGCACCCACTGGGTGTAGTCCCCGAGACCGTGGTCGACTGCTGGCAGTCGACTATGGTCTTAAGAACTTTTTTTTTTGAGGTTAACTGCTGGTAGTTAGCCTTTTTGTATCTTTTGGTCGACTGATCGACCCAAGCTGATAGAACTAGTGGGGGCACGCTGAGTGCACCCACTGGGTGTAGTCCCCGAGACTATGGTTGAATATTTTGATTCGGCTGTAGTCTTAGAAATACTACGATCTTTCTCTTAGTCACTCGGAAGTGACCTATCTTTGACGTCTGTCGATTGATCTTTCGCAGAAATCTTGCGAGCATGTGGCTCGTTATACTGAGTTGGAGAATAAGCACATCCAGCTCGAACTTGATCTGAAGCTTGTCCAGGAGAACTTCACGAAGGTGAAGGAGGAGGCAAAAGGTATATTTGGTGAGAACCTTGACGACTGCCCTTATTTCTTGTCCACTCCTGAGTCTGATCTCACTGTGATTTTGCAGATAAGCTGAGGGATGCTCTGAAGAAGAAGGACCTTGACCTCGCCGAGGCGCAGAAAGCAGCTTCGGAGAAGACGAAACTCGTAGAAGAAAAGCTGGCTTCAATCAGCAAACTTGAAGAGGAGAATACCAATCTGAAAGCTGCTCTCGACGCGGCCAACAAGGAGGTCAGTCGACTGAAGAATGAAAAGATAGCCCTGAGCGACAAGGCTAGCAAACTGGTGGGAAAGAAGAATGATCTAGAGGTTTATCTGGGAGGACTGGCCAAGAAGCTATTCCTCATGCTTGAAGGTAATCCCTTGTATCCGACAGGCTTGTAATTATGGACTTACCACAAAACTGCTGGCTTATCTTTGGGTTGTGTCTCTGAGTTCAGCCGAACTTTGAGGAAGAGATCGGTCGATGGAGACAAGCTCGATCCCATCAACTCTCCCCGTGAAGGATGAAGCCGCCATGAACGTGCTCCGACTGGAGTCTCGTGTTGCTGTTGTGGTCGACTATCTTGCTAGACTGAAGGTTGCAACATCGCGCATCAACTCAACACTCTGGCCGGGGGAAACACTTCAGATTGACCTCGAGTCTCTGATGACTCAACTGAATGAAGTTCCAAGTTGAGTGCAAGAATGGAAGAAGTCTTCTGCCAGGTGTGGTGCTGATGTTCCTCTGTCTCTGGTCCGTGTTCGCTGCAAGGACGCATGAGAGGACAAGCTGGAGTCTCTCAAAGTGGCCAACACCAAGAAGCACGACTTTCGATCTTTCATGGAGACCTTTATTGCTGCTGCTAGTCGGATTGCAGATGGAATCGACCTGGACGAGTTTGTCGCGCCTTCCAGTCCTCCACAGGAGGAGTAAAAAACTTTTATGCTTGATGCCTTAAATTTGCCTCGGAATGCCGAGTGGTTTTTGTAACCGGTGAACTTTAACAGGCTTGCCGCCTGAGCACTTCTGGATCCGTAGGATGCTATCTAAACTTGGGTTTGCCGTTGAATATGTTTGCTTTTGTCTTCGAACGAACATTGTTCTTCGCTCGGAGTATATGCTAGTGCTTGTGATGCACTCTTGCAGGTAGGAATGAAGCACAGATTGCAGTCGACTTGCATCCTTGCGGATCGGGATGGAGTGCACATTGTATTTGTGGCGGAGCTCTGAAGGGGAAGGTAGCAGCCGACTTGCATCTCATCGTCCTTGTAGGGCGGAATGAATCTCATACTTAGGCTAGCACTGGGCTGCAGCTAAGCCCCTGAGTGGGAGGTTTGCTCTCCACTCGATAGGATTTTCAAAAACTTAGGCAAGCACTGGGCTGCAGCTAAGCCCCCGAGTGGGAGGTTTGCTCTCCACTCGGTAGCATTTTCAAAAACTTAGGCGAGCACTGGGCTGCAGCTAAGCCCCCGAGTGGGAGGTTTGCTCTCCACTCGGTAGGATTTTCAAAAAACTTAGGCAAGCACTGGGCTGCAGCTAAGCCCCCGAGTGGGAGGTTTGCTCTCCACTCGGTAGGATTTTCAAAAACTTAGGCGAGCACTGGGCTGCAGCTAAGCCCCCCTAGTGGGAGGTTTGCTCCTCACTCGGTAGGATTTTTTGTGACGTACCTCTGAAGGAGAAGGTAACAGTCGACCTGCACCTCGTCCTCCTTGCAGATCGTACGTTGTATTTGTGGCGTAGCTCGGAAGGAGAAGGTAGCAGTCGACCTGCGCCTCGTCCTCCTTGCGGACCACACATTGTATTTGTGGTGTAGCTCGGAAGGAGAAGGTAGCAGTCGACTTGCACCTCGTCCTCTTTGCGGAGCGCACATTGTATTTGTACTTAGGCGAGCGCTGGGCTGCAGCTAAGCCCCCGAGTGGGAGGCTGGCTCACCACTCGGCAGGATTTTGTTAAACTTAGGCGAGTACTTGGACTGCAGCTAAGCCTCCGAGTGGGAGGCTGGCTCACCACTCGGCATGATTTTGTTAAACTTAGGCGAGTACTTGGACTGCAGCTAAGCCTCTGAGTGGGAGGCTGGCTCACCACTTGGCAGGATTTTGTTAAACTTAGGCGAGTACTTGGACTGCAGCTAAGCCCCCGAGTGGGAGGCTGGCTCACCACTTGGTAGGATTTGAAAGTACTTAGGCGAAACGGATTCGCAGCTAAGCCCCTGAGTGGGAGGCTGGCTCACCACTCGGTAGGATTTGAAAGTACTTAGGCGAAACGGATTCGCAGCTAAGCCCCCGAGTGGGAGGCTGGCTCACCACTCGGCAAGGATTTTTTTTATAAACTTAGGCGAAACGGATTCGCAGCTAAGCCACCCACTGGGGGACTGCTCATGTGAACAAAAGTAACAACAATCACTGGGAAAATTATAACACTCTTGTCTTTGATAAATAAACTACAGAAGTACTTTTATTACATCTCATCCGAGTGAATACTTAAGTATAAAAGGGGCGGAGCAGCTCCGTGTTCCAAGCTCGGGGCTCGTCAATCTGGTGCTCGACATTGTAAAGGCGGTACGCCCCGTTGTGGAGAACTTTGGTGACGATGAAGGGACCTTCCCAAGTAGGAGCAAGCTTGTGTGGCTTCTGCTGATCCACTCGGAGAACCAAATCTCCTTCTTGGAAGGCTCGACTCTTCACGTTTTTGGCATGGAAGCGACGCAAGTCCTGCTGATAAATGGTCGATCGGATCATGGCCATCTCTCTTTCTTCTTCTAGAAGGTCGACTGCATCCTGTCGGGCTTGTACTGCTTCATCTTCAGTGTAGAGTTCGACTCAGAGTGCGTTGTGAAGCAGGTCACTTGGCAAGACTGCTTCAGCTCTGTAGACCAAGAAGAACGAAGTTCTCCCAGTCGACCGATTAGGTGTGGTCCTTAATCCCCAAAGTACTGACGGAAGTTCGTCGACCCATGCACCAGCCGCGTGCTTGAGATCGTGCATCAGTCGGGGTTTCAGCCCTTTGAGAATTAAACCATTTGCTCGTTCTGCCTGTCCATTCGACTGGGGGTGAGCAACTGAAGCATAGTCGACTCGTGTGCCCCGAGATGTGCAAAAGGCTCTGAATTCCTCGGAACCGAAGTTCGACCCATTATCAGTGATGATGCTATGTGGAACTCCATATCTGAATATCAACTCCCTGATGAAACTGACAGCAGTGCCGGCATCAAGATTCTTGATGGGTTTAGCTTCAATCCACTTAGTGAACTTGTCGACTGCCACCAGCACATGGGTGAAGCCGCTTATGCCTGTTCTCAGTGGTCCAACCATATCCAATCCCCATATAGCGAAAGGCCAGATGAGTGGGATGGTCTTCAAGGCTGAGGCGGGCTTGTGTGACATATTGGAGTAAAATTGACATCCTTCACACTTATAGACTATCTCCTTTGTCATTTCATTTGCTCTTGGCCAGTAAAATCCCGCTCGGTATGCTTTAGCCACAATGGTCCGAGAGGATGCATGATGGCCACAGGTCCTCGAGTGGATATCGTCAAGGATTATCCGACCTTCTTCTCGGCGTTATACATTTCGATGACTCGATCGCGCTTTCTCTGCATAACCGTCCCTTTATCACGGTAAAGGCTTTGGATCGGCGACGATCCGCAAGCCTCTTCTTCATCCTCTGGGAGCTCTTTCCTTAAGATATACGCGATGTCGACATCGTCCAATCGGGAGTGATGACCAACGCCCATGATCAGTCGACCACCTTTGGAACTTCAACTTCATCGGATCTCGACACTTTTTGGCTGCGGAGCTTCTTCGGTAAAAGGATCTTCTGAATCGATGGAGTATGGATATGCTCCAAGAACACATTCTTGGAATGGCTTCTCTCTTGGAACCTATCTTTGCCAAATCATCACCGCTTGATTTTTAGTCGGGTATATGATGGAGCTCTAACCCTTCAAATTTCTTCTCAAGCTTTCTTCTTGCATTGCGATAACCAGTCATCATGGCTGGGCTTCTAACGTCCCACTCCTTCATCACCTAATTGACCACCAAATCTGAGTCGCCATAAACCATAAGGCTGACGACGCCGAGTGAAATGGCCATGCAACCCATACAAAAGTGCTTCAGATTCGCTTCATTGTTGGAGGAATCAAAGTGGATCTGGAGCACATATCCGAGCTTATCTCCTCGGGGAAACCAAAACTACCCCAAAGACCGAACCATTCAACCTCTTAGAACCATCAAAGAACATGGTCCAAAGCTCGAGTGAACTTGAGTCGGTAGTTGCTGCTCAATCCACTCGGCGATGAAATCTGCTACTGCTTGGGACTAAATGGCTTTCTTTGCCTCAAACTTGATATCAAAGGGAAGGAGTTCAATCGCCCATTTTGTCACTCGACCGCCAGATCTCTGTTGTCGGGATCTCGATAATGGGCGTCGTGACGATCGTAATGGAATGATCAGAGAAATAATGAGCAACCTTCTTCGTGGTCATGTAAATTCCATATACAAGCTTCTGATAATGAGGGTATGTTTGCTTCGATGGGGTCAACACTTCAGAAAGATAATATACTGGGCGCTGAACTTTGAAGGCTTTCCCTTCTTCTTCCCGCTCGACCGTAAGTACTGTACTGACGACTTGTCCTGTGGCTGCAATGTAAAGCAACAAAGGCTCTTTGCTGATCGGAGCAGCAAACACCGATTCGGTGGAGAGCAGAGCTTTTAGCTCTGCAAACGCTGCATCAGCTTCTGGAGTCCACTCGAACTTGTCTGACTTCTTCATTAGTCGGTAAAGAGACAATGCCTTTTCACCGAGGCGAGAGATGAATCGACTTAATGCGGCCAAGCATCCAGTAAGCTTCTGGACATCGTGCACACGCATGGGGCGTTTCATTCGGAGTATAGTGCCAACTTTTTCTGGGTTGGCGTCGATTCCTCGTTCGGAAACGAGAAAACCGAGTAACTTTCCGCCAGGAACTCCGAATGTGCAATTTGATGGATTGAGCTTGATATCATACCTCCTGAGATTGGCAAATGTTTCAGCGAGGTCAGTCAACAGGTCGGAACCCTTCCGTGATTTGACCACAATATCATCCATGTATGCTTCCATGTTCCGACTGATTTGAGTGAGTAAACACTTCTGAATCATCCTCATGAACGTGGCTCCGGCATTCTTGAGGCCGAATGGCATGGTGACATAGCAGAAGCACCCGAATGGAGTGATGAAAGCTGTTTTGATCTCGTCGGGTCCATACAAACGGATCTGATGGTAACCGGAATAAGCATCTAAAAAAGACAGGCGCTCACATCCCATAGTCGAGTTGACTATTTGGTCGATGCGGGGAAGAGGAAAATGATATTTCGGGCAGGCCCGATTGATATGTTTGAAGTCAATGCACATGCGAAGTGACTTGTCCTTCTTGGGGACCATGATGTAACGCCCTAGATCCGATGCACCAGGTGTCTGCCAGTTATTCGCCGTCGTTGCCATGTCATTTGCTTGCGTGTTGCACTTTGCCATGTCATCATATGCATTTCATATCATGTCATCATGTGCATTTCATTTTGCATACATGTTTGTCTCATGCATCCGAGCATTTTCCCCGTTGTCCGTTTTGCAATCCGGCACTCCTATGTCATCCGGCGTTCCCCTTTTGTCTTCTGTTATGAGCGGGTATTAAACTTTCTCGGAATGGCCGAGGTTTGCCAAGCGACCTTGGTATACCACCGTAGACCGCTGTCAAGTTTCGTGCCATCCGAGGTCGTTTGATACTCCAACGGTTAACCGGTAACCGCAAAGCCCTTTTGTTGCAGCCCAACACCCTTCCAAAGTGGCCCAAAACCCATCTAACTCCCTCCATGCTCTCGATCGTTCGATCACGATCGCGTGGCAAAACCGCACCTCATTTGGACTCTCCTAGCTCCCTCTACCTATATATATGATCCCTCTCAAATTCGCGGATATTTTCCCCGAAACCCTAGCCCGCTCCTCTCGCCGGACATGTCCGTGTCGCGCGGACATGTCCGCCCGGCCACCTCGCTCCGTCAATGGGGCGCCGCCTCAGCAATACCGCCTCCGTGGCTAACGGGCGCGCCCACGTGGCCTACCCGCCGCCGCTCCACCGCCCGCCGCCGGCCCGCTGAGGCGCTCCGGCCCCCTGGCCCAGCCGCCCGCCGCCGCCCGCTCCCTCCGCCGCCGCCCGCCGCCCGGCCTCGCCCGCCAGCGCCCGCCTCCACCGGCCTCGCCATCGTCGCCGCCTCGCCCGCGTTCTCCCTCACAAGACGACGTCCACCCCGCCCGCCGCCATCATGCGCCGTCGCCCGCTTCGCCCACTTGCGCCTTGCCGCCGCCTGCCGCCACGGCCTCCGCGCCACCCGCAGCAGAGGCGCCGCTCCGCCCGGATCCGGCCAGCCTCCGGCCAGATCCGGCGCCTCCCGTGCCGCCCCGCCGTCCCCGACCTCCGGGGCCACCTCTCCGGCCTCCTTCTTCATCTCCGGCCACCACCCCGGCGAACTCCGGCGAGATCCCGTGTGCATCAAAGTCCGTGCAGATCCAGAGGTTGTTTTTCCCCTCCGAAATTTCTTTAAGTCCCCGAAGTTTTTGATAAAATCATGCCATGTTCATGCCATCACATCTTCGCACTCGTAGCACCGTTTTGTGCGTATAATATGTCAAATTGTTTGTCTCGATGAGTACATCATTTAATTCCATTGCATCATTTTCATTTGAGCTCATCTTGATGCCCGAAATGCTGTTGGAAGAGTGCATGTTATTGTTAATCTGCTGAAACTGTTATAACTTGCTGTTTTAACATTTTTGCCATGATTTATGTGTGCATCCTATGAGTATGAGCTCTACATGAATGTTGAACTATGCCATGCCATCTTTCCAGAGGTGTTGACTATGTATTTTTGTGACTTGTGTGCTAAGTGCATCGAGCTTGCTAAGTAGGGTAGTTGCGGTTGCTGTTTTCCTGGCAGATTCTGTTATAATTTGTTGCTAGGTTAACATGCTTCCACTAGTAATTCTATGCATAATCTGGAGATGCTCTATAAACATGTTTTGATATAAATGTCTTGCTCTATCCATTCATGCCCTTGGTTGCAATTATAGCCTACTGGAACATGTTTATTTCTTGCTCTAAAGTTGCTTGAAAATGTTGTTTGTCAGCCTGTTAACATTAAGTTCACTTGTTCCCATGTGTTTTCCTAGTGATCCATGTATCCTATGACCTTTCTTTTGTCATGCTTAGCTTCATAAACATGCCTTATTACTGTTGGTTACCTTGCCATGCCATGTATTGCTTTGTAGTGAGTGGTTCGAGCTCACGAACATGCCTACTTATTGTTGTTCCTGCCATGTATAAATCTGTAATATAACTTGCCATGTTTACATGGGTGCCATCATATTTTCCGTGCCCTTTTGGCTCATGGTCAGTAAGGGATTGTTGTTCTATGCATTTAGTAGTATCATGTCATGCCTTTGTTTGCCATGATATGTTCCTGTAACATGTTGTTTGATAGCTCTAAACATTACAACCTGATGTTATTTCTGCTAAAGTCTGAAACTGTTATTACTTGCAATATCTCCATGTCATTTTGGGCATGTTCTAGTGATTTCTGGAGATAGCTCAGTGTTCATGTTTTGTTATGCTTTACGTGTACTTCATGCCCATGCCTTTTGTTCTTATGTTGGGATGCTGTAGCATGTTGTTTTGATGTTTGTAAGATGCCTAGTTGCTGTTATGGACAGATTGTTGTTATGACTTGTATAGTGTGCATGTGTTGAACCGTTGCTCCGTTTTGAGTGTGCTCTATATGAAATTGCTCGATTTTGCATATAGTTTCATATTATCATGTTGCATCCTTGTTTTGAGGTGTTTGCTTGATGTTTGGGTGCCTTTTGCATCAATGCCATGTTTGACTTGTTTTGCTCACATCTTCTAGGCCGTAGCTCCGAATCTAATGAACTTTATATGTAACTTGACTAGAATTTCGTGTAGATCATCATGGTGCATATTAACTTGCTGTTTAACAACTTGAACATAAGGTTTATTCAGTTCTGGACCAATTTCGAAATATGCATATGAGGACTTACCGGAATTGTTATATGTTGTTTCCGGCCTCATTTAAACTTGCCTTGATGTGTTGTTCTCGTTTGCATCCTCTCTTGCCATGAGTAGCTTCATGTAGCTTGGTCATGCATCATGCTTGTTGTGCATCATGTCTTGTTCATGTGTGGTGTGTTTACCTTTGTTGTGTGCTTCTTCTTGTTAGTTCCTGTTTCGTTGCGATCGTGAGGATTCGTTCGTCTACGATTGGTTCCGCTTCATCCGTTCGTCTTCTTCATGGACTCGTTCTTCTTCCTTGCGGGATTTCATGCAAGATGACCGCTACCCTGGATCTCACTACTATCATTGCTATGCTAGTTGCCTCGTTCTTTCGCTATGCTGCGCTACCTATTACCTGTTTGTCCAGCCATCCCAAATTGCCATGAACCTCTAACCTTTGACACCATTCCTAGCAAACCGTTGTTTGGCTATGTTCCCGCTTTGCTCAGCCCTTCTTATAGCGTTGCTAGTTGCGGTGAAGTTGAAGATTTCTCCATGGTGGATGGGGTTTTGTTGGGATATCACAATATCTCTTATATTATTAATGCATCTATATACTTGGTAAAGGGTGGAAGGCTCGGCCTTATGCAGGTGTTTTGTTCCACTCTTGCCGCCCTAGTTTCCGTCATACCGGTGTTATGTTCCCGGATTTTGCGTCCCTAACGCGGTCGGGTGATTTATGGGACCCCCGACAGTTCTCTTTGAATAAAACTTGTCCAAAGAAGGCCCAACATTGACTTTTACCATTTGCCTCACCACCACCTACTTTTCCTTTGGGAGTAATTAACCCAAGGGTCATCTTCATTTTAGCCCCGGGCGGTGCTTGTCTAAGTGTTGGTCCGAACCGAGTAGATCGGGGCCCCCTCGGGCAACTCGAGGTCTGGTTTTACTCGTAGGATGTCTCATCCGGTGTTGCCTCGAGCGAGATATGTGCAGCTCCTATCGGGATTGTCGGCGATCGGGCGGCTTTGCTGGTCTTGTTTTACCATTGTCGAAATGTCTTGATGTACCGGGATTCCGAGACTGATCGGGTCTTCCTGGGTGAAGGTCTATTCCTTCGATGATCGCGAGAGCTTGTCATGGGCTAAGTTGGGACACCCCTGCAGGGTTTAAACTTTCGAGAGCCGTGCCCGCGGTTATGTGGCAGATGGGAATTTGTTAATGTCCGGTTGTAGATAACTTGACATTAGATCCGAATTAAAATGCATCAACCGCGTGTGTAGCCGTGATGGTCTCTTCTCGGCGGAGTCCGGGAAGTGAACACGGTTTCTGTGTTATGATTGGCGTAAGTAGGTGTTCAGGATCACCTCTTGATCATTGCTAGTTGACGACCGTTACTTTGTTTCTCTTCTCGCTCTCATTTGCGTATGCTAGCCACCATACATGCTTAGTCGCTGCTGCAACCTCACCACTTTACCCCTTCCTTTCCCATTAAGCTTTGCTAGTCTTGATACCCATGGTAATGGGATTGCTGAGTCCTCGTGGCTCACCAGATACTTCCAAAACCAGTTTGTAGGTGCCTATGTTACCGAAAGGTGGCGCAACCAAGCTCAAGGAGGAGCTTGATGAAGATCTTTCCTTTGTGTTGTTTCGTTCTAGTTGATCGAGAGTGGAGCCCAGTTGGGGTCGATCGGGGACCTTTATCGCATTTGGGGTTCTTCTTTTATTTTGGTTCCGTAGTCGGACCTTGATTGTATCTGGATGATGTAATGCTTTATTCATGTATTTGTGTGAAGTGGCGATTGTAAGCCAACTATGTATCTCTTTCCTTATGTATAACATGGGTTGTGTGAAGATTACCTCACTTGCGACATTGCTTTCAATGCGGTTATGCCTCTAAGTCGTGCTTCGACACGTGGGAGATATAGCCGCATCGAGGCGCTATAAGTTGGTAATCGAGCCTTCCCGACCTTAGAGCCCCACCGCTGATCGTTTTTAGCGGCGAGTTGTGTCTAGAAATATGTTTTGAGTCATTTAGGATTATATATATCGGAGATTTAGGAATTCTTTTTACTCCCAGTCCTTCGACCTTCTCGGTGAGGTATCTGACGTAGAGTTTTGACTCTTCTCTTCTTAAATTTCACTAAAAAATTTTTAGGATCACGCGGGTATCTTAGAATCGTTCGATGGTTTTATGATGACAACATTGTCTTGGTTGCCTCCGTCGGCGGGGGTTTTTTTTTGGAGGTGTCCCGGGAGTTGAGCTCCGAGGTGTTGTCGTCATAATTTTATCGTTGCAGTTCTGGAATACCTGAGTTTAGTACGCCGACATCGAAAATCTCTTTTATGCAGTTTTTGGTGAGATAATCCCGCTAACCCAGTACTGAGGTGAGTACGGGAGTATTGCCATGACTCGTATAACGGATACTTTTCGAAGGTTGAGGTAGACGATTTCCGAAGGTTTCTTGGTTATGTGTTGACGGATGGATACAGCTGGATGTAGGGATTGTTAGTTTGGGTGAGATATATTGCTTCCCCTGTATCCCCAACACCAGATTGCATAACTAGAAAATTTCGGGAGTTTTATAGGTGGGAATTCAAGTAGCTCCTAGAATATCTTTTCGACAGATGCATGATATGGGATTGGGTAAATCTCTATCATATGTATTTGTTCCGGCTTATTCTGCAAGCCAAATCCTTTGTTTTTGTTTTGAGTTGTGGTATTCGAGTTGCTTCGAAGTCAAATGTTGAATCCATACCTTTCTTAAACGGTGTTCTCATATTGCTATGTGAATGCTAATCCTTTTGATCATTGATTTTGTCATGTCAACTCCTTTCCAACCGGTGTGCTTCTCTTCAAGTGGATCCCATCATTTTTCCCATCCGCAAGATCATTTCTAAGTTTTCTCAATGGTGTTTGTTTCATCCGTCTCCAAGTTGCCTTTGTCTTTCCCGCCCACCCACCCTTTTTCCTCAAGGACTAAGATTTCTTTACCAAGTATCCTTTTATTTTTGTGAAGTTTCTCCATTCTTTTCCATCAATGTTCTTATCTGATGATTTCCCATGAAGTTGCTCAACAGCTTCAAGTTCTTCATCCTTCATTGTTGTTTTTTCTCCGGTGGATCCTATTCAAGCTTTCGATATTCATCATATTCCTTTTTCCTCATTTCAATGTCTTCTCATACCGGTGCACCTCATTATCATTCTACTTCTCGCTATTTGTTATTCCGGAGTGCTGAAGATATCTTGGAAGATTTGTGTTTCCATTCTTAATCCGTTCAAGCTAATTGGAGATTGGTATCTCATTCAAGCCATTTTGTTCAACCGGTGCAATCTCTCTTTAAAATCATTTCAATGGTGTTTTCTTTTGAGTGGGCCCTAACCCACAGGTCTTTTCCCAGGATCTTACCTGACTCTTCTATTTTCCCAGAGCTATCCTAAATTCTTCTCCAAGTTTGATGTAAGAATGAGTTATCATCAGTCACATGCCTTCTCCAAGGTCGTTTTCAAATTCTTTTCATTTTTGGCTCAACCTTTCCTTTTTTAATTCTCCCGGAGTGTCTCAACAATTCATGGTGGTGTTTCTCGTCGTCATTCTCGAATTTTGAAGACTGAAGAAGAGTTCCTCTTAAATCCTTACCCGTTCTTCCATATTCATGGTTCTAGCTTGATGCCATCCTCTCATAATTGTTTTTGATTGTGGGAATTCTTTTCTTACCATCCGGAGCATTTCGTGAGTTCTTTCCATTTTATTCCTACGAAGGCCATCCTTTTCGGGTTTATTCATTCTCAGCTTTTAGCTCTCCTTCTCCATATTCTACCGGTGCATCATTCAAGTTTTCTCTAATAAACTCATGATCTCTTCGTCCACTTGTATCTAAATCCCCTCAAGTATCTTCATTCTTCCCGGTGATTTGTGCCTTTGCTACGTTCATTTTAAATTCTTACGGTGGTTCGTTCAAGATTTCACCTCTTTCGTTATCATTCAATTCATTTGTTGTTCCAATCCTACCGGTGGTTCGTTGAAGACCTTCTCAAGTTTTGATATATCTGTTTTAATCCTTTCTACGAGAATAAGTAGTATGCCAAATCCGTTGATTGTCATCAATTTAATTGGTGAAGGATAAGCATAACATAATTCTTATTCTGGTTCATCCAAGTGATTAATTCTTTATTCCGGAGGCCCTTAAAATTCTCGGTTTCATTTGTTTCATCTTCTCTTTTTCCCGGAGTTCCAAGCTCTAATTATCACGGAAATCCATCTAAATCATCGCAAGGCTTCACCTTGTGTTTTCAACTTCTCTTTCTTTTCATCATCCTTCTATTACCGGAGTTCTTCATGGAGACTCTAAATGGTGGGTCGTCAAGGATTCTGTTCATTCTTCAATTGTTCTTCAAGTTTTTCGCTCGAAGTTATGATCCGCCAAGCCATACTCAAAAATAAACATGGTGTTCGACACATGTTTTGTTTTGGGGAGTTCAAGTATTCTTCATCTTGCATTTCAAAGTGCAATTCTTTCTACCTTATATTTTGAGGCGGTGTTATATCATTCTTGACAATTTCCTTCATGTTTCATGATTCATATTGTTGTCAAGAATGAGGTATTTTAAATCCATCAGTCTCTTCATTGGAGTTATCTTGGTATAGATTTCACCTAAAGCCTTTCCTAAGGAATGTAGCTATTTGTGGTGCTTATCAATGATCCAATTTTTCTCCTTCTCATCTCGGTGAAGAAGTTTTTTTCGTCTCTTCGGTGCTCTCAATCAAATCATTTGTTTTCGTTGGTGGCAGAAGCTCACCTCATAATTTTGAGATGTTTTCATAAGCCCGCCACAAGCTTATTCTTTTCGTTGTTGGTTTTCCAACAACTCCATTCTAAACTTCTAGGAAGGGTGCTTTCCGAGCCCATTTGTGGTAGAAGTTGGCATTTTCTTCTCCGTTCTTTTATTCCAATGATCTATCTTCTTTTCGTTCTTCCGGAGGCATGGTGATGTTGCTCTCTTCACTAATCATCTCGAATTGTGAGGATCATGTTTTTTTTCTTGCTTATCCATTTAACCGGAGTGTTGTATCATCTCTTCAATATCTTTTCATCTCATCAAGTTTTCTTCTCTTTTCTACCGGAGTGCTGTCCAGATTCTGTCATTCTTGTTCCTTGGCTATCTCATTATACCGAGGTGGTCATATTCTTTTCGTTCGTGAAGCTCTTATTTCCATGTCTTTTAACCTTCAAGTCCTCATAATACTCCTTGTTCCTCTTTTCTAATGGATTGTTTGCAATATCGTTCATCTCAGTGGTACTCTTTCTTTTAAATTGCTCAACCTCTCAAGGTCCGTGGTTTCACTCGTTTGCTGAAGAAGCAACTTAGTTTTACCTTTTCTCTTCCTCTTCCGTTTTCTCTCCGGTGCCATCCTAAATCTCGGGACGAGATCCTCTCGTAGTGGTGGAGTGTTGTAACGCCCCGGATCCGATGCGCCAGGTGTCCGCCGGTTATTCGCCGTCGTTGCCATGTCATTTGCTTGCGTGTTGCACTTTGCCATGTCATCATATGCATTTCATATCATGTCATCATGTGCATTTCATTTTGCATACATGTTCGTCTCATGCATCCGAGCATTTTCCCAGTTGTCCGTTTTGCAATCCGGCACTCCTATGTCATCCGGCGTTCCCCTTTTGTCTTCTGTTGTGAGCGGGTATTAAACTTTCTCGGAATGGCCCGAGGTTTGCCAAGCGGCCTTTGTATACCACCGGTAGACCGCCTGTCAAGTTTCGTGCCATTTGGAGGTCGTTTGATACTCCAACGGTTAACCGGGTAACCGCAAAGCCCCTTTTTGTTGCAGCCCAACACCCCTTCCAAAGTGGCCCAAAACCCATCTAACTCCCCTCCATGCTCTCGGTCGTTCGATCATGTTCGCGTGGCCGAAAACCGCACCTCATTTGGACTCTCCTAGCTCCCTCTACCTATATATATGTGATCCCCTCTCAAATTCGCGGATATTTTCCCCCGAAACCCTAGCCCCGCTCCTCTCCGCCGCCGGACATGTCCGTGTCGCGCCGAACATGTCCGCCGGCCACCTCACTCCGTCCAATGGGACGCCGCCACCTCAGCCGCCGCCTCCGTGCTAACGGAACGCCACGGGTGGCCCCACCGCCGCTTCTCATCGCGCCCGCCGCCGGCTCGCCGAGGCAGCTCGGCCCCATGGCCAGCCGCCGCCGCCGCCCCCCGCTCCCAGCGCGCCGCCGGCGGGCTTCGCCCGCCGCATGGCGCCGCCTCCACCGGCCTCGCCGCCAACCGCCGCCTGCTGAAGGTGCCTCCCCAGCAGCCGCCTCGCCCGCTCTCCGCCCGCCGCCATCGCCGTCGCCCGCTTCGCCCAGACGCCCGCGCACAAGCCGGCCGCGGCCTCCGCGCCACCCGCCGGGCGAGGCGCCGCTCGCCCGGATCCGGCCAGACCCGGCGAGATCCGGCGCCTCCGTCTGCCGCCCGCCGTCCCGACCTCCGGGGCCACCTCTCCGCCTCCTTCTTCATCTCCGGCCACCACCCCGGCGAACTCCGGCGAGATCCCGTGTGCATCAAAGTCCGTGCAGATCCAGAGATTGTTTTTCCCCTCCGAAATTTCTCCATGTCCCCGAAGTTTTTATAAAATCATGCCATGTTCATGCCATCACATCTTTGCACCCGTAGCTCCGTCTTGTGCGTATAACATGTCAAATTGTTCATCTCGACGAGTACATCATTTCATTCCATTGCATCATTTTCATTTGAGCCCATCTTGATGCCCGAAATGCTATTGGAAGAGTGCATGTTATTGTTAATCTGCTGAAACTGTTATAACTTGCTGTTTTAACATTTTTGCCATGATTTATGTGTGCATCCTATGAGTATGAGCTCTACATGAATGTTGAACTATGCCATGCCATCTTCCCAGAGGTGTTGACTATGTATTTTTGTGACTTGTGTGCTAAGTGCATCGAGCTTGCTAAATAGGGTAGTTGTTGTTGTTGTTTTCCTGACAGATTCTGTTATAATTTGTTGCTAGGTTAACATGCTTCCACTAGTCATTCTATGCATAATCTGGAGATGCTCTATAAACATGTTTTGATATAAATGTCTTGCTCTATCCATTCATGCCCTTGTTTGCAATTATAGCCTGCTGGAACATGTTTATTTCTTGCTCTAAAGTTGCTTGAAAATGTTGTTTGTCAGCCTGTTAACATTAAGTTCACTTGTTCCCATGTGTTTTCCTAGTGATCCATGTATCCTATGACCTTGCTCTTGCCATGCTTAGCTTCATAAACATGCCTTCTTACTGTTGGTTGCCTTGCCATGCCATGTATTGCTCTGTAGTGAGTGATTAGAGCTCACGAACATGCCTACTTGTTGTTGTTCCTGCCATGTATAAATCTGTAATATAACTTGCCATGTTTACATGGGTGCCATCATATTTTCTGTGCCCTTTTGGCTCATGGTCAGTAAGGGATTGTTGTTCTATGCATTTAGTAGTATCATGCCATGCCTTTGTTTGCCATGATATGTTCCTGTAACATGTTGTTTGATAGCTCTAAACATTGCAACCTGATGTTATTTCTGCTAAAGTCTAAAACTGTTATTACTTGCAATATCTCCATGTCATTTTGGGCATGTTCTAGTGATTTCTGGAGATAGCTCAATGTTCATGTTTTGTTATGCTTTACGTGTACTTCATGCCCATGCCTTTTGTTCTTATGTTGGGATGCTGTAGCATGTTGTTTTGATGTTTGTAAGATGCCTAGTTGCTGTTATGGACAGATTGTTGTTATGACTTGTATAGTGTGCATGTGTTGAACCGTTGCTCCGTTTTGAGTGTGCTCTATATGAAATTGCTCGATTTTGCATATAGTTTCATATTATCATGTTGCATCCTTGTTTTGAGGTGTTTGCTTGATGTTTAGGTGCATTTTGCATCAATGCCATGTTTGACTTGTTTTGCTCATATCTTCTAGGCCGTAGCTCCGAATCTAATGAACTTTATATGTAACTTGACTAGAATTTCGTGTAGATCATCATGGTGCATCTTAACTTGCTGTTTAACAACTTGAACATAAGGTTTATTCAGTTCTGGACCAATTTCGAAATATGCATATGAGGACTTACCGGAATTGTTATATGTTGTTTCCGGCCTCATTTAAACTTGCCTTGATGTGTTGTTCTCGTTTGCATCCTCTCTTGCCATGAGTAGCTTCATGTAGCTTGGTCATGCATCATGCTTGTTGTGCATCATGTCTTGTTCATGTGTGGTGTGTTTACCTTTGTTGTGTGCTTCTTCTTGTTAGTTCCTGTTTCGTTGCGATCGTGAGGATTCGTTCGTCTACGATTGGTTCCGCTTCATCCGTTCGTCTTCTTCATGGACTCGTTCTTCTTCCTTGCGGGATTTCATGCAAGATGACCGCTACCCTGGATCTCACTACTATCATTGCTATGCTAGTTGCCTCGTTCTTTCGCTATGTTGCGCTACCTATTACCTGTTTGTCCAGCCATCCCAAATTGCCATGAACCTCTAACCTTTGACACCATTCCTAGCAAACCGTTGTTTGGTTATGTTCCCGCTTTGCTCAGCCCTTCTTATAGCGTTGCTAGTTGCAGGTGAAGTTGAAGATTTCTCCATGGTGGACAGGGTTTTGTTGGGATATCACAATATCTCTTATATTATTAATGCATCTATATACTTGGTAAAGGGTGGAAGGCTCGGCCTTATGCCTGGTGTTTTGTTCCACTCTTGCCGCCCTAGTTTCCGTCATACCGGTGTTATGTTCTGGATTTTGCGTCCCTAACGCGGTCGGGTGATTTATGGGACCCCCGACGGTTCGCTTTGAATAAAACTTGTCCAAAGAAGGCCCAACATTGACTTTTACCATTTGCCTCACCACCACCTACTTTTCCTTGGGAGTAATTAACCCAAGGGTCATCTTTATTTTAGCCCCCGGCGGTGCTTGTCTAAGTGTTGGTCCGAACCGAGTAGATCGGGGCCCCTCGGGCAACTCGAGGTCTGGTTTTACTCGTAGGATGTCTCATCCGGTGTTGCCTCGAGAACGAGATATGTGCAGCTCCTATCGGGATTGTCGGCGCATCGGGCGGCTTTGCTGGTCTTGTTTTACCATTGTCGAAATGTCTTGATGTACCGGATTCCGAGACTGATCGGGTCTTCTGGGTGAAGGTCTATTCGCCGATGATCGCGAGAGCTTGTCATGGGCTAAGTTGGGACACCCTGCAGGTTTAAACTTTCGAGAGCCGTGCCCGCGGTTATGTGGCAGATGGGAATTTGTTAATGTCGGTTGTAGATAACTTGACATCGATCCGAATTAAAATGCATCAACGGCGTGTGTAGCCGTGATGGTCTCTTCTCGTGAGTCCGGGAAGTGAACACGGTTTCGTGTTATGATTGGCGTAAGTAGGTGTTCAGGATCACCTCTTGATCATTGCTAGTTGACGACCGTTACTTTGTTTCTCTTCTCGCTCTCATTTGCGTATGCTAGCCACCATACATGCTTAGTCGCTGCTGCAACCTCACCACTTTACCCCTTCCTTTCCCATTAAGCTTTGCTAGTCTTGATACCCATGGTAATGGGATTCTTGAGTCCTCGTGGCTCACGGATACTTCAAAACCAGCTTGTAGGTGCCTATGTTACCGAAAGGTGGCGCAACCAAGCTCAAGGAGGAGCTCGATGAAGATCTTTCCCTTTGTGTTGTTTCGTTCTAGTTGATCGAGAGTGGAGCCCAGTTGGGGTCGATCGGGGACCTTTATCGCATTTGGGGTTCTTCTTTTATTTTGGTTCCGTAGTCGGACCTTGATTGTATCTGGATGATGTAATGCTTTATTCATGTATTTGTGTGAAGTGGCGATTGTAAGCCAACTATGTATCTCTTTCCCTTATGTATAACATGGGTTGTGTGAAGATTACCTCACTTGCGACATTGCTTTCAATGCGGTTATGCCTCTAAGTCATGCTTCGACACGTGGGAGATATAGCCGCATCGAGGGCGTTACACATGATGACATTGGCGAGCCACTCGGAGTGGTACATTTCTCGGATAAACTCTGCTGCTAGGAGCCGAGCCACCTCCTCGCCAATGGCCTTTCTCTTCTGGACGACGAACCGTCGAAGATGTTCTTTGATAGGTTTCACCTTTGAGTCGACTCGTAGATGATGCTCAGCCAGTCCCCTGGGAACACCCGGCATGTCAGCAGGCTTCCATGCGAAGATGTCCCAGTTCTCACGGAGGAACTGGATGAGCACTTCTTCCTATTTAGAGTCGAGTGTTGTGGATATATGAGTCGGAGCAGCATTGGGGTCGGTCGGGTGAATGTGAACGGGCTTCGTCTCACCAGACGACTGGAACGCTGACTCTGTGGCGGGCTTCTTGGGCTGCAATAAATCACTCGGATCTGCATTTTTCTGGTATTCCTGCAGCTCCACCAAGTTATCTGAGCATCGGCAATCTTTGAGCCCTTCTGAAAGCACTCTTCTGCCTTTTTCCGATTGCCAGTGATGGTGATCACACCCTTGGGACTAGGCATCTTCAATTTGAGGTACACGTAACATGGTCGAGCCATGAATTGTGCATAAGCTGGCCTACCCAAAATAGCGTGATAAGCACTCTGGAAATCCACAACTTCAAATGTTAACTTTTCTTTGCGGAAATGCTTTGAATCGCCGAAAACCACATCAAGAGCAATTTGGCCGAGTGACTCAGCCTTCTTCCCAGGAATGACTCCATGGAAACTCATGTTCTTTGGGCGAGTCTGGACATCGGAATGCCCATTCCCTTCAACGTCTTTGCATACAATATATTCAGCCTGCTGCCACCATCCATCAGAACCTTAGTCAGTCGAGTGCCTTCGACGACCGGGTCGACCACCAAAGCTTGCCTCCCAGGGGTGGCTATGTGTGTCGGATGATCAGACTGGTCGAATGTGATGGCGGTCTGAGACCATTTCAGATAACTAGGTGTCGCTGGAGCAACCATATTCACCTCACGGTTGATAACTTTCAATCGACTTTTGCTCTCAACATCAGCAAAAATCATCAGGGTGGAATTGACATGGGGGTATCCTCCATCACTGTCCTCTTTGTCTTCAACCTTGTCCGACTCCTTCTCCTTATTCTTGGGTTGTTTCCCCTGAAACTGCTGGACTAAGAGTCGGCACTGGCGAGTGGTATGTTTCGGGTAGATGAAGTTGCCCTCTTCATCTTTCTTCGTGTGGATGTGGCATGGCAAATCCATCACATCGTTTCCTTCCTTGTCCTTCACCTTCTTGGGGTTCCAAGATCCTTTGGGCTTCCCTTTAAACTTGCCCTGAGTCACGGCCAAGGCTTCTCCAGGAGCAGTTGGCTCGGCTTTCCGCTTCTGCTTCCAACTGGAGTTCCCTCCTCCGGTTTCATGAGCAGTCGGCTTGTACTTGCCACTCCGGAGCCGATCCTCTTCTTCACCATTGGCATATTTGGTGGCAATCTCCATCATTCGACTCAGAGTCATGTCTCCGGTCCGACCGAACTTCAAGCTTAACTCCCTGTTCTTAACGCCTTCCTTGAAGGCACAAACTGCTTGGTGATCAGATACATTCTCCACCGTGTGATGCAATATGATCCACCTCTGGATGTAATCCCTCAGGGTCTCATTTGACTTTTGCACACAAACCTGCAGCTCCGTCAACCCTGCTGGTCGCTTGCAAGTCCCTTCAAATGTCCTGACAAACACTCGGGCAAGATCTTCCCAAGTGTAAATGCTGCTAGGTGCCAACTGATTCAGCCATGCTCTGGCCGAGCCCTCCAACATGAGAGGTAGGTGTTTCATGGCCACCTCATCATTGCTGCCGCCGATCTGAACAGCCACTCGGTAGTCCTCAAGCCAAGTATCGGGCTTGGACTCATCAGTGAACTTACTAACTCCAGTCGCCAACCTGAAGTTGGGAGGAATCACTGCAGCCCTGATGGCTCTACTGAAACACTCTGGTCCTGAGACATGAACTCGGCTGCTGGTGGGCACATCTCTGTCTTGGCCTTCTCGGTGAGCTCTGTTCCGGTCGACCAGACCTTGCACGATAATGGATCACGCATCAAAGCCTGGTTCTCTGGGGTCGACTGGAACCCTTCACCCAACACTGTGCTGGCGTCTGTCATCTTGCAGCTGAGGGGCGTACGACCCACTCCTTGGGGGACGAGTAGGCACTCGACGCCGATCATCGCGATCGAATCGGTCATCATACTGATCACGCCGACCTCCACGTCCCTCATGCCGCGGGGGCGATCTTGGGCTATGGGCCAACTGGACTGTATTCGCAGCGACAGATCTACTGTGAATCCGGTTTCGCGATCGCGATCTGGCTGAATTCGATCTCCTCTCGCCGGAGCAAATCTTTGATCTGCATCAAGCCTCTGCCAGCCTCTGACTGGGAGGGCTGAATCGACTCTGCTATTCGGGCTGTAGCCGCTAAATTCTGAATCGGAGTTCGATATACCTGAGTCTGTGGTGGAAAGAGTTGATGTCGACTGGAGTCTGGAACTCGTTGTCGGGCGCGCTCGTCGAGTGCTCGCTGGAGGTTCTCCAGTCGAGTGCGCTCAACCAAGTTGGCCAAACAAGCGTCCTCCAAGGCACTAGCCTCGGGAGTTTCTCCTACGATAGGAGTATGTAAAGCATCCATGTTCCGGCAGCGAAGATCTTCCCTTTGCAGCGAAGTGAGTGGCTCGGGCTGATACTCCTCGTGGACCTGCGCTGGGTCGCCTCCGTCGTCTCCCCCGTCGGTGCGGGGGAAGCCGGGAGGACTACGCGGTCCATTGACCATCAGGACCTCCGCCGCTGGATCACTGCTGTCACACTCACATGCAGTCTCTACGGAGTCAGTCGACAGATTGAACAGGCCGTAGAGAGATTCGTTGGGCTCGATCGCTGCGACTTGGGGGGTGGCCGACAGGTGGGCCATTGCGTGCCTCACCCACCGCTGAAGCCTCGACCGGCCGGGCGCTTATACCAAGCGGAGACAGTAGGGAGGACAATGCGGGTCGACCGATTCGGGCCGGCGGTTGCGCATGAGGGGGCCGCAGACACACGCAGCACAAAGTGTGTCGCCCCGCGGACCGGAAGCGCGTCGATGTCGAGTGGAGCCTCCTGGAGCCAAGCGGAATCGTCGGTGATGAACGTGAGCGCACCGAGACGGATATCGCGGCCCTCGACCAAAACTCTGCCAGAAACCATGATGAAGGTGATCAGAACAATTGCAACTTCTCCAATAAGTCGCTAAGACACCGGCCCCACGGTGGGCGCCAATTCTACGTCTCGAGCTTGCGTTGGTTTTCCCCGAAGAGGAGAGGGTGATGCAGCATAGTAGCGTAAGTATTTCCCTCAGTTTTTGAGAACCAAGGTATCAATCCAGTAGGAGGTCACGCGCAAGTCCCTCGTACCTGCACAATACGATAGCAACTTCCAACCAACGCTTAGGGGTTGTCAATCCCTTCACGGTCACTTACGAGAGTGAGATCTGATAGAGATAATATTTTTGGTATATTTGATAGATAGATGCGAAGTAATAAGTAAAGGCAAAGTAAAAACAAAGAAAGTAAATAAAGTGATATAGATTGATATGATGAGAATAGACCCGGGGGCCATAGGTTTCACTAGTGGCTTCTCTCAAGAGCATAAGTATTCTACGGTAAGTGAACAAATTACTATTGAGCAATTGACAGAATTGAGCATAGTTATGAGTATATCTAGGCAATGATCATGTATATAGGCATCACATCCGTGACAATTAGATCGAAACGATTCTGCATCTACTACTATTACTCCACTCATCGACCGCTATCCAGCATGCATCTAGAGTATTAAGTTAAAAACAGAGTAACGCCTTAAGCAAGATGACATGTTGTAGAGGAATAAATTCATGCAATATGATAAATACCCCATCTTGTTATCCTCGATGGCAACAATACAATACGTGCCTTGCAACTCTTTCTGTCACAGAGTAAGGACACCGTAAGATTGAACCCAAAGCCATGCACTTCTCCCGTTGCAAGAATTACCAATCTAGTTGGCCAAACCAAACGGATAATTCAAAGAGACTTGCAAAGATAAGTCAATCATACATAAAAGAATTAAGAGAAGAATCAAATATTTTCCATAGATAATACTGGATCATAAACCCATGATTCATCGGTCTCAACAAACACACCGCAAAAAGAAGATTACATCGAATAGATCTCCACAAGAGAGGGGGAGAACATTGTATTGATATCCAAAAAGAGAGAAGAAGCCATCTAGCTACTAGCTATGGACCCGAAGGTCTGAGGTAAACTACTCACACTTCATCGGAGGGGCTATGGTGATGATGTAGAAGCCCTCCGTGGTGGATGCCCCCTCTGGCGGAGCTCCGGAGCAGGTCCCAAGATGGGATCTCATCGATACAGAAGGTTGCGGCAGTGGAATTAGGTTTTTGGCTCCTGTTCTGATCATATGGGGACACGTAGGTATATATAGGAGGAAGGAGTACGTCGGTGGAGCTCCGAGGGGCCCACGAGGTAGGGGGCGCGCCCAGGGGTCGCCCTCCACCCTCATGACCTCCTCGGAAGCTTCTTGGAGTAGGAACCAAGTCTCCTGGATCACGTTCGGTTGGAAAATCACGATCCTGAAGGTTTCATTCCGTTTGGACCCCGTTTGATATTCTGTTTCTTCAAAATACTGAAAAAGGCAAAAAAAACAGGAATTCTGGGCTGGGCCTCCGGTTAATAAGTTAGTCCCAAAAATACTATAAAAGTGGAAAATAAAGCCCATTATAGTCCAAAACAGTAGATAAAGTAGCATGGAGCACTCAAAAATTATAGATACATTGGAGACGTATCAAGCATCCCCAAGCTTAATTCCTGCTTGTCCTCAAGAAAAGAATTTTTGATGCGGAGTGATACTTTGGCATAATTTCAATGTAAATCTTCTTAATTGTGATATGAATATTCAGATCCGAAAGATTCAAGACAAAAGTTCATATTGACACAAAAATAATAATACTTCAAGCATACTAATCAAAGCAATCATGTCTTCTCAAAACAGCATGGCAAAAGAAAGTTCATGCCTACAAAATCATAGAGTTAGGCTATGCTTCATTTTCGTCACACAAAGATGTTCCCAACTTTATACCCCCGATGACAAGCCAAGCAATTGTTTCATACTTAAATAATCTCAAACTTTTTCAACCTTCACGCAATACAAGAGCGTGAGCCATGGATATAGCACTATGGGTGGAATAGAATATGATGATGGGGATTGTGTGGAGAAGACAAAAAAGGAGAAAGTCTCACATCAACGAGGCTAATCAATGAGCTATGGAGATGCCCATCGATTGATGTCAATGCAAGGAGTAGGGATTGCCATGCAACGGATGACCTAGAGCTATGAATGCTCAACAAAAGAAAACTAGTGGGTGTGCATCCAACTTGCTTGCTCATGAAGACCTAGGGCATTTTGAGGAAGCCCATCGTAGGAATATACAAGCCAAGTTCTATAATGAAAAATTCCCACTAGTATAAACAAGACAACTTATGAGACTCACTATATGAAAAACATGGTGCTACTTTGAAGCACAATATATGAGACTCACTACATGAAGAACAAGGTGCTACTTTGAAGCACAAGTGTGGAAAAAGAGATAGTAGCATTGCCCTTTTCTTTTCTTTTCTTTTTTTTGGGCCTTTCTCTTTTTTTGGCCTTTCTCTTTTTTTTGGGCCTTTCCTTTTTTTTTATTTTGGCCTTTTTTTGGGCAATGCTCTAATAATGATGATCATCACACTTCTATTGATTACAACATAAGGATTACAACTCAAAACTTAGAACAAGATATGACTCTATATGAATGCCTCCGTGATGTACAGGATGGTGCAATGAATCAAGAGTGACATGTATGGAAAATAATGCATGGTGGCTTTGCCACAAATACGATGTCAACTACAAGATCATGCAATGGCAATATGACAAAAGTAATGCATGTCACGAGGATGGTGGTGGAAGTTGCATGGCAATATATCTCGGAATGGCTATGGAAATGCCATGATAGGTGGGTATGGTGGCTGTTTTGAGGAAGATAATAGGAGGTTTACGTGTGATAGAGCGTATCGTATCACGGGGTTGAAGGAAATATGCCCTAGAGGCAATAATAAAGTTATTATTTATTTCCTCATATCATGATAAATGTTTATTATTCATGCTAGAATTGTATTAACCAGAAACATGATACATGTGTGAATACATAGACAAACATATAGTCACTAGTATGCCTCTACTTGACTAGCTCATTAATCAAAGATGGTTATGTTTCCTAACCATAGACATGTGTTGTCATTTGATTAATGAGATCACATCATTAGGAGAACGATGTGATTGACATGACCCATCCGTTAGCTTAGCACTTGATCGCTTAGTATTCGCTATTGCTTCCTTCATGACTTATACATGTTCCTCGTAACTATGAGGATTGTGTAACTCCGTTTACGGAAGAACACTTTGGGTACTACCAAACGTCACAACGTAATCGGGTGATTATAAAGGAGTACTACAGTGTTTCCGAAGGTACATGTTGAGTTAGCATAATTCGAGATTAGGTTTTGTCACTCCGATTGTCGGAGAGGTATCTCTGGCCCTCTCGGTAATACTCATCACCCAAGCCTTGCAAGCATGTAACTAATGAGTTAGTTATGAGATGACGATTACGGAACGAGTAAAGAGACTTGCCGTAACGAGATTGAACTAGGTATTGGATATCGACGATCAAATCTCGGGCAAGTAACATACCGATGACAAAGGGAATAACGTATGTTGTTATGCGGTTTGACCGATAAAGATCTTCGTAGAATATGTAGGAACCAATATGGGCATCCGGTCCCGCTATTGGTTATTGACCGTAGACGTGTCTCGGTCATGTCTACATTGTTCTCGAACCGTAGGGTCCGCACGCTTAAGGTTTCGATGATGCTTATCTTATGAGTTTATGTATTTTGATGTACGAAGTTTGTTCGAGTCCGGATGTGATCATGGACATGACGAGGAGTCTCGAAATGGTCGAGACATAAAGATTGCTATATTGGACGGATATATTTGGACACCGGAAAGGTTCCGGAGAAGTTTGGAGCTACCGGAGGTTACCGAACCCCGGGAGGTATATGGGCCTTATTGGGCCCATATAGGAAGAAGGGAGAAGGAACAAGGGAGGCGCGCCCAGCCCAATCCGACTGGGGAGGGGGCCGCCCCTTCCTTTCTCCTTCCCCTTCTTCCTATTACTACTACTAGTACTTATTCCTAATACTAGTACTCTTTCCTTCCCTCCAAATAAGATAAGGAAAGGGGGAAACCTACTTGGAGTAGGTTTCCCCCTCCTCTATGGCGCCCCTTGGGCGGCCTCCTCCTCCCTCCCTCCTTTATATACGGGGTAGGGGGCACCCTAGGACACACAAGTTGATCATTGAGATCGTTCCTTAGCCGTGTGCGGTGCCCCCTCCACGATATTACACCTCGGTCATATTGTAGCGGTGCTTAGGCGAAGCCTGCGACAGAGAACATCAAGATCGTCCTGCCACGCCGTCGTCTTGACGGAACTCCCCTCGGCGCCTCTGCTGGATCGGAGATCGAGGGTGCGCCATCGAGCTGTCGCGTGTCAAGAACTCGGAGGTGCCGGAGTAACGGTGCTGGATCGGTTGAACCGGAAGACGTCGACTACTTCCACTACGCCGTGTCAACGCTTCGCTTCGGTCTCACGAGGGTACGTGAGACAACACTCTCCCCTCGTTGCAATGTCATCACCATGATCTTGCGTGTGCGTAGGAAATTTTTTGAAATTACTACGTTCCCCAACAGGGGTTTGGATGCACCGGCGAAGTTTGCACCAACGCTCAAGGTGAGAAAGGGCAATGCACGGTACCGAAGAGGCTAGCAAAGGCGGAAAGGTGAGAGTGCGTATAATCCATGGACTCAACATTAGTCAAAAGAACTCATATACTTATTGCAGAAATTTAGAAGTCATCTAAAATCAAGTACTACGCGCATGCTCCCAGGGGGATAGATTGGTAGGAAAAGACCATCGCTCGTCCCCGACCGCCACTCATAAGGATGCACAAGCCAGGTACACTTCATGTTTCAAATTTGTTACATAACTTTAACCATACGTGCATGCTACGGGACTTGCAAACTTCAACACAAGTATTTCTCAAATTCATAATCACCCAACTAGCACGACTTTGGTATTATCACCTCCATATCTCAAAACAATTATCAAGCATCAAACTTATCTTAGTATTCAACGCACTCAAAAGAAAGTTTCACATATCTTGAATACCAAGTATATTAACATTAAGCAAATTACCATGCTATTAACGACTCTCAAAATAATCTAATTGAAGCATGAGAGATCAATTTCTTTAAAACAAATCCATCACCGTGCTCAAAAAAAATCTAAGTGAAGCACTAGAGCAAAAATTATCACGCTCAAAAGATATAAGTGAAGCACTATGAGCAAAACTATCAAGCTCAAAAGATATAAGTGAAGCACATAGAGTATTCTAACAAATTTCAATTCATGTATGGCTCTCTCAAAAGGTGTGTACAGCAAGGATGATTGTGGTAAACTAACAAGCAAAGACACAAATAATACAAGACGCTCCAAGCAAAACACATATCATGTTGGTGAATAAAAATATAGCTCCAAGTAAATTACCGATGGAAGTGGATTTAAAGAGGGATGCCTTCCGGGGCATCCCCAAGTTTTGACTTTTTGGTGTCCTTGGATTATCTTGGGGGTGCCATGGGCATCCCCAAGCTTAGGCTCTTGCCACTCCTTGTTCCATAATCCATCAAAAGAATTCACCTAAAACTTGAAAACTTCACAACACAAAACTCAACAGAAATCTCGTGAGCTCCGTTAGAGAAAGAAAACAAAAGACTACTTCAAGGTACTGTAATGAACTCATTCTTTATTTATATTGGTGTTAAACCTACTGTATTCCAACTTCTCTATGGATCATAAACTATTTTACTAGCCATAGATTCATCAAAATAAGCAAACAACACACGAAAAACAGAATCTGTCAAAAACAGAACAGTCTGTAGCAATCTGTAACTAACTCAAACTTCTGGAACTTTAAAAATTCTGCCAACATAGGGAGTCCTGGACAATTTTTTTATTGATCAGCAGCAAAAAGAATCAACGCAAAAGTACGTTCCTGTGATTTATCATAACTAAATTCGTGCGTGCAAAGTTTCTGTTTTTCAGCAGAATCAAATCAACTATCATCGTAGGTTATCCTATAGGTCCTATTTGGAACAAACACTAATTAAAACATAAAACCACATCCAAACAGAAGGTAGATGGATTATTTATTACTAGGCAGAAAGGATAAATATTGGGTTATCTCCCAACAAGCGCTTTTCTTTAAAGCCTTTTTAGCTAGGCATTGAGATTTCGATGATGCTCACATGAAAGACAAGAATTGAAGCACAAATAGAGCATCATATAGAATGTGACAAACACATCTAAGTCTAACATACTTCCTATGCATAGGCATATTATAGGCAAACAAATTTGCAAGGCAAGCAAAAACTAGCATATGCAAGGAAGAAGAAGGTGACGATAGCAATCTCAACATGAAGAGAGGTAATTTAGTAACATGAAAACTTCTACAACCACATTTTCCTCTCTCATAATAATTACATGTAGGATCATAAGCAAATTCAACAAAATAGCTATCACATAACATATTCTTAACATGATCCACATGTATGCAAAGTTGTCACTCTTCCAAAATAGTGGGATTATCATTAACTAAAGTCATTATTTCTCCAAGCCCACTTTTATCAAAAATTTCATAAGATTGAATGTTATCCAAATATGTGGGATCTAAAGTTGACTCTGCCAAACCCACTTTCAATATTATTGCAAACAATATTATCAATCTCATATTCATCAGGGGGCATAAATAAATTTTCAAGATCATAAGAAGAATCACCCCAATCATGATCATTGCAACAATTGACATCAAAATAATTTATAATAAAATCATTGCAATCATGCTTTTTATTCAAAGATCTATCATGAGTCACTTCACGGATTTTAGGCAAAACCTTATAAAGATAATCTAGTGCATCCAAATCACTAGGAATTGGTTCATCATAATTGGATCTCTTAAAAAGATTGGCAAGCAGATCAGGATCCATAGATATTGGCTTCTTTGTTTAGGAATAAATAAGCATCTAATCCAACCAAACGAGGGCAAGCAAAAGAGAGGAGGAGATTGGGAAAGAGAGGGCGAATAAAACGGCAAGGGTGAAGTGGGGGAGAGGAAAACGAGGGGCAAATGGCAAATAATGTAATGCGAGAGATAGGGATTGTGATGGGTACTTGGTATGTTGACTTTTGTGTAAGCCTCCTCGACAACGGCACCAGAAATCCTTCTTGCTACGTCTCGAGCTTGCGTTGGTTTTCCCCGAAGACGAGAGGATGATGCAGCATAGTAGCGTAAGTATTTCCCTCAGTTTTTGAGAACCAAGGTATCAATCCAGTAGGAGGTCACGCGCAAGTCCCTCGTACCTGCACAACACGATAGCAACTCGCAACCAACACTTAGGGGTTGTCAATCCCTTCACGGTCACTTACGAGAGTGAGATCTGATAGAGATAATATTTTTGGTATTTTTGATAGATAGATGCGAAGTAATAAGTAAAGGCAAAGTAAAAAACAAAGCAAGTAAATAAAGTGATATAGATTGATATGATGAGAATAGACCCGGGGGCCATAGGTTTCACTAGTGGCTTCTCTCAAGAGCATAAGTATTCTACGGTGGGTGAACAAATTCTTGTTGAGCAATTGATGAAATTGAGCATAGTTATGAGTATATCTAGGCAATGATCATGTATATAGGCATCACATCCGTGACAAGTAGATCGAAACGATTCTGCATCTACTACTATTACTCCACTCATCGACCGCTATCCAGCATGCATCTAGAGTATTAAGTTAAAAACAGAGTAACGCCTTAAGCAAGATGACATGATGTAGAGGAATAAATTCATGCAATATGGTAAATACCCCATCTTGTTATCCTCGATGGCAACAATACAATACGTGCCTTGCAACTCTTTCTGTCACTGAGTAAGGACACCGCAAGATTGAACCCAAAGCCATGCCCTTCTCCCATTGCAAGAATTGCCAATCTAGTTGGCCAAACCAAACGGATAATTCGAAGAGACTTGCAAAGATAACTCAATCATACATAAAAGAATTCAGAGAAGAATCAAATATTTTCCATAGATAATACTGGATCATAAACCCACGATTCATCAGTCTCAACAAACACACCGCAAAAAGAAGATTACATCGAATAGATCTCCACAAGAGAGGGGGAGAACATTGTATTGAGATCCAAAAAGAGAGAAGAAGCCATCTAGCTACTAGCTATGGACCCGAAGGTCTGAAGTAAACTACTCACACTTCATCGGAGGGCTATGGTGATGATGTAGAAGCCCTCCGTGGTGGATGCCCCCTCGTGAGCTCGGAACAGGCCCCAAGATGGGATCTCGTGGATCTGAAGGTTGCGGTGGTGGAATTAGGTTTTGGCTCTGTTCGATCATACGAGGATACGTGGTATATATAGGAGGAAGGAGTGCGTCGGTGGAGCTCAGGGGCCCACGAGGGAGGCGCGCCCAGGGCGCGCCCACCCCTCGTGACCTCCTCGGAAGCTTCTTGGAGTAGGGTCCAAGTCTCTGGATCACGTTCGGATGGAAAATCACGATCCCGAAGGTTTCATCCCGTTTGGGCTCCGTTTGATATTCTGTTTCTTCGAAATACTGAAAAAGGCAAAAAACAGCAATTCTGGGCTGGGCCTCCGGTTAATAAGTTAGTCCCAAAAATAATATAAAAGTGGAAAATAAAGCCCATTATAGTCCAAAACAGTAGATAAAGTAGCATGGAGCAATCAAAAATTATAGATACGTTGGAGACGTATCAGCCAACTGTCGTGGTACTAAGCCTGACAGTAGAATAGGGGGGTAGGAATGGAGAGGCAAGATCCTAGCTATAGAGTAGTTGTATACGCAAGGGATTTACGAGTTCAGGCCCTTCTCGGAGGAAGTAACAGCCCTATGTCTCGGAGCCTGGATGTAACGCCCCGGACACACCCGCCGGTGGTCGTTACTCCTGGCGGGATCTAGACTGGCCGCACAGATCAATACTAGTCTTTTCTGCGCACTTTGTCCTCACTGTGCGCGCAAGAAGGAATTTTATTTTCCGGAGCCCATCTGAAACTACTCCAAGCTAAGCACGCTTAACTTTGGAGTAGTCTCAGAATGGGATCCCGATCGAAGTTGCTCCTTATTTTGAGTGAGGACAAAGTGTGCGTAAAAGACTAGTATTGATCTGAAGTGGGCCAAATGATCTCGCCAGAGTAACGACCACCGAATGCTGGTGTGTCCGGCGTTAAAGTTGGTATCGAGCGACCCTCGCGGTTACACGGATGGTTGCGGACAGGTGCGCGGTCATGTTGTTCATGACGTTTGTGACCCGTCGTGGCACACGGCATGGCACATGTACGGACTGGATGCATGAGCGGTTGTGCCAAGAGGGAACGTTCCTGTGGCCCGACGAGGACGTCGGTTCCTCTGAGTGTGGGTGTATGTGATATCCTGGCTTATTAGGGATGATAGACTACTCATATCAATAAGGAATTCCTTCTTTTCCGGGAGCCCATTCGGACAGAACTCCAAAGTTAAGCGTGCTCAGCTTGGAGTAGTCTCAGGATGGGTGACCGACCGGGAAGTTGCTCCCGGGTGCGCATGAGTGAGGACAAAGTGTGCGAAAAAGACTAGTATTGATCTGTGGGGCGGCCTAGATCCCGCCAGAGTAACGCGACCACCGGCGGGTGTGTCCGGGCGTTACTAATCGAGGCGATCGACTAGATTATATGCGTATGAGTTACTGAGGATGCGAACCCTTTACACCGAGGAGGGGTGGCTTATATAGTGTCGCTGGACCCTCCGCCCCTCGATTATCTGAGGTTTAAAGTACATAAAGGCCTAGCGTTCTCGGTAATGCCCTACATAAAGTGCTATCATGGCCATAAAGACTACTTAATAATAGACCGTTTGGGTGCAGAGTGACCCTAGATCTCCGGTGGTCGAGTGAGTCTTCATGGTCGAGTGTCTTGAGTCCGTCGAGTGGAATCCTTCCGTGTCGATCGAAGGTAGTTTCTTCTAGAGATGTCCTTGGGAGGGTATCTTGGATGATCCATGACCCTACCCTAGGTACATGGCTTCATCACCAACAACAAGATCACACTCATCAGCCACTGATCCAATTGAGCCTGACTGGTTTCCCTCAGATGATGAGGATGAAAATCTTGATTTTTTGGACTCGGGGGATGATGATGGCAATGAGCCTATGTCTTTTATTATTCCCTCAGGATGGGTGACCGACCGGGAAGTTGCTCCCGGGTGCGCATGAGTGAGGACAAAGTGTGCAGAAAAGACTAGTATTGATCTGTGGGGCCAGTCTAGATCCCGCCAGGAGCAACGACCACCGGCGGGTGTGTCCGGGGCGTTACACTGGAGGCGATCGACTAGATTATATGCGTATGAGTTACAGGGATGCGAACCCTTTACACTGAGGAGGGGGGTGGCTTATATAGTGTCTGCCAGACCCCTCCGGCCCTCAGTTATGCAGGGTTTAAAGTACATAAAGGCCTAGCGTTACTGGTAATGCCCTACATAAAGTGCTATCATGGCCATAAAGACTACTTAATAATAGACCGTTTGGGTGCAGAGTGACCCTAGATCTCCTGGTGGTCGAGTGAGTCTTCATGGTCGAGTGTCTTCGAGTCCGTCGAGTGGAATCCTTCCAGGTCGACTGAAAGGTAGTTTCTTCTAGAGATGTCCTTGGGGAGGGTATCTTGGACAGATCCATGACCCTACCCTAGGTACATGGCTTCATCACCAACAACAAGATCACACTCATCAGCCACTGATCCAATTGAGCCTGACTGGTTTCCCTCAGATGATGAGGATGAAAATCTTGATTTTTTGGACTCGGGGGATGATGATGGCAATGAGCCTATGTCTTTTATTATTCCCTCAGGAAGGAAAACAAGAGCAGAGAAGACAAAGCCAAGAAAATGGTATGATGAAAGCAGACTCAATCCAGAGCAGCAATTTTGTTTGAAGCTATGTTTCAAAGATGTGTACCAATTTAGGAGTGCTCTACTTAACTTTCACATCAAGCGGCTTTGGTCTTTCAGATATCACAGGAACTGCAAAGACATGGTCAATGCTTGGTGTGACCACAAGGACAAAGGATGTCCTTTTCATATTGTTGCTTCTCAGATCAAGAATGAGCAAACATTTTGTATAAAGAAGTTTAGAGCAGAACACACTTGTCCAACTAGTGACAAAAATAGTAAAGTGAGCTGAAAGTGGCTAGGATACACTATCTTAGAGACAATTAGATCAGACCCAAACACAACTGTGCCAGCATTGGTAGACAAGGCAAAGATGAAATTTGGAATTGAAGTTCCAAAGATGATGGCATGGAGAGCAAAAAAGGCAACAAAGGAAATTGTCCTAGGAGATCATAAGAAGCAGTACCATAGGTTGTCTGATTACATTGAAACTGTTAAATTATGCAATCCAGGATCTTGATGCATTGTGACAACTGTCTCTCCAAAAAGCACAAATGAAAACCCACATCCAGGTCCAAGATTTCATGGTGTTTTCTTTTGTCTCAATGCACCTAGGGAGGGTTTTCTAAATGGATGTAGGCATTTCATTGGTTTGGGCGGATGCTTCATAAAGCTTACATCTGGAGCACAAATCCTAGCAACTACTGGTAGGGATGCTAACAACAACATGTATTCTATTGCTTTTGGAATTGTGGGAGTGGAAGACACACCCAGTTGGAGTTTGTTTCTCACCCAACCTAAGTATGCTCTGGGAGGCACAGAAGAGGGAAAGTTTGACAAATACACCATCATGTCAGATAGGCAGAAGGTCGGTGATCTCTATTCTCTTTGTCGTGTTTCTTCATTTGTTTAAACTTAAGAATGAAAGAGTTGTTTATTTTTGATTGTTTATTAGTGATTGTTTCAACTTAAGATTGAAACCTAGTTACTTTATTTTGTATTGATTTGCAAAGTAGTAACATTTAGGTGTATGTGAAATCAGGGCCTGCTAAATGCTATCAATGTTGTATTTCCAAACTGCCCATAAAGATTTTGTTTAAGGCACATTTATACAAATTTTCAAAGAACTGGATTTAGAGGTGAAGATCCGAAAAAAAATGCATGGACAGTGCTAGTTATTCCTACACAAAGCATGGTTTTGATGTAGCCATGTCCAATTTGAAGAATGAGTGTGAGGATGCCTAGAGGCTTGATCTCGAGTTGAGGAAGAATAGAAACATGGTACATATTTTGTCATCATTGTATCTGATTTTGCCTATGTAGATTTTAATGTTTCTTTGTTTTTAAAGCTGTAGGAAAAGAGAAGGCAAAAGGCAGAAGTTGGTATTCCACCTGATGCTACTGCTGCTCCTAGGGCACCAAGAGCTGCTCCTAGTGTAGCAACTGCTGCTCCTAGGGCACCAAGAGCTGCTCCTAGGGCTGCTTTCTCAGCACCAAGGCCAGCACCTAGGCCTCCAGGTGGATACGGGACTTCTTCTGCAGCTGGTACTTCTACATCTACATCTATTGTTGTTGCTGCTAAAAAACTGAGATCTGTGAGAGGTGGAAGAGTTGGTGGAGCATCAAATGCTGCAACAGGTGCAAGGAAGAAACCACAGAAATATGCAAGACTGAAGAGCTACTTCACAACAAGTGGAAATGTGTGGTCTTTGATGTCTTGAAGTGGTTGAAACTTTTGGGGCTGGAACCCATGTATCTGTCCCGAGAACCATGCATGTGTGATGATTTGAGTCCTTTGAACCTGTGTTTGAATTTGAGTCATGTGAACCTGTGTGTTTGAATTTCAGTCCTATGAACCTATGTGGTATTTAAGTCCTGTGAACCTATGTGGTATTTAAGTAATGTGAACCTATGTTATGTTGCCTGAGTGTTGTCATTTGTGATCAACCCTTCATGTTGTTGTGCTTATTTTGAATTAAGACATTTGGGTACAAAATAGGAGTTATGTTGATGTATTAGAATATATTGTGGGTTTTTGGGTCAAACCTAAATGTTGTTATCGACCCCTCGATGACCACCAAAACTACCCTACCCTAGAATAGGGGCCATCGACCCCTCGATGACAACCAAAACTATCCTACCCTAGAATAGGGGTCATCGACCCCTCGATGACAACCAAAACTACCCTACCCTAGAATAGGGGCCATCGACCCCTGGAGGACAACCAAAACTACCCTACCCTAGAATAGGGGCCATCGACCCCTCGAGGACAACCAAAACTAACCTACCCTAGAATAGGGGTCATCGACCCCTCGATGACAACCAAAACTACCCTACCCTATAATAGGGGCCATCGACCCCTCGATGACAACCAAAACTACCCTACCCTATAATAGGGGCCATCGGCCCCTCGATGACAACCAAAACTACCCTACCCTAGAATAGGTGTCATCGACCCCTCGATGACAACCAAAACTATGCTACTCTAGAATAGGGGTCATCGACCCCTCGACGACAACCAAAAGCACCTACTCCCTAAACAAAAAATACCAGCTGAAATTATATTCAACACAAATGTGGCAGAAATAAGGCAAATTAATAGATAAAGTGGAATAAATCAAACAATAGTAAGGAACATTAATAGCATTATCCAGTAACACAATTTAATCCAGCTCAAATTCAGTACAACTACAACAACATTGTCTTGCACTTCTAGTGCCACAAATAGCAGATAAAACTACAACAACATTGTCTTGCACTTTTAGTGCCACAAATAGCATATACAACTACAACAACATTGAATCATTCATCAACTATCTCTTTGATCTTCTTGATCTTCCCCTTGGTGGCCTCCTTCTCTTTGAACAGATCACCTATAGTGTACTCCAGGTGCCTTTTCTCTTGCTTCCACTTCTCCTTCTCCTCCAACAACATGGCCCTCTCCTGCTTGATCTTGTCCATCTCCTGCACAAGCTTTACCTTCTCTTCCTTCTCTTGGTCTCTCTCTTTCTCTGCTTTTGCCCTTAGCACTTGATGAGTGTTGGTGTCTGACTTGTCAGCCAAGTTCTTTTTCTCAATCTGTTCCTTTAGTTCACTTATAACTAACCTTGCATTGCCTAACTGGGTAATTGCATCCTCCTTGTCAGCCACCATTTTGGCAAAGTCAAATTTAAAAAATCTCAGGTCATTTTCCATCTTCCTCTTCTCTTCCACTACCTTTAATACTTCGTCAGCATTAAATACATCCTATCTCAACCTATTGGTCATCTCCTCCTCATACATAGTCTAGATGCTATTTGAAGCTTGCTTCTATTGGACTGGCCACTCAGACTCAATCCACTCCACAAAATTGCACTTGGGTACATCCTATGAATGTGTGAAGAAAGGAAATAAATTAAACCACTTTGTCATGTCTCAACCATTAATTAGTCATGTTTCTACTACTACATTGCATACTACTGGATAGCTAATATACAGCTAAAATGGTTTTAAAAAATAAATATGGCCAGGGCCTTATACTTGTATATCAAAACTAATGGCCAGAACATAAAAAAAATTGGAAACTATGCAACTCATGCATTTTGTACTACTGTTATATAAAGATTTATGGCCAGAGCTTTATACTTTAAACAACCTAATTTCACACTTATTCTATCAGTCAACTGAACAGGTAATGAATTCACATGTTTCACAAAATCACTTCAACACTTTAAGAACTAATTGAACTAGTAGGAAAATCACCTTTTTCCACACCCCAGGAACCTCCTACCGTTATCAGTGGATTCAAAGGCCACAAACTTCTCACAGGGGGCTCGATGCTTACAACGTGCAGGATGATTCAGAGCAATGCCTCTCCGTTCCGTGCACTCCATGGCGGCAGGTACCTAAGCATAGGGGAAATGAATTCAATTGCTATCGGGAAGAAATTCCCCTTTCTCCCTAACCCTAACCCTAACCCTAGATGCACATGAGCAGAATCTTACCTAGCTCACATCGTTAGAGGACGAGGATGAGTTGGAACAATCAGACCAAGAAACCATTTCTCCCCTCCCGTGGCGGTGCGAAGCTGCTCGCGATGGCCGATGGCGGCGGCGGGAGGTGCGGCGCGAGAAGGGAACGAGCAGGGCAGAGAAGAGAGCGGTTGGGGAGTAATGCCCTAACGCGTGCGCGCTCGTCTTAACGAGCGGTCCTAACGGTTGTTTCAGTTGTGCCATTTGCCCCTTGCCACGTGGCTCCGACAGGTGGGCCCGATACATCAGATTTTCAATCAGTTGCGGGTCACAGTTCGTTTAGTGCTTTTTGTTACTCCCTTGCCGCGGAAGTGGTGGTTTTTTGAAATTTTTGGCAAAAATGGTGATTTCGCAGTATCCTTGCCACAAATGTGGTGGCTTTCGGCAATTTACTCACTTTTTGAGTTGAAGGATGCCTTATAACCATCTTGAAAGAGCTCCCATCTGATGAATCACAACATAACATAGGTCAGTGTCCACTCACTGATTCGCGGGTTGTTTCAATGGGTCCATTAAAATCACGTCCGTCTTGGTTGAAAGGACTCCGATCCCTAAGGTCCATAGAAAGGGAAATTTGTGGTGCACTGTGGCCAGCGGCGTCGCTTGGAGCTAGGATGTAAGTGGGTGGCCTGGCCCGTTTGTAGAAAGCTAGTGGCACCGACCGCGGGTATGCATGGCATCAATTTAACCCTTTGTTTCCCATCTATTAACGGTGTGATACATCGAGCGCTGCTTGGTGTGTCATGAGTTGACTACTAGATCATCGATGGCGCGCGTTGCCGCGCCCGTCTATTTTTCAGTATAATGGCGGGAAATTTGACAAATATGTGATGGCATGGAATGTGGATGTTAAATATGAAATAAGTTACATAGAATTTAAGGACAATGAACTTAAAATTTTGGATTAGCATAACAGAGCACCATAGTGTAATCTGTGTACTGTAGTTGTAAAATCAGTTTCTAAAATCTGATTCCAACCTGCTAGGAGGTTTAGCTACAACATCATATTGTATGGTAAAAAAGACAACTATAAAGACGTCGTACAATCAGCGTTAAATAATCTCCCTTAGCACTGAAATCGGAAACACACACATCAACTTGTCTTGTTCTTGATTTTACTGCATTGACAGTTTATCAATGGATTGATAGATAGATAGATAGATATATGTAATCAAAGGGATCATGACATTACTTCACGATATCTGGGAAGGTCATTCTTAACCATCTTGAGAAATGTTAGATTAACCTTCACTATTTTATGATAAAAACTTCAGGGCATAATCTCAATTAGATCAGTATGGGTCTTTTTTATCATCATGTACTTTGCATAATCTGTCCAACTAAATACTCCCACCGTCCCAAAATAAGTGACTCAACTTTGCATAATATTTGGACAGTACAAAGTTAATACAAAGTTGAGTCACTTGTTTTGGAACGGAGGGAGTACTAAATTTATGTGACCTTGTAAAATTAGAAGGGATATTATTGATAATGTTATTTAACAAAAAATAAGAGACATAATTAGGCTAATAACATGAATAGTGAAAAAAAAGGTGATCCACCAAAAGGTATTGATTTTACTTTATAACTTGAACACCACATAGGAAACTTCTGACATAAGTTTCTAAACCACCTAAAAATGATTGCTTTTGTAGCACTTCCATAATAATACTTCATGTCTGCATTCATGTTTAACTTCAGGAGATCGGTCTAAAAGGAATATTATGAAATCATAATGCACTATGCATCATCACAGCAGAAGGAGGATGCCTGTAGCCCAATAACATTTATGTTATTTGCCTGGTCATTAAGGACAGTAGAACTGTGCACAACTTTATAGTTGAATCTAATACTTCTATAACCTATATGACCAAGCAAAAATGCAGGGTAGTAATACACTTACGACTCTAAGATCTGAATCTAGCACCATTTACACAAATTCAATATTTAAATGTCTAGAAATTATGAGCTCGAGAAATTTCTGGCTAACAATACACTGATATGATGGCATCTATTTTATTGTCAAAAGTAGCAATTTCCCCTACCGGAGCAGCTTTTGCAAGGTATAATCAGATTCTCCATCTCTTAAGTCAAATGCATGTCTCATATATTCCCGAATTCAACTGTCCAAATATTAAGAAGCGAACAACTCCGGCAGCTCTTGAGCCAACACATTGTACCTGAAATATAAATGGTATGGTAAGTTGATATGAACATCCGTTACATCAATGGACTATGGAGGTTAATGGCATATGCTGTACTGAGTCCATGATATACTCCTCGGCTCTTCACACATTATAGAGAAGAAAGACCGTTGAGCACAATGGTTCCTCTTGTGCATTGCATCAAACACATGACATGTACACTGTCAAAGAAATCAAATTCTGAATAGCTTGAAGAAACACGGGGCACAAAAACTTAATTGAGAAGATAATTTGCTTGAGCAAAGCCAGCCACCGCGCGCCATGGCTGCCGTTGCCCCGCTTGTCGGACAATCAGTGCACGGAGCACCACTGAAAAATTCACCATCCAAATATTTATGTTACTGACCTTTATTTTGCAGGAAAATATTCCAGACCTTATTTCTGCGAAACGAATAACTAAGCATACTTTGTATGCTTTGAACATTGTTTAAATAAGTAGAGAGGGAATCGTACCATATAAGTTGATTTCAGTAGGCTTCCCACTGCTGGCCACCACTGTCGATACAAGATGTAAGATCGAGTATAACAGCACAACCTTCCCTTCCTCCTTGGCTTCACCTCCAAGCCGCTAACAGAAGCTCAAATCATTGCGCTTTCATAACAATGAACGGCGATGTGGTGCAGGAGGCCTGCGCCGTGCTGCTGGAGTGCGTGCTAGGGCTTCGACTGCCTGGCCGTCAGGAAACATAGAAATTAGTCATGAAAAAAGCAAGATGGAGATTAGGCAACCAGGTAGAGGTTACCCTGCATCACGAAGAGGTACTTCCCTGCCCTGGCGACTGACGACTGCCCTGCCACCAGCCCACCACCAGCGACGGCAAAGACCCTGGCGCAGGGACCGATCACGAGGACCCAGCTGATCCTTCATCATCGCACCGTCGTCAGCATACAGCCGCCACAACCTCCATCCGTCCCCCGTCCGCGATCTTAGCCGCGAGGCGCGGCCAACGACCTCCATTATCGCCCTCGTCCCGCGCCCACCGGTTGAATGGACCGCCCCCCAAATGCTAGGTTCTAAAGATCGACTCGCGACCCGCATCCCACATTGGATACCCTCGATCGATTGCTGCTGGATCCTCTCGATCCAGTGGTACTGGATACCCTCGCGCCCGGCGCTTATAGCCTGGATCCACTGGTGCCTCGCCTTGATCCATACGATGGCCACCCACATCGAAGCCGCGCCGGCCGCATCCAGCGCCGCCATCCCCTCTCTATAGAACGATCCTTGGAGACGGAGCGGTACTCTTTTTTTTATTGAGAAAAGGAGATGGAGCCGCACTCGCTGTGAGCTCCCCGTTCGTTGCGTTGGGCCCAAGGAGGGAAAACGGGCCGGATGCAGCCCAATTAACAAAAGGGGTCAGAAAAAGCTACGGGAGCAGCTGCCCTTGCGACATTTAGCCCACTTCGCGATTAAGGTACAGCTGACTGAAGATCCAACGGTAAAGAATGCCAAGTTAATGAAATCCAACGGCCAGAAACGCCTAATTACTGAGAGGGCAGGGAAAGTGCGCAGTTTTAATGTATCTAAATGTGGTCGATAAAATTTTTGTGTTTCTTCTAAAATACTGACCATATGTGACTCTTTTTTGCAAAAACCATATGTGACTAACATTGTCTTTTCCGGAAATGGATCCTCCAACATCCTGAAGGAATGTCACGAAGGTACAGTAACATGTGTATGTAAAACGAAGAAGAGATGTCACGGGCTACAGTGAAATACTGTAGCAATCACTATGCGGATTTACTGTAGCATGTACAAAAAAATCAAAAAAATAATTTTATTGCACCATAATTTTGTTTGTACGTAATTTTTTATAAATGTATACAGTAGATTTGTAATTTGCAAATTAATTTTAATCATTTTAGGCTTAACCATATGGCTGTAAAGAAGGGATGTCACGGTTACTATAGCTTATGTGACATCCCTTCATGATGTTAGAGGATCTGCTTGACCTCATTTATAAATCGCTCCTCCAATAAAATTCAGTGACAGCATGAAAAGAACATTGAGCCTAGGATAACTAAAGCATCCAGCCCAGTGACCCATGATGATACAGCCAATAAAAGTTGAAGCGCACGAACGAAAAACTCCGCGGCGAAGCGCGGGACAGCTTTGAGTTCAGTTTATCTCCAGCAATGCACTGAAAACAACAGATGCAATTTTATATTCCGTAATACGTATGATCTTAACAGGCTCTTGCTATGGACTAATATCAGGGCAACTCAAGCTTGGGCAGGTCTAATCAACCGTCCAGGCCCCGTGCGCATCCAAATCAGTCGGCCATAACAAAATCATTAAACCCATAACCAATTTTCGCATACAGCTAGCTAGGGCCGGCTAATCAAGTGCAGTGATGTGCGCGCGAATGTGCGATACACTGTACTGGCACATATACGTGCCCACGTGTAACCCTGCTGTCGCTAAATCGCATCATCAACATCATACTAATATAATATCCCAACGAACAAGATACGCTTGATTAGCTAAACTTAATACTCCCGGGCCGGACTGGTTAAGTACTGTACGTTCAACAGCGCACGACTGATGGGAAAGTGCCATAAGGGCAGTTGGTTGTGAGCGTGCTGAACCGTATCGATCGTAACCAGGAAAGTGCGTGTACGTGTATGACTACGCGGTCGTACGCGTCAAGAGGGCTACTGGTGTGGGGTAGCCAAGCCAGCCAATTCATGTGGCCAATCAAGCGAGAAAATGACCGAGAAGCCAGTCTCCTGGAGACTGCGCGTACTGTAGTAGGAGTGGGAGTGGGAGTAGCTCAGCTGATCAGCTCCCCATCGACCATCCATGATCATCCGCGTCAGGCAATTATACCGCGAATTTAGATGCTACGGCGACATCTTGTCGGTTACAGAGAACGGGGACGTGTACATGTATGCATGTACTCCCTCTGTAAACTAATATAAGAGCGTTTAGATCACTAAAGTAGTAATCTAAACACTCTTATATTAGTTTACGGAGGGAGTATGTCATATCGGGGAGACCGTTACTCCTGCAGGGCGACGTCCAACCGATCGACTGTGAGTTGCATACGGGGTCCACTGTCAGTTGATAACTGTGTTGTAACTTTCGGAATTGATGGAAGATCGATAGTTGCTACAAGTCTCACGGAGGCCCTCATATAGAGATAGGGTTTACATGTTGTGTTTATAGAGATAAATGTACTTGTTTCTAGCCTTTAAGCAATTACCAAAAAAAACCTGCACAAACGCTGAAATCTCCGAAAACCGAAGGCTAAAAACAGGTGTCAAGATTCAGGAATCACGTAAATACAGTATTCACTGTCCAGCACATTGAGGGAAGGTTAGTATATGGGTACTGTGTTCAAAATGTCTAAACTCATTATTAGTATTTGTAACGCTTCGTTGAAAAGAAATATTTTTGTCATAAAAATAAGTAATTACCCACATTTTGTAAAAGAAAAAAATATTTAAGGGAAGAAAATATAAATACATGACTTTTCTTCGAACACCTTATAATCAAAGACGCTCATGTACACTCATCCGTATGAATGCAGCACGCACACCCTACCTTTGTGACCACCTCTGATGGACTGGACCGACATAATTTCTTGAGATTGACGACGTCACCACAGACACTTCTTAGTCGACGGGAACGTCTTCTCCCAAAGAACGTACATCACCGAAAAGCCTGAAATAAATCAGAAATGCGACCACCAATGCTAAGTCTAGGAGTTGATCCCTGGTGGGCTGGTTTCGCTACAAGGAACCTAACAATCTGAGCTAGGCTCAGTTCGCATAAATACATGACTTATGTTCTCTCTTTCTACGGGCCAACCACTTGTCTTATCCATGAGTTGCAGTCTTTCATATATTTTTATGATCTGAAAGCAATGGACCAAATTTAACTTGGATTTGGGCCATTTCTTTCAGTAGATAAATAGAATTAATTAGAATACATGCCATATCTGCCCAAACAATACATGATCCATGTTCATATATGTTTTGTGTCACTAGAACCAACTCTTCGAATTCCACTCAAATAAGCATGGATCTCTAAGCTTTCACTACACAAGATGCACTTGTAAGAAATTAGCAGAATCGTCCTTAGATATATATGCAACATGACTAGTGATGGAACAAGGCTCCAAGGAAAAAGACGTGCATTTGATACTTTACAATATTTACTAGAGTATATTTTATAGTTATGTGGAGCTACGTTGTGTTTGAATTATGTCAAGCAAATATCAATTAAAGAACAATTCCAGTAACTTTGCGTTGGGGCGTGCACAATTTGGTTTAGCGCAGGTTAATACAATTATTAATCCACATTTATATGTCTTTGTCTTTCAATTCTTTAGCTTATATTTGTTTTAATCTACTTGTGGATAAAGCAACTATGTGCTAGATACTACTCCCGCCAATTTGAAATAAGTGTCGCAGTCTTGAACTGGGTTTAGTTCAAAACTACGACACGTACTATGGATCAGTGGTAGTACTAGATTCTAATTTACACGTTGAGGATAGCTGCTAGATGTATCTAACAAGGATGATGAGTGATTTAAACTTTCGTGTGTAATATAGATAGAGGTTACTAGGCTAACATCACAAAAGGCACGCTCCCTCCTTGCGCTCTCTCAAGGCCGCATTTCTCGACGAACTCACCTCCATTGCGCAACCAGATGACACACCCTGGCTCATCGCGGGCGACTTCAACCTTATCCGTTTCCCCTCTGAGAAAAACAACCCCGCCTTTCACTCCGCCGAGGCCAACGCTTTCAATCAAACTCTCGATACCCTAGCTCTCATCGAATTGCCCCTGCTCGATCGCCGGTTCACGTGGTCCAACAACCGTGCCTCACCCACCTTAGAACGACTGGATCGCGTCTTTTTTAACCTTGCTTGGGCAGATACGTTTCCCAACACTTCCCTCTCCTCTCGGTCCCGCTTTACGTCTGATCATGTCCCGCTCCTCATCCACGTTACCACCTCCATCCCTAAGTCCAACTTCTTCAAATTCGAAGCGGCTTGGGCCAGCTCCCGCCAATGCAAAAACATTGTTGCGCAAACTTGGTCATCTTAGCCCACGTCACCATACAATGCTACTGCCTCCCTCGTATCTGCCCTAAAGAACTCTCGTGCCCGTATTTAGGCTCAGGGCGCGTTCAGATCCCTACTCAGCCATGAGGCTCGCTGCCATGCTGCTATCACCGCCCTTGACCTAGCTGAAGAGACTAGAGCCTTGTCCCACCTAGAGTCCCTTACCCGCAATATCATCATCACTTTGCTCAAGAGTGTCCTTCGTGACAAAATGACTTACTGGCGCTGGCGTGCTAAGGTCTCGCGCGCTATCCACGGAGGCGAAAACACCAAATTCTTCCACATTTCGCATCCCATCGTCTCACGTAAGAACAATATCTTCACGCCACGCAAGACGGCTCCGATTTCTCTGCAAGACCACCGTAAAGCGTAAATCCTCGTAGATTTCTTTGTCTCCCTAATTGGAACCCCAGGGCCTACGTCTTGGTTCTTCGACCTAAACTCTATTTACCCCCAAATGGTTCCTGGACTACATGCCTTGGATGCTCCCTTCTCAGCCGAAGAAATTCAACAGGCGTTCTTCTCCATGAACCCCCAAGCCAGCCCCGGCCCGGATGGCTTTGGACCTACTTTCTACAGATCGTTCTGGCCACTAGTAAAACACCTGGTTATGTCCTTTTCTCACACTTCCACCAAGGCACACGACATCGAGTGCCTAAACCGAGCCCACATCGCCTCATCCCTAAGAAAGATGCCCCGACCTCCCCGGACGCCTTTCGACCCATCTCACTACAAAATTGCCCGATCAAAGCTGTGGCTAAGGTTCTCACCACTCGACTAAAACCCTTCATCCCTATGCTAGTGCATGGCAATCAAACAGGCTTCATTTCTGGTAGAAACATCGCCGAAAACTTTGTCTTCGCAGCTGATCTCATTACCACCTGCCACTCTCGAAAAAAACCTACCATGGTAATCAAGTTAGACTTCCGAAAAGCTTTTGATTCAGTCGCATGGCCTGCGTTACAAAAAATCTTGGCAGTACGGGGCTTCTCTTCCACCTTCTGTCTATGGATTCAAAACATCCTCCACACTGGCAAAACGGCCGTTCTTCTCAACGGGGTTCCGGGCAACTGGATCCAATGCAAAAAAGGCTTGCGGCAGGGCGACCCTGTCTCCCCCTACCTCTTTCTCATCGTTGCTGACCTCCTTCAGCAACTCATCATCCAACAAACTGACCCCGCTCTACACCACCCCATCTTCTCCCATCTACCCCCCACTGTCCTCCAATACGCCGATGACACGCTCATTGTAGCCGCCGCCTCTCCGGTGGCTGCCTCCTCCCTAAAAGCCATCCTCACGGCCTTCTCTCTTGCCACCGGCCTCACCATCAACTTCGATAAGACTACCCTAGCGACCCTACACACCGACGACTCCATGTCTAATAACATCGCCCTTGCTCTGGGATGCTCTTGCGCATCCTTCCCACAAACTTATCTAGGTCTTCCTCTCGCCCCCACTAGACACCTCTCTAATACCTTCAGTCCTCTTCTGGAACGTGCCAGGAAACTTCTCTCGGGCTGGTGGGCTAGATTCTTGATAAAGGTGATCGGCTTACTCTTGTTTCCTCCGTCCTAGATTCAATCCTTGTTTACTTTATGTCTGTCTTCCGCATCCCTAAGAAAACTATCAAAACTCTGGACTCGCTGCGTAGAGCTTTTTTTTGGGCTGGGGAGGACGCTTGCTCAGGTGCCCAATGTCTTATTGCTTGGAAAAATGTTTGTGTTCCAAAAAAATATGGTGGTTTAGGGCTCAAAACCTACATGTCTGAAACAACTGCCTCCTCATGAAATTTGCGGCAAAAGCCCTTTCCAACGCCCAAGCCCCTTGGTTAGAATGGCTAGATCTTCAGCACCCTAATGCTCTAGTCTCCACAACCCCGCAAGCCTCTTTCCTTTGCCACACCATTTCACAACAGCTCGCCCCCTCCAAAATATAACCTTTGTGTTGACAAACAGCGGCTCACACACCTACTTTTGGCTAGATACTGCTCACCCTCAACCCCTAGCCACCACCTTCCCCAACTTATTCTCCCACTCCACTCTTCACCTGGTAAAAGTGGCTAACATTTTGCATTTCGGTATTCAAGCTAACCTCCGTGAACTGTCTCTCCTCGGTAGCAGAGCAAGAACTTGTCTCGCTTGTGGCTGTTTTGCAGATTTCATGCCCTCGGTTGAGGAAGACCAACGGTTCCTTCGTCATGGCATTACCTTCTCCACCAAGCATGCATACGTCGCTTTTATGGAACAACTGCACCAGGACCTTCATGCTCCGCTTATTTGGTCTCCTAAGATACCTCGTAAGCTCAAAGTATTCGCTATTGCTCTTCAAAGATCGCCTCAATACCGGTGCAACTCGCACATAAACATATAATCGACTCGATATATGTCCTCGGCGCAAAGCTCGCGGAAGACTCCAACCACTGCTCATATCTTGCCCCCTCGCAAGCAGGATATGGCAACGTCTGGGTTTTTTACCTCAGTCTGACGACATCACAGTGCTATGGGATGTTGATATCCCACCCCACCTCCCCTCCTCCGCCTGGCCTTCAATCCTTTTGGCTCTGCTCTGGATGATCTGGACTGCTCGCAATGACATGGTATTTAGAATGATTGATCAACGTTCTGTAATAACCATTAGAAACCTTATTGCCGCTCTTGACTTATGGTCTCATCGTCTTGTGCTTCCACAAGACAAGGAGGACGTCTTCTCGTGGCGCTCCTACCTTTCTGCACGCTGTGTCGTGCCTATGTAATATTGTTCTAACTGCTTCAGCAGTCCCTTGAGTAATATATTTAGGTGGGGGAGCTCCCCCCCGGTGATTCTTAAAAAAAACATCACAAAAGGCAAGACTCCCCTGGTCAATCTGCATGTAAACCGGGTGCCTACAACAAATTGACCGAAGCCATGGCCCAACCCAGGCGCGTGCCGGACCACACTATCAGTCGATGATTCTCATGTAAAATAAATCGGGGAGGCAAGTACATGCATGATTCTCAGGAATTCAGATGTCATCTTCTTAGCATATAGATTCTTGTTCCAATGCAAAGATGCCCTTGAAGCTGAGACAAGTGCCACACTTGAAGGTTTATCTATAATCATGCAACGATCATATCTCCTAGATGTGATCCAGTTTGATGGTTATGTTCCTATTGCTTACTTAATGGATGTTTCACTCGGTTGTTCCACTTATGGACATTTGATGAAAGGGATCAAGAAGCTCTTGGATCTTCATTTGTTCCGTTAAAAATTGATCGTAACCAAAATAGAGTTGCTCATAGTCTACCTACTCTAGGGAGATCTAGAGGTAACACCGCGTTGTAGATAGTGTCAAAGAGATTGTATCACTATTTCTGAGGAATAAAACCCACTATTATCCTACAAAATAACAATTTTATGTACGAATCATCAGAAGGCATGAAGAAAGAGAGCACATACAAAGTGTGTCGAAGTGCCTTGTAAACAGGTTGAGGCCCATCTTGGATGATATCATTTCAGATACCCAGAGGCTTTCATTCCGGGTAGACTGATAACAGATAACGCCATCATTGCGTTCGAGTGTTTCCACAAGAGCCAACACTTTCGGAATGAGAGAGACAACTATTGTGCATATAAACTTGATCTTGCAAAGGCGTACGACAGAGTTGACTGGAGTTTTATGGAAGGTGTTTTGCGGAAATCAGGTTTTTGCAAAATATGGACTGATTGGGAGATGCAATGTGTCCGATATATTAGATATTCAGTGAGATGCAATGTAGAGATTCTAGAACCATTCTGCCTATCCAGGGGTTTGAGGCAAGGGGACCCACTAAGTACATACCTTTTTATTTTTGTGGCTGATGGCTTGGTGCATTTGCTAAAAAGGAAATGACAGTGAACAAGATTATGCCCATTAAGGTTGCAAGAAATAGCCGGGGATATCAAATCTCCTGTTCGCTGACGATAGTTTAATTTTCTTTAAGGCCATCCCGGAGAAAGCGAAGCTATCAAGAGAGTTCTTGCCTCCTTCCAAAAGTGTATGGGGCAGCTTCTAAGGGCTAGCAAGTGCTCGATTCTATTTAATGAAACATGTCCGGCCCAAACAAGAGAGGAAATAAAAACCATACTCAAAGTGCAATTGAAAACTTTTGAAAGTAACTATCTGGGTCTGCCCACCCGGAAGGACGAATGAAGGAAGAACAATTCCAACCGATCATGGATAGATGCCGGAAAAGATGTAGTGATTGGAGTGAGAAATTCATGTCTTATGCCGCCAAGGAGGTTCATGTTAAGTCGGTTGTCAGGGCCCTTCCAACATTCACCATGAGTGTCTTTATGCTCTCGAAAGACTTCTATGAGAAATATGAAAGAATGATCAGAAAGTTCTCTGGGAAGAGGATGATGGACACAGGAAGGTCCACTGGATGTCATGGGAACGGATGACAAAACCAAAAAGAGCGGGAGGCATCGGATTCAGAGATATGCACCTGTTTAATCAAGCACTGTTGGCCAAACAGGGATGTTGACTAATTCAAAACCCGGATAGCCTATGTGCAAGAGTTCTTAAAAGCAAATATTACCCGCAAGGGAATCTCCTGGACACGGTCTCCGTGAGGATGCGTCTCCTGTTTGGAGATCAATAGAGTTTGGGCTCAAGCTGCTCAAAAAGGGTGTAATCTGGAGGGTGGGGAATTGAAAGAACATCCAAATCCAACGGGACCAATGGATCCCAAGGAGGGAGGGCCTCATGACAACAACTTTCATTAGGAGATCTCGGATCTGATGGGTTAACCAACTAATGCACTCGATGGGAAGGAATGGAACGAGGAGCTAGTTAGACAAATATTCTACCCTTTCGATGCAGATGAGATTTGTAAAATCTGAATTCCGACCTTGGACGTGGAAGATCGGATTGCTTGGCACTACGAGAAAAATGGTGAATTTACAGTAAGAAATGCATATAAACTTGCAGCGGCGAGCCTTCCCAACTAGCTCAAAACCCTTCAAACTCGTTACAGACCCGAACGACTCGTAGCATATGGGATCTCAGTTGGATAGCAAAAGTGCGGGTAAAGTATGTATATTCGGGCGGAGGGTGGCTACAAATACCCTTGCTACTAAGGAAAACAAGTGGAAAAGAACACTTGAACTAGACGCTACCTGCAACATTTGTGGAAATGGGACTGAAAATGAACATCATGTGGTGGTCATGTGCACAAAAAGCAGAGCATTGAGAGAAGCCATGAGAAAGGTATGGAACCTGCCTAATGAAAACAGATTTTGGTACACAGGTGAGAATTGGCTACAAACTGTACTAGATACATAAAATGAGAAAATGCATGCCAAAATCCTGTTGTTACTCTGGAGGTGCTGGCATATGAGAGAAGACCGTATCCGAAATAATGGCAGGGAACCGATCTGTGGCTCAGTACAATTCCTAAAGCAGTATGAGGATTTGAAAAAATGCACAGATGACAGCTGTTTGGACGGCTGGGAAGATGCAGCATCAGTTCAGGGTACTAGCACCTGGGTTGATGCACTCCCTGGAAGTGCTGCTGCAGGCGCTGATGGAAAATGGATCCCGCCAATTAGAGGGGTGGTAAAAGTGAACACCGACGCTGCCTTTCGAGCCGATACCAGGGAAAGCGCTGCTGGAGCTGTTGGTCGAGACTACCGAGGCTTTGTCCTCATGTCTGCCTGCAAGCGGTGCCTCAATGCCACACTGCTGAAGAGGATGAAGCCCGAGCCATTCGGTCGGCTTGCAGGCTATGTACGGTCTGTTTAATGGTCAAGTGATCCTTGAGACAGATAACCAAGGATTAACCAAAGAACTGAGGGCTCAAAATTCCACGCGATCTCCTCAGTATGGCCTAATCATGGACATAAAATGGGCTATGGCCTCGTCCTCTAGTTGCAGCATTCAGTATGCACAAAGAAACAGGAATTTCTTGGCCCATGGCCTAGCTGCACTGACCAGGAGTTCAGGAGAGCAAGTGTTGATCGCCGACGTCTCGTATAGCCTTCATCCCATCATGCACTCTGAATGTACTGCCCCATTTGAGTAGGCTTCCTACTCAGTCTCAAAAAAATCAGGGAGGCAAGTACATGCATGATTATCAGGAATTCATATGGTCCAGTCATCTTCTTAGCATATAGATTCTTGTTCTAGTGCAAAGATGCCCTTGAAGATGAGACAAGTGCCACACTTGAAGGTTTATCTATAATCATGCAACGGTCATATCTCCTAGATGTGATCCAGTTTGATAGTTCTGTTCCTATTGCTTCCTTAATGGATGTTTCACTTGGCTGTTCCTCTTATGGACATTTGATGAAAGAGATCAAGAAGCTCTTGGATCTTCATTTGTTCCATTAAAAATTGATCGTAACCAAAATAGAGTTGCTCATAGTCTACCTACTCTAGAGAGATCTAGAGGTAACACCGCGTTCTAGATAGTGTCAAAGAGACTATAACACTATTTCTGAGGAATAAAACCCACTATTATCCTACAAACTAACAGGTTTATGTACAGGAGCATCGGAAGGCACGAAGAAAGAGAGCACATACATATTTTCCCTTCCCTCACGCAAAGGTGTCTAGGGCGAAGTTTTCCTTCCCTCCAAGCTCCACCAGCCAACTCATGGAGCCCCCTTCCCTCTGCACGCCCCTCTGACGGCTGGTGGCGGGGAGGGGAATCCATGTGCCTTGGCTCCGGCTATTAGTTTAGGTTAAGATCTCTTAGTCCTCGCAGGGCGACGTTCGGATGGATGGCGTTGCTTCACCTTCGTGTTGGTTTTCTGGTTCTCGATCCTCCTTGAATTAATTGATACGTCTCAAACATATCGATCATTTTTATTGTTAAATGCTATTATATTATCACTTTTATGCTTTTTATATTAATTCATATTATTTTTGTGGACTAATTTACTAATTTAGTTCCCAGTGTTGGTTCATGTTTTTTGCTTGTTTTTGGTTTCGAGGAAAAATCATACCTAGGAAGGTCCAAATACAATGCCAATTTTTTACATTTTTTCTAGAGTATAAGAGAGTTAGAAGTTTCGGGAAGCCATGAGAGAACCCACCAGCCAGCCACAAGGGCAGTTGGCGCAGCCGAGGATGGTCATGCCGCCTAGGCATGTGGGCCCCTGGCCGCTATGTTTGACTTAATTGTGCCGCCTATAAATTCAATAATACCTGAAGCCCTTAGAGAGACAGACGAGAATTCGACCGCAGTGCAAGCCTTTGCTCCGAAATGATCCCATCTGCAGCCTTGTTTTGGTGCTCTGCTGGAGGGGGAATCCACCATGGGAGGCCTCTTTATGACCCTTGTTGCCTCCATGATGATGTGTGAGTAGTTCTGTCAGGACCTATGGGTCCATAGTAGTAGCTAGATCTCTCTCTCTCTCTCTCTCTCTCTCTCTCTCTCTCTCTGATCTTTAATACGATGATCTCCTCCCTCTGATCAATCCGATGTAATTCTTATGGTGTGTTTGTTGGTATTCGATTATTTGTGAATTTGTGAACATATTGTTCATTGAATATAATTGAATCTTTTGCAGTTTCTTTGTTGTAAGATTGAGTAACTATGTATGCATTCTGAGTTATTTGTCTTCTCTCGTCAAGTTAGATGGGTAATTCTCCAGGAGTGGTGCATAGTAGTTGGTCCAGCCTTACTGTGATCTATATCCAAGTGACAGAATAGGGAGAAGGAACACGATGTGTTGTTGCTACTAAGGATATAACGACAGGGATTGATCTTATTGCTAGGTTTCTTTCTATCTACATCATGTCATCTTACCTATTACGTTACTCTGTTTTCATTAAACTTAATACCTTGACATGCATGCTATTTCGGGGTGTAATAATAGTAGTAGATGCAATTGGATTATGGTCTACCTATCATGGACATGATTCCTATACAAGATTATACCATGAATGATCATAGTTTCGAATGATGCTTATCTATCAATTGTCCAGTAGTAATTTGTTTAACATGCCATTACTTGCTTCTGAGAGAGTTGCCACTAGTGAACCTATTGCCACCGGGTCCATTCTCTATTAATACTCACCTCGCTCTATTGCTCTTTTACTATTTTACTGTTTAGTTATACCATCTATCACTATTTGCTTTTAACCTTGCAACTAGCAATGCGAGGGGATTGAAAACTGTCGTGGTTCTAAGTCTGACAGTAGAAGTAGGGGTAGGTTAAGGAGAGGCGATGTCCTAGCTATGGAGCAGTTGTGGAGACAAAGGATGTACGAGTTCAGCCCTTCTCGGAGGAAGTAACAGCCCTCGCCTCGGAGCCCCGAGGCGGTCGAGTGGATTATGAGTATGAGTATTACAAGAATCTGAACCCTTCTATCTGTGGAGCGGGGTGGCTTATATAGAGTGCGCCAGGACCCCAGCCAGCTCACATAATGGAGGGATTAAAGTACATTAAGTCAGGGGGTTACTGGTAACGCCCCTCATAAGGCGCTTTAACTATCATTAAGTCTATTCAATAGTAAACCGTTACACTGCGGAGTGCCTTCTGACCTTCTGGTGGTCGAGTGAGTCTTCATGGTCGAGTGGGTCTTCCATGGTCGAGTGCTTCCAGTCTGGTCGAGTGGATTCCTCTTTGGTCGACTGGAAGATGATTTCTTCTGTGAGTATCCTTGGGTAGGACGTTTAGGTCAGGCCTATGACCCTACCCTAGGTACATGAATCCATCATTAGCCCCCGAATGGATTGAGGCTTGAGTGAAGGAGGAGTTGACGTTGTTTCCAACTGCTTTTGCATTCTGGCTACGTGTTGTCTTGGATCAAGATCTTCTTTGTTGATAACAAGAAACTTTCCTTCAGTCGACTTGATCCATTCTTGTCCTTCAGTCGAGTGACTTTCTTTGCTATACTTAAGTAACGAATCGCAGGAGATCTCGCATTTGACAGACCGATCCGTCGCCCGCAGATCTCGCGGGATACGAAATTTGGGGAAGCGCGCGAAACGGAACAGACTGCGGCGCTTGGATGGGACGTAACAGGGGCGCCTCGATTTTCGCGCCGCTTTCTCCGCCACGTGTCGCGCAAAGGCGGCTGCTCGGGATATGATTGGATTGCTTGGGTCCACCACATCCACTCGGAAGGATGCTATAAATGTAACTCCGGAGGCTCGTGCACGCACCTTGTTCTTCCTCCTCCGTTCTCTCCGTCTCCGCTCTCCACCTCCGCCGCTGCTCCTTGTCATCTCTCCTTGCGCATTCTCACCGGCGCCATGGGCAAAGAGAAGACGACGATGCCGAAGCGTCATGAAGAAGGCGTCGGTGGCGGAGAAGGCGTCGGCGGCGAGAAGGCGAAGGGAGATCCACCGGTCGCGGTGGTTCTTCGTCGAGATCCAAGCTGCCGAAAGGTCGGGTCCAGGAGATCGGATCCGCCGACGATCGTGGAGAAGGATCTCCTTGATATGGCCAACGACGGATTGATTCCTCACAACGCCGCGAGACTTCCTGGCCGAGAGTGGCAGCCCCAACCAGAAGAGGGTGAGTGCGTGCTTTTGGCCACCCATGTCGACCGAGGTTTTTCGTTGCCACCGAGTGTGTTCTTTCGAGGTTTTCTGAATTTCTTCGGAGCCCAGCTCCACCATTTCACTCCAAATTCCATCGCATACCTTGCCGCGTTTGTATCTATGTGCGAGAACTTCCTGGGCTGTCGACCGCACTGGGGCTTGTTCAAGTACATCTTCACATGTCGCTCCCAGACTGTGAAGAAAGCAAGCCCTGGTGACGAGAAGACCCAAGTAGTCCAGATGTGTGGTGGTTTAGGAGTCCAGTTGAGGAGCAAAAGCACTTTTCCAGCTATGCATTTTCCCGAGTCGGTTAGGGGTTGGCAGTCGACCTGGTTCTATTGTCGGAACGAGACGACGCCGGGCGATCGACCGCCTCCCGAAATTCACCATGAGTCGAGTGAACAGGCCCTCCTCCACGAAGGTTGTCCACAAGAAAGGGCTGAAGTGAAGATGCTGATGGACCGGTGGTGCAGCTGGTTAGGGACGGAGGATCGCATGGATCTCTCGAGGTTTTTCTTCGAGGCGAATCCAGCCCCTTGGTTCCGGAGTCACCGTATGTGGTTGTATTGCGGCACCGAAGACGAAACTCGCGGCCCACCCGGAGGCGGTCGGCGATGTCAGTGGAAAGATGGATGACCTCCATCACGGAAACAAGGACAATCCTCGCGGATCCCGGAGGATTTCTCCGCTTGATCGTGACAATGTTCCGCATAAGGTACACTTGTTCTATTTTCTGTTGCATGTATGTCGAGTGTGCTTCAGAATTTGGTCGATCGAACTCGCTTTGATACCTCCGTGCCCTCACAGAGCTATACTCAATGCCCAACGGCGCCCAGATTCCGATCGAGGAGGGGAAGCCAAGGAGGTGAGAGCCGGAGGAGGAATTCAGATGACGCAGGAGACGCATTTACAGCGATGATGATGATGACGAGGACGACGAGGACGACGAGGATGAGGAGGAGGAAGTCGCACCACCGCGCTTGGAAAGGCGGTCAAAGCTTGTGCACGACCTTCGGTGAACGCGGTAGGAGTCGCGATCGCCTCATGATCGACCACCAAACGCCTCGGACCGCTTCTCCGGTGCGGTGAGAAGGCGCCAAGCAACCGAAGGTAATTCCGCCGAGGACAACCAAGCCTCTGCCAAAGATGAAGGTGTCCATCCCCACCATCTCAGGGTAAACATATTGCTTAAGTCTTCTTGCTTTACACAAATTTTGTCTCTGGTTGATATATGAATTGGTCGACTGACTCTTTGGAATTTCAGCGCTGCGACTTCTGAAACCTCAGCTAAAGTTGACGACCACGAGATGGAGGACGCCGCCACCTCAAATCCTGGTATTATATCCTTAATTCTCGTTCTCAGTCGACTGACTCAAAATTCCTGATCTTAACTCTTTTCTGAAGCTCCAGCCGATAATATCATCACTCTCCGATGACGATGATGAGGATGAGGAGCCACCGAGGGCTAGGAGGAGCAGGAAGGCATCTGTGGCGAGAAACCCAAGGTGCGACGGCGCCGAGACCATCGTGACGGAAGGGAAGTCGGCACTCGACACCTTCGTATCTTTTGCAAATCCGCTGACGAGTGCCCGACCCACTTCGTCGAGTCTTTGACAGCCTTCGATCTTCACCACGCACCACGCCCGGAGGACCAGGCTGATGTCGCTAAAGAGGCGATCCGTCAGCAGGGATCATGATGGAGCAGTGAAGATCGCCGAAGCGAGCCAAGCAGCTTACGACGCCAGCTCGCCCTTCGAGCAATGTTCAGTTAGTCGACCACCACATGCTCATTAGGATATGCTATCAAACTTTTCTTTCTCAAATTTGTAGCAATAGCGCCACCCACTAGGTGTGTCGATAAAACTCCTTGTTAGCGGGGCACGCTGAGTGCACCCGCCGGGTGTAGTCCCCAAGGCTAAGGTCGATCACCGGGCAATGGTCTTAGGCTTACTAAGTAGATGTTGATCAAGATCCGAATGGAATGAATGTGTTTACAAACTAGTGGGGCACGCTGAGTGCACCCATCGGTGTAGTCCCGAGATCGTGGTCGATCACGGCGATTGACTACTGATCTGAAGAAGTGCTTTGGTCGACGGTCGACTTTTTTTTTTTTTGTGTTGGTCGACTGATCGACTCTATCTTAGGCTTACCAAGAATGAAACTGGTCGACTGGTCGACTCGCTTTTTTTTTTTTTTTTTTGCTGGTCGACTGGTCGACTCTGTCTTGAATAAGACCAGTGGGGGCACGCTGAGTGCACCCACTGGGTGTAGTCCCCGAGACTACGGTTGAATGCTTGCATTCGACTGTAGTCTTAGAAACGCACAATTCTTCTTTATTCACTCGAAGTGAATTATCTCGATATTTTTGCAATGACTCTTCGAGAAATCTTGTGATCTTGCGGCACGCTATACTGAACTGGAGCAGAAGCATATTCAGCTCGAGTTGGACTTAAAACTGGTGCAGGAGAATCTGACGAAGGCGAAGGAGGAGACCAAAGGTATGTTTGGTGAGATTTCGACGACTCTTTCCTCCTCCCACTTGCTTCAAGTTTGACTTTGCTGCGATTTACAGGCAAGGTGAAGGAGGCTCAAAGGAAGAAGGAGCTTGAGCTGAATGAGAAGATCAAGCTTGCTGATGAAAAACTGGCCTCTGTTGCCAAGCTCGAACAGGATAACGCCGATCTGAAGGTTGCTCTGGCCGCTGCCGGCAAGGATGCTGAACGGATGAAGGCTGACAAGAAGAACTTGACCGATAAGATCCTCCAACTGGCTGGGAAGAAGAACGAGATGGAAAACCTCTTGGGCGGCCTTGCTAAGAAATTGTTTCTTAAACTCGAAGGTAACCTTTTCCACTCGACCAATCCTCTCAACTGTTATGTTTCCATTCGATCGCTTTTCCGACTCGGGTTTTGTCTTTGCGAGTTCGCGCAAACCAAGAAGAAACCAGCCAGCTAGAGATTTAACCTTGACCTCGCAATTCCCGGTGAACGATGAAACTGCCATGAACATCTTCCGACTGGAGTCCCGCGTTGCAGCTGTTGTGGATTATCTCGCCAGACTGAAGGTTGCTACGTCCCGCATCGACTCGACGCTCTGGCCCAAGGAGACAGTTCAGAATGACCTTGAGTCACTGATGGCTCGACTGAACGCCGTCCCTGACCGAGTGCAAGAGTGGAAGAAATCTTCGGCTCGGTGTGGTGCGGACGTAGCCCTGTGTCTGGCGCGTGTCCATTGCAAGGAAGCCCGAGAGGACAAGCTGGCGGCTCTCCGAGTGGCCAACACCAAAAAGCACGACTTCAGGACCTTCATGGAGACTTTCATTGCTGCTGCCACGCGGATCGCCGACGGGATTGATCTTGACGAGTTCGTTGCTCCATCCAGCCCTCCACAGGAGGGGTAAAAAACTTTCCTTGACCTTAAATTTGCCTCGGTATGCCGAGTGGAGTTGTAACCGATAAAACCTTAACAGGCTTAGTGCCTGAGCACTCTCGGTTCTTTTAGGTATCGACCTAAATTTGGATTGGATGTTTGGATACGATTGCTCTTGGCTTGAATTGCTCTTTGCAGGTTAACAGCGGGATGTTGATTGCAATCGACTTATTCCTTAGGCGAGCACGGAACTACAGCTAAGCCTCCGAGTGAAAGCTTGGCTTATCACTCGGTAGGATTTAAATAACTTAGGCGAGCACTGTGCTGCAGCTAAGCCTCCGAGTGGGAGGTTGGTTCTTCACTCGGTAGGATTTCTTATACCTTAGGCGAGCACTGGGCTGCAGCTAAGCCCCCGAGTGGGAGGTTTGCTCTCCACTCGGTAGGATTTCTTATACCTTAGGCGCAGCACTGGCTGCAGCTAAGCCCCGAGTGGGAGGTTTGCTCTCCACTCGGTGAGGATTTCTTATACCTTAGGCGCAGCACTGGCTGCAGCTAAGCCCCAGTGGGAGGTTTGCTCTCCACTCGGTAGGATTTCTTATACCTTAGGCGAGCACTGGGCTGCAGCTAAGCCCCCGAGTGGGAGGTTTGCTCTCCACTCGGTAGGATTTCTTTTATCTTAGGCGAGCACTGGGCTGCAGCTAAGCCCCCGAGTGGGAGGTTTGCTCTCCACTCGGTAGGATTTCCGTTGTATTTGTGTCGAAGCTCGGAGAAGAGGGTCGCAGTCGACATGTTGTATTTGTGTCGAGGCTCGGAGAAGAGGGTCGCAGTCGACATGTACTTCATCTTCCTTGCAATCGCACATCATACTTATAGTGTAGCTCGGAGGAGAGGGTCGCAGTCGACCTGCGCCTCGTTTTCCTTGCTAATATACTTTATACTTAGGCGGGTCCTTGGACTGCAGCTAAGCCCCCGAGTGTAAGTCTGGCTTACCACTCGGTAGGATTTCTTATACCTTAGGCGAGCACTGGGCTGCAGCTAAGCCTCCGAGTGGGAGGTTTGCTCTCCACTCGGTAGGATTTTTAATAACTTAGGCGAGCACTGAGCTGCAGCTAAGCCCCCGAGTGGAAGTCTGGCTTACCACTCGGTAGGATTTGTAAAAAACTTAGGCGAGCACTGAGCTGCAGCTAAGCCCCCGAGTGGAAGTCTGGCTTACCACTCGGTAGGATTTGTAAAAAACTTAGGCGAGCACTGAGCTACAGCTAAGCCCCCGAGTGGAAGTCTGGCTTACCACTCGGTAGGATTTGTAAAAGACTTAGGCGGAACGGATTCGCGCCTAAGCCACCCACTGGGGGAAGTGAAAATTTTACTCGACGCAAAATAAAGAGTGACAAAAATTATGAAGGAATTATGACACTATTACTTCAAAGCTCGTAAGCTACAAGAGTACTTTATTACAACTCTTCCGAGTGAAAAACCTTAAGTGTAAAACGGGCGGAGCAGATCCGCATTCCAAGCTCGGGGCTCATCGATATCGTGTTCGACATTGTAGAGACGATATGCCCCATTGTGGAGAACCTTTGTGACGATGAAGGGACCTTCCCATGAGGGAGCAAGCTTATGTTGCTTCGCTGATCCACCGAAGGACCAGATCTCCTTCCCGAAGGCTCGACCTCTCACATTTCTCGGCGTACAGGCGGCGCAAGTCTTGCTGGTAAATGGTCGAGCGGATCAAAGCCATTTCCCTTTCCTCTTCCAAGAGGTCGACTGCGTCCTGACGTGCTTGCTCAGCTTCTGCTTCGTTATAAAGTTCAATTCTTGGAGCGCCAGAAGGAGATCACTCGGTAAAACTGCTTCGCCCCATAGACCAGGAAAAAGGAGTTCTCCCAATGACCGATTAGGCGTGGTCCAGACCCCAAAGCATCAAGGAAGTTCGTCGACCCAAGCACCAGCCGCATGCTTGAGATCTCGTGATCAAACAGGTTTCAGCCCTTGAGGATCAATCCATTGGCTCGCTCGCTGTCCATTCGACCGTGGATGAGCGATCGAAGCGTAGTCGACTCAGATGCCTTGAGAGTTGCGAAATCCTTGAATTCTTCGAGTCAAAATTCACCCATTGTCCGTGATAATACTTGTATGGGACTCCATATCTGAACGCCAACTTTCTCGACGAAGGAAACAGCGATACCAGCGTCAAGTTTTTGATTGGCTTAGCCTCAATCCACTTGGTGAACTTGTCGATCGCTCCAAGACATGCGTGAAGCCGCTCCGACCCGCTCGCAAGGGACCGATCATGTCCAACCCCCATAACGCAAAAGGCCGACGAGCGGAATGGTCTTCAAGGTCGACGCAGCTTGTGTGACATATTGGAGTAGAACCGACATCCTTCGCACTTGTCCACTATTTCTTTCGCCATCTCATTTGCTCTTGGCCAAGAAAATCCTGCTCGGTATGCTTTGGCTACAATGGTCCGAGAGGACGATGGTGACCACAGGTCCCGAGTGGATATCATTGAGAATGACTCGACCTTCTTACGGTGTTATGCATTTTGTCCGACTCGTTGGGCTTTCTCTATAATCGCCCATTGATAACATAAAGGCTTTGGATCGACGGACGATCTGTCGAGCCTCTTCCTCATCCTCTAGGAGTTCCTTTCTCAGAATATACGCAATGTATGGAATTGTCCAATCGGGAGTGACTACTAAAACCTCCATGACCAAGTCGACCACTGCCGGGACCTCAACTTCGGTCGGGTCCGTGGCACTCTTGGGTTGTGGAGCTTCCTCTGTGTAAGGATCTTCTTTGACTGACGGAGTGTGTATATGTTCCAAAAACACGCCACTCGGAATGGCTTCCCTCTTGGACCCTATCTTCGCCAGATCATCTGCTGCTTGATTTTTCACGGGGATGTGATGTAGCTCCAACCCTCAAACTTCTTTTCCAGCTTCCTCATCAGCATTGCAAGATCCGGTCATAGCCGGCTTCTCGCCCCACTCCTTCATCACTTGATCGACCACTAGATCTGAGTCGCCATAAACCATCGGCGACGGACGCCGAGTGAGATGGCCATGCAATCCATATAGAAGGGCCTCGATCGCCTCATTGTTGGAGGAATCAAAGTGAATCTGAGCACATACTTAAGCTTATCTCCTCCGGGGAAACCAGAACAACCCCAAAGACTGTAACCATTCAAAGATCTTGGAGCCGCAAAGAACATGGTCCAATGCTCCGAGTGAACTTCACCGGTTGTTGTTGTTCAATCCACTCGCAAGGAAATCCGCTATAGCTCGGACTTAATGGCTTTTTTGCCTCGAATTTGATATCAAGGGAAGAAGTTCAATCGCCCACTTAGCCACTCGACCGGTTATGTCTCTATTATGCAAGATCTTCGATAAAGGAGCGTCGACGATCGTGATGTAATGATCGAGAAATAGTGAGCAACCTTCTTCGTGGTCATGTATATGCCATACACAAGCTTCGATAATGAGGGTATCTCTGCTGATGGAGTCAAAACTTCGCACAAATAATACACCGGCGTTGAACTTTGAAGGCCTTTCCTTCCTCTTCCCGCCGATCGTAAGCCTGTAATCGACAACTTGTCCAAAGGCTGCAATGTAAAGCAACAGAGGCTCTTTGCTGATTGGAGCAGCAAGCACCGGCTGGGTGGAGAGCGAACTTTTAGCTCGGCAAACGCTGCATCGCTTCCGAGTCCACTCGAACTTGTCGACCTTCTTCATCGATCGGTAAAGAGGTAATGCCTTTTCACCGAGTCGTGAGATGAATCGACTTAAAGCGCCAAGCATCCAAGAAGCTTACGACGTCGTGCACTCGCGCAGTATGCTTTCATTCGGAGAATAGTGCCAATCTTCTCGGGTTAGCGCCGATTCCTCGCTCGAAACGAAAACCGAGTAATTTTCCACCAGAACCCCGAATGTGCACTTCGACGGATTGAGCTTGATATCGCATCTTCGGAGGTTGGCAAATGTTTCGCGAGGTCGGCGAGCAGGTCGGAACCTTTTCGCGACTTAACGACGATATCATCCATATACGCCCACATTCCGACCGATCCGAGGAGAAGACACTTCAATCATTCGCATAAATGTGGCTCCGGCATTCTTGAGGCCGAATGGCATGGTGATATAGCGTAAGCACCGAATGGAGTGATGAAAGCTGTTTTATTTCATCGGGTCCATACTGACGGATCCGATGGTACCCGGAATATGCATCTAGAAAGACAATCTCTCACACCCCGCGGTCGAGTCGACAATTTGATCGATGCGGGGAGAGGAATGATCCTTCGGCAGGCCCGATTAATGTGCTTAAAATCAATGCACATGCGGAGGGAGTTATCCTTCTTGGGGACCATGACAACATTGGCGAGCCACTCGAGTGGTAAATCTCTCGGATAAATCCTGCTGTCAACAATGAGCCACTTCTTCACCGATAGCTTTTCTCTTACGACGGCGGACCAAGATGCTCTTTGACTGGTTTCGCTGATTTGTCGACTCGGGGCGATGCTCAGCCAGCTCCTGGTACACCGGCATGTCGGCCGGCTTCCATGCAAAATGTCCCGCTCACGGAGGAACCGGATGAGCGCTTCTTCCTATTTCGAGTCGAGTGTTGTGGATATGTGGGTCGGAGCTGCATCGGGATCGGTCGGATGAATATGGACGGGCTTTGTCTCACCGCATTTACTTGAATGCGATTCGTGGCTGGCCTCTTAGACTTTAGCAAATCACTCGGATCTGCGTTTTGCATATACTCTTTGAATTCGACCGCTGTCACTTGAGAGTCGGCAATCTTGAGCCCTTCCAAAGCACTCTTCGCTTTTTTCCGATCGCGGTGATGTGATCACTCCTTGGGTCCCGCATTTTCAGTTTGAGGTACACGAGCATGGTCGAGCCATGAATCGATGCGTGGCGAGCCTCCCCAAAATGGCGTGGTATGCACTCGAAAATCCACAACCTCAAAGGTCAACTTTTCCTTGCGGAAGTGCTTGGAATCACCAAAACCACGCCCGTGGCTATTTGGCCGAGTGAGTTGGCCTTCTTCCTGGTATGACTCGTGGAAACTCATATTGTCGGGCGCTCAATCGACATCGGAATGCCCATTCCTTTCAATGTATCCGCATACAACAAATTCAGCCCACTACCACCATCCATCAAGACTTTTGTCGATCCGAGTGCCTTCGACAATCGGATCGACCACTAACGCTTGCCGCCCGGGGTGGCAATGTGAGTCGGGTGATCGATCGGTCGAATGTGATAGGTGTCCAGGACCACTTCACATAACTTGGCTTAACGGGGCAACCATATTCACTTCGGTTGATGACTTTCATCGACTTTTGCTTTCCACATCCGCGAAGATCATCGAGTGGAGTTGACATGCGGTATTCCTCCTCACCGTCCTCTTTATCTCCGGCTTTGTCGGCTCCTTCTCCTTGTCCTTAGACTGCTTTGCCTGGCTTCCGCTGGATCAGAGTCGACATCGACGAGTGGTGTGCTTCGGGTAAATAATGTTGCCCTCTTCATCTTTCTTCGTGTGAATATGGCATGGCATATCCAACACGCCATTTCCTTCTTTATCTTTCACTTTCTTCGATTCCGTGATCCTTTGGGTTTCCCCTTGAACTTCCCTTGAGTGACGGCGGGGCCTCTCCAGAGCTCTTGGCTCAGCTTTGCGCTTCTTCCGATCGAATTGCCCTTCTCCGACCGGCTCGGCTTGTACTTGCCGCTCGAGTCGGTCTTCTTCCTCGCCGTTGGCATATTTGCTAGCAATCTCCATCATTCGCCTGTGGTCATGTCCCGGTTCGACCAACTTCGACTCAATTCTCTGCTTTTGACACCGTCCTTGAAGGCGAAACCGCCGATGGTCGACACATTTTCCACAAGATTGTGCAAGGTAATCCACCTCTGAATGTACTCTCGGAGAGTTTCATTGGTCTTACGCACACAAACTTGCAGCTCACAAACCAGCCGGTTAAACACAAGTCCTTCAAAAGTCTGACAAACACTCGGGACAAATCTTCCCAAGTATATATGTCATGCGTGAGGTAATCGACTCAGCCATGCTCGCCGAACCTTCCAACATGAGGGGCAGATGTTTCATAGCCACCTCGCTATTTCCACCACCAATTTGAACAGCCACTCGGTAATCCTCGAGCCAAGTTTCGGCTTAGATTCTCCAAAGAACTTGCGGACTCCTCGCCGCTAATCTGAAATTGGGGGATCATCTGCTGACTCGATAGCCTCGCTAAAACATTCGGACCGGAGACGCATTCGATCGCTGGTGGGCGATCCTCTCGGGTCCTCCTCGATGGGCTCTGTTCGGCCGACCAGGCCTTGCACGATAATGGACCGCGATCAAAGCTCGGTTCCTCGGGTCGATTGGAACCCTTCGCCTGATCTTGATCGTCTTCGCATCATCTTGTCGCCGAGGAGCGATGACCCTTCCCTCGAGGGGAAGGGGCACTCGACGCCTATCATCTCGGTCGAATCGGTCTCCGAGCTGCTCTCGCCGGTTGTCGCGCTTCTTCCCGCCAAGGAGGCGATCTGGGGCTGTGAGCCGATCGATGTTGTTTGCAGCGACGGATCGATCAGGAATCTTGTTGCGCGATCGCGACACGGCTGAGTTCTCGTCACCGCTGCTCGGAGTAAATCTACGATCTGCTGCAAGCCTCTTCCACTTCCGACCGACGGCTGAATGGACTCGCAATGCGAGTTGTACCGCTAAATTCTGAATCGGCGGCGGTATACCCGAGTCGGCGGGAAGAGTCGACGCCGACGGATTCGTGGAGTCGTTGCAGCTGCTGCTGTCGAGTGCTCGCCAAGATTCTCCAGCGAAAAGCGTTCACCACATTGGCCAAACGTGCTTCCTCCAAGGCACGAGCCTCGTGGGTCTCTCGGTGATAGGAGTATGTAGTGCATCCATGTTCTGCGACGAAGATCTTCTCTCTGCAGAGAGTCGAGTGTCTCGGCTGGTACTCCTCGTGTTCATGCACAGGTCACCTCCTCCGGCGGCTCCACCGCCGTGGCTAAACCGGGAGGATCGCGAGGGCCGTCGACCATGAGAATCTCCGCCGCGGATCACCGCTATCACACTCGGATGCGCTCTCACGAGAGCGGTCGATGATCGAACAGTCCGTAGAGATTCGTCGGGCTCGATAGCGCGACACTGGCGGTGGCTGTCTGGCGAGCCACCGCGTGCTTCACCCACCGCTGAAGCCTCGACCACCAGAGCGCTTGCGCTGGTGGGAGATCAAGGCGGGTGACCGATAGGGAGTCGACCGACACGGAGTCGACGGTCGCCGCAGAAGAAAACGCCGCCATGACGCATGCACGAAGTCGTCGCCCATGGACGGGAGTGCCTCGATGTCAAGAGGGCCTCTCGAGCCATCTTGGTCGTCGGCGACAAAAGTGAGAGCACCGAGACGGATCTCGCACCCCGCACCCAAAACTCGAAGTCATCATGATGAAGGTACTGAAATACTGAGAACTCCTCCACAAATCGCTAAAACACCGCCCCACGGTGGCGCCAACCGTCGTGGTTCTAAGTCCGACAAGAGAAGTAGGGGTAGGTTAAGGAGAGGCGATGTCCTAGCTATGGAGCAGTTGTGGAGACAAAGGATGTACGAGTTCAGCCCTTCTCGGAGGAAGTAACAGCCCTACGTCTCGGAGCCCCGAGGCGGTCGAGTGGATTATGAGTATGAGTATTACAAGAATCAACCCTTCTATCCGTGGAGCGGGGTGGCTTATATAGAGTGCGCCAGACCCCACCAGCTCACATAATGGAGGGATTAAAGTACATTAAGTCGGGGGTTCTTGTAACGCCCTCATAAGGCGCTTTAACTATCATTAAGTCTATTCAATAGTAAACCGTTACCTCATGGAGTGCCTTCGACCTTCCGTGGTCGAGTGAGTCTTCATGGTCGAGTGGGTCTTCCATGGTCGAGTGCTTCCAGTCTGGTCGAGTGGATTCCTCTTTGGTCGACTGGAAGATGATTTCTTCTGTGAGTATCCTTGGGTAGGACGTTTAGGTCAGGCCTATGACCCTACCCTAGGTACATGAATCCATCAAAAACCCCCTTGCTAAGTTGGGGGCAAGCATTTATTTTCTTTGTGTGCATGTATTGTTTATCTTGGTAGCTTGTAGAATTCTACTGCTCGATTAAACCTTGTTTCTTAACCGAGGAAATACTTCTGTTGATGTGCTGCATCACCGTTCCTCTTTTGGAAAATTCAACAGCTCCTACGAGAGTAGCATTAATCTATCAGGACATAATGGATGGAGCTTCGACATAGCCTCATGTCGCCTCCTTAGAGCGGTGAGATTAGGGTTTCTCGTCGTGCATTCACGCGTGACGACGAGATCTAGTGTCATGCGCTTTAGATTGATTCAAGGGTTCAACAACGATGACTAAGACTCCATGACGATGGTCCTTAGAGGCACATGCATGAAGACTTTGCAGTTGTCATCGACAAGTTTAGGTTGGCTTCACAATGTGAGAAAAGACGACGATGCGTCTACGGCTCGTTGTGGCTGTGATAGTGGTTGTTAGGTGGTCAAGTGACCTTGGTGTATATGTTTCTTATGTTTGGGGCACTTTATACTTCTGATGAACTTTCATATTATATCTAGGTATTTTGCAAAACATATAATAGAGGCGTTAGGGGGCCTTGAGAAAAGTAATTAAATGAACAGATAAAAGAGTAAAGATCCTTGTGCGCTAATAACGAGAAAATGGCAAATCCTACTCGTAGCCCACAGAGGGCAAATGGATGGGATAACGCAAACTGGACAAACGCACTTCGGCTCGCTACGTTGTGTCGTTTGTTACATTGTTAAAGTTATTATTTTGGAATTTTTGTTGTTGTTCTTGTTCTGGTTTTTCTTGCTGCTTAGGTCGTTTCATGTTGCAATGTTTTCTTTGTTTTCTTCTTCTCCTCTTGTTCCGGGTTTTATCTAGTGTTATTATTGCTGTGTTGTTGCAACATTTTTTTATATTTTTTCGTTGTGTTTTTTGTTCTTATTTTTTAGTGTTTTCACTGTTTTATTTTTCCTTCCTTTTTTCTTTCAATTTTAGCCTTTTCTTCTTTATTTTATATTTTCTTTTTTGATACATGGTGACTTTTAAGAAATATGGATGACATTATTTTAATACACAGCGAACATTTTTCCAATTATTTTTGAACAATTTTTTTAATACATAGTATGATTGATATTACTTTAATACACGGTGGACATTTTGTATTAAACACGATGAACTTTCTTTTAATATATGGTTAATTTTTTAATTTAAAATGAACATTTCTTAAAGATGCAAGGAACCTTTTAACATGCGGCGGATATTTTTAAAATGTGTGGCGACCGTTTCTTGTGTATTTAAAATTTTATACATTTACAAAAAGCTCATGGAACACAAAGCAAAATGAATAAACCTAAGAAAGCTGATACAGACCGATGTGTGGCTATGGAAACCAAGATTAGCATGATTACTGGCCCACCCAATCCACTCGTTTCAACATTACCTCATGTGTTTGATGCATGTAGGCAACATTTCAACCAACTCCTATTTGACGCCTTAAACACCCGTTATTGTGTTGCTGCAAATTAAATGGACGCATACCCCTCCATAGCACTATGTATCTAAATGGACCGGCCCACCAGTTAACCGATTTTAAACGAAATGCAATGGGTTGGGTCATATGCTCCAACGCGTGAAAGCCAGTTATCTCAGTTGGTGCCAATTAGGAACTCTCATAAACTCGCCCGCACCAATTCCCCCTCATGTAGCAGGATTTCATGGCATTCCCTGTTTGGCGCTTAAGCGTCCGTTAACATACGTTCTACAAACAGAAGCACAATATCATCCCCGCTTGGGGCGGCCCATTTCCTTTTCTTTCTATTTTTGTTAAAACAACAAAAAGGGTGTTGTGACGGAATCGAACTTGGCACCTCAATCTTCTGACTACTAACTTCATTTTCCAGGTTTTATTTATTTCTCCAGTTCATGAAGCCCTAGGTTTTGGGAAGCATCCCAAACCGGTTTTTATTTACTTCTCTTTTTTCCAAATGGTTTGTTCGGTTTGTTCATTTATTTTTCTTTCGCAAATACGTTGACTTTTTTCAAATTTTACAATTTGGTTTTAAAATTTAAAAACTGTTTTCCAAATTCATGAACTTTTTCAAATTTAATGAAATTTTTCCAAATTTATGAATAAAATTCAATATCGATGAACTTTTTCTAAATTGGTGAAAAATTTTCACAATCGATGAATTTTTTTCAAAATCTATTAACCTTTTTTTTTCAAAATTGATGAACTTTTTTTTCAAAATAGATGAACTTGTTCCAAAACCGATGAACTTTTTTTCAAAATCGATGACCTTTTTCCAAATTGATGAATTTTCAAATTTGTGAACTTTTCTTCAAAATTGATGAACTTTTTCATAATCATTGAACTTTTGTCAAATTCATGAACCTTACTTTCAAATTCATGATTCCTTTTAAAATTTATGATGACTTTTTTTAAATGATGAAATTTCTTCAAATTCAATGAACTTTTCAAAATTTTAAAACTTTTTAGAATGCTGGCCAACTTTTTATTGCAAAAATATGATTTATTTTGGAAAAGAAATACAATTTCTCTTTTCAAATGGTTTATATGGGTAAATAATATGTGTATACTAGTGTTGTACGAAAAGAAGCATTACATAGCGTTGTTTTTGGATTGTGTACAACTAAGTGGTTGTTGTGCAGGATTAACATGCGGGTTCGAATCCCATCTCTCGCGTATTGATTCCCAAAATAGTTTTTGAGGCGGCTGCTGGGCCGGCCCGCTAGAAGCTCCCTGATTTCATAGGTTTTGGGAAGCTTCTCACCGGTTATTATTTATTTCTGTTTTTTTACTGGTCTGTCCTGGGGATTTGTAATATTTTTTTCATTTTTCTGTTTTTATTTTTATTTTTGTTTTCCTTCAAAGGTTTTTGCTAAAAAATCGAGATCTTTTATAAATATGATTTACTTTTCAATTGAGCAAATTGTTTTTCAAATTTTCTGTTTTTTCTTAATTCTGCAAACTTTTTCCAAATTCAAGATGTCTGTTCATATGGCGATTTTTTCTTTTCACAGTATTTTTACGAAAACTATGAATCTTTTCCGAATTTGATTATTTTTAAATTGGGCGAACTCGTTTAAATTCACAAACTGTTTCCAAATTTACGAACTATTTTGGAAATATTGAAATTTTACATGTTGTGATTTATTTTACGTTTTTGAACTTTATTTCAAAGTTCTGAAATTTTGAAATTTTATTTCCGGATGTCATCGGTCTACCGGTTAACTGAAAAATAGAAAAAAAAATACTGGGAGAGGAAACAGTCCCCTGGGGATTTAGATGAGCCGGCCTATACCAGCGGCTTCCGGCGCTATATTTAAAGACAAAGCGGCGCGTGAAGCGAAGTATAGAAGGTCTTCCTACAGGGGTCAACTAGGAGATCTCGAGAAAAACCAAATACGACGAGGCAGATCAAAGATTCAAAATCAACAAATCAATCATGCTCCCCTAAAAAGAAAAATCAATCATGCAACCCGGCCAGACTACCAATCTATACATCGGCGCGCTCCAGTGGACTTTCAGACCAAATGGTGTAAAAAACAGTACTAACACAGCTAACCATATACAGTACCCGATTCCAGACCAAATAAGTAACGTACTAGAGTAATTAAACTTCACACAAATGAAAAAAACGTACGAACGATCTCAGCATTTGTGGCATTCGGCTAAACACAAGAACTCGGTACCACATGCAACTAAATAAACAGCTAGCTATACATGATAGTGATATACTGTATATACATGGGCGTATCCATTGCAGCAAGAGCACCACGTACTGCTGCAACCAGTGAACTCGAGTGAGATTTCTCTAGAGGTCGTGTGCTGCAAAGAAGGCCTCCAGGTCGGCCCCGGCGTAGAACTCCCTCCGCCGCGCAAGGACCGACGGCGCCGCCACCACCGTGGTCCTCCGCTTCCTCGGCGCGGGCGGGCACGCCCCGACCGTCCCCGCCCCAGTGTCCCGCGCGGCGCGCCTCGGGGTCTGGTACCCTGCTGCTGCGGGCTCCTCCTTCTCGCCTCCGTCGCGGCGTGCGTCATCGTCGCCGCGGTGCTCCTCGAGTTGAAGCCCCATGGCGATCGCTCCGAACTCCGGCCTGTACGTGGAAACAAGAAGCGGAGACGGGGCGGCGGGCTGCGTGGGGCGTCACGTCGCCAGGAGAGTGGCGGGGCGGCTATGTAGGCGAAAGGCTGGGGCGTCAGGTGCAGGCTGGCGTAGTGGGAGTAGTGGGGAGGGAGGGAGAACGTGGGGGAGCGCCGAGGTTGACCGGGCGGCGCGCGCGTTGCTGGAAGCCTGTGGGAGCGATATTGTCTGTCTGCTCCTTGGAAGAAGATCGACGCCGGAAATCGGTACGGTGTGGCACGGCGAATTTATGCTACGATTGATGAGTTCGGTAACGCTCGATTTTCCACCATAAAGCACTTTGATTTCCTGGTCCGTCTGGTAACGTTCTATTTTAGTTTTTTTTATTTATTGCTGTCTTGTTCTTTTTTTTTTTTTGCAGGGTGTCTTGTTCATTTCGTTCGTCAATAAAAATAAAAATGAAGCGAGCGTCTATTTGTGACGTGCTACCTCCGTCTTGGTTTATTGGCCACCTTTGTATTTTTTGTCCAACTTTGATCATAGATTTGATTAATAAAATATAAGTAGTATGTCATCAAACTTAAATTGTTTGATTCATACTTGAAAGTGGTTTTCAATTATACTATTTTTGTGGTATATAATTTATTTTTTGTTGTTATATCAAAGGTCAAACTTTGACACAAAATACAAGGACTAATAAACCCGGATGTAGGTAGTACCTGAAAATTTCTGATCGAGATCTCAACCGTCCGTTCAAAATCCAACAGCCCATCATCCATCTAGATGTGCTACCGCTCCTTACCCAGCCCTCACCCCGCCCCCGCCTTCGCACTCGTTCGATTTGACATGACTGACACTACAAAAAAAATCAGGTACATGTCATTTAGCAAACACAAAAAAGGAACACGCTAATATTTTTGTTCGTCCCTGTCCTCTAAAACGTCTTACATTTATTTACGGAGGACACATAGTTTCCAAGCATTATTACTCGAAGGTTACAGCTTAGTGAACGCACATCGAGTTATCTTTTTTCAGTTTGTTTTACTTTTTTCTATATTTATATTAGAACAATAGAGCACTGGATACAATTAAATAAAGAGTAATTGAACTCACAGACACAAAAAAACAACCATACACAAAGGTAAGACCATGACTACAACTATATGCCTTCAATTATTGCCAAAACCACAACTGAACATGTCGTCGTTGCACCACCATAGCTCGCGCCAATTTTGAACAACATCGAGAAATCCAACCACTGAAGTGCCTGCAAAGACGTGAAGAAACCAATCCCGTTGAATAACCACAACAATAGACCGCGCCTACAACGGAGATTGGGAGTCACACCAAGCATATGGGGGTGGGGGGTCACCCCGATCTAGAAAGGTAGCCACACCAGAATCGCTTGACCAAGTCGACGACTTTGCTCGAATTAAAGATTTGAAATAAGAGGTTGTTGAAGGACGCAACATTGTCGCGGCCGCCGATGCACAAGGAGTCACGTTGACGGACAACACAGATAACCAACCCATTATCCATCACTAGTAGAAAAACACCTATTAGTCCCGGTTCGTAAGGGCCTTTAGTCCCGGTTCATGAACCGGGACTAATGGTTCGTTACTAATACCTCCCCCCTTTAGTCCCGGTTCTAACACGAACCGGGACAGATGGTCCTCCACGTGGCCGTTGTGCCGAGCCCGGGCAGGGGGGCCTTTGGTCCCGGTTGGTGGCACCAACCGGGACCAAAAGGCATCCACGCGTCATCGTTCCAGTTGTTGGGGTTTTGGTTTTTTTTTGAAAGGGGGGTTGGGGGTTTTGGGGGTTAATTTAGGTGTTTCATATATTGTGTTAGCTAGCTAATTAATAGAGAGAAGTGTCCTCTCTTATGTCCGTGCTTGGTCGACACTACGTACTATATACATATAGCCCTCGACACGCTAGCTAGTAAGAACATGACGGGAACCATCGAGTACAGAAGTTCGTCATGCATACCGAGAGAAATGATCGATCGACCTCTCCTTCTCCGAGAGATTGGTCAAACAACAAGTTTTCGTATCATGTACGTCCGACGCTACTGGCTACATACATGTACAATATATAAGATCTCTCAATTACAGTCCCCTAGCATTTGAAATCAACTTCCACATGGTATTCTCCGGCTTTATTGATGACGTGGTCAAGAAAGAATCCCGCCAATTCCTCTTGAATTGCTTTCATGCGATCTGGTTCTAGGAGTTCATTCCGTATCTGCCACGTCTAATTTGAAGAAGGGAGTTAATTAATACATATATATAAATGAAACTCAATAGAAATAATGGTGTAATAAAATGAAATTATGAATATTATTAATTGCTTACGCACTTCATATTGTCTTCGAGAGTAGCCCCGCTTATTTTTCAGTCGCGGTGTGGATGAACTCGCACGCGTAGTATCCACAGAAATCATTCCCTTGTTCCTGCCACAAGCACTTTACGAAAAATAGAGGTCAATCAAACTGATAATGAAGCATTATAAATGGCATTGATGAAAGTATAGCTATAGAATCAACGGGAGATGCGCACAACTAGCTAGCCAAGAGTACTTACTGGTATGTATATCGCAGCTCCTTCGGCAGTCCGGAGCTTTTGCGGTGAACTGTTTCAAACCGTACAAGACAAAGAAAATAATTATTATTACTTGAGATATCGGAAATGAACAAAAAGTTGCCGATATGGTGCGATAATGATCGATTGAACTTACTTGCTGAGCATTTCAGTCATGTCGCATAGGTGCTGGGATCTTTCCGTCTCGAGTCTAAGACGGTTACTAGTCCACGGTTCAACTTAATCTCCGGAAGAATGTAGTGGAAATCTGCGCACGCATGCATAACTCATCAATTACATTACTATAACCTCGCCGAGTAATAAGGAAACCGAATATGCAAGCGATCAAGAAACACTCACTTGCCGTTGTAAGGAAAGAGTATGGTATCTTTGTTTTGATTTTTGATCAACGATTGTAGCAAGTTGTCCTCGGCCTCTTTGACGTCCTTTTCAATCAGAAATACATCTATGATATTTGTGTTAATGAACCCAATATCATAGATTTCATTTTTTTTGCACTCGACGATCTTCAATCTGCATAATATATTGAGGATAATTAATTATAAATACATGCAATGAAAGAGCCGAGCTATATATAGAGACTTAATGGCAGAAATAGTACTTACAGGCAGTAGCAAAAGACCGTTAATTTATCGAGGGCCTTTTGATTGAAGAACGCGAAGAACTCCTCAAATGGAACACACAACAGATCAGTTCCAACAAGGTCGTGCTCCTCTTTAATGTGCAGATACAAACTATTCGCCCCTGCACTCTTTGCAGGTTTTCATGTACCAAGTATGGAAACTTCGCATCATCGTTGTTAGAGATTTTTCATCTTTGACGAGAGGCTTCCGTACTAGATCTCTGTGTTCTTCCACCTTCATGTAATCAGAAGTGCATCGTCGAGCGGTAATCTTGTAGATTGCCATAACCGTCCACCATCCCGGAACATTAGCGACGATGTTGCCGCTAGACACATTGAGCGGGGGGCACGATTGGTTTGCTTGTTCGCCGAGCTGGTCAATTTTTTCGCAGCTGCTCGTTCTTTTGCTCTTTGATGTCTGACAGTACTTCCCGACCGCTCCGCTTGGAGATATGTCATTCTCAAGAATCGCTCATAGTTGGTTCTCGGTGGAGACTTTGCCGGTTTCCTCAGGGCATCGAGAGTGCGCTTTGCTTTCACCGGATCTACCTTCTCCTCCGGAGGTGGATGTCTCTTTGCTTTCACCCCTTCAAAGAACTCCTTCACATGGGTCTGCACGATCGTATTGTTTTCCTCCTCGGTGCTCTCATATGGTAACTTCTCTAGAGGCTTTAGAGGTGGACCGTATCTGTATTGCCTCTCTCCTCTTCTTGTGCTGCTAGACGTCGGAGCAGACGGAGCGGCTGTGGCGTCTGTCTTCTTTCGTGCTTGCTTACAAGGCGGAGGAGAAGGACTACGACGCGCCGGAGCAGCCGGGGCGGCGGCGGGTCTCTTCCGCCCTTGCTGGCGAGGCGGAGAAGGAGGAGGCTGCTGGCTGCTCGGGAGCGCCGGCGCAGGCGGAGAAGGAGGCGGAGTGCCGCCACGCGCCGGAGAAGGAGGCGGAGTACCGCCAAGCACCGGAGAAGGAGGCGGAGTGCCTCCACGCATGCCCTGATCGTCACTCGCCGGAGGAGGAGGCGGTGGAGGAGGCGGAGTGCCCTGACTCGCCGGAGGAGGAGGCGGTGGAGGAGGCGGAGTGCCCTCACTCGCCGGAGGAGGAGGAGGAGGCGGAGGCGTCCAGTTCGGAAGGTTGATGAGCTCCTTCCGCCATAGGCATGGAGTCTTCAGAGCAGAATCCAGCCTAGTCTCCCCTTCACCGGTAGGGTGGTCAAGCACGAGGTCCTCAAATCCCTCTGTTATTTCATCCACCATCACCTTAGCATATCGTTCTGGAATCGGCTGGCAGTGATAAGTTGTGCCGGGTCCACTAGGATAAACTTGGCCAACAGCCGCCTTGACCTTCAAATTCATCCATCGCGCCATAATGTGGCAATTTTGAGACTCCGTGATACCATCCACGGGATAGCTGGCAGGAGCCGTCAAGACATGCTCCGGCTGAAGCAGCTCGGTGGAAGCCACGCTGCTTCTCCGCCGAGATGGCGGGGTAGCCGGGGAAGCTTCGCAGTCGTTTGTTGCGATCTGCCGCTTCTCGTACCTCTTCTTGTTCCTCTAGCCCCATTACCCTTTCGTGCAGCGCTGCGGTTGGTCTGCTCGCTTTCTTCCTCCTCTCGTGGGTTTTGTAACCCCCTGCGTCCGGAAAACCAACCTTCCACGGAATGGAGCCTGGCGTGCCTCGTGTCCGTCTAGGGTGCTCAGGATTCCCAAGGGCCATTGTGAGCTCGTCCTTCTCCCTGTTTGGAAGGAACGTCCCTCGCTGCACTGAATCGATATAGTGTCGTAGGTTCTTGACTGGTATTTGCAGTTGCTCGTCCGTCCACTGGCACTTCCCTGTTACAGGGTCCAAGGTTCCGCCAGCCCCGAAGAACCAAGTCCGACAACGGTCTGGCCAGTACATTGTCTCTGGTTCGATCCCTTTTTCAAGCAGATCATGCTCAGCCTTGGACCACTTAGGCCGGGCTTTGAGGTAGCAACCTGACCCCGTGGGATGGTGAAGCTTCTTCTTCGCAACATTTTGCTTGTTTGTCACTGACATCTTCTTACTCTTTTTCGATGTCTTGTGGGCCACAAATGCGGGCCAGTGATCTTTGATCTTCTCATATTTGCCGATGAACTCTGGTGTCTTTTTTTTCTCGACAAACTGGTTCAGCTCTTTCCTCCACCTCCTCATTAGGGTTGCCATCTTCTTTGAGCACAAGACTTGATTAATTGCTCTTTAACTGGCTTCTCCGGATCCTCCTCTGGCGGTAGGGTGAAATTTGCCCTCAGCTCAGTCCAAAGATCTTCTTTCTGCATATCATTGACATAAGACACCTCAGGGTCTTCCTCCTTAGGCTTATACCATTACTGGATGCTGATCGGGATCTTGTCCCTAACAAGAACCCCGCACTGAGCAGAAAATGCCTTCCTTGTCCGGATGGGTTCAATTGGTTCGCCGTCGGGCGTGATTTCTATGATCTCAAACTTTTCATCCGAGCTCAACTTTTTCTTCGGGCCTCGTCTCCTTACCGAAGTTGTGCTCAATCCGGAGGGCTAGAAATTATAAGGAAGAAAGACGAGAGTAATTAATATGTGTACATATACCAAAACAATGGATGCATCAATTAACTAGTCAGCACGGGCTTAACTAATATATATATACCTGGTCGGCCTCGGTTCGGTCACCGGAGCAGTCAGCACGGTCTCCTTCTTGTACCTCCATTGTGTCACCGGAGCCATCATGAACATAGTCCTCTTCTTGTACTGGCATTAATGGGTCGAAGCCATCATGAACATAGCCCTCTTCTTCACCCAGTCCTTCCTGACCATCGGTCTCGTTGAGAAATGAAGCAACTTCATCACTTCCTTGTGCGATTATGTCCCCAACATAAACCATTTCTTCGTCTCGGGAGTGCTCCATAGTTTCTGCAAATATTTACAACATGTCAATTATTATTCAAACATGGTACAGATATATATCTATATAATATATATATATATATATATTAGTGGCAAACGTAGAACTAGCTAGCTAATCACAATAAGGATCATGTTAGTGGCCTCGATGCTGCTTCTCTAGGGTTTGGGGTCGCCTCGACACAACGCTTCAAGGGTTTGGGGTGGCCTCGATGACAACGCTTTTTTAACTTGATAAATTTGGGTGGACTCGAGAGAGTTAATTTGTCGGGTAGGGGCGCGACGGGAGGGGGTAGGAGACCAACATCATTTTCTCTCTAGGGTTTGGGTGTCCTCGAGAGTTTTGGTCGAGCGAGAGGGCCGAGGGGGGTGCTGCCGTTGTATAAGTTATCACGGTCGAGAGGGGGTATATATATTGACCGCCCCTCATGTCAAAGTTATCTCGAGGGGGTTATATCGACAACAACGCGACATACATATACATGGGAAAATAATGTTATCGGGGAGGGGGTATCGGTACCACCCCCTCGTGTTGAAGTTTCTTCTTTCTCCTCTATTCCTTTCTTTCTTCTTCTCCTCTTCTTTTTCTTCTTCTCCCTCGAGAAAGGAAAATAATTAAGGAAAAGAAAGAAAAGAGGAAGAAGGAAGAAGAAGAAAAAAAGAAAAAAAGAGGAGAATAAGAAAGGAATAGAGGAGAAGAAGAGAAAATAGAAGAATTTTTTCTTCTATTTTCTCTTCTTCTCCTCTTCTTTTTCTTCTTTTTCTTCTTTTTTCCTGTTCTTATTTATTTCTCCTCTTCTTCCTCTCCTCTTTTTCTCCTTTCTTCCTCTTCTTATTTTCCTTTTTCCTCTCATTCTTTTTCTTCTTCTTCTTCCTTCTTCCTTCTTCCTCTTTTCTTCCTTTTCCTTATTTTACTTTCTCCTCTACACTAACCTAAAATGCACTAACCTAAAATCGATATCTACTAACAACCTAAATATAAAATTAATACATATATGAAAAAACATATATAAACAAAAAAATGCTATGAACATTATATTCATACATACATATATAGCCACATCCATTCATCATATATATATAGCTACCACATACATATATACATTATATATATGAAAAAAATGCAATGAACAAAAAAAATACACTTATGAAAAAAAATACTATGAACATGTACACATATATACACATACAAACACATATACACAAAAAAATGCAAAAAAAATGCTATGGAAATTGCTATGGAGGAAAATGCAGGCGGGCGGCGGGCGGGCAGCGTGGCCATGTGAGGCGAGGCGGCCGGGCACGTGCAGCAGACAAGGCGCGTGCATGTATGGCAGCAGGGAGACGGAAGGGTGCGGGAGTAGGCTATGCTCACGAGGCGGAGGCGGCGAATGAAGAGCAACAGCGTCGATGGGGCGGCAACGACAAGGTGGAGCGGGCGTCGGGCGGCGGCAGACGAGGAGGAGCGAGGCGTCGGGGAGAAGTGGGCGATTTGGCGGAAGCGCTAAGTCTTTGCTTATATAGCATAGCCTTTAGTCGGTTGGTGGCACCAACCGGGATCGCTAAAACCACCGCTTCCCGCCCTTTGGGCTGTTGAAAAAGGCCTTTGGTCGGTTGGTGGCACCAACCGGGACTAAAAGTGAGCATTAATACCGGTTGGTGACGAACCGGTGCCAATGCCACTGCTTTAGTCCCGTTGGTGCCACCAACCGACCAAAGGCCCCTATCTTGCCAGCGGGGCCAAAGTTTAGTCCCACTCGCTAGTTGAGAGGCGCACTGATGGTTTATAAGCCCCACTGCCGCTCCCTCTCGAGCTCCTCTCCACCGAGCTTCGGGCCTACTTGCTAAACTTTGCCTGATGGGCCTTCTGGGCCTACTGCGGGCCTGAATCCTGGCCCATAGTAGGGTTTCAAGTCGTATTCAGGCCGTGGGGGCCCAGTAGGAGGCATTTTTTTGTTTTTTTGTTTTCTTTACTTATTGTTGTTATTTTTATTTTTTCCAGTTTTTTTTTGTTTTCTGCTTTATTTATTTTCTTTTGTTTCTTGCTTTATTTTTTAATTCTTTTTGCTTTTAGTTTTAGGAAAATTATAAACTTTCTGTTAGTGCCATTACTTTTCAAATTTGAAAACACTTATTTCGTTTTTTTTGTTTTCTTTCTTACTTTATTTATTTTATTTTGTTTCTACTTACAACAAAATACTTATTGTTGTTTTTTTGTTTTGTTTTCTGCATTATTTATTTTCTTTTGTTTTTTGCTTTATTTTTTAGGAGGAACTAAAGGGTGGGCACTTTTTGCTTTTAGTTTTAGGAAAATTATAAACTTTCTGTTAGTGCCATTAGTTTTCAAATTTGAAAACACTTTTTTTGTTTTTTGTTTCCTTTTTTGCTTTATTTATTTTATTTTGTTTCTACTTGGAACAAAATACTTATTGTTGCTATTTTTAATTATTACGAGGGCCGAACCATAAGACATTAAAGCATTTCAAATAAACTCTGAAAAAGTTGAAAGTTGGCATGGTATCATAAATTGACCCACATAGCATGTGCATGTACAAAACGGACAATGGTATCATACTCGTCCATTACAAAGTTGGTATGGTATCATCATAATAGTTCTGGAGAAAGTCTTCACTTTTTCTTCGCTTGTGTCATTGCTTATTGCTTGTAGTAACCATGGATAATCTTCATCGTTTATCGGGATCTTTGAGTCACCTTTGACTTTAAAGGAGGAATTTCATGAAACTTTTCATAATCTTGAGACATATCATCTTGTCCTCCACTCCCACGATATCCCTTTTCTGAAAAAACTATGTGGCGCTTTGGCTCATCGTATGATGTATTAAGCTTCCTTATCTTTTCTCTTTCTCGATGCGTAGACATGTCCTTCACATAGATAACATGTGCCACATCATTGGCTAGGACGAGCGGTTCGTCGGTGTACCCAAGATTTTTCCGATCCTTTGTTGTCATTCCGTCTTGTGGGTCTACCTGCATACCCGCCTCTGACAGATTGACCCATTTGCACTTAAACAAAGGGACCTTAAAATCATGTCCATAGTCAAGTTCCCATATGTCCACTATGTAACCATAATATGTGTCCTTTCCCCTCTCGGTTGTTGCATCAAAGCGGACACCGCTGTTTTGGTTGGTGCTCTTTTGATCTTGGTCAATCGTGTAAAATGCATTCCCATTTATCTCGTATCCTTTCCAAATCAATACAGTCAAAGATGGTCCCCTGGACAACAAGCACAGCTCATCACAAACAGTGTTGTCACCTCGATCGTGCTTCCAACCAACTGCTGAAAGTCTGATGTGTTCACATGTAATCCGATCGTCGCCTTTGCTCCGGGTGTTTGGGCGCTTGATCGTTCTTGTGTTCATCGACATACGGGTCACCAAGGTAGAGTTACGTAGAAGCGTGTAGTGTGCTTGAGACCAAGAATATCCGTCCTGCATATTATTGAGTCCCTTCCAAGCGTGCCTTTTCGGTCAGTCTCCCCTCATACCGCGATTTAGGGAGACCTATCTTCTTAAGGCCGGGAATGAAGTCAACACAAAACCCGATGACATCCTCTGTTTGATGGCCCATGGAGATGCTTCCTTCTCGCCTAAGCGATTCTGGACATATTTCTTTAGGACTCCATGAACCTCTCAAAGGGGTACATATTGTGTAGAAATCGGGACCCGAATGACAATCTCGTCAACTAGATGAACTAGGGCGTCGTCATGATATTGAAAAAGGATGGTAGGAACACCAGCTCGGCCCGACAAGACATTGCACCACATCACTCCTTAGCCTTGGTATGATTTCTGGATCGATCACCTTCGAGAGATTGCATTGAGGAATGCACATAGCTTCACAATGGCTAATCGGACATTTTCGGTAGAAACCCCTCAATGCAACCGAAGCGATTCGTCATAATCATGTGGCGTCATGAGACTTTAGGTTCAAACTTTTTCTCTGCCATATTTATTATTCCTTTATATTCGACGAAAGCCGTCGGGACCTTCATACTAAGCGGGCATTCAAAGAAGATTTCCTTCTCTTCTTTGGTAAGAGCATAGTGGCGGGACCTTCATCTTGCTTTGGAGGCATGCCGTCTTTTTCGTGCAAACGTTGCAGGTCCTCCGTGCCTCACCAGATCTTTTGTCTTCCCAAACACGCCCAAGAAGCCTAGCAGGTTCACGCAAAGGTTCTTCGTCACGTGCATCACGACGATCGAAGAGCGGACCTCTAGGTCTTTCGAGGGTAGGTCCCAAAATATAGATTTCTTCTTCCACATGGGTGCGTGTCCCCAGGCGTCATTCGAACAGTTAGTCCGCGGACCCTTTCCAAAGATTACGTGTAAATCATTGACCATAGCAAATGCGTGATCACCGATGCGCATGGCGGGCTTCTTCGGTGATCTGCCTGCGCTTTGAAATGCTTGCCTTTCTTTCGACATTGATGGTTGGTCGGAAGAAATCGGCGATGGCCCAGTACACATTCTTCCCGCAGCTTGCGGTATATACTATCGGTGTCAAGTAAACAGTGCGTGCATCGTGGTATCCCTTGTTTATCCGTCACGAAGGTTCTTGAGAGCGGGCCAATCGTTGATGGTCACGAACAGCAACGCCTTTAGGTTAAATTCCTCCTGTTTGTGCTCATCCCACGACGTACACCGTTTCCATTCCACAGCTGTAAAGTTCTTCAACTAATGGCCTTAGGTACACATCAATGTCGTTGTCGGGTTGCTTAGGGCCTTGGATGAGAACGGCATCATAATGAACTTCCGCTTCATGCACATCCAAGGAGGAAGGTTATACATACATAGAGTCACGGGCAGTCTTTGTGATTGCTGCTCTGCCCCGAAAGGATTAATGCCATCCACGCTTAAAGCAAACCATCGTTCCTTGGCTCACTTGCAAACTCATCCCAACTTTCTCTCGATTTTTCTCCATCACGACCCGTCGTGGTGCTCTCAACTTCTGTCTTTCTTACGGTCCTCACTGTGCCATCGCATCAACTTGGCATGCTCTCCGTTTACGAGCAGACGTTTCAGCCGTGGTATTATAGGAGCATACCACATCACCTTCGCAGAACCCTCTTCACGGGGCTCGCCGTCAACATCACTAGGGTCATCTCGTGCGATCTTATACCGTAATGCACCGCATACCGGCATGCGTTCAGATCCTTATGCGCACCATGATAGAGGATGCGATCATTAGGGCATGCATGTATCTTCCGCACCTCCAATCCTAGAGGGCATCGACCTTCTTTGTTGCGTATGTACTATCGGGCAATTCGTTTTCCTTTGGAAGCTTCTTCTTCAATATTTTCATAGCTTCTCAAATCCTTTGTCGAGCACGGCATTCTCGCCTTCCATCGCAGCAATTCCAGTATGGTACCGAGCTTTGTGTTGCCATCTTCGCAATTGGGGTACAACCCTTTTTTGTGGTCCTCTAACATGCGATCGAACTTCAGCTTCTCCTTTTGACTTTCGCATTGCATCCTTGCATCGATAATGACCTGGCGGAGATCATCATCATCGGGCACATCGTCTGGTTCCTCTTAATCTTCAGCAGCTTCGCCTGTTGCAGCATCATCATGCACATCGTCTGGTTCCTCTTGATGTTCAGTAGCATCACTGTATTCAGGAGGCACATAGTTGTCATCGTACTCTTCTTCTTCGCCGTCTTCCATCATAATCCCTATTTCTCCGTGCCTCATCCAAACATTATAGTGTGGCATGAAACCCTTGTAAAGCAGGTGGGTGTGGAGGATTTTCCGGTCAGAGTAAGACTTCGTATTCCCACACATAGGGCATGGACAACACATAAAACCATTATGCTTGTTTGCCTCAGCCACTTCGAGAAAATCATGCACGTCCTTAATGTACTCGGAGGTGTGTCTTGAACCGTACATCCATTGCCGGTTCATCTGCATGCATTATATATAATTAAGTGTGTCAAAAATCATTACAAAACATCATGAATAGATAATTAAGTGACCAAATTAATAGAAGTTCATTATCACATTAAAACCAAAGTACATACATAGTTCCCATCCAACAACATAAAGCTCTGCAGAGCATCTAAATTAATTAAACCATACACTGAAACTATGTAAAATATTTCAATGCGAAAACAAATGCGATCATAATCGCAATCAATGTAACAACTGATCCAACGGCATAATGATACCAAGCCTTGGTATGAATGGCATATTTTCTAATCTTTCTAATCTTCAAACGCATTGCATCCATCTTGATCTTGTGATCATCGACGACATTCGCTACATGCAACTCCAATATCATCTTCTCCTCCTCAATTTTTCTAATTTTTTCCTTCAACAAATTGTTTTCTTCTTCAACTAAATTTAACCTCTCGACAATAGGGTCGGTTGGAATTTCCGGTTCAACAACCTCCTAGATAAATAAAATCTATGTCATGTTGGTCAGCATAATTGTCATAAACAATAAATGAACCAATAGTTATGAAAAGATAATATATACCACATCCGAATCATAGACAGGACGAGGGCCGACGGGGGCGGATACCAAAACCATCGCACTATATAAGGTGCAATAATAAAAGTAAGAAAATTATACAAGTATCTATATAAACATACAATTAAGAATTTTTTTTCCTTTTAGAAAGAAGATAAGAACAAGAGGCTCACCACGGTGGTGCCGGCGACGAGATCGGCGCGGGCGATCGACGGCGGTGAAGACGGGGACGGGACGTGACGGACCGCTAAACCTAGACAAATATTAAGGAAAATGGAGCTTGGAGGTCGAGCTTGGAGAGGAGAAAGCTTAAGTAGTGTGGCTCGGGCATTCCATCGAACACCTCGTGTGCATAGGAGGTGAGCAAGAGTACCACAAAGCTCTCCAACGGCCGGGCAGAAAAATAGAGCAGTGAAGTGCTCTGCTCGCGGGCTATATAGGCCATTCATTGGTCCCTGTTCGTGGGATGAACCGGGACTAAAGGGCTGCCTTTGGTCCCGGTTCATGCCTCCAACCGGGACCAATGGTGGTGGGCCAGGAGCGAGGCCCATTGGTCCTGGTTCGTCCCACCAACCGGGACCAATGGCCCACGTGGCCCGGCCGGCCCCCGGGGCTCACGAACCAGGTCCAATGCCCCCACTGGTCCCGGTTCTGGATTGAACCGGGACTAATGGGTTGGCCGGGCCTGGACCATTGCCCCCTTTTCTACTAGTGCATGAAGAACAATAGGGACAGAAACTTCCAGGCTCCTTAGCAACGCCACATCAAGCATCACTGACACAAGATTTTTATAATAGAATGAACATTTTGGAATTTTGAACGATTTCTGAAAAAGTGGACAAACTTTTCAAATTGTAAGCATTTCTTTAAAAAATAACAAATTTAAAGGCAAATATTTTCTGAAAAAATATGAACATTTGTTGAAACTTTTAAAAGTGTGAACTTTTTTAGTGACTGATTTTTGAAATTTCATTTTTTACGTGAACAATTTTTAAAACAAGAGCATTTTTTTAAATCCTGGAGATAATTTGAAATTTTGATCATTTTCTGAAGAAACAGAAAAGAAGAAGAGGAAAGATAACAAAAAAACGTAAAAACGGAAAAGAAACCCGGAGAAGAAAAAACAGAGGATAAAAAGGAAGAAACGAAAGAACTTCTTGGAACCTTCCCAAAACTACGGGAAGATTCCTAATGCTCGCCATACTGGGAGTAACTTAACTAATAACATAAAACAGTCACAATGCAAGTTTACTGATGTGGCAAATAGTTAATGAGGAGAAAGGTTGAAAGATCGAGGATGTCGCCTAGAGGGGGGGGGGTTGAATAGGCGCTTTAAAATAATTACGGTTTAGGCTTGAACAAATGCGAAATAAATCTAGCGGTTAAGTTGTCAAGCACAAAACCTACAATAACTAGGCTCACCTATGTGCACCAACAACTTATGCTAAGCAAGATAAAAAAACTAAGTGATAGCAATATATATGACAAGAAACAATATGGCTATCACAAAGTAAAGTGCATAAGTAAAGGGCTCGGGTAAGAGATAACCGAGGCACGCGGAGATGACGATGTATCCCGAAGTTCACACCCTTGCAGATGTTAATCTTCGTTTGGAGCGGTGTGGAGGCACAGTGCTCCCCAAAGAAGCCACTAGGGCCACCGTAATCTCCTCACGCCCTCGCACAATGCAAGATGTCGTGATTCCACTAAGGGGCCCTTGAGGGTAGTCACCAAACCCGTACAAATGGCAACCCTTGGGGGCAGTCACCGAACCGGAACACTTTGGCAACCCTTGGGGGCGGTCACCGGTACCCGTCAAATTGTTCGGGGCGATCTCCGCAACCTAATTGGAGACCCCGACGCTCGCACGGAGCTTTACACCACAATGACTGAGCTCCGAACACCACCAACCGTCTAGGGCGTCCAAGCACCCAAGAGGAACAAGCTCAAGGGTACCAAGCACCCAAGAGTAATAAGCTTCTCAACTTGTAACTTCCACGTATCACCATGGAGAACTTAAACCGATGCATCAAATGCAATGGTAAGGGCACAAGGAGTGCCCAAGTCCTTCTCTCCCAAATCCACCAAAGCAACTAATGCTAGGTAAGAAATAAGAGAAAGAACAAGAAGGAGAACTCCAAGATCTAAATCCAAGGGGTTCCCCTCACATAGAGGAGAAAGTGATTGGTGGAAATGTGGATCTAGATCTCCTCTCTCTTTCCCCCAAAAACTAGCAAGAATCCATGGAGGGATTGAGAGATAGCAAGCTCGAAGAAGGTCAACAATGGGGGAAGAACACGAGCTCAACGGATAGGGTTCATTGGGGAAGATGACCCCCTTTTATAGGTGGGGAAAAATCAAACCGTTATGCTCACAGCTCGCACAGAGCGGTACTACTGCTCATGGGAGCGGTACTACCGCTAGGGCGGTGAAAGGCCTTTGAAAAACAACAGCGAGGAGGCAAAAGGCCAGTAGAACCACCGGAGCGGTACTATCGCTCGTCCTCACGGTACTACCGCTAGGGATAGCGGTATTACTGCTTGCGAGCGGTACTAAAAAAATACATCCGTGCCTACCACCACTGACTTATGACGAGTTTTTGGTCCGGAGCGGAAGTAGCCATGGAAGTAGCCGTGGTAGTACCGCTTCCAAGAGCGGTAGTAAAAAATTACATCCCCTCCAAGCGGTAGTACCACTCCCGTGAGCGGTAGTACCCCTGCAGCCTTTTTAAGGACACCAAAACTGACGCAACTTCTTTAAACGGACTCCGAATTCAATGAAACCAAGTTTGTGGAAAGAAGCGACAAGGACTAACACGATCTTGATAGAAATAACAATAAGAAGGAAATTAGAAAAGGCCCATAAGAAAATGGTGAGGACCCTTCCTCGAATAAGACTGGTAGAACCTCCAACACCGAAAACGCAATAGAAGAAGCATGTGAACTCCGTTTTCGATGAACTCGAGCTTGTAAAGAAGATGACCATAAGCTCCAAATCTCACAAGGATAAAACCAAACAAGAACCAAGAAAGATGATGCAAGCATGCAATGGTTTGAGCTTTCTACGAACGATACGATCACGCTACTCACTTGAGAGCCCCCTTGATAGTACGACAATCGATCCTATAACCCGATCTCCAAACTACCACCATGAGACCGGTAAAATAGATAACCTATCAAGGCCAAACCTTTGACTTGCACAAAGTCCACTTGACCTAGATGTAGACGATCCTGACTTCCTCAAGTTGGACCACCTTTCTTGATTGTGTTGGCTCGGTGAAGACTAGTAGATTGCTCCCCCATACTCCACTATGGGTGAGCCACTCTTCGGCACATCTTCACAAGTCCATTATCACCACAATGGACGGCAATCTTCAAGCACTTGATCTTTTTGAGATGCATCACTTGAACGTGCACACTACAACCTAACCCCACAAAGAACTCTCACGAAGACCATGGGTTAGTACACAAAGCGTAATTGGCAATGCTTACCATACCATGGGATCACCTGATCCTCCTCGGTACATCTTCTACGCTTTGTGTGTTGATCAACTTGATTCACTCTTTGACTTAGTTTTGATCAGCCTCTCACATGACCAATCTTTAGGTAATTCCTTGAAAGCACCTTGGTCATCACAAACTCTCCTTGAAACCAACAAATGGACTTCGAGAAAAGCCTATGGACAAATCCTTCAAATATAACTCAAGGCAACCATTAGTTCGTAGAGATTGTCATTAATTACCAAAACCAAACATGGGGGCACCGCATGTTCTTTCAGAGGTATTTGTTGTAACATAATATGTAACCACAATATAACACGCTTCTACACAAATGAGTCTTCATCTAAATAAATGAAGGCTTGCGTGGTACCACACATATATTACTACTCACTATGAAGGTAGTAACATGAACTAGTTATATGCACCCCCCGCGCGATTGCTTGCTGGAACATTCTAAACCTCGATCCCACCAATCGCTTCCATAAAAAGCTCCGAAAAATCGCTCCAGAATTTAAAATGCCCATGATTGCTTTGCTACTAGCTAATGGGTGGGCCCACCAGGAACAGTCGTAGTGGGCGAGCATTGTCAAGGGATTGCCTAAGTGGGGCGTGACTATGTCTCGCCTGAAATGAGATAGTAAAACATCTCTCTTTAGGCAGCTGCCCAATTGGGCCGGCCCAGCGTGAACACAAGCTTTCAACGTCATTTTCTTCTTTTTTCACTTTTTGCCTTTGATTTCGGTTTTATTTTAATTTTGATTTTATTTCAAATATACTAAATATTTTTTGTTATAAAAATCACTTTATCGAAAAGTTGAAAAATATATTGTTGCACTAAAGCTTTTAAACGTGTATAGAAAAATGTTTAGATGTATTAGAAAATATACAATGCGCATGGAAAAAATTAGAAATCAAAAAATATATAAGCTTTCAATTTTATTAAAACAAATTATTCATGCATTTTTAATGTGTATAGGAAAAATGTTTCCGATGTATACGGAAAATGAATACAAAAATGTAGAATGTGTATGAAAAAGTAGACATAATATATATACATATATATACATCAATATATATATATATATATATATATATATATATATATATATATATATATATATATATATATATATATATATTAATCTTGAATTTGTGAAATGTTCCTGATATATACGAGAAAAGTACAATGTTTATTGAAAAATTTGACACAAAAGTATATGTTTAATAATATATTAATCATGTGTTTTTGAAATGTTAAGCGTGCATATAAAAATATTCTTGGTGTATATAAAAATGTACAATGTGTAAAATAAACTTCAAAACATATAGTTGTCAAAATTGTTAAGCAAATAATTTAAAAGTATTAAACGTGTATATATAAAAATTGTACAAGGAAATCCTATAGAAACTAAAAAACAGGAAAAAACGCCAAAGAAAACTAAGTAAAGAAAGAAAGAAAAGGGAAAAACTTGTAAAAACCGAAAAAGAAAAAACCAGTAAAAACTGTGAAAGAAACAAAGAAAAATGATGAAAAAATAGACCAAATAAAAACGATAAAGGGAAAGAAAACCAAATGAGAACATAAAAAAGTAATAGAAAAAAGGGAGAAAATACCCCAGATGAACACATACATAGAACGAGCGAGCGACATGCTCTAGAGCCAGTTCTTTTGGGCGATTCTGCCAGAATCACCCACCTCCTCAGCTTCTCTCAGAATCGTCACTCCATATATTTTTTTACAATCCTATCTAGTTAAGGTCTAATTAGCTAGGATTGTAAAAAAAATTAGAGTGGCAAGCGGGGGAGGGGGTGATTCTTGGAGAATCGCCCAAAAGAACTGGCCCCTAATGGGAAGGCCCATACGTGCAAGCCCTTCTGGCGAAACGGATGTTAGTCTCGCTTTAAGCAAGATAGAGCTCCTGCGCCCTCATGTCTCAGCGCGCTGCTGCAGTGTTTGGGCCCTAGGGGCTCTCTTCAGAGTGGGCTTTTGGCCCATTTTATCTTTATCTGAAAAATTGTCATCGATTTTCTATTGTTTTGACATGCAGAGAATACCTTTTTACCGAAACCCAAAACAGTGGAAAACAACAACTAGTACTCTGGCAGTACTTTCCAATATGTTAATACAAAAATAGACACGCACTTACCTTTCGCAATCAAATGTAAATTCTTGAACCAAAGAATCACTTTCTTCTTTGGACATGGAGTTTCTTTTCCCGAGCACAAATGCACCCTCAGGAACACTATAGTAAAAATAGTAAAGAAGATTTTTTTTAAAAAAAATTGGCAACAAACATTGCCGAATGTCATGCATACCTACAACATTCCGTGAAGAAAAAACATTCTTAATATTTATGCTCCGGAAAATATTATTTTTGAAAGCATTTTTTTAATACTCGGATCTGTTATAAAAGTTCACCAAGAGTACAAAACACCTCAATAAAAAAATTACATCAAGGTCTTCGGACGCCACCAGAATAGCCGCCGATGTCCCATTGACGCCACTCCCATACTGGAGCCGACCTTACCTTGTCGATAACAGCCGGAAAGTCTTTGTGCACATTGCCCCTAAGAACCATCACTAGGGTCATAGCAGTCGTTGAACCCTTGAATCGACCCAAAGTGTGTACCATCAAATCTTGTTATTGCGCACGCACGAAGAAAAATGCTTACAATGCTTACCTCGTCGCCCCAAGGAGTTCGTAGGAATTTACGGTGGAGCTCCGTCCACTCCGTCCTGACGGACGAATTTAAGAAGGATCAAAATCCACAAAACCAACTGGAAGATGAAGCACCACCTTCCATCTGAACGCCTCCCCCGCGAAGAATAAAATCACTAACCTAAACTACTACCCGGAGCCGAGGCACCGGGATTCTCCTCCCCGCCACCAGCCATCGAAGGCGACAGACAAAGGGGAGGGGAATGCACGAGATGGCCGGTGGAGCATGGAGGGTAGGAGACTTTGCCTTAGCCGCCTTTGCGTGAGGGAAAGGGAGAAAAATCCATGTATTAGTTTCCCATTTTTTAAACTTTGGAGAGCTGTTTTTTTTATGTTTTGGCCAAATTTTCATAAATGTGATTTCATGACGCAAATTTACACACAATAGTAAACTAGGCACTGGTCATTGTAAAAAATATTTATTATTTTTTGTATTTTTATTGTATTTTTCGTGGTAGGAGGATTTGAGCTCGGGGTTAAAAGGACACTTTGATTCTTTCTTCCATATGCTTTTTTTAAGATCCAGCAACTAATAGCATTCATATATTAAGTAGGTAGAGGATAACAAAAGGTGGTCATGATCAAGTGATCATGATGGTGTTACAAGAGGGATGCCATAGCACCTAGAGGTGTCTTTAAACATTTAGCTCCGTCCAGTTTCCATTGTTCCATGTCCCTGCTTATGGCTGCCATTATCTCATTGATTTGTGACATCTTAGTTTTGAAGGTTTTGCTATTTCTCTTTGCCCAGATGTGCCAAGAAACGAGCAAGAGCATGGTTTGAATTCTCTTCCTGTTGGTGGTCGCCGTTTTAGCAAACAAGTTTCTAACTCGCTGCTTTGAAGAGCCTGAACTTCCACTTGCAAGCACTGAAAACGAACTACACCCAGGCCATAGTGCCATCTTGCGCCACAGTTCAATGACCATTGGGCAGTTGGGCACTCAGGGCCGGTCCTCTGATTTCGGGGGCTCGGGGCGAAACTAGAACTTGGGGCCCTCTTAATATATGCATCAAGTTATAACCCCAAACTCATAAATCTGAGTAATATCTGTCTCTAAATTGTATCCAGTCAATCAATTATCAACGGTCATATTGCAATAACAAAGAAGCAATATTGATCATTTTACTAAAATAAATATTTGTCGATGGTCATGGCAAAACGCAGGCATATGCTATGAAAGTCGTACCTTCTCTGATTCTCCCTAATCGGCTAATAAATTTCTTCCAAGGATCAACCAGAAGGATCAAAGGGCAACCCCGACTCATAAATCTTAATAATATCTGCTGCTAAACTGTCTACAATCAATCAATTGCCAGTGACCATATCGCAACAACAAAGAAGTAAATATTGGTTGTTCTACCGAGATAAATATTTATCAATCACCATGTCATGCAAAATGTAGGGCTTATGCTATTAGAGTCATACCTTCTCTTATTCTCTCTAGTCTGCTAGTTATATTTCCTCCAGTAATGAACGGGAAGGATCAAAGGGCAACATCCTGGAAACCCATTGCGGTAGCAGTGAACGTGATACTGATGCGATTCCCTCTCAGGGTGGAGGGCCTGCGAATCTGCAATATGGTGTCTCCCAGAGGGAGTTGTGCCATGGCCTCTTAGGGATAGATATTTGACTGGTGACGCCCGGACAAATGAGGCGGCGGCGCACGCATACTGGAGCAAGAATCAAGAGCCTCGCCTCATAGATTTTGGTAGGTTTTTTCTTTAAGACGTAGGGTTTGATGAGCGATCCATCAATCACACCGTGATACGAGATCTGCTTCCGCCTGTGTATAATGTATTTGGATGATGCCCTTCCCTCGACCGGCACTACTTCTGCTTGCGTAGGAAGCCCTTCCCTCACAATATTACGGCTACATGGTACCTAGACCTGGGGGCCCGGGGCGGCCGCCCCCTGCCCCCCTCAGGGTCGGGCCTGCGGGCACTCCCAGGACAGGTGTGAGGGTGTCTCCAGATTTTTCATGCAAAGAGTATAAAAGTATCCATTTTCACATCCTCTCCTTTGAAGTCTGTCATTGCACCATAATCTGTCTTGCATCAACAGGCAGAAGAAAAACTTTACCTTCCTAGAAGCCCAGGCCTTCCAAAATATCTTTGTGTTGTCAGAATTCGGCAAGTCTCTGAAATGAAAGTTGTACGCTGAGCTTGCACTATATTTTCTTGATGAATCAAGATGCCAACAGATGGAGTCATGAGTGGTAGCATGTAGCGTCAGATTTGCAGCTCGCAAGGCACTCCATAGGATTAGAAAATGATGTAAAAGTTCATCATAGTTGTGGTGTCTAAGGTCTTTGATCCAGGTGTCATTTGCTAGGGCGGCAGACACCGGTATTCTTTTCCCCCTTGGTCCCTTGATAAGTTCTGGGAAGAGCTCAGTCAATGTGGAGTGTCAGAATAAAGCCATCTCTCAATTGTCGATCGTAACTGTGATGGCGGAAGTGAACATCACCATGTCCTTGGCATCACATGGCAATTCAAAGCCCGCCTAAGGGCGATCATTGTTCTGCCAATCAATCCATAACCAATGGAGTCTTAGACTCTGGAGAACTTGTCTGTGAACCCCCAAGCCTCCCTTGTTAGTTGGGGAGCACACCTTGCTCCAGTTGACCTTGCAATGGCCCTCGCGGATTTCTTTTTCTTGAGCCCAAAGGAATTTTTGACGAACTTTGTCGATGTCTCTGAATAATTTTTTGGGTGCACGCAGAACCGACAGAGCAAAGGTTGTAATAGTAGTGAAAACACCACGCACTAGCACCCTATGGACGACCATGGACAATAACCTCCCTTTCCAACCAGCAAGTCTTGCTCTTCTATCCAAGATAAATTGCAGGTGCACAAGCCTGATCCTATTAAGGCAGATTGGGAGGCCAAAGTATCTTATGGGGAATGCTTTGATTTGACCTCCAAAATTTTGTAGAACATCTTGGAGGTTTATGTCTTCGCATCTGATTGGTGTGACCGTTGATTTTGCAGGATTCAAACATAGTCCTAAGGCCTCGCCAGACATGTTTAAAATACCCAGAAGCCTTTTAGTTTCCTCCTTGTCTAGATTGGCAAAAATTATAGCGTCATCGGCATACAAGCTAACACGAAGCTTGATCCCCCTGTCAGGGAGAGGTTCCAGAATCCCATCCTCTCCGGCCTTGGCAATGAGCCGGTGGAGCGGGTCAATTCCAAGAATGAACAGGAGAGGGGAGAGGGGGTCACCCTGCTGGAGGCCACGCTGATGATTAATAGGTTTTCCGGGTGTTATATTCAACAAGAAGGAGGAGGATGTGGAGCATAGAAGCAGAGTAATCCAATCTCGCCACTGGGCACCAAAACCCATGTGTTGCAACAGCTCCAACAGATATTCCCAGGACACGGAATCAAATGATTTAGCAATGTCCAGCTTGATCAACAGCGCAGACTTTTTCGTTGGTGCAGAGAACGGATTGTTCTCGACAAAAAGAAAATTATCTTGCAGACATTTTGTCTTCATAAAGGCACACCGGGCAGCGGAGATGATGGTTCGAATGATTGCTGATAGCCTCATAATTAGGACCTTGGTGATCATCTTAACTATGGAATTAATCAAACTTATTGGTCGGAAGTCAGCAATGGTCTCAACACCATCTTTCTTTGGCAGCAGAGCAACAAGGGGAGAGTTGGCGGAAAAATTTGCACCCGCAAGGCTATGAAACTGATTAAACACCGCCATCACCTCATCCTTCACAATGGGCCAGCAACTGCGGAAGAAGACGTTGTTGAAACCATCCAGCCTGGGTGCTTTTTCTGCCAGAGAAGCAAGAACAGCAGCCCATGCTTCACCTTCAGTGAAAGGATTATCCAGCCCTCCACCTACCACCGACGGTAGCTGTAGCTCGTTCCAGTTAATCATACATTGGCGACTTTGTGTCGCCCCAAGGACCCTTGAAAAGTGATCTCTAATCACCTCAGCCTTGTCATCATGTTCAGTAGCGATGTGTGTGTGTGTGTGTGTGTGTGTGTGTCTTCATATACTGAATGAAGTTCTTCCGACGCCTAGAATAGATTTTGGCATTGAAAAAGGAGGTGTTGGCATCCTTAGCCTTCTGCCAGGTGAGCTTGGATGCCAAGCGCCTTCTGGCTCGCGCAATTGCTGCTAACCTGACTACTCTTTTCTTAAGTAACTTCCTGAAACTAAACTCGAAATGAGTGAGTTGGCGGCTCTCCATTGCAACATCCAGTTTTAGAATCGGTTCATTTTCCATCTGGAACTGAACTTTAGTATCACTGAAGAGGGAGGAACTCCAGCACTTGAGAACTTTTGCAACTTTGGGAAACCTCTTTTTGATTCTGGTGAAAGCATAGTTTGTGGTTGATCGGACGTTGCCAAGCTCGTTGGAAAGTTTCTCTAAAGTGGGGAAACTTCGGCCAAAAACTTTCAAATCGGAAGATGGCGCGACAAGGAGGAGCAGATGCATTGATTATGACAAGGGGGCAGTGGTCAAAACATGCAGATGACGCTGCCATGAGCAAGTGAGAGGGGAAGGTTGTCTTCCATCAGGGATGACAAAGAATTTGTAGATACTAACTAGTGTAGTGCGCTCTCTTTCTTTACTCCAAGTGAAGCATCTATTTTTGCATTTAATCTCCTTTAAGCCTGCAGTGTTGATTGCTGATCTAAATCTACCCATCATTCTCCTATTGAGGTTAAGGTTACTCTTATCTCTAGCTTCGTATATGACATTAAAATCGCCATTGATGAGCCATAGTGCAGCTAAAGGAGGTGCACATCTAACTAAGTCCACAAGGAGTTCATCTTTGTTTGTGTCTGTTGGGGAACGTAGCAGAAATTCAAAATTTTCCTACGTGTCACCAAGATCTATCTATGAAGAAACCAGCAACGAGGGGAAGGAGAGTGCATCTACATACCCTTGTAGATCGCTAAGCGGAAGCGTTCAAGAGAACGGGGTTGAAGGAGTCGTACTCGTCGTGATCCAAATCACCGGAGATCCTAGTGCGAGCGGACGGCACCTCCACGTTCAACACACGTACAGCTCGGTGACGTCTCCCATGCCTTGATCCAGCAAGGAGAGAGGGAGAGGTTGAGGAAGACTCCATCCAGCAGCAGCACAACGGCGTGGTGGTGGAGGAGGAGCGTGGCAATCCTGCAGGGCTTCGCCAAGCACCGCGTGAGAGGAGGAGTACTTGGGAGAGGGGGAGGGCTGCGCCAGAACTTGGGGTGCGGGTGCCCTCCCACCCCTCCACTATTTATAGGTGGGTGGAAGAGGGGGCCGGCCCCCCTAGATCCCATCTAGGGTTCGGGGCGGCGGCCAAGGGGGGAGGAGTGCCTCCCAAGTCAAGTGGAGGCCCTCCCCCTTAGGGTTTCCCCTTCCCATGCGCATGGGCCTTGGGGGCTGGTGCCCCTGGCCCATTAAGGCTAAGCGCCTTACACAGCCCATGCTACTGTATTGGGCGTGGTGGAACAATTTCGGACCTCCAGACCCCTCCGAATCCTCCGGAACCTTTTGAAGCTTCCGGTACAATCTGGAAAAACCCGAACTTTTCCCGAAACCCAACAACAACTTTCCATATATAAATCTTTACCTCCGGACCATTCCGGAACTCCTCGTGACGTCCGGGATCTCATCCGGACTCAACATCATTCATAACCACATACAAACTTCCTTTATAACCCTAGCGTCATCGAACCTTAAGTGTGTAGACCCTACGGGTTCGGGAGACATGTAGACATGACCGAGACGTTCTCCGGTCAATAACCAACAGCGGGATCTGGATACCCATGTTGGCTCCCACATGTTCCACGATGATATCATCGGATGAACCACGATGTCAAGGACTCAATCGATCCCGTATACAATTCCCTTTGTCTAACCGTATTGTACTTGCCCGAGATTCGATCGTCGGTATACCGATACCTTGTTCAATCTCGTTACCGGCAAGTCTCTTTACTCGTTCGATAACACATCATCCCGTGATCAACCCCTTGGTCACATTGTGCACATTATGATGATGTCCTACCGAGTGGGCCCAGAGAACCTCTCCGTTTACGGAGTGACAAATCCGATCTCGATTCGTACCAACCCAACAGATACTTTCGGAGATACCTGTAGTGCACCTTTATAGCCACCCGATTCGTTGTGGCGTTTGGTACACCCAAAGCATTCCTACGGTATCCGGGAGTTGCACAATCTCATGGTCTAAGGAAATGATACTTGACATTAGAAAAGCTTTAGCATACGGAACTACGATCTTTGTGCTAGGCTTAGGATTGGGTCTTGTCCATCACATCATTCTCCTAATGATGTGATCCCGTTATCAACGACATCCAATGTCCATGGTCAGGAAACCGTAACCATCTATTGATCAACGAGCTAGTCAACTAGAGGCTTACTAGGGACATGGTGTTGTCTATGTACCCACACATGTATCTGAGTTTCCTATAATACAATTATAGCATGGATAATAAACGATTATCATGAACAAGGAATATAACAATAACTAATTTATTATTGCCTCTAGGGCATATTTCCAACAGTCTCCCACTTGCACCAGAGTCAATAATCTAGTTCACATCACCATGTGATTAACACTCATAGGTCACATCACCATGTGACCAACATCCAAAGAGTTTACTAGTGTCATTAAACTAGTTCACATCATCATGTGATTAAGACTCAGTGAGTTCTAGGGTTTGATCATGTTTTGCTTGAGAGAGGTTTTAGTTAATGGGTCTGCAACATTCAGATCCGTATGTACTTCGCAAATCTCTAGGTCATATTGTAAATGTTGCTTCCACGCTCTACTTGGAGCTATTCCAAATGGTTGCTCCACTATACGTATCCGGTTTGCTACTCAGAGTCATTCGTATAGGTGTTAAAGCTTGCATCGACGTAACCCTTTAAGTCGAACTCTTTATCACCTCCATAATCGAGAAACATATCCTTATTCCTCTAAGGATAATTTTGACTGCTATCTGGTGATCCACTCCTTGATCACCTTTGTACCCTCTTGCCAGATATGTAGCAAGGCATACATCAGGTGCGGTACACAGCATAGCATACTGTAGAGCCTACGTCTAAAGCATAGGGGACGACCTTCGTCCTTTCTCTCTTTTCTGCCGTGGTCGAGCTTTAAGTCTTAACTTCATACCTTACAACTCGTGCAAGAACTCCTTCTTTGGTGATCCATCTTGAACAGCTTCAAGATCATGTCAAGGTATGTGCTCATTTTGAAAGTACCATTAAGCGTTTTTGATCTATCATTATAGATCTTGATGCTCAATGTTCAAGTAGCTTAATCCATGTTTTCCATTGAAAAACACTTTTCAGATAACCCTATATGCTTTCCAGAAATTCTACATCATTTCTGATCAACAATATGTCAATAACATATACTCATCAGAAATTCTATAGTGCTCCCACTCACTTCTTTTGAAATACAAGTTTATCGTAAACTTTGTATAAACCCAAAATCTTTGATCATCTCATCAAAACGCTCATTCCAACTCCGAGATGCTTACTCCAGTCCTTAGAAGGATCGCTAGAGCCAGCATACCTTTTAGCATCCTTAGGATCGACAGAAACTTTCTAATTGTATCACATACAACCTTTCCTTACAAAGACTGGTAAGGAAACTCATTTTGACATCCATCTGCCAGATTTCATAAATGCAGCTAATGCTAACATGATTCCGACAGACTTAAGCATTGCTACGGATGAGAAAATCTCATCGTAGTCAACTCCTTGAACTTGTGAAAAACTCTTCGCCACAAGTCGAGCTTCATAGACGGTGACATCACCGTCCACGTCCGTCTTCTTCTTAAAGATCCATTTATCTGAATGGCTTGCCGATCATCGGGCAAGTCCAACAAAGTCGAGCTTTGTTACGATACATGGATCCTATCTCGATTTCATGGCTTCTAACCATTTGTCGAATTTGGGCCCACCATTGCTTCTCCATAGCTCGTGGGTTCATTGTTGTCTAGCAACATGACCTTCAAGACGGATTACTGTACCACTCTGAAGTAGTACGCATCCTTGTCATCCTACGAGGTACGGTAGTGACTTGATCCAAAACTTCATGATCACTATCATAAGCTTCTACTTCAATTGGTGTAGGCGCCATAGGAACAACTTCCGGTGCCCTGCTACACACTGGTTGAAGTGATGGTTCATTAACCTCATCAAGTCTCCACCATCCTCCCACTCAGTTTTCGAGACAAACCTTTTCTCGAGAAAGGACCCAATTCAAGAAACAATCCCTATTGCTTTCGGATCTGAATTAGGAGGTATACCCAACTGTTTTGGGTGTCCTATGAAGATTTATTATATCCACTTTGGGTTCAACCTGAAACTTTTCCACATAAGCGTCGCAGCCCCAAATTTTCAAGAAACGACAACTTAGGTTTCTCCAAACCATAGTTCAAACGGTGTCGTCTCAACGGAGTTACGTGGTGCCCTATAAAGTGAGTGCGATGTCTCTAATGCCTAAACCATGAATGATAGTGGTAATTTGATAAGAGACGTCATGGTACGCACCATATCCAATAGGGTGCAACTATGATGTTCGGACACACCATCACACTATGGTGTTCCAGGCGGTATTAATTGTGAAACAATTTCCACAATGTCTTAATTGTGTGCCAAAGCTCGTAACTCAGATACTCATCTCTATGATCATATCATAGACATTTTATCCTCTTGTCACGATGATCTTCAACTTCACTCTGAAATTACTTGAACCATTCAACAATTTAGACTTGTGTTTCATCAAGTAAATATACTCAGTATCTACTCAAATCATCCGTGAAGTAAGAACATAATGATATCCACTGCGTGCCTCAGCACTCATTGGAATGCACACAGCAAAATGTATTACTTCCAACAAGTTGCTTTCTTGTTCCATTTTACTGAAAATGAGGCTTTCAGTCATCTTGCCCATGTGGTATGATTTGCATGTCTCAAGTGATTCAAAATCAAGTGAGTCCAAACGGTCCATTTGCATGGAGTTTCTTCATGCATATACACCAATAGACATGGTTCGCATGTCTCAAACTTTTCCAAAAATGAGTGAGTCAAAGATCCATCAACATGGAGCTTCTTCATGCGTTTATACCAATATGACTTACATGGCGGTGCAAGTAGGTGGTACTATCATTACTATCTTATATCTTTTGGCATGAACATGTGTATCACTACGATCGAGATTCAATAAACCATTCATTTTAGGTGTAAGACCATTGAAGGTATTATTCAAATAAGCAGGTAACTATTATTCTCCTTAAATGAATAACCGTATTGCGATAGACATAATCCAATCATGTCTATGTTCAGCGCAAACACCAAATAACAATTATTTAGGTTTAACACCAATCTCGATGGTATAGGGGCGTGCGATGCTTGATCATATCAACCTTGGAAACACTTCCAACACATATCGTCGACTCACCTTTAGCTAGTCTCCGTTTATTCCGTAGCTTTTATTTCGAGTTACTAACACTTAGCAACCGAACCGGTATCTAACACCCTGGTGCTACTAGGAGTACTAGTAAAGTACACATTAACATAATGTATATCCAATATACTTCCGTCGACCTTGCCTACCTTCTTATCTACCAAGTATCTAGGGTGGTTCTGCTTTAGTGTCCGTTCCTCTCATTACAGAAGCACTAAGTCTCGGGTTTGGGTTCAACCTCGGGTTTCTCCACTAGAGCAGCAGCCGATTTTCCGTTTCATGAAGTATCCCCTCTTGCCCTTGCCCTTCTTGAAACTAGTGGTTTCACCAACCATCAACAATTGATGCTCCTTCTTGATTTCTACTTTCGCGGTGTCAAACATTGCGAATACCTCAAGGATCATCTATCCCTGATATGTAATAGTTCATCACGAAGCTCTAGCAGCTTGGTGGCAATGACTTTGGAGAAACATCACTATCTCATCTGGAAGATCAACTCCCACTCGATTCAAGTGATTGTTGCACTCAGACAATCTGAGCACAAGCTCAACGATTGAGCTTTTCTCCCTTAGTTTGCAGGCTAAGATAATCGTCGGAGGTCTTATACCTCTTGATGTGGGCATGAGCTTGAAATCTTAATTTCAGCCCTCGAAACATCTCATATGTTCCGCGACATTTCAAAAAATGTCTTTGGTGCCTCAACTCTAAACCATTTAACATTACCGAACTATCATATAGTCATCAAAACGTGTATGTCAGATGTTCGCAGCATCCACAGACTACCTTTGGGGTTCAGCACACTGAGCGGTGCATTAAGGACATAAGCTTTCTACTCTGTCCGCATAATCGCTACTGTCAACTTTCAACTATATTTTCTCTAGGAACATATCTAAACAGTGGAACTAAAGCGCGAGCTTACGACATAATTTGCAAAGATCTTTTGACTATATTCAGGATAATTAAGTTCATCTCATGAACTCCCACTCAGATAGACATCCCTCTAGTCATCTAAGTGATTACATGATCTGAGTCAACTAGGCCGTGTCCGATCATCACGTGGGACAGACTAGTCATCATCGGTGAACATCTTCATGTTGATCGTATCCTCCATACGACTCATGCTCGACCTTTCGATCTCTTGTGTTCCGAGGCCATGTCTGTACATGCTAGGCTCGTCAAGTTAACCTAAGTGTTTCGCGTGTGTAAATCTAGCTTACACCCGTTGTATGTGAGCATAAGAATCTATCACACCCGATCATTACGTGGTGCTTCGAAACGACGAACTTTCGCAACGGTGCATAGTTAGGGGGAACACTTTCTTGAAATTTTAATGAGGGATCATCTTATTTACTACCGTCGTTCTAAGCAAATAAGATGTATAAACATGATAAACATCACATGCAATCAAATAGTGACATGATATGGCCAATATCATATTGCTCCTTTTGATCTCCATCTTCGGGGCTCCATGATCATCATCGTGTCTCCATGAAGTTGTCTCACCAACTTATTACTTCTACTACTATGGCTACCGGTTAGCAATAAAGTAAAGTAATTACATGGCATTGTTCAATGACACGCAGGTCATACAATAAATTAAGACAATTCCTATGGCTCCTGCCGGTTGTCATACTCATCGACATGCAAGTCGTGATTCCTATTACAAGAACATGATCAATCTCATACATCACATATATTATTCATCACAATATTTTGGCCATATCACATCACATAGCATACCCTGCAAAAACAAGTTAGACGTCCTCTAATTGTTGTTTGCATGTTTTACGTGGCTGCTATGGGTTTCTAGCAAGAACCTTTCTTACCTACGCAAAACCACAACGTGATATGCCAATTGCTATTTACCCTTCATAAGGACCCTTTTCATGGAATCCGTTCCGACTAAAGTGGGAGAGGCTGGCACCCGCTAGCCACCTTATGCACCAAGTGCATGTCGGTCGGTGGAACTGTCTCACGTAAGAAATGCGTGTAAGGTCGATCTGGGCGCTTCATCCCACAATACCGTCGAAACAAGATTGGACTAGTAACGGTAAGCATATTGAACAAAATCAACGCCCACAACTACTTTGTGTTCTACTCATGCAAAGAATCTACGCAATAGACCTAGCTTTGATACCACTATTGGGGAATGTAGCAGAAATTCAAAATTTTCCTACGTGTCACCAAGATCTATCTATGGAGAAACCAGCAACGAGGGAAGGAGAGTGCATCTACATACCCTTGTAGATCGCTAAGCGGAAGCGTTAGAGAGAACGGGGTTGAAGGAGTCGTACTCGTCGTGATCCAAATCACCGGAGATCCTAGTGCCGAACGGACGACACCTCCGTGTTCAACACATGTACAGCTCGGTGACGTCTCCCATGCCTTGATCCAGCAAGGAGAGAGGGAGAGGTTGAGGAAGACTCCATCCAGCAGCAGCACAACGGCGTGGTGGTGGTGGACGAGCGTGGCAATCGTGCAGGGCTTCGCCAAGCACCGCGAGAGAGGAGGAGTACTTGGGAGAGGGGAAGGGCTGTGCCAGAACTTGGGGTGCGGCTGCCCTCCCACCCCTCCACTATTTATAGGTGGGGGGAAGAGGGGGCCGGCCCCCCTAGATCCCATCTAGGGCTGGGGGCGGCGGCCAAGGGGGAGGAGTGCCTCCCAAGTCAAGTGGAGGCCCTCCCCCTTAGGGTTTCCCCCTTCCCATGCGCATGGGCCTTGGGGGGGCTGGTGCCCCTGGCCCATTAAGGCTAGGGCGCCCCCTTACAGCCCATGTTACTGTATTGGACGTGGTGGAACAATTTCCGGACCTCCGGACCCCTCCGGAATCCTCCGGAACCTTCAGAAGCTTCCGGTACAATCTGGGAAAAACCTGAACTTTTCCCGGAACCCAAACAACAACTTTCCATATATAAATCTTTACCTCCGGACCATTCCGAAACTCCTCGTGACGTCCGGGATCTCATCCGGGACTCGAACAACATTCGGTAACCACATACAAACTTCCTTTATAACCCTAAGCGTCATCGAACCTTAAGTGTGTAGACCCTATGGGTTCGGGAGACATGTAGACATGACCGAGACGTTCTCCGGTCAATAACCAACAGCGGGATCTGGATACCCATGTTGGCTCCCACATGTTCCATGATGATCTCATCGGATGAACCACGATGTCAAGGACTCAATCGATCCCGTATACAATTCCTTTTGTCTAACTGTATTGTACTTGCCCGAGATTCGATCGTTGATATACCGATACCTTGTTCAATCTCGTTACCGGCAAGTCCCTTTACTCGTTCCGTAACACATTATCCCATGATCAACCCCTTGGTCACATTGTGCACATTATGATGATGTCCTACCGAGTGGGCCCAGAGAACCTCTCCATTTACACGGAGTGACAAATCCCATCTCGATTCGTGCCAACCCAGAGATACTTTCGGAGATACCTGTAGTGCACCTTTATAGCCACCCGATTCGTTGTGACGTTTGGTACACCCAAAGCATTCCTACGGTATCCGGAGTTGCACAATCTCATGGTCTAAGGAAATGATACTTGACATTAGAAAAGCTTTAGCATACGAACTACGATCTTTGTGCTAGGCTTAGGATTGGGTCTTGTCCATCACATCATTCTCCTAATGATGTGATCCCATTATCAACGACATCCAATGTCCATGGTCAGAAAACCGTAACCATCTATTGATCAACTAGCTAGTCAACTAGAGGCTTACCAAGGACATGGTGTTGTCTATGTACCCACACATGTATCTGACTTTCCTATCAATACAATTATAGCATGGATAATAAACGATTATCATGAACAAGGAAATATAACAATAACTAACTTATTATTGCCTCTAGGGCATATTTCCAGCAGTGTCATCTAAGGGGCCATATATTGTGGTGATGAAGAACTGGCTCGAGCAGCTAAGAACAGTAACCAGTGACATAATGGAGTATATGCCTAAAGCTTGGGAGACTACCGAAACTAATTCCCTATTCCAGAAGATCGCCGCACCACCTCGAGTCCCTATTGCAGGCAGAGCTACACAATCGTGCATAGAACTACCTTCAATATCTTGCACCATGGCTTAATCCCATGTGTTGATTTTTGTTTCTTGCATGCAGAGAATAGCTAATCTATGAGATGCAGCAACCGCACGAACCGCCTCTCATTTCGCCAGCGAATTTAGCCATCTAACATTCTAGGATATTATCGAACAAGAAGAACTACTCATAGGGACACCGTAGATTTCTCAGGGAGCTAAAATTACTAATGAAGATGAACACCACCACCAACCTTGGCACATCTACAACAACCAATAGGCCCCAAATTCTGCACATGAGATGACGAGCCTGCTTAAGGCTGACCGCCATCGGAGACTAAGCTTAGAGAGGACTAACATAACTAAACATAAGTCCCTAGGCAGCTCCATCAGGGCCAGCAAGCCCTGCAGTGATGTAGAGAGCATCTGGATCCAGGTGGGTGAGCTTGGGTAGGCCGACGATATCTTCTTCAGTGAGCGGCTCCTCAAACCTCTTGATCATGGAGGCAACAACTCTCGGTGTGATCTTGTCCTTGGGCTCTAAGAGCCTGAGCTCCCGCACGATCCTGAGTGTGGCCGGTTCGCTATCGGAACAGGAGCTTGCACGGGGGGCGCTCTAATGAACGGGGACTGAGGCCGCCCTTGTCTTTGTGGGCGCAGATGGAAGGGGGGATCCGTGATCAACGGCGCCGAGACATCAGTGAAGAGGCGTCGGACCGTGGTTGGAGAGTTGGCGTTGCCAATGGCCAAGTGTTTCACATGCTTGGTAACTGATCCGAGATGGACAACAAGCGAGGTGGTCGGGGCAGCAGCATGGAGCTGAACAACGACGGAGGAAGCTGGGGCAGCAGCTTGGCAGACAAGGGTTGAGTGAGCTTCATCCACCAGGGGAGTCGCATTGAGGGGCGTGATGCGTTCTGGCTTGTCATTGAAGGCATGCGGCTCCTTGAGAGAAGCAATGATGTTGATGTCGATCTCCGGGGCCTCCTCGGTGTGACGCACCGGTGAGGCAGCTGTAGCTCATGGGCACCGTCGAAGAGCTGGCAACGGGGTCCCGTGAGGATTGGCATTGTGCGTCGTCTGGATCTTTAACAGTGGTTGTTGCCTTGCTAGCAGTGCGCAGAGCACGAGAGGGGGCTGCGTGCATGCCTTTGTTAACCGGGTTGTGCTGACGGCTAGCGGGGGTGGGGCTGCAGTGCCGCTGCTGTGGCTCGGTCGCCTGGACCACGTTAGTCGGACGCGGACGTTTGGTCTATGGGGAAATCTACACCCTACATGAAAAAAATTAGTAATTTAACCAAAAGTCAAAAAATCTAAAAATATTTTTGAAATAAACCTGACTTTTCATTGTACTTGTGAGAAAAACTTCACAAAAAGAAAATCCCCCTTTGACTTCTTTTAAAAAAGACAAACTTTTGGCCAAAATAGTGTGAATAGTGATCTATAATAGCAAAAAAATGTCTTTTTCCTATGAAGACAATTTTTTTTGTGTGAAAAATTACATACTAGTGCAAAAATAAGTCAAGTTTATTCTAAAATACTTCTGAACCATTTTGACCTTTTATTTAATTATTAATAAAATCTTTATAGGGTGTATATAAAACCAGGAACCAAAGTGTATTTCCTCATGTTAGTCCTGCTATATACACGTGCACGGCAGTTATATATTGACTTCTGTTAAGCTCTGACATCGACAGGTACTTGAAGCTGGATGGTTTCAAAAGCAAAATGGCATATGCATGTCGGCGCGGCAAAAGTTAGTAAACGTGCGCTGGCGACGATCGGCGGCGAGCGACTAGAACAAAGCGCAAGGAAAAAAAGGCTTGGTATTGTTTAACGAGAACTCACAGGGCCTTGGCATTGAGGGCATGTACAATGGTGACATATGCCTCATGACAAAAAGTAATTTGAGTCATCTATATTTATTTTTTCTTCCCAATGCAAGCTACCACTACTGGGCCGCATTAGGAAATAGAAAATAAAGACTCTAGTACACATGCATCTCTACTTTTCACTCCAACCTTTTCAGCTTTTGTCACCGGACCATACTTTTTCTCTTCAAGCACTCGCCTCCTGGAGAGGATCCCACTTCCCTATCCGAACCTACTTTACGTCATATCCGATCCTATATGGCATGCGAGGCATCACCTTAAGGCTATGCATTGTACATTGCCATGGGTAGTTTTCTTTTTCGAGAAAGTGGCACTGAGTAGCTGGCTGGTGATTGAAGGAAATCGTTGAAGTCGTGGTGCCCATGTTACTATAATTGTTTAAGAACGCATTTTTGCGTAGGTTGTTGTTGCTCTAATCATCAGCTCTGGGAGCTCTTTATGTACTTCTCGACGCTGCTGCGAGTATTAAAATGTTCTTTTGCGTTCGCTTAATGGAATTACAAGCTGCAGGTGAAGAAGAAGAAAACTCACGGACCCGACTTCTGTACGCAAGCATCACTATCTTGTTAACCAAGGACCATCTTTGACAAGAAATGGATTCTTGGCGAGGAAGAGAAGTCCAGTGGGACAAATCAAAGTGTCAGGCCAACTCCACCGCGCGACCTCATTTTTTTTTGGGTGCGTCCGTTTGAGGTAGAACGAACGAATAACGCGGCTCAACGCGCGACCCCAGACGGACAAATGTCCGGATTCCGTCCGTTTTTGACCCATCCCAGCCCAAACTGGCGCCGAGTTTGGGGTGAAACGGACATCACGCGGACGGGCTCGCCGCACGCCTTTGTGCCCCCGTGACCCGTGTGTAGGGGACACAAGTAGTCCCATTTGATTTCAACGCATCCACCCCCTCTCCCGCCCCGCCCCGCCGACGGCGCCGCCGCTATTCTCCAGTCGCCTCCTCACCGCGCAGCCCCCGACCGTCCATAGCAAACCACGTCTCGACATGGCCGCCACCACGCCCGCGCTTTCGCCGTAGTTTACGCCGTCGATTGAAGGAGGTTTGGCCATCGCCGTCGTAGCCGGCGGCAGAGTGGATATGACCGCGATCGCGAGCGGCGTACCACAGCGACCACGGCGGCTTCCGCGAGTCTGCGGGCGGCGATGGCCGACCGCCAACCATCCCTGCATTGAGGTGATCATCGCGGCCTCTTTGCCACCACGATCGCAAGGTGTTCGACACTTTGCCCACAAAGGTATGGACAATGGTGATGAGTTTTTCTTCCACCACTTCATTTGTTCATCGGACGATTCGTCATCGGATGATGAAGATCTTGTGGTGGCTGCACTGGTGGTTCATGACCACATTCAACGGCAGCTTCCTCGGTACAGGGAGTCACTCCCTAGCCGTGCTCCCTACCTGAAACGCAACAGGGAGAGAGGCCACGCCCTGCTCTATGCTTATTACTTTGCGAACACCCCACTCTTCGAGCCGGATAAATTTCGTCGCTGTTTTCGTATGGCAAGGCATGTGTTCAATCATATCCGAGAGGGAGTGGTTGCTCATGACCCATACGTCGAGTGCAAGACGGATGCCTTTGGCAAGCTTGGATTCTCCTCTTACCAAAAATGCACTGCGGCCATCCGCATGCTTGCATATGGAATTCCAGGCGATCTGGTGGATGAGTATGTGCGTATGAGTGAGACAACATGTCTGATGTCAACGTACAAGTTCTGCCAGGCTGTGATCGAGGTGTTTGAGTCTGAGTACTTGAGGCAGCCAACTGTCGCTGATATAGAGAGATTGTTGGCGACCAACGCAGCTAGAGGCTTTCCAGGCATGCTTGGCAGAATAGGTTGTATGCACTGGGAGTGGAAGAACTGTCCATTTGCTTGGCATGGCCAGTACAAGGGACATGTCAAAGCGTGGACGGTGGCTTCGCAAGATCTTTGGATATGACATTCTTTCTTCGGCATGGCAGGTTCTCACAATGATATCAACGTGCTGCAGCGTTCTCCAGTCTTCGCAAGGCTTGCAGAAGGCCACTCCCCACCTGTCAACTTTAGGATCAACGGCCACCAGTACAACAAGGGATACTATCTAGCTGATAGTATATATCCTTAGTGGTCAACTTTTGTGAAGACAATCTCGAACCCCCGAGGTGAGAAGAGAAAGAGATTTGTCCAAATGCAAGAGAGTGCTAGAAAGGATGTGGAACATGCTTTTGGTGTGCTTCAATCCCGATGGGTATCGTTCGAAACCCTGCACTGTCATGGGATGAAAGGAAGCTTTGGGAGATGATGACTACTTGTGTGATCATGCACAACATGATCGTCGAGGACGAGCGTGATGAAAATATCTTCGACCAAGGATTTGATTATCAAGGTGAAAATGTTGAGCCCATGCATCAAGAACCGGTCACGTTTGAACAGTTTGTTCAGTTCCATCGTGAGTTGCGTGATTGACACACTCATTTGAATCTTCAAAATGACTTGGTTGAGCACGTGTGGGATCACATTGGCAACCAGTAGATGTATTGGTTCATTTTATGTTCATTCAAGACAATTTCAATTTGGTTGTAAAACTATTTTATTAGAGACAATTTCAATTGGGTTGTAAAACTATTTTTATCTTCAAACAATTAATATTTGAACGTGCAAACTTGTTTTGATACGAAAATACGGGCATTTAGGCCCTGGCGAACAGATAGAATGAACGGATCGGCGCAGCAGGCAATGCCAAGACACCACCGCGTCGTTGTCTCTACCCAAACGAAATCCGAACAAAACGGACGTCCGTTTGGGATCACGCGGTGGAGTTGGCCGTATGTTGCCGCTAGAACCGTTGGAGAACATGCATTTTCTCTAGAAGTCGACCTGCAGGACCATGCCAAACCACACGTTTGACGTTTCACACGAGCTGGGGGCCATCCATCTATCCAGTTGGTGCGCGTCGGGCCTGAACCTGCATGCATCACAGCTGACGCCACTCACCCCGCGGCGAAACGCCAGCGAGTGGCCAGCACCCCGACGTAACTCGGCGACCTGGCCGAATCCTTGGTCAAAGCGCAGCCCGCGAACCTGCTATAAATCATCCGCCCCCCCGACCCGAGTCTTTCACAACAGAAACACACACCTCCCAGTCCCAGTCTCTCTCAACGAACTCAAACAGCAGGGGCATCTCCCAGGTCGCTGATATCTTCTCCGCCACCGTAGGGGCAAAGCTCCCGACGACATGGGTCTCGTCTGGATGGTGGCCGTGGCCGTGGCGGCGGTGCTGGCGTCGTGGGCGTTCAACGCGCTGGTGTACCTCGTGTGGAGGCCGCGCGCCATCACCCGGCAGCTCCGCGCGCAGGGCGTGGGCGGGCCGACCTACAAGCTCTTCGCCGGCAACCTCGGCGAGATCAAGCGGCTCCTCGCCGGCACCGCCGGCTCCCACGACTTCGTCCCCAGGGTGCAGCCGCACTTCCGCAAATGGATCCCCATCCACGGTACGAAGCCGAGCCTGTAAACTCTTCTCCTCTAGCAGATCTAGCTCGTGTTCTTACGCTGTTTCTTGCTTGCAGGGCGCACGTTCCTGTACTGGTTCGGAGCCAGGCCGACCCTGTGCGTGGCCGACGTGAACGTCGTGAAGCAGGTGCTCTCCGACCGCAGCGGGATGTACCCCAAGAACATCGGGAACCCGCACATCGCCCGGCTGCTCGGCAAGGGGCTCGTGCTCACCGACGGCGAAGACTGGAAGCGCCACCGGAAGGTCGTCCACCCTGCCTTCAACATGGACAAGCTCAAGGTACGTGGCGTGTGTGCTTTTGTTTTCTACTGTACTATATTCATTGCGCTGACAATTATCCAGTTAATGCACCGTGCCATAAAAAGGAAACTAGTAATGTGGATTATTGTCTTTCCTAAGCAAAAAATACGCGTTATTCAGGAAATCAAGGGAATTATATTAATTTACCTTTTCAAAAACAAAAAGTAATACGCTGTAATCGGTGTCTTTCCAAAAACAAAAACAAAATTGCCTATTTCATAATCGTACCACTTAGAAGGTAAGAGATCGTATGTCCCTTGGATCAAAGAACATAGACAGGTAAAATTGTTTGGGACAATGCTAAAATTTCTCTTATTTCTATGCCGGCCAGATGATGACGGTGACCATGTCCGACTGCGCTGGGTCAATGATGTCCGAGTGGAAGGCAAAGATTGAGAAGGGTGGCGACATGGAGATTGAGCTGAGCAGCCAATTTGAGGAGCTAACCGCTGATGTGATCTCTCACACGGCATTCGGGAGCAGCTACGAACAGGGAAAAAAGGTCTTCTTGGCACAGAGGGAGCTCCAGTTTCTTGCCTACTCCACTGTATTTAACGTACAAATCCCAGCACTGAGGTAAATACAAGTTCTTTTTCCTGTACCATTTCAGTTCAAATCAAGACACACCATACATTTTCACATGGCAAAAATAAATAATTGCGCCATGTATGTTTCTGAAATTAATCAGGTACCTTCCAACTGAAAAGAACCTTAAGATATGGAAGCTTGACAAGGACGTCAGGAGCATGCTCATGAACATCATCAAAACCCGCCTTGAGAACAAAGACACTATGGGTTACAGCAACGACCTACTCGGGCTCATGTTGGAGGCGTGCGCACCAGAGCATGGGCAAAATCCTATTTTGAGCATGGACGAGATCATAGATGAGTGCAAGACCTTCTTCTTCGCAGGGCATGACACCAGCTCACACCTGCTCACATGGACCATGTTCTTGTTGAGCACACACCCAGAGTGGCAGGAGAAGCTCAGAGAGGAGGTGCTGAGGGAGTGTGGCAATGGTGCTCCCACCGGAGACATGCTCAACAAACTGCAATTGGTCAACATGTTCTTGCTGGAAACTCTTAGGTTGTATGGCCCTGTAGCTGTCATTCAGAGAAAGGCAGGTTCAGATCTTGAGGTCGGTGGCATCAAAGTGCCCGAAGGCACAGTGCTCACAATCCCCATCGCAACGATACATCGTGACAAGGAGGTTTGGGGGGAGGACGCCAATGAATTCAAGCCTATGAGATTCGAGAATGGAGTGACACGAGCCGGAAAGCACCCCAATGCCTTGTTGTCTTTCTCCAGTGGGCCTAGGTCTTGCATAGGGCAAAACTTTGCTATGATTGAGGCCAAAGCCGTGATTGCCATGATTCTTCAGAGGTTCTCATTCTCCCTATCCCCTAAGTACGTCCATGCCCCGATGGACGTGATCACAGTGCGACCCAAGTTTGGGCTTCCCATGGTCCTTAAGAGCCTAGAGATGTAGTGTTGTGTTGAGTACAACACAATTTTTTTAATTGGTCTCATTGCAAATGTATTTTTTTTTTGGAAAGCTATTATGCTGGACTTTATTGAGAACTAGATAGATCATTCACAAGTTATTTTTTTATAAAGTGGTTTTCTTTCTTATAAATTGTGGTCAAAGTCTAGAGGGTATGCCTAAGATGCATTTCGGTGTTCTACCTATGTGAGTTCTCTCCAATGTCTCCTCAAGATACTATCACAACATGGGTAGACAAGGAATTAGGTGAGATGGACTTCATATTTCCCCCCCAGAAGTTAAGCTCGTGTTTATTTCTAGGACGAAGCCTAAGCATATACTCCCTCTGTTATTAAATATTTGTCTTTCTAGAGATTTCAACAAGTGACTACACACGGAGCAAAATGAGTGATTCTACACTCTAAAATATGTCTATATACATCCGTATGTGGTAGTCCATTTGAAATCCGAAAAAAGACAAATATTTAGGAACGGAGGGAGTAGGTTGTGAAACCATTGACTCACTATACTTTTGATTGAACTCCCAAGGAGCAATCCGCAAATGATTGCAAATTGTTATTGCAAACTCAATCATAGGTTTAACATCTAAGATTGTCATACCACCGTATGATATAACTCAATACTCATGGGATTTGGTTCTATCACTCATGTATCCCCTCCATCATTTATCATTAAACATTGCAATCTCTATTTGCTCCCCCAATATACGCATACACTTGTACAAAAGACAAAAACTATAGCACAAAAAATAGCATACATATGTGCAACCAATCTTCATACAAATAACTACTCAAACATAGATGTAAAGACGTAAAAAATTATGGGGAAACATTTCATATAACAAGACATCATGTTTTCCAAAGGATTGCATATGTTTTATGATGGAGATGCCACAGATAGATGAGGAAGATGCGATGAAAGCAATGGGGATGATGGTGCTGATGTTGGTGCTCCTGAAAGTGTTTTGGGACCGCCGGGGAAAGGAGAGGTGTTTCCTCTTTGGTTTTTGTTGGCTATGGTGGTGGAGAACAAGAGTCTCTCCGGAGATTGGAGCTATCTTTTGGGAGAAACTATTTTGGATGCTGAAATATGACACATCAACACTATTTCATTAATTGCCGGAGATGTATGATTCTGCAAAAATCTGAAAAGTATTTTTTTTAAATATCCGCATGCATCTACCTTCCAAAAAGTAGACAAAAATTGTGAGGGCCCCATGCGGCTAGGCCACGTTGCTCGTAGGTCGTGTGGGACTCACATGACTGCACCATTTTTTGTGCCATCGTTGTCCAGGAAGTTTTGCATTTGTTTTTTTTTCGTAATCTTATCACTACGGGAAGGTTCATGTAATCAACAACATTAAACGTATAGATCTTCCCCTTGTTGATGGTTCGAGGATATGCTTCCGGAGTGATAGCTCCTGGCCTGTCATCTGGTTGGACCATCCAACATTGATGTGCCAACGTCGGTATCTTATTGTTATGCCCTTTATCAATTGACATATCTCTTATAGAATTTGTGGTACGAGTTTGTAGATGCTGTTGTAAGGCATGTCCTATGGAGAGGGTCTTGGATTCTTTTCTTTATTTTTTGTAAGACCTTTGTTTCGACATTAATTAATGTTATGTTACATCTGACTCAGAAGATTGGAGTCATTCTTCATTTCTGATAATAAAAATCTTCTAAGCCTCCCTCCGTAAAGAAATATAACAGTGTTTAGTTCGGTAAATAATGATCTAATGCTCTCATATTTCTTTACGGAGGGAGTATTTATCTACAAGTTCGTCAAGTTGAGAAATGTTTTTAAATATACAATGATTTAATTTTTGTCCAGACTCTGACGGGTGCAAGTTGGAGAACCTATAGCATGATCCCTACGGCGACATTCACTTTTTGTGTCTGGCTCAGACGGTGTTTCTTGATATTATGAGTGGTGATCGTCTAAACCCTACCCCCTAGCGGTAGTTTTATTTATGTATACTTCATGTACTTGGTTTTCATCTGGTTTTCCTCAATTAATCGGACAACTATCTTCCTCTACGAGATGACATAACTTATGTCCTTGCCTCGGGAAGCATTTTGTAAGAAAGGGTTTGCTATTTCTAAACTGAAATAGTTATTATCATGTCGATTAAATTGAAAAAATGTTTATTGGATAAAGTGTCAATGATGCGGCCGACTTTAAAATAGTCGCTCTCTTGCCTTTTGCAATCGGATCCGAATTTTTGAACTGAAGAATCACTTATTTCATCTCTATGCATGGGCCATGTTAGTCCTGCTACACACGTGCACGGCGGCTATATGTTGACTTCTATCCTCTGCTTCGATGAACTAGACTCCAGCAACTACTTCAAGCTGCATCTTTTCAAAAGCAAAATGGCATATGCATGTCGGCGTGGCAAAAGTTAGTAAACGTACACCGGCGACGGTAGGCGGCAAGAGACTACAACAAAACACATGGAAAACAGGCAATTGCCAAAGAAATGATGAGGAAACGGGCAGAACGTGCGCTAACTGGAACTAGTTGCCGATGAACCCGGCTTGGTATTTTAATCATCAGCTCTCGGAGGCTACTAATTTATTCGCTCGTGTAGTACCACTTCAGTTATACCTAGCTAACTGGACTATCGTGTGACTATCAAGCGTTCTTCTGCGTTTGCTTAATGCAATTTGATGTTCCCCGTAATAAAGGAAAAGGAAATACTACTATCTTTGTAAAAGAAACTGTAAGACGTTTTAAATCACTAAAATAGTGACCTAAAACATTTTACATTTGTTTAGAGAGAGAGAGTACTACTCATGGACCATGTTTGACAAGAAATGGAATAAGAGTATCTCCGACAGTCGCCCAATGCCCACATTACTATTGTTTCTTTCTCCTCCTTCATATTGACCTTTTCTATCTTTGCCAATAAATGATGAGCTACAAAAGAATTCTTTTTTTTCGTGTCACAGCTGATTACTCCTTTTTTTTTCCTTTTTAAAGAGTGGCATTCTATATTCAATATCTCGATCGAACTATGGAGGTCGGCGGCGCGCTAAAAACTAGTTTGCGGCGCACCCATCGCCAGGTTTGACGCGGCGCGCAGCGCTGGCTCCAGCAGCCGCGCTAAACTGCAGCGCGCGTAGCTTCAGCAGGCGCGCTAAAATGCAGCGCGCGCATACGCACAAACAACATATGCGCTTCAAACACAAACAAAATAAATCAACAATAAATAGTTTAATTTATTATTACAACTCAAACAAATAATATCTTTCATCAATACAACAAATAGTTCAACAATACAACATCAAACACACAAATTATGATGCTCTTTGGCGGCCATTCCAAGCCCATCACTTCTCAATGAGATCCTTCTAAAGATCATCATGCGCTGCCGGACGTCGAATGACATGATAGGAGGCAACAAAACAGGTCACCCTTTCAGCCCTCCGCTGCACTCGCACGGGATGTCCCAAGAGCTCATAGTGAGAGTAGTCTACATCTTGGCCACGCTCATTCTCGATGATCATGTTGTGCATGATCACACAAGCGTGCATTATGTACCAAAGCATTTTTTGATCCCAAAATCTAGCCGGTCCTCTCACAATAGCAAATTGGGCTTGCAAAATCCCAAAAGCTCTCTTCACATCTTTTCTAGCAGCCGCGTGAGCATTGTGGAAATCAAGATTTTTCTTACCTTCCGGTTTTTTCAACGGCTTCATAAATGTTTGCCACTTTGGGTAGATGCCATCCGCAAGATAGTAGCCATAGTTGTATGTATGACCATTTGCTACAAACTGCACCTGTGGTAGTTCGCCATTTGCAATCTTATTCATCAGTGGTATGCTCTAATGCAACGGCTTCACAAATGTTTTGCACCGGTGGAATGCTCTAATGCCCCGGACGCCCCCGCCCTAATTTCTATCTGCAAAATCACTGTCTTGATCCGCAAGGTCCATGTTTGACAAGAAACGAAGATAGTTGGCGAGGAAGCGAGGTCAAGTGGACTGGGAGAAAATCAAGTGCTCAACTTGGGTGACCGTGTATGTGTTGACAGCCTCTGTTCTTTGCTAACGTCATACTAGATCGCTACGGCGTTCTTGCAAATAACATAGCGGCCGAGGTAAATGCGCGGCTGTTTCTTCAAATTTGTAAATATTTCTAAATAGAGTACTGATATCATTTTAAATCACACAACTGAGGATTTTATATTTTCACAGTAGAACTTTGTACCACACACGTGTTGTCTCGAGCTCCTTAGAGCGTCGACAGCCACGATGGCCAAATCCGGCCCCTCCGCGGGCACCGACCGGGCACGCCTCATAGTTGACACTCTGCATTTGCGTATCTCATATCCGGTGCCTTATATCCATACTACATATGCAAACGTTGATCTACCCTATGTGATCAAACGACGGACAACAAAAATCGGCTGCAAAGGAAAACAAGATTAGTTGCAAACGAACATTACCAAACTTCGCCGCATCCAAAAGATCATAGTTCATCACCAGGCAAGTTCTTAGACTTCTACAACTAAAAACGATATAAACATTGAGGGGGGAGGGAATCACCACTTCCTCACCGGACCTTTGCCCTTCCGGTCCTTGGGGCAGCTGTAGGCGTCCGTGGCTCGTGGAGGGCCTTGGTCATCCGACAAGGAGGTGCAGTTGTCGCCGTCGTCGAAGTCAAAGTCGGAGAGGACGATGAGCCCCTTCATCCGACGGACTGCCCCGTCCTGCTCCCGCTTCAACCTGGCGACCCGAGCCTTCTCTGCCGTTGCCTCCTTTGCCTCGCGCTTCAACTGCTCAATAGCAAGCCGGAGCGCCTCGGCGTTCTTCCGTCGGGGGCGACGAGCATCCGTCTTCACTATCGTGAGGGAGCGGCGGTAGACCCATGCGAGGAGACGCGCGTCCTCATTGGGGTCGCCTCCGTCCCACGGCGTACTCTGGAGTGCACGTGCGGGCCGGCTGCGCGAGCACAAGCACCCAACGGTGGCCGCGGAGGAGCGGCAGGCGGCGAAAGGAGACAACGCAGGGTTGACACGGACTGTGTTGTCCTTGCGTCGCTGCGCGTGGGCCGGGAGGTTCCAGCTCCGGCGCCTGTGCTGCGCCAGCGCGGAAGCTGCAGCGACGCTCTAGATCCGGAGCTGCCGCCGCTTTCCACCTTGGACCGCTCCATCGCAATGCGGAGGCCATCTCCTCCTCGTAGTCGAGCTCCGAGCCGGAGTTGTTGCGGGAGCTTCTCATCGTCGTGGATGGGGTCAGAATCGGAGAGGGAGTGGAGTGGATGGAATGAGAGAGAGGGAGAGAGTGAGCTAGGGTTTGAGCTCACTGCCCGGATTGGAGTTTTTTGTGGGGTCGGTGGTGGACCGGGCCTATCAGGCGGACGCGCCCGGGCGTGCCCGGGCCGCCCCATATCCTCCCTATATTTGGGCTGGATATGAGGGGTGCCAGTCATCCCGGGTATTTGTCCGTGGTTTGAGAGGTCCGATTAGGTCAATTTTTTAGACCGGTCAGCCTGTCCGGACGTTTGAGACGGGTATGAGAGGCCCGGCTGTAGACGCTCTTACAGACGACGAAACCGTCCTGGTTCTATTTACCAGAAATCGGGGCCCTAGCACTTTGCAGCTGGCTAGTGATTGAAGCGTCAAACAAATCACCTGCGTGTGGTGGCGGTGTTTTTTTTTTTAAAAAAAAAGGAGGGTCACCCCTGCCTCTGCATCTGAAGTTATGGTATAACTATACCACACCAATTCGTTATGTATGGATGATAGATGAGATTCCATGGATAGAGAGCCAGTTCCAACGGACTTTTGAAATGTGCCCATTCGTGTGCATCCGGCAGGAGTTGAACCCGCAAATTTACCAATTATGAATTGGTCGCTTTAACCATTCAACCATGGATGCTTAACAGGGATCATCGTACTTCGTAAATAACCAATTTTCATATAGAAAGACATATCATAGAAAGATGAAATCGAAAATATTCCGAGATGGCAAATATTCGGAGATAACTGTGAAAACACTTCTCTAGATCCTCGAATTGAAAGATAGATTGAGAGGGATCAAGAATCCTAATTCTCACTATTTGGAATGCATCCAATTCTATTGAGTCTGACTCTTTCTCTTTAGCAAAGAATGGCCTTGGTTATCAAACGATTAAACAACCGGGATCCATTTACTTATGATACCTAGTTGGCATCGATAACAAGGATCTAATAAATTATGAGTTTAATAGATTCTCTTTAGCAGAAAGACGTATATTCGTTGCTCATTATCAGACAATCACTTATTCTCAAACCTCGTGTAGGACTAATCATTTTCATTTACCATCTCATGGAAAACCCTTTTCGTTCCGTTTAGCCCTATCGGGCATTTTAGTGATAGGCTCTGTAGGAGGTGAAAGATTCAAAAACGATCTGAGGTTCAGTACGAACTCCCAAGAAGAGCGAAAATAACATGATGAAGTGATAAAAAAAGTTGCCTCAACCGGCAAAAATAGGTCGAGATGACTAAACACCTAGGCCTCATTCGGTTTGGAGGATTTTCGTAGGAAAAACATAGAAAGAAGGATTCCGGAGGAAAATTTCCTATATGTGCATTAGGTTTGTAGGAAATGCGTATAGGAATTTTGTAGGAATACTACTCATTTCCCATGTTTTTTAAGGAAATGACACATCCACTCAAAGCTCATTTTGCTTGTAGGAACGAGGCAAGTCATCTCCTTCAATGACAAATGTCATCCTATCAAATTCCTATACTACTCCTAATTCCTACATTTCGAATTCCTCTAAACCGAATGAGCCCCTAGCCTATTAGTGGACCGCCATCCAAATCTATTGTAAGTATTCCATGCTACCGTCTCCCAGAGGTTACACCCAATAGTCATATGCTCCTTGGCTTTCGCATGATTGAGTGATGGCCACAGGATCTAGGCAGTGGCTTTGTATATAACCTGCAAAAAAATTATAAGAGTTTGTCTATTAAAAATCATGCCATTCTTGCAATTTTATATAGCCAAAGTAATGCGCATAGTCATATTTGAATGTCCTGCAGTACTTGGTTCCACTCCATCCAGAAAGCCGAGTCATTGGATCTTACAAGTATCTTCCCAGAATCTAGTTCTGTGGTGGCGATGTTAACTGCGTAATGGAACGATTTTATTCGTTCTTTTATGTACTTCCTACGTTCCAAAATACTTGTCGTGATTTTAGTTTGAGTACTACTCATTATATGTTTGCAAGGAATTAAATGTTCCGGGCAAAGAAGAATAAGAAAACCTCACATACCCAGTTACGGCACAAGAGGCGCGTTAAAGAAATATCTCTATGCAACCATCAGCATCTCGTTCTAGAAGGACCAGGTTTGACAAGGAAGTAGATTCTTGGCGAGGAAGGGAAGTCAATTGGGATAAATCAGGCGCTCAATCTAGCCATGTCTGTGTCGGCAGCCTCTGCTGTTGTGTGCTTGAAAGCACCATTGATCGCTATATATATCAATCCACGTGTCGTTATCTACTACGGAGTAGAAGCCATCTTCTCAAAATGAAAGATGTTTTGTCTAGAAGCCAGCCCCGTGCGAATATCCCGTCGGTCGATGTCGACCAGCAGCTCCATGCGTACGACGGCTTCCCGGCAGACCACACGTTCCCACCAGCTGGGGGTCCATCCTGGCTAGTTGGTGCGCGTCCGGGGCTGGCTCGTGCTCCTACTTGGCTACTTGCACGCATCACGGCTGATCTCACCCGCACCGCGACGAAACGCCTCTCTTCCGCCTTCTGTACCCCGGCGGGTCACACGCGCGTAGCCAGCAACCCGTCGACCAGAAAGCCATAGTCAAAACGCAGCCGCGAACGGCATATAAATACCCACCTCCCCCGACCCGAGTCTCACAACGGAAACAAACGCATTTCCCGGTCTCAAACTCACAACTGATATTTTCTCCTTGATCCTGAACCCAGAGTGACCACCGGTCCGGTCTACCATGGGTTTCGTCTGGTTGGTGGCGGCCGCCGTGGCGGTGGTGCTGGCGTCGTGGGCGTTCAACGCGCTGGTGTACCTCCTGTGGAGGCCGCGGGCCATCACCAGGCAGCTCCGCGCGCAGGGCGTCGGCGGTCCGGGCTACAAGTTCTTCGCTGGGAACCTCGCCGAGATCAAGCAGCTCCGCGCCGACAGCGCCGGCGCTGCGCTGGACATCGGCAACCACGACTTCGTCCCCATGGTCCAGCCGCACTTCCGCAAATGGATCCCCATCCACGGTAATTATCTGATCCTTCCGATCCATGATTGTCTTCTACGCCATCACCGTCTAGTTCCTGCTCTTACGTTCTGGTCTGCTGCAGGGCGCACGTTCCTGTACTGGTTCGGGGCGAGGCCGAGCCTGTGCGTGGCCGACGTGAACACGGTGAAGCAGGTGCTCTCCGACCGCAGCGGGCTGTACCCCAAGAACCTCGGGAACCCGCACATCGCCCGCCTGCTGGGCAAGGGGCTCGTGCTCACCGACGGCGACGATTGGAAGCGCCACCGCAAGGTCGTCCACCCGGCCTTCAACATGGACAAGCTCAAGGTACGTCCTCGTTCTTGCCATGAGACGTGTGTCCAGCTCCAGCGCGACACGCGTATGCACAATGCGTATGACTTGCGCTAACTGTTATTTGTGTGACAGATGATGACGGTGACTATGTCCGACTGTGCCGGGTCAATGATGTCGGAGTGGAAGGCAAAGATGGACAAGGGCGGCAGCGTGGAGATTGACCTGAGCCACCAGTTTGAGGAGCTCACCGCGGATGTCATCTCTCACACGGCATTCGGAAGCAGCTACGAACAGGGGAAAAAGGTCTTCCTCGCGCAAAGGGAGCTCCAGTTTCTTGCCTTCTCCACCGTATTCAACGTGCAAATCCCAGCATTCAGGTAAATGCATCTTCTTCTTGTTGTTCCGTTGGTGGTTTAAATCGACACACAACATACTATTTCACACAGCAGAAAGTAAATCTATGTGTGTTGATGGAATTAATCAGGTATCTTCCAACCGAAAAGAACCTCAAAATATGGAAGCTTGACAAAGAGGTGAGGACCATGTTGATGAACATCATCAAAGGCCGTCTTGCCACCAAAGACACCATGGGCTACGGCAACGACCTGCTCGGCCTTATGTTGGAGGCGTGCGTGCCAGAGGACGGTCAAAATCCGCTTTTGAGTATGGATGAGATCATAGATGAGTGCAAGACCTTCTTCTTTGCCGGGCATGACACCAGCTCGCATCTGCTTACATGGACCATGTTCTTGCTGAGCACGCACCCTGAGTGGCAGGAGAAGCTCAGGGAGGAGGTGCTAAGAGAGTGTGGCAATGGTGTTCCCACCGGTGACATGCTCAACAAACTGCAGCTGGTCAACATGTTCCTACTGGAAACTCTCAGGTTATACGCCCCTGTATCGGCCATTCAGAGGAAGGCGGGTTCGGATCTCGAGGTTGGTGGCATCAAAGTGCCTGAAGGCACGGTCTTGACGATCCCCATCGCGACGATACATCGTGACAAGGAGGTATGGGGAGAAGATGCCAACGAATTCAAGCCAATGAGGTTCGAAAATGGAGTGACGAGGGCCGGAAAGCACCCCAATGCCTTGTTGTCTTTCTCCAGTGGGCCGAGGTCATGCATAGGGCAGAACTTTGCAATGATCGAGGCCAAGGCCGTGATCGCCGTGATTCTTCAGAGGTTCTCGTTCTCCCTATCACCTAAGTATGTCCATGCCCCAATGGATGTGATCACACTGCGGCCCAAGTTTGGGCTTCCCATGATCCTCAAGAGCCTAGAGATGTAGAAAATGTGTATGGTGTTAAGTATGACAATGGTTTTGTATTATTTGATTGGAGTTTAGTTTATGTTGCGCACTAGATAAGCTTGTAAAATTATTAATGTATCCTATTTGTAAAGTATGAATAATAAAGTGTTTAATTAATAAGTTGTTGATTTTTCTTACCATCAGCCACCTTTATTTGCCCAAAAAATTACTCGTAGTCACTATCTATAGATAAACTTAAATTCTTGCAATTCTTTTATATCAATCTTACATGCCGGACGGGAAAGATACATACAACTCACTCCTACTTCTCCATTTTGAAAAATCTTCCTCAAATTACACACTTGTGACAATGGTACGCAGTGTGCAATATGGTAGGTGCCCGTGTTCTAAAATAAATGCTATTGTTATTTTCTAACCTAATAACTGATTTGTCTCTCATTAGATTTCGAGTCTGTTGATTTTTCTACTCTGATTGTAATTATCAGGACCTCATAATTTTTAGGACCGTTAAGGATCGCAATCACTATATGATGCTTGTTACGATAAGATGGCGCCAAAATGCACAGGGGCGAGCGCACCAACCATCAAGTGACTGACCCATTTTAGAAGGTTTCTAGACCATTTTTAATTGATTTTCTAGGTTTTTATGGATTTTATTTTTTAAAAAAACTAAATGCTCACAATTTTAAAAATATTCCCAAATTTTAAAAAAATGTTTGCTAATGTGGAAATAAATATTTTCCATTTTACTTTGTAAAATCTTCCCTTTTTAAAAAAATGTTTGCAAAATCAAATAATATTTGTGTAACAAATATATTCACAATTTGGATTTTTTGGAGTTTCAGGAAATTTTGGTGAAATATAAAAATGTTTGTCTTTTCTAAAATCACTAAAAATTTGAAAAACTTTATGTTTTTTGAAATATGTTCGCGCTTTCAGAAAAATTCAAAAATTGAGAAAATGTTCGCATTTTCTCAAGAGAACCTTAGTAAATTTGAAAAAATGTTTGTGTTTCCAATTTTTTTGAAAATGTGTTCATGTTTAAAGAAAATATTCGCAAGTTCAAGCGTGTAAAAGACGTTCACATTTTTACAAAAGGGCTGCTGTAATGTAGTGAACTGTACTGACTCTGTCGGGCGTAGCGAGCGGCCATATTTCTTTTCCCAGATTAGTTTTCTAGCGGTATTTTGTTTGTTTCACAGAGTAGCTCAAAAAGTTATTTCTTTTAAACATTTGTTTCTGAAATATTGACAATTATTTTGAGATACTTGAACAATTGAAAAATGATAAGTATTTGTAAAATAGAGAACGTATTTTAAAAACGTCTGTGGACATTTTGAAGGAAATTTAGAAAATTTAAAAAAACATGAACGTTTTAATAATTTTTTTTAGAAAACATGGAAAAGTGAATATTTCCAAAAATATAACATTTTTTTAAAACTGTGATTTTTTTTGAAAGAAAAAGTAACAAGAAACAACTGGAAAGAACCTTCTTGAAGATTCCCAAATCCGGTAAAAAACCAAAAAAGCCTTCCTAAAACCGTTTTAGGCACAGATAGCTCAATGGGGGCCCTAGGCCAAAACCTAATTAAAATCGAAAGGGTTTACCCTAAAATCAAATTTATGAAGCAAATACCACCAAGGCTTAACCCTCCCGTTCCTATCATTTTGTGTGCTTTCTCTTTCTTCCCTGTGTTCCTCTGGGGCCACCTCCCTTCACACGGTTTGTATCGCAAGTTACTAGGGATGCACTACGACGCCACCTCCCTCTAGATCAACATGAATGAGTTTTGTTTAAGGATTACATAGGTCAGTTGGGCTTATTACATTTGCAATCGTATCCCGGGCTAGCCCATTAAGAAAGAATAACATATGATAAAGGCCCATTGTAAGACTGCCAAATTAACCGTCCACAAAAAGAACTTCTTTGCAAAAGCAAAGGCAGAACTAGGACATTGTCAAAAATGGGAAAAAACCAGAACAACAACAGATGGTTAGACCAAAATTTGGTAAAAGTGAAAAACATATTTGATCTTATGTACTACTTCCTCTTTACAAATGTAAGATATTCTAATTTTCTTGATCAGATGTATATGACATGATTTGATGCGGTTGTTCACTTATTCCAGCCTGTATGTTGTCCTTATTGAAATACACAAAAAATCTTATATTTGTGAATGGAGGGAGTTCCTTTTATATGTAACAAGTGTTCCTGAGCTTTTTCCTTGACAAATATATATTTTCTTGTGTTCACAGCTTACTAGTGTTATGCATAAAAAAAGAGGAAAGTGAAAACTTTCGGCTCTCAATCGTTGCTAGAAGTTTATAAATGGTTGCTCAACTCTAAAAAGTTCCTTGGACTGTTTTGAGTGGTTTTGTTGATGATGTGGCCTAATTTTCAGGTCTTTTTTTTGGAATTTCGGCTCTCAGTTGTTGCTTGAAGTTTATAAATGATTGCTCGACTCTAAAAAGTACCTTGGACTGTTTTGAGTGGTTTTGTTGATGATGTGACCTTCGCAACATTTACGGACAGAAGCTATACTTTTCACAAAACAATATCGTATTATTCTATAAAAATGTCAAAATTAGTGCACGAGCAATATAAACCTTAGGGCATCGTTCCTTGGACTATTTTGAGTGGTTTTGTTGATGATGTGGCCTAATTTTCAGGTCTTTTTTTTTTGGAATTTCGTCTCTCAATCGTTGCTTGAATTTTATAAATGATTGATCAACTCTAAAAAGTCCCTTGGACTGTTTTACGTGGTTTTGTTGATGATGTGACCTTCGCAACATTTACGGATGGAAGCTATAATTTTCACAAAACAATATTGTATTATTCAATAAAAATGCCAAAATTAGTGCACGAGCAATATAAACCTTAGGGCATCTTCAATATCATCGATCAAATCGGACTCATTATCCATCCACGACACGGATATGAGAGCCTTCCATCCAATGCTCACTAGTAGAAAAAAGGGCACTAGTCCCGGTTCCAGAGGGCTTTTAGTCCCGGTTCTGCAACCGGGACAAAACGGTTGGGACTAATGCCCGTTACTTTTAGTCCCGGTTGGCTTACGAACCGGGACTAAAGCAGCTCCACGTGACCGGTGTGGGTTGCCCAGACAGGAGGACCTTTAGTCCCGGTTGGTAACACCAACCGGGACTAAAAGGAAGCCATGCATCAGCAGCTCCTAGGCGCTGGGGTTTTTGTTTTTTTTTTAACGGGTTTTTTGGAGGGTTTAGGGGGTTTTATATTGTGTTAGCTAGATACTACATGTCGAGAGAACTCGACGCTAGCTAGTAAGCAAATGAAGGAACCATTAATTACACAACATCATCATGAACATATATAGAGAGAAGTGACCTCTCTTTCTCCGTTCTTGGTCGAACAACAAGTTTTCGTATATCTATCCGACGGTACTACATATATACAATATAACACCCCTGACATCATCAAGCTCCAAACTCCCATTGAATTTCCGTATGGTGTTCTCCCTTTTCATGTATGGCGTGGTCAAGAAAGAATCCTGCCAATTCCATTTGAATTGCTCGTATGCGATCATGTGGTAAGAGTTCATCCCGCATCTGCCAGATCTAATTTAAAGAAGGGGGTCAATACATATATATGATTCAAATGAAACTCAACACAATTGATGGTAATAAAATAAAATTGTGAATATTGTTTACGTACTTCAAAGTGTTTGGCAGTCAAGCCCCGCGCAGAGGTCAAGTGGCGAATGAACTCACAAACGTAGTATCGACATCAATTATTCCCGCCTGCCTGCCACAAGCACTTTACGAGAATAGAGTTCAATCAAACTGATAATCAAGGATGATAATGGTATTGATAAAACTAGATCAATGAGAGATGCACAGAACTAGCTAGTACTACTTACTTTGGGGTGTGTAAATCACAGCTTGTTCTTTAGACCTGGAACCATTCCGGTGAACTCTTTTCAAACCCTGCCAGGCAAACAAAATGATTACTTGATATCAGGAAATGAATAAAAGTTGTCGATATGGTGCGATAATGATTGAACTTACTTCTGGAGCATTGCAGTCATGTCTGCATGATCCTTGGGAACTTTACGTCTCGAGTCTAAGACAATTACTACTCCCCGTCAAGCTTAACGGATAGAAGAATAAAGTGGAACCTACGCACGCATGACTCATCAGTTACATTACTTAACCTCGAGTAAGCGAAACCAGATATGCAGAAGACAGTAACACTCACTTGAAGTTGTAAGGAAAGAGTATTTCCCTTTTGTTTTGATATCGAAGGAACGCCTTTAGCAAGTTTTCCTCAGTATCTTTGACTCTATTTTCTACCGACCATTCATTTATGGTATTTGGGCTAATGAACCCATTGTTATAGACTTGTCCTCTTTTTCATTTGATGATCTTCAATCTGCATAATATAGTGAGGGTAATTATATATACATGCAATGAACGAGCTGGGCTAGAGACTTAATTATAGAAGTAATACTTACAGACAGTAGCAAGTCATGAGTTGTTTGTCAAGGGCCTCTTGATTGAATAACTAAAATAATTCCACAAATTCAACAGGCATCAGGTTGACTCCAATGAGGTTGTGCTCATTTTTAATTCTCACCATCAAACTATCGGTCCCATTCTTCCTGCAGCTTTCCAAGTACCAGTCATGCAGTCTTTGCATCATCGTCGTTAGATGAGGATGATCAGGTTTGATGGGAGGCTTCTCGTGCTCATATCTAAAGATCTCTACTACCTCAGCAGTTTCAAACTATACATTATCGCCCACGTAATCACCAAGATTGGTACCGGGTAGTAGCCCTAGATGATTTGAGATAACGCTAGACATCTTGAGCAGGGGGCACGATTGCTTCTCCTGTTCGCCGTGCTGGGGAATTGTTTTCCCACTTCTTTGTCATGCAGCACTGGTAGTACTTCCTGACTGCCGCGCTTTATCATATGTCTTTTCAATACAGCGGTCATAGTTGGATTGCGGTGGAGGCGGTGGTCATCTCTTAAGGGCATCCAGAGTGCGCTTCGCTTTAACTAAATCTATTGTTTCCTTCAGAGGTGGAGGTTTCCGTTCAAAATGGGCCTGCACTTCGGCATCCATGATGTCATTGGTTTCCTCCTCAGTCCTCTCATATGGTAACTTTGGAGGAACCCTGAGGCTTGACCGGCTCTGAATTTCTTCCCGCCTTTTGTACTGCTAGCCGTCAGAGCGGCGGCGGCTCTCTTCCGCCGTTGCCGAGGCGGCGGAGTCTGCTGACGCGCTGGAGGAGGCGGAGGAGGAGGCGGAGTCCACTGACGTGCCGGAGGAGGCAGAGTCTGCTGACCCGCCGGAGACAGCTGAGACGAAAGAGGACTCTGCTGAGGGGCCTCATCCGGCTGAGTCTGTTGAGGGGCCTCATCCGGTTGAGTCTACTTAGGGGCCTCATCCGGCTGATTTTGCTGAGGTGGCGTCCAGCTTGGAAGCTTGATGTTCTCCTTTCTCCATAGACAGGTACTCATTAAAGCATTTTCCAGAAGAATATCCCCTTCACCTGTAGGGTAGTCAAGCTCCAGCTCCTCAAATCCCTCCATTTTTCATCCACCGTGACAATAGCATAGCCATGTGGAATCGGACGACAATGGAAACTTCTCTCAGCTCGAGAAGATAAAACAGAGACGTCCGCCGCCTTCAAGGCCAACTTCATGATTAGCATGATCCAGTGAAAACTGCATGCGCACACGTTTGTATAATTAAGCGGGCATGTGCATAATTCATCAACTACACTTATTAAAGTCTAGTAAGCAAAAATAGAATTTGTAGTGCAAGACAATGTGACTCACCCGAAGTTGTAAGGAAGTAGTATTTCTGGTTGGGTTTTAGGTGCTTCAAGAACTCTAGAAAGCCTCTCTCTGTGTATGGTCGATCATATTCACGTGACCATGTCTCTTGATTAATGGTATTTGGGTCAATGAACCTAATGCCATAGTGTCTAGCTCTTTTCATTTCATACATCTTCATTCTGCATAATACCACAGAAAAGAATTTAGTGAGGATAATCATAGGTAAGGAGCGAGCACTACAGCTGGCTAGGTAGTTAAATTACAGAAAGAAACCACTTACAGACAATAGCAACTGACGATAGATTTATTGAGTGCATCTTGATTGAATAACTGAAACATTTGTTGAAACTCAACCCACAGATCTTTTGCATGGTAGTAATGCTCTCCCTTAACTCTCACCATGAGAGACTCTCGATCGGTAGTCTTTACTTCTCTCATGTACCATCGATGCAATTCATACATTCTCGTTGATAGAAGCGGGATATGCTCAGGCTTGACCATAGGTTGCTCGCGGACATATTTCCGTTGTAGTTCCTCCTCTGTAAACATATGGATGTCCTCGATGCTTAGGAGTTATTCTATAGTGACACCGGCCTCTTTAGCCTGCCTTTTATGATCGTCGGTTATTACCAGCCGATCGGCGGTACTCACATGTGTTTGTACAATGAGCGGGGGGATCGATTGCACCGCTGTTCTCCCAGCTGGGGAACAGTTTTCCCATTTTTTAACAGCTTCTTGAAGGAAATATGCCCTAGAGGCAATAATAAAGTTATTATTTATTTCCTCATATCATGATAAATGTTTATATTCATGCTAGAATTGTATTACCCGGAAACATGATACATGTGTGAGTACATAGACAAACATAACGTCACTAGTATGCCTCTACTTGACTAGCTCATTAATCAAAGATTGTTATGTTTCCTAACCATAGACATGTGTTGTCATTTGATTAACGGGATCACATCATTAGGAGAATGATGTGATTGACACGACCCATTCCGTTAGCCTAGCACTTGATCGTTTAGTATGTTGCTATTGCTTTCTTCATGACTTATACATGTTCCTATGACTATGAGATTATGCAACTCCCGTTTACCAGAGGAACACTTTGTGTGCTACCAAACGTCACAATGTAACTAGGTGATTATAAAGGAGTTCCACAGGTGTCTCCGAAGGTACATGTTGAGTTGGCGTATTTCGAGATTAGGATTTCTCACTCCGATTGTCGTAGAGGTATCTCTAAGCCCTCTCGGTAATGCACATCAGTATAAGCCTTGCAAGCAATATAGCTAATGATTTAGTTACGGAATGATGCATTACGTAACGAGTAAAGAGACTTGCCGGTAATGAGATTGAACTAGGTATTGGATACCGACGATCGAATGTCGGGCAAGTAAACATACCGATGACAAAGGGAACAACGTATGTTGTTATGCGGTTTGACCGATAAAGATCTTCGTAGAATATGTAGGAGCCAATATGAGCATCCAAGTTCCGCTATTGGTTATTGACCGGGAACAGTTCTAGGTCATGTCTACATAGTTCTCGAACCCGTAGGGTCCGCACGCTTAACGTTACGATGACAGTTTTATTATGAGTTTATAAGTTTTGATGTACCGAAGGTTGTTCGGAGTCCCGGATATGATCACGGACATGACGAGGTGTCTCGAAATGGTCGAGACATAAATATTGATATATTGGACGACTATATTTGGACACCGGAAGTGTTCCGGGTGATTTCGGAGAAAACTAGAGTCTTGGGAGGGTTACGGAACCCCGAGGAAGTATTGGGCCTTAGTGAGCCTGAGGGGAGAGAGAGGGCAGCAGCCCAGGAGGTGGCCCCCCCCATGGGGAGTCCTAATTGGACTAGGGGAAGGGGTGCGGCCCCTCTTTCCCTCTCCCTCTCCTTCTCTTTCCTTCCACCTTCCTCCTTCCTAGTGGGACTAGGAAAGGGGAGTCCTACTCCCACTAGGAGGAGGACTCCCCCTCCTTGGCGCACCCCCTAGGGCCGGCCGGCCTCCCCCCTTGCTCCTTTATATACGGGGGCAGGGGGACACCTCTAGACACACAAGTTGATCTTCGTGATCGTTCCTTAGCCGTGTGCGGTGCCCCCCTCCACCATATTCCACCTCGGTCATATCGTTGCGGTGCTTAGGCGAAGCCCTGCGTCGGTAGAACATCATCATCATCACCACGCCGTTGTGCTGACGGAACTCATCCCCGACACCCTGCTGGATCGGAGTCCGGGGATTGTCATCGAGCTGAACGTGTGCTGAACTCGAAGGTGCCGTGCGTTCGGTGCTTGGATCGGTCGGATTGTGAAGACGTATGACTACATCAAACGCATTGTCATAACGCTTCCGCTTATGGTCTACGAGGGTACGTGGACATCACTCTCCCCTCTCGTTGCTATGCATCACCATGATCTTGCGTGTGTGTAGGAATTTTTTTGAAATTACTACGTTCCCCAACAGTGGCATCCGAGCCTGGTTTTATGCATAGATGTCATATGCACGAGTAGAACACAAGTGAGTTGTGGGCGATACAAGTTATACTTCTTACCAGCATGTCATACTTTGGTTCAGCGGTATTGTGAGATGAAGCGGCCCGGACCGACATTACGCGTACGCTTACGCGAGACTGGTTTCACCGTTACGAGCACTCGTGCTTAAAGGTGACTGGCGGGTGTCTGTCTCTCTCACTTTAGTTGAACTGAGTGTGGCTACGCCCGGTCCTTGCGAAGGTTAAAACAACACTAACTTGACAAACTATCATTGTGGTTTTGATGCGTAGGTAAGAACGGTTCTTGCTCAGCCCGTAGCAGCCACGTAAAATTTGCAACAACAAAGTAGAGGACGTCTAATTTGTTTTTGTAGGGCATGTTGTGATGTAATATGGTCAAGACGTGATGCTATATTTTATTGTATGAGATGATCATATTATGTAACCGAAGTTATCGGCAACTGGCAGGAGCCATATGGTTGTCGCTTTATTGTATGAAATGCAAACGCCCTATAATTGCTTTACTTTATCACTAAGCGGTAGCGATAGTCATGGAAGCAATAGATGGCGTAATGACAACAATGCTACGATGGAGATCAAGGTGTCGCGCCGGTGACGATGGTGATCACGACGGTGCTTCGGAGATGGAGATCACAAGCACAAGATGATGATGGCCATATCATATCACTTATATTGATTGCATGTGATGTTTATCCTTTATGCATCTTATCTTGCTTTGATTGACGGTAGCATTTTAAGATGATCTCTCACTAACTTATCAAGAGGTGTTCTCCCTAAGTATGCACCGTTGCAAAAGTTCTTCGTGTTGAGACACCACGTGATGATCGGGTGTGATAGGCTCTACGTTCAAATACAACGGGTGCAAAACAGTTGCACACGCAGAATACTCAGGTTAAACTTGACGAGCCTAGCATATGATATGGCCTCGGAACATGGATACCGAAAGGTCGAACGTGAATCATATAGTAGATATGATCAACATAGTGATGTTCACCATTGAAACTACTCCATCTCACGTGATGATCGGACATGGTTTAGTTGATTTGGATCACGTGATCACTTAGATGACTAGAGAGATGTCTGTCTAAGTGGGAGTTCTTTAGTAATATGATTAATTGAACTTAAATTTATCATGAACTTAGTACCTGATAGTATTTTGCTTGTCTATGTTTGTTGTAGATAGATGGCTCGTGTTGTTGTTCCGTTGAATTTTAATGCGTTCCTTGAAAGCTAAGTTGAAAGATGATGTAGCAATTACGGATCGGGTCCGTAACTCGAGGATTATCCTCATTTACGCACGTAAGAATTACATCCTGGAAGCACCGCTGGGTGCCAACCTCTTGTTGATGCAACCGACGGCGTTAAGAACGTCTGGCGAGTAAAGTGATGACTACTCGATAGTTCGATGTGCCATGCTTTACGACTTGGAACCGGGTCTTCAACGATGTTTTGAGCGTCATGGAGCATATGAGATGTTCCAGAGTTGAAGTTAATATTTCAAGCAAATGCCCGGATTGAGAGATATGAAGTCTCCAATAAGTTCTATAGCTGTAAGATGGAGGAGAATAGTTACAAGGAACACATACTCAAAATGTCTGGGTATAATAATCACTTGATTCAACTGGGAGTTATTCTTCCTGATGATATAGTCATTGACACAATTCTTCAATCACTGCCACCAAGCTACAAGAGCTTTGTGATGAACAATAATATGCAAGGGATGGACAAGACTATTCCTGAGCTCTTCGCAATGCTAAAAGCTGCGGAGGTAGAAATCAAGAAGGAGCATCAAGTGTTGATGGTTAACAAGACCACCAGTTTCAAGAAAAAGGGCAAAGGGAAGAAAAGGGAACTTCAAGAAGAACAGCAAACAAGTTCTTGCCCAAGAGAAGAAACCCAAGTCGGACCTAAGCACGAGGCCGAGTGCTTCTCTTGCAAGCGATCGACATTTGAAGCGGAACTGCCCCAAGTATTTGGCGGATAAGAAGGATGGCAAAGTGAACAAAGGTATATGTGATATACATGTTATTGATGTGTACCTTACTAATGCTCGCAGAGTACAGGTATTTGATATCTTGGTTACATTGCTAATATTTGCAACTCGAAGCAGGACTACGGATTAGCGAAGATTGGCTAAGGGCGAGGTGACGATGCGCGTGGGAAATGGTTCCAAAGTCGATGTGATCGCGGTCGGCATGCTACCTCTACATCTACCATCGGGATTAGTTTTAGACCTAAATAATTGTTATTTGGTGCCAGCATTGAGCATGAACATTATATCTGGATCTTGTTTGATGCGAGACGGTTATTCATTTAAGTCAGAGAATAATGGTTGTTCTATTTATATGAGTAATATCTTTTATGGTCATGCACCCTTGAAGAGTGGTCCATTTTTATTGAATCTCGATAGTAGTGATACACATATTCATAATGTTGAAGCCAAAAGATGCAGAGTTGATAATGATAGTGCAACTTATTTGTGGCACTACCGTTTAGGTCATATCGGTGTAAAACGCATGAAGAAACTCCATAATGATGGACTTTTGGAATCACTTGGTACTTGCGAACCGTACCTCATGGGCAAGATGACTAAACGCCGTTCTCCGGAACTATGGAGCGAGCAACTGATTTATTGGAAATCATACATACTGATGTATGTGGTCCAATCAATATTGAGGCTCGTGGCGGGTATCATTATTTTCTCACCTTCACAGATGATTTGAGCAGATATGGGTATATCTACTTTATGAAACACAAGTCTGAAACATTTGAAAAGTTCAAAGAATTTCAGAGTGAAGTGGAAAATCATCGTAACAAGAAAATAAAATTTCTACGATCTGACCGTGGAGGAGAATATTTGAGTTACATGTTTGGTTTACATTTGAAGCAATGCAGAATAGTTTCGCAACTCACGCCACCCGGAACACCACAACGAAATGGTGTGTCGAGCGTCAGTGTCGTACTTTACTTGATATGGTGCGATCTATGATGTCTCTTCTTGATTTACCGCTATCGTTTTGGGGTTATGCTTTAGAGGCGGCCGCATTCACGTTAAATAGGGCACCATCAAAATCCGTTGAGGCGGCGCCTTATGAACTGTGGTTTGGCAAGAAACCAAAGTTGTCGTTTCTTAAAGTTTGGGGCTGCGATGCTTATGTGAAGAAACTTCAACCGGATAAGCTCGAACCCAAATCGAATGTGTCTTCATAGGATACCCAAAAGAGACTATTGGGTATACCTTCTATCACAGATCCGAGGCAAGATTTTCGTTGCTAAATTCGGATCCTTTCTAGAGAAGGAGTTTCTCTCGAAAGAAGTGAGTGGGAGGAAAGTAGAACTTGATGAGGTAATCTGTACTGCTCCCTTATTGGAAAGTAGTTCATCACAAGAACCGGTTCTGTGACAACTAGACCAATTAGTGATGAAGCTAATGATATTGATCATGAAACTTGGATCAAGTTTCTCTTGAACCTCGTGGGTCTACGAGTAAGATCCGCACTGAGTGGTACGGTAATCCTATTCGGAAGTCATGTTACTTGACCATGACGAACCTACGAACTATGAGGAAGCGATGATGAGCCCAGTTCCATAAAATGGCTTGAAGCCATGAAATCTGAGATGGGATCCATGTATGAGAACAAAGTATGGACTTTGGTTGACTTGCCCGATGATCGGCAAGCCATTGAGAATAAATGGATCTTCAAGAAGAAGACCGACATCGATGGTAATGTAATCGTCTATAAAGCTCGACTTGTTGCGAAAGGTTTTCGACAAGTTCAAGGAGTTGACTACGATGAGACTTTCTCACCCGTAGCGATGCTTAAGTCTATCCGAATCATGTTAGCAATTGCCGCATTTTATGATTATGAAATTTGGCAGATGGATGTGAAAACTGCATTCCTGAATGGATTTCTGGAAGAAGAGTTGTATATGATGCAACCAGAAGGTTTTGTCGATCCAAAAGGTGCTAACAAAGTGTGCAAACTCCAGCGATCCATTTATGAACTGGTGCAAGCATCTCGGAGTTGGAATAAATGTTTTGATAGTGTGATCAAAGCATATGGTTTTATACAGACTTTTGGAGAAGCCTATATTTACAAGAAAGTGAGTGGGAGCTATGTAGCATTTCTGATATTATATGTAGATGACATATTGTTAATCGGAAATGATATAGAATTTCTGGATAGCATAAAGGGATACTTGAATAAAAGTTTTTCAATGAAAGACCTCGGTGAAGCTGCTTACATATTGGGCATCAAGATCTAAAGAGATAGATCAAGACGCTTAATTGGACTTTCACAAAGCACATACCTTGATAAAGTTTTGAAAAAGTTCAAAATGGATCGAGCAAAGAAAGGATTCTTGCTGTATTACAAGGTGTGAAGTTGAGTCGGACTCAATGCCCGACCACAGCAGAAGATAGAGAAAATGAAAGATGTTCCATATGCTTCAGCCATAGGCTCTATCATGTATGCAATCTTGTGTACCGGACCTAACGTATGCTTAGCAATAAGCTTGGCGGGAAGATACCAAAGTAATCCAGAGTGGATCATTTGGACAGTGATCAAGAACATCTGAAATACGAAAAGGACTAAGGATATGTTTCTCGTTTATGGAGGTGACAAAGAGCTAGTCGTACATGGTTACGTCGATGCAAGCTTTGACACTGATCCGGACGATTTAAATCGCAAACCGGATACGTGTTTTTATTAAACAGCGGAGCTGTAAGTTGGTGCAGTTCTAAACAAAGCGTCATGGCAGGATCTACATGTGAAGCGGAGTACATAGCTGCTTAGGAAGCAGCAAATGAAGGAGTATGGATGAAGGAGTTCATTTTCGATCTAGGTGTCATACCTAGTGCATCGGGACCAAGATCTTCTATGACAATACTGGTGCAATTGCCTTGGCAAAGGAGTCCAGATTTCACAAGAGGACCAAGCACATCAAGAGACGCTTCAATTCCATTCGGGACCAAGTCCAGGTGGGAGACATAGAGATTTGCAAGATACATACGGATCTGAATGTTGCAGACCCGTTGACTAAGCCTCTTCCACGAGCAAAACATGATCAGCACCAAGACTCCATGGGTGTTAGAATCATTACTGTGTAATCTAGATTATTGACTCTAGTGCAAGTGGGAGACTGAAGGAAATATGCCCTAGAGGCAATAATAAAGTTATTATTTATTTCCTCATATCATGATAAATGCTTATTATTCATGCTAGAATTGTATTACCCGGAAACATGATACATGTGTGAATACATAGACAAACATAACGTCACTAGTATGCCTCTACTTGACTAGCTCATTAATCAAAGATGGTTATGTTTCCTAACCATAGACATGTGTTGTCATTTGATTAACGGGATCACATCATTAGGAGAATGATGTGATTGACATGACCCATTCCATTAGCCTAGCACTTGATCATTTAGTATGTTGCTATTGCTTTCTTCATGACTTATACATGTTCCTATGACTATGAGATTATGCAACTCCTGTTTACCAGAGGAACACTTTGTGTGCTACCAAACGTCACAACGTAACTGGGTGATTATAAAGGAGTTCTACATGTGTCTCTGAAGGTACATGTTGAGTTGGCGTATTTCGAGATTAGGATTTGTCACTCCAATTGTCGGAGAGGTATCTCTGGGCCCTCTCGGTAATGCACATCACTATAAGCCTTGCAAGCAATGTAGCTAATGAGTTAGTTACGGAATGATGCATTACGTAACGAGTAAAGAGACTTTCCGGTAACGAGATTGAACTAGGTATTGGATACCGACGATCGAATCTCGGACAAGTAAACATACCGATGACAAAGGGAACAACGTATGTTGTTATGCGGTTTGACCGATAAAGATCTTCGTAGAATATGTAGGATCCAATATGAGCATCCAGGTTCCGCTATTGGTTATTAAACGGGAACAGTTCTAGGTCATGTCTGCATAGTTCTCAAACCCATAGGGTCCGCACGCTTAACGTTACGATGACAGTTTTATTACGAGTTTATAAGTTTTGATGTACCGAAGGTTGTTCGGAGTCCCGGATATGATCACGGACATTACGAGGAGTCTCAAAATGGTCGAGACATAAAGATTGATATATTGGACGACTATATTCGGACACCGGAAGTGTTCCGGGTGATTTCGGAGAAAATCGGAGTGCCGGAGGGGTTACCGGAACCCCCGGGGAAGTATTGGGCCTTAGTGGACCTGAGGGGAGAGAGAGGGCAGCAGCCTAGGAGGTGGCGCCCCCCCCCCCCATGGGGAGTCTGAATTGGACTAGGGGAAGGGGCGCGGCCCCTCTTTCCCTCTCCCTCTCCCTCTCTTTCCTTCCCCCTCCCTCATTCCTAGTGGGACTAGGGGAGTCCTACTCCCACTAGGAGGAGGACTCCCCCCTCCTTAGCGCGCCCCCTAGGGCCGGCTGGCCTTCCCCCTTGCTCCTTTATATACGGGGGCAGGGGGGCACCTCTAGACACACAAGTTGATCTTCGTGATCGTTCCTTAGCCGTGTGCGGTGCCCCCCTCCACCATATTCCACCTCGGTCATATCGTTGCGGTGCTTAGGCGAAGCCCTGCGTCGATAGAACATCATCATCATCACCACGCCGTCGTGCTGACGGAACTCATCCCCGACACCCTGCTGGATCGGAGTCAAGGGATCATCATCGAGCTGAATGTGTGCTGAACTCGGAGGTGCCGTGCGTTCGGTGCTTGGATCGGTCGGAGCGTGAAGACGTACGACTACATCAACCGCGTTGTCATAACGCTTCCGCTTATGGTCTACGAGGGTACGTGGACATCACTCTCCCCTCTCGTTGCTATGCACACCATGATCTTGCGTGTGCGTAGGAATTTTTTTGAAATTACTACATTCCCCAACACTTCTTAGCTCGAGCTCGAGCTCGACGCCTTCGACTTTTGTGCATGATAGGACTTCTTGATAGAGCGCTCATAGTATGAGTCCCTATGCTTCACAGCCGGTTGAGCATTATCAATAAAGTGTTGTATGACTTTCTCAAGTACTTTCTCCTTTGACGGTGGGGGGGGGGGGTCGGTGCAAAATGGGAGTTCACTTGGGCAGCCACTTCGGCATTGTTTTCCTCGTCAGTCATGTGGTAAGGCAACTTCGGAAGAGGCTTGAGGCTTCGACCATATCTGAATTTCTTGCCTCATGATGTACCGCTAGCTGCCATAGCTACGACGCCTCTCTTCTTCTGTTGCTGAGGCGGCGGAGACGGCTGACGTGGTGCCTGACTTGGAGGAGGAGGAGTCGGCTGACGCGGTGCCAGACTAGGAGGAGGAGGAGTGGGCTGACGCGGTGGCGGACTTGGAGGAGCAAGAGTCCGCTGACGCGGTGGTGGACTTGGAGGAGCGGGAGTTTGCTCACCCGGTGGCGAACTTGGAGGAGGAGCCGGTTGACGCGGTGTCGATGGCCTTGGAAAGACGATGCAATCCTTTCTCCATAGAATGATATCATGTATGGCCTCTCCCAGTGTGCGCTCCTCGTCACCTCCAGGAATGTCAAGCTCTAGCCCCGAATATCCTGTAATCACTTCATCAACCCCGACACGAGCATAGCCAGCTAGAATCGGATTTCAATAGAAGGTTGCTTCAGGGGGATTTGTATAAGCATAGCCGTCCGCCGCCTTCATGGATATGTTCTTCACTTTTATGTGTAGCTCACAAGTTGTTGTAGCTATGATATCATCCACGGGGTATCTATCCAACAGTGCACCATCGCCCGGGGGAGAACCCACTCTACTTCTTGGCATGGATGGGACGGTGCTACCAAATGCTGGATCTACTTGCTGGTGCCGCTGAGACACCCTTTCCTGGCTAAGTGAGTCAATCTGCTCCTGCTGCCGGATGAAAGCATGTTCCAACTCCGCGTGCTTTGATTTTATGATGCGAAGCCGGTCTGCTTCCTGCTTCCTCTGCTACTCCTCTAGCTTCCTCTTCTGCTCCTCCAGCTGCTTCTTTCTCGCACAGCTTCTGTAGTCGGTGTTCCAGTCTGCAAAGCCCTCAAACCATGAAACAATGCCTTTGCCTCATGTTCTTCACAGGTGTTCAGGATTCTTCAGGGCACGCGTAAGCTCGTCGTTCTCTCTGTTGGGCGTGAACACCCCCGTTCGAGCCTCGTGTGTTGCAACAAGTAAACTGTCGGTGGCTCCTTTAAGACTTGCCCCCTCCAAAACCACGTATGTCTTTGGGTCCAACTTTCCCCCATGCACATAGAACCAAATCCTGCACATGGAGGGGGGCAGCTCAATGTAACTGGAGTGACCCCTGCATCCATCATCTCTTGCTCAACGAGATCCCACTTAGGTCGGGCCACCTCGTAGCCACTTGGCTCCAGATTATGGTGCCAATGCTTTTTTGCGGCATTAATCATGTTTTTTCTCGACTGTTCCTGAGCTACTTGTGATCTCTTGCCTTCTCCAGTGTTCCCTTGAATTCTAGAGTCTGCTTTCCTGCATTGACGTACGCGGCCCATATATTTTTCTTGTGGTTGTTGAATGCTATCACCATCTGATACGTCTCTGTCGTATGTATAATTTTTGATTGTCACATGCCAATATTATTCAACTTTTACATACTTTTGGTAACAATTTATATGATTTATTGGAATAACTTATTGATCCAGTGCCCAGTGCCAGTTCCTGTTTGTTGAATGTTTTTTGTATCGCATAAAATCCATATCAAATGAAGTCCAAATGCGATAAGAATTTACAGAGAATTATTTTGGAAAATGTGTGATTTTTAGGAGGTGGAATCAACGCAAACAGGGCCCCACAGTGCCCACAACCCACCAGGGCGCGCCACCAGGGCCCAGGCACGCTCTGGTGTCTTGTGACCTCCTCGAACGTCGCTTGGGCCCCTTCTTCTGGCGCAAGAAAGCTAATTTATGGAAAAAATCATGTTAAAATTTCAGCGAAATCGGAGTTACAGATCTCCGAGAATCTAAGAAACCGTGAAAGGGTCAAATCTGGGGAACGCGAAACAGAAGGGAACAGATAAACAGATCCAATCTCGGAGGGGCTCCCGCCCCTCCACGGCCATGGCGGCCATGGACCAGAGGGGGAACCCTCCTCCCATCTAGGGGGGAGGCCAAGTGAGAAGAAGAAGGAGAGCGGCTCTCTCCCCCTCTCTCTTAGTGGTGCTGGAGTGCCGTCGAGGCTAGGATCATGACAGCTATCTAAATCAACAATCTTGCTACCATCAACACCAACTCTCTGCCCCTCTATGCAGCGGGGTAACACCTCTTCTCTCCGATGTAATCTCTACTTAAACATTGTGCTCAACTCCATATATTATTTGCCAATGATCTATGGTTATCTTATGATGTTTGAGTAGATCCGTTTTGTCCTATGGGTTAATCATGATCTTGGTTGGTATGATTGTATATTTATTTATGGTGTTGTCCTACCGTGCCCTCCATCTAGCACAAACGTGAGGGACCCCGCTGTAAGGTGTTGCATTATGTTCATGGTTTGATTATTGTCATTGTTGCGGGGCATGATAGCGGCCTAAACGCGGATAAGTGGGTTATGGCGTATGGGAGTAAAGAGGACTTGATACTTAATTCTATGGTTGGGTTTCATGGCCTTAATGATCTCTAGTAGTTGCGAATGCTTGCTAGACTTCCAACCATAAGTGCATATGATCGAAGTACAGAAAGTATGTTAGCTCATGCCTCTCCCTCATATAAAATTACAAGAATGATTACCGGTACTTGTTATCGATTTCCTAGGGACAAATGACTTTCTTGTTGACAAAAGCTATCCACTTTTATTACCTTGCAATTTATTCATAGTTTTACTCTCGCAAAGTACTCGTAGTTTTATTCTTGCAAAATAGTTTCATACTTGTCCTAGGTAAAGCAAACGTTAAAGTGTGCGTAGAGTTGTGTCGGTGGTTGATAGAACTTGAGGGAATATTTGTTATACCTTTAGCACCTTGTTGGGTTCAACACTCTTATTTATCAAAGAAGGCTACAAACAATCCCCTACATTTGTGGGTTATCAAGATCTTTTTCTGGCGCCGTTGCCGGGGAGCAATAGCATGGGGTGAATATTCTCGTGTGTGCTTGTTTGCTTTATCACTAAGTAGTTTTTTTTAGTTCTAAGTTGTTCTCTATATTTGGTTATGGATATGGAATACGGAATACCAAAAAAGTTAGTTGTACTTGCTACTCATGGAGATGGGGAATCTCCTAAAACCCTCGATGCTCATTATGTGAAAAATATTATGTACTACTTTGATAATCCTGAGAAAACCCTATTCAACTTGATAATGGGAGTAACATTGGATCAACATGAATACTTTAGGGATTATCGCTTGACACAAAAAGGGAAACTTTTATGGGATCAAATTTATATGTTGCACTGGTATGCTCGGGATTTATGCTTGAGATATGATATTACTTGTTGCTCTAGGATGAATGCTCCACACCTTCCTTTTTCATGCAAATTTAATGATAATGAAACCTTGGCTTATTATGCCAATGGTATATATGATTATTATGATGTGGAACAAATAGAAGAATTTGGTGCTTTTAAGGGTGCTATGAAATTGAATCTTTGTTTTTAAAGTATGAAGCTTTTGATGATGATGTTTATATACCTGAAAATTTTGCCATCCTTAAATATTGCTATGATAATTATAAATACAATTCCGATATTGGTGCATTTATTGAGAAAGTCTCCGCTGTCCAAGAAGAGACTAATATTTTGCAGGAGTCTATGGAAGAAGGAATTGATGAAATTGTGAGCTCATTGGGTGAAAAAGATGATGATGAGAGCGAAGAACATAAGGAGGAAGAGCGGATTGATCACCCGTGCCCACCTTCTAATGAGAGTAACTCTTCAACTCATACATTATTTAACGTCCCTTCGTTCTTACCGAAGGATGAATGCTATGATAATTGCTATGATCCCGTTGATTCTTTTGAAATATCCCTTTTTGATGAACTTGATGCTTGCTATGCTTGTGGCCAAGATGCCAATATAAATTATGCTTATGGATATGAACTTGCTACAGTTCCTTATGTTAAGAATGAAATTGTTGCTATTGCACCCTCACATGATAGTCCTATTATCTTTTTGAATTCGCCAAACTACACTATATCAAAGAAATTTGCACTTATTAAGGATTACATTGATGGGTTGCCTTTTACCGTTGCACATGATGATTTTGATGAGTATAATATGCATGTGCTTTCTTATCCTACTTGCAATTATTATGAGAGAGTAACTACATCTCCACCTATCTATGTTTCCAACACGATAAAATTGCAAGAAACTACATATACTATGCATTGACCTTTACTTGATGTGCATGAATTGTTCTTGTATGACATGCCTATGCATAGGAAGAGAGTTAGACTTTGTTGTTACATGATACAATCACTTTGTGCTCTCTACTAAATGCCAAATCATTGCTAATTCAAATTGGCTTTGATATACCTTGGGATCCGGGTGGATCCATTACTTCAGCACTTTATGCCTAGCTTAATGGCTTTAAAGAAAGCGCTACCAAGGAGACAACCCAGAAGTTTTAGGGAGTCATTTATTTCTGTTGAGTGCTTTTATAAAGTTTAAAAACAAAAAAAATATAGAGGGGAACTTAAAACTTTTTCAAAAAAAGAAGCGATTGAAAGGTGATGCATAGCGGAAGTGAGGGTCAACCTTGAACACTTGTGTTCATGCTCATGGAAACAATGTAGAATTTTTCATGAAGATTCTCACAAAAATAATTATCCCCTTGTACAAATCCATTGTATTATAAAAATAATGTGCCAAGATTTGCCTTTAGTATGGGTAGATTGCTTGTTGGTATGTGTGGTGCAGAAACAGAAACTTTGGATGTAACGCGTGAATTTTTATTTTTTTACTGGAAGGTCAGAAGTTTCTGAAACTTTTTGCACAGTCTTGCTATAAAAATTGTTTATTTTGTCCTAATTTTTCAGAATTGTTGGAGTACCAGAAGTATGGTAGATGTTCAGATTTCTAAAGACTGTCCTGTTTAAGACAGATTCTGTTTTTGATGGATTGTTTTGCTTGTTTTGATGAAACTATCAATTTTTATCGATCGTATGAGCCATGGAAAAGTTATATTGCAGTAGCTACAGTACAAAAACAAAATATGAATTGGTTTGCAACAGTACTTAGAGTAGTGATTTGCTTTATTATACTAACAGATATTACCGAGTTTTTTTGTTGAGTTTTGTGTGGATGAAATGATCAAAGATCGAGGAGGTCTCGATACGAGGAGAAGGAGGAGAGGCAAGAGCTCAAGCTTGGGGATGCCCAAGGCACCCCAAGTAAATATCCAAGGAGACTCAAGCGCCTAAGCTTGGGGATGCCCCGAAAGGCGTCCCATCTTTCTTTAACAAGTATCAGTATGTTTTCAGATTCGTTTCGTTCATGTGATATGTGCAAATCTTGGAGCGTCTTTTGTGTTTATTTTTCACTTTTCTTTTATGCACCATGCTGGTATGAGATAGTCCAGGGTTGATTTATAGAATGCTCATTGCACTTCACTTATTTCTTTTGAGTATGGCTTTATAGAATGCTTCATGTGCTTCACTTATATCATGTGAAGTTTGGATCGCCTGTTTCTCTTCACATAGAAAACCATGTTCGTAGAATGCTCTTTTGCATCACTTATATTTGTCGGAGCATGGTATTTTGTAGAAAGAATTAAACTCTCATGCTTCACTTATATCTATTTAGAGAGTCAACGGGAATTGGTCAATTGCATGGTTAGTCATAAAATCCTACATAAAACTTATGGATCACTGAATATGATATGTTTGATTCCTTGCAATAGTTTTGCGATATAGAGATAATAATATGTGGGAGTTACCAATGGATGATCATGTTTAGTAAGATATTGGTGTTAAGGTTTGTGATTCCTGAAGCATGCACGTATAGTCTCTTGTTATGCCGGGAAGTTGGAGCACAATTTATCCTTGATTGTCTATCTTTGTGTGAAGGCCAGGGGCACGCGATGGTTAACTTCTACAAACCTCCCCCCTAGTAGCATGCGCATTATTACTTTGCTTCGAGGGCTAATAAAATTTTGTAATGAGTATATGAGTTCTTTATGGCTAACGTCAGTCCATGGATTATATGCACTCTTACCTTTTCGCAATTTGCTAGCCTCTACAGTACCGTGCATTGCCCTTTCTCACCTCGAGACGTGGTGCAAACTTCGCCGGTGCATCCAAACCCTGTGATATGGTACACTCTATCACACATAAGCCTTATTATATCTTACTGAAAACAGCCACCATACCTACCTATTATGGCTTTTCCATGACCATTCCGAGATATATTGCCATGCAACTTCCATCGCTTCCGTTTGATGACTTGAGCATTCATTGTCATATTGCTTTGCATGATCATATAGCTGACATAGTAGTTGTGGCTCAGCCACTGTTCACCATTTTTCATAGATGTTTTGCTAGATCATTGTACATCCTGGTACACTGCAGGAGGCATTCATACAAAGTCATACTTTGTCATAAGTATCGAGTTGTAATTTTATATCTTTTGAGTTATAAGTAAATAGAAGTGTGATGATCATCATTATTCATTTTTAGAGCAGTGCCCCAGTGAGGAAAGGATGATGGAGACTATGATTCCCCCACAAGTTGGGATGAGACTCCGGATAATGAGAGAGAAAAAAGAAAAAAGAAAAAGAAAAAAAGAAAAAAAAGGAAAAAGGAAAAAGGAAAAATAAACAAAGAGAGAAGGGGCATTGTTAGTATCCTTTACCACACTTGTGCTTCAAAGTAGCACCATGTTTTTCATATGGAGAGTCTCCTATGTTGTCACTTTCATATACTAGTGCGAATTTTTCATTATAGGATTAGATGCACACCCACTTAGTTTTCATATTGAGCTTTCATACACTTATAGCTCTTAGTGCATTCGTTGCATGCCAATCCCTACTCCTCGCATTGATATCAATTGATGGGCATCTCCATAGCCCGTTGGTTAGACGCGTTGATGTGTGACTTTCTTGCTTTTTGTCTTCTCTATATTTATCCCTATCATCATACTCTATTCCACCGATAGTGCTATATCCATGGCTTGCGCTTATGTATTGCGTGAGGGTTGAAAATGCTGAAGCGCGTTAAAAGTATGAACCAATTGCTTGGCTCACACCGGGGTAGTACATGATTTATACTTTGTGTTAAGAAGACAGAGCATGACAAGGCTATATGATTTTGTAGGGATAATATTCTTTAGCATTTGATATTTTGAAAGACATGATTGTTTGTTGGGATGCCCGAGTATTGATGTCTTTATGTCAAATTATAGAATATTGCTTTGAATCACTCATGTCTTAATATTCATGCCATGATTAGATACGTGATCAAGTTTATGCTAGGTAGCATTCCACATCAAAAATTATCTTTTTTATCATTTACCTACTCGAGGACGAGCAGGAATTAAGCTTGGGGATGCTGATACATCTCCATCGTGTCTATAATTTTTGATTGTTCCATGCCAATATTATTCAACGTTTACATACTTTGGCAACAATTTATATGATTTATTGGACTGACTTACTGGTGCCCAGTGCCAGTTCCTGTTTGTTGCATGTTTTTTGTATCATAGAAAATCCATATCGAACGAAGTCCAAACGCGGTAAAAATTTATGGAGAATTATTTTGGAATATATGTGATTTTAGGAGGTGGAATCAACGCAAACGGGGGCCCACACTACTAGGGAAAAGCCTATACACAGAATCTTACTAGCAGCGCTCTTCAAAATACCACGCTACTTCTACTTAGCAGCAGCGCGTGTCTGCCAAACGCGCTACTGACTTGGATGTAGCAGTAGCGCGTGTATAGCATACAACGCTACTGCTATAGTTGCCATGACCTTGGCCCCCGCTAGCTGTAGCGATGGCGCACTTTCTTCAGAGAGCGCTACTACTACTCGGAGTTAGGCTGTAGCGCTGCGTTTAACAAACGCTACAACTATCCCTACCTTATCCCCACGCACGATCGGCCCTCTCACTCACACTCTCACTCTCGCCCGTCAACCGTAAATGTCCGTCGTCGCGCCGCCGCCTTCGTCCGTCCCGCCGAGGTACTCCCTCCTTCATCCCTCCTCCATCCTCCTCGCACATCCTCCCTCCGCCTCGGCCGCCCCTCCTCCTCCGCTGCCGCCCTCCTCCTCCTTGCAGCCGCCCTCCTCCTCCTCCGCCGGCAGCCTCCTCCCACCGCCCTCGACCTTGCCTCCCCTATCTACCTCTCCGTGGCCCCCCACCCCCCGCCACTAGTTAGTACTAGATTTAGTAGTAGTAGATGTTAATTTAGGGTTAGCTAGTACTAGATGTTGCTTAGTTAGTACTAGATTTTTAGTAGTAGTAGTGGTAGTTGAACTACTTTAGTTTTAGTTGAACTAGTTTAGTAAGTAAATTAATAAACTAGTTGAACTAGTTGAATTAATGAACTAATCTATTTTTAGTAAGATAATTAATATAACTAGTTGAACTACTTTATTTTTAGAAAGAACTAGTTTTTTCTATTTATAGTAAGTTTATATTTAGTAAGAACTAGTTGAATTAATAAAACTAGTTGAACATGTCATGTTTGTTGTTAGTGATAACTTATATGGTTTCAGGTGACCTCCGTCGTCCCCGTCACCGACCCCCTCCGACATCCCCGCCGTCGTCCCAGTCACCGACCCCCTCCGACATCGAGGTGAGACCAGCCAAATATCCTTGTATATCTTGTGTTGTTGCTCAAATTGGATATGTGGTTGACCAAGTGGTCGTTCATGTTCAGTTTACATCTCCGAGTGGCCTATGTTTTGCCGGAGTGTTGATTAATTTCCATTCCGGCAAAATTTCAGGCGCTCGATATGTCCTTTTTTAGCAAAGGTCATGCCGGATTTTGTCGTGAATTCTGGCATGACTTGTGCTAGAATATGTACAAGTTTAATCTTTGAATTATGATTGTAGGAAATGCCGTACTCGGACGACGACGGTCTCCCGGGGGAGTGTAGCTGGTGCCACGACGATCGAGGTATGTGCGACAGGTTCGTTCGGCTGGACGACGATCGACGCTTCAGCATTAAGCTCGAGGAGACCTTCGATCGTGAAACGGTATGCAACAACGACAAGTGTTTTTTTCTCCATTAAGCATGACTTCAACTATTTCAACGTCTAATTTTCATATTTTACAACTCGACTAGCTTATCCCATGCCATGCAAGACGCTATGTCTTGGAGGGGATGGGTTTTGAAGACCATGAAAATTTCTAAACAAAGAAAATACACCTAAGGACCCATCATGATATGGATTTTGAAGTAAATCTGTACAATGCTCAGAGCGTAACCCATTTTGGTTGCCAAAATTGGGAAGCACTTTGCAAAATGTATGGTTTTTATGAGGGTATGATTGTCACCATGGATCTTGGTGATCCTGACAGCGAGGAAGACAATATGGACATTTGGGTCCTTGTTGATACGCTTCCGATTGTACCGCTATGTGAGTTTCTCAAACATAGTTATTAACTAATTTATATTGTTTATTTCAAAATAGTTGATAGCTTATTTCCATTGACAGCTTATTTTGATTCTTCAAAGACTGTGCGGAAGATGGTAGATAAAACCCACTACAATCAAGGCACCCAATTAACGATAAGGAGAAAAATCATCGATCGCATTTTGTACTCTTCTTGAGAATTACAATGACTATTATCGAACTCCTCCAAATTATGGTAAATCGTTCCACTAGTGCATGTGTTGAACAACGATAACTTCTCTGGAGATACCTGGTAAGATTTTTTAATATTACGACATCCGTGCATTTTTGCATACTTCTAAAACTAGTACATCATTGCTAACTACGAAGTTATTATTATGTTTTTCAACGAAACTCCCGATGGATTGTGTGCCTCATCGATGTCTCTGCATGGTCGCCTCTCGATTCTGAACATACCGCCGGTAAATCTCACGGAGCTCACTGTGCATATCGGATTTCTAAAACCCGTGAACACATGATCATCGAGAATGGAAGAAATGTATGGACATTCGCAAGGAGGTTCTTGGAAGTAACATTCAGCGAAAGGCAAGAATGGGAGACAGGCTAATCTCCATTCTCCATAATGGAGAGTCGGGGCTATCTTGTTTTTGTTATTTTACCTTAGAAAACGTAGTAGGTCTTAATCGAATGTAATAGGTCCTATGAGGTACAATATGTTTATTATGTGGTAATGTGTTAGAGTTGATAATGATGATCTTGAGGAGGTGTTATGTGATGTCAATGATGAAAACGATGATATTGAGGAGGTGTTATATGACAATGATGTATTATGATGCTAAGTTGTTAATGATATGATGATGATATTATTATTATATCATTGGGTGAAAGAATCATGATTAGTTTCAAGTGGATGGACATCCACTTGAAACTAGTCCACGGTTCTTTCACCCCATGATGTAATAACTCATTATGATGTAAAAACAATCTCTAAATTCCTGTTGTATGAAAACTTGTGTAAAGGTGTATGAATACAACATGAAAAAGAAAAGAAATAAAATACTAAATAATAGTAGTAGCGCGGGTAAGGAGAAGCACTACTACTAATTACCAGCAGTGATGTTCTAAAGAACCGCTGCTACTAAGTCAATTTAGTAGTAGCGCGTGTCAAGACGCGCTATTGCTAAGCATTAGCTGTAGCGCCTTATCAGTAGCGCTCCTGCCCGCGCTACTGATAGGCCCAAAACCCGCGCTGCTGCTAGGCTTTTCCCTAGTAGTGCCACAGTGCCCACAACCCACCAGGGCGCGCCACCAGGGCCCAGGAGCGCCCTGGTGTCTTGTGCCCTCCTCGAACGTCGATTGGGGCCCTTCTTCTGGCGCAAGAAAGCTAATTTATGGGAAAAATCGTGTTAAAATTCTAGCACAAATGGAGTTACGGATCTTAGGGAATTTAAGAAACCATGAAGGGCTAGATCTGGGGAACGCGAAACAGAAGGGAACAGAGAGATAGATCCAATCCAGGAGGGGCTCTCGCCCCTGCACGGCCATGGAGGCCATGGACCAGAGGGGGACCCTCCTCCCATCTAGGGGGGAGGCCAAGGAAAGAAGAAGAAGGAGGGGGGCTGTCTCCCCCTCTCTCCCGGTGGCGCCAGAGTGCCGCCGGGGCTAGGATCGTGACAACGATCTACATCAACAATCTTACTACCATCAACACCAACTCTCCCCCCCTCTATGCAGCGGTGTAACACCTCTTCTCTCCGCTATAATCTCTACTTAAACATGGTGCTCAACTCCATATATTATTTCCCAATGATCTAGGGTTATCTTATGATGTTTGAGTAGATCCATTTTGTCCTATGGGTTAATCATGATCTTGGTTGGTATGATTGTATATTTTATTTATGGTGTTGTCCTATGGTGCCCTCTGTCTCGCGCAAACATGAGGGACCCCCGCTATAGGGTGTTGCAATATGTTCATGGTTTGCTTATTGTCAGTGTTGCGCGGGATGACAGCAGCCTAAACGCGGATAAGTGGGTTATGGCATATGGGAGTAAAGAGGACTTGATACTTAATGTATGGTTGGGTTTCATGACCTTAATGATCTTTAATAGTTGCGGATGCTTGCTAGAGTTCCAATCGTAAGAGCATATGATCCAAGTAGAGAAAGTATGTTAGCTCATGCCTCTCCCTCATATAAAATTACAGGAATGATTAGCGGTACTTGTTATCGATTGCCTAGGACAAATGACTTTCTTGTTGACAAAAGCTATCTACTTTTATTAGCTTGAAATTTATTCGTAGATTTATTCTCGCAAAGTACTCATAGTTTTATTCTTGCAAAATAGTTTCATACTTGTTCTAGGTAAAGCAAACATTAAAGTGTGCATAGAGTTGTATAGGTGGTCGATAGAACTTGAGGGAATATTTGTTCTACCTTTAGCTCCTCGTTGGGTTCGACACTCTTATTTATCGAAGAAGGCTACAAACGATCCCCTACACTTGTGGGTTATCAAGACCTTTTTTGGTGCCGTTGTCGGGGAGCAAACGCGTGGGGTGAATATTCTCGTGTGTGCTTGTTTGCTTTATCACTAAGTAGTTTTTATTTTCAGTTCTAGGTTGTTCTCTATCTTTAGTTATGGATATGGAACACAAAACACCAAAAAAATTAGTTGTACTTGATACTCATGAAGATGGGGAACCTCCTAAAACCCTCGATGCTCGTTATGTGAAAAATAATATGCACTACTTTGATAATCCTGAGAAAACCCCATTCAACTTGATAATGGGAGTAATGTTGGATCAACGTGAATACTTTAGGGATTATCGCTTGACACAAAAAGGGAAACTTTTATGGGATCAAATTTATATGTTGCACTGGTATGCTCGGGATTTATACTTCTATACATCCATTCAAAGACAGAAAAACAACATTGTATAAAAAAATTCTATACTAATTATATCCATCTAACATGCATTCATGTACACAAAAAATTACATACTACACTAATTCATGTACACAAAAAACCTAACATTTCTATTCATCCATTTATTAACATGCATATCTATTACAATTTCGAAAAATGAAAAAAAATAAATAAAAAAAATCACCGGAGATCGAGGGGCGGCGAGCTCACAGCAGGGTGAGGCAACGACGAGGCTGGATCAGGGAGGAGGGCGCATGCGGCATCGTTGGGGAGGAGGCGCGGGCAGCATCGCATGGGGAGGGGGGCGTGGGCGGCGTCCACGGGGAGGAGGCGCGGGCAGTGGCGCATCCTGCGGGGAGGAGGCCGAACGCGAGCTCCGGCGTCGGGCCAGGCGACGGTGGTAGCCTGGCAGCGTCCTGTGTCGTAGTGGTCATGCGAGATCGAGAAGAAGCAGAGAGAGATGTGTAAATTTTCAAGTGTTGTATATATATGTGGAGACCTTTAGTACTGGTTGGAGCCATCAACCAGGTTTAAAGGTCAGTTTTGGCCAGCAGAAGCGGCGGGCAACGCAGGCCTTTAGTCGCGGTTGGAGCCACCAACCGCGACTAAAGGCCGGTGCTCCCGCAGGCACGGTGCAGGGCAAGTTTAGTCCCACTTTGCTTGGCGAGAGGCTCCAGCACTTGTTTATGAGCCCCGGCGCAGCCTCTCCATCGAGCTCCTCTCTAATGCAGGCCTTCTAGGCCTACCGCACCTGCGCTGCCCTGTTGGGCCTTGCGGGCCTGCATCTTGGCCCAACTAGAGGTTGGGTTTCTAGTTGTATGCATGCTGTGGTGGCCCAGTAGGCGGGATTTTTTAATTTTTTTGTTTTCTGCTTTATTTATTTTCTTTTATTTCTGAATTGTTTTTTGCTTTATTTAGAGTTTCTTTGTGAATCTTTTTGCTTTAGGTAAAAAAAGTTTATGTTAGTGCCAGTAGTTTTCAAATTTGAATAGTTTAAATTTGAATTATTTGAAATTTGTGTGAATCACACTAGTTTGTGAATAACTTTACTTTAAAATAGATTTTTCAGTGATTCTTTTTTCTCATGTTTAATATTAGTGTGTTTTATAATTATAGTCAATTTGGTAATTCTTAGGTTATTTAAAAATGAAATTCCTTTGTAACAGACGAGTTTTCGTCAGAAACCCTGATACTTCGAAAGAGATTGTCCATTTTGTACAAGAAGTGCATCCAGATTTTGCCGTAACCCTCTCAACTTTTTAGCACATGCTATGTGGGTGAAATGATGATACCATGCCAAGTTTCAACCTTTTCAGAGTTCATTTGTAGTTATTTTCAATTTCAGGGTCATTTAGCTCAAAAAATAAGTAAATGCATGAGAAATAGCAAATGAAGTCAAAAATGTTTGAAAATTGATGACATGGCTTTGAATGGTGCATACTAAACGCACAAAAAGTCTGGAGTTGAAATAAGTCAGAAAGGCTTCAAAATTTGTTTGTACATAATATTTCTTCGTGTTCCAAATGCCAAAACACATAAGTACCCTAACTATTACAAATATTCCCTCCGGTTTGTCAGAAGTGGCACTTTCCAGATATATAAGTCCAAAAACTCACTAGAGAAGAAAGTGATGACAGTGAAGCCGATCACATCCTAGAGTGGAATCTTTGGGTATAAAACTTTTTCTTCACGTGTGTCCCTTTGCGCCGTAACCATGGACAATCTTCATCATTTAACTGGATGCTCAAGTCAATATTCACTATGAAGGGAGCAATTTCATTAAACTTTTCATAATCTTCGGACATGTCTGTCTTGTCCTCCACTCCCACGATGTTTCTTTTCCCTGAAAGAACTATGTGGTGCTTTGGCTCATCATATGATGTATTCGCTTCCTTATCTTTTCTTTTTTCTCGGCTTGGTAGTGAATGAAATATGCCCTAGAGGCAATAACAAAGTTGTTATTTATATTTCCTTATATCATGATAAACGTTTATTATTCATGCTAGAATTGTATTAACCGGAAACTTAGTACACATGTGAATACATAGACAGTACACAGTGTCCCTAGTATGCCTCTACTTGAATAGCTTGTAAATCAAAGATGGTTATGTTTCCTAACCATAGACATGTGTTGTCATTTGATGAACGTGATCACATCATTAGAGAATGATGTGATGGACAAGACCCATCCATTAGCTTAGCATTATGATCGTTACAATTTTATTGCTACTGCTTTCTTCATGACTTATACATGTTCCTCTGACTATGAGATTATGCAACTCCCGAATACCAGAGGAACACCTTGTGTGCTGTCAAACGTCACAACGCATCTGGTTCATTATAAAGATGCTCTATAGGTGCCTCCGAAGGTGTTTGTTGGGTTGACATAGATCAAGATTAGGATTTGTCACTCCGTGTATCGGAGAGGTATCTCTGGGCCCTCTCGGTAATGCTCATCACTATAAGCCTTGTAAGCAATGTGACTAATGAGTTAGTTGCGGGTTGAAGCATTACGGAACGAGTAAAGAGACTTGCCAGTAACGAGATTGAACTAGGTATGATGATACCGACGATCGAATCTTGGGCAAGTAACATATCGATGACAAAGGGAACAACATATGTTGTTGTGCGGTTTGACCGATAAAGATCTTCGTAGAATATGTAGGAGCCAATATGAGCATCCAGGTTCCTCTATTGGTTATTGATCGGAGATGTGTCTCGATCATGTCTACATAGTTCTCGAACCCGTAGGGTCCGCACGCTTAACATTCGATGACGATTTGTATTATGAGTTATGTGAAGGAAATATGCCCTAGAGGCAATAATAAAGTTATTATTTATTTCCTTAGTTCATGATAAATGTTTATAATTCATGCTAGAATTGTATTAAATGGAAACTTAGTACATGTGTGAATACATACACAAAACATATAGTCCCTAGTATGCCTCTACTTGACTAGCTCGTTAATCAAAGATGGTTATGTTTCCTAACCATAGACATGTGTTGTCATTTGATGAACGGGATCACATCATCAGGAGAATGATGTGATGGACATGACTCATCCATTAGCTTAGCATTATGATCGTAACAGTTTCTTTGCTACTGCTTTCCTCATGACTTATACAAGTTCCTCAGACTATGAGATTATGCAACTCACGAATACAGGAGGAACACTTTCTGTGCAACCAAACGTCAGAACAGAAATGGGTTATTATAAAGGTGCTCTATAGGTGTCTCCGAAGGTGTTTGTTGGGTTGGCATAGATCGAGATTAGGATTTGTCACTCCATGTTTCGGAGAGGTATCTCTGGGCCCTCTCGGTAATACTCATCACTACAAGCCTTGCAAGCACTGTAACTAATGAGTTAGTTGCGGGATGAAGTATTACGGAACGAGTAAAGAGATTTGCCGGTAACGAGATTGAACTAGGTATTGAGATACCGACAATTGAATCTCGGGCATGTAACATACCGATGACAAAGGGAACAACATCTGTTGTTATGCGGTTTGACCGATAAAGATCTTCGTAGAATATGCAGGAACCAATATGAGCATCCAGGTTCCTCTATTGGTTATTGACTGGAAGTGAGTCTCGGTCATCTCTACATAGTTCTCGAACCCGTAGGGTCCGCACGCTTAACGTTCGATGACGATCGGTATTATGAATTTATGTGTTTTGATGTACCGAAGATTGTCCAGAATGCCGGATGTGATCACAGACATGACTATGAGTGTCAAAATGGTCGATACATAAACATTGATATATTGGAAGGCTATGTTTGGACACCGGAAAGGTTACGAGTGGTTCGGGCATTTTTCCGGAGTACCGGGAGGTTACCAGAACCCCCCGGGGAGTCAATGGGCCATAGTGGAAGAGAGGAAGAGGCGGCCAAGGTGGTGGCGCACCCCCCAAGCCCAATCCAAATTGGGAGGGGGGCCGGCCCCCTTTCATTCTCTCCCTCTCCCTCTTCCTTCTTCTCCCACTCCAACTAGGGAAGGGGGGAAACCTACTCCTACTGGGAGTAGGACTCCCCCCCTTGGGCGCGCCATAGAGGGCCGATCCTCCCCTCCTCCACTCCTTTATATACAGGGGAGGGGGCACCCCATAGACACACAAGTTGATCAAGTTGATCTTTTGGCCGTGTGCGGTGCCCCCTCCACAGATTTGCACCTCGGTCATATCGTCGTAGTGCTTAGGCGAAGCCCTATGCCGGTAACTTCATCATCACCGTCAACACACCGTCGTGCTGACAAAACTCTCCCTCAACCTCAGCTGGATCTAGAGTTTGTGGGACGTCACTGAGATGAACGTGTGCAGATCGCGGAGGTGTCGTACCTTCGGTGCTAGGATCGGTTGGATCGTGAAGACATACGACTTGTAGGATCGAAAGTATGTCTAGAGGGGGGGTGATTAGACTACTTGACAATATAAAAATTCAGCCTTTTGATTAAGACAAGTATTGGCAGATTTCAAGATGAAGATCAAGTCAAGTATCACCCTACACAAGCAATTCTAGAGTATTGGCAGCGGAAAGTAAATTGCACATGTAGTAAAGAGAGGTGGAGAAGACCAAACGCAATTTGGAGACACGGAGATTTTTCTCGTGGTTCCGATAGGTGGTGCTATCGTCAATCCACGTTGATGGAGACTTCAACCCACGGAGGGTAACGGCTGCGAGAGTCCACGGAGGGCTCCACCCACGAAGGGTCCACGAAGAAGCAACGTTGTCTATGCCATCATGGCATACGCCCACGGAGGACTAGCCTTACTCGGGGTAGATCTTCACGAAGTAGGCGATCTCCTTGCCCTTACAAACTTCTTGGTTCAACTCCACATCTTGACGGAGGCTCCCAAGCGACACCTAACCAATCTAGGAGGCACCACCTCCAAAAGGTAATAGATGGTGTTGTTGATGATGAACTCCTTGCTCTTGTGCTTCAAATGATAATCTCCCCAACACTCAACTCTCCTCACCGATTTGGCTGTGGTGGAAGAAAGGATTGAGTGGAAAGCAACTTGGGAAGGCTAGAAATCAAGTTTCATATGGTGGGAGTGGAGTAACTTGATCTCAACACAAGGGTAGGTAGTTTTCTTCTCGAAATGTAAGGTAGGAGTGGTAGTTCTTTCTGATGGCTCTCTCCACGAGTGAAGAGGGGGTGGAAGGGAATTTATAGCCTCCACACAAAATCCAACCGTTACACATTTGACCAATCTCGGTCGGACCGAAGTTGACAACTCGGTGAGACCGAAAGTTCAAATCTTGTGAACGTTGGGATTTTCAGTGGGACCAAAATACAATCTCGGTGAGTCCGATTCTTCCAAAGACTAGGGTTTGCCAATCTCGGTGGGACCGACTTTATCATCTCGGTGACACCGATATGATGACAGTATGTTTCTGAAGCTTGGCAACACTAGTTTCGTGAGACCGAGTTTGGAATCGGAAAATCCGAAATTTCTAGGGTTTGGGTATATGGTGAGGTGGTTCATCTTGGTGTGGCTGAGTTTATGGAATCGGTGGGACCGAGATTACTTATGAGTGTATATTGGAATGAAAGATTGCTGATAGTTTGGGAGATGTATCACTAAGCACTTGAGCAACCAGATCATCAACATAACCTCATCCCTTTTAATAGTATTGGCTTTCCTATAGACTCAATGTGATCTTGGATCACTAAACCAAAAATGGAGTCTTGAGCTTTTACCAATGTTTTCCTTAGCATTTTGAGGGGTCCACTTCTTCACCATTGCCATACCCATATCAATGAACTTTCGAAATGTTCTCAAGAAACTATTAGTTCAATGATATATATGTTGTTATTAATTACCAAAACCACCCGGGGATTAGTTGCACTTTCAATCTCCCCCTTTTTGGTAATTGATGACAACATATAGATCAAAGCTTCGACAAAGGATATAATCAATGAATAATATCGTCGCTTTGAGAAGTATGTGATAAGCAAGAGCTCCCCCTAAATTTGTGCATTATTTAAGATTTGCGTTTGAATGCAAATGCACAATCGATTAGGATCATGGGTCACTCTTCCATGTCACATACATCTTGGTGGAGCGCACAAAATGATAAGAATGAATAGCATGCACCCAATCACCAAGACATGAGTAAATGATGATACAAGATATGAATAGCATATGATAAGCATTGAGCACACATTAAGGCATAGTATGATCAAGCACTCATCAAAGTAGAGCAAACGTAGTATCAAACACACGGAATGTCTCGAAAAACTCAAAAGTATCTCAAAAAGACCGCAAAAACGAAAGAGCAAAAGCGCAAAGACAAAGCACTCTCTCTCTCGAAGTCCTATGATCTATACAATTTCTCCCCCTTTGGCAACAAGTTACCAAAAAGTTCGAAAGGTATAGAGCTAAACGTCACTAGGGACTCTGCTGGCGGCTCCTGTCTGGGTTGATGGAGTTTAGATAGCTGCATCTGCAAAGGCTTCAGCTGAAGTCTGTGGAGCTGGAGGAGGAACTGATGGAGCTGTGGGAGGTGCCGATCTTTGTAGCCACGTGTCATCCTTCGGGATAGCAGTGATCTGGGTCTTGTGGGAACCGGAGCAGGCTGCTCATAATCATCTGGACTAGGTCATCCTGCATCTCCTGCATGAGCTCTGCCTTCTCCTCTTAGCTTCCTCGATATCTGCCTCAAGCTTGTTGACAAGGACTTGCACTTGATCGACTTGACATCGAGCATGGAACTTGTCTTCAACTATCCTCTCAAGACTCTCCCGAGATCGCACAATGCTGGTCAGCGTTGTTCAATCCTCTGGGTAGCTTCAAGGAGCTGTTCTCCAACACTCTTGGGTTTAGCTGCTGCTTTTTGCTTGACCTTCAACAGACGTGGGATCATCCTCACCATCACAACTTCATTGTCCTCATGCTCGGGCTGCAATGGCAAGTGTGGTCTATCCAACAAGTAGGTGCCCGTGCCAAACTTGGCATTGATAAGCATCTGAATGTGCGGGCAAATCCACATGACCTCTTCAGTCTGCTGCAGTCCTCTTGATAGTCTCAACTATCGTGTCCATCACCTTGAAAGGTGCCTTCGATCTAGTATATGCAGCATGTTGATAGAATAGCCTCTTATCATGCGATGATCTCCGACTTGGGCATCAAGGTATGCCTCAGAATTGTGTTCGTGGTAGGGAGACCTGCCTGGAGATGATAAACTGAGCCGAGCTTCCAGATTTCCACATCCTTTGCTGGTACCTCATTGTACATATTCCTCATAGACTCATGGTTTTTCTTGGGAATTCCATAGACATCAACATCATCCTCTCTCTCTTTGGAGCATTCAGCGGTGCTGCCCATTCTTCAACAGTTGAAGAGAATCTCGACCTTCACATCCATACAATCCTGCCATCCGGATAGAAATGAGCGTGGCATAGAATTGCATGATCATCTCATCATTCCAAGTCATCGACTTCGACCAACGAAATCAGCAACACCACATGCAAGTGAAGCTCGCATGCACATGTGGAAAGAAGTCTCTGTGCTCTTCATCACAATATATGCCCGATCAACATAGCGAGTGTCTGCAACAATGGGCTTCTTGTCCATAAGCACAGCCTCATAGAAATCTTGTTTGCTCTCGGTGTGGAACCTTGGGTCAACAGCAGTCCTTCTCCTCACAACATATGGATCAGCTTGTCTCCATAGCCCGAGACCTTTATCCTTTCTTTCCTTCATGTTTTCAGCTCGAGGATGAGCATCATTGTGAATTGGCAATTTCGACGGAGTTTCAAGAATACAGTGCCTCATCATCCGACTCACCGTGGCACATTGTCTTTCTTCTTCTCTGAAGCTGGGATGTTTCTCACAGTTTTCTTGGGCTTGGCAGCGAGGCTTGGCTTGAGCTGCCTTTCTTTGGAGCAGATGGCTTAGACTTTGAAGGTGCTCCTGCCCTGATGGAATCACCCATCAACTTAGGCTTCTGAGGAGGCTGGGGTGCTTCCTCATCATCATCATCATCTGCTTCATCATGCACAATCCTCTTCCTCTTGGAAGTTTTCTTCACCTTGCTGGAAGTTTCCTCTTCCATACTCAGCTTCTTGGCAACAGTGGACTTCTTCACTTTACTGGTGCCTTTCTTGGTTTGTTGCCCTTGATGCTCTTTGGCAACCACTTTCCTCTTAGGCTTAGAGGAGATCTCTTCCTCGGCAATAAAATCAGAATCTTCTTCATCAGAATTCTTCTTCTTCCTGGCCCTGGTGGCAGCAGGAGGCAAACCACTTGGTGTGCTCCTTTCACCATCATCAGAAAAGCTGCTGGCCTCAGGACTAGTGCCTGCCTCTGGAATCTCAGCAATTGGTGATTCAGACCTGTTCTGGCTGTCACTGGCATCTGACATGGCTGACAACCTGTGAATAGATTAGGTATAGGCAGAATAGAAGAGATATCACAAACTGCAGAAGATTTTGCAAAAAAAATGAGTTCAAATTTCAGTTTTAGGTTTTCACATAATGCATTTCGGTCAGACCGAGGCTAAAATTCGGTGAATCCGAAGTGTTTACACAGTACCATTCACACCCGTCGGACCGATGTGGGTTTCGGTCTTACCGAGAACACTAGGGTTTCACTAAATCCTCATTTTGGTCACACCGATTTGCACAACTCGGTTGGACCGAAAAGTCTGAGGCAATGGCCGAAGCCAAATCGGTCATACCGAGAATGTAGAATCGGTCTCACCGAGATGTGTTCGCGGAAACCTAACCCTAAAACTTTTACTCAATTTCGTTCTAAGAACTAATCTGCTGGATAGGAAGATCTCAAACGTGGCAAGAAGCTAGGCAAACCAATCGTGCATAGAATCGGAGGTTGAAGCACGAGAGGATCGAAACTCACCCTAACTTGGTGGAGTTTCTCTCACGGCGCAACGGCGCGGAGAGATGTCCGCTGACGGCGACGGAGACCAGCGGCGAGGGCGCTGAAAGGCACGACGGAGACGATCCGGAGACCACGGCGACGGCAAAGAAAGGGTTTGGGGCGAGGCATTTTGAAGAAGGAATCAACGCGCTGCCCTCGGATATATATACCCTTTAGTTGCGGTGGGACCGAGTTGTAAAACTTCGGTGGCACCGAGATGGATAATCGCAAGATTACTCACTTGATCACGCCGAAAATTGCAACTCGGTTTCACCGAGGTGAAAACCTAGATCAATCCAAGTGCTTTCGGTCTGTCCGATTGTGAGTGGGTCGGTCTGACCGAAAATACTTAGAAGGTTTTGGAAGTTTAGCCCTAGACGGATTGGTGGCTCCGAGTGCTCCTCACTCGGTGGGTCCGAAAAAGACTTGATCAAAGTTTGTGATATAAGCATGAATAGAATTTGAGACAAGAAAGCATAGATAGCTAGGGGAGGAACTTAGGCATTCTTGTCCATCCATTTGGTCAGAAAAATCCAAAAGACCAAAGCAACAAATGGATGTCCTCGAATGGATAAAATTATGCATCCAACATGCTCACACAATAAGATAGCAAATGAAATATGTGTCAAACATGCACAAACAAAACACTAGCTACTATCACACAATTTGTCGATGACTAGGTCATCTATATATGAGTATATTGACTTAGGAGTCAAATGAGAACATTTGATCATAGGTCATACTCATCGCTTAAGCACAAGTGGGGTTACCACTTTTACATAAAGCATTAATGTGTTCACATCATTTGAAGATGCTTTAGCTCAATTCTTTAGAGTAAAGCTCCCCTTGATGTGAGAACCCTTTTAAAGGGTCAAACTAACCTTGGGTTGTCGAGAAGACTTCATGTAGATGTTGAAGATGTGGATGCTCAATGTTGATGAAGATCATCAAGAGTTGGGAGCAATCCTTTGGATTCGGGCACTTTCAATACCTACATGGGTTAGTCCCACAAGGAACAAACAAGGATATCCATGGACATAGATTGAAGTACACAAAGATGATGTCCATGAAAGCAATGATTACCTTGTCCCTTGACTTACCAACAAGAGGGTTTGTGACTCCATGAACTAATGCAAGATGTGGAAGTTGATTGCACAAGTTCTTGCCAAAATGAATGTGAGTGAAGTATGTTGGCGAGTCACCCTCAAGAACTCTCTAGTTCTTCTTCTTGGGATCCACATCATCTTGATGGGAATCCTTGGGGTAGAAGTTGAGCTTGTCGAAGTAGAACTTGACGCTTCCTTGGGAACCCACTTGACCATGGCTTTAGGTGCTTCAATAAATGCATCAATCTCCTCTTGAAGCTTGTCCTTGCCTTTTAGCTTGTGGTCTTGTGGTGGAAGGTCATCTTGTGCTTGTTCCACATTGGAAGAAGTAGGATCATACTTCTCCTTTTGAGAAACAAACTTTGGAGTGGGATATTGACCTTCTTCCCATTCAACACCCTCGGCGTTGAACTTTCGCTCAAAACCAATTCCTTGATTCTTCCTGCCTTCCTTGCTTGCGAACAATTTCCTCAAAGTTCTTGCTTCCGCAAGGCTCTTGTAGACACCTTTCTCTATAATCCCTTTCAATAAACTATTTTCTTGCTCAAGTGTAACTTGGCTTGAAACATTGTTAGTGGAATCAAGAGAACTACTAGAAGTAACAACATTGGATTTAGCATGGTTATTGTTACTACTAGATGAAGAATTTTTCTTGTACTTGTCATGCTTAGTTTTAATAGGTGGCAAGAAATTAGACAAGAGAAGTCGTTTGGCAAGATATGAAGAACTCTTCTTTCGAAGATCGTCATTGATAGCTTTTAGAAACTCATGTTCTTGCTCTAGATTGAGCTTCTCGAAGCGTAGCTTCTCATGAGATCTTAGGAGCTCTCTATGATCTTCTTGAGTTGTTTCATGAGCTAACTTAAGAGTGTTTAGTTCTTTAGTTAGACGCTCAATCTACTTCATAGCATTGTCATTCGACTCTTCTCGACTATAAAGACTACTAGCATGTTCATCATTACTAGGCTCACTAGATTTATCATGTAAAAGCTCATCTTCACCAAGCAAGTCATCCTCATCACTATCAAAGTCAATGAATTCAGGGTGTGATACCTTGGGGCCTGTAGCCATGAAGCATCTTCCAATTCCCTCATTTGGTGAATCAAACAAGTCATAGGAGTTGGAGTTGGAGGATACGAGAGCAAGACCGCAACACCTTCATCTTGATCAGATTCGGAGTTGGAGTGATAGCTTCTTTCGGAGTGATTGTCGGAGTCGGAGCCGGAGACCCATTCACCTACATGAGCTCGATGTTTTCTTCTTGTGTAGCTCCTTGATGACTTGTCTTTCCTCTCCGAATCCTTGCTTCTCCGAGAGGATCTTCGTTCATAACAATCATCTCTATTCCTTCTCTCTTTCCGAGGTGACTCTTCTCTTGAGCTTCTTCTTCTTGGAGATTCTTCTCTTCTCTTGTGGGGAGCCGAACACTCATTTGAGTAGTGTCCGGGTCTTCCACAATTGTAGCAGTTTCGATCACGACTAGAAGATCTCTTTTCATCATATGATCTAGACTTTGAGCTTCTTTCCTTGCTTCTACTCTTGTAGAATTTGTTGAAGTTCTTCACCATTAGGCTTATCTCTTCATTGGAAACTAGCTTGTCACTTGAGGTTGCGGGAGCTTCACATGTAGCTTTCTAAGCACCACTTGACTTGTTGTGAAGCTCTTCCTTATCTTTAAGTGTCATCTCATGAGCAACAATTCTTCCAATGACTTCGGTAGGCTTGAGATTCTTGTAGTTTGGCATCATTTGGATCAAAGTGCACACGGTGTCATACTTTCCATCCAAAGCTCTGAGAATCTTCTTGATGATGAATCGATCGGTCATTTCTTCGCTTCCTAAGCCGGCAATCTCATTTGTGATGAGAGCAAGCCTAGAGTACATTTCAGCGACTCCTTCACCTTCCTTCATCTTGAACTTGTCAAGTTGACCTTGAAGAACATCTAGCTTTGATTCCTTCACGGACTCGGTACCTTCGTGCATTTCGACCAAAGTATCCCAAATCTCTTTTGCATTCTCAAGACGGCTGATTTTGTTGAACTCCTCGGGACACAAAGCATTGAAGAGAATGTCACAAGCTTGAGCATTGTTTTGCAACATCCGCAATTCATCCGCTGTAGCTTCACGATCCGGAACTTTTCCTTCCTCGAAGAACTCACCTTGCAAGCCAACACAAATAATGCCCCATGCGGCAGGGTTATGTCCAAGAATATGCATTTTCATTTTATGCTGCCAACTAGCAAAATTTGAACCATCAAAGTAAGGACCTCTACGAAAATTACCCTCACTAGACGCCATACTCTCCTAGGTTGTGAAACCAAGCTTATGGAGTCCAATGCAATGGAAACCAATACAATGGAGACCAAAGCTCTGATACCACTTGTAGGATCGAAAGTATGTCTAGAGGGGGGGTGATTATACTACTTGACAATATAAAAATTCAGCCTTTTGATTAAGACAAGTATTGGCAGATTTCAAGATGATGATCAAGTCAAGTATCACCCTACACATGCAATTCTAGAGTATTGGCAGCGGAAAGTAAATTGCACATGTAGTAAAGAGAGGTGGAGAAGAGCAAACGCAATTTGGAGACACGGAGATTTTTCTCGTGGTTCCGATAGGTGGTGCTATCGTCAATCCACGTTGATGGAGACTTCAACCCACGGAGGGTAACGGCTGCGAGAGTCCACGGAGGGCTCCACCCATGAAGGGTCCACGAAGAAGCAACCTTGTCTATGCCATCATGGCATACGCCCACGGAGGACTAGCCTTACTCGGGTAGATCTTCACAGTAGGCGATCTCCTTGCCCTTACAAACTTCTTGGTTCAACTCCACATCTTGATGGAGGCTCCCAAGCGACACCTAACCAATCTAGGCGGCACCACCCTCCAAAAGGTAATAGATGGTGTTGTTGATGATGAACTCCTTGCTCTTGTGCTTCAAATGATAATCTCCCCAACACTCAACTCTCCTCACTGATTTGGCTGTGGTGGAAGAAAGGATTGAGTGGAAAGCAACTTGGGAAGGCTAGAAATCAAGTTTCATATGGTGGGAGTGGAGTAACTTGATCTCAACACAAGGGTAGGTAGTTTTCTTCTCGAAATGTAAGGTAGGAGTGGTAGTTCTTTCGATGGCTCTCTCCACGAATGAAGAGGGGTGGAGGGTATTTATAGCCTCCACACAAAATCCAACCGTTACACACATTTGACCAATCTCGGTCAGACCGAAGTTGACAACTCGGTGAGACCGAAAGTTCAAATCTTGTGAACGTTGGGATTTTCGGTGGGACCGAAAATACAATCTCGGTGAGTCCGATTCTTCCAAAGACTTGGGTTTGCCAATCTCGGTGGGACCGACTTTATCATCCCGGTGACACCGATATGATGACAGAAGGTTACAGAAGCTTGGCAACACTAGTTTCGGTGAGACCGAGTTTGGAATCGGAAAATCCGAAATTTCTAGGGTTTGGGTATATGGCTGAGGTGGTTCATCTCGGTGTGACTGAGTTTATGGAATCGGTGGGACCGAGATTACTTATGAGTGTATATTGGAATGAAAGATTGCTGATAGTTTGGGAGATGTATCACTAAGCACTTGAGCAACCAGATCATCAACATAACCTCATCCCCTTTTAATAGTATTGGCTTTCCTATAGACTCAATGTGATCTTGGATCACTAAACCAAAAATGGAGTCTTGAGCTTTTGCCAATGTTTTCCTTAGCATTTTGAGGGGTCCACTTCTTCAGTCATTGCCATACCCATATCACTGAACTTTCTGAAATGTTCTCAAGAAACTATTAGTTCAATGATATATATGTTGTTATTAATTACCAAAACCACCCGGGGATTAGTTGCACTTTCACGACTACATCAACCGCGTTGTCATAACGCTTCCGCTTTCGGTCTACAAGGGTACGTAGACAACACTCTCCCCTCTCGTTGCTATGAATCACCTAGATAGATCTTGCGTGATCGTAGATTTTTTTTGAAACTACTGCGTTCCCCAACAGTGGCGTCCGTGCCAGGTCTATGCCTAGATGTTATATGCACGAGTAAAACACAAAGAGTTGTGGGCGATAATGGTCATACTGCTTACCAACATGTCATACTTTGATTCGGCGGTATTGTTGGATGAAGCGGCTCAGACCGACATTACACGTGCATTTACGCAAGACTGGTTCTACCGATGTGCTTTGCACACAGTTAGCCAGTGAGTGTATGTTTCTCAAACTTTAGTTGAATCGAGTGTGACTACGCCCTGTCCTTGTTGAAAGTTAAAACAACACACTTGAATCGTTGTGGTTTTGATGCGTAGGTAAGAACAGTTCTTGCTAGAAGCCCGTAGTAGCCACGTTAAACTTGCAACAACAAAGTAGAGGATGTCCAACTTGTTTTTGCAGGGCTTGCTGTGATGTGATATGGTCAAGGCATGATGTGATATAAATTGTTGTATGAGATGATCATGTTTTGTAACAAAGTTATTGGCAACTAGCAGGAGCCATATTGTTGTCGCTTTATTGTATGCAATGCAATCGCCATGTAATTGTTTTACTTTATCACTAAGCGGTAGCGACAGTCATAGTAACAATAGTTGGCGAGACGACAACGATGCTACAATGGAGATCAAGGTGTCGCGCCGGTGACGATGGAGATCATGACGATGCTTCGGTGATGGATCATAAGCACAAGATGATGATGGCCATATCATGTCACATATTTTGACTGCATGTGATGTTTTTATATTTTATGCATCTTATTTTGCTTAGTACGGCGGTAGCATTATAAGATGACCCCTTACTAAATTTCAATGTATAAGTGTTCTCCCTAAGTATGCACCGTTGCTACAGTCGTCGTGCCGAGACACCACGTGATGATTGGGTGTGATAAGCTCTATGTTCACATACAATGGGTGCAAGCCAGTTTTGCACACGCAGAATACTCAGGTTAAACTTGACGAGCCTAGCATATGCAGATATGGCCTCGGAACACTAAGACCGAAAGGTGGAGCGTGAATCATATAGTAGATATGATCAACATAGTGATGTTCACTATTGAAAACTACTCCATCTCACGTGATGATCAGACATGGTTTAGTTGATTTGGATAACGTGATCACTTAGATGATTAGATGGATGTCTATCTAAATGTGAGTTCTTAAGTAATATGATTAATTGAACTTTAATTTATCATGAACTTAGTACCTGATAGTATTTTGCATGTCTATGTTGTTGTAGATCAATGGCCCGTGCTACCGTTCCTTTGAATTTTTAATGCGTTCCTAGAGAAAACTAAGTTGAACGATGATGGTAGCAACTACACGGACTGGGTCCGTAACTTGAGGATTATCCTCATTGCTTCATAGAAGAATTACGTCCTCGAAGCACCGTTAGGTGTACCACCCACGCCCGCAACTGTGGACATTGTGAATGCCTGGCAGAAGCATTGTTGATGACTACTCGATAGTTCAGTGTGCCATGCTTTACGGCTTAGAACTGGGACTTCAACGATGTTTTGAACTTCATGGAGCATATGAGATGTGCCAGGAGTTGAAGTTAATATTTCAAGCAAATGCTCGGATTGAGAGATATGAAGTCTCCAGTAAGTTCTACAGCTGTAAAATGCAGGAGAATAGTTCTGTCAGTGAACACATACTCAGAATGTCTGGGTACCACAACCACTTGACTCAACTGGGAGTTAATCCTCCTGATGATAGTGTCATTGACAGAGTTCTTCAATCACTGCCACCAAGCTACAAAAGCTTCATGATGAACTATAATATGCGAGGGATGAACAAGACTATTCCTGAGCTCTTCGCAATGCTAAAGGCTGCGGAGGTAGAAATCAAAAAGGAGCATCAAGTGTTGACGGTCACCAAGACCACAAGTTTCAAGAAAAAAGGCAAAGGGAAGAAGGGGAACTTCAAGAAGAACGGCAAAAAGGTTGCTGCTCAAGAGAAGAAACCCAAGTCTGGACCTAAGCTCAAACCGAAAGTGCTTCTACCGCAAAGGACTGGTCATCGAAGCGGAACTAGCCCAAGTATTTGGCGGATAAGAAGGATGGAAAAGTGAAAGGTATATTTGATATACATGTTATTGATGTGTACTTAACCAATGCTGGTAGTAGCGCCTCGGTATTTGATACTGGTTCTGTTGCTCATATTTGCAACTCGAAACAGGGGCTACGGATTAAGCGAAGATTGGCTAATGACAAGGTGATGATGCGTTTGGGAAATGGTTCCAAGGTCAATGTGATCACCGTTGGCAGGCCACCTCTACATCTACTATCGGGATTAGTTTTAGACCTGAATAATTGTTATTTGGTGCCAGCGTTGAGCATGAACATTATATCTGGATCTTGTTTAATGCGAGACGGTTATTCATTTAAATCAGAGAATAATGGTTGTTCTATTTATATGAGTAATATCTTTTATGGTCATGCACCTATGTTGAGTGGTCTATTTTTATTGAATCTCGATAGTGATGATACACATATTCGTAGTATCGAAGCCAAAATATGCAAAGTTAATAATGATAGTGCAACTTATTTGTGGCACTACTGTTTGGGTCATATCAGTCAGTTATTCAGAGAGCTGGTCAGCTGTTCGAGCGGTTGTAAAATCTTTGATGATTTATTCCTCATAATGCCATAACAAATGCAGAGTGCGACGGATCGGTCTGCCGATAAGGCGCTGTTAGAGCCCCTCGTACAGTCTTCCGAACACCAAGGGCTGCGCCTACCATACTCAAATTCCTATGGCTAAGTGAGAGTGATAAAGCCCTATAGTCTGATTGCCTGGTTCGCTGTGATGAACACCTCCTTCAAGGACCCAAAAATGGGATAGAGAGTGTTCAGGTATGTCCCGAACACCCCCGTACTTTCTACGTGGGGACAGAAGCCGACGACTGGCCAACTCTTAGGATTTATATATACTAGACGGCCGCACAGGAAGAAAAAACTTTCTTATAACAGGCAATAAATAATAACTGTGCCAGTATCCCGCATTACAAAGGACAACAGAACTGCCTTCAGGGAAATATAGTGTCTTTGGTACACTGTTCCGCCACAAGGCGGGCTCCTTTCAGGACACCATCATAATATAATTTGGGCTTGCGATGCTCCTTACCCTCCGGTGGTCCCTCAGTCATCAGCTTTTCAGGATCAAGCTTCCCCCAGTGCACCTTCGCACGGGCAAATGCCATGCGGTCACCTTCTATACAGATCGAACGCTTAATGACTTTGAGCCGAGGGCAAGCACCAACAATCCGCTTAACGAGTCCGAAGTAACTGCTTGGAATTGGCTCAGCGGGCCACAGTCGGACAACTAAGTCCTTCATGCCTAGTTCGGCCGCCTGGTGCAGTTCGACCAGCTGCTTCAGCTGATCGACAAAGGGCACCAGATAATTCGGCGCCAAATACTGCGACCAGAAATGCTTCTCCGCAGACTTCTTCTCTTCAGCCCGGTAGAATTGGGCAGCATCAGATATGTTGCGTGGCAGGTCCGCAAACGCTCCTGGTGTAACAAGAGTTCAGTTTGTCACTTAGAGTTTCTCCTATTACTATATAAAAATTGCTTTGAGTAAAAAAGCCTTACCAGCCGCAATCTTTCGTGCCTCCTGAATGTCCTTCAAAGCACCTCGGGCTTCCTCCCGAGCATCACTTGCAGCTTGAAGAGCTTGGGCGAGTTCGGATTCTTTCCCTACTAGACTCTGCTCCAAGGTCTCACTTTTCTTCATGGCCTCCTGGAGCTCTCGTTCAGCTTCAATGACCCTGGCCTCGTGTTTCTCGTGAAGAGCCTGCTCCGCGGCGGCCTTCTTGTCGGCTTCGGCCACAACCTTCTTCAGTGCCTCAATTTTGGCATTTGCTCCTGGAGCACACAATACAAGTATTTTCATCAGGCACAACTACTCATTTGTGCTTAACTTATCAAAAGGTTTCAACATACCTTGCTTGTCCTACAACTGCTTCTTCACTCGGCCAAGTTCTTCTTCGGCCCGCTCTAGACTCTGCTTTAGTCCAGACACCTCCGCAGTATGAGAGGCGGTCGTCGCTACAGATGCCTGTTTTCAAACAAAGAGATATATGTCATCAACTGAGTCTCCTGCGAAGCGGAAATTTGATCCCCTGTCCGGTTCTCTCTCTTTCACCGGACAGTGCATCAGGGGCTACCGTTCATACTATGACAATCTTCAAAGGTTTCTAAAAACATACCTCAAAGCCTTTTATAAGGCTAAGGCAGGATTCATTCAGTCCGCTCTCAGCGGACTGAATCTTTTCAATCACCGCACCCATGAGGGCGCGGTGTTCATCGATGATGGACGCATTCTTCAGCGCTGTTGATAGGCTGCCCTGCAGCTGCTTGGACAGAGGTTGCTGGCAGAGCGGGCTTGCCTCCCTCCATCAAGGGGGGCTGCCCGCCCGATCCTGGAGCTTTAAAGGTCTCCAGGACCGTGTCCGGTTGCGGGCCGAATCTAAGATCGCCCCCGCCGTCGACGTTCATGGGAACCGTTGCTCCCGTGTATCCGGCCCCAGAGGCATGTCCCCCTGGTCTGGGTCCTGCTGGGACGACACCTCGGTGTCACACCCAGGCTTCGGGGAAGGGGCCTCTAGAGGCATCTCACTCTCCAGGGCATCTGAGCTCAGCGAATCTTCCGATGAGGACTGTTTGGCGTGAGACCACGCCGGGCTGCACAAAGTATGGCGATAGTTAAACTACTGCACCCTAGTAATCCTGTGCGCGTAGGCGTGTTCGGATTTTGTGTACTCACGATTTTACCAGGGGCTGGGCCCTGGGATCCCACTCCGGGCTGCTATTGGCAGCCGTGGTGGACGCCTCTGGGAGGGAATTTTTCTCCTGTTCGGCGATTCGGCCTCCAAGGATGAAGAGGCCGTCCTTTTCTTTCCTCTCCCCGTGGATAACTCATCTTCTTCCTCCTCCTCTTCGTCTTCGGAGGAAGGATGGGTGTTGCAGCCTTCGGATTTTGTGTCCGAAGCACCGCGGCAACGGAGGCCGCTCCGGGTCTCCTTGGCCTTCTTGGAGGCCTCTTTCTTCGGCGCCTTGTAAGGCGCCAGAACCAGCATCTTCGTCAGAAGAGGTCCTGCCGGTTCCTCCGGCAGCGGGGGTATCCATCCCACCTTCTTTGTCCATTCCTAGGATGATTGCGAAAAGCATGATAAAGCGTCTCCCTCGGGATATGCCAGCTAAATATGGATAGACAAAATGTAGCGATAACTTATCGGACTTGTGGAGCAGGACAGTTGATACCCGCTGTCGGTGTCAAAACCGGCGGATCTCGGGTAGGGGGTCCCAAACTGTGCGTCTAGGCGGATGGTAACAGGAGACAAGGGACACGATGTTTTACCCACGTTCGGGCCCTCTTGATGGAGGTAAAACCCTACGTCCTGCTCGATTAATATTGATGATGTGTATTACAAGAGTGGATCTACCACGAGATCAAGGAGGCTAAACCCTAGAAGCTAGCCTATGGTATGATTGTTGTAATGGATGTTGTGTTCTACGGACTAAAACCCTCCGGTTTATATAGACATCGGAGAGGGCTAGGGTTACGCAGAGTCGGTTACAATGGTAGGAGATCTACATATCCGTATCGCCAAGCTTGCCTTCCACGCCAGGGAAAGTCCCGTCCGGACACGGGACGGAGTCTTCAATCTTGTATCTTCGTAGTCTTGGAGTCCGGCGGACGATGATAGTTCGGCTGTCCGGACACCCCCTAGTCCAGGACTCCCTCAGTAGAACCTGAACCTGGCTTCAATGATGATGAGTCCGGCGCGCATAATGTTCGGCATTGCAAGGCGGGTTCCTCCTCCGAATAATCCATAGAAGATTGTGAACACCAGGATAGTGTCCGGCTCTGCAAAATAAATTCCACACTCCACCGTAGAGAGAATATTATGTACACAAGTTCAATCTGCTGACGTATCTTGTAGCGTGACGTCACGCCACTACCAAGCCTTCTATCGAATCGCTTTTTATTATACCACCTCGGCGCGTTTAGCGGCGGTTTCTTGGCACGCCTTGTCGAAGCAGAGATCATGTTCCCCTTATTCCGGGATTCTCATCAATACGGACGTGGGTAACCCAACCGTGCCATTGATGGTGGCGCTTGGGAGATAAGCGAGTTTTACCAGGCTGGTGGGGACGTATAGTCTTCGTCCGCCTATATATAAGGGGATAAGGATCCGCCTTTTTACCTATGCCTTCTTCCTCCTTTGCTTATCCATCTCCGCGCACTCAAGCTCCAACGCCCAAGTTCGCGCATCTCGTCTCGAACTTCTCCGACCATGTCCGGAGCGGGAGGTAAATGGTTGGCCTCCACCGTTAAGGAGGAGCACATCACCAAACTGCGCAGCGCCGGATACCTTTCCGGCAACATCGCGCACCGGCTGCCCGACAAGGGGCAGCTCATTCCCACCCCTAGGCCCCATGAGAGGGTCGTATTTCTCCCCCACTTCCTCTGCGGACTGGGCTTTCCACTTCACCCCTTTGTCCGGGGGCTCATGTTCTACTACGGCCTGGATTTCCATGATCTGGCGCCGAACTTCATCCTCAACATCTCGGCGTTCATCGTCATGTGCGAGGCCTTCCTCTGCATCCAGCCCCACTTCGGCTTGTGGCTCAAGACCTTCAATGTCAAGCCGAAGGTAGTGAAGGGCACGCAAGCGGAGTGCGGAGGCGCCATGTTGGGCAAGATGCCCAACGTCCTCTGGTTCGAGGGGGCCTTCGTGGAGTCTGTCAAGGGGTGGCAGTCGGGGTGTTTCTACATCACCGAGCCGCGTGGCCCTACGTGGGCGGCGGCCCCCGAGTTCAGATCTGGTATCCCTGTGCAGCTCACCTCCTGGAAAGAGAAGGGCTTGCTATGGGGTAGTTCGAAGGAGCTGACGGGACTCCAAGCCTATATCCGAAGCCGTGAACAAGAAGCTCAGCTTGTTAATGTGGTCCAAGTCATGCTCGTCGTCGCGGATTCTCCCATGCCCGTAACGGGCATTCAACCTGTGGGAGTTTGATCCGGCACAAAGACCAGCGTTGAGCGGGCTCTTCACACGACGTATGAAGGTGCCTGAGGGTGCTGTTTAAGGCGCCGGCCCCGCATTCGCGACGGAAGATCGCGGATTTCACTCGCAGCGTCCACCGACGAGGTAAGTGATTCTACCCTTTACGGGACACTTGTTGTTAATAGTTCGACCCTAAGCGGGTTTCAATCTCCCTTTTCCTTTGACAGAATGGATTAAGAAGGCCGAGCAGCTCATCTGCCTGCTCCCATGCCGAAAACCCAGTGGGCGCCTGCCTAGCTGGGGGGCTGGTGGTTCCGCACCACATGTGGTGCCGAGAAGAAGGCCAAGAAGGTGGCCACGGTACTCGAAAGAGTTCCGCTTTGTGTCCAATGACTCGAGGCGGATTCCTCCCAAGATGAGGAGGAGGAAGAAGACTCTCTCCCTGCAGGAGGAGAGAGAAGAGGAAGGCCTCGCGACAGGGGGAGGCCGAAGGGTCCAAGAGGGGAAGAACTATTCCCCTGGACAGCTCCGCCAACACCAACGTTGGCGATGAAGAGTGGCCCTCAAGGGCCAGGCCTCCGGCGAGATCGTAAGCATCCGGATTCCTGAATGATTTGCAATTTCTTTTGTGTCACATAGTGTCCCTCTAATGCCGCATACTACCTGCAGTCTGGCCGACGATGATCTTCCCGCTTCTTCGAGCGGATCGTTGGCTCCGTCGGATGTGGATTCCATTCCGACTGCCTCCACCCCTCGCGCCGCTAAGGACGCCGAGGTGGGATCCCGGGAAGGGACCCATCAGGAGGAGGCTCCGGAGGCGCCACAAGGCAGCCTCCCGGACTTTGCGCCGGACTCCACACCGGAACCCATAGTGGTTCCGGAGTCCGGCAGGCAGCCCCTTCGCAAGAAGGGCAAGGCCGTGACACCGGCGGCCCCCGTCCAACCGGAGGCACTGGACAACTTGGTGGAGGCGCTCAAAGGCACTTCCATCGAGGAAGAACACCACACTATCATGAGTGCGGTGATTCAGAAGGTTCAGCTCGCCAAGAGCGAGTTGGACCAAGCTCGCAGCAAAGATTCTAACAGCTTTGAGGTAAGAACTTAAAATTATGTAATGTAATACCGCATAGACAAGAGCCCTCGATGCTCGGTTTGGTGTTCGGAAAGAAAAGCCGGATGAGGATCTAAAAGATGTACGCAGGTTGCTAAAAATTATGTCAATATGGGTTTGCAGGCTGCACTGCTGACCTCTGCGCCAGACCGATCATGGAGGTCGGTGCTTTGAAGCAGGACCTCGAGCGGTCCGAGCAAGAGCTCGGCCATGCCAAGAAGCAGCTCGAGGACAAAGAAGGTGAGTAACACCACTTTGAATAGTTACCTTACAGAAAAGGATTTAGGTTGCAATAAAAATGACAAGGATAACATGGGTACTGCAGGGGCCACGAACGAGGTGGCGACCCTGAAGGAGGCTGTGTCCGCGGCCGAACGCAATGCGGCCGCGGAACGGGCAGAGCGAGAGAAGCAGGAGGCACGGGTGGCGGAATTGCGGCAAGAGCTCCAGGCTCTCATGGAAAAGCATGAGAGTTTGGAGCGCGACTCAAAGACTCAAGAGTCCGAGCTTGCCTTGGCTCTCGAAAGTGCCAAAGCCGCCAAGGCCGAGGCCCATAAGGCCCTTCAGGAGGTTGAGGATGTGAAGAAAATAGCGGCGGGTAAGGCATTTTTCATGCAAAGCAAGCATGTTAATGTAAACTACCTGACACTTACCCGAATTCGGAGCTCTCCAGTATGCGTTTGCGAGATCTGCCTCGCAGCAGTATCCGATGCCGCCAAGATTCTACCGTGGCGAGGAGGGAGCTCAATGGAGAAGGTCTTCGGTCTCAAGACGCCGAGGCCGGCCTTCCGGCAGCCCCTAGCGACCAGCTCAAGCACCGGTCGAGCTCCACAAGGTAGCCGAAAGCAGGCCATGAAGGGCCTCATAGTCCGGTGTGGGCTCGGAGTGGCCATGCTCGGGAGCTACTTCAGCCTCGTCGGCGGCTGGTGGATGCGCCCTCAGGTGGAGGTCATCAAGTGCTACGCTTTGTATTGAAGGCGCTGTCGGGCCCTTGCCGCGCAAAAAGTGCATCGGGCAGGCTGGATGCGAGAAGCTTATCATCGATGTGCCGCCACGGTCAAGGAGTATCGTCGCCGAGATGTACTATAAGACTATCTCAAGGGTGCCCGCAAGATTGCGGATGAGTGCCCCAGAGATGTAATTGTTGAGTAGACTCGCTATGTACTATCCTGTGCGCTGAAAACTTTGTTCATATGCGCTAAGCAACGCTTGTTTGATTTAAAATATTACCTTCTGTGCGGCCGTTTATAAAATCTGAGAGATGGCAAGTCGTCAGCTTCAGCCCCCAAGCCACGAGTGCTGGGGTGTTCGGGATAAATTTGAGCACCCTTGTTCCCATTCTTGGGTCCATCTAGGGAGGCTCTCAACACAACGAACAAGGCAACCGGACTTATAATGCTTGAACACTCTCACTTAGCCATAGAATTCTATAATTTTAAATTTCGGCAAAGCCCCTAGTATTCGGAAGACCGAGTTCGGGGCGCTATCCATGCCTTGGCCGGACATTATCCGATTCTTCGCTTGAAGCGCATAAGTCTTTAAGGACTCGAAAAGACCTCTCGAACAGCGACTAGTCTCGCCTTATCATGACAGTCGGTTTTAGCTTTCTCCATCGAGGCGCCGCCTAGCTCAACCGGGCGCAATCGCAGTGGTTCTCCCAGTGCCACCTTAGCCGACAGAACGGAACGTAAGGTACCAAAACGTGGGAGCCGGGCAAACCCAACTATTGACCCAAGACATGATTCAGAGCCGATTCATATAATGCTATAATTTCGGGGTGCCGCACTTGTGAAAGTGTTCGGACTTATCACACCATAATGCGGGGAACATAAGCCCCTGGTGTATTCGGCCGTACCAAAATATACGGGTGCAAGATGTCATTAGTGAACATATATGTAAAGTAATGCAATAACAGGCAAAAAGTGCCGCATTATTTATTCAAGGAATTCTACTATGAGTGCGGAATGATACAAATAGTACGGTAAGCAAGGGATTGGACTAATTAAACATGTCCCCCTCCAGGGGTGGGCTGCGGACTGGTGTATATAATTTAATGCTCGTAATGGAGACCACCTGAGTGTTCATCGCAGCCCTCTGGCTGTTGCATCGGAGTGCGGCGGGTTCGCCGCCGGACAGGGCCTCTGGTGAACGGAGTCCTGTATATACAAAGAAGAAAAATAATAAAAAAGAGCGACACACTTGTGAGCCCCTAGTGTGGTCGAGCTGCACTCTGGGTCTGTTTGTGGTCGTGCCCCTCCCCCTAGGCCCATGGTATCTCTAGAGCGTAATGATGTACGCGGAGGGTTGGTCTTGCAATTATCCAAGGGCTGGGGTTGGGGCCGCATTGCTACGCATGCTCGGAACGTGCCAGGTGGTCTTGGTTGATGTTGCTCTGGGCGCGTTTGGCCGTGTCCGGCCGTTTAACGGCCGGAATCGAAAATTGCCTTAGAAGGCTGCTCAGATTTCCGCCGCGAGAGCCATGTATGTTCCTCCGCTCGGAGGGAGCGCCTGTATTTCCGCTGACCGTGATGATTCCACGAGGCCTAGCATCTTGAGCTTGAGGTATGCGTAATGCGGCACCGTTGAACTTTATGAACGCGTTCGTCCGAAAGCGAGCATGATAGCCGCCATGAACGGGACTATGTCAAGATTAACTCCTTGCTCCGGAAATTGTCCAGGGATCCGAAGACCACTTCGGTGTGACCGAGCCTATACAATTAGCCTCAACACCTGGTATGACGCTTTGAAGGTCGTTTTGTAGGTTTAATCCTTGAGGGTCTATGCCCATCTTGCGCCTTCGTATCCCGATAAAGCAGGTTCAGCACGCCGCCGCCCATCAGACTCTCGTGAGGTGAAATCCATCGACGATTGGGTCTAAAACCAATGCGCGAATCCGCCATGGCGGATATCGGTCGGATGGTCTCTTCGATCGAAAGTGATCGGGCAAGAGGACCATGGATTGAACTTAGGCCGATCGGCTCCATCGCATATCGCCCCTTAGTGCACGCTTCGCTCCCTCTTGGGTATATGGGTTGCGTATATCATGTTCACCGTCCGCACTTGTGGGGGAAACCTTCGCCTCTATTGTAAGGCGGTCGGTCTCTTCCTCGTCGTCATTGTGCAGGCCCTTGTCGTTGTTTTCGACAATTAACTTGCTCGCTCGCTAAATACCCAACAATCTCTGTTGTTGTGGTTAGCTGCTTTTCGGGGTGCCATGTATCCGCATGAGCGGTCGAGTATTTGGTCCAAATTGGACGGACCAGTGGTTCTTTTGAATGGCTTCTTCCATCGACCGGGTTTAGAGCCTCGAATTCGGCGTTGACCGCCAGATCCTCCTTATCGCCGCCGTTAACGCGGCGTTTATTTTTGCTTCGACGCGACCTGCCATTGTGGTCCTTATTGTCCGGACTACCAACATTTTTGCTGAGGTTGTTGCTGTGAGCTAGCCAGCTATCCTCTCCCGCACAGAAGCGGGTCATTAATGATGTGAGGGCTGCCATGGATTTCGGCTTTTCCTGTCCTAGGTGCCGGGCTAGCCACTCGTCGCGGATGTTATGTTTGAAGGCTGCGAGGGCCTCTGCATCCGGACAGTCGACAATTTGATTTTTCTTTGTTAAGAACCGTGTCCAGAATTGCCTGGCCGATTCATCTGGCTGCTAGATTATGTGGCTTAGGTCATCGGCGTCTGGTGGCCGCACATATGTGCCCTGGATGTTATCGAGGAATGCGGCTTCCAGGTCCACCCAACACCCAATTGACTCTGCGGGCAGGCTGTTTAGCCAGTGCCGAGCTGGTCCTTTAAGCTTGAGCGGGAGGTATTTGATGGTGTGGAGGTCGTCGCCGCGGGCCATATGGATGTGAAGGAGATAATCTTCGATCCAAACCGCGGGGTCCAGCCGTGCCATCGTAGGATTCAATGTTTACGGGTTTAAACCCTTGTGGATTTGATGATCCATTACTTCGTCAGTGAAGCATAGCGGGTGTGCGGCACCTCTGTATTGAGCAATATCACGACATAGCTCAAGGGAGCGTTGTCTGCTGTGTTCGGCCCGGCCGGAGTTGTTGTATCCGGCTCGACGATATTCGTCGTGGGTCGTGGGGTGCCCACGTGATCCATAGATAGATCTGGATTATCTTGCCTTATCATCCAATATGTCCCGCAAGTCCGGCGCGTTCCCTCGTTGCTTCGTACTTTTCGAGCGATGCCGGGGTACGGTCTTGATGGAAGGCCTAGATGCCTCTCTGTCACGACCACGGGTGGTCGGTCGGCAGACAGCGCCGGTGATGAAGGTATATATGCTTCCTCCTCTAATCGGGAGCAACTTGCGCTTTGGGTAGCTTTTGAGGGCGTTTGAATTCATACTCTTGCCACGAGGACCTCGGTCCATCTGTCGGCCAAAGGTCTTGATCAGCTTGAAGTCTGCTGCTGTTTTTTCTTTAGGCTATTTGTGTGGCCATTAGCCCACGCTTGAAACGCTCTTGTTCGACGGGATCCTCGAGCACGACGATTAAATGCGTCGTCGAGGCTTGCCTCGTCTCCGGAGGGAGGTATGTAATTATCATCCTCGACCTCTTCGTCTGCCGCTCTCTCGTGAGGTCTTGCTTCTACATCCTCCTGCACTGAATCTTGCTGGAGGGGATTGTCTTCGACACTTTCTGGGGTGTTATTATCTCCTGTGCCGGAATATCCATTCTTGCTGTGGCGGGATTTAGAGCGGCGCCGCTGACGTCGGCGCTTAGGCTGTTTCTTTAAGGAATCAGCCTCAGCTGCTTCTTCGCCATCCCCATCTTTTGGGGTGTCCACCATGTATATGTCATATGAAGAGGTGGTCTTCCAGTGCCCTGTAGGCGCTGGTTCTTGTTCGTCTCCGGCCTCGTCGTCCATACCGTCGATGTCTTCGGAGTCATAGTCTAGCATGTCGGTTAGATCGTCGACAGTGGCTACAAAGTGGGAGGTGGGTGGGCTTTGAATTTCTTCGTCGTCCGCATCCCAACCATCCTGGCCATAATCCGGCCTGCTTTAGCGAATTTAGAATGTCGCCAAAGGGCGAGTGCTGAAAGATGTCAGCAGCAGTGAACTCCATGATCGGCGTCCAATCGGATTTGATTGGCAGGGGCGCAGGAGGTTCGGAGTCCGGCAAGGAGTCTGGCACCTCGGAGTCACGAGTTTTATAGGGGACAAGGTCAGTGTTCGGCTCCATCACCATGGAAATTGCAGCTCCCGAGGAGGTGTCCACCACCGCCCTCGAAGCTGCGCGTCGGCTCCGGACTATGGGTCGGAGCGGATTCGTGTGCGGCCTCCAAGGCGCTGTCCGGCGGCGGAGTTAGATCATGCCCATCGTGATAAGGCGGCACGCGCACGGCCGCGGATCGGATCCATCGAAGATTAAGTCTCCGCGATGTCCGCCGTGAAGTTTAGGCTTCAAATCGACTGACGGCGGGGCGTAGCTTCGATCTGCTCGATGGCCAAGTGAATTGCCCGCAGCAAAGCCACCGAATCTAAGATCTGTCCGGGAGAAAAGTCTCACCACGACGGCGTTGTTGTTGATTGAAGAAGCCATCAAGCCTATCGGTGACGACACGGAGGAACTCTCAATGAAAGCACCAATGTCGGTGTCAAAACCGGCGGATCTCGGGTAGGGGGTCCCGAACTGTGCGTCTAGGCGGATGGTAACAGGAGACAAGGGACACGATGTTTTACCCAGGTTCGGGCCCTCTTTGTAACGCCCTCGATGTGGCTATATCTCCCACGTGTCGAAGCACGACTTAGAGGCATAACCGCATTGAAAGCAATGTCGCAAGTGAGGTAATCTTCACACAACCCATGTAATACATAAGGGAAAGAGATACATAGTTGGCTTACAATCGCCACTTCACACAATTACATGAATAAAGCATTACATCATCCGGATACAATCAAGGTCCGACTACGGAACCAAAATAAAAGAAGAACCCCAAATGCGACAAAGGTCCCCGATCGACCCCAACTGGGCTCCACTACTGATCAACTAGAATGAAACAACACAAAGGGCAAGACCTTCATCGAGCTCCTCCTTGAGCTTGGTTGCGCCACCTACTTTCATTAACATAGGCACCGCAAACTGGTTTTGAAGTATCTGTGAGCCACGAGGACTCAAAGAATCCCATTACCATGGGTATCAAGACTAGCAAAGCTTAATGGGTAAGGACGGGTAAAGTGGTGAGGTTGCAACAGCTGCTAAGCATGATATGGTGGCTAACATACGCAAATGAGAGCGAGAAGAGAAACAAAGGAACGGTCGTGAAGCTAGCAATGATCAAGAGGTGATCCCAACACCTACTTACGCCAAACATAACCCGAAACCGTGTTCACTTCCGGACTCCACGAGAAGAGACCATCACGGCTACACACGCCGTTGATGCATTTTAATTTGGATCTGTGTCAAGTTATCTACAACCGGACATTAACAAATTCCCATCTCGCCACATAACCGCAGACACGGCTCTCGAAAGTTTATACCTGCAGGGTGTCCCAACTTAGCCCATGACAAGCTCTCGCGATCAACGAAGAATAGACCTTCTCCGGGAAGACCCGATCGGTTTGAATCCCGGTTTACAAGACATTTCGACAATGGTAAAACAAGACCAGAAGACCTCCCTGCGTGCCGACATCCCGATAGTAGCCACAGATCTCGCCTCGAGCCACGACCGGATGAACACTACGTCGGCAACCGACGATACCCCAAGTTGCCTAGGGCGGCACCGCAAGTGGCTCTGGTTTGGACCAACACTTAGACAAGCATTGGCCCGGGGCTATAATAAAGATGACCCTTGGGTTAATTACTCCCAAGGGAAAAGTAGGTGGTGGTGAGGCAAATGGTAAAACCAATGGTGGGCCTTCTTGGAGGAGTTTTATTCAAAGCGAACCGTCGGGGGTCCCATAAATCACCCGACCGTTAGGAACGCAAAATCGGGAACATAACACCGTATGACGGAAACTAGGGCGGCAAGAGTGGAACAAAACACCGCATAAGGCCGAGCCTTCCACCCTTTACCAAGTATATAGATGCATTAATAATATAAGAGATATTGTGATATCCCAACATAAACCCTGTCCACCATGGAGAAATCTTCAACTTCACCGCAACTAGCAACGCTATAAGAGGGTTGAGCAAAGCAAGAATATAGCCAAACAACGGTTTGCATAGGAAAGGTGTCAAAGGTTAGAGGTTCATGGCAATATGGGATGGCTTGATAAACAGGTAATAGGTAGCGCAGCATAGCGATAGAATGAAGCAACTAGCATGGCAATGATAGTAGTGAGATCCAGGGTAGCGGTCATCTTGCCTGAAATCCCGCAAGGAAGAAGAACGAGTCCATGAAGAAGACAAACGGACGTAGTCGAACGAATCCTCACAACTCCGGAACGAAACCGAAGCTAACGAGAGAAGCAAACCGGAAAGAAGCAAGCAACATGGTAAACACACAATCATAAGCATGGCATGATGCACAATCAAGTATGATGCATGTCCGGTTTAATGAGGCATGGCATGGCAAAGTGCAACAAACAATACTACAAGTTAAATGGAGCTCAATATGCAACGACTTGCATATTGACAAAACACCACATTGACATATTTAGTTTAATCTCGTTATAAGCTAGTCAACAATATTAAATGTTGTTAAACATGGCAAGGGGTGAAACATAAGTAAACTAACTATTTAGGCAAGTTTAAATGAGGCCGGAACAACAAACAACAATTCCGGAAAATCCTCATATGCAAATTATGAATTTGCTACTGTTCTGCCCTAAAACATATTTTAAAGTTGTTAAACAGGAAAATAAAGTGGATCATGTTACACTAGGCATTTTTCCACCCCATTTACATATAAAGAACATTTAAAACCGAGCTACGGTTATTTAGTTATGAAATAAGTCATTTTAACATGGCATTGAGCAAATTTAAACAAACGACATTTTAAACATTTTAAACATGGATGAAAGTGGCATATTATGAAACTAGATGAAAAACTAAGCATTTTACATGTATAAATTATTTTAATCCGATGCACGGTTAATGAGTTTTTTATATGCATGATTCTTAGGGTCCAAACTGCAAATCTGTAATTCACTGGAATATTAGTCAAATTCGTTCGTGGAAAAAACAGTGACTCGGGCCGAATCTGAATAGAAAGCCCAACAAGGAAACACAGGGGCTGCTCACCCAGCCTCTGTGCCGTCGGTCTTTGGTCTGGGCAAAGCGGATCAAGGCGAGGCAGGCGCGGTCGAAGCGACGCTGCTGCCTGCTTCTTGTTCGCCTCTGAAGAATGTAAATGTATGGCGAGAATGGGTCAACGCAAGCGGCAGAAGGGGGGCTTAGCGACGGCGGTCTCGGCGGCAGCGGCTGCAGGAAGGCCGGCGAGGTGGAGATGGGGCGGATCCGGCTGGCCGGCGCCGGATCCGTGCAACGCCGGCGCGGGTGGACCTCGGGGGCGGCGTCCGTGGTGGTTGGAGATGAGGCGAGGAGGAGGAGCACTCGGGCGCTCGGGCGCTGCTGCTGCTCCAGGCGGCAGCCATGGTTCCCCTGAGAGAGAGAGGGGTCGTGATGTGAGGGAGAGAGAAGAGCAGAGGAGGAAGGAAGGAGAAGGGCAGAGCGAGGGGCACGGCCTGCTGGTGTCGGAGACGAGCGGGAGGAGGGCCTCGGGCATGCTGCTGCTCATCTGTGGCGGGGACGGAGAGGACGGAGCACGGCGGCGGTGGAGCATCTAGGCACGGGGAAGATGGGGTGCAGTCCAGGTGGCTGAGTGCGCCGGCGGTGACGAGCTACAGAAGGGCCGGCGAGGTTGTAGCAGGGCCGGAGCCTCACGGGCTGCGCGGGGACGAGCCGTCGAGGTACTCTCCCGCTCGGGATCGAGCGATGAGGAGGGTTGCGGGCGCGGCTGGTCTTCGGGAAGAACGAGGGGATCCAGAGGAGGCGCTGGTTGGTGGGGAAAACAAGGTGGAGCTCGGGCTGTGGTGGTTGGTGGGATGGGGATCCCGAGAGAGTGGCGGCGGGGAAGAGAATTGGATGGGACAGATCCTAGTTTTTAGGGTTAGGTTGTTTAAGTAGCTAGGTGGACTAGCTTAGGGGCAAAATGGACCATCCGATTAAAATCGAACGGTCGAGAAAAATATAGGTAGGGAGTCCAAACAAGAAAAACGGAGATGTTTTCGGGATGTTTGGGGATGATCCGAATCCAACGGTAATGACTGCCCGGGTCAGGTTCAGGGGAGTTTTCGGACGCATGCAAGAGGGGGCTGCGAGCAGGCAAGAGAGGTTAGGTGGTCACGGTCAAGAGGGAAGAAAAACCCGGTTGGTCTGGAACGGTCAGCGCGGGCAAGGCGATCCGAGGGAAGGTGATGAAGGCAAAGGGAGAAACGACAACGACGAATGAATGCAAGTTTTAAAATATGACGGCAACGGAGTGCTGATGCAATGCGAATGATGCGATGATGAAATGCAAGACATGAACAAAATGCAAAACAAAAGACAAAAAACCCAACCACGGAGGAAAAAAATATATATCACATCTCCGGAAAAGGCAAGAGTTGGAGTTACGAATATGGAAAGCTACATCCGGGGCGTTACACTCTTGATGGAGGTAAAACCCTACGTCCTGCTCGATTAATATTGATGATGTGTATTACAAGAGTGGATCTACCACGAGATCAAGGAGGCTAAACCCTAGAAGCTAGCCTATGGTATGATTGTTGTAATGGATGTTTTGTCCTACGGACTAAAACCCTCCGGTTTATATAGACACCGGAGAGGGCTAGGGTTATGCAGAGTCGGTTACAATGGTAGGAGATCTACATATCCATATCGCCAAGCTTGCCTTCCACGCCAAGGAAAGTCCCATCCGGACACGGGACGGAGTCTTCAATCTTGTATCTTTGTAGTCTTGGAGTCCGGCGGACGATGATAGTCCAGCTGTCCGGACACCCCCTAGTCCAGGACTCCCTCACCCGCGGTCCTCAGCGGAGCCCGACCACAGTTTACTGGACTTGAAGAGCACCTTCCAGATTTCCTTATGTGAGGAGTTGTAGAGCTCCAATAGGGTCTGGTGCTCGACCGGGTCGTACTCCCACAAATTGCAGGCTCGGTGATGGCAAGGGAGAACCAGGCGAACTAACATCACCTGGACTACATTGACGAGTTTGACATCCTTGTCTACCACGCTCTGGACCCGTGTTTGGAGCACCGATAGCTCATCGGATGGGGACCAGTTCATGCCCTTCTTGGGCCAGGACGTGAGCCGCAAGGGGGCTCCGGATCTGAATTCAGGAGCAGCGGCCCACTTTTTACCGTGCGGCTCGGTGATATAGAACCACTACTGCTGCCACTCCTTGACAGAATCATTGAAGGTGCCCATCGGCCACGTGACCTTGGGCATCTTACTCACCATGGCGCTGCCGCACTCAGCATGCTCGCCGTTCACCACCTTGGGCTTCACATTGAAGATCTTCATCCATAAGCCGAAGTGAGGCGAAATACGGAGAAATGCCTCACACACGACGATAAACATCGAGATGTTAAGGAATGAATTAGGGGACAGATCATGAAAATCAATCCCGTAATAATACATGATGCCGCGAACAAATGGGTGAAGGGGAAACCCAAGCCCGCGGACAAAATGAGGAAGAAACACGACCCTCTCGTGGGGCTCCGGATTGGTGACGATCTGTCCCGCTGTCGGAAGATGGTGGCCGATTTTCTTGGCTAGGTACCTAGCCTCTCGAAGCTTTTTGATATCCTTCTCCTGGACGGTAGAGGCCATCCATTTGCCTCCTGCTCCCGATCTGGACATCTTCGGAGAACCTCTTTTTGGTGGAGGAGATGAGTGCTTGGGCGCTAGGGCTCGAGCGAAGGGGAATGGACGAGCGGAAGGGAAAGGCGTGGGTAAAGAAGAAGAGGCCTTATCTCTTTATAGAGGCAATAAAAACTTTTGCGCCTCCCTACTTGCCTGGTGGAACCCGCTCGTTCCCCACTCGCCGCGATTGGCGGTGTGATTGGGCTACCTGTGACCATATTGATGAAAGCCAGCGATAAGGGGAACACAATCTCTTCTTCGACAAGACGTGCCCGGGAAACCGCCTCGCAATATGTGCGGTGGCTGGTTGTGGGAAGATGGTTCAATAATGACTCGACCATGGTGTGATATCACGTCGTCTAAAGATGTCAGCATGTTATATTTGTGGAATATCGTTCTCTCTACGATGTCATGTGAAAATCGTCTTGCATATCCGGACATGATTTAAGTGTTCGAGACTAACTTTGGAGTATTCGGAGATGGAACCCGCCTTGCAATGCCGAAGACAAACTGCGCACCGGACTCATCGTCATTGAAGCCTGGTTCAGGGGCTACTGAGGGAGTCCTGGATTAGGGGGTATTCGGACAGCCGGACTATATACTTTGGTCGGACTGTTGGACCGTGAAGATACAAGACTCAAGACTTCGTCCCGTGTCCGAATGGGACTCTCCTTTGCATGGAAGACAAGCTTGGCGATCCGGATATTAGATCTCCTTCTTTGTAACCGACTCTATGTAACCCTAGCCCCCTCCGGTGTCTATATAAACCGGAGGGTTTAGTCCGTAGGACAAGAACAATCATAATCATCATAGGCTAGCTTCTAGAGTTTAGCCTCTACGATCTCCTGGTAGATCAACTCTTGTAATTCTCATATCATCAAGATCAATCAAGCAGGAAGTAGGGTTTTACCTCCATCAAGAGGGCCCGAACCTGGGTAAAACATCGTGTCCCCTGCCTCCTATTACCATTAGCCTTAGACGCACAGATCGGGACCCCCTACCCGAGATCCGCCGGTTTTGACACCGACACCCCCCTCCACAGTTTTACACCTCGGTCATATAGTCGTAGTGCTTAGGCGAGGCCCTGTGCCAGTAACTTTATCATCACCGTCGCCACGCCATCATGCTAACGGAACTCTCCTCGTCCTCAACTGGATCAAGAGCTCGAGGAACGTCATCGTGCTGAACGTGTGTTGAACACGGAGGTGCTATACGTTTGGTACTTGGATCGGTTGGATCGTGAATACGTTCGACTACATCAACTGCATTACTAAACGCTTTCGCTTTTGGTATACGAGGGTACATGGACACACTCTCCTGTCTCATTGCTATGCATCTCCTAGATAGATCTTGCGTGATCGTAGGGATTTTTTTGAATTACTACGTTCCCCAACAGGTAGACATGTCCTTCACATAGAAAACCTGTTCCACATCATTGGCTAGGACGAATGGTTCATCTGCGTACGCAAGGTTGTTGAGATCCACTGTTGTCATTCCGTACTGTGTGTCTTCCGTTACCCTGCCTCCTGTTAGATTGACCCGTTTGCACCAAAACAAAGAGACCTTCAAATCACGTCCATAGTCAAGTTTCCATATCTCCTCTATGTAACCAAAATATGTGTCCTTTGGCCTATTGGTGTTTGCTGCATCAAAGTGGACACCACTGTATGGGTTGGTGCTCTTTTTATCTTGGGCGATCATGTAAAATGTATTCCCATTTATCTTGTACCCTTTGAAAGTCAATATATTCGAAGATGGTAGCTTGGACAGCAAGTACATCTCATCGTCAACAGCGTTGTCATGCATGAGACGTGTGTGCAACCAACCAGCAAAAGTCCCCGTTTGTTCATGTGTAATCAAGTCTTCAGACTGCTCCGGGTGTTTGGAGCGTAGAATATTCTTGTGTTCCTCGACATAAGGAGCCACCAAGGAGGAATTTTGTAGAACTGTGTAGTGTGCTTGAGTGAAAAAATGCCCGTCCATACATATTATTGCTTTCGGTCCTAGCGTGCCTTTTCCACCCAGTTTTCCCTAATGTCGCATTTCAGGAACACCAATCAGCTTCAAGTCAGGAATAAAGTTAACACAAAACGCAATGACCTCCTCATTTTCGTGGCCCTTGGAGATGCTTCCTTCTGGCCTAGCACGGTTATGAATGTATTTCTTTAAGACTCCCATGAACCTCTCAAAGGGGAACATATTGTGCAGAAATACAAGACCCAGGATGGCAATCTCTTCGACTAGGTGAACTAGGATATGCGTCATGACATTGAAGAAGGATGGTGGGAACACCAACTCGAAACTGACAAGAAATTGCACCAAATCATTCTCTAACCTTGGTATGATTTCTGGATTGATTACCTTCTGAGAGATTGCATTGAGGAATGCACATAGCTTCACAATGGCTAATCGAACGTTTTTCGGTAGAAGCCCCCTCAATGCAACCGGAAGTAGTTGTGTCATAATCACGTGGCAGTCATGAGACTTTAGGTTCTCGAACTTTTTCTCTGTCATATTTATTATTCCCTTTATATTCGGCGAGAAGCTAGACGGGACCTTCATATTGAGCAGGCATTCAAAGAAGAGTTCCTTCTTCTTTGGTAAGAGCATAGCTGACATGACCCTTATGTATGTTGCCTTTTCCGTGCATATATTGCTGGTCCTCCCGTGCCCCGGTGTATCTTTTGTCTTCCCATACATGCCCAAGAAGCCTAGCAGGTTCACGCAAAGATTCTTTGTCACATGAATCACGTCGATTGCAGAGCTGACCTCAAGGTCTTTCCAATAGGGTAGGTCCCAAAATATAGATTCCTTCTTCCACATGGGTGCGTCTGTTTGCATCATTCAGAGCAGATTGTCCGCCAGGACCCTTTCCAAAGATTACTTTTAAATCCTTGACCGTATCATTACCAGTACAATGGCGAGGCTTCTTCCGGTGAGCTGCCTCACCTTTGAAATGCTTGCCATTCTTTCTTACAAGACGCCTGCTCGGAAGAAATCGACGATGTCCTAGGTACACATTCTTCTTACATTTATCCAAATATATATTGTCGGTATCATCTAAATAGTGTGTGCATGCGTGGTATCCCTTGTTTGTCTGTCCTGAAAGGTTACTGAGAGTAGGCCAATCATTGATGGTCACAAACAGCAACACATGGAGGTCAAATTCCTCCTGTTTGTGCTCATCCCACGCACGTAAACCTTTTCATTCCCCAGTTGTAATTCTTCAACTAATGGCCTTAGGTACACATCAATGTCGTTGTCGGGTTGCTTAGGGCCTTGGATGAGCACTGGCATCATAATGAGTTTCCGCTTCATGCACAACCAAGGAGGAAGGTTATACATACGTAGAGTCACAGGCAGGTGCTATGATTGCTGCTCTGCTCCCCAAAAGGATTAATGCCATCTGTGCTTAGACCAAACCATACATTCCTTGTGTCATCTACAAAGTCCCTCCACTTTCTCTCGATTTTTCTCCACTGCAACCCGTTAGCAGGTAATGTCAACTTATCGTCTTTCTTACGGTCTTGTCTATGCCATCGCATCAACTCGGCATGCTCTTTGTTTTGGAACAAATGTTTCAACCATGGTATTATAGGAGAATACCGCATCACCTTGGCAGGAATCTTCTTCTTGGGGCGCTCGCCCTCAACATCACCAGGGTCATCGCGGCTGATCTTATAGTGCATTGCACTGCATACCGGCCATGCATTCAAATCCTCGTACTCACCGCGGTAGATGATGCAGTCATTAGGGCATGCATGTATCTTCTGCACCTCTAATCCTAAAGGGCAGACAACCTTCTTTGCTTCGTACGTACTGTCAGGCAATTTGTTGTCCTTTGAAAGCATCTTCTTTAACATTATCAGCAACTTTTCAAATCCCTTGTCAGATACACCATCCTCTGCCTCCCATTGCTGCAATTCCATTGTGGTGCCCAACTTTTTCTAGTTAGCTTTGCAATTTGGGTACAACAATTTCTTGTGATCCTCTAACATGCGCTGCAACTTCAGCCTCTCCTTTTTACTTGCGCAGTTTCTCTTTGCATCGACAATGGCCCAACCAAGATCATCAGCGGGCTCATCTAATGCCTCTTCTTTAGCTTCTTCCCGCATTGCCGGCTTTGCTTCTTCCCCCATTGTTGTACCATCGTATTCAGGGAACCCATGGCTAGGATAGCTGTCGTCATCCTCTTCTTCTTCATTATCTTCCATTAGGACCCCTCTTTCTCTGTGCTTGGTCCAATAGTTATAAACGGACATGAAACCAGACTCAAACAGGTGGATGTGAATGGTTCTTTAGTTAGAGTAATTTCGATCATTCTTATAGTCAACACATGGACAACACATAAAACCATCCGCCCGCTTGTTTGCCTTAGCCACAATCAGAAAAGTATGCACGGCTTTTATGAACTGGGGAGAGCATCAGTCATCGTACATCCATTTATGACTCATCTTCATTACACAACACCAAAAATACTAAATTAATACAAGTTCATACATAAAGTTCATACACACTTATTCTCGTAAAACAACATACAAACTCTCTAGCTAAAGCATTTAAATGCAACAACAAATGCGATCAAGATCGCAACTAAGGTAACAATTGATCCAACATCATAATGACACCAAGCCTCACTATCAATGGCATATTTTCTAATCTTCAAGCGCATTGCATCCATCTTGATATTGTGATCATCGACGACATCGGCAACATGCAAATCCAATTCCATCTTCTCCTCCTCAATTCTTTACAATTTTTTCTTCAAGTAATTGTTTTCTTTTTCAACTAAATTTAACCTCTCGACAAGAGGGTTGGTTGGAATTTCCGGTTCACATACCTCCTAGATAAAAATATCGATGTCAACTTGATGGGCACAATTTGTCATAAACATGAAATGCAACAAATACTTATAAAAGAGAATATACCATATCCGAATCATAAACCGAACAAGGGCCGACGGGGACGGATATCAAAACCATGCCACTATGTATAACAAACAACGTACGGGTAAGAAAATTATACAAGTAACTATCTAAATCACACAAACATGATTTTTTTATAAAAAGGATAAGAACAAGAGGCTCACCAAGGTGGTGTCGGCGACGGGACGGTGCGGGCGATCGACGGTGGTCAGGACGGGGACGGGAAGGCACTAAGTAAACCACACCTACACGTGCAAACTAAGAAGTTAGTTTGAGCTCAAATTGCATATAAATCAAATAAACTACCACATATAAATACTCCCAAACTAAAACCCACAAATCACTATACTTATAGAGCATTGTAAGAGCTAATCTAGCACTGAGAGATGAAAGGACAAAGTTGCTAACCTTTGTGAACACTGAATGGATAGGGTGCTTCCAAATCTTGACAATTTTTTGCAAAAATGGAGGATGAGCTCGAGCAAGAGGGGAAGAATAGAGAGGAGAGGAAAGGGGATGAAGGAGAGTTCGGGCTCATCGAAGGGTTTATATAGGAGCATGTTTAGTCCCGGTTGGTTATACAAACTGGGACTAAAGGTGCATCTCTAATCCCGATTTGTGACGCGAACCAGGACTAAATGTGCCAGTGGGCCCTTGCCAGACACAAGCCTGCCACCACACCTTTAGTCTCGGTTCGTGTCATGAACTGGTACTAGAGGTTTAACGTGAACCACGACTAATGATTCCCGCCCCCTAGCCATTGGAAGCGGCACTAATGCTCACATTAGTGCCGGTCCGTTTACAAACCAGGACAAATGTTGCTCACGTAAAGTAGTTTTTCTACTTGTGAATCAGGCTGAACAAGCTCCGTGGAAGCCACACTACTTCTTAGCTGAGATGGTGGGGTAGCTTCTGGGTTAGTGTCGAAGGAAGGATCTTCATGCCGCTGAGATGGTTGGCCGGTAGCTCGCTGGCTCTCAAGTTCCTCTAGTTTCGCTAATCTTGCACTGAGCTTCTGCATTTCGCTTTCTTCCTCTTTCTTCTTTCTCTCTTGACTTCTATGACCACCGCTGTCGGGAAACCCATGCACCCATGGAACGGAGCCTGATGTGCCTCGTGTTCGTCCAGGGTGTTCCGGATTCCTGAGGGCCTCTGTCAGCTCGTCCTTCTCTTTGCCGGGAATGAATGTCCTTTCCTGCGTTGCCTTGATTGCTTTCTCAAGCTTCGTGATGGGTATTGCAAGTTGAGCGTTCGTCCAAACGCACTTCCTTGATTCTGGGCCCAAAGTTCCCCCAACCCCGAAGAACCAAGTCCTTGACCAATCTGGCCAGTGCAATATCGCTGGTTGGACCCCTTTAGCAAGCGGGTCTTTCTCAGCTTTGTCCACGTAGGCCGGGCTTTGTTGTAGCCACCTGTCCCCCGTAGTATGGTGATACTTCTTCTTAGCAACATTTTTCTTGTTTGTCAGTGACCTTTGCTTACCCTTCTCCGATTTCTTGTAGGCCACAAATGCGGGCTAGTGATCCCTTATCTTCTTATATTGACCGATGAATTCTGGAGTCTCGTCTTTCTCGACAAACTTTGTGTTCAAATGTTTCTTCCAGTTCTTGAATAGTTCTGCCATCTTCATAAGAGCAAAACAACTTGACCTTTCGCTCTATAACTGGGTTATTCGGATCCACCTCTGGCCGTAGGCTGAAATTTGTCATCAGCGAGTTCTAAAGATCATCTTTCAGTCTATCCTAGACATAAGAAACTTCAAGGTCATTCTTCTTATTCCATTCTTGGATGCTGATCGGGACGATGTCCCTAACAACAACTCCACACTAATGTACAAATGTGTCCTTGGTCCACTTGGGAGCAATTGGTTTCCATCTCGAGCGACTTCTGTGATCGTGAACCTTTCATCCTGGCGCAACCTTTTCTTCAGGCCTCCTCCTTATGGAAGTTTGGCTTGATCCGGAGGGCTAAAAGAAGAATATCTACTGGAACCAGAGAATTTGATGTCTGTTAGTTCTTTGTCGTCCACTAGCTGATGACAAAGAAGGTCGTCGCCGTCTGCTTACAAAAAGAAGACGGCAAAGAACTGGCTGATGGCAAAGATACGATTTGCCATTAGCCAGTTCTTCGTCGCCTTCTAGTAGACGGCAATGAGATAGGTAGGGTTCATTTTAGTGCAATGCTGTAACGGCCCACCCCCACCTCTTCGACGTCTGCTAGCAGACGGCAAAGACCGTGCCCCATCAAAACTAACGGTCACCCTGGTCTCTCTCTCTCTCTCTCTCACCCGCCCCCACCCCTCTCACTCCGCCCACCCGTGCCCGCAACGCTGCCTGTACCGCCGCCCATGCCTGCAACGCCGCCACCGCACCACCCTGATATGTCTCCAATGTATCTATAAGTTTTGACTATTCCATGCTATTATATTATCTGTTTTGGATGTTTTATATGCATTTATATTCTATTTTATATTATTTCTGGGACTAGGAAAAGGAATACCAAACGGAGTCCAAATGGAATAAACCATCCACGATGTTTTTTCTTGGACCAGAAGACACCCAGGAGACTTGGAGTGCAAGTCAGAAGAGCCACGAGGTGGCCACAAGGGTGGAGGGTGTGCCCAGGGGGGCAGGGCGCGCCCCTACCTTGTGGGACCCTCGGTGACCCCCTGACCTAGATCTTGCTCCTATATATTCACATATATTCCCAAACCACCAGAAGTCACTACAAAAAAAAGACACATCCGTGACATTTTGGGCTGAACAAATTTTTTTCTGTCATACTTATGACACTTCTACGACGATAATTGTGACAAAACCCGGTATCATCATAGATGTGGTGGGCTCCTACTTCTATGACAAAAAATCATGATAGAAAATGGGCTTTTTGTCCTGGGCGGGCCGGAGACGCAGCTGCATGACATTCTTTGGGCCGTCCATGACGGAAAAAACCGTGGTAGAAGCGAGGGCGAGGAAAATTTCAGGGAGTTCCCGTTTACGGTGGGTGGTCGGGGGCCGAGCGATGTGCGTTTCTCTCGTACCATACGCATGTGGGTGCGAGATGTTGGTCTCTAATCGAACTCGAGCGAGGCGCCGCTTAATCGAATCCGCGATTGACAGCGCAGCCGCGTTCTTCAACCCGGCGATCGGCGATTCGCCGCTACTTTTGCTAATCAAGCGGCCGATGCTGCCACTAGATGAACAATGAGCGTTTGCTGGGGGGTTTGCATGAATAGTGAGTGTTGCAGGGGGGTTTGGATGAACAGTTCCCGGTGGGGGTGGATGAACAGGACCCCGTGGTGTTGCCTCTGGATGAACAGGAGCCCGATCGATTGAGCCGGTTGGGGCTGGATGAACAGGACCCAGTGGAGGGCTAGATGAACAGGACGACCCCGTGGAGGGATGGATGAGCAGAGAAGCGGTGGAGGGTGGATGAGCAGAGCCCGTGGAGGTGTGGTTGAACATGAGCCCGTGGAGAGGGTGGTTGAGCGATGGCCGTGGAGTAGCACGGTGGAGGCTTGATGAGCAGGAGCCCGTGGATGAACAATCGCGGTGGAGGCCGGAGGAGGTCGACGGTGGATGAGCAAGAGTCTGTGGAGGTGGAGGAGGTCGATGGTGGAGATGAGCAAGATCCCATGGAGTCTGTTTTGCGATGCGCCTCACCCTCTCGATGAACAGGACCCGTTTGGCCGTGGCGCTCCAACACAAGTCCGCTTCGTTTGATACGCCACACCCTCCCGATCAGCAGACCCGTTTCGACCGTAGGAGGTCCAACACAAGTCCGTTTCTCTGCTTTTGCGGTACACTGACCTCTCCCGATGAACAGATCCCGTTTGACGTGGCGGTCGAACACAAGGCCGTTTCCTCCGTTGTGCGGTACGCCAGGCCTCGTTTCCATCAGCTATTCCGTCCAAGCCGGTTGGCTCCCACGCGTTCTGTTGCCTCCCGATGAACACGACGCATTCCGTTGCCTCCCCATGAACACGACACATTCCGTTGCCTCCCCATGAACACGATGACGACACAGTTTCTCTGTTCCGACCCAGTCATGTACACGAGCCCTGGCCGTACGTATGCGCGAGTAGGCGTTCGAGACCCGCCAGATGTATGCGTGCGTGGCAGATTTTCTTTCTTGCACACCGGCATTGTATATGCGTGTACATGCTACATGCGCGCCTCTACTACGACACGTGCGCGCCTCTACATCGACCAGTATGTACGTACACGTTCGCGACTAGAATGACAACACTATGTACGCTTCGACCAGGTTGGTCCCAACTGTCAGGCACTTCCTTGCGTGCGAAGATATAGCTGGTGGGTCCCAGCAGCCAGGAGGGTGAATCGTTTTTTTCCTGGACGCACTTCCTTGTGTGAGAAGATGTAGCTGGTGGGTCCCAGTAGTTAGGGGGGAAACATTTTTTTCATGAAATACGGTGGCCCGTCCAGTGGGTCCCTATTGTCAGGTGGAGGAATAATTATTTTGCGCGTAATAAGGAGGCACTTCCTTGCGGCCGCCGTGGACCCAGCTTTCAGCCTCTCCACGTACAGTACTCTTCCGATGGAAGTCGTTCCTTGACCATGTTGACCATGCCGTGCGGAGAGCACCAGGGCGGTGGACGATGGCGAGGGCTAAGAAGGGACGACGCGGAGCTGGGGAAGACGTGGCAGTGGAAGCCCGCGCGGAGAGGAGTACGAGGGTTCAGTGGTTTGGCTGTGGTGTGAGGCTGCCGTCGCTGCAGGGCCTGTCCAGTGGTGGGAATAGTAGGGGGCGGTGAGGCCTCCGCGACAGCACAGAAGACCACGGGAGGCAGGAGCATGCGGCACGACCGGCGCTGCTTTGGGCGGCTGGAGCAAGAAGACCATAAGTTGAAGAAGCACTACGGCCGTTGGATGGACATCGTACAGTCACTATAGCTAGAAACGTTCATATTGACTAAGTTGACAAAGCCCTCCGTCCCCGTCAACTTAGTAGGCCCACAAGTCAACCTCCCACCAAGGTGGGTCCCAGCTAGCAGGGGGAGTATTCATTTTTTGTGCATAATAAGGAGGCACTTCCAGTGGGTCCGAGCTGACAGCGGGGGGGACATTTTTTCACGAAATACGATGGCCCTTCCGGTGGGTCCCAACAGTCAGGGGGAAATGTTTTTTTGGCAAATACGGTGGCCCGTCCGGTGGGTCCTTGCTGTCAGGTGAAGGAATGATTATTTTCCGCATAATAAGGAGGCACTTCCTTGCAGCTGCCGTGGACCCAGTTGTCAGCCTCTCCATGTACAATACTCTTCCGATGGAAGTCGGTCATTGACCACATTGACCATGCCGCACCGAGAGCACCACGGCGGTGGACGACGGCGAGGCCTATGAAGCTGAAGACGCGGAGCCGGGGAAGATGCAGTAGTGGATGCCCACGCGGAGAGGAGTACAAGGGTTCACTGGTTCGGCTGCGATGTGAGGCTGTCGTCGCTGCAGAATAACATGGGATGTGGGTGAGTGGAGGGATGGCCTGACCAGCGGTGGGAGTAGTATGGGGGCGGTAAGCCTCCGCGGTAGCACAGCCGGCCATGGGAGGCAGGAGCAGGCAGCACGATTGGTGCTGCTCTGGGTGGCTGGAGCAAGAAGACCAGAGGTTGAAGAAGCACTATGGCCGTTGGATGGACATCATATGGTCATTGGAGTACTGACTAAGTTGACAAAGCCCTCCGTCCCCGTCAACTTAGTAGGCCCACAAGTCAGCCACCCACTATGGTGGGTCCCAGCTAGCAGGGGGCATTCATTTTTTTGTGCGTAATAAGGAGGCACTTCCTTGCGTGCGAAGATATAGCTGGTGGGTCCGACCTGTCAGCGGGGGAACGTTTCTTTCACGAAATACAGAGGCCCTTCCGGTGGGTCCCAGATGTCAGCTGGAGGAATCATTATTTTGCACGTAATAAAGAGGCATTTTCTTGTTTGCGGCCGTGGACCCAGCTGTCAGCCTCTCCACGTACAGTCCATGTCCGATGGAAGTCGTTCCATGACCACGTTGACCACACCATGCCGAGAGCACCAGGGCGGTGGATGACGGCGAGGCCTAGGAAGGGGACGACGCGGAGTCGGGGAAGACACGATAGTGGATGCCCACGCGGAGAGGAGTACGAGGGTTCACTGGTTCAGCTCCAGTGTGAAGCTGCCGTCGCCGCAGGGCCTGGCTAGAGGTGGGAGTAGTAGGGGGCAGTGAGGCCTCAATGGCAATACAACCGGCCACTGGAGGCAGGAGCATGCGGTCTCGCCGACGCTGGTTTGGGCGGCTGGTGCAAGAAGTGCAGCCCTTAAAGAAGCAAAGAGACCGTTACAGAGGCGACCGGACCTCAAACAGTCGATCTCTGCAAGATCGTTGTCATCCTGGATCGATGAATTGACACACACAATACTTGAAGGATTTATAACAGAGTAGCAATCACACACTTATTACATCGAATGTCTCAAAAGAGAACTTATTACAATAAATATGGCTTAAGGCCATCTAATAACGATAATAGCGGAAGGCTTGGAAAATAAGCGAGTCCATCAACTCCAACGGCATCACTGAGTATAAGATCACGACCTAAGGCACCTTACTCGTCGTCTGAAAAGTCTGCAACATGAACGTTGCAGCCCAAAAATGGGTCAGCACATGGAATATGCTGGCAATGTAACACATAGAGAGTAATGAACAGAATAATGCTATCACTACATGCATATATGGCTGGTGGAAAGCTCTATGGTTACAGTTTTGCGTAAAGCCAAATTTTCCCTACAACAAAGGAATAAATTTTATTTAACTATCATGGTGGTTGTTAAACATTGAGAAGGTTCCTCCAACTCAATCCCAATTAAGCATCATTATTAACCCAACAAAATTAAATTAAGTAACAAGATGAGATTCACATGATAATCCAAGTACTAGATACTCAAAACGTCCATAACCGGGGACACGGCTAACCATGATTAGTTTATACACTCTGCAGAGGTTTGCGCACTTTTCCCCGCAAGACTCGATCTCCTCCGCTTGATTTCTCGCACTACATGGTGTTTGAGAAATGGATGGCCGAGACACAGTCTTTCAGAAGCATTAACTCTCTACTCCGGGTAGACAGTACCAACCTACATCCCCTACATCTGCTGGTCTACCTCTTCAAGAGCTCATGCAACATACGCAACTATGCTAGAGCCCATAGTAGCTTGCGGCTGCACACGGAAGTTTCTAGCATGAATAATCTCATGATCCCTTTGAGCCTGGGTGGCGGTCCATAGGAGAATCACACGGTACCTCGGGATTTCCAAAAATACAGGCAACACCAGGTTCCCCAGGTGCCTCAGTCCACCTAGATGTGAATTTAAGTTGCCACCTTAAATAAACCATTAATTAACAATCTCACATCTGTCATGGATACACTCACCCAATCCACGTCTACTAGCATAGCATAGCAATATAAGCAAACGTAGAAGTAACTCCCAAGGGTTTGATAATAAAACAGGAATTAGGTACTACCTCATCTACTTCCCAAAACCCACATATTAATCAGATCCTAACCATGCAATTGTTTGAGGATTGATCTAATGAAATAAAATTGGGTAGTAAAGAGGTATGATCAAAGTGTTACTTGCCTTGCTGATGATCTGTGAAACCTTGAGACTCGAAGTAGCAAGCGGCGCACTCCAGATACTCTATCGCAAACAAACAAGCATACAATAAGTACTCATCTAATGCACATGTAAAACTCAAATAAAAGATCTAACCAGAAAGTTCAACTTAAGAACTCCGGTTTGCAAAAAGAAGCAAATCAAACGAAGCAACAAAAGTCAAACGGCGAAAGAAACAAGCTTCGTTTATTATTCTGGACCTAAGTTAAATTTTACAGTAGCAAAAACTTGTTTGAGTTGGTTAAACGGAAAGAGGGTTTCGAGACGAAACTCTAGGCGCTTGAATCACCTCATTCCGATAAACGAGCGAAATGTTATACTAGAACGAAAATCGGATCAGAAATCACGATCAGAAATAATCGCGGAAAATCCGAGAAAAAGAAAAATGGACGAACAGGCTAACGAACGAACGTCCGCTGTCTGTGGCTAAAATACGAAAACCGTTCGTTAAAACGAACGAACGAATGGGCGTTTGCTAAATAAACTAAACCAGGAAAAAAAATAAAAATCGATCTAATAAAAAAATAAACCGTGTTCCTAAAAAAACCCAAAGGTTTTCTCTCGAAAACCGCAGCGGCAGTGGCGACTACCTCCGACGAGTCCGGCGAGCGAGGCGGCGGCTCGCGGTGGCGGGTCTCGGCGTAGGGCGGCGGGTGCGGGCGGACGTCGGCGGCGGCGCGAGAGGAGCGGCGGCGGCATGACATCGCGTCAGCGGCAAGGGTCTTGGCGTCGGCGGGCGTGCAACCGGCCATGGCGGCGCTGGATCTCAAGGCGGGCGCTGCTAGGGTTCAGGCGGCGGCGGCTGGGCTGGGGGCGGCTCGGCGCCTCGGGCTTTAAAGGCCCGGCCGGGTCAGTGTCCCAGGCGGACACGGCCCGGTAAGGTCGGTTTCGTTTTGTTTGTTTTTAATAATTTCGTGCAGAAAAACAAATAAAAGAAATACTAAACGAACTCCAAAAATCCCGAAATAAATTTTCTCCGTCCTCTAAAATCAAGCCGGACAAGATGAACAATTATTTGGGGCCTAAATGCAATTTTGAAAAACGCGCATTTTTTCTAATTCAAATAAAATAGCGACAAAACTCCAAAATAAAATCTTATTTGATTTTAATATTAAATCCTCAATATTTCTTTATTTTTGGAAAGTCATTTTATTCCCTCTCTCTTATTTTTATAATAGAAATAATTGAAGATAATATAATTAAAATCAAATGATCCTATTTTCAAAATTTGAGAAAACTCAAATATGAAAAATAACGAAATCCCCAACTCTCTCCGTGGGTCCTTAAGTTGCGTAGAATTTCTAGGATCAAGCCAAAATGCAATAAAATATGAGATGCAATGATGATCTAATGTATAACATTCCAAATTGAAAATTTGGGATGTTACAAACCTACCCCCCTTAAGATGAATCTCGCCCTCGAGATTCGGGTTGGCTAGAAAATAGATGAGGGTGGTCCTTCAGTAGATCTTCCTCTCGCTCCCAGGTGGCTTCATCTTGGTATGGTGGCTCCAATCGAACTTTGCAAAACTTGATAACCTTGTCGGGTGACTCGGCTGGCATATTCGAGAATCTTGACTGGTTTCTCCTCATAGGTCAAATCACTATCCAGCTGAATCGCTTCCAGTGGCACTGTATCTCTCGGTGGTATATCAGCCATCTCCGCATGGCACTTCTTTAACTGGGATACGTGAAACACATCGTGAACTCCTGACAATCCTTTAGGTAATTCCAACTTGTAAGCAACTTCTCGCATACGCTCCAAAACTTTGTATGGTCCTACAAAACGTGTCACTAACTTTCCCTTAACTCCAAAGCGCTTAACTCCTCGAAGTGGGGACACACGAGGATAAACTCTATCTCCGACTTCGTAAACTGTCTCCTTGCATTTAGAATCTGCATAGCTCTTCTGCCTGGACTGGGCTACCTTGAGCCTATCGCGAATCAACTTCACCTTCTGTTCAGACTCCTTAATCAAATCTGGTCCAAACAACTGGCGGTCTCCAACTTCATCCCACAACAACCGTGTCCTGCACCTTCTTCCGTACAGAGCTTCGAAAGGGGCCATCTTCAAACTGGATTGATAACTGTTGTTGTAAGAGAACTCCGCATATGGCAATTTGTCGTCCCAACTAGATCCATAATCTAGCGCACAAGCTCTCAACATGTCCTCCAGAATTTGATTGACTCTCTTGGTCTGTCCATCTATCTGCGGATGAAAGGTCAGTCTCAACTCTAGCACTGCACCAAGTTTTTAGAATCGATTCCGTAACTTTGAGGTAAAATAGGTTCCTCTATCTGATAAAATGCTCCTCGGAACTCCATGCCAACATACGATCCTGGTCATGTATATCTTTGCCAACTTAGCACTGGTGTAAGTGGTCTTCACTGGGATGAAATGAGCTACCTTCGTCAAGCGATCGACTACAACCCACATCGAGTCATAGCCTGAACGAGTCCTAGGCAATCCTGTGATAAAATCCATGCCTAGCTTATCCCACTTCCATTCGGGTATCGGCAATGGTTGTAGTCATCCTGTTCGCTTCTGATGCTCTGCCTTCACTCTCTGACATACATCACATACTGCTACATACTCCGCAATATCCTTCTTCATTCCGGTCCACCAGAAAGTGTCCTTCAGATCCAAATACATCTTGGTATTTCCTGGGTGAATCGAATACGGCAAATCATGGGCCTCTTGCAGAATCAACTTCCTGATCTCCGGGTCATTAGGCACATAAACGCGGTCCTTAAACCATAAGGTATCGTGCTCATCCTCACGAAAACCTTTAGCTTTTCTTTTGCTCATCTTCTCCTTTATCTCGACAATCTCCTTGTCTGCCTTCTAAGCATCTCTGATCTTATCCATCAAAGTAGACTGAATCTCCAATGCTGCAACATAGCCTCTCGGAACTATCTCCAAACATAGCTCGCGAAGATCCTTGGCTAGCTCCTTTGGTAACTCTCCGGTAATGAGTGTGTTGACATGGCTCTTGCGGCTCAACGCATCGGCTACTACGTTAGCCTTTCCGGGGTGATAATGCAATCTCATATCATAATCCTTGATGAGCTCCAACCATCTCCTTTGCCTGAGATTCAACTCCTTCTGCGCGAAGATGTACTTCAAACTCTTGTGATCCGTGTACACCTCACAATGGTTTCCGATGAGAAAATGTCTCCATGTCTTCAAAGCATGCACTACGGCTGCTAAGTCCAAATCATGTGTAGCATAATTCAACTCATGAGGCTTAAGCTATCGTGAGGCATACGAAACAACTCTTCCCTCCTACATAAGCACTGATCCAAGTCCTTGACGTGAAGCATCGCAATATACTTCATAATTCTTGCGCTGATCTGGCAGAATCAACACTGGTGATGTAACCAAATGTTTCTTCAACTCCTGGAAACTGGCCGCACATTCCTTAGTCCATTTGAATTTGGTGTCCTTCTTCAACAACTCTGTCATGGGTTTTGCAATCTTCGAGAAATTCTCAATGAACCCCCGGTAGTATCCTGCGAGTCCACGAAAACTACGGATCTCTCCCATTGACGTGGGTGCTTCCTAGTTTGTCACAGTGACAATCTTGGTGGGGTCTACTGCTATTCCTTCTCCGGATATAACATGTCCGAGGAATCTAACTTCCTTGAACCAAAACTCACATTTGCTGAACTTGGCATATACCTGATGTTCTCTGAGCTTCCCAAGTACCAAATGCAAATGCTCCTTATGCTCTTCTTCATTCTTTGAGTAGACCAAAATATCATCAATGAACACCAAGACGAACTTATCCAGAAACTCCATAAACACCTTGTTCATCATGTTCATGAAATAGGCAGGTGTGTTAGTCAGACCAAATGACATAACGGTATACTCATACAGCCCGTACCTGGTGGTAAAAGCCGTCTTAGGTATATCCTGCTCTCAGCTGGTGGTATCCTGATCGCAGATCGATCTTGGAAAATACCTTAGCTCCTTGCAACTAGTCAAACAAGTCATTGATCATCGGCAGCGGGTACTTGTTCTTGATTGTCACTTCATTCAATCCTTGATAATCAACAACCATTCTCAAGATCCATCCTTCTTCTCCACTAGAAGCAGCCCAAGGTGACGAACTTGGCCGAATATAGCCTTTATCCAGTAACTCCTTAATCTGCTTCTTAATTTCCTCCAATCTTTTTGCGGGCATCCTGTACGGTCTCTTAGATATTGGTCCTATGCCTGGCAAAAGCTCAATCAAAAACTCAATGTCTCTATCCGGTGGCATTCCTGGCAACTCCTCTGAAAATACGTCAGGGAAATCCTTCACCACTGGTACTTCCTCTTGTACAACTCCTGATAAGGAATTTACTTGAGTCCTCTTCGGCACATACCGGGATACATACTTGTTCCTTCTTCCTTCTGGCGTGGTAAGCAAAATCGACTTACTGGCGCATTCAATGTTCCCTCCATACTTAGATAACCAATCCATGCCTAATATCACATCCAGTCCTTGCGACTCCAAAACTATTAGGTCTGAGGGACACACATAGTTACTAATCCTTAATGGTGACCGATCACACCATAGACTAGCCATATATTCTGCTCCTGGCGAGGTTACTAACATGGATGACCTAAGGGCTTGGGTTGGCAGTTTATACTTATCCACAAATCCCCTTGATATGTATGAATGCGATGCACCAGTATCAAAACGAACGATTATAGTAAATGACTTAACCAAAAACTTACCTATTACTGCATCTGGCTGGGCTTCAACCTCCTCCACGCTAACATGGTTCACCTGTCCCTTGTTGAAAGGGTTGGGCTTCTTCCCAGAGCTTCCATTGCCATTTCCACTCTTTGCTTCAGGACATTCAGTGGCATAATGTCTAGTCTTCTGGCATTTGTAGCAAGTAATGGGGCTTAGATCCCTCTTGGCTGGGGTTGATGGTTTGGTACGGTTCTGTCTGTTGCTTCCTCCATTCCCATTACCATTCTTGGAGCCACTATGGTTGTGTGAACCCCCTCCTCCATGGGTATGCCGGAAATGTCCTCCAGAGTTCGGGGGTAAAACGAGGCTTCTGCTGAGCTCCAGAATTGTACTTCCCTTGTCCATACTTCCTCTTGCGGTTGTCAATCTGCTGCTGCTTCCCTTCAATCATGAGAGCTCAGTCTACCAACTCCTGGTAGTTGTTGAAAGTTGCTACCATCAACTGCATGCTCAGCTCATCATTCAGTCCTTCCAAAAACTTCTCTTGCTTAGGAGCATCCGTAGCAGCGTCATCTGGGGCATAACGTGCTAGCTTACTAAAGTCATCCACATACTGGCCAACAGTACGTCCTCCTGGGCATAATTTGTGAAACTCACGCTTCTTCATGGCCATAGCTCCTGCTGAAACATGAGCAGTACGGAAAGCCTATTGAAACTGATCCCATGTGACAGTGTCGATGGGATAAGTGGCTGTGAATTCTCCCACCATGATGCTGCGGGTCCATCAAGCTGATGTGTGGCAAAACGCGCCTTCTCTGCATCTGTGCATCCTGAAGTGGTCAACTCCCTTCCCATCTTCCGGAGCCAATCATCTGGAGCTATCGGCTCGGTGCTACTGGAGAACACCGGCGGATTCAGCCTCAAGAAACGGGCTAAGTGATCAACGGGTGGTGGTGGTGGTGGGTTGTTGTTGTTGTTGTTGTTGTTGTTGTTGTTGTTGTTGTTGTTGTTCCCCGGATTTTGATTCTGGACTAGCATATGCATCAATACATTCTGCTGCTGGATCAACAGGGTGAGTTCCCGTGGGAAAGCAAATCCATTGTCACGTCTCGGAGGCATCTGAGGGTTTTACAAAAGATGAGAACATAGAATAGAATGAGGTCTAGAGAGAAAAACACTACCCATATGCACATGAGACAAATGCAATCAATATCACTTCAATCAATCAAACAAGGGCATACAACGGTCTAACTATCGTTACAAAAGTGCTCGGACTATACTATATACATGGGGGAATACTACTACTGTTATGGTGGTCGACTAGAAAAATTGATCGATCGAAGACTCCATGATATCTGCTCCAGCTTCATCAACGAAGTCATCATCGCTATCGTCTGGGTCCGGGTCGGTGTCCTCGATTGTAGTTCTCCGGGCAAGTGCAATCTTCATCTTCTCCTCCAGTCGTGGGGAATCCCATAAATACTTTTAGATTCTTCTTCGGATTATTATTCTTCTCCACAAGCGTTGCTATTTCCTCCTCATAACCATCGCGTGTAGACTTAAGTTCTTCCTCCAGCTCCATGATCTTGGTCATATCCTTCTTCAGATCTATCATGCCTGCGCACATCTGGTTCTCCTGGCGACGAATGTGCTGGTTTAGCTCCTGGATGAAAGCTGCGATTGATCTATCCTTCCTGGTGCTGATCATCTCCCATTTCTCATCTCGGTGCCCACAAATCTGGTAGATAGTATCCTTGAGGTCCTTGTGGTAAACTTCTCCAATGCGTCCCATAGTGATGTGGGCTGCCATGCTCTTTCCTAGACTCCAGGTTGGTGCATCAAAGGAAAACTCTATGGGCTCAGTGACGGGCATGAACGTCCTTCCTGGAACTTGAACTTGAGTCATCCAACGCTCTTCTTCTGGTAAAGTGGCGATGTAGGTCCCGATGAATATTCGTACTCCAATGTTCAGGTATCTAGTAACTTCCTTCAAGTGGCGTCCAAAGGGTGTATCTTCATCCGGTTGCGTGAACTTGTTCCTTGCATCCACCATCCTAAAAGAGTAGAAAAGATGAGGAGTCATAAATGAGAAGAGAGAGTAGTGATCTAGGGCTTTAGCTTAGTGGTCGTGTCCTACAGTCAGCGACTAGACCTCAAATAGTGTGATCTCTGTGCATCAGTGTCATCCCTGGATCAGTAATGCTGAGACACACAGTACTTGAAGGATTTATAACAGAGTAGCAATCACACACTTATTACATCGAATGTCTCAAAAGAGAAATTATTACAATAAATATGTCTTAAGGCCATCTAATAATGATAACAGCGGAAGGCTTGGAAGATAAGCGAGTCCATCAAATCCAACGACATGACTGCGTATAAGATCACGACCTAATGCACCTTACTCGTTGTCTGAAAAGTCTGCAACAGGAACATTGCAGCCCAAAAATGGGTCAGCACATGGAATATGCTGGCAATGTAACACATAGAGAGTAATGAACAGAATAATGCTATCACTACATGCATATATGGCTGGTGGAAAGCTCTATGGTTACAGTTTTGCGTAAAGCCAATTTTTCCCTTCAACAAAGGAATAAAATTTATTTAACTATCATGGTGGTTGTTAAACATTGAGAAGGTTCGTCCAACTCAATCCCAATTAAGCATCATCATTAACCCAACAAAATTAAATTAAGTAATATGATGAGATTCACATGATAATCCAAGTACTAGATACTCAAAACGTCCATAACCGGGGACACGGCTAACCATGATTAGTTATACACTCTGCAGAGGTTTGCGCACTTTTCCCCGCAAGACTTGATCTCCTCCGCTTGAGTTCTCGCACTACATGGTGTTTGAGAAACGGATGACTGAGACACAGTCTTTCAAAAGTATTAACTCTCTACTCCGGGTAGACAGTACCAACCTACATCCCCTACATCTACTATTCTACCTCTTCAAGAGCTCACACAACATACTCAACTATGCTAGAGCCCATAGTAGCTTGCGGCTGCACACGGAAGTTTCTAGCATGAATAATCTCATGATCCCTTTGAGCCTGGGTGGCGGTCCATAGGAGAATCACACGGTACCCCGGGATTTCCAAAATACAGGCAACACTGGGTTCCCCAGGTGCCTCAGTCCACCCAGATGTGAATTTAAGTTGCCACCTTAAATAAACCATTAATTAACAATCTCACATCTATCGTGGATACACTCACTCAATCCACGTCTACTAGCATAGCATACCAATATAAGCAAACGTAGAAGTAACTCCCAAGGGTTTGATAATAAAACAGGAATTAGGTACTACCTCATCTACTTCCCAAAACCCACATATTAATCAGATCCTAACCATGCAATTGTTTGAGGATTGATCTAATGCAATAAAATTGGGTAGTAAAGAGGTATGATCAAAGTGTTACTTGCCTTGCTGATGATCCGTGAAACATAGAGACTCGAAGTAGCAAGCGGCGCACTCCGGATACTCTATCGCAAAAAACAAGCATACAATAAGTACTCATCTAATGCACAGGTAAAACTCAAATAAAAGATCTAATCAGAAAGTTCAACTTAAGAACTTCGGTTTGCAAAAAGAAGCAAATCAAACGAAGCAACGAAAGTCAAACGACGAAGGAAACAAGCTTCATTTACTATTCTAGACCTAAGTTAAATTTTACAATAGCAAAAACTTGTTTGAGTTGGTTAAACGGAAAGAGGGTTTCGAGACGAAACTCTAGGTGCTTGAATCGCCTGATTCCGATAAACGAGCGAAAAGTTATACTAGAACGAAAATCAGATCAGAAATCGCGACCAGAAATAATCGCGGAAAATCTGAGAAAAAGAAAAACGGACGAACATGCTAATGAATGAACGCTCGCTGTTTGTGGCTAAAAGACAAAAACCATTCGTTAAAATGAACGAACGAATGGGCGTTCGCTAAATAAACTAAACCGGAAAAAAAAACCTATGTAATAAAAAAATAAACCGGGTTCCTAAAAAGACCGATGATTTTCTCTCGAAAACCACGGCTGCGGCGGCGACTACCTCTGGCGAGTCCGGCGAGCGAGGCAGCGGGCTCCGGTGGCGGCGGGGTCTCCGGCAACGGTAGCGGGTGGCGGCGGTGTCTTGGGCGGCGACGTCGGCGCGGCGCATGCATGACGAAGCGGCGAGCGTCTTGGCGTCGGCGGCGAAGTCTTGGCGTCGGCGTGCAAAGCAACCACTACAAGAAATATGTCAACTAGTGACCTTCATCGGTGACCTCGAAAAATTGGTCATAGATCTATGACCATTTCGCACCAATTGGTCAAAAGTCGCTCGAGGGCTCCAAACCCTAAACCATTGCGACCATTTTGGTCAGAAAGGTCGTAATTTCCTTACATGAAAAGGTCATAAAGCAAACAACGCTAGTCCGCTGCATTATTTCTAGTTGTTAACGACCAATATAGATGGTCATAGCCTTGTAAATTGTGGTGGATTGCTATGACTAGGCGCCACCTCATCAATTTTGCCTATGTGTCATGTCCATGTGGCAGTTTTTGCCCTAGGTTGTGAAGCAACCTATATTTCTGTCATTACCAAAATTCCCAAAAAAATCTCATAAATTCTTTGGGTCATATATTCGTCAGATATGTAAAAACCTTCCTTGCCTAGTTCAAAAATAATTCAAAAATATTCATTTTCCTATTCTGTTCAGAACAATAGTTTGTGAAGGAAGTACCACTTTGGCATGTCCAAATAGTATCCATTTTCTACAGTGCTTTTCTATGCCCAAATAACCATCCTCCACCAAATGCCAGCTCAATCCATTCATTATTTTGAGCCGAGCTTCAACATTCGTATTTAAGTCCACTGTGGTAGTTTGCAAAGCAAGTACCACATAGGCTCCTCCTTTTGAGCGGAAAATTTGTGAAGACAGTCTTCTTAGTAACTTATCATCCTCAGCCAAAACTCACGCCCATTAGCCATGTGCATTTCCCGTACCGCAAATCAAACACTTGGCTGCTTATTCATGTTTGAGCATCGGTCGGTCTCCTCGTGAGAATCTTATGTTGTGATTTTCTTCCTAGCGCCTACCTGGGGAGTGCCCAACCCACTAGACATATCTAGGCCACCCAGAACACAAGGCAACGCCACGGTCACGCGGTGACCATGCGGCGGGCATGCGAGTTTACGCACTCTAGAGTTGGGGCCCTCGGCCACCGCCGAAACCTCGACGTATCGCCACCAAACCATGTATTTATGATTAAGTAGGTACTTATGTAAATAGAAATGATTTTTGGAATAAATAAATAGCAAACTATTAGGCAACTGCAGTTCAAATTTGACCCACTTCCAACTGAATCGGTGGAAATTTGTCTTTTTCACGAGAGGTGGATCAAAACTTTTTGCACCCAACCATTTTGTAAATTGTGCATTAAATATGTCCTAGTATTTTATTTGGTCCAATTTTGCAACAATTATTTGGTAGTTCCTTCACAAAAAACCTCCTTTTGGGCACTCGGAAAATGAAAAATGGTTTTTTCGTCCAAAGAAAATGAAAACTTCCTTAGGCAACATTGTTTGCCATTCCAATATGCACCATTGTGCACAATATGAGATCATTTGAAGAAACTATGCCATGAATGTGGCCATAAGATTGATCATTTGGCTTGAAAGCCCTGAATCTTCAAAGATGATAGCTCATTTCTGAGAACACTTTTTTAAAATAATTGCCGTATTACAAGTTTGTTATTTTCCTGGGAACTTGGCCACATATAATGACACAATGTGAATGTTTCCCAATTTTTTGATTTTTTTGAATTTTTTATGCCCGTTTCAAAATGCGGTCAAAACGGCGGGAATGACCGTTCCTAGCTAGTGGTTGAATCTTGGAATTTTTTTGGTGTTTCTCTGATTAAATAGGTACTTATGTAACTAGAAATGATTTTTGGAAACAATAAATAGCAAACTATGAGGCAGCTGCAGTTCAAATTTGACCCGCTTCCAACTAAATCAACGGAAATTTGTCTTTTTCACGAGAGGTGGATCAAAACTTTTTGCACCCAACCATTTTGTAAATTGTGAATTAAATATGTCCTAGTATTTTAGAAAATTGATTAGGTCCAATTTTGCAACAATTATTTGGGAGGTCCTTCACAAAAAACCTCCTTTTGGGCACTCGGAAAATGAAAAATGAATTTTCTGTGCAAAGAAAATGAAAACTTCCTTAGGCAACATTGTTTGGAATTCCAATATGCACCCTTGTGCACAATATGAGATCATTTAAACAAATTATGCCATGAATGAGGCCATAAGATTGATCATTTGGCTTGAAAGCCATGAATCTTCATGCTTGATAGCTCATTTCTGAGAACACTTTTTTAAAATAATTACCGTATTACAAGTTTATTATTTTCCTGGAAACTTGGTCACATATAATGACGCAATGTGAAGGTTTTCCAATTTCTTGATTTTTTTTTTGAATTTTTTATGCCCTTTTCAAAATGCGGTCAAAACGGCGGGCTTGACCGTTCCTAGCTAGTGGTTGAATCTTGGAATTTTTTTGGTGTTTCTCTGATTAAATAGATACTTATGTACCTAGAAATGATTTTTTGAAAAAATAAAGAGCAAACTATGAGGTAGCTGCAGTTCAAATTTGACCCGCTTCCAACTGAATCGGCGGAAGTTTGTCTTTTTCATCAGAGGTGGATCAAAACATTTTACACCCAGCCATTTGGTCAATTGTGCATTAAATATGGCCTAGTATTTTAGAAAATTGATTTTGTCCAATTTTGCAACAAATATATGGTAGGTCCTTCACAAAAAAAACTCATTTCGGGCACTCGAAAAACGGAAAATTTATTTTCCATGCAAAGAAAATGAAAACTCCCTTATGCAACATTGTTTGCCTTTCCAATATGCACCCTTGTGCACAATATGAGATCATTTGAACAAACTATGCCATGAATGTGGCCACAAGATTGATCATCTGGCTTGAAAGCCCTAAATCTTCACGCATGATAGCTTGTTTCTGAGAACACTTTTTTAAAATATTTGCCGTATTTCAAGTTTATTATTTTTCCTGGTAACTTGGCCACATATAATGACACAATGTGAAGGTTTTGCATTTTTTTGAATTTTTTTGAATTTTTTATGCCCGTTTTAAAATGCGGTCAAAACAGCGGGAATGACCGTTCCTAGCTAGTGGTTGAATCTTGGAAAACTTTTGATGCTTCTCTTTTTAAATAGATACTTATGTACCTAGAAATAATTTTTGGAAAAAATAGAGAGCAAACTATGAGGCATTCTGAGCTCAAATTTGACCCGCCTCCAACCGGATCAATAAAATTTGTCTTTTATCGAGGTGGATAAAATCTTTTGACACCCACTATTTGGTCAATTGTGCATTAAATATGGCCTAGTATTTTAGAAAATTGATTTGGTCCAATTTTGCAATAAATATATTGTAGGTCCTTCACAAAAAAACTCATTTTGGGCACTCAAAAAATGAAAATGTTTTTTTTTGCAAAAAACTCATTTTCGACGACATCTTTTTAAAGATATTTATCTTATTCCATGTTGTTATTTTTTCTGAAAAGTTGTTCAAATTTTGGTGACACAATGAGAAGGTTTTCCATTTGTTTTAGAATTTCTCAGATCATAAAATAGCTTAAATGATTTTAACACATTATTTTAAGTCAACTACGACCAATTTAGATGGTCATAAATCGTAGTGCATTCTGATTGGTCCGTAGACATATCACGCGGATCGTGCATCCAACACCGTCGGATGCTCGGGGATCCAACGACTGTCCTCGACCCATCCACACCAACCCCGAAACCCTAGCTATGTCCTTCGGGTCAATTTCCACCCCGCCTCCTTTCTTTCCATCGCTCCCCGATCCCCTCCCTTCCTCACCAGCGCAAACCCTAGCACTCGTCCCTTCCAGATTGTCCCTTCCAGATCGCAGTCGCCACGTCCTCCCTTCCAGATCGCGGCCGCCACCTCCCTCCGGCGGAGCTCCCCGCCGTCCATGGCCTCCCCACGCCCTCCTCTCTCCCTTCCCCTCCCTCGCGCCGCAACCACCACCACTTCTTCCGAGCGCGTTCCGCCCATCGTCCCTCCTCTCCTCTCCTCTCCTCCTATCGCGCCGCCCATTCATCCGAGTTGGTGCTGCTGGAAGGGGCAGGGGCGCAGTCGAGGAAGCAGCAGCACCACCACCACCACAAGCTGGAGGTCTAAACCGAGGTGCTGGCGCGCCTCCACGCCGCCGAGGAGCGCGCCTCCGGCTTCGATGACGACCTCTGGAGCCACTTCAACCGCCTCCCGTCACGGTAACGCGCCCTGCCCTCCTCCCGGTCCCTCCTGCTGATGGCTACGACGCGACGGTGCTGATGAGTGATGATTCTTGATTTTGGCGTTTCGGGTTTGTGTGCAGCTACGCGATGGATGTGAACGTGGAGAGGGCGGAGGACGTGCTCACGCACAAGCGCCTCCTCGAGCTGGCCAAGGATCCGGCGCAACGGCCGGCCTTCGCCGTCCGAGCCGCGGGGACTGTCGGCCTTCATCAGCGACATCCGCAACTGCCACAACAAGGAGCAGGAGCGCCTCCACGTTGACAAGGAGCTCGGCAACATCCGCACCCGCTTCAAGAACAAAAAGGTATTCCCCTCCATCCCTCCATTTCGCGATCTAGGCAGCGGAATTCAGCCCTGCTTCCGCTCATCGGGTGGGTGGACCTGCGAATTGGGTCCGACTCCTCGTCAGCGTCGCACTAGTAGCCTCAAAATGTCTGGTGTATGGTAGCTAGCCCCATCGTACTCTGTTGGATTGTGCTTGGTCTGCGGTGCAAAGTTCAGATGCAAGTGTGTGTGAAACAGTGGTGGCAACGCTTGCCGGGGTTGGAATTGAGCTGCTGTGGCAGAGCTATTTGAAGGGAATTGAGCTGCTGGGGCAGACATTCTGAAGCTCAATGGCCACCTATTGACAGTTTACTTTACAACCACCGTCCTATACTGACAGTGGAAGGTTCGCCCCCTATAGGGATGATGGCTGCAAAGTGCACTATTGGGTTTGATGCTATGAGCTAATTTCTTAACTTTCATTTCACTTCTGTATGTTGAACTAGCTAGGATCAACCCTGCATCCAAAACTATCAAAATGCTCTGAAACTACATCCTACCTCCTCTGCTATTAATCACATCTCATAGACAGCGACATCCCTATGCACACACTACTGCCAATGATGTATCTAGATAAATGTTAGCGTATTTATATTCTACAAATCCACAAGTAACGTATTTATCTTCTCCATGAAGTACTCTTGTGTATATGAGTAATCAAAATTCTGGAGGTTTGTTGCCTGCAAATATAATTTCAATTCACCACTAAAAGTTACAAAGTAAAGCTCCACACCATGGTTTTACTTTTATTAGTTGAATGTTTCGTTGAAAAGTGACTATGCTACATATGAAACTGCTGCATCACCAAACAATGGTCGGTGGTCGCATGCCTGATCCACTAAAAAAACAATCGCATGGCCGTGCATCAAGGTGCTGTAATGCATGCTCGTTCATTATGATAAATACTCCTAAGCTAGACTAAGAAATATACTTTATTAACTTGATTAATTCATGTTGGATTACAAAAGGTGTGCCACATCCTTGATGCCTACGTGGAAAGTTGCAGTCCCTTCTGCAACAACTTTATAAATCCAATATCTTATTACAAATCCATTCGGCGAGTTAGATCTTAAGCCTTTGCAAGCTTGGATGATATGATCTATTATGTGAGCATTTTACTAAATCCTTCTGTTACTTCCATCTGTAACATTTTGCATCGAAGCAATTATCTTTCTCTGTATTCAACAGTGAATTATATGACTGAGATTTATTTTGGCAGGTTAGTGCTGCTAATGAACGAATGCTAGGAGGGGGAGGTGTTGATGGAGGTATAAACTAGCTTCCGACGAGATGGTGTGTATTGTACACACCCCTATGTGATTTATGCACTTCACATGCATTTTCCCCATCACCCACCAACCGTAACATGCTAGTCGTATGTGCTGCAGCCATTCTTGCACTTGATTTCAAATCAGAGTGTGGCTTGTTTCTCTACGATTTTTTGGAGTGTGGGCTATTCTATTTGAGGCGGCTCGTCGATGCAGGGTGATCGAGGAGAGGGGAGAGGCCTGGGCGAGTGGACCGGTCCGATCGGTCAGGGTGGCGACCAAGGAGCTGAGGATGTCGAGGAGGGCGGTGAACCCCGACGGTCATGGAAGGGCGGCTGGACATGTGTAGGTGCCTCGTCAACCCGTGAACTCTCACAGGGTAATTAATCCGGTTCCCTTTTGATCTCTTCGCATCAATTCTGCTACACATCCCAGTAATCCTAGATTAATTTGGTTCTTTCGTTTTACTTATTGCAGGTAACACTGCTCTGGCCATTTCTGCGGCTTATGGGATGCCTGCTATCACAAGATATCTCCTGGGTCTGTATTGCTGCTCTGCATCTGTATTGCTGCTGCAGTTTTTTGTAGTTATATTCTGTGTAGGGTCCTGAAACATTCTGGGTTGCATATCTTGTCAAACTCTTTTAGAGTTATCTTGATGAGTGTCGACGTCCCAATATTATGACTATCTCTAATGAGTATAAATATAAATTAATATAGCTGTCAATTTTAAGACAGAGCAAAGTGTCAATGCATTTCACACCTATTGATTCACCAGGCTCGGTCAGTCGGTCTGATCCTGTAGTGTTTAAAACTGATAATTATGATGCATTGGTCCATATGGCCTTGTTTTTTGATGCATATATATATATATATATATATATATATATATATATATATATATATGATGTAGTTGATAGGCCTTGATCTCAACCTCTCAAGTTTATGTTTCCTTGTGTGTAGGTAACTTGTTATTTTTATTGGCAAGCCTGTAATGAATTTATTAGATTTTTGCTCCTATTGCCGTGTACAGTATGTCACAGGCTTGCGGAGCCTATCATTGTTCTTAGTGTGCTGTTGTGATTCTTGAACAGTGACACTGGTCGTGTACAGGTGTCTTTTGTAGTATAAAAAGGGCCACTATCAGCCGTAGGATTTGGATTCATGCTGTGAAGATCATGAATATATATCTTATTTTGCTGCTCTATGCCTCATTCGTGTACAGATTCCCTAGCAGTATTTTTTTTCGTCTACCACTTGCGATTGCCGGGTTCCTGATGTGCTTCTCATGTCCCGCAGACCATTGACCTGTACGTGGTTTTCGACGTGGCCACTGCCCTACTTCAGGTAAAATTTCACACTTTGATGAGGATTCATGAGCCCTGATTTGGGATAGACAAGTGTAGCATACTGAGTTCAGGAAATCAATTATGCGGCACGGCACCTATTAGGTGATTCGTGAACACACATCCTGGATGATTCCTATCCTACCTATGCTGTGCTTATTGCTTCCAAGCTAGTGATGGCGGTCCCAGGTGCAGTACCTGCTGGTTGTTACTATTGCTGGCAGTTAGTGTTCAACATCTATCTCTTTAGCACCAAGCGACTAAACAATGTTTTGGTAAAGCTTTCAGAAATCAGTTTGCAGTGTTGAATCAGTACACATCTTTTACCTTCAATTTGGTAGTATGAAAAACACATTAGTAAATCTGAGTAACTTTGACATATTTTCTCTATTAACTTGCACTGGATTGGTACCCGTGATTGCCTTGTACTTAATTCTGCTAACACTGATCTTGTTACTGTTAATTTGTTATTGCCATGGTGTTTATGCTGTTTAGAATAAGATCCATGCATCAATTCTAAGTTCTTGTCTCTCTGAAGGGACACTTCTAGCTTCTATGACTCAGACTTGTTAACTATTGTTTCTTACTTTGTTAGCTACGACATATATTTCCCCCAGTTATTCTAATTCTTCCCTGATTCATGTAACAGGATGACAGTGGAAGCCATGTTGTTGTTTTGTTTGTTCCCAGCCCTGGCTATGGTCGTCGAGCGAGTCCGGCATGTTGTTCATCTAGTAGAGCTTGTTAGGATTCTGAATCTAAGAACTTGTAGAGCTTGTCCGTATTACACTTGTAGAGCTTGTTACACTTGTAGAGCTTGTAAAGCAGTATGGTCTTCTGTATTGGAATGGATAGAGCTTTGTATTATGTGATATGGTTGCTCTTATTTAAGTATCATGTGTGTTTTTATCTCTGAAAATCTAAATAATGCTTGAAATATGAAGAATATGAGTCTGAATTGATGGTACCCACTTACCACAAGATGACAAATGGGAACCTGTTACTAGAACCTGACAACTGGGACCCATCTGACTAGTGGACCCTTCTTTTGGAAAAAAAAGAAAAACTAAATTCGTTTAGACAAAAAGGCCACAACCCAACAATAAAAAGGTTGCAATATTGGGCTTGGCCCATGAACCCAACCAAAAATTGACAGACAAAAAAAACACAAATAGGCTGAATTGTTGGGCTAGGCCCATGTAGAAAACCGAATTGGACCGGGCTGAATCTTGTGCCACATCAGCTTGCCACGCTGGATGCCTACGTGGCCTGGGGAGGTTGCTAGTGACCAAAACGCCACAAGAGGAATATTTTGGTCAATGGCGCCCACGGCCTTCTCACGAGAAGGTCGCTATAGTCAGTTAACGACCGCCAGCTTTTGACCTTCTGTTTTTGATCACAAAAATGTCGCAAATGAAAAACCATGACCTTTTAGTGACCAATAGTGGAGGTCACAAGTTGACATATTTCTTGTAGTGAACTGGCGACGGCGGTGGCGCGGATCTGGCAAGTGGCGGCGCTAGGGTTCAAGGCGGCATGGCGGCTGGTCAGGCGCCTCGGGCTTTAAAGGTCTTGGTCGGTCAAGGTCCCAAGCGGACACGGCCCGGCAAGGTCGGTTTCATTTTTTATAATTTCATGCAGAAAAACAAATAAAATAAATACTAAACGGACTCCAAAATCCCGAAATAAAATTTCCCCGTCCTCTAAACAAGATGAACATTTATTTGGGGGCTAAATGCAATTTTGAAAAACGCATTTTTCCTAATTCAAATAAAATAGCGATAAAACTCCGAAATAAAATCTTATTTCATTTTAATATTAAATCCTCAATATTTCTTTATTTTGGGAAAGTCATTTTATTCCCTCTCTCTTATTTTTATAATAGAAATAATTGAAAATAAAATAATTAAAATCAAATGATCCTATTTTCAAAATTTGAGAAAACTCAAATATGAAAAATAACGAAATCCCCAACTCTCTCTGTGGGTCCTTGAGCTGTGTAGAATTTCTAGGATCAAGCCAAAATGCAATGAAATATGATATGCAATGATGATCTAATGTATAACATTCCAAATTGAAAATTTGGGATGTTACACGTTCGATTCAAATTCAACGGTTACTGCTACTAGAATCGTTCGTTGACTAAGTTGACAAGCCACGTCAGACGTCAACTTAGTAGGCCTGGTCGACCTCCCAACCGTGCGCCCAGATGTCGATGGGAGGAATTATTTTTTCGCGTAATAAGGAGGCGGTTGTTTGCGTGCGGCCGGGCCAGCGGAGGGAGTAGGGTGGCCCTGGAAGCTCAGCGCATCACAAATGAGCGCAAGAGAGGAGGAGCATCCCGCCGACGCTAGTTTAGGCGGCCGAGCAGAAGATCGATATTGAAGAAGACGTCGGCCGTTGGATGGACATCCAACAATACTTCTGCTAGAATCGTGTGTCGACCGCAAAGCCTTGCGTAAACAAGTCAGCCTCGAAATCTGTGGCGTGTACAACCCATTTGCTATTATTTTTATAATTTTTACTCATTTTCTAATTCATATGGAATTTATTGCAGTCTGTTTTCCATTGTTAGAATTGCTGCCCATTTTCTGGTCAGTACCAGGGTTAAAAAAATTAACTAAATATGTGCAAAATTTTGAAAATTCGTAAATTTTTGCTGGGAACAAAATATTCTTAATCCAAAATTAGTAGCCATACTAAAACAAATTTCGAAATAAATTAGTACTATGTCAAGTTAAATCCAATGAAATACTATAAAATATCAGTGAAGAACAAAAACAAAAAAAGAAACTAATATCCCATTTCTATAATGTTTTTGGAATTTTCAACCCCTTTGATATTACTTTTAATAGACACTGACCATATTCTTTGGCCAGGCCGGAATGCATCCCTCCTTGACTTGAAATATTCGCAGCCCAGTAAGTCGGAGAAAACAAATAGGCCTAGCTTGGGTATTCTTCAAAAAGAAATACTGGGCTACCTATTTTCCCAAAGAAAAACCTGTTGGGCTGGTCATGTTGTTAGACGGGCCACAGAGACCGCACAACCCAGTTTATAGCCCGCTCCTCCGAACTACTACTCAAAAAAAAGTTGTGCAATTCTGTCGTTAATTGACTATACGTTGAAAATGATGTGGGTCCCAGATATCAGCAGGGTGGATTAGAGTAAAGAAACGAGGGGTGCATCTGAGTAGTAAAAGAGGTGCTTGCTTGTGTTCTGGAGTGGACCTGGTGGGTTCGTACTATCATACTCACAACTACAGTTCTCTCCCGATTCACTATGTTGACAGGGACCGTTTCGAAAAAAACTATGTTAACAGCCGGACGGCGGCGCCACGGCGAGCGCACCAAGGCGGAGGATAAATTGTTGTCACCAATGTGCTGGGCTGGGTTGGACATTCTTATTGAAAAATAAAAATGGACCGAAACAATTTACGATGTTGACTACGATTTGCATGGGTCCGCTGGTTGCAGGTAGAAAATGCTGGGAGAAAGAAGACTGGTCGCTATCTTTGCCTAAGAATAATATCGACTGAATGTAACGACACATCATAGGAAATAATATCCTCCTGTTAAATCATGAATTTAAAGAACTGGTGCATGAGCATTTAGCTTTATTTATTTATTTACTTATTTATGTTAGGGGACCATGAGCATGTACCTGGGCCAGATTCATGTGAGAGCCTCCCTTCAGGTTAATTATGGGCTCCTCTATTGGGCCTTCATCAGTGGGCTACATGTTATCAACAAGTGGAAAATGTGTTCCGTACGAAAAATAGTATGCGTTACGTACGGTATGGGGCACTAAGGATCGAACCGTGCAACGACTTCCAAAACATTGTGTTTGTCGTTCTATCAACACATTTATTCAACCAACAGACGAAATATACTACCGATTGTACATTGAAAACAGCGGCGAAGAAGAACTGTGGCTTGGGTGCAATAGAAGCGATAAGCGTGCCGGAAGAGTGAAGATGCGCTCTCTCTTCCAAACCAAACATCAGCCATTATTACAAAAGGGCTACCAAAAAGAACAAGTGTATGCATCAAACTAAATAAAGATCCTACTACACCAAGTGTACGCATCTAACTAAGCGGCTCGGTTAGGCGTTACTATTTATTAAGTCTGGAGATTGGTACATCGGCTTGAACGGATGGGTGCTGACGGGGAAACTCCACCAAGAGGGTCAAATTCGATAGTTGCGACCCTCTCTCCTACTTTGGGCTGCAGAGCGTGGGGGCACATATCAGGGTATGGTGCATGCAGAGATGCATGGTACGTTGTGTACACAAGTTTTGCCTGATGAACAAAACCGCGCTGCCATCATGATCCTTGCCGTCGGTTATCTCCTGGTTAATCAGATAATCCAGTCCGACAAACAGAGAGCGTGTACCAAGGCTACTTACCAGCCTCTAGTCAAAAATTCCTGAAGGCCCAAAGAAGCTGGGATCCTGCTCAAAGACCTTGCAGTGACTGTGATTGTATTCCATGAAACATCACGTCCGGTACGTGCGAATGATCATCAATCGTTCGCCATCGTCTGATCGAGCCAGGAACCACCTGCAACTGCCATGCCGCTTTTCTTTGAAAGGTTCTAGGATTAGGAAGGGTAGGGACACCAGGCGGCCTACAATATCATATCAAGTTGGAGTCAAATAAAAAAGGGCTCTCGATGTAGTTAATCTTAAGAACAACATGTTATGAGCATGAATATATTTTTAGTAAATGTTGACAGTAATATAAGCAAGCCATCATGATATCTTAGGAAAGTAACATACTGCTGTAACAGCCGTTTGTAGCAATGACTAGAGTAGGCCAGCAATACATCCAGCCATAGAAGGAGTCGACAGCGTAAATGAAGCCCTTGTGTTCAATGGCATCAGAGAACCATGGAGGATGTATGATCCTGCGATGGACGTGCAGATTTATCCACTTACCACAGTGAGCTGTCAGATAGGCGAGACCGCGGTTGAAGAACACAATTAGCCTGAAGTCTTCATAATTCGCAGATCTTGTGGGCACTTGGCAGATTACAACCTTGAGCAAATCAAACTTGGTAGCATGTTGGCTACTGTAAGATTCTGAGTATTCTGGGCCGCAGTACCAAAGAAGTGAAGTGTTAATCGAAGGAATGGGGATCAGTCACCGGGTGTAGACCTCCACGAGCATCCAGCTGCCGCGACCGTCGACGAGCACCATCCAAGACGTCTTCATGCCGACCCAGTACATACCGTTAATATAGTTGAGGGTGACGGGGATCGGATCGCAGTCAAGGGGGTTGATGCTTGCCACCGTACGATCGTTATGCTGCATGACACGTTGTTTCTAAGGATCGGGTGGCATCAGCAAGCAAGGAGATGGCTTAAAAAGCTCCGGCCTGAGGCCTTTGAGTAAACAGTACAACCCCGACGAGCACGCGGCGAGCGACATGTTACTGAGATTGTCCACACGCGAAACAATGAGCTTGATTACCTCTATGGGGAGCGAATTCCAGCCACTCTTCGGCATAACCTTTGCTCGGTTACGCCATTGTTAGTGCTTGGGTTTGGACGGGGGAGGTGCCTTAGCGGGATGGAAGATTGGACGAGATTATGTGCGGACAAAGATGGAGAAGCGAATATGTGCTGCAGGAAGTGGACAGGTGATGATGACTATAGCATGCCGCTTGACTTACGAGACACATACCAGCAGCGTAGGGTCATATCGATGCCAGACAACTTGCTTGAGTGATCACAATACTGGTACTCCCTACAGTACCTACTACTGTTCCCTAACTTGCTCGAGTAGAGTAGTAGAGTAGGACTCTGCTCTACTACTAGCACCAGAGGAGTAGTATATTCTAATCTAAAATAGTTACAAACTTCAATGCCCGAGCATGGAACAACTACGAACCGCCATCGGTGCTAACTCCAATCCCCAGCAAACGTTCGCTGGGAGACATGGCAGTTGCAAACGCCCGCGACGCAGTTACAGTATGTGTGTAAGGGTGGCGGTTTTGTAAAATAATATGGCTTAAAAACAGGCCACCGTCGGATGAAAATCTGACGGTTACGTGGGATTCACCAGGATTGAGCTCGTGCCGAACAATCGGCAGATATCATTACTAATAAACAGGTTAAAACACCCGGGGCTATAACTTGCACCGGCTGACCACTAGTGATACTAACATAGTTGTAAAATGGTCAAACACCGTGTCTACGTGGTGTTTGGAATTATATGTAAAAAAATTAGCAAGATGCCCGTGCATTGCACAGCACACCATCATCACCAACTCGGTTTTTCTCTACTCCTACTCCTATAAAAGACTCAGTTGGTGATGATGGAGGCGAGGAGGCGTGTTCAGCCGGGCGTGCATCGGACGGCATAGTACTATTCGATTTGTTATAAAAAACAAAGAAGAGTAGTTGAGATAGAGATAAGAGTAGAGATAGAGACTTAGGTAGGAGCACCATCTACTGCTTCGTGTGCTACTCCTGCGCTCCATTCGGCGGCCGTAACGTCCCCTATAACCACTCCCTCCTGCGCTCCATTCGGCGGGTGCTGTTGAAATTTGGGGAGCAAACTCTCGCGACTGCTGGTAACCATGACTTCACCGACAAAGACTTCTTCCCTGACGTCGGCAACCTCTTCCTTAACGACATGGGCGACAACTTCAACGCCAACGGTGCTGCTCCTGTTGCACCGTATGTGTTTCTGTCCTTCCTATTCTAAATCGTGGTAGAATTCATGTTTCTACTCTGTATCCTACTACTATGCTAGTCCACATGATTAGTTCATCTCAGTTATAGCCGTCATGATTTATTTTGTGCTTATTCGGATAAAATCTTGTAGTAACTTGCTCATATATTCAACTGGCGCAACGTCCCCTACAACCACTCCTGTTTCATGGACGACCTGGCCGATGCGTCCAAGGAGCCCTTCGTCTACTGCTATGAGTGCCCGATGCCATTTTGGGGCTCGCCGGCGGACATCGTGCATCACCTCACGGATGCGTGCAGCGGTCACTACAGGCCCTTGGCGGAGAACATCAAGTACAAGACGTGCTACTCGTTCACCATGCCGGAGTCGCTGGAGGGTCACCGCCGCCTGCTAGTCTCGGAGGAGGATGACATCGTCTTCCTCTTGATCGTAGGCACCGGCGAGGCCCACGCGGGCCGCCGCCCCGTCTCTGTAGTGTGCGTTAGGGGCGACACCACTGACGCTGACACTGACACGAGGCCGATGTACGGGTGCATGCTCACTGTTACTACCCCTTCGAGTTACCTGGGCGGCGACACCGGCTACATCGAACTGACTTGGACTCTGCCGAGATGGGACCTTCCCGCCGATGTGGACATGGAAAACCCATGGTCTTATTTACCCTCCCCCCCAACACGGTGCACGGTGCTACGTCTTGAGCTTGCGTTGGTTTTCCTTCAAGAGGAAAGGGTGATGCAGCAATAGTAGCGTAAGTATTTCCCTCAGTTTTTGAGAACCAAGGTATCAATCCAGTAGGAGGCTCCTCAAAAGTCCCACGCACCTACACAAACAAACAAAGAACTCACAACCAACATAATAAAGGGGTTGTCAATCCCTTCACGGCCACTTGCGAAAGTGAGATCTAATAGAGATAGTATGATAAGATAAATATATTTTTGGTATTTTATAATATAGATGCAAAAAGTAAAGATGCAAATAAAATTACATTGAAAGCAAATATGATAAAAGATAGACCCGGGGGCCATAGGTTTCACTAGAGGCTTCTCTCAAGATAGCATAAGTATTACTGTGGGTGAACAAATTATTGTCGAGCAATTGATAGAAAAGCGAATAATTATGAGATTATCTAGGCATGATCATGTATATAGGCATCACGTCCGTGACAAGTAGACCGACTCCTGCCTGCATCTACTACTATTACTCTACACATCGACCGACTCCTGCCTGCATCTAGAGTATTAAGTTCATAAAGAACAGAGTAACACATTAAGCAAGATGACATGATGTAGAGGGATAAACTCATGCAATATGATATAAACCCCATCTTTTTATCCTCGATGGCAACAATACAATACATGCCTTGCAACCCTTTCTGTCACTGGGCAAGGACACCGCAAGGTTGAACCCAAAGCTAAGCACTTCTCCCACGGCAAGAAAGATCAATCTAGTAGGCCAAACCAAACTGATAATTCGAAGAGACTTGCAAAGATAACTCAATCATACATAAAAGAATTCAGAGGAGATTCAAATATTTCTCATAGATAAACTTGATCATAAACTCACAATTCATCGGATCTCAACAAAGACACCGCAAAAAGAGTTTACATTGAATAGATCTCCACAAGAGAGGGGGAGAACATTGTATTGAGATCCAACAAGAGAGAAGAAGCCATCTAGCTAATAACTATGGACCCAAAGGTCTGTGGTAAACTACTCACAACTCATCGGAGGGGCTATAGTGTTGATGTAGAAGCCCTACATGGTCGATTCCCCCTCCGGCGGAGCGCCGGCGAAGGCTCCAAGATGGGATCTCGCGGATCTGAGAAGTTTCTCATGGTGGAAATTGTGTTTCATTGGCTCCCTGGATGTTTTCAGGGTACGTAGGCTCATATAGGAGGAAGAAGTACGTCGGTGGCCGCCCGAGGGGCCCACGAGACAGGGGGCACACCCTATAGGGGTGGGCGCGCCCTACCCTCTCGTGGCTGCCTCAGCTCCTTCTTGACTTGCACTCCAAGTCCACTAGATCACGTTCGTTCTAAAAATCACGCTCCCGAAGGTTTCATTCCGTTTGGACTCCGTTTGATATTCCTTTTCTTCGAAATACTAAAATAGGCAAAAAACAGCAATACGGGTTGGGCCTCCGGTCAGTAGGTTAGTCCCAAAAATGATATAAATGTGTAAAATAAAGCCCATAAACATCCAAAAGGGGTAATATAATAGCATGGAACAATCAAAAATTATAGATACGTTGAAGACGTATCAAGCATCCCCAAGCTTAATTGTTGCTTGTCCTCGAGTAGGTAAATGATAAAAACAGAATTTTTGATGTGGAATGCTACCTAGCATAATTCTCAATGTAATTTTCTTTATCGGGGCATAAATGTTCAGATCCAAATGATTCAAACTAAAAGTTCATATTGACATAAAAAATAGTGATACTTCAAACATATTAATCAAAGTAATCATGTCTTCTCAAAATAACATGGCCAAAGAAAGTTATCCCTACAAAATCATATAGTCTGGCTGTTGCTCTATCTTCATCACACAAAGCATTTAATCATGCACAACCCCGATGACAAGCCAAACAATTGTTTCACACTTTAGTAATCTCAAACTTCTTCAACTTTCACGCAATACATGAGCGTGAGCCATGGACATAGCACTATATGTGGAATAGAATGGTGGTTGTGGAGAAGACAAAAAGGAGAAGATAGTCTCACATCAACTAGGCGTATCAACGGGCTATGGAGATGCCCATTAATAGATATCAATGTGAGTGAGTAGGGATTGCCATGCAATGGATGCACTAGAGCTATAAATATATGAAAGCTCAATAAAAGAAACTAAGCGGGTGTGCATCCAACTTGCTTGCTCACGAAGACCTAGGGCATTTTGAGGAAGCACATCATTGGAATATATAAGCCAAGTTCTATAATGAAAAATTCCCACTAGTATATGAAAGTGACAACATAGGAGACTCTCTATCATGAAGATCATGGTGCTACCTTGAAGATAGTAGCATTGTCCCTTCTCTCTTTTTCTCTCATTTTATTTTTTTTCTTTTTCACTTTTTTTTCTTTTTTTTTTCTTTTTTGGCCTTTCTTCCTTTTCTTTTTCTTTTTTTGTTTTTGTAAAGTCCGAAGTCTCATCCCGACTTGTGGGGGAATCATAGTCTCCATCATCCTTTCCTCACTGGGACAATGCTCTAATAATGAAGAACGTCAAACTTTTACGGATTTACAACTCAAAGCTAGAACAAGATATGACTCTATATGAATGCCTCCGGTGGTGTACCGGGATATGCAATGAATCAAGAGCGACATGTATGAAAACTATGAAGGTGGCCTTGCCACAAATACGATGTCAACTACATGATCATGCAAAGAGCAATATGACAAAAGTAATGCGGGTCATAAGAACGGAACGGTGGAAAGTTGCATGGCAATATATCTCGGAATGGCTATGGAAATGCCATAATAGGTAGGTATGGTGGCTATTTTGAGGAAGGTATATGGTGGGTGTATGGTACCGGCTAAAGTTGCGCGGTACAAGAGAGGCTAGCAATGGTGGAAGGGTGAGGGTGCATATAATACATGGACTCAACATTAGTCAAAAGAACACATATACTTATTACAAAAATCTACAAGTCATCAAAAACAAAGTATTACGCGCATGCTCCTAGTGGGATAGATTGGTAGGAAAAGACCATCGCACCTCCCCGACCGCCACTCATAAGGAAGACAATCAATAAATAAAATTGTGCTCCAACTTCAACACAAAGCGGTTCACCATACGTGCATGCTACGGGAATCACAAACTTCAACACAAGCATTTTTCATAATCACCTCAACTAGCATGACTTTAATATCACTACCTCCATATCTCAAAACAATTATCAAGTATCAAATTGATCATAGCATCCAATTCACTTTCTATGATAGTTTTTATTATACCCAACTTGGATGCTCATCATTCTAGGACCAACTTTATAACCATAGCAAATACCATGCTGTTCTAAAAGACTCTCAAAAACATATAAGTGAAGCATGAGAGACTAGCAATTTCTTCAAAATTAAGCCACTGTCGTGCTCAAAAAGATATAAGTGAAGCACTAGAGCAAAAACTATCAAGCTCAAAAGATATAAGTGAAGCACATAGAGTATTCTAGCAAATTCTAATCAAGTGGGATTCTCCCAAAAGGTGTGTACAGCAAGGATGATTGTGGTAAACTAAAAAGCAAAGAATAATATAATACACGACGCTCCAAGCAAAACACATATCATGTGGCGAATAAAAATATAGCTCCAAGTAAAGTTACCAATGAACGAAGACAAAAGAGGGGATGCCTTCCCGGGGCATCCCCAAGCTTAGGCTTTTGGCTATCCTTGAATATCTTGGGGTGCCATGGGCATCCTCAAGCTTAGGCTCTTGGCACTCCTTATTCCATAGTCCATAAAAGCTTTACCCAAAACTTGAAAACTTCACAACACAAAACTCAACAGGAAATCTTATAAGCTCCATTAGTGAAAGAAAACAAAACCACCACATAAGGTACTGTAATGAACTCATTATTTATTTATTTTGGTGTTAAACCTACTGTATTCCAACTTCTCTATGGTTTATAAACTATTTTACTAGCCATAGATGCATCAAAATAAGCAAACAACACGCGAAAAACAAAATATGTCAAAAACAGAACAGTCTGTAGCAATCTATAACTAACGCAAACTTCCGCAACTCTAAAAATTCTACCAAAATAGGAAGTCCTGGAAAATTTGTCTATTGATCATAAGCAAAAAGAATCAACACAAAAGCACGTTTCTGTGATTTAACAAAACTAAATTCGTGCGCACAAAGTTTCTGTTTTTCAGCAGAATCAAATCAACTATCATCATAGGTTATCCTATAGGTTCTACTTGGCACAAACACTAATTAAAAGATAAAAACACATCTAAACAGAAGGTAGATGCAAAATTTATTACTAAACAGGAACAAAAACAAAAAACACAAATAAAATTGGGTTGCCTCCCAACTAGCGCTATCGTTTAACGCCCCTAGCTAGGCATAAAAGCGAAGATAGATCTAAGTAGTGCCATCTTTGGCACTCAATTCCTCAATAGAGCACTTATAATCTTTAGGGGTTTCTCCATTTTTAGCAATGATTCAACCTTTATGCAAAAATTCAAGAAATTCGTTTGTAGCAAAAGGTTCGTTAATGATAGAGAGACAATTGGGATGAACACTTATGGATTTGAGATCCGCGTCTCCTTTACTAGAAGATTCCCCCTTATTTTTAGGAACATAAATAAACTTGGCAGTTTTGGTGGGGGGTTTTGGAGTATTTTTCATGGAAGAAAACGCGGAACCTAAGTTGGTAATGATATCCTCAAGTTTACCGATTCTTGCAGAATCTAGATCTATTTTTTCGTTAACTATAGGTTCTTTCTCTTTAAGATTTTTCAAAGTAACTCCAACCCTAGATCCATATTGGGTAATGTGATTATAAATCTTTTTATCCAAATTTTCAATCAACTCAACAGTGGCAATTTTATTTTCAATAATCTCAAGCCGTTGCATAACGTGTTCTAAAGTTAAAGTAGTTCCATTAACCAAAAGAGTTGGTGGGCCAAACAAATCTAACATAGCATTATAAGCATCAAAAGTATGGCTACTCAAGAAATCCCCTCCGGCAACGGTATCAAGAACACATCAATTCCAAGGAGTAATGCCTACATAAAAATTGCAAAGAAGAACAGAAGTAGAAATCTTCCTAGTAGATCTATTTTGAGCATTGCAAATTCTATGCCCAGCATCTTTTAAATTTTCTCCCTCCCTTTGCTTAAAATTTAGAATTTCATGTTCGGGAGTAATAATAAGGATAGGAGGACTAGCCATAACAACAAGGTAAACGATCCAACACATGAGCAAACTGAAAAAGGCAAGCGAAAAAGAGCGGAGGAGATTGGGAAAGAGAGGGCGAATAAAATGGCAAGGGTGAAGTGGGGGAGAGGAAAACGAGAGGTAAATGGAAAATAATGTAAATGCGAGGAAGATGAGTTTGTGATGGGTACTTGGTATGTCTTGACTTGAGCGAAGACCTCCCCGGCAACGGCGCCAAAAATCCTTCTTGCTATACTCTTGAGCTTGCGTTGGTTTTCCTTGAAGAGGAAAGGGTTATGCAGCAATAGTAGCGTAAGTATTTCCCTCAGTTTTTGAGAACCAAGGTATCAATCCAGTAGGAGGCTCCTCAAAAGTCCCACGCACCTACACAAACAAACAAAGAACTCGCAACCAACGCAATAAAGGGATTGTCAATCCTTCACGCCACTGCGTAAAGTGAGATCTAATAGAAATAGTATGATAAGATAAATATATTTTTGGTATTTTATAATATAGATGCAAAAAGTAAAGATGCAAATAAAAGTAGATTGAAAGCAAATATGATAAAAGATAGACCCGGGGGCCATAGGTTTCACTAGAGGCTTTTCTCAAGATAGCATAAGTATTACCGTGGGTGAACAAATTACTGTCGAGCAATTGATAGAAAAGCGAATAATTATGAGATTAACTAGGCATGATCATGTATATAGGCACCACGTCCGTGACAAGTAGACCGACTCCTGCCTACATCTACTACAATTACTCCACACATCGACCGACTCCTGCCTGCATCTAGAGTATTAAGTTCATAAAGAACGAGTAACGATTAAGCAAGATGACATGATGTAGAGGGATAAACTCATGCAATATGATATAAACCCCATCTTTTTATCCTCGATGGCAACAATACATTACGTGCCTTGCAACCCTTTCTGTCACTGGGTAAGGACACCGCAAGATTGAACCCAAAGCTAAGCACTTCTCCCATGGCAAGAAAGATCAATCTAGTAGGCCAAACCAAACTAATAATTTGAAGAGACTTGCAAAGATAACTCAATCATACATAAAAGAATTCATAGGAGATTCAAATATTTCTCATAGATAAACTTGATCATAAACTCACAATTCATCGGATCTCGACAAACACACAACAAAAAGAGTTTATATCAAATAGATCTCTACGAGAGAGGGGGAGAACATTGTATTGAGATCCAAAAAGAGAAGAAGCCATCTAGCTAATAACTATGGACCCGAAGGTCTGTGGTAAACTACTTACAACTCATCGGATGGGCTATGGTGTTGATATAGAAGCCCTCCGAGGTCGATTCTCCCTCCGGCGGAGCGTCGACAAAGGCTCCAAGATGGGATCTCGTGGATACAGAAGGTTACGACGGTGGACATTGTGTTTCGTTGGCTCCCTGGATGTTTTTGGGGTACGTAGGCTTATATAGGAGGAAGAAGTACGTCGGTGGCCGCCCGAAGGGCCCACGAGACAGGGGGCGCGCTCTATATGGGTGGGTGCGCCCTACCCTGTCGTGGCCGCCTCGGCTGCTTCTTGACTTGCACTCCAAGTCCTCTGGATCACGTTCATTCCAAAAATCACGCTCCCGAAGGTTTCATTCCGTTTGGACTCTGTTTGATATTCCTTTTCTTCAAAATACTGAAATAGGCAAAAAAAACAACAATACGGGCTGGGCCTCCGGTTAGTAGGTTATTCCCCAAAATGATATAAATGTGTAAATAAAGCCCATAAACATCCAAAAGGGGTAATATAATAGCATGGAACAATAAAAATTTATAGATACGTTGAAGACGTATCACACGGGGACTCCATGGAGGTTCACCTGGACATACGCATTGTCAAGTTAAATGTTGATCATTAGTCTTCATTCAATGTAATCCGCAATTTAAGCATGTGGAGACTTCCATGCATGATCTTGCTCTATTGGAGTATCACGCATGAATAAGTGTATTCGTTTATGGTTTAGTCTAGAATCTTCCATGTATGAACTTTTACTACAGTACTGGTGAAAGACTTACTATGAACTATGAAAGCACATTTGCTCCCTAGGTGGTTTTGGTAATTAATGACAACATACTTTGTGGTTGGACTAATGCTTTTATCAAGTATGTTTCAGGAAAGTCAACCATTCTGGCATGGCAAAAGGACTAGAGAGGTGAACCCCTAGGATGCTAAGGAAAGGATTGGCAAAAGCTCAAGACTCCATTTTTGGTTTAGTGATCCAAGATCACATTGAGTCCATAGGAAAGCCAATACTATTAAAAGGGGGTGAGGTTATGATGATGATCTGGTTGCTCTAAGTGCTTAGTGATTTATCTCTCAAACAATCAGCAATCTTTCATTCCAACATAAACTCATAAGTAATCTCGGTCCCACCGATTCCAAACTCACCACACCGAGATGAACCACCTCACCATATAGCCAAACCCTAAGAATCTCGGATTTTCCGATTCCAAACTCGGTCATTCGAAATTGGTGTTGCCAACCTTCAGAACCTTCAGACTCAAATCGGTGTCACCGAGATGAGAAAGTCGGTCCCACCGAGATTGGCAAACCCTAGACTTTGGAAGAATCGGACTAACCGAGATTGTATTTTCGGTCCCACGAAAATCCCAACGTTCACAAGATTTGAACTTTCGGTCCGACCGAGTTGTCAACTTCGGTCCGACCGAGATTGGTCAAATGTGTGTAACAGTTGGATTTTGTGTGGAGGCTATAAATACCCTCCACCTCCTCTTCATTCGTGGAGAGAGCCATCGAAAGAACTACCACTCCTACCTTACATTTCGAGAAGAAAACTACCTACCCTTGTGTTGAGATCAAGTTGCTCCACTCCCACCATATGAAACTTGATTTCTAGCCTTCCCAAGTTGCTTTCCACTCAATACTTTCTTCCACCTCAGCCAAATCAGTGAGGAGAGTTGAGTGTTGGGGAGATTATCATTTGAAGCACAAGAGCAAGGAGTTCATCATCACCAACCCCATCTATTACCTTTTGGAGGGTGGTGCCTCCTAGATTGGTTAGGTGTCGCTTGGGAGCCTCCGTCATGATGTGGAGTTGAACCAAGGAGTTTGTAAGGGCAAGGAGATCGCCTACTTCGTGAAGATCTACCCCGAGTAAGGCTAGTCCTCCGTGGGCGTAAGCCATGATGGCATAGACAAGGTTGCTTCTTCGTGGACCCTTCGTGGGTGGAGCCCTCCGTGGACTCGCGCAGCCGTTACCCTCCGTGGGTTGAAGTCTCCATCAACGTGGATTGACGATAGCACCACCTATCGGAACCACGAGAAAAATCTCCGTGTCTCCAATTGCGTTTGCTCCTCTCAATCTCTCCCTTACTATTCATGCAATTTACTTTCCGCTGCCCTATACTCTAGAATTGCATGTTTGGTATGTTGCTCGACTTGTATGCATAATGCTTGACTTGCCCTTCATTGTGAATTTGCTACGAACTCATGTTAATTAAAAGGCATAAACTTTTATCTTGTCGAGTTGTCTAATCCCCCCCCCTTTAGACACTCTTGCCTTCAACGATCCTACAATTGGTATCAGAGCTTTGGTCTCCATTGCTTTGGTTTGCACACCATTGGAGGAAGATGGACGTGTCTACATTTGGGAGTGTTAGTCATAGAGTGCCTATTCTTGATGGAGTGTCCTATAACTCGTGGAGGATTGAAATGCTTGCTATCTTTAAGATATACAACTTGCGCAAATATGTTGAAACCCCATATGTACCACCATTTGACCCCTTGCACCCTACCGTAGATGAAGAGCTTGATTTGCTTCGCAACCTTAGAACTGTCAATCTTATCATTAGAGGTTTGCCTGATAACTTGCTTGAGCTTGTCACGAACTTTGAGTGCGCCCATGCTATGTGGAGGTTCTTGGAAGAACTTTATCCGGACTACTCGTTGAGAGGTCTTGATGAAATTCTATACAAAACTGTTGAATTTGATATGTTGCGCCCCAAAGATCCTAACTTTGATAAATTCTTCTTTGAGCTTCGTGATCTTATGAAAAAGAAGGGTGATCCCGGTTTTATCAATGTTCGAATAAGAAATGCTCTTGTTTTGCATTCCGATGACTATTATCACGTTGATAAAACTGATGCAAGTCATTGTCAAATTGACCTAGGTATTGATGATGAATTATCTATGGGTCAATATGATGATGGGCATGAGCATGATGACGATTCGGACACCGAGCTAGACAAGATCATGAAGAGTCTCAGTCTAATGGCAAATATGAGAGACTACATATCCGGTGGCAAAGAATGGATTCTTGATAGTGGATGCACCGATCACATGACCGGAGATGAAGACATGTTTCGAGAGCTTGCAAAGAACGATGGTCCACGCAAGTATGTGACTTTTGGAGACAACTCCAAGGGTAAGGTACTTGGCCTTGGTAAGGTGGCCATATCTCATGATAGCTCCATTAAAATGTCATGCTTGTTGAATCACTTGGATACAATTTACTTTCCGTGTCTAGATTAGCTGACTTTGGATTCAATGTGCTATTCACCAAAGTAGATTGCCAAGTTTTTCGTAGTGACAATCATAACATGGTATTTACTGGCATTCGTAGAGGTGACTTATACATTGTCGATTTCACTAAGAAAGCTCAACCTAGAACTTGCTTTATCGCTAAATCTGCTAAAGGTTGGCTTTGGCATAGAAGGCTTGGACATGTTGGTATGCGAAATTTAGATAAGCTAATCAAAGGAGATCACATTCTTGGTGTTAAAGATGTTTTCTTTGACAAAGATAGACTCTGCGATGCATGTCAAGCAGAAAACAAGTAGGAGGAAGTCATCCGTGAAGAATATCATGACCACAAGGAGACCGCTTGAGCTTCTTCATATGGATCTCTTCGGTCCCAATGCTTACAAAAGCCTTGGTGGTAACTCCTTTGGTCTAGTTATTGTTGATGACTTTTCCAGATTTACGTGGGTATTTCTACTTGATGACAAATCGCAGGTTCGAAAATCTTCAAAACCTTTGCGAAAGGCTCGTAATCAATTTGAGGTGAAGATCAAGAAGGTTCGGAGTGACAACGAACGGAGTTCAAGAACGCCCATGTGGACTCTTTTCTCGATGAGGAAGGATTCTACATGAGTTCTCAGCTACGTACACACCTCAACAAAACGGGGTTGTTGAGAGGAAGAACCGAACGCTCATTGAGATGGCGAGGACAATGCTTGATGAATACAAGACACCAAAACACTTTTGGGGTGAAGCCGTTGAGACAGCTTGTCACGCCATCAACAGACTTTATCTTCACAAGCTTCTCGGCAAGACTTCATACGAGCTCCTTACGGGTAACAAACCCCAAGTGGGATATTTTCGTGTCTTTGGTTCAAAATGCTATATTCTTGATAAGCATCGTCGGTCTAAATTTGCTCCTAAAACTCATGAAGGCTTTTTCCTCGGTTATGGATCAAACTCTCACACCTACCGTGTCTTCAATAATTTCACCCGAAAGGTTGAAGAGACGGTAGATGTGAAGTTTGATGAATCTAATGGCTTGCAAGTAGAGCAAATGCCTATTGATGTAGGAGACAAGGACCCATCGGAAGCCATTCAAGATTTATCCATTGGAAAGATTCGTCCCATGGAAGTGAAGGAGAGTACCTCATCTACATATGTGGAGCCCCCTACCTCACGGCAAGGTGAACCTCAAGGCAACATGGAGGCTTCCACAAGTGGAACTCACCAAGATGAGGAAGTGCGACAAGAAGATCCACCACAACCTCCTTCTCCACCACCTCAAGACAACACCAACAACACGATGAAGAAGAAGATGAGGATGATGAGGAAGCTCACCACCACGACCACGACAAAAGCTATCCCGAGTTCGAGAAAGAGTCAAGAAAGACCATCCCGTGGAACAAATGATGAATGACATCGACTCCGGGAGAATCACTCGCTCTAAAACTCGTTTAGCTAACTTTTGTGAGCATTACTCATTTATCTCCAGTCTTGAACCTATGAAGGTAGAAGAAGCGCTTGAAGACCCGGACTGGGTGAATGCTATGCATGAAGAGCTGCACAACTTCGAGAGGAACAACGTTTGGTCTTTGGTAGAGAAACCCAATGATGACCAAAACGTCATTGGAACCAAATGGGTGTTTCGGAACAAGCAAGATGAGGATGGACAAGTCATCCGCAACAAGGCTCGTCTCGTAGCACAAGGTTACACACAAGTCGAAGGTATGGACTATGGTGAGACCTATGCCCCCGTTGCTAGACTTGAGTCCATTCGCATTCTTCTTGCTTATGCCAACCATCATAACATTACTCTCTACCAAATGGACATTAAAAGTGCTTTTCTAAATGGTGAAATTGAGGAGGAAGTATTTGTGAAACAACCTCCCGGATTTGTGAATCCTAAAAAGCCCAATCATGTTTACAAATTGCACAAAGCTCTTTATGGTCTTAAACAAGCCCCTAGAGCTTGGTACAAATGCTTGACTAGTTTTCTTCTTGAAAAAGGATTTGAAATTGGTAAAATTGACTCAACGCTATTCACAAAAAGGGTTGACGGAGAACTATTTGTGTGTCAAATATATGTCGATGATATTATCTTTGGATCAACTAACCCTGATTTTAGTGAGAAGTTTGGGAAGCTTATGTCAGAGAAATATGAGATGTCCATGATGAGTGAACTCAAGTTCTTCCTTGGATTGCAAATCAAGCAATCTAAGGAGGGTACTTTTGTCTCACAAACCAAGTACACTAAGGATCTCTTCAAGAAGTTCAACATGCAAGAGAGCAAAGGTATGAGAACCCCCATGCCTACTAATGGACATAATGACTTGACTAAAGATGGAGAACCTGTTGATCAAAAGGTATATCGATCCATGATTGGTTCCCTACTATATCTCTGTGCTTCTCGTCCTGACATAATGCTGAGTGTATGCATGTGTGCTCGATATCAAGCTGCTCCTAAAGAATGTCATCTTAAAGCTGTTAAAAGAATTGTGAGATATTTGATACACACACCTAACTTTGGCATTTGGTATCCTAAGAGGGCCTCTTTCGATCTTGTTGGTTATTCCGACTCGGACTATGCCGGAGACAAGATAGATAGAAAGTCAACTTCGGGTACATGTCAATTTCTCGGTCGATCCCTTGTATCTTGGTCATCCAAGAAACAAAACTCAATATCGTTATCGACTGCAGAAGCAGAATATATTGCTGCTGGTTCGTGTTGTGCTCAGTTGCTATGGATGAAACAAATGCTTAAAGACTATGGGATACATACGAGACATGTTCCTTTGCTTTGTGACAACGAGAGTGCAATTAAGATTGGACACAATCCTGTGCAACACTCTCGCACGAAACACATTGAAGTTCGTCACCATTTTATTCGTGATCATATTGCTAAGGGTGACATTGATCTTAAGCATGTTCGTCTCGACAAACAGCTTGCAGATATCTTCACAAAACCACTTGATGAGAAAGTGTTTTGTCGCTTGAGGAGTGAGTTGAACATCATTGATGCTTCAAACTTGGAGTGAAAACTCCATTGATGCATGCAAGGCATGAGCCAAATTGGCTAATCCTTGATATTTCTCTTATGATGATGATCATATGTCTTGGACACATTTGCCCCCTTGTATTGCATCTAACTCCTTGCAGGTACTTGGATGGTCTACATTCAACAAGATTATCACTTACTCAAATCATGAGTAATCTTGTCATTGACCAAGTATCTAGCTCTTGGGATGTTGAGTTCAAGGAACAAAATTCCACATATCCTTTTTGACATCATAAACTTCTAGTACTTCACTCATGTCATATTGGATATTCTTGAGTATTTCCTTGCTTGCCTAACCCATGTAGGAAGATGAATCACACACTTGAAAATGGTGCTCCAACTTCACATTCTATGAGCATCAACATCAAGTTCACCTACATGAGAACAAGCAACAACAAGCCCAAGGTATGTCTTTCACATCTTGAAAAAGCTTTGCTCAAAGACATGAGTACAAGCAGCTTCAAAAGATGTGATCACATCAAATGCTTAATCGAAAAATGGTAACCCCATTTTGAGCTTAATCGATGAGTATGACCTATGATCAAATGATCTCATTTGACTCCTAAGTCATTATACTCAAACATAGGTGACTTTGTCGCCGACCCCTGTCTAGATGAAGTACATATGTTTTGGAGTTTTTTTTTGTTGTTTTTCTCTTATGCTCTCTCATTGAATTTTCTTGCTTAAAAAAAAAACTTCATCTAGCAATCTTTTTCATTTCTGTTTCTTCTGTTCTTGTGTATATCCTTTGGCTCTGATAAATTCCCTGAAAATCATTTACAAATTCATTGCAAATCTATTTGAAACTTTTCTCGCAAAGTGAGCTGAATTATTTCTACATTTCCTTGGAATTCAACTCAAGGTCACCGATTCAATCGTTTGATCGACCAAAAAGGATCTGCCCTAAGTCTCTGACTTTCGGACTCACCGATCCATATCAATTCGGTGTCACCGATTTACATTCACCAGGATATCATCTTCTACAGCTCATCTAGATGATTTACATTCTACATACTTAATTTGCTCAGTTGTGATTCTTAATGAACCCACTTCTTTCCTTCCATATTTCCTGTCCTTCCTAGCTTACTGTCCTTTTCGGCACTTGATGTCAAAGGGGGAGAAGATTTAGGGGGAGGAGCTTAAGAGAAGATTGGAGGATAAGGGGAGAAAAGATATCTTAAAGGAAGAAAAACATCCTTATCTTAAGGGGGAGAGGATCACATCAAAGCTTTGCCATATACTTCACTGTGATAATACCTTTGGTGGCATTATTCTCTTGATTTTGTTTTTCTTGCTCTCACCATTGGTATCTTCTGAAAAGTACAATTGGTATCTTATACAATTGGTATCTTATGAAAAGCAAAATCTCTCAGAGCTCATTGAAAATCTTTTAGTCTTGGGAGACATGTTGGCTGATTCAAGCTAGTGCTCAACATGAGACACTCTCTATACATGTCATCCCTGGCTTGGTACTCTTGATGTTCTTGCTGTTGGTTGAAGAACTACTCTTGTGTTATCTAACCATGTTTTCCCAAGTTTATTTCTTCAAGTACATCACCAAGGAACTTCAAGGTAAGTATATGCATCTGGCAGGATGTGCATGATGGTGACTTGCTTGTGAATACTTGTTTGCAAGACATCACCATGCACATATGCATCATCTCTCATTTACCCTCATCTGCTCTGATGCATATAGCCAAGCTGCATGCAGCACATCTTGCTTTTCTCTCATGTGTGCTTGTGGTAGTCCAAAACCAAAATCTAAAATCTTGCACACTTGTAGGGGGAGCTTGTGTACTACATGTTTGTCAAAGCTTTAATGTTAATCCTGTCTTTCTTTCAGTAAGCTTTGATATCTTTTTCTGTGTGTTGCCATCAATTACCAAAAAGGGGGAGATTGAAAGCACATTTGCTCCCTAGGTGGTTTTGGTAATTAATGACAACATACTTTGTGGTTGGACTAATGCTTTTATCAAGTATGTTTCAGGAAAGTCAACCATTCTGGCATGGCAAAAGGACTAGAGAGGTGAACCCCTAGGATGCTAAGGAAAGGATTGGCAAAAGCTCAAGACTCCATTTTTGGTTTAGTGATCCAAGATCACATTGAGTCCATAGGAAAGCCAATACTATTAAAAGGGGGTGAGGTTATGATGATGATCTGGTTGCTCTAAGTGCTTAGTGATTTATCTCTCAAACAATCAGCAATCTTTCATTCCAACATAAACTCATAAGTAATCTCGGTCCCACCGATTCCAAACTCACCACACCGAGATGAACCACCTCACCATATAGCCAAACCCTAAGAATCTCGGATTTTCCGATTCCAAACTCGGTCATTCGAAATTGGTGTTGCCAACCTTCAGAACCTTCAGTACTCAAATCGGTGTCACCGAGATGAGAAAGTCGGTCCCACCGAGATTGGCAAACCCTAGACTTTGGAAGAATCGGACTAACCGAGATTGTATTTTCGGTCCCACGAAAATCCCAACGCTCACAAGATTTGAACTTTCGGTCCGACCGAGTTGTCAACTTCGGTCCGACCGAGATTGGTCAAATGTGTGTAACAGTTGGATTTTGTGTGGAGGCTATAAATACCCTCCACCTCCTCTTCATTCGTGGAGAGAGCCATCGAAAGAACTACCACTCCTACCTTACATTTCTGAGAAGAAAACTACCTACCCTTGTGTTGAGATCAAGTTGCTCCACTCCCACCATATGAAACTTGATTTCTAGCCTTCCCAAGTTGCTTTCCACTCAATACTTTCTTCCACCTCAGCCAAATCAGTGAGGAGAGTTGAGTGTTGGGGAGATTATCATTTGAAGCACAAGAGCAAGGAGTTCATCATCACCAACCCCATCTATTACCTTTTGGAGGGTGGTGCCTCCTAGATTGGTTAGGTGTCGCTTGGGAGCCTCCGTCATGATGTGGAGTTGAACCAAGGAGTTTGTAAGGGCAAGGAGATCGCCTACTTCGTGAAGATCTACCCCGAGTAAGGCTAGTCCTCCGTGGGCGTAAGCCATGATGGCATAGACAAGGTTGCTTCTTCGTGGACCCTTCGTGGGTGGAGCCCTCCGTGGACTCGCGCAGCCGTTACCCTCCGTGGGTTGAAGTCTCCATCAACGTGGATTGACGATAGCACCACCTATCGGAACCACGAGAAAAATCTCCGTGTCTCCAATTGCGTTTGCTCCTCTCAATCTCTCCCTTACTATTCATGCAATTTACTTTCCGCTGCCCTATACTCTAGAATTGCATGTTTGGTATGTTGCTCGACTTGTATGCATAATGCTTGACTTGCCCTTCATTGTGAATTTGCTATGAACTCATGTTAATTAAAAGGCATAAACTTTTATCTTGTCGAGTTGTCTAATCCCCCCCCTTTAGACACTCTTGCCTTCAACGATCCTACAAACTATTTCTTACATCTCCTCTGCCCCTTCCATGTCATCCTGATTTAATCCCTCCGTCTAGGTGTATAAGGGCATGGTTAATACTTAATAGTATAGCCAACTGTTGACTACAAGAAAGTGGCATGTCATCTGTAGCCAACATGTATAACAATCGATACTCAAAACCTAATTCTTAAAGATCATTTCTTGCGAAGCACAATAAGTGTTATTTCTTCACAAGTTTTGGATGTAGGTTGAACAGTTGAAAGCTTTTGTTTGCAAAAGATACCTTTTTTATCTATTTCACCCGGATGCTTGTGAGCTCTAGAGATGAAATAATATCCGAAGAAACCTATCAATACCCGTTACACATGAGATGACCCCCACATCCTTTGTCAAAATAAACAACTCTCCGATCAATGCATTTCACTCTTCCGTCCAACGCACGGACACCTTACTACTATCGATTAGTACGACCAAAAATTGAACTAACATTATATATAGTACGATAAATGCTGATGCATGTCACCTAAAATTATATCATTGAAAACTATGTTCAAATACGAATCCAATGATATAGTTTTTGTTGACATGCACTAACATTTTTTCAGTTAAATCTTCAGTCAAATTCAACGGGGGACTAATAAACCACGACCGACGTAGTACAAGTGTAGACGGCGGTGCTGCACGGGAGTCTTACCCTGCTCGTGACGCGGCAGTAAAGCCGTCATATCACAAAACCCAACCACTGCCAGTAATAAGTGACCTGGTAAAATAAACAGACAAGCAACCATCACATCCCTCCGTCTTTTTTACATTTCATCTCTCTGCATTTACTTTCTCCGGTTCATCTCACACACTCAATCCCTAGCTACTACTTCTAGTACTCCTAGGGCCAGTTCTTTTGAAGGCTTAGCTTTTCCCATAAGACTAGTCACAGTGGAGAGTAACATTAAGGCGCCTCACTCATTTATTTGGGCTTCTACACTACTACTAGTACCTCCGTCCTGGTTTACTCATCACCATTGTAATTTGTGGTAAATTTTGACCAAAGATTTAACTGATAAAATGTTAGTGCATGTGACATGCACAAACATTTCATTAGTTAAATTTATGATCAAAATTTGACACAGATTACAATGGGGACCAATAAACCAGGACGGAGCTAGTAGTAATGGGATTACTACTAATTTAGAAGCCTAAACAAACTGGCCCCTGGTACTCCTACTAGTAGTACTAGTACTCAAGTTGGAATTCCAATTGCACGTCACAACTTGTAAGGCAAAAAATTCGATACAGGGTATAGGAAGCGGTTTGGGAATTTGCATGCCTTTCCGACCAGTGAGATACTCCGTACAAAGTACGACAGAGAAATAACCACAGAGAAGGAAGCTAAAAGTTAACAATCAAACGAGCATTTTTGCATTTGTTTTGCATTGAATCGTTTCACAAGCTTGACTAGTGATGTTTTTCTACTTTTACAAAAACCGCATTATAATGTTAAAACGTGCATTTGCACGTACATAAGTAATAGTAGTACTCCCTCTGTCTACATGTATAAAGTCTTCCCTCCGTCTTGGTCACGGTGCACAACCAAATATGACTTATTCACCTGGACGGAGGGAGTAGCACAGTCTGCAAGCATATATAGAGAGAGACGTGTACTACGATAGTATATAGTAGTAAAGTTTGTGCTATATGCACCTACTTACAAAATGCCTACGGATACACAAGGTTTCCAAACTTTCCCTCTTACATACTCAATTAAGGACGCTAATAATTCCCGAACGTTCGGGATTTATCATTTGCGTCCCAAAACTAATGAGGTCACCTTACGAAACTAAATTATACTCCTACTAAAAGCCACGGCGCTCGCAGGAGCGCTTGCGGCGCACCACCAGTGCCCTGGTGCGCGGCCGTTTCCCAGCGTGCTGACACAACGCCTCTTCCTCAGCCTTGCAACTCGCGAGGTGTTGATTGATGGCTTACCGGCGGGCGAGCGTGATCTCACCGATGTGGTGATCCGGCGCCAGCAGGTACTCCTCCTCGCTGGAAGCGTGCACCCGGTCCACGTACCGCCAAGCGTAGATGAGGCGCTTGGGCCCGACTGCACTCAGGGCTTTGGCACGGGCGTCCTCCGCCACCCTCACGGCCCTTGCACGAGCCTTCTGCCAAAGAGCCAATTGCCTGACTCTCTCGGATGTGACATAGACCTGCCAGGCAGCTTGCCCCGTGGCGCGCTTCTCTTCCTCGACCTTCTTCTCCGCCTCTATTTTGGCGTGCTCTGCCGGCGGCAAAGCCTCCCACATGGAGACATCCATTTCTTTCAAAAGCTCCTCAAGGCTGGGGGGGGGGGGCTCGGCGGGTGGTGCGGCGTTCTCCTCGTAGCGGGGAGCCAACACGTCCTCCAACGTGTGCGCTGGCGAGATTGGGAACACCGACGCGTCCACCTCGACGCGTTGCGGCAAGGAGTGGAACACCGACGCATCCTCCTCGACTAGTGGCGGCGAGGAACAGAACGGTGACGCGTGACCATCCGGGCGGTGCAGCGAGGGGCGCCTAGGGCTTGGGAGGGGCGATGCCATGGTGGTCGACGTGAGAGGGAGGGGAGGAGATAGCGATGAACGTGAGCGTTCTTCCGAATGCCGTGGGAGGCGCAGTATTTATAGCGAGCAATGGCACACCTACGTAAGATATGGACTGAGCTGCACTCATCGAATCTGCAGGTCGGTTCGTCAGCGACATGTGGGCGGACCCTGTTGGGCCCATATGTCAGTGACCCAATGCACCTGCTGTTAAGTAACTGAAGCAGCGTCCCGGAAGATATGTTGCGTGATTAACGTAACATCTACGTGGGCATATTTGTTGGAGTAAATTACGGGGGAGGGAAGGGGTGGAAATATTGCTGGTCACAACAGATTGGACGAGCGTGGGGGAAGGAGAGTCATGCATGTAGATTTTTCCACACGGGGTGGAGTGGTGGGACCGCCGCAGGGAGAAGGAGAGTCTGGCAGGCATATTGTTTCCACACATGGAGAGGAAAATATTTGGAGACGAACGGGCTTCCTGCAGGTATGGGGAACAGTGCATAATAAGTCATCTTGCATGCCGGGCTAGGTATAGTCTCGAGTCATTAAAAACATACATGCCCCACACATGTTCATATTTCAAGGTGCACTAAATTATTGCATGCGATGACTAAGGCTGGCCATAATGGTGGTATCTTAGCTGGTATCATGCACACGGGAATAGCAAACATGCTGATGTGGCAAAGAATTAAAGAAGAGAGGGGTGTTAGAGTAACTAGTGTTCATGCATGCATTAGTAAACACATTTATTTGTGAAGAATGACAAAATTAGTTGAGTACTTTTGCAGACTACAAAAACTATTCCACCGCCTCTATCTTGCTAAGAGTAGGTGAAATTTTTGAATCAAGCCCTTTAAACTAGAAGGAAGGTGGTAGTACTCTAATAGCTAACCTTGTTGTGATGACAATATAGGACATGGCACGCACGTGGACGGAGGAACTAGTCTGGATTGTGCATTTAAGTTTTGTCTGAAGTCAATGTACCTCTACTTTGAAAAACTTATAGAAAAATGTATCAACATTCAGTCAAATCAATATATTTATACTAATTATAAAATGTAGTTCTTATACTCATTATAATAAGTATTGTAGATATTGATATTTTTAGTATAAATTTGGTCAAACACTTTGCAAACGGTTGACGGAAGTAAAAAGGACCAGAGGGAGTATCATGCATGCGGAGTAGGCAAGAAAATTGCTCATTTATAGCTGGTCGAAGTCTCAAAGGGTGCGACCACGCTGTCACACCCTGCATTTTGTAACACTTCGTTTGCATTATTAAAGCATGAAAATTTGTACCAACAAAAACTTTTGCATTATTCGGCTTTTATTTTGAAGTTGGTTTTCTCTATGTGGTTTTTCAAGTGCTCTTAATAGTCAACTACTCCACCTTCTATACTTCATCTCCTTGCCCCAAACTTTTGTCCAATGATCATGCCATGTGTATAGAGCAATATAGTATTTTCTTACAAAAATAATTTGGCCAAAAAGTATTTTCTAAAATTAGTTTTCCAAAAACCCTTGAATTAAGATTTGCACTACAAGTACTTGATTTCAGGTGTGAAAAATCTTTCAAAAGGTATATTTGAAACCTATTAGATATAGGATACCCAGAAACCACAAAAATATAATTTTAAAAGCTATTTTTCTATTTTATTTAAAAGCTTTTTCTTAAGGCCAGAAATGGTCTTTAATAGGGAAAAATTATTTTATTGTTTCAAAAATATTTGACAAAAATCAGGGAAACTCAGTGGACATATATTTTCCATATATAAGAGTTTCAACATATGGTTATGATCAAAATATTGGACAAAACCTCCCCAAACCATTCCTGCCTATTTCAAGGATTTGAAGTATTTCTACAGGAAATATTTTCATAAAAATCCAAGAAACATCCAGCAAGTCACAAATGAATATTGTGATCACCTTGCAAAGCCTCATGCCAATTAAAGTCATTTTGGTTCACCAAAATGCCCCAAAACCCTCTCTGACCAGAATCAAATTTGATCAAGTTTGTACTACCAACTTTCTCCCCTTGACCCCAAATTTTGTGAGCATGTTCACATGACCGAATGAGGCCACTAAACCAAGTGGTGCATCAAGGAGAAGTTATTTGCTCAACTAGATCTACTCAAGTCTATTTCTGCTCATTTCTAGGGTTTACAAAAGTTGCATTGGCAACTTTGCCCAAATAAGCTCAAATTTGGTGGCACACCCTATTTCTAAGTGTCTTTCCATCCTGTTAAGTATCATGGCAATGAGAGTTCATCTTCTAGCCCAAAACATTATCAAACACCTTCTGGCATTTTGCAAAAACCACTATTTTGACCCCTTCCACTATTCTTGGAGAGCTCAAATTTTTACCACAGCTCCTCCTAGCCCCCTTTCACCTCTAGTAACAATGGCAAGTCCATAGCTCACTTATTGGATGGGTAAAACCCCACTTCCTCACTCTGGTCAGCCCATTTGCACACTTCTTCTTCCTCTCCCCTCACTCTACTGGCTCTCCAGGGCATCCAATGCCCCTCTCCCCTTCTTTACTACTCCCTAGCACTACTGGACACCAGTGGCTGCACGCACAGGGCATATAATATGCCATGACATGCCAAACGCAGCGCTCAGGCCTTCTGATCTTGACTAGGCACTATAGCCGCCCTCTGCCCGATGCTTCCGGCCACCTCGGGCCTCCCCCGCGCGCCTGCCGATGCGCCTCGGCGTCCGCGACACGCTATGCGGTCGGCCCCCTCCTCTCTCTTCCTTCCCGCGCCTCCGTGCTAACGGACACCGGCCGCCCGAGCGCGCCAATTGCGCGGCTCACACGCGCGGTGTCTCTGACCTCTCCCTGCTCCCTCTCTTCTTTCCCCTGGGCGTAGTCGACCCCCACAAGCACCCTAGACACGGTGCAGCGCCCTCCCGAGGCCCGTAGCGACGAGCACGAGCCTGCCGGCGCACGAGCCCACGGTGGACCGGCGTTCGCCTATATAAAGGCCTCCCCGAGCCCTTCCACCCTCACCCCTCACTCTCTGCACCACCAAAACCTCCCCCTGCACCCCCAGTTCGCCTCCAAAGCCGCCCGAGCTCGAGATCGAGCTCGAGCTCCGCCGCGTCGGCTCACCGGAGTTCGCGAGGTATAAGCCTCCCCCGCTCCTCCTTTGCCTCGATCTGGAACCCCTGCATTCCACTAATCATTTCCCCCTTGCTTCCCCTCTCTGTAGCTGCCGGAAACGGCCGGAGCCACCACCTCCCGGAGCTCATCCGCCGCAGCTCCTCGTCGCCGGCGAACCAGGCAGCTCCGGTGGCGCCCGCCACCTCCACCCGAACGGCGACACGGCGCTGAGTCCAGCCGTGCCCTCGCCTGACCTCGCCGTGCCCTGTGCCGTCGCCGGTGAGCTCGCCGTCCCCTCTGGCCTAGGGTTGACGACGACGGCCGTGGGGCCCGTCTGTCAGCCCCTCGCCCTGACGCCTGGGCCCGCTTGTCGAGTTTAAACTTTGGCCTGCAGCGTGCACTGTCTTGTTGGGCCGCCGCTCTGGCTGGGCCTGCTGCCCTGCGGTTGTTCTGGCCCAGCAGGCACAGTGCCCCTTTTCTTTTTCTTTTTCTGCCTCTATTCCAAAATTTCCATAGGATTAAATAATAATCCAAATGCAACAACTCCAGTTCCTAAATCTTGTAAAAATCCCACCTATTTAGTGGTGCAACTTCCATTCTAGTCCAACAAACTTTCCTTCACTATAAATATTTAAATGTGGTTTTTAGCATTTAAATATATCTTTGAAAATCCATTTCTCCCATTCTGCTACACCAAATCCAAAACTAGGAATTTTCCCCTTCTTAGTTTTCAACCTAGTATTTTACTAAAATAAGTTGACATTTTTTTGAGCACTTTGATTTTCTGTTTTACTATTGCCTTATTTTCTCGTTATTATTTTGCAACGATAGATTGCGTTGCTGACGAAGGAGTTGGACCAGAAGACTTTGAAGACCCAGAAGACTTTGTTGAGCCAGGCAAGCAGCCCTTTGACCATGTTTATGAAACCTTTTTATGCACATCATATAGGACTCTATTAGAGTTGTTTCGGAACCATGTTGAGAGGGTAACCACTTTGGTGGATTGTCTTCGTTACTTCCTCGTTGATACTTGCATTGTGCATGACCCTACCTTCTTATGAGGGTTGTGTCAGTGGGAGTAGATAGGATGCTAAAGTAATTGCTACGCAAAAAGGGGCGGGAATATGCATGTGATGGAGGCAAAGTATTCTCAAAAGACTTTTCAAAAACCCTGTCAGGTGCCACTTATGCCTGAGGGAGATGTTGAGATGGGTAACCACTTGATGACGAAGTGGTGTACCGAGGCAAGTATTTGTGTTGTTTTAGAAAATGGATTAGATTTAAGATTTGATGACTGTCCCAACCTTACATGCGCAACCACTCTACCCTTATATGGGAAAGGGCATTATTGATTACCTAGGCCGATACTAGCTTGGAGCCCGCATTACTAGTGACAGGAGAGTTGTTGGTGCGCTCTCTTGGGACGGGGTCGTGCCAGGTAGGGCGGCCATGACTGTTTTCATAGGGCACCGGATACACTGTTGTGTCCCCTCTCGGATGTTACGATCTTGAGTGAGTCTCGTATGATGTACATCATGAGGATATGGAACAACGAGTGGACTCCATGTTAGTGTCGTCTAGGGAAAGGTAGTGATCGGGTGCTTAACCCTGGTACTTTGAGGTATCGCGGGTCGTGGATGACACTGAAGTTCCCTGGATCTTGTGGGTAAAGTGTGCAACCTCTGCAGAGTGTAAAACTATTCGAATAGCCGTGTCCACGGTCAAGGACAGTTGGGCGGTGCTGCTTAAACTATGTCCAGATTCTTACAAACGTGTGTGTGTGTGTGTTGACATAACTACTTGGGACAAGTCAAAGGACTTGACATGATTGAGTTGGGTTGGTGCCCACTCTCTTTATGTTGATATCTGTAACATGTCCTCATGATTACTTGATGCACGTCTTACAAGTTGTTGAACATGTCATTGCACTCAAAACTAGCTTTTCGCAAAAATTTACCTATATCATGCACTGTTGTATCTTGAACCAAAACATGGGTTGCTTGTGAGTACATTCAAAGTACTCATTGGCTTGCCACTGGTTATTTAATTGACCAGGCATGGAAGAACCGGAGTTCGAAGAAGAGTTCTTTGGAGACGAACATGCGAACTAGGACGTTTCCCAGTCAGAATGCCTGTAGGGTTAAGGCAAATGGCATGGGTTCTACTTATCGACGAAGATTTCCGCTGCTTGTGTTTCATTTGATGTTCAGCCCTTAAGGCTTTATCAATGTAAGACTTGACCATAATGGTCATAATTTGTGTAAGACGGTATGTATGGATGTAAGACTCTTGTTATTCAGCTTCTGTGTGTTTAGTGATAATTGATCTCTGGGATCACTGTACACGTGCATTCGGTGATCTCGACTCATGAGTTGGGGTCCCCACAGAGCTGGTATCAGAGCCATCCTGGCTGTAGGAAGCCTTAGTTAGCATGGACGTTAGTTAGCTTGAGACCATCTAAACTTCTCTTCTTTTATAAAGCCTACCCAACCCAAGATATATTCCTCTTATTGACCTCGCCCATTCAACCTTTGTAGATGGCTGCCATACCCGAAGACTTCCTGACCACCGGATTTCCCTTGCTTCTCGAGGATAGCCTCAAGAAGTGCCAGTACCACCGAGCCCCCATTTTCACCTACCATGAGCATTGGATCAATGACACCGAGACGGAGTATCATGTGGAAATGTCGTGAAGGCCAACGACTCTCCAACAAGCTGGTTCTTGAGGGACCCCAGATGGCAACACTAGTTCTTGCCGTTGAGGCGGCAACCCTCAAGGCACTCACCGCCTCCGAGACCTTCTTCCGAGATGGCGGAGCGAGTTGGCAACCCGCTTCTTGCCTTATCGGAAGGAAGGTGAGGATGAGAGCAGTGCACCAGCTCCACCATTAGAAGAAGGACTTCCACTCCGATTCCAGACCTACTTCAGCCTTTGTGCCGATAGTTTGGCGCAACACTTGGCCTCGGAATCAATGGAACTCCGAAAGGAACTTCATGAGACCAAGGCACTTCTTCTCCAAGCTCAAGTGAAGACGGATAGGATCAAGAAAGAAGGTGCTCCCCCTGGACAGCCCGCAATCGCATACAGAGGCGGAAGACCCCCAAAGGATGGAGAACCACCACAGCAACACCGCACGAGCGCAAGGGATTACCGCAAGCTCTTCACCCCACCAGCAAAGCAACGCCGTGTTGAGCTCCTCCACTCCCCCACCCCTTCAAGCAATGAAGGAAGCCGTACTCTTGATGATGAGGAGGAAGACCGGAAGAGCCGGACTCTGCGACCGAGCATTCCACCACTTAGGCATCATTCACAACTTGGATATGCCCGTTAGTAACCCTACGGTAGGATAGGTCGTGTACCCCTATGCGAAGTCGAATCCATGTAATGGTTCATATGAAACCATGTAGTGTTGTGTTTGCTTTTGTTGTGTTTGATGGATGTCATGCTTTCCTTCGGGAACTTGTAAGCGACTACATCACCCATTTGGACTTTAATGAATGTGTTTGGCCCTTTTGGCCCTTGCATGAAAACAATTAGTGTCATACCAACCCCCTTACTAGGCGTCCCATCTATATTGCTTTCCCCATCTTTCCCCAATCATGAGACCTTGACCACTCCAATAGGATGCCTGTAGTAACACGTACTGGTACCTCTACCCAGCAGCAAGAAGCCGGAGGTTCTGCTGAAGCGAGAGTCGGCCAGGACCAAGCCCAGGGACAGACTCCACCCCCACCACCTCCTCCAATCATGGACATGGCTCGGCTTCTCCAAGCCTTCCGAGAGGAACGCCAAGCCAACACTGCAGCCCTTCAGGTGATTGCTCAAGCTGTCAATCGCCACCAAGGGACACGGTAATGGGCGGTCCACGTTGGTGGAGTTCAAGAAGCATGCACCACCCACCTTCATCGAGACTGCTGAACCCACGGATGCGACGATCGTGAGTCCGCACCATTGAGGACTTGTTGGACCTAGTCACCTGCTCAAGACCGTGAGAGGGTGGCATATGCTGCCCACTGTCTCGGGGGAACTGCCAGAGCTTGGTGGGATGGATTCAAGGCCATGCATGCTGAGCAAAACATCACTTGGAACAACTTCAAGGCAGAATTCTGCAAGGCGCACATTCCTTCCGGAATCATGGCCATCAAGAAGCGTGAGTTCCGAGCCCTGAAGCAAGGTAGTAGCATTGTCAAGGAGTACATGCAGAAGTTTAGTGTCCTCTCAAGGTATGCCCCTGAGGATGTCAGCACTGATGCTGCCAAAATGGAGCGCTTCATGGAAGGCCTTAACCAGACTCTGCAATACTCACTTGTTGTGTGTGACTGCCCGACCTTTCCCGATCTGGTGAACAAGGCACTCATGCTTGAGGACAAGCGACGTGCTTTGGATGATACCCGCAAGCGCAAGATTATCAGCAAGGGTAGCTCCAGCAACCAGAAGCCTCGCCCGTGGCAGCCAGCCCCAGTCAAGCCAACCTATCTGCAGCCACGAGCTCCTGCACCCCGCACCAACTATCCACCTCAGCAGTATGCCAACCCCAGGCCAGCTTACAACAACCCCAATAACAATGCTGGCAAAAGTAGCAACCCCAACCAAGCCACTTGCTTCGGTTGTGGACAGCCAGGACACTACTCCAAGTATTGCCCCAACAAGAAGCCCGACGCCCCGCGCCCCAATGTGCAAAACCCAGGACAAGGCCGTGGAATGCCACCAAGGAACCAAGCTCCCCGCAACCTGCCCAACAACGGCAAGGGTCGTGTGAATCATGTCACTGCAGAAGAAGCCAGAATACCCAGGCGTCGTCTTTGGGTATGTTCCTTGTCAATTCAACACCTGCAACTGTCTTGTTTGATTCTGGAGCCACGCAGTCATTTGTCACCCAAAAGTTTGCATTAAAAAGTGGCATGACCCCTACACCCCTGAATAACCCTATGGTGGTACAAACCCCCCGAGCAGAGATGAGAGCCAAGATAGGATGTAAAGGAGTCGGGATTGTTATTAATGGGGTAGACTCTTAGCAGATCTTATCATCTTAAGATCGCAAGGCTTGGATGTGATCTTAGGAATGGATTGGCTCATCAAGCACCAAGGCTTGTTAGATTGTGCCAACAGGTCTGTCACTGTGACTAATGACCAAGGAGTCAAAGTTAAATTTTCCTCCAACCCCTCCTCTGCTCAAGCCACCCAAGTCAACTGTCTGAAGTTGGGTTGGAGCAAGTGCCATAGTATCACGAATACCCGATGTTTTTCCCGATGAGCTACTGGGAATGCCTCTGACCGAGACATTGAGTTCATCATCGAGCTCATGCTCGAGCAGGACCCATCTATAAGCCTTATAGAATGGGATCGGAAGAGTTAGCGAGTTGAAGAAGCAAGCTGGAAGAGCGGTTGAGGAAGGATTTATCCGCCCTAGTGCCTCCCTTGGGGATCACTGCTTACATTTGTGGCAAAGAAGGGCGGTACCATCCGCTTATGCATTGACTACCGCTCCCTCAATGAAGTTACAATCAAGAACAAATACCCACTTCCCAAGATTGAAGATCTGTTTGATCAACTCAACGGGGCCAAGGTGTTCTCCAAGATCGACCTCAGATCTGGGTACTACCAGCTGAAAATCAGACCCCAAGTTATTCTGAAGACGACATTTGTAACCAGATATGGCCTGTATGAGTGCACAGTCATGTCCTTTGGGTTGACCAATGTCCCAGCTTACTTCATGTACCTCATGAATAAGGTCTTCATGGAATATTTGGACAAGTTTGTCGTCGTCTTCATAGATGACATTCTTGTCTTCTCGAAGTCGGAGGAAGAGCACGAGCAACACTTGAGGATGGTCCTAGACAAGCTTCGAGAGCACCAACTGTATGCCAAGTTCAGCAAGTGCGAATTTTGGCTATGTGAAGTTGGATTCTTGGGTCATGTTATGACCGAGGAAGGATTGTCGGTCGACCCCGCTAAGATTGCAGCCGTGACTGAATGGCAATCCCCAAGCAATGTGAAGGAGGTCAAAAGCTTCCTTGGACTCGCAGGATATTACCGCAAGTTCGTTGAAGGATTCTCAAGCATTTCTCGACCCATGACTCAGCTCCTGAAGAAGGACAAGAAGTTTGAATGGACGCCGAAGTGCAAAGAGAGCTTCGAGAGTGAAGAAGAGATCGACCACCGCCCAGCTACTGCCACACCAGATATACACAAGGAGTTTGTGATATATTGTGATGCGTCAAGGACCGGACTGGGAAGTGTTCTGATGCAAGAGGGCAGAGTCGTAGCTTACCTTTCAAGGCAACTACGGCCTCATGAAGAGAATTATGCTACTCATGATCTTGAGTTAGCAGCAGTGGTTCATGCCCTGAAAACATGGCGACATTACCTCCTAGGGAAACGGTGTGAGATATACACAGATCACAAAAGTCTGAAGTATATTTTCACTCAGAAGGAATTGAACATGAGGCAAAGAAGATGGCTAGAGTTGATCAAGGATTATGACCTCAGTGTTCAATACCACCCCGGAAAGGCTAATGTGGTAGCTGATGCATTAAGCAGGAAGGCTTGTTCCTTGAATACTATGCTTAAGGAAAAGCTACCCGCCTTGTATGAAGAACTTGAAAGCTTCGGGTTGGAACTGGTTGCACCAGGATTCTTAGCCAACCTTGAAGTCAAGCCTACCCTGATGGATGATATTAAGGAAGCTCAGAAGGGACACGAAAGTATTGAAGGCATCAAGAGGAAGATCAAGGCAGGCAAGGCCCTAGGATTCTCAGAGGATGAGCAAGGAATTGTGTGGTTTGGGAATTGCATTTGCGTACCCAACAAGATTGAGCTCAAGAATTTGATCTTGTAAGAAGCTCATGACACCCCATATTCCATCCACCCCAGAGGAACCAAGATGTATCAAGACCTAAAGGAAAGATTCTGGTGGCATGGCATGAAGAGGGAGATTGCCACCTATGTTGCGAAGTGTGATGTATGCCAAAGGGTCAAAGCTGAATATCAGCGACCTGCTAGATTACTCCAACCACTCAAGGTTCCCGAGTGGAAATGGGATAAAGTCGGAATGGATTTCATCACTGGACTACCTAGGTCGAACAAGGGACATGACTCCATCTGGGTCATAGTCGATCACTTGACCAAAGTAGCCCATTTCATTCCTGTTAAGACTACCCATGATGGCAATCAGCTAGCAACTCTATACATCAACAGAATCGTAAGCCTTCATGGTGTTCCCAAGGAGATTGTGTCAGACCGAGGAACCCAGTTTACCTCAAGGTTACGGAAGAAGTTCCAAGAGGCCACAGGAACCAAGTTGTCCTTGAAGATTGCTTTCCACCCACGCATCGGAGGCCGATAGAGCAGTGAATCGGATACTCGAAGACATGCTCCGCGCCTGTGTCTTAGCATACGGAGCTAAGTGGGAAGATTGCCTCCCTTTTGCCGAATTCTCCTACAACAACAGTTATCAGTCAAGCCTTCAGATGGCACCATTTGATGTGTTATACTGACGGAAGTGCCGCACACCCCTCAATTGGTTGGAGACCGGAGAAGGACTTGTCTTTGGGCCCTCCGTGAAGCAGAAGAGCAAGTCCAGCTTGTCAGAGAGCATTTGTGTTGGTGTACTAAAGTAGGGGGGTACCTTAGTACCCCGAACTTGTGCACGGGCAGTCGCAGCGCCCCGCGGTGAGGCTCGCCTGACGTCCGGTAAGGCTCCCCACCACTCCTTATCACTGCCATTCAAGAACAAAGTACCAGCCAAGAACACGAAGGCCCCGGCAAGAGGAGCTTGCCGGGAGGGCTAACCATGGCATCACCAGAAAACTTGCCGCGACGCCTTGGCGCGCCCGCAAGGTCGATGGCCGGCAAGCTTGCGGCACAACAAAAGGACATGACAAGGCACTTGCAGCGCAAGGCTGCCACCCAACTCCAGCGCACCCAGGTGGCGTCATCACGAGCCATCCCAAGAGCACGTGGCGAGATACTACGCAACCATGCAGAGCGAGGTGGCAAACGGAGCTGATAGAGGCGCCATCGTGGCACCCAGAGGCTCATAACGGTCCTCCACCTGCCTTTGTTGGGCGACCGGACGGGCATTTAATGCCCTTGTCCCCCGCCGTCGAGTTAGGTAGGGCAACCTTTGTTGTACCTTATTGTACCAACCTGTGCTTTTACGTTTCTACCCCTCTTCCCTCGCTGCCACCGTGGGTACCCCTTGAGACTATAAAGGGAGGCCCATGCGCACGTAGAAGGGGTTCGAACCATTCGACACCCACAGCTCCATTTTTCGCTCGCACGCTCGAGCTAGATCAAATAACAACACAGAGCAGCAGTAGGGGTGTTATCTCTCCGGAGAGCCCCGAAGCTGGGTAAAGATTGCCCGTCCCCCCGCGCGTGCGCCGGACCTCGATCTGCTCTGTGCGCGGCCCTCGCTCCCCTGCCGAACCAGAAGGGGCCCCCAAGTGCCCCATAGGTGCTCGGAGGCACCAGTGAGCCCCCGACATCTTTGGCGCGCCAGGTAGGGGGCGTCGAGGTCGTGAGCATCTGATCCGGTCTCCACGCGCACTACATCAGCGTCATCGTCAAAATGCCACCGAAGAAGAAGCCTTCGGAGGTGGCCGCTCCGTCTACATCAATTCCACCACCACCGCCGGAGCAAGCAGGCGGTGAGGTGGACGCCGACGGAGGAGCGGGTGCCGCCGGTGGGTCTCGTGTCGTCACCAGATCCAGGAACAAGGCCCCGCAAGCGTCGGCGACGGTGCAGACGCCGCGCCCTTCCCAAGAGGTACAAGGTCAACCACGCCCCGGTGCTCCTAGCACCGTGCTTGCGTTGGAGCATGGCCAAGCCGGTGGGTCGCGGGATGCTCGAGGTCAGCATGCACGACCGCATGCTGGTGCGAGTGAAGTACGGTCGCCTGGACGGGGTGTTGCTCCTCCCAACCCGGTTGGGAGTCCGAGCACGTCTCGCTCCTCGCGCCGCCCGTCACCACCGCTGCCCAAGATCTGCGAGAAGCGCGGCGAGCCCACCTGCTTCTAGACTTCCCAGCGCCACACAAGATCGGCGGCGGAGGATGGCCATACACAGCCTCGTCGGCCGCCAATGGCGACAAGCCCGGCGACCGAACAACGCGTCGAGGGTCCGACCAGACGCCCGGCGCGGGCGGCGCCGACAGATCATTGGGTACCGCTTCGGGCGCTCCCAGCCCCACAGCCAAGATCGCCCGGCTCGCGGACCAACCTTGACGCCGACTCCACCGTGTCGCCGGACCCGCGAACTCGTCGGGATCAGCGCCACGTTCTCCAAGAACGGCAACACGAAGACGCTTCGACTTTTCGCATCGGCGCCGGAGAAAGCGCGGCGTCAATCGACCAGCGCGCGGGCCCTGTCGGCGCCGCGCGCACCGGAGAACAGGCGACTTGCGTATCGCGGCAGGTTGCCCTGCGTTCACCAGCGAGCTGCGGCAAGTCCAGCGGCCCAAAACTAAAACTTCAAGCCAGATGTGCCCGAAAGTATGATGGCGGGATACACCGTCGGAGTTCCTCAAGATCTACACCATCGCGGTGCACGCTGCGGGAGGGCGCGATGAGAAGATCCTCGCCAACTACTTCCCTGGTACTTAAGCCCAACGCCGATCTTGGCTCATGGACTTGCCGGACGGCTCCATCTCTTCATGGGCGGACTGTGTCATCGGTTTGTCGGCGCCTTCACGGGCGCCACAAGCCTCATGGCGGAAAGTGACCTCCACTTGCTCGTCCGTAAGGAGGGAGCCCTAGCAAGTATATACAAAGATTCAGCCAAGTGCAGCGCAAACATTCGGACGTCCACCCTACCGCGGTTATCAGTAGCGTTTCATCGAACGTCGTAACCGCAGGATGAGGGAGGAGATGGCGATGATAAAGATCGAAGATGTCGGCGAGCTCGCCCTCGCCGACAAGTGTGCACGGGCTGAAGAGGGGAGAAAAATCCCGGAGAGGTTGCGGGAGCGAAGGATCGACAATGAGGGCGCTGCCCGGCAAGGAGGAACCGGGCGAACAATAGGAAGAGGAAAGCTAAGGATGTGCTAGCTGTTGAGCATTCCGGCAACGGAGGCGGCTCCGACAAAGCCAAGACCGACGACTCCGGTGAGGCTGTAGCGGCCGCCGACAAGCAGGACGGCTCCGGCAAGCGTTATTGCAAGATCCACCGCACCAAAGGCCATGACCTCCAAACCTGCAAAAAAGTAGAGCAGATGGCGGAGCTGCGTAAAGCTGAGTCTGAGCGCCGCGATAAGGAAGAGCCCGAGGAGGTGGCGGAGGATCCGGCAAGCTTCCCGCCTGGGAGGGAACATGGCAAGGCCAAGCAGCGGCAAGGAGACAGAGCCTCCCGCGCCGCGACAAAGACGAGGATGAAGGCGAAGATGATGAGATGGAGGAGGATGAGGCGAGGATCAAGAGTTCGAGAAGGCAATGAAGTATTGTGCGTCGGCGGCGGCGCCTCGCTGCACTTCGCACCGCTGACTCAAACGGTGGGTGCGAAGTGAATCTGTGAGTTGTCCGTCGAGGCGCCGCAGCCTCTGAAGTGGTCCAGCCGCCCATCGTCTTCGACGTTGAGGATCACCCGATCGCATCACTGCGGTCGGGTGCTTGCCGCTATTGGTCTCACTCAACGATCCGCAACCTCAAGGTCACGAAGATGTTGGTTGACGGCGGGGCGGCTGAACTGATTTCCTCCGCGGTGCTTAAGAAGCTCGGATCCCGACAATGAGCTAGAAGAAACGGCACCTTTCAAGGAATAAACCGGAAGGAGCCAGCCCAAGGGGAAGATCACATTGCGGTGGCGTTCGGCAGCGAGCTGAACTTCAGGGTCGAGAGGGTCACATTCAACGTGGCTGATATTCCTTTGCCCTACAATGGGATACTCGGCCGACCCTTTTCGCCAAGTTCATGGCGGCCTCTCACCACGCATACAATGTGCTCAAAATGCAGCCCGATGGCGTCATCGTATCCAAGGTGACAAGAAGGATGCACTCATCTGCGCCGACGAGATCTACCGGAAGCAGCTTCTGCGCGCGAACGCGAGCCACTTGCGCACCAAGCTCCCGGGAAGAAGAAGACCAAGTCCGGAAAGGATAGCTCTGGTGCTCACTCCGGCAAGCGCATCTCCCCGGAGCGCTGCGCTGCCGTCAAGGACGCGCCATCGAGCTCCACCGGCAAGTGCAAAAAGACGAAGGTAGCTTCACCAGAGACTAAGAAGGTGGCCGCCAAGGAAGACGGCACTGGTGGCAACTTCACCATCGGTGCCACACTTGACCCTAAATAGGAAAGCGCGCTCGTTGCTTTCCTGCGGGCGAATGTTGATGTGTTTGCGTGGCAACCATCCGACATCCCCGGCGTTCCCAGGGAAGTAATCGAGCACCACCTTGCCGTCTGCCCCCACGCACGGCCAGTCAAACAGAAAGTCAGAAAGCAAGCGGTAGAGCGGCAAGAGTTCATAGCAGAAGAAATCAAGAAGTTGGAAGCAGCGGGACTGGTCCATGGAGTACTCCATCCGACGTGGCTAGCCAACCCAGTGGTCTACGCAAGGCAAATGGGAAGTGGAGGCTTTGTATTGACTTCACCGATGTTAACAAAGCTTGTCCCAGGATCCATTCCCTTGCGGCGCATTGACCGGATCGTTGACTCCACGGCGGGATGCGATCTGCTTTCATTCCTTGATGCGCACTCGGGATATCATCAAGTCTTCATGGCTGAAGAGGATGAAGAAAAGACCGCATTCATTACTCCATGTGGCACGCATTTGCTTCGTCACGGATGCCTTCCGGACTAAAGAACGCTGGCTCAACATTTGTGAGAGTAGTCGATCACGCTTTTGAGCCACAACCGCACGAAATGTGGAAGCTTACATGGATGACATAGTGGTCAAAAGCCAGGACAAAGAGACTTTGATCCAAGACTTGGACGAGACTTTCACAAATCTGCGCAAGATCAATCTCAAGTTGAATCCTGAGAAATGTGTGTTTGGGGTTCCTTCCGGCAAGCTTCTTGGATTCTTTGTATCCCAGAGAGGGATTGAAGCCAATCCCGACAAGATCAAAGCAATTGAGCAGATCGAAGCACCGACCCGAGTCAAGGATGTGCGCAGGCTTGCCGGCTGTGTCGCTGCTCTCGGTAGGTTCATCTCTAAGTCTGCTGGCGCATGCCATTTTCAAAATCTTGAAAAGGCGGGTCAATGAAATGGACTCGGAAGCGGAGGCCGCCTTGCAGACTTGAAGAAATACCTATCCTCCACTCCAGCGCTTGTCGCACCAAAACCACAAGAGAAGTTGCTGCTATATCTAGCGGCGACCAATCAGTGGTCGATGCTGCGTTAGTCGCGAGAGGGAGGCAGATGATGAGTCAAGAATCCGCATAGCGAAGTCCAAAGAACGAGCGGGGCTTCCCGACAAGTTCGGGCCCCGGCAAGGATGGATCTGTGCAGCTGCCGGAAGAAAAACAAAAGAGGATGGTGCAGCGCCCGGTTTACTTTGTCAGTTCCCTACTGCAGGGGGCTAGATCAAGGTACTGCAGGGTGCGAAGTTGCTCTTCGCCTACTCATGGCCTCGAGGAAGCTGCGCCATTACTTTCAAGCACATGAGATCACGAGAGTCACTCGATTTCCGTTGAAGAGGATATTGCAAAATCCGGAAGCAGCGGGCGGGATCGTCAGTGGGCCTTTGGAACTGCCAAGCTTTGGCCTCAAGTTTGAAAGTACTTCAACTATTCAGAGCCGAGCATTGGCAGAATTCATAGCAGAATGGACGCCAACACCCGACGAAGAAACCCCGGGCAGGAGCATCCCCGCCAAGGAAGTTAGCAAAGAATGGATCATGTACTTTGATGGTGCCTTCTCGCTGCAAGGCGCTGGTGCGGGCGTACTACTCGTCGCACCCACCGGAGAGCACCTCAAGTACGTGGTCCAAATGCACTTTCCCAAGGAGCAAGCGACAAACAATCTTTGCAGAGTCTGAAGGCTTGCTTGCGGACTTAGGATAGCAGCGAGCTTGGGATCAAGAAACTTATTGTCGGGGTGACTCGCGGCTTGTCGTCCGTCAAGTTAACAAAGATTATCGAGTCCATTGATGGAAGCATACATCGATGAAGTGAGGAAGTTGGAAGAGCATTTCGAAGGCCTACAAATGGAACACATTCCAAGAGCTCCAGAATGACACTGCGGATAGCACAGTCAAGTGTGCTGCACTCAAGTTACACATGGAACCGTGGATTTTTGTGCTCAAGCTGACTCAGCCATCTGTAACACCATCAACAGGACTAAGCAAAAAGAGAAAGTTGGTCACCGGCGACTACTTCCCGGCAGAGCTTCCCGGAGCCGCCGCCAACAAGGTCCCCAGGATCAACACAGGAATTGCTGTGGAGCAGTCTGCTCCGGCAAGCCCTAAGGTTTGTTTCGTTGAAGCAGACGCTCCCGACAAGCTGTGTCCCGACATGCTTGCCGGGGGGCATCACGCTCCGGCAGAATCCTAGATTCTTGCCATAGAAGCGGATGTTCCCGCAGCAGCATTTGCGCCTTTAGTCCTTGTCGTCGAGCCTCAGGCTCCGGCATGGGCACAGCAAATCGTCCATTTCCTTCAGACGGGGGAACTTCCCGAGGAACAGGAAGAGCCAGAGAGAGTAGCCCGACAATCGAGTATGTACCAGTTTGTCGATAACGTACTGTACAGAAGAAGATTCAACGGAGTGAAATTAAAGTGCATTTCCCGGGAAGATGGACAGCAGCTGTTGGCAGAGGTACATGGAGGCATATGTGGTCACCACATAGGCGCAAGAGCACTTGCCGGCAAGGCTCTCCGACAAGGCTTCTTCTGGCCGATGGCCCTCCAAGATGCAACCGCGCAAGTAACCAAGTGTGAAGCATGCCAGTTCCACTCTAAACAGATTCACCAACCAGCTCAAGCTCTCCAAACAATCCCTTTGTCTTGGCCATTTTGATGCAGGGGCTCGACATCCTCGGCCCTTTTCCCCGAGCTGTCGGGGCTTTGAGTACTTATGCGTTGCAATCGACAAGTTAGCGAAGTGGCCTGAAGTGGAACCGATGAGGAAGGTGACAGCACGGTCGGCGATAAAGTTCTTGGTCAATTGTTTGCCGTTTGGAATCCCAAACAGGATCATCACCGACAATGGCACACAATTCTAAAGCCACGCCTTCATGCGATCGCCCAAGATCTTGGCACCAAGATTTGCTTTATTCATTGCTCACCCGAAAGCAGCGGTCAAGCGGAGAAGAGCGAAGCAGCTGAAGTCTTGCTTGAGCTCAAGACCAGAACTTTCGAGAGGCTGCGCAAGTCACGGAAGAAATTGGATTGAGCAGCTGCGGTGGTTCTTTGGTCGATCAGGATGACGCCAAATCGAGCCACCAGCCGACACCCTTTGCTCTCGTCTCGGGCGAGCGATTCTCCCCACGGAACTTCGTATATGGGTCTCCACGAGTGCTCGCCTATGATGAGCTTGAGCAAGAGCAGCTGCGACAAGATGACGCTTGCTCCTCGAGGAGAATCGTCTTGAGCTCTTTGGCGAGCTGCTCGCTACCGACAAGCTTTGCGCCGCTATCATAGCCGCAAAGTTAACGCCGAAGCTTCAAGGAAGGCGACCTTGTTCTTGGCGGGTTCAATCCGCCAAAATTCAAACAAGTTGGCCTTGAAGTGGGAAGGCCCTTACCGGGTGAAACGAGTCACTAGGCCCGGCGCTGTCCGCCTTGAGACCGAAGATGGCGTTCCAGTGAGCAACTCCTGGAACATAGAACATCTTCACAAGTTTTACCCATGAGGCGCGGTTGCCGGACCCATTCCGGCAACCACTTTCTTTTGTACAAGCATTGCCGCTGTCGCATGTAACCCTTTGTACAAAGCCGGGCGCAGTTCCCGTGCGTAAATAAAGTTTGCGTGTTTCGCACATCTCGTCAAATTTAATGCATTGTCTTCCTTTTGCATCTGTACCTGACACTCTGTGCAGCACACCACCCCGGTAAGCAATAGCGAACCTTAAGGTTCCATACAATTATTTTCTCTTCTTTCTTCTCATAGACAGAAGATTCCTCCGCCCGCAAGTTCACCGGGGGGGGGGAGGAAGGTAGAAGTATGGAACAGGCGACTATGGAACAGGCGACGTTCAAAGGAATCTAGCCTTGCCGGGACGCCGAAGACAGAAAAGCTAAGTAGCTAAAATTTGGGCCCGCTCAAATTTAAAATTTCTTTCAGCTATAGCCCTTGAGCGTTAGGTGCTTTGTATGGCAAACACATGCGGCGGAGGAATCGACTCGCGGCTAAGTTGCGCCCTGCGTTGTTTCGAGCCCGCTCGACAATACAGTGAGTTGCAACTAGCCCGACAAGATTCCTTGCGGAGGCAACACCGCCAATGGAGCTCTTGATGTTCCAGCACTCAACAAGTGTGCTTGCCCGGCAAGGTCCCTCAAAACGCAGGGTAAAAGCATACAAAGGGCGCAACAAAATAAAGGGAATAGCGGCAACAGCGATACCCATAATCAAGTTATATTACAAGAATGACTTATTATGGCACTAAGCTGGAATTGTTCCCATAATTAAAATGGCAGCAGCAAGGAAAGGGGAGAAGAGGAGAAACCTAATCCATGCGCCGCCATCGAGCCTCTAACCTCGTTCACTTTATCCACGATGGGTGCGACGATGGCCACGAGGCCCTCGACATCGGCACCCGCGGCAGCTTTTTGGTGGCGGGAGAGGTCGACGTCCGGGTTCGCGAAGAGGACCTTCACCAACACTTTCTCCAAGACCCCGGCACAGACGGCGTGCGACTCTGCGGCCAACTGCTTCGGGATCCTTTCCCGGAGCTGCCGCAGCACCGTCACCACATCCTTGAAGAAAAGTGTGAGCTTGGCGCTGGGTTGGACGTTCGCTTCTGTGGAATATCCGAAGCCCGTCAAGTCCAGCTCCGCCAACTCCTCGTCAATGAGCGCGGCAATGTTGACGAGGCCTTCCGTCCAGAGCTCCACTATGGTTTTGAGGGTGTTCTGGACTTCGGCGGCCCTCGTCAGTAGCTCCTCATGGTCCTTGAGGTCTTTCCTCAGGGCATCTTCCCATTTCTTGGCGGCGTCCAGCGTCTCCGTCAAGGCGGCCAGTTTCAGCCCCAGATCAGCGCTCGAGTCCTTGGCGGCGTCCAGCTCTTTGATCTTCTCGGAGAGTTGGGCTTGCAGATCGCCGTGGGGGCGCGCGTCCTCCTCGCGGTCGTGCTGGAGTGCGGCAAGCTCCTCGTCTTTCCTCGTCGCGTCCGCCTCTAGCCGCGTCACTTTCTCCTCCAGCTCTTTCTTGGCGGCCTCGGCAGCCGCGGCGGCATCTTTCGCTTCCTTCAGCGCCCCGCCAAGTGACTGTTCCCGGCCGACAAGCTCCTCATCATGGCTGTCCAAGTACGCTTTCCGTTGTATCAGCTCGCCGTCCCGCTTGGACAGCTCCTCGGCGGCAATCCTCTGCTGCTCTTCAGCTTCGGCCTTCTCCAGAATGAACGCTTTCTTCGCCTCATCGAGCTGCGCCCCCTCCTCGGAGATGGATCGGAGGGCCTCCTGGTTGCGGCTCTTGAGCTCTTCCGTGCTTCTCTATGTCGGCTCCCCCTGCTTGCGAGCGCTTCTCGGACGAGCTTCGCTTGCCGGGCGCGGTAGAGTGACACCAGTTTCCGGAGCAACTCCTCCTCCTCTGACTCACCGCTGCTGCTGCTTGGCCTATCGACCACCGCCAGCCCAGCAGAGGCAAGTACCTCCCCATCAAATTCCTCTCCTTCAACTGGCGCCCTGGAGCTCGATCCCCAGGGGAGCTTGATATACACACCAGCGCCCGGCCTTGGTATCTGTTGGGTTGGGGCTCATGAGCCCGGCGCCCGCCAAAGAATGGAGGGATCAGCGGTCGGCCAAAGACCTTGTGCTCCTTCGTCCTCCGGGCCGTCGGTGCGATCACCGGACCCCTCGCCGGCCCCTGTGCCGGCGGCCCCGGCGGCCTCCTCGCCAGTGGACTCCTCCACACCCCCTTCCTCGGTGGCAGCGGCGTCCTCGGTGTTGCCACGGCCGTCCCCCCTCAACGGCGGCCTCGGCCTCCATCGGGTCCCCAAGGGAATATCTGAAGGCGGGGAAGAAAAGAGATAATCAACAACGTAAGAAAATAAAGAGAGATCAGGGGTCAAGGAAAGCCCCGACGAGGAAGCTCACCTGCGCTGGACTCCGCGAACACGGGTTCCATCGCCGGGGGCTCGCCGGTCTCGCCCCTTGCCGGGGACCCCCTCCTTGTCGGAGACGGCTCCCACATCGGGGAGTCGGCCCTCGGTGGCGTAGTGGAGGCCGACGACACCTCTGCGTCAAACTCCGGCTGCTCCTAGTGGGTCTGCTCTTCTCCTGCATACAGAAGGGCCAACGATCAAGATGTTGGCTGAGGAAGAAACGACCTTGCACCCCCCCATGACGAAGGATGAATCAAGACGCTCACACCGAGGGCTGTGCTGGGGGCTGCTGCGAGGAGAAGGGACTGGGTCCGTCAAAATGGTCTCAGACGTATCTTCTGCTACCACGGCAGGATCGTCTTCGACGTTGACCACGGGGACCTTGGCCCTCTTCGCCGCTCTCTCCGCCAAAGTCCTAGTACGAGACGGAAGTTTGGAGAAAAGCAGATTAGATACAAGACAAGCAACAATGAAGATTGAGAGAAGGACAAGCACGGTGCGAAGAAAGCCTTACTCCCCCTCCTCCTCCTCCTCCTCGTCGTCGGAGCTCAGCGCGGAGAGATCGAACTCCGGTACCCTCTCGGCACGACGTGGTGGAGGGGTGGGCTCCCTCCGGTGCTTGCCAAGGGCTCTGGCGAGGTCAGCGTGGCGGCCGGGAAGACCCGCCTCGGTTGCAGCGGCACAGGATCCGCCCAGGATGCGGCGCCCGCCCGCTGATAGAACGTGTCCCACGGCGCCGCGGCTGCTGGGCAGCCTGTTCCTCCGCCAGCTCGCCGACCCGACGGAGGCGCCTTCTCGGACGGAATTGGGGCTGCGCTGTGGGCTCCTCCTGCAGCGGGTTGCCCAAAGACGGCTGGCCACTCGCGCCCTCGGCGGACTCGCCCGTTCCGGCCTCGACCTTCCCTTCGCCTTCGCCTTCCCCGGATAGCGCTTCCCGGGCGGCAAGGCTTGCCGCCGCTGCGGCATCTGCCTCCGCCAGCGTAAATCCAAACTCGCCCGCCGCGGCGGCTGCGGCGGCCTCTTCGGCCCGGCTAGCAATATACGCTAGCTCTTCGGCAGTGGTGGCGCGGGTGAGGAGTTTCTGCTCATCGGAGTTGACTGCCGCCTCCGACAAGTTGTCAAAGAATTGTTGCACGACCTCGGCAGCAGGCTCTATCCAATTCGCATTTATCCCATGCGAATCACACTCTGGCATCATCGCACAGATGCGATCGCGCTGGGAATTGTTGCACAAAGGGACGACACCCCGCGCCAACTGGAACCACTCTGGATGATTGGGATCATGCTTGAACATTTCCCTCAACATCTCGCCGAGCTCCATGACTGTGAAGTTGAAGTTGAGGCCTGGGCGCAGCCTCATGAAATCTGCCGGGCGCCGAACTGCGCAGGCCGCCTCGCTTGAGGGGCGTCACGGCGACGAAGAAATCGCGCCAACCGCCCCGTGGTGAGCCCGGCATGCCCGAGCGGAGATTCGGGTGGTGGCGACGACAGCTTGGCGTCGTCCGGCGACGAGTGCTCCATCGTTGCCGCGCACCACCCGAGTCTTCGCGCTTCGGTGAGCGACGGCGGGTTGTCGTCACAGATCCAACACCACTCCGCCCTCCACTCGTCCCACTTGCTGCGGAGTTCGCCCGACAAGTACACTTCCTTCATACCCATCCGAGAGGTCCAGGCGATTCCGCCGGCCAGCGGCTCCTTTTTCGCCCGAGGGGAGAAGTAATGACTAAGAGGGCCACATTGGGAGGATGCCAACAAAGTTCTCGCAGATAGAAAGCGAAACCGCCATTGTCGAACGGCGTTGGGGGTGAAGTCAGCAGATGAAACCCAGAGGTATTCATGATATCACAAAAGAAATCGGAAAAAGGTGGGCGAGCCCGCAGAGAAGAACACAGGAAGAAGTACACCCCGGGCACTTCTTCAATTTGGAGGCCTCCTCGGAAATCACCGGCGTGCGCGGATGCGCACGCGTTTCAGTCGACCAGAAAAGGTAAAACTCCACCCGCAACGCCTCCGGAGTAAGCTCGGGGGGAAAGAGCACCTGCTTCCTGCGCAGCGCCTCGAGCTCCATCGCCTCGGCCGATTTCGCGGCCTTCGCGGCCTTCGCAGCCTTCGCAGCCTTCGTAGCCTACCCGGTTTTGAGCCATGGCGGGGAGGCGAAGGCGGCGACGGCGACGCGGCGGCGGGCGCTGTTTTCCTCTCGATTCGGAGACGGGGGGACAACGAGCTTTCGGAGGAAGGAACTGCGAGTGGCGGAGGTGGGGGAATGGCCCCGGTCCCTCTGCTTATAAATGGGGGATGCGAGCGTTACGCATTTCCTGGAATTAAGTATTGACCCACGTCTCCCACGACGCCGCAATCGACGCGTGCCGTTGCGGGAGAGGGCGGTGGGTGCGGAGCCCGTTGCTGTGCGGACCCAGGCCGCGTGTGCCCGTGCACTGTCTTGGGCCTGGCCCAACAACGCTCGGCACCGTATGTGGCCCAGGCCCGGGGGCTCCTGTCGGTGTACTAAAGTAGGGGGGTACCTTAGTACCCCGAACTTGTGCACGGGCAGTCGCAGCGCCCCGCGGCGAGGCTCGCCTGACGTCCAGTAAGGCTCCCCACCACTCCTTATCACTGCCATTCAAGAACAAAGTACCAGCCAAGAACACGAAGGCCCCGGCAAGAGGAGCTTGCCGGGAGGGCTAACCATGGCATCACCAAAAAACTTGCCGCGACGCCCCGCGCGCCCCGGCAAGGTCCAGTGGTCGGCAAGCTTGCCGGCACAACAAAAGGACCGCGGCAAGGCACTTGCCGCGACAAGGCTGCCACCCAACTCCAGCGCACCCAGTGACGCGTCATCACCAGGCCATCCCAAGAGCACGTGGGGAGATACTACGCAACCATGCAGAGCGAGGTGGCAAACGGAGCTGACAGAGGCGCCATCGTGGCACCCAGAGGCTCACTTAACAGTCCTCCACCTGCTTGTTGGGCGGCAGGACGGGCATTTAATGCCCTTGTCCCTACCGTCGAGTTAGGTAGGGCATCACAGCACCGTTGTACCAACCTCGCGCTTTTACGTTTCTACCCCTCTTCCTATGCTTGCCACTGTGGGTACCCCTTGAGACTATAAAGGGAGGCCCATGCAAGCGTAGAAGGGTTCGCCATTCGACACCCACAGCTCCATTTTTATTTCGCCGACGCCGAGCTAGATCAAATAACAACACAGAGCAGCAGTAGGGTGTTATCTCTCCGGAGAGCCCCGGCTGGGTAAAGATTGCCGTCCCCAGCGTGCGCGGGACCTCGATACTGCTCTCTGCAGGCTGCCCTCGCTCCCTGCTGAACTGAAGGGGCCCCAAGTGCCCCATAGGTGCTCGGAGGCACCAGTGAGCCCCCGACAGTTTGAAGACTGCCAAGTCAAGGCAGAAGAGCTACGTTGACTCACGTTGGAGAGACATAACCTTCCGAGTTGGAGACCATGTCTATCTCCGGGTCACCCCTCTCAAGGGAACCCAGCGCTTCCACGTCAAAGGAAAGCTCGCACCAAGATACATCGGCCCCTTCAAGATCACTGAACGACGAGGAGAAGTGGCTTACCAGTTGGAACTGCCACCTGAACTATCCAATGTGCACAACGTATTCCACGTGTCGCAACTCCGGAAGTGTCTCCAAGTCCCAGACAAGCCTGATCTTTACAAGGACGTCAATCATCAAGCCATTGACCTTCAGCCTGATTTGACTTACCGTGAGAGTCCTATCTGCATTTTGGATGAGGCTGAACGGCGCACTCGAAGCCGCACCATCAAGTACTTCCAGGTCCAGTGGAGCAACCACACTGAAGCAGAAGCCACTTGGGAACGTGAAGACTACCTTAGATCCGAGTTTTCGTATCTCTTTAAAGCCTAGTTTAGGAATCTCGGGGACGAGATTCTTGTAAGGGGGTAGGTCTGTCACACCCTGCATTTTGTAACACTTCATTTGCATTATTAAAGCATGAAAATTTGGACCAACAAAAACTTTTTCATTATTTGGCTTTTATTTTGAAGTTGGTTGTCTCTATGTGGTTTTTCAAGTGCTCTTAATAGTCAACTACTCCACCTTCTATACTTCATCTCCTTGCCCCAAACTTCTGTCCAATGATCATGCCATGTGTATAGAGAAATATAGTATTTTCTTAGAAAAATAATTTGGCCAAAAAGTATTTTCTAAAATTAGTTTTCCAAAAACCCTTGAATTAAGATTTGCACTGCAAGTACTTGATTTGAGGTGTGAAAAATCTTTCAAAAGGTATATTTGAAACCTATTAGATATAGGATACCCAGAAACCTCAAAAATATAATTTTAAAAGCTATTTTTCTATTTTATTTAAAAGCTTTTCTTAATGCTAGAAATGGTCTTTAATAGGGAAAAATTATTTTATTGTTTCAAAAATATTTGACAAAACTCAGGGAAACTCAGTGGACATATATTTTCCATATATAAGAGTTTCAACATATGTTATGATCAAAATATTGGACAAAACCTCCCAAAACCATTCCTACCTATTTCAAGGATTTGAAGTATTTCTATGGGAAATATTTTCATAAAAATCCAAGAAAAATCCAGCAAGTCACAAATGAATATTGTGATCACCTTGCAAAGCCTCATGCCAATTAAAGTCATTTTGGTTCACCAAAATGCCCCAAAACCCTCTCTGACCAGAATCAAATTTGATCAAGTTTGTACTAGCAACTTTCTCCCCTTGACCCCAACTTTTGTGAGCATGTTCACATGACCAAATGAGGCCACTAAACCAAGTGGTGCATCAAGGAGAAGTGATTTGCTCAACTAGATCTACTCAAGTCTATTTCTACTCATTTCTAGGGTTTACAAAAGTTGCATTGGCAACTTTGCCCAAATAAGCTCAAATTTGGTGGCACACCCTATTTCTAAGTGTCTTTCCATCCTGTTAAGTATCATGGCAATGAGAGTTCATCTGCTAGCCCAAACCATTATCAAACACCTTCTGGCATTTTGCAAAAACCACTATTTTGACCCCTTCCACTATTCTTGGAGAGCTCAAATTTTTACCACAGCTCCTCCTAGCCCCCTTTCACCTCTAGTAACAATGGCAAGTTCATAGCTCACTTATTGGATGGGTAAAACCCCACTTCCTCTCTCTGGTCAGCCCATTTGCACACTTCTTCTTCCTCTCCCCTCACTCTACTGGCTCTCCAGGGCATCCAATGCCCCTCTCCCCTTCTTTACTACTCCCTAGCACTACTGGACACCAGTGGCCGCGCCCACAGGGCATATAATATACCATGACATGCCAAACGCGCGCTCCAGAGCGCGCTACAGTGCGGCTAGGCACTATAGCCGCCCTCTGCCCGATGCTTCCGGCCACCTCAGGCCTCCCTCGCGCGCCTGCCGATGCGCCTCGACGTCCGCGACACGCTACGTGGTCGGCCCCCTCCTCTCTCCTCCTCCCCGCGCCTCCGCGCTAATGGACATCGGCCGCCCGAGCGCGCCAATGGCGCAGCTCACACGCGCGGCGTCTCTGACCTCTCCCTGCTCCCTCTCTTCTTTCCCCTGGGCGTAGTCGACCCCCACAAGCACCCTAGACACGGTGCAGCGCCCTCCCGAGGCCCGTAGCGACGACCACGAGCCCGCCGGCGCATGAGCCCACGGTGGACCGCCGTTCGCCTATATAAAGGCCTCCCCGAGCCCTTCCACCCTCACCCCTCGCTCTCTGCACCACCAAAACCTCCCCCTGCACCCCCAGTTCGCCTCCAAAGCCGCCCGTGATGGATTCATGTACCTAGGGTAGGGTCATAGGCCTGACCTAAACGTCCTACCCAAGGACACTCTTAGAAGAGATCATCTTCCAGTCGACCAAAGAGGAACCCACTCGACTGGACTGGAAGGACTCGACCATGGAAGACTCATTCGACCATGAAGACACACTCGACCACCAGAAGGTCAGAAGACACTCTGCAACGCAACGGCTTGCTATTGAATAGGCTTAATGATAGTTAAGGCACTTTATGAGGGGCGTTACCAGTACGCCCCAGGCTTAATGTACTTTAACCCCTCCATTATGTGGGCTGGCTGGGGTCCTGGCGCACTCTATATAAGCCACCCCCTCCACAGATAGAGGGGTTCGCACTCTTGTAATATCTACATTCATAATCCACTCGACCGCCTCAGGGCTCCGAGACGTAGGGCTATTACTTCTTCCGAGAAGGGCCTGAACTCGTACATTGCTTGTCTTCACAACTACTCCATAGCTAGGACCATGCCTCTCCTTACCTACCCCTACTCTACTGTCAGATTTAGAACCACGACAGTTGGCGCCCACCGTGGGGCAGGAGTTTTAGCGATTTGTGGAGGAGTTGCAGTACTTCCGAGTACCTTCATCAAGATGACTACTGGAGTTTTGGTTGAGGGGCGCGAGATCCGTCTCGGTGCTCTCACCTTTGTCGCCGACGACTCCGCGTGGCTCCAGGAGGCTCCACTTGACATCGAGGCGCTCCCGTCCGCTGAGCGACGCACTTCAAGCATGTGTTCGCGGCGTTCTGCTGCGGCAACCGTCGACCCGTGTCGGTCGACTCCCTTATCGATCGCCTACCCAGTCTCCCACCAGCGCAAGCGCCTGGTGGTCGAGACTCCAGTGGGGTGAAACACGCGTGGCTCGCCAGACAGCTACCGTCCGTGTCGCGCCATTGAGCCAGCGAGTCTCTCTGGCTGCTCGACCGGCCGACGGTAGCTCCGTGAGAGCGCATCCAGTGTGATAGCAGTGATCCGGGCGGAGATCCTCATGGTCGACGGCCCTCGCGATCCTCCCGGCTTTGCCCATGGCGGTGGAGCAGCGGGAGGTGACCCGCACAAAAGCACGAAGAGTACCGGCACGAGACACTCGACTCTCTGCGAGAGAAGAGCCGCCCGCAGAACATGGATGCCCCGCATACTCCCATCGCCGAGAAACCCCGAGGCTCGCGCCTTGGAGGAAGCACGTTTGCCAGCGTGGCTGAACGCGCCGCTTGGAGAATCTCCAGGCGAGCACTTTCGAACCTTGTGGCAACGAATTCGAAGCCGGTCGACGTCGACTCTTCCCACCGACTCGTATACCGCCGCCAATTCAGAATTTAGCAACAGCAACTCAGATAGCGAGTCCATCCAGCCGTCGATCGGAAGCGGGAGAGGCTTGCAGCAGATCGTAGATTTACTCCGAGCAGCAAGAGACCAGAACTCAGGCGTGTCGCGATCAGCGCAGAACAGATTTACATCGATCCACATGCGAATCTTGTCCATCGGCTCACAGCCCCAGATCGCCTCCGGCGAAGAAGGGCGCGACAACCGGCGAGAGCGAGATGGAGACCGGGATGATAGGCGTCGAGTGCCCTTTCCCCTCGAGGGAAGGGTCAATGCACGCCTCGGCGGCAAGATGACGGGCAACAGATTCATGCAGGCGAAGAGTTCGATCGACCCTAGGGAACCAGCTTTGACGCGATCCATTATCGTGCAAGGCTTGGTCGACCGAACAGAGCCCATCGAGGCGACCGAAGGATGCACCCACCAGCGATCGAGTGCATGTCTCGGTCGGAGTGTTTTAGCAGGCTATCGAGCCGCATAATCCCCCAATTTCAGATTAGCAACAGAGTCGACAAGTTCATCGGGGAATCCAAGCCCTGAAACTTGGCTTGAAGATTACCGAGTGGCTGTTCAGATTGGTGGTGGGAATGATGAGGTGGCCATGAAGCATTTGCCCCTCATGTTGGAAGGTTCTGCCAGAGCATGGCTGAATCGATTACCTCCTAGCAAGATATACACTTGGGAAGATTTGTCCCAGTGTTCGCCAGACTTTTGAAGGGACTTGCAAGAGACCAGCTGGTTTGACAGAGCTGCAAGTTTGTGTGCGGAAGACCAATGAAACTCTCCGAGAGTACATTCAGAGGTGGATTACCTTGCACCATCTTGTGGAAAATGTGTCCGACCATCAGGCGGTTTGCGCCTTCAAAGATGGCGTCAAAAAAGCAGAATTGAGTTTGAAGTTTGGTCGAATCAAGCGACATGACCTCGAGTCGTATGATGGAGATTGCTACCAAGTATGCCAACGGCGAGGAAGAGGACCGACTCAAGCGGCAAATACAAGCCGAGTCGATCGGAGAAGGAAAATTCGGTCGGAAGCGAGCGCCAAAGCCGAGCCAGCAGCTCTGGAGAGGCCACGCCGTGACTCGGGGAAGTTCAAGGGAAGCCAAAGGATCCCGGAATCCTAAGAAAGTAAAAGATAAGGAAGGCAATGACGTGATGGATATGCCATGCCATATTCACACGAAGAAAGATGAAGAGGGCAACATCATTTACCCGAAGCACACCACTGCCAAAGGTCGACTCGATCCAAAGAAGCCAGGAAAAGCAGTCTAAGGACAAGGAGAAGGAGCGGACAAGGCGGAGACAAAGAGGACAATGAGGAAGAATATCCGCATGTCAACTCCACTCGATGATCTTCGCGGATGTGGAAAGCAAAAGTCGATCGAAAGTCATTAACCGTGAGGTGAACATGGTTGCCCCAAAAAGCCAAGTTATGTGAAGTGGTCCCAAACACCCATCACATTCGACCAATCTGATCACCCGACTCACATTGCCACCCCTGGGCGGCAAGCGTTGGTGGTCGATCCAATTGTCGAAGGCACTCGACTAACGAAAGTGCTGATGGATGGTGGTAGCGGGCTGAATTTGTTATATGCGGATACATTGAAAGGGATGGGCATTCCGATGTCCCGATTGAGCACCAGCAATATGAGTTTCCACGGAGTCATACCAGGGAAGAAGGCCAACTCACTCGGCCAAATAGCCCTGGACGTGGTTTTTGGTGATTCCAAGCACTTTCGCAAGGAAAAGTTGACCTTTGAGGTTGTGGATTTTCAGAGTACATACCACACCATTTTGGGGAGGCCAGCCTACGCACGATTCATGGCTCGACCATGCTACGTGTACCTCAAACTGAAAATGCCAGGACCCAAGGGAGTGATCACTGTCACCGGCGATCGGAAGAAGGCAGAAGAGTGCTTTCAGAAGGGCTCGAAGATTGCTGACTCCCAAGTGACAGCGGTCGAATTCGACGAATATATGCAAAACGCAGATCCGAGTGATTTGTTACGATCCAAGAAGCCAGCCACAGAGTCTGCATTCCAGTCGTCTGGTGAGACGAAGCCAGTCCATATTCATCCGACTGATCCCAATGCAGCCCCGACCCACATCTCCACAACACTCGACCAGAAATAGGAAGAAGCGCTCATCCAGTTCCTCCGTGAGAACTGGGACATTTTCGCATGGAAGCGGTGACATGCCGTGTTCCTGTGGAACTGGCTGAGCATCGCCTCCGAGTCGACAAGTCGGCGAAATCGGTTAAAGAGCATCTTCGGCGGTCCGCCGTCCAGAAGAGAAAAGCTATTGGTGAAGAAGTGGCTCGACTGTTGGCGGCAGGATTTATCCGAGAAATATACCACTCGAGTGGCTCGCTAATGTCGTCATGGTTCCCAAGAAGGACAACTCACTCCGCATGTGCATTGACTTTAAGCACATCAATCGGCCTGCCGAAGGATCATTTTCTTCCCGCATAGATCAAATTGTTGATTCGACCGCGGGATGTGAGATTGTCTTTTCTAGATGCATATTCCGGTATCATCGATCCGTCAGATGGACCCGATGAAATAAAAACAGCTTTCATCACTCCATTGGTGCTTCGCTATATCACCATGCCATTCGGCCTCAAGAATGCCGGAGCCACATTTATGCGTATGATACGAAGTGTCTTCTCACCAAATCAGTCGGAATGTGGAAGCGTATATGGATGATATCGTCGTTAAGTCGCGAAAAGGTTCCGACCTGCTTGCTGACCTCGCCGAAACATTTGCCAACCTCAGAAGGTACGATATCAAGCTCAATCCGTCAAAATGCACATTCGGAGTTCCTGGTGGCAAGTTACTCGGTTTTCTCGTTTCCGAACGAGGAATCGACGCTAATCCAGAGAAGATCGGCACTATTCTCCGAATGAAACGCCCTGTGCGAGTGCACGACGCCCGAAGCTTCTTCGGATGCTTGGCCGCATTAACTCGATTCATCTCCGACTCGGTGAAAAGGCGTTGCCTCTTTATCGATCGATGAAGAAGGCCGACAAGCTCGAGTGGACTCGAAGTCGATGCAGCGTTTGCCGAGCTAAAAGCTCGCTCTCCACCCAGCCGGTGCTTGCTGCTCCAATCAGCAAAGAGCCTCTGTTGCTTTACATTGCAGCCACCGGACAAGTTGTCGATCTTGTGCTTCTGATCGGCGGAAAGAGGAAGGAAAGGCCTTCAAAGTTCAGCGCCGATGTATTATTTGTCCGAAGTCTTGACTCCATCCAAGCGAGATATCCTCATTATCGAAGCTTGTGTATGGTATATACATGACCACAAAGAAGGTTGCTCATTATTTCTCCGATCATTCTATCACGATCGTCGCCGACGCTCCTTTATCGAGATCTTGCATAACGAGACGCAACCGGTCGAGTGGCGAAATGGGCGATTGAACTTCTTCCCTTGATATCAAATTCGAGGCAAAGAAAGCCATTAAGTCCTGTGCTATAGCAGATTTCCTTGCCGAGTGGATTGAACAACAACAACCGATGAAGTTCACTCGAGCATTGGACCATGTTCTTCGACGGCTCCAAGATGCTGAATGGTTCTCGTGTCAGTTGTTCTGGTTTCCCCAGAGGAGATAAGCTTAGGTATGTGCTCCAGATTCACTTTGATTCCTCCAACAATGAGGCGAGTACGAGGCCCTCTTATATGGATTGCGATGGCCATCTCACTCGGCGTCCGTCGCTGATGGTTTATGGCGACTCAGATCTAGTGGTCAATCAAGTGATGAAGGAGTGGGATGTGAAAGCCCAGCTATGACTGGATCTTGCAATGCAAAGAGGAAGCTGGAAAAAGAAGTTCGAGGGTTGGAACTCCATCACATCCCCGACTGAAAAATCAAGCAGCAGATGATCTGGCGAAGATAGGATCCAAAAGAAAGCCATTCCGAGTGGTGTGTTTTGGAACATATACACACTCCGTCGATTAAAGAAGATCCTTCACGAGGAAGCTCCACAACCCAAGAGTGCCACGGACCCGGTGAGGTTGAGATCCCGCGAAGGTCGACTTGGTCATGGAAGTTTTAGTGGTCACTCCCGATTGGACAATTCCATACATCGCATATATTACGAGAAAGGAACTCCCGAAGATGAGGAAGAGGCTCGGCGGATCGTTCGTCGATCCAAAGCCTTTACCGTTATCAAAGGGCAGTTGTATAGAGAAAGCCCGACGGGAGTTGGACAAAAATGCATAACGCCAGAAGAAGGTCGAGTCATACTCAATGATATCCACTCGGGGACCTGTGGTCACCATGCGTCCTCTCGGACCATTGTAGCCAAAGCATACCGAGCCGGATTTTACTGGCCAAGAGAAATGAGATGGTGAAAGAAATAGTGGACAAGTGCGAAGGATGCCAGTTCTACTCCAATATGTCACACAAACCTGCGTCAGCCTTGAAGACCATTCCACTCGTCTGGCCTTTCGCAGTATGGGGGTTGGACATGGTCGGTCCCTTGCGAACAGGTCGGAGTGGTTTCACGCATGTACTGGTAGCAGTCGACAAGTTCACCAAGTGGATTGAAGCTAAACCAATCAAAAGTCTTGACGCTGATCTTCTGTTTCCTTCATCGAGAGCCGACGTTCGGATATGGAGTCCCGCACAGCATTATCACGGATAATGGGTCGAACTTTGACTCGGAAGAATTCAAGGATTTCAGAACGCCCAAGGCACACGAGTCGACTATGCTTCATCGCTCATCCACGGTCGAATGGACAGCGAGCGAGCCAGCGGATTAATCCTCAAGGGTCCAAGCCCGTCGATGCGAGATCTCAAGCATGCGGCCGGAGCTTGGGTTGACGAACTTCCTTCGCTTTGGGGTTTACGGACCACGCCCTAATCGGTCGACGGAAGAACTCCCTTCTTCTGGTCTATGGAGCGTAGCAGTCCTACCGAGTGACCTCCTTCACAATGCTCCCGAATTGAACTTTACAACGGCGAAGCTGAGCAAGCACGTCAAGATGCAGTCGACCTCCTAGAAGAGGAAAGAGAGATGGCTCTGATCCGCTCGACCATCTACCAGCAAGACTTGCGTCGCCTTTACGCCAGAAATGTGAGAGGTCGAGCCTTCCAGGAAGGGGATCTGGTCCTTCGAGTGGATCAGCAGAAACAACATAAGCTCGCTCCCTCCTGGGAAGGGCCCTTCATCGTCACAAAGGTCCTCCACAACGGGGCATATCGTATCTACAACGTCGAACACAAAATCGACGAGCCCCGAGCTTGGAATGCGGATCTGCTCCGCCCGTTTTACACTTAAAGTTTTTCACTCGGAAGAGTTGTAATAAAACACTTCTGTAGTTCATGGGCTTTGAAATAATAGAGTCGTAATTCCTTCATAATTTTTGTCACTTTTTATTTTTGTCCAATAAAATTTTCCCCCAGTGGGTGGCTTAGTCGCGAATCCGTTTCGCCTAAGTTTGTACAAATCCTACCGAGTGGTAAGCCAGACTTCCACTCGGAGGCTTAGCCGCGAATCCATTTCGCCTAAGTAACAACAAATCCTACCGAGTGGTAAGCCAGACTTCCACTCGGAGGCTTAGCTGCAGTCCAAGCTACCTAAGATATAAGAAATCCTCCGAGTGGCAAGCGGACTTCCACTCGGGGCTTAGCTGCAGCCAGTGCTCGCCTAAGGTATTAAAAATCCTACCGAGTGATAAGCCGGACTTCCACTCGGGGCTTAGCTGCAGCCCGTGCTCGCCTAAGGTATTAAAAATCCCACCGAGTGGCAAGCCGACTTCCACTCGGGGCTTAGCTGCAGCCTAGTGCTCGCCTAAGGTATTAAAAATCCTACCGAGTGGCAAGCCAGACTTCCACTCGGGGGCTTAGCTGCAGCCCAGTGCTCGCCTAAGGTATTAAAAATCCTACCAAGTGATAAGCCAGACTTCCACTCGGAGGCTTAGCTGCAGTCCAAGTACTCGCCTAAGTACAATGTACGCTAGCAAGGAAGACGAGGCGCAGGTCGACTGCGACCCTCTCCTCCGAGCTACACCAGAAGTGCAATGTGTACCTGCAAGGAGGACGAGGTGCAGGTCGACTGCGACCCTCTCCTCCGAGCTACACCATAAGTATGATGTGCGTTCGCAAGGAAGACGAGGTACAGGTCGACTGCTACCCTCTCCTCCGAGCTTGGCCACAAATACAACGGAAATCCTACCGAGTGAAGAGCAAACCTCTCACTCGGGGGCTTAGCTGCAGCCCAGTGCTCGCCTAAGGTATAAAAATCCTACCGAGTGAAGAGCAGACCTCTCACTCGGGGGCTTAGCTGCAGCTCAGTGCTCGCCTAAGGTATAAAAATCCTACCGAGTGAAGAGCAAACCTCTCACTCGGGGGCTTAGCTGCAACCCAGTGCTCGCCTAAGGTATAAAAATCCTACCGAGTGAAGAGCAAACCTCTCACTCGGGGGCTTAGCTGCAGCCCAGTGCTCGCCTAAGGTATAAAAATCCTACCGAGTAAAGAGCAAACCTCTCACTCGGGGGCTTAGCTGCAGCTCAGTGCTCGCCTAAGGTATAAAAATCCTGCCGAGTGAAGAGCAGACCTCTCACTCGGGGGCTTAGCTGGAGCTCAGTGCTCGCCTAAGATATAAGAAATCCTACCGAGTGAAGAGCAAACCTCTCACTCGGGGGCTTAGCTGCAGCCCAGTGCTCGCCTAAGGAATAAGTCGACTGCAGTCGGCATCTCGCTGTTAAGCTGCAAAGGACAATTCAAGCCAAGAGCAATCATATCCAAACATCCAATCCAAATTTAGGTCGATACCTAAAAGAACCGAGAGTGCTCAGGCACTAAGCCTGTTAAGGTTTTATCGGTTACAACTCCACTCGGCATACCAAGGCAAATTTAAAGTCAAGGAAAGTTTTTTACCCCTCCTGTGGAGGGCTGGATGGAGCAATGAACTCGTCAAGGTCAATCCCGTCTGCAATCCGTGTAGCAGCAGCGATGAAAGTCTCCATGAAGGTCCTGAAGTCGTGTTTCTTGGTGTTGGCCACTCGGAGAGCCGCCAGCTTATCTTCTCGGGCATCCTTGCAATGGACTCGCGCCAGACACAGGGCGACATCTGCGCCACACCGAGCCGAAGACTTCTTCCACTCTTGCACTCGGTCAGGGATGGCGTTCAGTCGAGCCATCAACGACTCGAGGTCATTTTGGAGTGTCTCCCCGGGCCAGAGCGTCGAGTCGATGCGGGACGTAGCAACCTTCAGCCTTGCGAGGTAATCCACAACAGAAGAACACGAGACTCGGTCGGAAGATGTTCATGGCAGTTTCATCATTCACCGGAGAATTGACAGGTCAAGGTTCGTCTCGGTGGCTGGTTTCTTCTTCAAAGTTGCGAGAAACTCGCAAAGACAAAACCCGAATCAAGAAAATAGTCGATCGGGAACATAACAGTTGGAAGAATTGGTCGAGTGAACAAGATTACCTTCGAGCATAAGGAACAATTTTTAGCAAGACCACCCAAGAAGCCTTCCAGTCATTCTTCTTCCCGGTCAACTGGTTGATCCTCTCAATCGAGTAGTCTTGTCGACTTTCATCGATCAACATCCTTGGTGGCAATGGCCGAGCAGCCTTGATTGGTGTTGTCTGTTCGAGCTTGGTGACGAGGCTAGCTTTTCATCACGAGCTTGATCTTCTCGCATAGCTCAAGCTCCTTCTTCCTCTGGGCCTCCTTCACCTTGCCTCAGAAATTACAGCAAAGTCAGGTTTGAAGCAAATGAGGGAGAAAAGAGTCGTCGAAGTCTCAACAAACATACCTTTGGTCTCCTCCTTTGCCTTCGTCAGATTCTCCTGCACTAGCTTCAAGTCCAACTCGAGCTGAATATGCTTCTGCTCCAGTTCAGTATAGCGCGTCGCTAGATCACAGGATTTCTACGAAGAGTCAATCGACAAAATGTCAAAGATGATTCACTTCTGAGTGAATAAAGAAAAATGATGCGTTTCTAAGACTACAGTCGAATGCAAGCATTCGACCTTAGTCTCGGGGACTACACCCAGTGGGTGCACTCAGCGTGCCCCCACGGGTCTTATTCAAAATGAGTCGACCAATCGACCAAAAAAAAGTCGACCACGACCAAACTTCTTCAGATCAGTAATCAATCGCGGCGATCGACCACGATCTCGGGGATTACACCCGTGGGTGCACTCAGCGTGCCCCACCGGTTTGTAAACCCATTCGTTTCATTCGAGTGATGATCAAGATTTACTTATAAAGCCTAAGACCGATCGGCAGCAATCGACCTTAGCCTTGGGGACTACACCGGCGGGTGCACTCAGCGTGCCCCGCTAACACGGAGTTTTACCAACACACCCAAAGGGTGATCGCTATAATTCGAGAAAGAAAAGTTTTGATAACATATCCTAACAGAGCAGCGGTGGTCGATCGACTGAACATTGCTCAAGGGCGGAGCTGGTGTCGTATGCTGCTTGGCTCGCATCCCAACGATCTTCACCGCTCCATCATGATCCCTGCTGACGGATCGCCTCCTTAGCAGCACTAGCCTGGTCCTCCGGACGTGGTGCGTGGCGAAGATCGAAGGCTGCCCAGCACTCGGCGAAGTGGGTCGAGCACTCGCCAACGGCACCGCGAAGGACACGTTGTGTCAGTCGCGTGCCTCCCCTTCCGTCACAATGGTCTCGGCGCCATCACATCTTGGGCTGCTTGGCGATAGATGCCTTCCTGCTCCTCCTAGTCCTCAATGGTTCCTCATCCTCATCATCGCTGCGTCGGGAAGGGTGATAATGTCATTGGTTGGAGCTTGAGAAAAAAGTCAAAGTCGAAATTATGAATCACCGACCAAGAACAAGATTTAAAGTTGCGAGACTGGATTTGAAGTCGCGCGTCCTCCATCTCATGGTCCTCGGCCTTGCACGAGGTTTCGAAGTCGCAGACTCAAGTTCCAAAGAATCACGACCAGTTCAAGTATCAACCGAAACAAAATTTGTACGTAACAAGAAGACTTAAGTGATTTGTTTACCCCGATATGGTGGGGATGGACACTTTCATTTTTGGCAAAGGTTTGGCTGGCTTCAACGGAGCTACCTTCGATCGCTTGGCGCCTTTCTCGCCGGCACCGGAGAAGCGGTCCGAGGCGTTTGGTCGATCATGAGGCGATCGCAACTCCTCATGCGTTCATCAAAGGGTCGTGCACAAGTTTTGACCGCCTTTCCGAAGCGGTGGTGCAACCTCCTCCTCTTCATCCTCGTCATCATCATCCTCGTCATCATCATCGCTCGTCGTCGTCATCTTCTGCAGCGTCTGAATCCCACTCTTCTGGCTCTACTTCCGCCGCTTCCCCCTCCTCAATCGGAGTCTGGCGCCATTGGGCATTGAGTATAGCTCGGTAAGGGCACGGAAATATCAAAGCGAGCTCAATCGACCAAATCACGTAAACACATTCGACGGATATACAATGGAAAATAGAGCAAATGTACCTTTTACGAACGCTGTTGTGGTCAAGTGGGGAAATCCTCCGGGATCCGCGAGGTTGTCCTTGTTCGATGATCGCGCCATCCATCTTTCCACTATGGCATCATCGATTGCCTCGGGTGGACGCGAGTCTCGTCTTGATGCCTTGATACAGCCACATGCAAGGGCTCGAATCAAGAGGCTGGATTCGCCTCAAGAAAAACCTCCAAGAGGTCCATGCCAGTCACGCCATCCCGAACCAGCTGCACCACGCGATCCATCAACATCTTCACCTCAGCTCTCTCCTCTGGAACCACCTTCAGGGAGGAGGGTCTGTTCACTCGACTCATGGTGAATGCAGAAGACCAATCGACTATCCCAGGTCGTCTCGTTCGGCGAAGAGAACCAGGTCGATCGCCACCCCCGACCGACTCGGAAAAAGACATAGCTGGGAAGGTGCTTTTATTCCTCAACTGGACCCCTAAGCCACCGCACATCTGAACTACTTGGGTCTTCTCGTCACGAGGGCTTGCCTTCTTCACAGTCTGAGAGCGGCATGTGAAGATATACTTGAACAAACCCCAGTCACGGTCGACAGCCCAGAAGTTTTCGCACATAGACACAAACGCAGCAAGATCTGCGATGGAGTTTGGAGTAAAATGGTGGAGCTGGGCTCCGAAGAAATTCAGAAAACCCCGAAAGAAAACACTCGGTGGCAGCGAAAATCCTCGGTCGACATGGGTGGCCAGGAGCACACACTCACCCTCTTCCGGCTGAGGTTGCCACTCTTGGCCAGGAAGCCTCACGGCGCCGTGGGGGATTAACCCGTCGTTGGCCATATCGAGGAGATCCTTCTCCCTGATGGTCGACTGGATCCAATCTCCCTGGACCCTGCCCTTCGGCAAGCGGGATCTCGACGAGGAACCGCCGCGGCTGGTAGATCTCCCCTTCGCCTTCTCGGCCGCCGACGCCTTCTCCGCCGCCGACGCCTTCTTCGCACGCTCCAACACCGCCGTCTTCTCTTTGCCCATGGCTGCCGGCGGAATGCGCAGGAGAGGAGGTAGCAGGAGCAGCAGCGGTTGCGGAGGGCGGAGACGAAGAGAGCAGAGGAGGAAGAACGGGGTACTGTGCAGAAGCCCCCGCGAGTCGCATTTATAGCATCCCTTCCGAGTGGATGACAGGTGGACCCGAACAATCTAATCATATCCCGAACAGTTGCACTGCGCGATACGTGGCGGAAAAAGCGGCGCGGAAATCAAGGCGTCCCTGTTATGTCCCATCCGAGCGCCGCAGTCCGTTCCGCTTCGCGCGCTTCCCCAAATTTCGTATCCCGCAAGATCCGCGAGGGACAGATCGGTCTGTCAAGTGCGAGATTTCCTGCGATCCGTCGCTTGGGAATAGCAAAGTAAAAGAAGGTCACTCGACTAAAGAACAAGAATGGATCAAGTCGACTGAAGAAAAGTTGCTTGTTATCAACAGAGAAGATCTTGATCCAAGACAACACGTAGCCAGTATGCAAAAGGCAATCGGAAACAACGTCAACTCCTCCTTCACTCAAGCCTCAATCCATTCGGGGGCTAATGATGGATTCATGTACCTAGGGTAGGGTCATAGGCCTGACCTAAACGTCCTACCCAAGGACACTCTTAGAAGAGATCATCTTCCAGTCGACCAAAGAGGAACCCACTCGACTGGACTGGAAGGACTCGACCATGGAAGACTCATTCGACCATGAAGACACACTCGACCACCAGAAGGTCAGAAGACACTCTGCAACGCAACGGCTTGCTATTGAATAGGCTTAATGATAGTTAAGGCACTTTATGAGGGCGTTACCAGTACGCCCCAGGCTTAATGTACTTTAACCCCTCCATTATGTGGGCTGGTGGGGTCCCAAGACTCCATATAAGCCACCCCTCCACGTAGATAGAGGGGTTCGCACTCTTGTAATATCTACATTCATAATCCACTCGACCGCCTCAGGGCTCCGAGACGTAGGGCTGTTACTTCTTCCGAGAAGGGCCTGAACTCGTACATTGCTTGTCTTCACAACTACTCCATAGCTAGGACCTTGCCTCTCCTTACCTACCCCCTACTCTACTGTCAGATTTAGAACCACGACAGCCCGAGCTCGAGATCGAGCTCGAGCTCCGCCGCGTCGGCTCGCCGGAGTTCGCGAGGTATAAGCCTCCCCCGCTCCTCCTTTGCCTCGATCTGGAACCCCTGCATTCCACTGATCATTTCCCCCTTGCTTCCCCTCTCTGTAGCTACCGGAAACGGCCGGAGCCACCACCTCCCGGAGCTCCTCCGCCGCAGCTCCTCGTCGCCGGCGAACCAGGCAGCTCCGGTGACGCCCGCCACCTCCACCCGAACGTCGACACGGTGCTGAGTCCAGCCGTGCCCTCGTCTGACCTCGCCGTGCCCTGTGCCATCGCCGGTGAGCTCGCCGTCCCCTCTGGCCTAGGGTTGACGACGATGGCCGTGGGGCCCGTCTCACGCCCTCGCCTCGACGCCTGGCCCTGCTCGTCGAGTTTAAACTCAAGGCGCGCACTGTCTTGTTGGGCCGCCGCTCTGGCTGGGCCTGCTGCCCTGCGGCTGTTCTGGCCCAGCAGGCACAGTGCCCCTTTTCTTTTTCTTTTTTTGCCTCTATTCCAAAAATTCCAGAGGATTAAATAATAATTCAAATGCAACAACTCCAGTTCCTAAAATCTTGCAAAAATCCCACCTATTTAATGGTGCAACTTCCATTCTAGTCCAACAACCTTTCCTTCACTACAAATATTTAAATGTGGTTTTTAGCATTTAAATATATCTTTGAAAATCCATTTCTCCCATTCTGCTACACCAAATCCAAATCTAGGAATTTTCCCCTTCTTAATTTTCAACCTAGTATTTTACTAAAATAGGTTGACATTTTTTTTGAGCACTTTGATTTTCTGTTTTACTATTGCCTTATTTTCTCGTTATTATTTTGCGACGATAGATTGCGTTGCTGACGAAGGAGTTGGACCAGAAGACTTTGAAGACCCAGAAGACTTTGTTGAGCCAGGCAAGCAGCCCTTTGACCATGTCTATGAAACCTTTTTATGCACATCATATAGCACTCTATTAGAGTTGTTTCGGAACCATGTTGAGAGGGTAACCACTTTGGTGGATTGCCTTCGTTACTTCCTCGTTGATACTTGCATTGTGCATGACCCTACCTTCTTATGAGGGTTGTGTCGGTGGGAGTAGATAGGATGCTAAAGTAATTTCTACGCAAAAAGGAGCGGGAATATGCATGCGATGGAGGCAAAGTATTCTCAAAAGACTTTTCGAAAACCCCGTCGGGTGCCACTTATGCCCGAGGGAGATGTTGAGATGGGTAACCTCTTGATGACGAAGTGGTGTACCGAGGCAAGTATGTGTGTTGTTTTCGAAAACGGATTAGATTTAAGATTTGATGACTGTCCCAACCTTACATGCGCAACCACTCTACCCTTATATGGGAAAGGGCATTATTGATTACCTAGGCCGATACTAGCTTGGAGCCCACATTACTAGTGACGGGAGAGTTGTTGGTGCGCTCTCTCGGGACGGGGTCGTGCCAGGTAGGGTGGCCATGACTGTTTTCACAGGGCACCGGATACACCGTTGTGTCCCCTCTCGGATGTTACGATCTCGAGCGAGTCTCGTATGATGTACATCGTGAGGATACGGAACAACGAGTGGACTCCATGTTAGTGTTGTCTAGGGAAAGGTAGTGATCGGGTGCTTACCCCGGGTACTTTGAGGTATCACGGGTCGTGGATGACACGTAAGTTCCCCGGATCTTGTGGGTAAAGTGTGCAACCTCTGCAGAGTGTAAAACTATTCGAATAGCCGTGTCCACGGTCAAGGACAGTTGGGCGGTGCTGCTTAAACTATGTCCAGATTCTTACAAACGTGCGTGTGTGTGTGTTGACATAACTACTTGGGACAAGTCAAAGGACTTGACATGATTGAGTTGGGTTGGTGCCCACTCTCTTTATGTTGATATCTGTAACATGTCCTCATGATTACTTGATGCACGTCTTACAAGTTGTTGAACATGTCATTGCACTCAAAACTAGCTTTCCGCAAAAATTTACCTATATCATGCACTCGTTGTATCTTGAACCAAAACATGGGTTGCTTGCGAGTACATTCAAAGTACTCATTGGCTTGCCACTGGTTATTTAATTGACCAGGCATGGAAGAACCGGAGTTCGAAGAAGAGTTCTTTGGAGATGAACATGCGAACTAGGACATTTCCCAGTCAGAATGCCTGTAGGGTTAAGGTAAATGGCATGGGTTCTACTTATCGACGAAGATTTCCGCTACTTGTGTTTCATTTGATGTTCAGCCCTTAAGGCTTTATCAATGTAAGACTTGACAATAATGGTCATAATTTGTGTAAGACGGTATGTATGGATGTAAGACTCTTGTTATTCAGCTTCTGTGTGTTTAGTGAGCATTGATCTCTGGGATCACTGTACATGTGCATTCAGTGATCTCGACTCATGAGTCGGGGTCCCCACACGCGCGAGGGAGGCGAAGGTCATGGGAGGCGCGACGGTTGACGGAATTAAGTGAAGTTACATCCACGCGTCGGCATGGCGTGCAAACAGGCAGAAGCTATACCGTCAGGCCTACGATATGGGTCTAGTAGACATGACACCTAGTGGGCCCCGCATAGTTCTTGAGAACTCTTTGGGGGCTTGCAGCCATTTATCCACCGGGCAAGACAGAAATCCCATGCCGTTCGCATGCTCTACTCGTCCCCGTCTTCTACCTTATAACAGTTTGCTCCAAGTCGTCCCGACCTTTCACATTACACCAGTTCAACTTTTCTTTGCGGGGTACACCAGTTCAACTTCTCCTAACCCTCCTCCAAAATCCATGGCCTCCCAAATCTCCATGGTCGCCGCTGAGTACCAGGTTAGAGCCATCACCGATGATGAGTTCATCGTCATCTACACATGTGGATCTGCGACAATTAAAGCATGCCTTGCTCGCTTCCTACGCATGTTCAACAGTTCAACGGATGAGTGGGTCACTGGGCTAGATGTTGAGTACACCACAGTCCTGGAATGAGAGAATATTCTAAAGGAGGCAGAGAGGAAGAAGCCCGCCGTGATCCAGGTTTGCGTACATAACGTGTGCTTGGTCTACCACATATGCCATGCCGACGTTGAGTGCCAGGATTTTCAGAATTTCCTCAAGTATGAAAGAGTGAAATTCGTTACTGTAGACTTTAGGAACGACAGGGATGTCCTGCATCGGATAGGCCTCGTAGTAGGCCAACCCTTCGATCTCCAGAAGGCAAGCTTGGTATCCTCCTCTCAGCCTTCAATGCTGACCCTGGCAGCAACCATGATTGATCCTTCGTACGCTAAACTGAGGAAACCTCATCACGAGTTTCATCATGCATGGGAGTCAAAGACATTAGATGAAGATCACATCCTGTATGCAGCAATGGATGCCTACCTTTGTTTAAATATCTACAAGGGTTGGATGAAGAAGCAGAGCCCAGTGTCCGGTTCAAGCAAAGAAGCATCGGCGAAGAGGAAGAGGAAGAGGGACGAGGATGAAGTCGAGGACGTGGACTCGGACTCCGAGTAGGTGGAAGTGCCGTCGCTCATGCTGGTTCTACTACAAAGGTCAAGCAGACTAGTTGCTTAGTTTATTTTCAAGGGTGTGTTGTCTTTGAGGCCCCAACAGAACTATGTTTATGTTCTTTCTCATTATTTGAACTCTTTAGTACGCATGAGAGTACTAGTACTATGTCTTACTACTGTTCTTCTTGTAGTTGGTACTACTGCTCGTATCTTCGTGTTCCTACTATACTTAATACGTTCGTACTAGTAGTATAATTTGGGTCAGTCGATTTTTGAAAGAAGTTCGACGGAGCGAAGGAAGAAGACGGCAGAGAAGTTACCCCAGTATCTATATTAGGGTGGCAGGGTGCCCATGATCTATCTTATGAGTGTTGGGTGTGGAATGCAGTTCGCCGGAAAAAATGGATCATGCCCGAGGTTAAACGGATGGGGGGGGGGTGGGGGAGCATGGCGGTGGCAGGCAGTTCAGGGGAGGGCGGGGTGGCGGCAGGCGGTTAGGCGTGTGGAGGGATTAGAAGATGAATAGTGCATCAATTTCGGAGGTTGAAGAAGCCCTTCTAGCCATCCATGTTGCATCAAACGGCTCATGAGAGTCGACTGACCCAAATTGCTCCTTCAGATTGAAGGATCCATGTGGCATTCATGGTCTCGAAGGTAGATTCCGCGTATGCACCCGGTTTGCGGGCTCGACGCACGCGCGACCGGCTTAAGCTGCGACAACCACCATGCATGCCTCCTCTGTGTGGGCGAAGACGACAATGACACGCTAGTTCCTCCTCGGTGGTGTGCTGGAGCACGCGCTCGTCCTCCTCTTTGTACGTTGCGTGCATAGACGCGGCTCCAACAGCTACTCGCATGCTTGGACGCACGGCGGCATCGCAAGGAGGGACTGCAGACGACATGAGCGGGAGAGCCTTCGGCTTCATGGCACAGGGATGGCGGCGACACGTCAGTGATAGGCGAGAAATTGTTGGCCGGAGCAGGCAGGTGCCGGCATGCGCAACGGCGGCGGCGGCATATTGATGAGTGCGCGTATGGGAGTTTACTTTAGCTTTATATAGGGTTGGTCAAACTTAAAAGAAAATTGTACTAGTACATGTAAACATTAGACTTAGGCAGCGCTTTTATTAGTTACCACAGCCATGATACGGAATTCGGTGCAAGCGCGTGAACCGCAGCCGCGCGGTCGATCGAACGGTGCATCACCGTGTCGCGCTCGAAGGACATCCACCGAACCTTGTTATGTGTGTGAAAACAATCCCAGAATATTACTCAAAAAAATTTTCCTAGAAAAGTTCTTGATGCTACAATATTTCCATATATTTGAATTTAGCTCTAGTTCGTGTTTATTTGGATTTGAACGTTTTTAGGTGCGCCCTAGTTTTTTTAATACTGATTTTGTGTGTGTGACTGAGAGAGAACGTGTGCATGTGTCCATATGTGTGTTGTGGCAGATGGGCAATGTGGAGACGGTGTGCGTGTGATAGAGACATAGAGAGGTGTGAATGTGCAAATGATCATGCATGAGTGAGACATAGACAGATGCCGATGCATTGTGTATACATGAGAGAACGGTCTTCTATTTTACTTTTGTGTGTGTGTGTGTGTGTGTGTGAGAGAGAGAGAGAGAGAGAGGAGCATCCGTAACACAACAACCATCTCTCTCGATTCGTCCGTCCCTAGCACGATCGCATGTAACACATGCATCAACGCGCACATTTTGACACCCTCACCCGGCCCCTGCCCACCTCAAGGCCCGCACAATCTCTTCGTGAATACCCTGTTTAGCATGTAGCTTTCCGTCACATACACACCCATTTCTCTCCTTAGGTTTGTTTTCTCTCAATATCTGACACACACACACACACACACAGCACAACACAGCACAACACATCACACACAGACACCCTCCCCGAGCACACAATTCATCCCCATCCAAGGTTATATGGCGACAACTTTCGCTTGTGCTTCTTTGCACCCCAACATGCACAACACCTCAATCTTCAAAGAGGGCATCGAGGAGATCGAAGACGGCGACCACACTGCACTAGAGAATGCGGGGCCATTTGGAAGAAGGATGATGTGATGACGGTTGACTGACTCCTCCCCCCACCCTCTCTCTCTCTCTCGCATAAAATTACCAATCCCTCTCTCCCCTGCACAAAATTATCAATCCCTCAACCCACGAGATCCTTCCCCTCTCGTCCATGTTTTTTCATCTCTCTCATCAAACCTGTTGTCTCTTCTCCTTCCACGTGTACAGAATCTGGATGCACACGCATCTCACGTATATTACATGTCTCCATCTTTCTCACAGACCTAACTTCTTCCTCTCTCTTTCTCTCTCTATATATATCTCGTTAGGTTTGTATCCTACTCTCTTGTCCACATACATACAATCTTTCCCGCCCTATCTGCTCCATCTTCGCAAGCTCTCTCTGCACATCTCATTCACACATTGGGATATGTTCAAAATGTTGCTTTTATAATGGCTGATGTAGAGTTACGGTTTGTTTTGTTGCATCCTACAGAGTGATAACTATGAAATGCATTTAGATTCTCATTTGACTGGGATTATGTGAGTTTGAGCATGTTGTGAAGTACTATAGACCTCGTATACATCTTGGAATTTGACAATGATTGTTACTATTGAATTGTATAGACAATTACATTCGAAGTCAGTAGCCTAATATATTTATTTCACAATTTCAACAAATGATTAGTTCACTACAAACTAAGGAAACAAATATGTACTCCCTTTGTTTTTATTTAAGTCCGCGTATTAGCATTGGTCAAAGTCAAGTTTTGTAAACTCTCAGAAAGTTTATAAGAAAAAATATTAACATATATAATAACAAATAAATACCATTAGATTCATTATTGAATGTACTTTCACATCGTACATATTTGTTATGGTAAATGTTTATATTTTTTTATAAACTTGGTCAAACTTTAGGAAGTTTGACTTCGGCCAAACCTAATATGCAGAGTTTACTAGTACTACTCGCTAGTTGCTTAGCCGAATGACCCAACACGCCACACGGGGAGTTCAGTGTCACACAATTTTGAGGTCGGCGGGAAAATCTCCCGCGACCCTGATTCGAGCAGTGGGAAGTTACCATCATAGCCTTCGGAACAGGCCTACGGATGACGCTTGGTAGGGGGCTGTTTTCATAACTTTAGATTCACCCTACCCAGCCAACCTCACCCCGGCACCCAGAGCAGTACACCTGAATACTCCCCATTTTCTATCCCCACCGCAAAATAGACTTCTCCACGGCACCGCAGCCTTCATGCTCCTCCCCTTCTACATTGGCACACTCATCCACCGCAGTGCATCTGCCTCATCGACGACCTCATACGCCGCACTAGAGCCGGTCCACCGTCGTCATCGTACACGGAGGCTCTTCCCCGGCACCGTCTTCCACGGTCTCAGATCTGCTTCCCGGAAGCCGACGCCAAGCGTAGAAGCACCACCGTCGTGGACAATGAACTAACTCTCGTTGGCGACCATGACTCACAAAGGCTGCCGCGACCATCGTTCTCCTCCTCAATTGGTAATGTGTGTATTGAATCACTTAGCAGTACATGTGCAGTTCCAATTTTGTTCATACCTACCCTTCAAATTTTCTGGGTGCTATTGTTCCCGTAAAAGTAATTGGTTATAGCCTCCATTGTCCAATAGAATATCAACTTGTAATTGTGCGTCTCTCCTGTATCGCGTTGTGCTTGGGTAGGTTTTTCATCTGCTACCAGTAGTGTGGCAAATGATGGAAAGTTTTTTCGAACTAGCAAGATGCCCATGCGTTGCACGCATCAAGATGCATTTGTATGAGTAGTTTATCTTGTGGGAGAAAAGAATGAACGAGGGAAGTCCTTATTTGCAAATCTGGAGAGGGGTGTGAGTATCTTTTTGCAAAATTCCCATTGTTTCCTTCCTATCTGTCAGATATAAATCAAACGGCCTATATTGCAGGATGGCAGGCACACCATCATCACCAACTCTGTTTTTTATAAGAATATAGAGAGAAAAAAGTAGATAGTAGAGAAGTAGAGATAAATATTAAATATAAAATAAATATAACAGTAGAGAAGAGAGTGGAGATAGCAGAGACGTCGGGAAAGGATCGCGCGCGCGGGGGAAAAAGCGGTCGGGCGTGCGCTAGTTTTGGCGCGCGGCGTCCGGCACGCTTTCTAAAATCCAACACCCTCCCACCGCTCTGTGCCTTTCCACCGCTCTCTCCATACTCTTTCTCGCCTCGCTGCCGCCGCGCCACCATGTCGCCGCGTCGCCGGGAAACTTGGGGATACCGCGACATCCGCGCGCGCCTCTCCGGCGGCTTCTCCGCCGAGATCCGGTTCCGCGGGATGCGCCTCGGCCTCGGCAATTTCGACACCGCCAACGAGGTCGTCGGCGCATACGACGCGGCGACGTGGCGCCTCCGGTGGCCTCATAGAACATTGAACTTCTCCAACGTGTCGAAGTGGGAGCGGGCACAGGAGCTCGCGCCTCTGCTGCGGCTTAGCACCGACGAGGATCATCGCGACAACTGGAGGCGGGAGCACCATCTCGGCATCGCCGAGATGGACAAGGAAGCCATGGCATTGTGGCGCCAACGCTTCCCACAAGACATCATCAACGAGCATGAGTTCTACATGCAAAGGAGGGCGGAGAGGGATAAGAGGAGGGTGGAGCGAGCCGCCTATCGCGAGGACAAGCGTAGGCAAAAAGCGGACGCTCAATTCAACAGAAGCTAGGAGCAGCGTCACCTTGGGGATCCGACGATGATCAGTATCTTCACGCCTGCAGTCAGACGTCGGAGGAGGACATCACCGAGGAGGAGTAGTTGAATTATCTATTTTTTTATCTATCTATGCTGAGAACTATCCTCTACTCTCTAGTCTCTCTACTTCTTGATCTCAGCAGTATAAAAGCTTTTTTAAAGCGTCGCGCGTTATGATTCTGTTGGAGATGCTCTAAGATGGCAGACGACTGCTTTAATGTTGCCCACAACATGCGCGAGTATTACTAGTAGTATATTTTTCTTGCCATGTTGAGATTTTAAAACCACGAGTGCGAACATGCAGAGGAGCAATGAAGACCAAACACGGGATATTGGGGAGATCTTCAAGGAGCGTGGCAAGTTAAAGAGGAGCTGCACCGAACCTGTAAAACGAGCTTTGGTAAGTAACACCCTTTCAATTGCTTTCATTTAGCCTTGTGTTCTTCGATGTGTATATGTTGTAGTTTCTGTTTCTCTTAAGCCTCGTGTTCTTCGATGTGTAATAAGAAGAGTTTAATCGTCCTAATGCTTTCATTTTTAGCTTGATGTAGGAAGTGGGTGTTCTCACCTTGTAGTCTATTTTTATATATTTTTTCCTTTTGAATTCACTTCTCCGAGTTCTGTTTATCTGGCTTCTACTAAATGGATCTGGGTTGCTCTGAGTATCGATCTAAAAAAGAAGTAACTTCATGTCAGGATGCAGTTCCTGAGAGGAGGGAAGTATGGTCAACCTCGAGATCATGTTTCCAAAATGAGGCTGGATTACACACAAGGTGCCAGTTCCCTAATGATGCTGGATTAGACACAAGGTGCAAATTCCAAAATGATGCTGGATTACACACAAGCCAGGTGGAGTCGTCAGCTGTTCGTGTCCTCGTGGCTCTAGTAAAGGCTGAAAGAAAGCGTGCAGCAGCCCTTGAGAATGTAGCTGAGTTCCTGAAGAAGCGAAAAGAGCAAAATGATGCTCTGTTCACCCAAGCCAAAGAAGAGATGGAAGAAGCCAGAAATAAGCTAGCAGAGGCAGAGCAGGCTAGGCGTCTCCTGCTATCTAAAACTATTGTCAATACAAAATTTCCTTCATAATAGCTAGGTTCAAATGTTTATCCAGTCAGCATGCCTGTTGTGATGTTCGTGCATATACTGATGTGGCACAATATATATTTTTTGGGTCATGTAATAACATCAATTACTTTCCAAACAATAACACATGAAGCATTGGACATGGTATAGTTCACGCGCAAGCCCGACATTCCAAGTTCAACTTCCATATCAAACTCATGTTCACAGATATCTGCACATTCATACATAATGTCCACAACCATGATTCACTTCAAAGCCAAAAAAATGTGAGGAGAGTTATAAATAAAGAAAAACCTCTACTAGTTCCTGCTACCAGTGCGAGCGCAACAAGTCAAGACCATGCGTAAATTAATTATATTTTGTTCATTTTTTGTGTTCTAAAATGCCGTCCGGCTCGCGGAAGGACGTGTTGCCGGCACACGCGTGGATTCAATGAAGGCAGGTGGGGCAGTCTGAAGCCGGTTGCATGCGGCGAGGAGGCATGCTCAGCTGGGCCTGCAGCGAGTGGGGCCCTTTTGGCCAGCGCGTCGGTTCAATGCCTGCGCTATGAGAGGTCGCGTACATGTCAGAGCAATCACTCCCTCTAGTCCTTTTTTGTTTGGGTATAACAAAATCTCATTTTCCATTCAAATTTTACAAGTAAAATTCGTGTACAAACTTTGACCCAAAATACGATGGGGACTAGTAAACCAGAACGGAGGTAGTAGTTTTTTTAAACCAAAGAAGGGTTTCCCCCTTCCGATTTTCATTACTGAAAACCAACATCTAAATCTAAACCATAGTATTTGCCCTAGAACTACCAGGTTCAACATCTCGCAACATAAACCCATACAACCATATGCCAAGGAGGTATGTAGTACTATGAATTCCATTTTCGCTCCATACAATCATTCTAAAAACTACTTAGTACTTATAACGTGCCATTGAAAATCGGAACTCTTAACCCCGCTAAAAATGATATTTTAAACGTGGCTACTCGATCTGTGGCAACTGGCGAGCCACCGCCTCCAAGTCGTTCACCTGTGGTCCCGACCATCAACTCCTACGGATCAAATTATCACGCGAGCTAACTATTCCTACAAAGGTGCTCCACCATGTACCCGGTACCCACGAATGCAGCAATCGTGCACCTAGGGTTTTAGGGTTTATTTGTTAACGTTGCCTTTATGAAACATTCATGTGTGCGAGATGGCGAGAGACCGACTGTGTGCGTGCGCCTCTTCTCTTCATATATGTACTCCACCATTTGTCTGGTGTTTAATTTTTTTTAATAATTACTAGCAATGTGCCAATGCGTTGCCACATGATCAAACTAGATTAATACATATTCACCGATTTGATAGAAAAAAGTCTAGTTTTGAAATACGTATATCACTAAAAATATGTTATGTTTCACTCAAAATATATTCCTTTGGCGGTTTTGATGAGATAAGGGAGGAATGTTGTTGGTTTCAAGATTCGAGAAGTGGTATATGTCTAATTTCTACTCTTACTAGCAAGATGCCCGTGCGTTGCACGGAACATCAAGATCTTGTGGGAGAAAAGGATGAACGAGGGAAGGCCTTATCTACAAATGTGGAGAGGAGTGCGGGTAAATTGCCATATTTTCCTTCCTAGCCGTCAGATATAAATCGGATGGCTTACATTGCAGAATGGCAGGCCCACCATCATCACCAACTCTGTTTTTTATCCCTACTCTTATAAAAAGCATAGCCGGTGATGATCGTGTGCCTGCCATCTTGCAATATAGGCCGTCCGATCTATATCTGACAGATAGGAAGGAAACTATGGCAATCTTGTTAGTTGTTGCAAAAATCCCATGTGTGTGAGAGAGAGAGAGGGAGAGGGGAGGAGGACGGAGTGCATGTGTGACAAAGACACAAAGAGTGTGTGTGCGAGAGGTATCAGCTTAAAATGAGGCGATAGTGTGTGTGTGCACGATCGTGAGGGCGTGTCTCAAGAAGGGATGAAAAATCTACATAGATACAAGGAGCGGGAGAGAGACATGTATGCGATAGTGGAAGCACGAGTGTGCGGGTGTATAAACCTATCTAGAGGCTAGTCGATAAATGTTTGTGAGAGAAATACGAGTCGGGGGTGCGAAAACGAGAGTTTTGTGTGTGTGAGAGAGAGACGGTAGTCGAGAAGGGAGTGGAAGCAGGAGTTGTGTGTGTGTGTGTGAGAGAGAGGGGGGGAGGGAGTTTGTCTGATCGGTAAACAAATGAATAATGTCAGTCTGGGATGGAGTCGAAAAGGAGACCGCAAGAAATGTTGTGTCTACAGGAGAGAGAGAGAGAGAGAGAGAGAGAGAGAGAGAGAGTAATTTTAGTGGCATGAGTCATACCAAGATACATATAGGGTGTGTGAGAGAATCCCATAGAGAGAAAGACAAAGTGAAAGACGAGTGGAGACTGTGTGTGTGGCGGTGAAAAAGAAAGCTTAGGTACCTAGTGATACCAGAGAACAGTAGATACATGAGAGATAATGAAAACCTTGTAATGTATAATGATAGGGAGAGTGTGACACTTCTCAAGGGAGACGTCGAGATACCATGTTTGCGAGGATAGGAGAAACATGAAGTGAGCGTGCGGGTGAGCTGGAGAAAAGAGAGTGATAGCTACATGAAGGAGCATGCATGCGAGAGAGATGGACGTGAAAGGAGTGAACATAAAAGGGATTCAAATATTTGAATTCGAGATGATGATACATGTAATCCATGCTCGAACCAAAATTGATCTATCAAACATGCATACTCATATGAATTCACGCGCATCTATGTTATTTAATATGTAGATATTACTGATCCATACATTTTACTAGAACATCATTTGGTTTAAAGTTTTTGAATTCAACCTTATGATTTTGAGATCATTGTATTTGTAAATCATATTATACATATAAAGGAGCAGAATTCTTTGTTGTGCTTTTGAAAGTATGTATAAAAAATGATGTATATAGAATTTTATTCCAATCGAAAATGGATCCCGCTTGAAAAAAATAGAATACAAACGGGATTCGAATTGAGTTGGCATGGTAAACGTGCACTCTGCAAAATTTGAACGAAGCGGGGAAAGTCGCAGTAACCGCCCGAAACCAAAATCTGCGAGATGGAAATTACTACTTCCTATCCCTGCCACACAAAGCCTATCTGCTCGATTTCTATAGGTTTCAATAGGGGTAGGTTTGTAATTTCACCCAAACATGACATAACCGCCTCTCACCCAGATTCATACACGGTGGGCGCCAAAACACAGTGTGTCCTCGGCCGAAATCGACTGCATCCCCGATTCATACACGGTGGGCGCCAAAAACAAACTCTCATCGGCAAATATTTGGTGTATGCGAGATTACCGTCCTATCCCCAACCGACTAATATTGCTGTGATGTAGGAAATTCGAAACGGGGGCTAAGTTTGTAAATTTCCTCGCATTTGAGACAAGCGCGTCCTGAATGCATGGTTCCCCCTTCCTCTCTACCTCCCTTTTCCCCATTAGTACTCCGTGGGCGCAAAAACACCCTCTCCACCCCAGCCTCCTCCGTCCGCCACCCCATCCACCACCGTCCTCCTCCACCATGCCGGAGCTGATACCCCGACGCTGTCGTCCATTACAAGAGATCGACATCTCTCATCCACGGCTTGGGACCGGGATCCTTGCATCCCGTCCTCTCGCTTCATCCCCACCGTCGTCCACCTTGCTGACGCCTCTCCTACGACCGTCTTGTCCACCGCGCCCCGCCGCCACCGTCTACCCTCCTAGATCTGCTTCAACGCCGCCGACAGCCATCGCTACCCCAGCACCGTCAAATTGTCAGCAGATGCATACACGGCGCCGCACCAGAGGTGTTACTCTTTCGTATCTACACAACTTCTTTATCGCAGCAAGAAAATAGATCGCCACTACTGTACTCTGATTTCTTGTCCATCACTTACTTGCTAGTTGAAAGCAAACATTGGTAGTGAAGTTGCCTTTGTCCGGTTTGCACCTTCAGATCCACCATAGCACGCTCAGCACTATACTCCCAATGCTTATGGTTTTCCCCTTTTATATTCCACACTAGTAAAATCACAGCAGACTAAATTTCAAAATTGGGTCAGTCAATTTTTCAGAGCTCGCCGAAGTTTGCCGGTGCGAACGAAGGGTCTCGTCTGGGGATGGTGGTTGTGGGGGGTGGTGGTGGGGCCTCGCCGAATGAAGAAAACTCGACGCGGGTGGAGGCGGGGGTGGGGGGTGGGGGTGGCAGAGGAACACAGGCGGTGGGGGCCGGTGGTCCGGCCGGCGGCTCGTGCGGTGTTCTGTATGGGAAGAATCAGAGATGAGGAAGAAGAACGGTTAGGAGACGTAGGAACTTCATCCAACCTCCTAAAATGGTCGAGAGACAGCAGTGAGTTGCATTCTAAATGCGCTCTAGTTCATCATGTGTGGGCACTGCGCAACGAACATTTTATTATCCACAATTTGCTTGCTCTTCTTTACCATGTTCCTCTTCCGTTCTTGTTTAATAAGTACTCTCTCTGTTCCTAAATACAAGTCTTTGTATAGATTCCACCATGGACTACATATGGAGCAAAATGAGTGAATCTACACTCTAAAATGTATCTAGATACATCTGTATGTGATCCATAGTGGAAATATCTAGCAAGACTTATATTTTGGAACGGAGGGAGTATGATAGTAGTACAGTATGTTCCTTGTAGTGAAGATGAGCAGGGACATTTGCAGTGCAGAGGTCTGTACGTTCGGTTGTGATGGACACTTTGAGCCTCTTTGATTCGTAGGATTTTGTAAACATAGGAATAGGATTTTTAGTGGCCTGCCCACTTGAATCCTATAAGAATAGCAAGGAAATGTGGGGAGTTGTGTCGCCTTTGAGAGTTACACTGATATTAACCGTACCGCACCTTCAGTTGAAGAGAACTTGTATCCGAAGCCTTTCTAGCCGTACCGGCAATACTAGCATATATATTCCAGCAAGTTCCACTTTGCTGATTTTACTCTGATGCTTACGGTTTTCCCGTTATATCTACATTATGATCTGTGTAGCTGCTTTGTGTCGCACTAGCAGCAGTCCACTCTTGAAGCTAAACACTGCAATGACTTAAAAAATTGGCACCGAGGCATTGAGTGCCATTTTGGATGCAATGAAACTCATACGCTCCCCACCTGTTGATTCTTGTTCAGAATATGATCCTAATGACTATTCTAACCTCGAGGAGTCAAAGGCAGATGGCTTGTCCTGTTCACCCATCTAGGTGCACGTTCTAATTTGGCAAGGTTTTACTGATGGCGCGTATCTTGCATATGTTGTCTTGCATTTCTTCTACTTTGTTGCACTGCCATCTTCTTTGTTTACTCATCATATATGTCGAGATGCCATGTCCATGCATTATCAATACATATTCCATCTATCATCATACCATGTTTTTCCACTCAAATGTTGTTCTTGTGCATCAGACATCAAAAAGGAAGAGGGTGATTGCCGAACCTGAAGGAGCACCAACAAAGTCCTTGAAAAACATGGTGGTGCCGGAGAAATCAGATAGCACCCCACTTATATTGGTTGTACAACCAGTGACACAAAACGTAGGACCGACTCCAGCAGACTGTGCCCATACTTCACTAGCCACACCACTAGCCCCACCACACAGGACCTGCACTCTAGCAAAAGGTATACCGATTTCAGTTGCCATACCACCAGCCATACCACAGAAAAATCCCACTCCAGCAAAAAGTATAGCAAGTCCACCGGCCGATGACCTATCCCAACTGTAGAGACGGCCAATTCCTGCAGATTGGAACCCTATTCCAGTTATTCCCAGTTTAAAAGACAATGCTTTCAATGTTGTTAGGGACTACGTGCATATATTCCCATCATGGGAAGTATTCCCATCATGGGAAGATTATAGTGAAGACAAACACCATTTTCACATCTTCCTGTCCAACTTACGTGTAAGTGCTATTATTCATGGTTATTATTTTCCTGTTTTCTGCTAATTGAACACATCAATGATTTACATTACATTGTTGTAAGTAGGCGAGGGTCAATCTGGATAGTCATGACGAGCAAAGCTTGCTTGTGCTTTTCAAGGAAGCATGGCAGCAGTATCGGTGTTACCTGAGGAAATCACACTTTGATGGCAACTCTATAAATGAATTTCCGGTGAAGTCTCCTGTGCTAAATTTAGAAGACATTGAATGGAAAAACCTTGTTATGCACTGGTCTTGTTCCTAGGATGAGGTATTGTCTATGAAATCACATGACAATTTGAACTTCTACTTTTCCGCATGTGCCTTACGGATCTTTTTTGCAGGAAATCTGCTCGAAGAAGAATTCCAGTTTGAAAAGAACGACAGGATATCGCAAATATGCTGCCCGCTGCTTCGCTCTTGTTAGTACCTATTGTCCTATGTCACTGTACTTGCATACATACCTGGTTCATTATGTGACAGCAGTATGCATGATAGCTTGCTTATCAATTGTTCGCTCCAAATTATCTGATCTGTATGAATGGTTACATTAGTGTAGAATATATCCAATGCCAATGAATTTTTTTAGCTCTGCACTGTTCTTGTAAGTACATGTTGTCCTTTATCAGTGTACTTATATTGACAGGTATTTGTTCATGTACCATCACTTTTCAGCTTACTTTCCTTTGCCCTCCATTTTCTACACATCAGATCTATATTTACTCTTACCATAAGGTTGGATAACACCAATGGTGCTGAAGAAGTTTAGCTGTGCATTGCTCTTGGCTGTACCTTTTGCCTGTATCGTTGCACTTACATTTATAGCTACTTGGTTATGTAGCATCACTCTTCATCTTATCTTAAATATTCTCCATTTTTTCTTATATTATCACATCTATATTTACTCTTAACAAAAAGTAGAATAAAGGCAATGCTTATGAACAAGATTCTGTGGTAAACTTCTTGAATTGCCCCCCCCATCAGCATGGACAAGGGCTTTATAGAGCCTGTCTTCACCAATAATGTAAGTTGTCCTTCTCAAGCCTCCAAACTTTGTTGTGTATATTTGGTTAGGCATGACTGCAACAGCTGTTTATTTTTGGTGTTTGTATGAAATTTCATGTTTAAAGTTTATTATGTAGTTCATAAACAAAAGTTTGTCCTTCTCAATTTAAGTTTTCAGTTGTACAACCAAGTTCCTTCTTCATACCATGTAAATTAAACTATACAAAGCAAGTGATCTTCTTTTGCACTTCATGTATGCTTCTGTTCTTGATCCGTAATCCAGTGGTGTGGTGAACCTACCCACTACAGCACAATGTCATATTCTGCAATGTCTTAACTATGAACAAAGTCATATCATTCTACAATTATTTAAACCGTCTCTTTATTTGCCAATCTGAAATGGGATAAATTGATAGTACACTAACCATTGATACTTATGAGTTCTTGATCTATAATCCAGTGGTGTCGTGAAGCTGCCAACTCCTTCACAATGTCATTTCCTGCCATGTCTTGACCTGAACAATACCATATTGTGTTAATGCAATTTTAAATTGTGTCACTTTATTCGTCAGTAACAAATGTGATGAATTGTCAGCACTGATACTTTTATGTGCAAAACCTGTCAAATGTCTGCTTGTTTATCTTTCAGAGTGAGGAGGATATAAGTGTTAAACAAGCACAGTCTCATCAGCTTGCTCAGCTGCTTGCGTTGCAGCTCCCCAGCAGGGCTAACCTTTCTTGAACTCTATTGAAGTGCTATCGGTTTTGTATATTATTTTGTCGGCGTGTTTATTTGCACTGGTGGCGATCTTTGATGCCCAGTGTATGTAATCTGCTGTTTGCTTGTGCTTTATTATTATAGTGGCGAACTTTGATGCCCAGTGGATGTAATATGCCGTAATTTCTTTATTGTATAGTCTAGGTTTTTTCTTATTCACGATGCTGCAGTTATTTTACTGTATATATATCATGTCTTTGCAGTAAACCGGCCAAACCGTAAAATTACGGGACATAATCAGGCCGTCATGCAATCACGATGAATGATCCGCATCATGGGCCCCGTCATCTTGGTCCTTTAAAACGCCTAAATGTAAACTAGCCCACTAGTAGATTCGGGCCTTTAATAGGCCGAGTAAACCGCTGGCCCTCTTTTCGCAAGAAAACTCAATGGGATTTTAGGAGGCTGAGAAGTAGGTTGGGCCTGAAACATGCCGAACAGCTCACGGGCCGGTAGCAGCCCGTAATGGACCCTGGTCCATGATTGTGTGAATCAAATCACATGCTTTTAATAGGCCAAAATTGTCTCGGTCCTTGTTTGGCCCAATCATATTATCGGCTGCGAGCAGGCCGGATGCAAACCGGGCTATAGTTAGGCCCAACTATATGACTGGCTTTTAACAGGCCGAAATTAAGATAGGGCCGAAATGTTAAATGGGCCCTTAACAGGCCAAAACTAATATCAGGACAAATTACTAAATGGGCCTTTAGCAAGTGGGCCCAAAAGCATAGTGTCCAGTTGGTGGGCTGAATCTGATATGGGCCATAATTTAGCCCAAAGCCTCTTAAAGGGTCGGACCTGATCTGGGCTGTAATTTGGCCCAGAACATGGTAGGCTTTTAATGGGTCGGATCTCAAATGGGCCATTATTAGGCCCGGAACATGGCAGGCCATTAATGGACCGGAACAAATATGGGCCAGCATTTGGCCCAAAACATGGCAGCCAGTTAATGGGCCGGTGAGGGAGTCCCGGATTAGGGGGTGTCCGGATAGCCGACTATCACCTTTGGCCGGACTCCTGGACTATGAAGAAACAAGATTGAAGACTTCGTCCTGTGTCCGGATGGGACTTTCCTTGGCGTGGAAGGCAAGCTTGGCGATATGGATATGTAGATCTCCTACCATTGTAACCGACTCTGTGTAACCCTAACCCTCTTCGGTGCCTATATAAACCGGAGGGTTTTAGTCCGTAGGACAAACAACAATCATACCATAGGATAGCTTCTAGGGTTTAGCCTCTCTGATCTCGTGGTAGATCTACTCTTGTACTACCCATATCATCAATATTAATCAAGCAGGAGTAGGGTTTTACCTCCATTGAGAGGGCCCGAACCTGGGTAAAAACATCGTGTCCCTTGTCTCCTGTTACCATCCGCCTAGACGCACAGTTCGGGACCCCCTACCCGAGATCCGCCGGTTTTGAAACCGACATTGGTGCTTTCGTTGAGAGTTCCTCCGTGCCGTCGCCATCAGGAAGGATGCCTCATCCCGTCTTTAAAGACGACACTGTTGCTAAAGGAGCTTTGGCCATCGGCCAAACTCTCCGGCTAGGCGGTTTTCTTGTGAATGCCTGTTCGGCCACCGCGCCGACGATGATTTCTCGGTTCATCGAAAGCAATCTTCATGTTAACTCGGAACTCGCCGAACAGTTAGATCCGATGGAGCTCTCTTCCTTAAACAATCTCTTGGATCGCATCGCCGCCCTGGGAGTCGCTACAGACTACGATCAGATTGGGCCTAAACCCGATCTGAGAGAGATCAACTCTCCCCAGGTTACCCACCACGTTGCCGTGGTTGAGGAACAATACGGTGACCCTTCCTCTATTTTAAGGACTAGCTATGTCCGGATTCCTGATCCCTCCATGCCAGATTCCCGCGGAGGGGAGGACGTCACTCAAGCCCTGAACCTAAAGTCAGGCAGCGGGCTAGATTCATTGGACAACATCCATGAACCCAAGCTTCCAAGTTCGGAAACTTCTTGGCCCCTGAGTCTTAGATTGGACGGGATTCCAAATTCAATTCCACCCGCCCACCCAAGCATAAGCGATCTATCCCAAATCCGGCAAGAGCCCGCAGAAACAGTACACCATTACTGGGCCAGATTCCTCCTGGTCATGAATAGGATAAAGGATTGCCGTGAGGAGGACGCAATTTCATTCTTCTGCAATAATTGCACGGACAAGGGAATCCTCAACGTCGTAAAATTACACGCTTCACTGACTTGGCGTCCATAGTACGAAAGTACTGTGCGATGGAAAGCGCCTGGAAAACCGAAATCAATTTATGGGTCAATTCGGCCCTGAATACAACCCCAATCCGAAATAAAAGGGTGCATCATCGCCAGGCACCTAGGTTAAATACCAAAAAGCAAAAATCCTCTATAGGGCATGAAACCATACTAGAGGGATGGCTCAATGGACCCTGCAAAATTCATAGTACAGAGGGCGCCACTCCAACTCATAGCCTTAGAGCATGTTGGATACTACGGCAGGTGGCCAAAAGTGGCGAAGAGCTTCTAACTCTAGAGCACCAGCCCAGGGATACCAGTACGGTATTAACAGTCTTCGAGACTTTCGCATCAAATAATATGCAGAAATGAACACTCCATGACCTTGCCAAGTCTACCAAGTAGCAACAATAAACCCATGGAGGACACGGCTATTACCTTTAATGCCAAAGATTTAACCTAAATTCGAACAGCTGAGCACCACCCGCATTGGTCCTCAGTCCAATAGTGGACGGCTTTCGCCTTACCAAGGTACTCATGGACGGTGGCAGCAGATTGAACTTCATTGACGAGGAAACCCTCCGAAAAATGGAAATAGACTGGAGCTGCATTGAGCGAAGCAGCACAACCTTTAGAGGAATAATCCCCAGTCAAGAAGCATGTTGTACTAGAAAAATCACACTAGATGTGGTGTTCAGCATGCCGGATAATTACAGGTCCGAGGAGGTCACGTTCCAAGTGGCCCTGTTCAGCAGCGGATATCACGCTCTACTAGGGCGAGAGGCATTCACAATTTTTCAAGCTATACCCCATTACGGGTACATGAAGCTCAAAATGCCTGGGCCCAACGAAATCATCACTCTTGCTAGTGACCCGGACATAGCACTCCGCGCCGAAAACAAGACAGCCGCACTGGCCCTTGAGGCACTATCCGAAGCCCTAGCGGCCGAGGAACTCACTGCGCTGCACTCTACGGTGAACAGGGACGATGTGATACTCGATAAGAGATCCAAGTCCACCTCCTTTAAACCGGCGGACGAAATAGTCAAATTCCAAGTCCATCCAACGGACCCTACAAAAACGGCCTCCATCGGGGCACAATTAAACCCTGATGTAGACGCCACACTACGAGAATTCCTATGCAAAAATTGGGACATTTTTGCCTGGCACCCTTCAGACATGCAGGAATCCCACGCCGGCTGGCCGAGCACAGCCTAAACATCCTAAAAGGATTCAAGCCAGTCAAGCAAGCTCTTCGGCGTTTCTCCGAACCCAAGAGACAGGCCATGGGAGAGGATCTAGCCAAACTATTGGAGGCCGGATTCATCAGAGATATAAAACATCCGGACTGGCTAGCAAACCTAGTGATGGTACCAAAGAAGGACAAATCCTGGCGCCTATGCGTCGATTTCAAGGACCTTAACAAGGCTTGCCCAAAGGATCCCTTCTCCCTCCCCCGCATCGATCAAATTATCGATGCTACCGCAGGACACGATTCATTGTGCTTCCTCGACGCATACTCCGGCTACCACCAAATTAAGATGGCAGAGCCCGACCAAGCCGCAACGGCATTCATCAGCCCATACGGTTCATTCTGCTTCAACACAATGCCCTTCGGGCTCAAAAACGCCGGCGCAACATATCAGCGCATGATTCAGACATGTCTGGCAAACCAGATTGGCAAAATATTGGAGGCATACATAGACGATGTGGTCGTTAATACCAAGCATGTCGAAACTCTAGTAGATGACTTGAGGCTCACATTCGATAATCTCTGAACATATGACATCAAGCTCAACCCGGAAAATTGCGTTTTCGGCGTACCAGCCGGAAAGCTCTTGGGCTTCATTGTATCCGGCAGAGGAATTGAAGCAAACCCAGCCAAGATCCGAGCTCTGTCACAATTGGATATCCCAAAGGACCTCAAACAAATACAAAATTGATCGATGCGTGGCGGCTCTAAGCCGCTTTATCTCTGTTTGGGAGAAAAGGCATTACCCTTTATCGCCTCCTCCGCCTTTTGAACACTTCGAGTGGGCGGATGCCGCCACGGCCGGACTCGAAGAAATAAAAGCCATATTGGCAACAAACCGGTGCTGGCGCGCTAACATGGGCGAACCAATGCTATTATATATCGCGCAACTCATCAAGTTGTAAGCGCGGTACTCGTTGTCGAATGAGAAATGGGCGGACACAAGTTCCCCTTCAAAACCAGTTTACTACGTGTCCACCGTCCTAACTCCATGCAAGTCACGGTACCGCATTATCAAAAGATAAGCGTCGCGGTGTTTATGGCATCCGGAAGCTGTGACACTACTTTCAAGAGTGTTCGATAACAATAGCCTCGAAGTACCTCTTAATGACATTATAAACAACGCGATGCGACGGGCCGGATTGCCAAATGGGCCATTGAGCTCCTCCGTTCGACATAACCTATAAGCCATGGCGAGCTATTAAATCGCAAGTTTTGGCCGACTTAAATGCCGAATGGATGAAGCCGAACTCCCTAAAGAGTACGGCGCATATTCCAACTGGATCATGCACTTCGAAGGCTTCAAAATGTTGGCTGGTCTGGGGGCTGGCGTAGTTCTGACGTCCCCAACCAGAGATACAGTTCAATACGTACTCCGGATAATGTATACGAACTCCAACAACGCAGCCGAATACGAGGCCCTTCTACATGGTCTCCGGATGGCAGTCTCCATGGGCATTCAATGCCTAGAGGTGCGCGGGGATTCGAACCTCGCGATATCCCAAATAATTGGAGACTTCGATGCCAAGGATCCGAAAATGGCAGCCTATCGCAACGCCATCCTAAAAACGTCAACTCGGTTCGAGGGGCTCGAATTTCACCATATAGCCCGGGATAACAACCAGGCAGCAGACGTATTGGCACGCATTGGCGCAAAGCGTGATGCCGTCCCTCCCAACATCTTCCTAGAGAGGCTGTTTAAGCCATCCGTACTATGGGAGGGGGAGTCCGGAAATAACAACCCGGACCCAACCGCACTGCCCGACACCGAACATTCTGACACAATTGGTGGTTCTGCCAACGAAGTAACACCCTCAGCCCACGTAATAATGGCAGTCATCGCCCCGTGGACGGAACCATTCCTAGCCTACCTAACCAGGCAGGAACTTCCCAAGGACCAAAATGAGGCCCGCTGCATAGTGCGGCGATCTAAAGCCTACAAGGTCCACGAGGGAGAGCTTTATAAGAAAAGCACAACCGGAGTCCTTCAAAGGTGTATCTCCGAAGAGGAAGGGCGAAATCTTCTGGCCGAAATTCATGCCGGACTCGGCGGGCACCACGCCGCAGCCCGGGCCCTTGTAGGCAAGGCCTTCCGTACTGGATTTTATTGGCCGACGGCCTGGGCAGACGCTCAGGACTTAGTCCAACGATGCATCGGTTTCTAGCTCTTTGCTAATCAAAGCCACATGCCACCCACCGCCCTCAGAACTATACCCATCACCTGGCCCTTCGCGGTTTGGGGGCTTGACATGGTTGGACCCCTTAAAGGAGGAACCCACAAGCAAAAATACCTACTGGTCATGGTGGATAAATTCACCAAATGGATAGAGGCCAAACCTGTTAAGACGGCCGAATCCGGACCAGTGATAGACTTCATATCATGGGTTGTACACCATTACGGCGCCCCCACAGCATCATCACTGATAACGGCACGAACTTCACGTCCGACGAGGTCAAACTCTGGTGCAAAAACATGGGCATCAAGCTCGACTATGCTTCAGTCTATCACCCTCAAACTAACGGTCAAGTCGAGCGAACAAATGGTCTAATCATGAGCGGCATCACACCCAAACTAGTGCGGTCCCTCAAGGAATCTAACACGCACTAGGTAGAGGAGCTCGACTCCGTACTCTGGGGGCTGCGGACCACGCCGAATCGCACTACCGGATTCACAACATTCTTTATGGTATACGGCGCAGAGGCAGTTTTGCCCTGCGATATAATTCATGACTCACCTCGCGTGCGCATGTACGAAGAAAGAGAAGCCGAGCTCGATCGGCAGGACAGTTTGGACGCCTTGGAGGAGGAGCGTGACGTGGCAAAAGCCCGTTCCGCATTCTATCAACAGCAGGCTCAAAGATATCAAAGCAGAGAAGTACGGGCCAAAACTTACAATGTTGGCGAAGTTAGTTCTCGCTCACGGACAAGAAAAAGGACAAACTCAAGCCCAAATGGGAAGGTCCCTTCATCATCGACCAAGTCCTGACCAGCGGAGCATACCGCCTGCGAAATGCATCGGATAACCGACTCGAGCCGAACCCATGGAACGCAACCCGTCTCCGAAGATTCTACGCCTAGCGCCGGATTCTGACTTCGTCTCCTTCCCCCGTCTATATTTTATATAGTAGTTGTCTTATATTTCTCCCCTTCTCCCTCCTTTTCTCTTACAGCCTTTGAAGGATTGTTCACGCTTTGTTCGCACACACTTGACGCGCTATCCACGCTCATTATACCTGGGGGCTTCTTTAACAGAAGCTTATTTATACGGGCTTCATGCCTAACACATGTGTCACACTTCTGCATGTACCTTTTATTCACCATTATATGCATCGATATGACTTAAGTTTTGGCCAAGCTGGGTTGCCGGGCTCCTGTGCTTACCCCTACATTCCCGATTGTTTGGCTAGGTGGTAAAGGGAGCACCTCTGCGATTGTTACTGCCGGGTCAGCCGGATGTGTACCTCAGACTGGGTGAAGCCGAAAGCTAGCGTTCTTAAGGGAATATTCGGTCGGTGAACTAAAAGATGATTTCTTATCTATTTATTTATCTGCCCCCAGATGTTTTTCTGCTTTTTTCGCAGTCCGGACATGCACTTTAGGGCATGCCTCCTAGGGAAACGAACCCCTAACAGAACTATTCTCCCTGGAAGATGTTTCTTACTAACCATGTAATATAACATAACTAGTTGGGCACTTTTCTGATAAAGCACTAATGACCCCTACGCCTGGTCTCCACGCATGCCCCGGTTCTTATATAACCGCGAGGGCATTCGAACACACTCCGGACTATTGGGTCCCGAGGTTGAAGCGAAAAGGTCCGCTATGACAAACAATCTACAATCTGGCTAGAAGGCATTTTACATGTCATCTTAAATTACATAGTCAATTCGACTGATTGTATTCCTCTTCAATACCATCTAATAGGCTGTCTAGTTTACAGTCCTGCTGGGATTACTTTGCGGCCAACTTTACTTGGCCGTACACTAAGCTCACAGGGATCTCCTTCCCATCAGGCCCCATAGGTCCGACCTCGGCCATGTGGTTTGGGTCAGCCTTCGTGTACCGCGTCTTCACCATGGCCCAGGCCTCCCTGGCGCCTTGACGGCAGGCCGATATCTTCCATAATCGGAAGCGCCACCGCGCTCCCTGAAGCCTCTCTGCAAGCTCTCCAAGGCCTTCGGGCAGGGAGGCAGATGGCCACAAGGCCTGGGCAACGCCTTTCATCACCTGCCGAACTCGTTCGTGCAGTTGTAAGTGCTCGGGAAGAAGGTCACCTGTAGAACCGGGCATTTCCTCTGCAGGATGACCTGTGAGCATACCTACAGACATAACTCTGTTAGTTGACTTCCTCGCCGAACTCTTTTTCAAAGTTCGTTCAAGCACTTACTAAACATGCCGCGTCGAAGCCACCGATTCTCCTTAACAGAGTCAGACAGCTGGGCACGAACATCCTTTAGTTCCTCACCCAGCTGGGTGTTGGCATCTTGGAGATTATTTTTCTCCTGCCTCACCCTCGTAAGCACGTTCTCGCCGGCCTTTAACCGGCGCAAGAGTTGTTGCTTGTCCATATCTACCCCGACGCCATCTGCAATGCTATTGTCAGATTTATACACACGCCGCACCTCACAACATACTTATCCTTTGAAACATATATTACTAGAGGGGGTCTCTTTGGCTTCCCCTGTCACGGCTAGTGCGGCCCCAAGTTGGGCTTTGCACTGTTCAAGCTCCTGGGACAGTTGGGTATTCTTTTCTGTAAGATCCTGCATAACAAATGATCCTTAAATCAGTTATTCTAACTATTTCAAGTCTGGGGCTACTGGCATATATAACTGTCAAATTTTCTCACCCGTATGTCTTTTACATACTGCATTGTGGCGCTGGCTAGACCATCTTGAGCGGCACGGAGGTGCGCATCTCCCAAAGTGAAGGCATTCAATGCCTCTTGGGAGAAACATGTGTCACGAAGAACTGTCCGGCGGCGCCTGTGATTCATGGCACTCTCCACCTCGGAGTTGATGGCGGACAATCTGTCGGCATCCTCCGTCAGAGGAGCATCCGACGCACGCCTCGTGTTGCCTCTGCTTCTGGGCCTGGCTTTGGAGCCTGGCTGGCGGAGGCTCGATCGGCAACCTCTCCGGGTATAGTCCGGCGAGCGCTCTTTTTCCTAAAGAGAGCACGAGCGTTAGTATGCCTTCTGGGAATCAAACCTGGGAATATGGTGACACACCATACTATTGCGCCGGCGTTTCGATCCGGACCGCACATCTTTTTAGCCTGCTGGGCTGTGCTGCCCCTTGTTGGCTAGCCGCCGCGGGCTCGGCCTTCCGCCTCAAGGGCACCCCCTGCGAAACACCATTGGTATACGGTAATCAAAAATTAGCCTGATGGGTCATTTTCAAAGTGTTGGGACTTCGGTCTCAATTACCTGTGAGGCTGGAAGTATTCCGGGGTAATCGGCCGTAATGGCGACCAAGCCATTATCGATGCTCGGTTGGTGAAATACCCCATCAACCAGCTCCACTGATATGTCCGGACCCTCTTGGGAGGCCGGATCGAGGAACCGTTCCGGATCCTCGGGTTGTGGAGGCGGGCTGTTTATATCCCTTACGGCCTGGCGCAGTTCCTGCGTTGAAATCGCAAAATGAGATACTTGACTATGGGAATATGGATCGAATGGGCAAAAAGAAATGTCCGCTTACCCAGCTTGGAGGATTGTACATAGAAAATCCGTCCTGTGGATTGACGTGGAGAAATTCCTCCTCTTCTCCTTTGTACAATGCGAACAAGATCTTCGTCAGATCGGCGACCAATCCCGGCCCCTTACGGCCATGGCGGGTGGCATCATCCTCCCCGTTGAAATCCCACATGGGGTGGCCTCTATATTGGAGCAGCTGCACCCCCCGCATAATGCATGTGGCCATGACCCCGATCATGGTCAGTCCGGAATGAGCTAACAACCTTATTCGGCTCATCAGGTAAAGGACATCCCTATCATTTTCCCTCTGAGGGCTCCGTGGACGCCAGCTTAGGTGTTTCTTCAAAGGAGCATTATTGAACTCCGGGAGGCCGATCCGAACAGGGTCCGGTAGGGGGACATCTTCTATATAAAACCATTCCGAAGGCCAGTCTTCGGACGCCTTCTACGGGGTTCCGGATAGATATCCGGTCCCAGCGATGCGCCATAGTTCGGCTCCGCCCACTTGATATATTGACCCCTCTTGAGAACGGGGCACAAGGAAGAACAGCCTCTTCCACAGCGAAAATGAGCCTCGATGGCCAAAAACAGCTCGCAAAGGGCCTCGAAGCCCGCAATATGCAAAATGGAGGTAGGCGTAAGGTCGTTTAACTGGAGGTCGTAGAACTCTAGGAGCCCCCGGAGAAACGGATGAATTGGAAATCCGAGCCCTCTTATCAAATAAGAGACAAGGCATACCCGCTCTCCTTTGGAGGGGCTGGGGCGCTCTCTGCACTTTCGCCCTTATAGGTGGCGAGTCCGCTCGAACCGGAACCATGAAGGCTGGGGAAGAAATCCCTTGGTTTAGAGCGTCACTAACTCGCTGTGCGGGACAGAGCACCTCTCCCAATCTCCAGGCCGAGGGCTGGGAGGGCGAGAGGAGGAGCTGCGTCGACTGTCCATGATGGAATGGATTTCTGTCAGATGCGCTCTGATGAATGCTCGCGAAGGGAGGATGGTGTGAATCGGATCTAGATCCTCGTCTCTTTTATAGGCAGCTCATTTGCGCAGCTAGGGGGGTAAATGTAAAAATACCCTGGCTTTTTGCGTTCGTTCAACATGTGGAAGATGGCCATTATTGGGCGTGGAAGCCAAGGAGCGCAATATTTACGAGAAGCCAGACGCTATTCAACAGGTACACAGGATTTGGAGAAGAACCCGCCTTGCATTGCCGAAGACAATCTATGCGCTGGACTCATCGCCATTGAAGCCTGGTTCGGGGGCTACTGAGGGAGTCCCAGATTAGGGGGTGTCTGGATAGCCAAACTATCACCTTTGGCCGGACTCCTGGACTATGAAGATACAAGATTGAAGACTTCTTCCCATGTCCGGATGGGACTTTCCTTGGCGTGGAAGGCAAGCTTGGTGATACGGATATGTAGATCTCCTACCATTGTAACTGACTCTGTGTAACCCTAACCCTCTTCGGTGCCTATATAAACCGGAGGGTTTTAGTCCGTAGGACGAACAACAATCATACCATAGGCTAGCTTCTAGGGTTTAGCCTCTCTGATCTCGTGGTACATCTACTCTTGTACTACCCATATCATCAATATTAATCAAGCAAGAGTAGGGTTTTACCTCCATTGAGTATGCCTGAACCTGGGTAAAAACATCATGTCCCTTGTCTCCTGTTACCATTCGCCTAGACGCACAGTTCGGGACCCCCTACCCGAGATCCGCCGGTTTTGACACCGACAGCCGGTCTGCTAGAGTCCTCAAAATCTTGTGGGCCTACAGCTGGGCTGACCCATTAATGTCAGCGAAATCTCATGGGCCTTTAGCTGGGCCGGCCCATTATGATCCGCAAAAATCTTGTGGGCCTTTACCTGGGCCAGCCCATTATGGCCCACAAAAATCTTGTGGGCCTTTACCTAGGCCGGCCCATTATGGCCCGCAAAATCTTGTGGGCCTTTAGCTGGGCCAGCCCATTATTGTCCGCAAAATCTCGTGGGCCTTTAGCTGGACCAGCCCATTATGGTCTGCAAAATCTTGTGGGCCTTTAGTTGGGCCGACCCATTTAAACTTTATGGGCCGGTCCACGTGTCAACATATCATAGGCGCATCTTGCCCATTGGATGAGTGACACCTATGCCAACGCGGAGCTGACAGGTGTTTCCTCCAGCCAATGATGATTTTACACGTGGAAAAACCCCATTGGTCCGGGTTGTTAATGGGTTATCGGATCCAAAACTGGACCCGATAGCTTAACGGTGTTCCGTTATGGTGGATGCCACATGTCGGTCACCCTTCATGAAAGCACTTCCGTGACGCGTGATTTATCGTCATGGAAGTGGACACTTCCATGATGATAATTTTGGTAATGTCATGGAACACTTATACGATAGCACAAGTATGACTATCTTGATACTGTCATAAAATCTTCATGGATGTACATGCATGACAAAAAACGTGACCTACTGTGACAAACACGTATCATCACGGAAGTGTATTTTTTTTGTAGTGAGTATCCACGAAAACACTTCTCCACCGCCGCAACCTTCTGTTCCCGTGAGATCCCATCTTGGGGCCTTCCCAGCATCCTGCTGGAGGGGGATTTGATCACAGAGGGCTTCTACATCAACTCTATTGCCCTTCCGATGAAGCGTGAGTAGATTACCACAGACCTACATGTGCACACCTAGTAGCTAGATGTCTTCTTCTCTTTTTTTGATTCTCAATACCATGTTCTCCTTGATGTTCTTGGAGATCTATCCAATGTAATCTTCTTTTGCGTTGTGTTTGTCGAGATCAGATGAATTGTGGATTTATGATCAGCTTATCTATGAATATTATTTGAATCTTCTCTGAATTCTTTTATGCATGATTTGATATCTTTTTAATTCTCTTCAAACTATCAGTTTAGTTTGGCCAACTAGATTGGTTTTTCTTGCAATGGGAGAAGTGCTTAGCTTTGGGTTCAATCTTGTGGTGTCCTCACCTAGTGACAGTAGGGGTAGCGAGGCACGTATTGTATTGTTGCCATCGAGGATAAAAGATGGGGTTTACATCATATTGCTTGAGTTTATTCCTCTACATCATGTCATCTTACTCAAAGCGTTACTCTATTCTTCATGAACTTAATACTCTAGATGCAGGCAGGAGTCGGTCGATGTGTGGAGTAATAGTAGTAGATGCAGGCCGGAGTCGGTCTACTTGACACAGACGTGATTCATATATTTCATAATCATTGCCTTAGATATCGTCATAACTTTGCGCTTTTCTATCAATTGCTCGACAGTAATTTGTTCACCCATCGTATTATATGCTATCTTGAGAGAAGCCTCTAGTGAAACTTATGGGCCCCGGGTCTATTTTCCATCATATAAGTTTCCGATCTACTATTTTGTAATCTTTTATTTTCTGATTTATAAACCAAAAACCCAGAAATATTTACTTTATCTTTTGTTTAGTTTTATCTCTCTATCAGATCTCACTTTTGCAAGTGACAGTGAAGGACTTGACAACCCCTTTATCACGTTGGGTGCAAGTTGTTTGATTGTTTGTGCAAGAATTGGTGATTTGTGCATTGTCTCCTACTGGATTGATACCTTGATTCTCTAACTGAGGGAAATAGTTATCTCTACTTTATTGCATCACCCTTTCCTCTTCAAGGGAAAAACCAACGCAATCTCAAGAAGTAGCAGGAACAATTTCTGGCACCGTTGTCGGGGAGATCTACGCCAAGTCAAGACAGACCAAGTACCCATCATAAAACTCTCATCTCTTGCATTAAATTATTTGCCATTTGCCTCTCGTTTTCCTCTCCCCCACTTCTAAAACATTTTTTAAAAGATTTGCCTTCTTCTTCGCCCCTCTTCCATTCGTCTTCTTTGTTGCTTTTTGTTTGCCCATTTGTTAGATTGTTTTGTTGCTACCATGTCTAAATCTGGGGAGATTATCACTGAAATGGATAGTAGTAACGATGGGGGAAGCTTTGATGCTTTTTCTAATTTTAATCCTCATGAAGAATCTATTATCATGCACACTAAAAAACTTCGCATAGGGAGTGGCATTATTATTGGAAAAGGGGTTATTCAAGATTTCTTTACTTGTGCCAGTGTGCTACCCACGTTAGGTGGATCGATTCTCCATAAAACTAGTAGTATCGCGGATGCTATATCTTTGCTTGTGGTTGAACTTGAAAGACAATTTTTTCATATGCATCCATGCATACAAAAGATTTTTCTAGAGTTTTCTAATATTGAGCATTCTTCTGTTAAGCGCGTCGCCACTATATTTCTAGCCCATGAGTTTAGATTTATCATGAAAGAAGCTAGTGAAAGTTTTGCGCATTATAATTAAAGTAGATGGTGGCCGACCTCCCATAGAGGGGATTCTTTTTAACCAAGTGGAAATAATGCGTTTACGATCTCTAGATCATGTTGCTTATAATAAAAATTTAAGAAAGAGGATTCCTACCGATGTGGATAAGATTTCTGAACTTAATGATAATTTTGCGATCCAAAACAACAAATTTGGTTTGTCTCTTGGACACAAGCTCATGACTTGTTGCCAAAAGAACGCTTACAATGATGAGTTGGTCATACAATATAAGGGGTCGAAGGAAGAACCAATTCCTCCCGAGCTTGATCTTAGGGATCCTTATCCCATTAAGTTTAGCCATTTTGATTACTTTTGCTTACCAAAAAAAAAACTTGCTGCTGAATGAAGGGATTATGAGATGAGCTTTCGAGATTTGCCTTATTATTAATATGACAATACCTAGACCTATACATGTGTTTTTATGCCTAGCTGAGGGCGTTAAACAATAGCGTTTGTTGGGAGGCAACTCAATTTTCTTTTTGTTCTTTGCTTTTTGGTTCTGTTTTTCAATAAATAATTCACCTAGCCTCTGGTTTAGATGTGTTTTTGTGTTTAAATTAGTGATAGTTGTTTTGATCTTGCTGAAAAACAGAAACTTTTGCGCCCAGGAAAAAAAATCATTTTTTACAGAAGCATACTTTTGATCTAATTCTTTTTGCACAAGATTGGTTCACAAATTTCCCAAGTTGTCCTAATGTTTCAGAACTTTAGGAGTTACAAAAGTATTCTAAGTTTATAGATTGCTACACACTGTTCTGTTTTTGACAGATTCTGTTTTCAATGTCTTGTTTGCTTATTTTGATGAATCTATGGGTTGTATCGGGGGGTATGAACCATGGAAAAGTTGGAATACGGTAGATATTACACCAATATAAATAAAGAAAGAGTTCACAATAGTACCAAGAGTGGTGATTTATTTTCTTATACTAACGGAGCTTATGAGATTTTCTGTTGAGTTTTGTGTTGTGAAGTTTTCAAGTTTCGGGTAAGGATTTGATGGACTATGGAATAAGGAGTGGCAAAAGCCTAAACTTGGGGATTCCCAGGGCACCCCAAGGTAATATTCAAGAACAACCAAGAGCCTAAGCTTCGGGATGCCCCGGAAGGCGTCCCCTCTTTCGTCTTTGTCTATCGGTAACTTTACTTGAGGCTATATTTTTATTCACCACATGATATGTGTTTTGCTTGGAGCGTCTTGTATGATATGAGTATTTACTTTTTAGTTTGCCACAATCATCCTTGTTGTACGCACCTTTTGAAAGGGACACGCATAAATCATGATTTATTAGAATAATCTATGTGCATCACTTATATCTTTTGAGCTAGGCAATTTTTCTCTAGTGCTTCACTTATATCTTTGTAGAGCACGGCGGTGGCTTTATTTTTTAGAAATTATTGAACTCTCATTCTGATATTGTTTTGAGACTAAACAACATGGTAATTTTCTTCAGTTATGAATTTCGTCCTAATATGATAGGCATCCAAGAAAGATATAATAAAAACTTTCATATAAAGTGTATTGAATACTATGGGAAGTTTGATTCCTTATGATTGTTTTGAGATATAAATATGGTGATATTAGAGTGATTCTAGTGAGTAAATGTGAATTGGAGTATTACTTTGTTAAGGTTTGTGATTCCCTTAGCATGCACGTATGGTGAACCGTTATGTAATGAAGTTGGAGCATGAGGTATTTTTTGATTGTCTTCCTTATGTGTGGCGGTCAGGGACGAGAGATGGTCTTTCCCTACCAATCTAACCCCCTAGGAGCATGTACCTAGTACTTTGTTTTGATGACTAATAGATTTTTTCAATAAGTATGTGAGTTCTTTATGACTAATGTTGAGTCCATAGATAGACACACTCTCACCCTTCCACCATTGCTAGCCTCTCTAGTGCCGCGCAATTTCCGCCGGTACCATATACCTTCCTCAAAACAGCCACCATACCTAACTATTATGGCATTTCCATAGCCATTCCTAGATATATTGCCATGCAACTTTCCACCGTTCCGTTTTATTATGACATGTTCCATCATTGTCATATTGCTTTGCATGATCATGTAGTTGGCATCGTATTTGTGGCAAAGCCACCTTTCATAATTCTTTCGTACATGTCACTCTTGAGTCATTGCACATCCCGGTACACCGCTGGAGGCATTCATATAGAGTCATATTTTGTTCTAAGTATCGAGTTGTAAGTAAATAAAAGTGTGATGATCGTCATTATTAGAGCATTGTCCCATGTGAGAAAATAAATAAACGGGAGGCCAAAGAAGCCAAAAAAATGAGAGAAAAAGAGAGAAGGGGCAATGTTACTATCCTTTTTTCACACTTGTGCTTCAAAGTAGCACCATGATCTTCATGATAGGGAGTCTCCTATGTTATCACTTTCATATACTAGCGGGAATTTTTGATTATAGAACTTGGCTTGTATATTCCAATGATGGGCTTCCTCAAATTGCCATAGGTCTTCATGAGCAAGCAAGTTGGATGTGCACCCACTTAGTTTTCTTTTGAGCTTTCATAAACTTATAGCTCTAGTGCATCCGTTGCATGGCAATATCCCTACTCACTCACATTGATATCTATTGATGGGCATCTCGATAGCCCGTTGATACGCCTAGTTGATGTGAGACTATCTCCCACTTTTTTGTCTTCTCCACAACCACCATATTGTATTCCACCTATAGTGATATGTCCATGGCTCACGCTCATGTATTGCGTTAAAGTTTAAAAGTTTTGAGAACATCAAAAGTATGAAACAATTGCTTGGCTTGTCATCGGGGTTGTGCATGATTTGAATATTTTGTGTGATGAAGATGGAGCATAGCCAGACTATATGATTTTTTAGGGATAAGCTTTCTTTGGCCATGATATTTTGAGAAGACATAACTTCCTTGTTAGTATGCTTGAAGTATTATTGTTTTTATGTCAATATTAAACTTTTGTTTTGAATCTTATGGATTTGAACATTCATGCCACAATAAAGAAAAAAATTACATGGATAAATATGTTAGGTGGCATTCCACATCAAAAATTATATTTTTATCATTTACCTATACGAGGACGAGCAGTAATTAAGCTTGGGGATGCTTGATACGTCTCGAATGTATCTATAATTCTTGATTGTTCCATGCTATTATATTATCTATATTGGATGTTTTATATGCATTAATATGATATTTTATATTATTTTTGGGACTAACCTATTAACCTAGAGCCCAGTGCCAGTTTGTGTTTTTTCCTTGTTTTTTAGCTTCGCAGAAAAGGAATACCAAATGGAGTTCAAACGGAATAAAACATTTGCGATGATTTTTCTTGGACCAGAGATGCCCAGGAGACTTGGAGTGCAAGTCAGAAGAGCCACGTGCGGCCACAAGGGTGGAGGGCGTGCCCCCTACCTTGTGGGCCCCTCGATGACCCCCTGACCTAGATCTTCCCCCTATATATTAACATATATTCCCAAACCACCAGAAGAATCCACAAAAACACTTGTCCACCGCCGCAACCTTCTGTTCCCTTGAGATCCCATCTTGGGGCCGTTTTCGGCATCCTGCCAGAGGGGGATTCGATCATGGAGGGCTTCTACATCAACTCTATTGCCCTTCTGATGAAGCGTTAGTAGTTTACCATAGACCTACGGGTCCATAGCTCGTAGCTAGATGGCTTCTTCTCTCTCTTTGATTCTCAATACCATGTTCTCGTTGATGTTCTTGGATATCTATCCAGTGTAATATTCTTTTGCGATGTGTTTGTCGAGATCTGATGAATTGTGGATTTATGATCAGCTTATCTATGAATATTATTTGAATCTTCTCTGGATTATTTTACACATGATTTATTAAATTTGTAATTCTCTCCGAACTATCGGTTTAGTTTGGCCAACTAGATTGGTTTTTCTTGCAGTGGGAGAAGTGCTTAGCTTTGGGTTCAATCTTGCGGTGTCCTCACCCAATGGCAGTAGGGGTAGTGAGGCATGTATTGTATTGTTTCCATCGAGGATAAAAAGATGGGGTTTACATCATATTGCTTGAGTTTATTCCTCTACATCATGTCATCTTACTTAAAGTGTTACTCTGTTCTTCATGAACTTAATACTCTAGATGCAGGTAGGAGTCGGTCGATGTGTGGAGTAATAGTAGTAGATGCAGGCAGGAGTCGGTCTATTTGACATGAACGTGATGCCTATATTTCATAATCATTGCCTTAGATATCGTCATAACTTTGCGATTTTCTATCAATTGCTCGGCAGTAATTTGTTCACCCACCATATTATTTGCAATCTTGAGAGAAGCCTCTAGTGAAACCTATGGACCTCGGGTCTATTTTCCATCATATACGTTTCCGATCTACTATTTTGCAATATTTATTTTCTGATCTATAAACCAAAAACCTAAAAATATTTACTTTATCTTTTGTTTAGTTTTATCTGTCTCTATCAGATCTCACTTTTGCAAGTGGTCGTTAAGGGATTGACAACCCCTTTATCGTGTTGGGTGCAAGTTGTTTGATTTTTTGTGTATGTATTGGTGATTTGTGTGTTGTCTCCTACTGGATTAATACCTTGGTTCTCTAACTGAGGGAAATACTTATCACTACTTTGCTGCATCATCCTTTCCTCTTCAAGGGAAAAACCAACGCAAGCTCAAGAAGTAGAACACTGTAACGCCCGGATAATCAAGCTATAGTAATCCCCTACTAATGATGCCAAGTCATCGCTATTACTATTGTTAATCTCACTTTGATTCAAAACCAATTCAAATTCAATTTTAAAATAAAGTCAAATAAATTATTTCTCCAAACAGTAAAGCAAATATGTTCGCTGGGTTGCAAATATTCACTAACTAAATGTCATGAGTGATTCAACATCATTTATGATAGCTAATTTCCCCTGGGAATTAAAGCAGTTCCAAATCAGCAATTTTTTTAAATGCTTTTCCATTTGTGAAAAATCCAAATCAATTCAAACTCCTCCCAAACTTTTTGTGGCAGGTGCCAAATATTGTAATGTATTTACTTGGCCAAGTCCCACATTATACGGAACTCCTTTTGACAACTCAAATATTGCATAGCATTTTTTCTATAAAAAGAAAAGAATAAAAGAAAGGAAAAAGGGAAAAAGAGAAAACCTCCCCTGTTCCCCACTGGGCCTTGGCCTAACAGGCCGGCCCAGCCAGCCCACTTTTCCCCCGGTCGCCTTCTCCTATTCCCCGAGTCGTGTCGATACAGGGGCTGGCTCCCACCGAACCACCTCGCCGGCGACGACCCCCCGCGAGAGGATAAGGCCTCCACCGCCCCGACACCTCGCCCCCCTTGCCTCCCACTCATCTGCCACCCCACTCACCTTGCCCCGCGCTCTCCAGATCCCTTCCTCTCCCTCTCCCTCTCCTTCGTTTTGGAGAGGAGGCCGACGCGGTCGCCGCCGTGCCTCGCCCATCCTCGCGGCTACCGACCTCGCCTCGCCTCACCGACCTGTCCAGAAGCTCCGCCACGATCGACTACCTTATCCCCGTCCACGAGCGCTAGTCGGGGAGCACTGTAGGCCGCGGATCGAGCCGCCACTTCCGCCTCGGTCGCCGATGATCTCCCTCCTCTCCGACGCTCCTGCTGCTCCTAACCTTCCATGGGCCACCGTGCGTGCCGCTAGGTGAGATCCTCCATCTCCTGCTCCCCTTCTTTCAGCCTCTTCACACGCCGTAGCTAGCTGTCGCCGCATCCGTGCTCTGCTCACCGCCGACGAGCTTGTGGCCGTCACTATGGTCGATGTCGCCGCCGCCTGAGGCCATCATCGAACTCCTGATGCTCCCAGGAGCCCAACGAGCCTGAGCACGTGCCTCCCCCTGCCTCCTAGCATAGTTTTCGTCAAGGTCCCGTACGCGCGGCCGCCATAGCTCGTCATCGGTCTCATTTCCGGCGACCGTTTGGTCCGGCACCACCACCAGTCGAGCGGAACGCTTCCACGGTTCGAACGCAAGTTGTCGCACGTGATTTGGCACTTCGTAGCGCGTTTCCGACGCTGAGCCACGTCCTCCACCGCGCCTGGAGGGCAACGGCGTCAAGTGATGTCTACTACACAACCTTCTTCTTGTAGACGTTGTTGGGCTTGCAAGTGCACAGGTTTGTAGGATAGTAGCAAATTTCCCTCAAGTGGATGACCTAAGGTTTATAAATCTGTGGGAGGCGTAGGATGAAGATGGTCTCTCTCAAACAACCCTGCAACCAAATAACAAAGAGTCTCTTGTGCCCCCAACACACCCAACACAATGGTAAATTGTGTAGGTGCACTAGTTCGGCGAAGAGATGGTGATACAAGTGCAATATGGATGGTAGATATAGGTTTTTGTAATCTGAAAATATAAAAACAGCAAGGTAACTAATGATAAAAGTGAGCGTAAACAGTATTCCAATGATAGGAAACAAGGCCTAGGGTTCATACTTTCACTAGTGGAAGTTCTCTCAACAATAATAACATAGATAGATCATATAACAATCCCTCAACATGCAACAAAGAATCACTCCAAAGCCACTAATAGCGGAGAACAAACGAAGAGATTATGGTAGGGTACGAAACCACCTCAAAGTTGTCCTTTCTGTTCTATCTATTCAAGAGTTCGTAGTAAAATAACATGAAGTTATTCTTTCCGCTCAATCCATCATAGAGTTCATACTAGAATAACACCTTAAGACATAAATAAATCAAAACCCTAATGTCACCTAGATACTCCATTGTCACCTCAAGTATCCGTGGGCATGATCATACGATATGCATCACACAATCTCAGATTCATCCTACCAACACAAAGTACTTCAAAGAGTACCCCAAAGTTTCTACCGGAGAGTCAAGAAAACGTGTGCCAACCCCTATGCATAGGTTCATGGGCGGAACCGCAAGTTGGTCACCAAAACATACATCAAGTGTTCTCAAAGTAAAGACTCAATCCGATAAGATAACTTCAAGAGGGAAACTCAATTCATCACAAGAGAGTAGAGGGGGAGAAACATCATAAGATCCAACTATAATAGCAAAGCTCGCGATACATCAAGATCGTGTGAAGTCGAGAACACGAGAGAGAGAGAGAGAGAGAGAGAGAGAGATCAAAAACATAGCTACTGGTACATACCCTCAGCCCCGAGGGTGAACTACTCCCTCCTCATCATGGAGAGCGCCGGGATGATGAAGATGGCCACCGATGATGGGTTCCCCCTCCAGCAGGGTGCTAGAACGGACTCTCAAGAGGTTTTTGGTGGCTATAGAGGCTTGCAGCGGCGGAACTCCCAATCTATCTTGATATTTGATGTTTTTAGGGTACGTAGGCTTATATAGGCGAAAGAAGTCGGTCGGGAGGTGCTCGAGGGGCCGACAAGACAGGGGGGCGCGCCCTCCTATCTCGTGGTCTCCTCTAGGATCTTCTGACGTGGACTCCAAGTCTCCAGGATCATATTCTTCCAAAAAATCATGCTGCCGAACGTTTCATTCCGTTTGGACTCCGTTTGATATTCCTTTTCTTCGAAATACTGAAACAGGCAATAAAACAACAATATGGGCTGGGCCTCCGGTTAATAGGCTAGTCCCAAAAGTAATATAAAAGTGAATAATAAAGCCCGTAATCATTCAAAATAGATAATAAAATAGCATGAATGCTTCATAAATTATAGATACGTTGGAGACATATCAGCATCCCCAAGCTTAATTCCTGCTCGTCCTCGAGTAGGTAAATGATAAAGAAAGAATTTATGAAGTGTGAATGCTAGAAGGTGCACAAGTTTGATCAATGATAATTTCAATCACCTTTTCTAGGATGATAATATGTCATAACAGTAGTTCATCTCATAAAACTTCTCACGATAAAGTAACAAGCAATTCACATGTCAAAGCATAGACCATAAACTTTCTTGAAAACTAGCAAACTTCATTCTCAGTCATCAAACAATTACAATTCATCTTATTTTCAGGAATAGCAAACTCCACATACTCAACTATCATATAGTCTTCTACAATTGCTAACACTCACGCAATACTAATGGTTATGGAGTTTCAATCGGACACTGAGAAAGATAGGGGCTTATAGTGTTGCATCCCAACGTATTCACCTTTGGGTGATGTCAAAAATAATAGTTCATGCTAACTTACATCCAATTGGATATATATATCAAGATCACCCCAACACAAAGTGCTTGCCAAAGGATAAAATGAAAAAGGGAAAGGTGAAGATCACCTTGACTCTTGCATAAAAGTAAAAGACATAAAGTAAAAGATAGGCCCTTCGCAGAGGGAAGCAGAGGTTGTCATGCACTTTTAGGGTTGGATGCACAAAATCTTAATGCGAATGAACGTCACTTTATATTGCCACTTGTATATGGACCTTTATTATGCAGTCCGTCGCTTTTATTGCTTCCATAACAAGAGATCATATAAAGCTATTTTCTTCACACCAAAATATCATACATATTTAGAGAGCAATTTTTATTGCTTGCACCGATGACAACTTACTTGAAGGATCTTACTCAATCCATAGGTAGGTATGGTGGACTCTCATGGCAAAACTGGGTTTAAGGATATTTGGAAGCACAAGTAGTATCTCTACTTGGTGCAAGGAATTTTGGCTAGCATGAGGGGGAAAGGCAAGCTCAACATGCTTGAATGATCCATGACAATATACTTTAACTGAGATGTCGGAAAACATAAACCATTACGTTGTCTTCCTTGTACAACATCATATCTTTAGCATGTCATACTTAATGAGTGCTCCCAACTACAAAACATGTCTAAGATAGTATATTTATATGTGAAATCTCTCTTCCTTCAATATTCTTTCATGAATTGTTCAAATGACCAATACAATGCTTGCTAACCTTCAATAAATTTACAACCTCTACTTCTTAGATGTGAAGTCATTACTCCCCATGGGATAAGCAAATGAAACATATATAAATTCAGATTTATGACAATCAACTCATTCAACCATTTACTCATAGGATATAAGTGAAGCACACAAGTAAATGACAAACTATTCCAAAAGATATAAGTCAAGATCAATGAGTAGCTAAAAAATTATGCAACTATGTGAAGACTCTCTCTCATTAAAGAATTTCCAATCTTGGTATTGTATTCAAACAGCAAGCAAAGCAAAATAAAATGACGTTGCAAGGATAGCACAACTCATGTGAAGAAGCAAAAACTTAGGCTCAACCGATACTAACCAATAGTTGTTGAAGAAGAAAGGTGGGATGCCTACCGGGGCATCCCCAAGCTTAGATACTTGAGACTTCTTGAAATGTTATCTTGGGGTGCCTTGGGCATCCCCAAGCTTGAACCTTTGTGTCTCCTTAATTCCTCTCATACCATGGTTTCTCTTTTTATCAAAAGCTTCATCCACAACAAACTCAACAAGAACCCGTGAGATAGGTTAGTATAAACCAATGCAAAACCTTATCATTTTCTACTCTAAAAAATCACTAAAATTATTATTCAACATTGCATACTAAATGCCTCTGCATATTTAATACTACTATCCTCAAATAGAATCATTAAACAAGCAAACATATGCAAACAATGCAACCATAACAGCAATCTGCCAAAACAGTATAGTCTGTAAAGAATGCAAGATTCATCATAGTTCCCTAACTCCAAAAATTATGAAATAAGATCCCCACTGTAATAAATTTATCAGAGATCATTATGCAAAATGTTTCAACATTATATAATTCTCTGACTTTTCTAGGGAATTTTTGCAACAGCGGTAAACTTTCTGTTTTCAAACAGCAACATGTATACTAGCAAAATAAGCATGGCAAAGGCTATCCTTGATTTTTTTTGTTGAAAATAAATACGCAAAACATTATTATAACTAACAGCAAACAAATACTAACAAGAGAAAATTACTCTCCAAGCAAAACACATATCATGTGGCGAATAAAAATATAGCTCCAAGTAAAGTTACCGATGAACGAAGACGAAAGAGGGGATGCCTTCCGAGGCATCCCCAAGCTTAGGCTCTTGGTTGTCCTTGCATATTACCTTGGGGTGCCTTGTGCATCCGAAATCTTAGGCTCTTGCCACTCCTTATTCCATAGTCCATCGAATCTTACCCAAAACTTGAAAACTCCACAACACAAAACTCAACAGAAAACTCGTAAGCTCCGTTAGTATAAGAAAATAAAACCACCACTTAGGTACTGTAATTAAATCATTCTAAATTCATAATGGTGTAATACCTACTGTATTACAACTTATCTATGGTTCATACCACTTAATACTAGCCATAGATGCATCAAAATAAGCAAACAACACATGAAAAACAGAATCTGTCAAAAACAGAACAGTCTGTAGTAATATGTATCAAACGTATACTTCTGGAACTTCAAAAATCCTACAAAATTAGGAAGACCTAAGAAATTTGTGTACCAATCCACAGAAAAAAGAATCAGATCAAGATCATGTTTCTGTTAATTAACAAAACTAATTTACTGGGTGCAAAAGTTTCTGATTTTCAGCAGGATCAACACAACTATCACCGTAAGCTATCCTAAAGGTCTTACTTGGCACTTTATTGAAACAAAAGCTATAAAACATGATTACTACAGTAGCATAATCATGTGGAAACACAAAAACAGTAAGGATAAATATTGGGTTTTCTCCCAACAAGCGCTTTTCTTTAATGTCTTTCTAGCTAGGCATGATGGTGACAACGATGCTCACATAAAGGGTAAGAATTGAAACATAACGGGAGCATCATGAAGCATATGACTAGCACATTTAAGTCTAACCCACTTCCTATTCATAGGGATTTTTTCATCAAACAACTTATGGGAACAATAATCAACTAGCATAGGAAGGTAAAACAGGCATAGCTTCAAGATTTTCAACACATAGAGAGGAAACTTAATATTATTGCAATTCCTACAATCATATATTCCTCCCTCATAATAATTTTCAGTAGCATCATGAATGAATTCAACAATATAACCAGAACATAAAGTATTCTTTTCATGATCTACTTGCATAGAAAATTTACTACTCTCCACATAAGCAAAACTCTTCTCATGAATAGTAGTAGGAGCAAACTCAACAAAATAATTATCATGTGAGGCATAATCCAATTGAAAACTAAAATCACAATGACAAGTTTCATGGATTTCATTATTATGAATAGCATACAAGTCATCACAATAATCATCACAGATAGCAACTTTGTTCTCATAATCAATTGGAACCTCTTCTGAAATAGTGGAATCATCACTAAATGAAATTGACACTCTTCCAAATCCACTTTCATATTCATCACAATAAGATTCAACATCCTCCAAAATAGTGGGATCGCTACTTCCTAAAGTTGACACTCTTCCAAACCCACTTTCATAAATATAATCATCATAAATAGGAGGCATGCTTTCATCATAATAAATATTCTCATCAAAACTTGAGGGACTAAACATATCATCTTCATCAAACATAGCTTCCCCAAGCTTGTGGCTTTGCATATCATTAGCATCATGGATATTCAAGGAATTCATACTAACAACATTACAATCATGCTCATCATTCAAAGATTTAGTATCAAACATTCTATAGATTTCTTCTTCTAGCACTGGAGCACAATTTTCCTTTTCATCATACTCACGAAAGATATTAAAAAGATGAAGCGTATGAGACAAACTTAACTCCATTTTTTTGTAGTTTTCTTTTATAAACTACACTAGTGATAAAAAAAGAAACAAAAATATTCGATTGCAAGATCTAAAGATATAACTTCAAGCACTCACCTCCCTGGCAACGGCGCCAGAAAAGAGCTTGATGTCTACTACATAACCTTCTTCTTGTAGACGTTGTTGGGCCTGCAAGTGCACAGGTTTGTAGGACAGTAGCAAATTTCCCTCAAGTGGATGGCCTAAGGTTTATCAATCCGTGGGAGGTGTAGGATGAAGATGGTCTCTCTCAAACAACCCTGCAACCAAATAACAAAGAGTCTCTTGTGTCCCCAACACACCCAGCACAATGGTAAATTGTATAGGTGCACTAGTTCGGCGAAGAGATGGTGATACAAGTGCAATATGGATGGTAGATATAGGTTTTTGTAATCTGAAAATATAAAAACAGCAAGGTAACTAATAATAAAAGTGAGCGTAAACGGTATTGCAATGATAGGAAACAAGGCCTAGGGCTCATACTTTCACTAGTGCAAGTTCTATCAACAATAATAACATAGATAGATCATATAACAATCCCTCAACATGCAACAAAGAGTCACTCCAAACCCACTAATAGCAGGGAACAAACGAAGAGATTACGGTAGGGTACGAAACCACCTCAAAGTTATCCTTTCTGTTCTATCTATTCAAGAGTTCGTAGTAAAATAACATGAAGCTATTCTTTCCGCTCAATCCATCATAGAGTTCATACTAGAATAACACCTTAAGACACGGATCAATCAAAACCCTAATGTCACCTAGATACTCCATTGTCACCTCAAGTATCTGTGGGCATGATTATACAATATGCATCACACAATCTCAGATTCATCCAACCAACACAAAGTACTTCAAAGAGTGCCCCAAAGTTTCTACCAGAGAGTCAAGAAAACGTGTGCCAACCCCTATGCATAGGTTCATGGGCGGAACCCGCAAGTTGGTCACCAAAACATACATCAAGTGTTCTCAAAGTAAAGACTCAATCTGATAAGATAACTTCAATAGGGAAACTCAATTCATCACAAGAGAGTAGAGGGGGAGAAACATCATAAGATCCAACTATAATAGCAAAGCTCGTGACACATCAAGATCGTGTGAAGTCGAGAACACGGGAGAAAGAGAGATCAAACACATAGCTACTTGTACATACCCTCAGCCTCGAGGGTGAACTACTCCCTCCTCGTCAAGGAGAGCGCCGGGATGATGAACATGGCCACCGGTGATGGGTTCCCCCCTCCGGAGGTGCGAAACGGACCCCGAGAGGTTTTGGTGGCTCTGAGCTTGCGGCGGAACACCCGATCTATCTTGATATTTGATGATTTTAGGGTACGTAGGCTTATATAGGTGAAAGAAGTTGGTCGGGAGGTGCTCGAGGGGCCCACGAGATAGGGGGTGCGGCCAGTAGGGGGGCGCCCTCCTATCTCGTGGTCTCCTCGAGGATCTTCTGACGTGGACTCCAAGTCTCCAGGATCATATTCTTCCAAAAAATCACGCTGCCGAAGGTTTCATTCCGTTTGGACTCTGTTTGATATTCCTTTTCTTCGAAATACTAAAACAGGCAATAAAACAGCAATATGGGCTGGGCCTCCGGTTAATAGGTTAGTCCCAAAAGTAATATAAAAGTGAATAATAAAGCCCGTAATCATTCAAAACAGATAATAAAATAGCATGAATGCTTCATAAATTGTAGATACGTTGGAGACGTATCATCAAACCCTTCACCGACCGAAGTATCACACAGGGCCACCCCACAGGTCATTGCCGGTGGGGCCACAACTATTGACCATTGACACAGTCAATCAGTCTTGACTGGAAGGCCCGACCAGCGGCGTGTGGGCCCACCGCTTAAACCTCTAATTAAAATGTTTTAATAATTAAAACCAATTAGTTTATCTAATTAGTCTATGAAGGGTGGGGCCTACCTGCTAAATAACTCTGTTTATTTAGTTTTAAACTTTTGTTAGTCCACTGTCTATGACAGGTGGGACCCACTGGTCCGTTTGACCTGGTCAGCCGTCCTGTTGACTGATGACGTCACAGTGATGGCATGCTGACGTAGTATTTCTTTTCTGATAATTTATTTAATTCCATAATATGTTTAAAACTTAGAAATTTCATAGAAAATAATCCGTAACTCCGATGAAAATGTTTTCTACATGAAAGTTGCTCAGAAAAAAGTGTAGAATCCGGATACATGGCCCGTTTACCTGTCAGATGCCTCTAACTATCTGAACATGGAACATTCCCCCTCCAGTCATCTGGTCTGACACAGGTCCGAAACCGGGAAAACATTCCCGGTTGAATTCCCCCTTCACCTATCGTGTAGCCATACGTTAGGTCACACCTGGCACAACATATTGCCATGTTATGCTTTGTGACGCTATGTTTGCTTTATATTTACTGTTTCTTCCCCCTCTTCTCTCCGGTAGACCCCAACACCGATGCTGCCCCTGTGATCGACTACGTTGACGATGACCCCTCCTTGCCAGAGCAACCAGGCAAGCCCCCCCTTTGATCATCCCGATATCGCCCATTCCATTCCCTCATGCTTGCATTAGACTTTGCTACTGTAATTGATTGCTCCTATTCTGATACATAGCCTGCTTTTGTAACCTGCTTATTGTTATTTACCTGCTTATCCTAAACTGCTTAGTATAGGTTGGTTAGTGATCCATCAGTGACCCCCCACCTTGTCCTTGTTGCCCCTGCTTCATCATCGAAGACCCAATCAACGGGATTGAAGACCAGGCCCCGGCACCGCACATCACTTCCCCATAGTTGCTCGACACTGCTAGGTTACTATTGAGTGCCGAGGGTGAGACCTCATCAGCACTTCTGATGTTAACCCTGTAGTGTAGTTATTCGGTCGTGGTCATCGAGGGTGATTCCGCCTTAACCACTTCCGATACGACTCTGTCGTGCAACCCCTCAAGTGTGGACCTTGAGGGTGGTTCCTCTTCCGTTCACCTTGATGATCACATCGAGGGGAATCCACCGGGGGTGGTTCCTTAGGGTTCCCCTTGGTGTTAGACACACAGTTACTATGGTTACTATGACTTTACACTGAACCAGGTTACTAAAGATGGGTCGGCCCTGAGGGGTACCCGCGCGAGCTTAATTGCGAGTGTTGTGGAGTCGGGTTGACCTGGAAGGTGCCTGCGAGATAATTACAAGGCGTGGCCGGGCATTCATAGCCCTTGCGCAAGTCCTCGAGACGGGCAACGGGGTCACATCTTTCGTGAGTCTCTGCTTGTTACCGCGCGTTCCTAATCCACTATGATTTGGATATTTGATCCGAGGGGCCTCTGGCCTGATAGCACTAACCATCATGTGGGCATAGTATGTGCATTCTGCGTCGTATGCATCAGCCGAAGCTTAATAGATGTCAGCGACTGAGCGGCACGCGTCGGGTTGGACTGCGTAACCACCTGCCTTTTTAAGGAGGTAGCTAGGTCTGCTCACCGGCCGCGTTCACAATGTGCAGGAGTTCCCGGGGCGATGGCCCATGACCCCTGGGGGCATAAGGTTAGTCCGGCGTGCTGACCTCTCTATTAAGCCTAGGTCGGGTTGCGGCGTATTGTTTGGCCCAGGCCGGGCATGAACCAGGAAAGTGTGTCCGACCGGAGTTAATCGAGCGTGGTGGGTAAGTTGGTGAACCCATACAGGGAAGAAAACATGTATTGATAGCCTATCCTACGGTAACGGACACTCGGAGTTGTATCCCGATCGATACAACTAGAACTGGATGCTGAGGCATGAAATGGATATGTGACTCTGGGAGTCGAGAAAGGATCCCGGGGCGTTGACAACAACATAAATATGACTTATGTTATACTACTCTACTCCCTCCTCTTGCTGCAAGACGCTGGTTTCAGAAGATGCTAGTCTTTGATAGGCTAAGTTTTCCCCTTCTCTTCTGGCATTCTGCAGTTCAGTCCACATATATAGCCCATTTCATTGATACCGATGCATATGTAGTGTAGATCTTGGCTTGCGAGTACTTTGGATGAGTACTCAAGGTTGGTTTGCTCCCCTTTTTCCACCTCTTTCCATTCTTCCCGGATGCTGCAACCAGATGGTGGAGCTCAGGATCCAAACGCCACCGACGATGACTACTACAACCACGAGGGTGCTTACTACTACGTGGAGGCCGCCGACGACCAAGAGTAGTTAGGAAGCTCCCAGGTAGGAGGCCTTGCCTTTTCGATCAATGTTGCTTTTGTGCTAGCCTTCTTAAGGCAAAACTTGTCTAACTTATGTTTGTACTCAAATATTGTTGCTCCCGCTGACTCTTGTGTATCGAGCTATGTATTTGAGCCCTCAAGGCCCCTTGCGTGTAATATAAAGCTTGTATTATTTTATTTGTGTCTAGAGTTGTGTTGTGATATCTTCCCGTGAGTCCTTGATCTTGATCGTACACATTTACGTGTATGATTAGTGTACGAGTGAATCGAGGGCGTCACAAGTTGGTATCAGAGTCGACTGCCTGTAGCTAGCCCCCTTTCCAATTCCTTGGCCAAAGTTGAGTCTAGTCATTGAAAAACTTTTACTAACATGGCATTGTGGCTTGCGGGCCCACGTTGCCATTGGGTGGTATTAGTATCTTTTATTCCTCTTCTATACTCTGGGACTCTGATCTCTCTTCCATTCGAGTTAAATAATTTTCTAACTCTAACACTAGGTTCTCGTAACCGCTTCCTCCCGGAGAGCTCCTTCAACACAGATGATCGTCTGCTACATCAGAAGACTCTGAAGACACTTCTCGATGTATCCCGAGACCCTGTGTCCATGCCTTGCAGTTTCTGACCGCCAGTAATCCCCGTGAATAACATCCTTGCCACTTGTACCTTCATCCCCAGTTGTTCATATACTTTCATAAATACTTGGAAATACTATCTGGTCTTCCAAAAATCCTCCACAGCCTATTACTCTTGATTCTCATTGCCTGCCTGCATTATGGATAATCCCATAAGTCTAGTAATGTTATTGGCATCCTTTGTCACTATCCTTTTGAGTCCGTTGATTCAATATGTTGCAGATGCTCGCAATCCTCGGTCGGATCATAGAATTCATCCTTCCAGCTTGGACGTCATTCGACCAAGAGTTGTTTCTTGACCAATCAAATTGCCGTCAATTGTATCCCTAGGGCTATTCAACTTACTTATCTTTTGATGAGAGCGTCTGCTTCTGATCTTCTATTTTTGAAATCATGATTTCTTTGCATATAAGCATCGAATTATTCAGATGTTTCTATAATGCGAAGCCTTTGCATTGTTTCTTCTTCTGGTTGAGTACCGACACTCACATCCCTATGTGGACCGCCAGATCCTTTGTTGGATTTTATCGGACAACGTCCTTCATATTCAATAACCTTTTGAGCCTTTCCTCAGAAACATAATGCCTTTGGTAAGTTGTATCCTCTGCCTTCTCAACCATGCTCTGCCTTCGAGCTTGTGTTATTTTACTCGTGGAGTTTGTGGTATATGTTCTCAAGATGCCCCTACGGGTTGAACATATGCCTTCCTTAATCCATGTGAACCCGAGAGTTTTCACGAGTCATACTCTACTGGTGTTATGCCAGATAAAATTTGAACACTACAACTTCGTCGAAAGTTAGAAGTGAATGAAAGGTTTTGCAATGGAGAAGTGGGAGTCGACCTTGAACTTTGTGTTCATGCCCATATACCTAATGTGGAACTTATCATGGAAGCTTCTTGTGATACAATAATCCCCTTATAATAAGTTCATATGGTATGTATGTTTGGTCCTTGGCAACCGTGGTTCTGACCATAATTGTTCCCCTTTAATTACATTTCTCGGACAAGTTAAAGCACTTGTCTTCTGTAGATCAATGCATCTCCGCAACCTCTATTTTGATCTTCCTTCGAGTATTACCCTCCAGTACCTCAAGAATATCAAAGAACTGTGTTGCTTCCTAGGAGCTTCATCTAGTATTGCTTCTCACTGATTTCAGATATCCCCTGGGACCTGAGTTATTAATCACTCAAGGACACCTATAAGTGAATCGGTTGAATCGATTCCGCACTCCGATTCTATAACTCTAAGTAATTTTCATTGCTTATGAGTTTAATAATCCTTCTAGTCGTTCCTAGCCTGGCCGGCTGTGTCATTATCGTGCTGAATTTTAACTGTGCTACATGGTCCTTCTTCCTGGAACAGAATTTTCGACGATGAGCTAAGCTTATGTAGATCTTCCTCGTCATACCATTTCGCCTTGAACAGCAAGCTTGCTTTCAAGTTTGTGTCGTACCCGTGGTTCCAATTACTTTTCGCTTCATCATTCCTTTGACTTGATGTCATTGCCGATCGATTACATCTTCCTGAAATCTCTCGACAATTGTGTCGTGCTCGTCAACATTCTGAGCTCTTCCGGCATATCAATCGAATTCGCGATGAGAAATACCACCCTTAACCTTCGATGAATTATGTTATCATCGACAACATTCTTGCCTTCCCCAACATATCATGTGGCGAATAAAAATATAGCTCCAAGTAAAGTTACCAATGAACGATGACGAAAGAGGGGATGCCTTCCGGGGGCATCCCCAAGCTTAGGCTTTTGGCTATTCTTGAATATCTTGGGGTGCCTTGGGCATCCCCAAGCTTAGGCTCTTGCCACTCCTTATTCCATAGTCCATCAAATCTTTTCCCAAAATTTGAAAACTTCACAACACAAAACTCAACAGGAAATCTCATAAGCTCCGTTAGTGAAAGAAAAAAAACCACCACATAAGGTACTGTAATGAACTCATTATTTATTTGTTTTGGTGTTAAACCTACTGTATTCCAAGTTCTCTATGGTTCATACCACTTAATACTAGCCATAGATGCATGAAAATAAGCAAACAACACATGAAAAACAGAATCTGTCAAAAACAGAACAGTCTGTAGCAATCTGTAACTAACGCAAACTTCTGGAACTTTAAAAATCCTACCAAAATAGGAAGTCCTGGATAATTTCTCTATTGATCAGCAGAAAAAATAATCAACGCAAAAGCACGTTTATGTGATTTAACAAAACTAATTTCGTGTGTGAAAAGTTTCTGTTTTTCAGCAGAATCAAATTAACTATCACCATAGGTTATCCTATAGGTTCTACTTGGCACAAACACTAATTAGAACATAAAAACACATCTAAACAGAAGGTACATGCAAAATTTATTACTAAACAGAAACAAAAACAAAAAAAATAAAATTGGGTTGCCTCCCAACTAGCGCTATCATTTAACGCCCCTAGCTAGGCATAAAAGCAAAGGTAGATCTAAGTAGTGCCATAATAATAAGATAAATCTTGAAAACTCATCTCATATTCTCTACGTTCAGCAGCAAGTTTCCTTTGAGGCAAGCAAAAGTAATCAAAAGGGCTAAATTTAGCGGGACAAAAGTCCTCAAGATCAATCACAGGAGGAATTGGTTCCTCCTTTGGCCCTTCATATTGCACAACTAATTCATCATTATAAGCATTCTTTTGGCAGAATCTTGTGAGCCTATACTCAAGAGAGTATCCTAGCTTGTTATTTCAAAGAGAAAAATCATTATTAAGTTCAGAAATTCTATCAACTAGGACATTGGTAGGAACCTTTTTTCTAAGGTTTTCATTGAAAGCCACATAGTCTAAAGATTGAAAACGCCTAATTTCCTCTTGATCGAAGAGGATCGCATCTATGGGTGCACGATCGGCGTCCACCCTATAGTGCGCAAAGATTTCTTTGGCCTCTCTTATTATAAATCTAAACTCATGAGCCAAAAAGATAGTAACGGCGCGCTTAACAGAAGACAATATTAGAAAATTTGAGAAAAATTATTTGTATGCAAGGATGCATATGCATAAATTGTCTTTCAAGCTCAACTACAAGCATAGCGGTAGCATCCGCAAGACTACTAGTTCTATGAAGAATAGAACCACCCATAGAAGGTAAAGCACCAGCACAAGTAAAGAAATCTTGAATAACACCTTTTCCAATAATGTTACCAATACCGATTCGAAACTTTTTAGTATGCAAGATAGGGGTTCTTCAGCCGGAGCATCAGAATTTTCCATGTTATCATTATTGTCCATATCGATGATAATCCAGAAATAACGGCAAACAAAAGCGAGGAAAAAGAGGAGGAGAAGATTGGGAAAGAGAGGGCAAATAAAATGGCAAGGGTGAAGTGGGGGAGAGGAAAACGAGAGGCAAATGGAAAATAATGTAAATGAGAGGGAGATGAGTTTGTGATGGGTACTTGGTATGTCTTGACTTGAGCGAAGACCTCCCCGGCAACGGCGCCAGAAATCCTTCTTGCTATGTCTTGAGCTAGTGTTGGTTTTCCTTGAAGAGGAAAGGGTGATGCAGCAATAGTAGCGTAAGTATTTCCCTCGGTTTTTGAGAACCAAGGATCAATCCAGTAGGAGGCTCCTCAAAAGTCCCACGCACCTACACAAACAAACAAAGAACTCACAACCAACGCAATAAAGGGGTTGTCAATCCCTTCACGGCCACTTGCGAAAGTGAGATCTGATAGAGATAGTATGATAAGATAAATATATTTTTGGTATTTTATAATATAGATTGGAAAAGTAAAGATGCAAATGAAAGTAGATTGAAAGCTTATATGATAAAGATAGACCCGGGGGCCATAGGTTTCACTAGTGGCTTCTCTCAAGATAGCATAAGTATTACGGTGGGTGAACAAATTACTGTCAAGCAATTGATAGAAAAGCGAATAATAATGAGATTATCTAGGCATGATCATGTATATAGGCATCACGTCCGTGACAAGTAGACCGACTCCTGCCTGCATCTACTACTATTACTCCACACATCGACCGCTGTCTAGCATGCATCTAGAGTATTAAGTTCATAAGAACAGAGTAATGCATTAAGAAAGATGACATGATGTAGAGGGATAAACTCAAGCAATATGATATAAACCCCATCTTTTTATCCTCGATGGCAACAATTCAATACGTGTCTTGCAACCCCTGCTGTCACTAGGTAAGGACACCGCAAGATTGAGCCCAAAGCTAAGCACTTATCCCATGGCAAGAAAGATCAATCTAGTAGGCCAAACCAAACTGATAATTCGAAGAGAGTTGCAAAGATAACTCAATCATACATGAAAGAATTCAGAGGAGATTCAAATATTTCTCATAGATAAACTTGATCATAAACCCACAATTCATCGGATCTCGACAAACACACCGCAAAAAGAGTTACATCGAATAGATCTCCACAAGAGAGTGGGAGAACATGGTATTGAGATCCAAAAAGAGAGAAGAAGCCATCTAGCTAATAACTATGGACCCGAAGGTCTATGGTAAACTACTCCCAACTCATCGGAAGGGCTATGGTGTTGATGTAGAAGCCCTCCATGGTCGATTCCCCCTCCGGCGGAGCGCCGGCGAAGGCTCCAAGATGGGATCTCACGGATCAGAAGGTTACGGCGGTGGAAATTGTTTTCATTGGCTCCTTGGATGTTTTCGAGTGCGTGGGTATATATAGGAGGAAGAAATGCGCGGTGGCATGAGGGCCCACGAGGCGATGGGCGCGCCCTCCTATCTCGTGGCTGCCTCGGTTGCTTCTTGGCTTGCACTCCAAGTCCTCTAGATCACGTTCGTTCCAAAAATCATGTTCCCGAAGGTTTCATTCCGTTTGGACTCCGTTTGATATTCCTTTTCTTTGAAATACTGAAATAGGCAAAAAGACAGCAATACGAGTTGGGCCTCCGGTTAGTAGGTTAGTCCCAAAAATGATATAAATGTGTAAAACAAAGCCCATAAACATCCAAAAGGGGTAATATAATAGCATGGAACAATCAAAAATTATAGATACGTTGGAGACGTATCATTGACCGATTACATAAAGGTGGCCTTCCACATGTTGATGCCACTGAACCCGATGAGCACGTCATTGATGATAGTGATGATGATGATGCATTTAAAACCCGATGATCAAGACTATTATTAGTTCATGTCTGGTATTCAATTTTTATTATATTACATATATATATTGTTAGTTCATGTTAGGTATTCAATTTTTTTATGTTATACTTGATTTATATAGTTACTTGTATGATTGTATGATTTATATAGTTACTTGGTTAATTTTCTTACTTGTATGATTGTTTGTTATACATAGTGCCATGGTCTTGATATCCGACCCCATCGGCCCTTGTCCGGTTTATGATTCGGATGTGGTATATTCTGTTTATAACTATTTGTTGCATTTTGCATTTATGACAATTATGCCCATCAAGTTGACATAGATATATTTTTATCTAGGAGGTATGTGAACTGGAAATAGCAACCGACCCTCTTGTCGAGAAGTTAAATTTAGTTAAAAACGAAAACGAGCATTTGAAAGAAAAAATCAAAAAAATTGAATAAGAGAAGATGAAATTGGAGTTGTATGTTGGCGATGTCGTCACTGATCGAAAGATCAAAATGGATGCAATGCGCTTGAAGATGGATGCAATGCGCTTGAAGATTAGTAAGATTAGAAAATATGACATTGATAATGAGGCTTGGTATCATTATGTTGTTGGATCAATTGTTACCTTAGTTGCGATCTTGATCGCATTTGTTGTGATGATGGTACACTACTAGGGAAAACCTTATACACAGAATCTTAGTAGCAGCATGGTTTAAAAATAGACGCTGCTGCTAATTAGCAGTAGTGGGCTTCAGGAAACCGCGCTACTAATAGCGCAGTAGCAGTAGCGCTCTAGGTGAAACAAGTGCTACTACTATAATTGCCACGGCGTTGCCTCTCGGCTAGATATAGTAGTAGCGCCCTTCTTCTGGATGCGCTACTGCTAAAGTACTTAGTAGCAGCGTTTTCCCTAAAACTCGCTGCTACTAAGTATCACCCCCTTGCGACTAATTAAGTTTACTCCCATACTGCTAAGCAAACAAGATTTTTACCACCTTAAATATGTTACTTCTCAAATTATCTCGAGCACTTGTTCTTCATTGAACTATATGTGTAAGATTGGCGGCTGCAATATGAATCCTCGCCCGTACCTATACAGGTACAGTGAGGATTCATGTTGACTATTTACATTCTACACAAAAAGATCAATGATGACCAATGTATATTTTTGATGTTTTTGCCTGCTTAGACTTAGCAGTAGCGTTTTTTCTTGACAAAGTGCTGCTGATATAGGTCTTAGTAGTAGCGCGCTCCCCATACCCGCGCTACTGCTAAAGCAAAACAAAACACACGGCTAGGCCGGCCCCCCGCACGCTCATCTCCCAATCACCCCCCTTCGCCCGACGTCGGCAGCTGCGGTTAGGGTTTCTCCTCCGCCACCGTCGCCGCAGGTAATACTCCTCCCCCCTCTTGCTGCCCCTCCGCTGCTCCTCCACCCTCTCGCTGCCCACTCTGTAGCTGCCCGCGAGCTCTGGCCGGGCGCTTTGGCCGACCGCCATCGATCCCCTCACCGGCCGCTGTTGTCGCCCCCTCTCGTAGGAAAGTCACCGGCCTTCCCGTCGTCAGCACCCCCGACCGAGGCCACCATGCCATCCCCCCTCCTCGACAGCAACCCCCGAGGGCTGCCCTACCTAGATGCATCGAGGGCTTACGAATTTCATATGGATAACTAGATGCTTTTGTTTTTCTGTAATAAGTTATTTTTTGCAAAATGTAGGTGCCAATTTAGTTGAAATGCTTTGGTAGGTGGTACCGTGATCTGCTAGATATTGGTTTTGATACAAGTATTTAGTTTGCAAGTGCTAAGTTAATCCCAATTAAATTTGCCACTTGTTTTTTAATCAGTTATCTTAGGCAATAGGGGCCAAATTAGATGAAATATGTCTTGGTAGGTGGTACCTTGATTTGGTAGATAACTTATTACAGATCTTAGGATTATACCTTTGGTAGGGGCGAAATAGTTTTTTCGGCAATAGGTGCCACTCAAATGCTTTCGTAGGTGATATCTTGTCATCTTGTATGTTACTAGATCTTAGGATTATAATTGTCCATCAAATTGCTTCTCACAGAAGAATCTCTTCATCAAATTGAGAGCTTGTTGTTTACTTTTTGGGATCGGGTTCCACTATGAAAATATAACTGAAGAAGTATCAAAAATAGCACATGCTACTATTTTTTTTCCTGTGAAGATCGTTAATCCTTTGCTCATATTGCTTTACAAAAATGGCGCCACCACCACCACCACCATGTCGACTGTGGAAGTCAAGGTCGCCACAACCTGGCAACCGGCAAGCTGTTGGCATCTACTTCAGTAGAGTTTTAGTCATCGGCGGTGAAATTATATGAAATGTAACAACTATTTTATTTTTAGTGTTGGCATTACTGCATTGTGTCATTTTGCTTATTTTACACAGATCGTCCCATGCAATGTGAGGTTGAAATTCAACAAGATGATAGGAGACACTATGACATTTGAGGCTCCTGGGGGCCGTAAACTATGGAGGTCGAGAAAGAACGCAATATGTCGCGGATTGGAGGAGATGGATGGGCCCGTTTCCTCGCTCGCATGCGTCTTACTGGTGGTGAGTTGATCAGCTTCTCCTTCAGAGCAGAAAGACCCAAGATGGCTGTCATTTATATCAACCTGGTGGAAGATGATGAAGATAACGAATATGATGAAGATGATGAAGATAATGAGGACCCACTCGATGAAGATGATGAGGACCCACTTCATGAAGCCATCGTAGCTCAAAGAATGAGACTGTGCGAGGAGAAGGTGTGCAACCTATGAGACATAATTCCGCCACGTGCTGACTTTGTTGGGGTGCCATTCGTGACCCACCTGACAAGTACCATGGTCGATCGACATGATATGGTATGTTATACTTACAAATGCAAATTATTCGATGATATGCTTAGCGTAGAGTCCAATGATATGTTGTGTGGAATCTAGTCGATGGCATGCTTTTGTGTAGAGTTCGATCACATGCTTATTAGAGTGTAGAATCTAAGGAACTATTAATAGTGTAGATAATCCATGTATACCTATTTGCAAGAGTATGTGCGAGGCTATTTATTAATTGATATGTTTTTCTTATTCAAAAATTGGCAAAGAGCCAATCTGTGAGTTATGGTATCGAGCCTGATGAAGAAGGCTCAGCTCGACTACGCCTTACCACAAGGGGCTCTGTCACAACCTTTACTTACCGCGTGGACACGGACGGTCGCACACACTTAAACTTGGTTGGGTGGAAGAAATTCCTCGATGGCAAGAATCTTCATGTTGGACAGGCCATCCTAATTACTATCAGGAACACCAATGCTACGTCTTGAGCTTGCGTTGGTTTTCCACAAAGAGGAGAGGGTGATGCAACAAGTGTAGCGTAAGTATTTCCCTCAGTTTTGAGAACCAAGGTATCAATCCAGTAGGAGGCTCCTCAAAAGTCCCACGCACCTACACAAACAAACTGAGAACTCGCAACCAACGCAATAAAGGGGTTGTCAATCCCTTCACGGCCACTTGCGAAAGTGAGATCTAATAAAGATAGTATGATAAGATAAATATATTTTTGGTATTTTATAATCTAGATGCAAAAAGTAAAGATGCAAATAAAAGTAGATTGAAAGCAAATATGATAAGAGATAGACCCGTGGGCCATAGGTTTCACTAGTAGCTTCTCTCAAGATAGCATAAGTATTACGGTGGGTGAACAAATTACTGTCGAGCAATTGATAGAAAAGCGCATAGTTATGAGATTATCTAGGCATGATCATGTATATAGGCATCACGTCCATAACAAGTAGACCGACTCACCTGCATCTACTACTATTACTCCACACATCGACCGACTCACCTGCATCTAGAGTATTAAGTTCATAAGAACGAGCAACGCATTAAGCAAGATGACATGATGTAGAGGGATAAACTCATGCAATATGATATAAACCCCATCTTGTTATCCTCGATGGCAACAATACAATCGTGCCTTCAACCCTTTTTGTCCTTTGGGTAAGGACACCGCAAGATTGAACCCAAAGCTAAGCACTTCTCCCATGGCAAGAAAGACCAATCTAGTAGGCCAAACCAAACTGATAATTCAAAGAGACTTGCAAAGATAACTCAATCATACATAAAAGAATTCAGAGAAGATTCAAATATTATTCATAGATAAACTTGATCATAAACCCACAATTCATCGGATCTCGACAAACACACCGCAAAAAGAGTTTACATCGGATAGATCTCCGCAAGAGAGGGGGAGAACATTGTATTGAGATCCAAAAAGAGAGAAGAAGCCATCTAGCTAATAACTATGGACCCATAGGTCTATGGTAAACTACTCACAACTCATCGGAGGGGCAAGGATGTTGATGTAGAGGCCCTCCGTGGTCGATTCCCCTCCGGCAGAGTGCCGGCGAAGGCTCCAAGATGGGATCTCGTGGATACAGAAGGTTTCGGCAGTGGAAATTGTGTTTCGTGGTGCCCTTGGATGTTTTCGGGGTACGTAGGTATATATAGGAGGAAGAAGGACATTGGTGGCCGCCCGAGGGGCCCACGAGACAAGGGGCGCGCCCTATAGGGGGGCGCGGCCTCCTATCTCGTGGCTTCCTCGAAAGCTTCTTGACTTGCACTCCAAGCTCTCCGGATCACGTTCGTTCCAAAAATCACGATCCCGAAGGTTTCATTCCGTTTGGACTCCGTTTGATATTCCTTTTCTTCGAAATACTGAAATAGGCAAAAAAAATAGCAATATGGGTTGGGCCTCCGGTTAGTAGGTTAGTCCCAAAAATGATATAAATGTGTAAAATAAAGCCCATAAACATCCAAAAGGGGTAATATAATAGCATGGAACAATAAAAAATTATAGATACGTTGGAGACGTATCAACCAACCGCCCAGGCTTGAAGATGATGATTGTCGGTGTCAAAACCGGCGGATCTCGGGTAGGGGGTCCCGAACTGTGCGTCTAGGCAGATGGTAACAGGAGACAGGGGACACGATGTTTTGACCCAGGTTCGGGCCCTCTCGATGGAGGTAAAACCCTACTCCTGCTTGATTGATATTGATGATATGGGTAGTACAAGAGTGGATCTACCACGAGATCAAGGAGGCTAAACCCTAGAAGCTAGCCTATGGTATGATTGTTGTAATGGTTGTTGTCCTACGGACTAAAACCCTCCGGTTTATATAGACACCGGGGAGGGCTAGGGTTACACAGAGTCGGTTACAATGGTAGGAGATCTACATATCCGTATTGCCAAGCTTGCCTTCCACGCCAAGGAAAGTCCCATCCGGACACGGGACGAAGTCTTCAATCTTGTATCTTCATAGTCTTGGAGTCCGGCTGACGATGATAGTCCGGCTATCCGGACAAACCCCTAATCCAGGACTCCCTCAGTAGCCCCTGAACCAGGCTTCAATGACGATGAGTCCGACGCGCATATTGTTCGGCATTGCAAGGCGGGTTCCTCCTCCGAATAATTCATAGAAGATTGTGAACACCAGGATAGTGTCCGGCTCTGCAAAATAATTTCCACATTTCCCCGTAGAGAGAATATTATGTACACAAGTTCAATCTGCTGACATATCTTGTGGCATGATGTCACGCCACTACCAAGCCTTTACTTGAATCGTTTTTTATTATACCACCTCAGCGCATTTAGCGAAGCGGTTTCCTTGGCACGTCTTATCGAAGCAGAGATCGTGTTCCCCTTATTCCGGGATTCCCATCAATACGGACGTGGGTAACCCAACCGCGCCATTGATGGTGGCGCTTGGGAGATAAGCGAGTTTTACCAGGCCGGTGGGGATTCACAGTCTTCGTCCGCCCATATATAAGGGGATAAGGATCCACCCTTTTTTACCTACGCCTTCTTCCTACTTTGCTTATCCATCTCCGCGCACTCGAGCTCCAGCGCCCAAGCCCGCACATCTCGTCTCAACCTTCTCCAGTCATGTCCGGAGCGGGAGGCAAATGGTTGGCATCCTCCGTTACGGAGGAGCACATCGCAAAACTGCGCAGTCCCGGATACCTTTCCGGCGACATCGCGCACCGGCTGCCCGACAAGGGGCAGCTCATCCCTACCCCCAGGCCCCATGAGAGGGTCGTATTCCTTCCCCACTTCCTCCGCGGACTGGGCTTCCCGTTGCATCCCTTTGTCCGGGGGCTCATGTACTATTACGGCCTAGATTTCCACAATCTGGCGCCAAACTTCATCCTCAACATCTCGGCGTTTATCGTCGTGTGCGAGGCCTTTCTCTGCATCCAGCCCCACTTCGGCTTGTGGCTCAAGACCTTCAACGTCAAGCCGAAGGTGGTGAAGGGCACTCAAGCGGAGTGCGGAGGCGCCATGTTGGGCAAGATGCCCAACGTCATCTGGCTCGAAGGGGCCTTCGTGGAGTCCGTCAAGGGGTGGCAATCGGGGTGGTTCTACATCACCGAGCCGCGCGACCCTAAGTGGGCGGCGGCCCCCGAGTTCAGATTTGGTATCCGTATGCAGCTCACCTCCTGGAAAGAGAAGGGCTTGCTATGGGGTAGTTCGGAGGAGCTGACAGACTCGATCTGTCTTGAACCTCGTGAACAAGAAGCTTAGGCTTGTCAATGTGATCCAGTCATGCTCATCCGCGGATCCTCCCCGCCAACAATGGGCCTTCAACTTGTGGGAGTTCGATCCGCACAAGACACGGACTCTGGCGGGCTCTTGACCACGACATATGAAGCCGTCTGGGCGGTCTAGTTCAAGGCGGAGAAGCCCCGTCCATGATCAAGATCGCGGATTCAGCACCAAGCGCCCGGCCGGTGAGGTAAGCTTCGTTATCCTCTATGGGACAGTTGTTTTCTTTCATAGTTTGACTCTATGTGGGATCTAAAACTCCCAATGCCTTTGACAGGACTGGCAGAGGACGTCCGGACAGGTAGACTGTCCGGCTCCCCTTCCCGAAGACCCAGCGGATGCCCGCTTAACGGGGTTGCTGGTCCCGGCACTCTATGTGGTCCTGGAGAAGAAGGCCAAGAAGAAGTCCACGGGGACTCGAAGAAGTTCCCAGCGCCAGGTGATATCGGACTCATCGTCCGATGGCTCTGAGGCGGACTCCTCCCCCGAAGACGAGAAGGAGAAAGAGGACTCTCTCCCAGAGGAGGGAGAGAGGAAGAGGAAGGCCTCCCCAACAGGGGAGGCCGAAGGGTCCAAGAGGGGAAGAGCTATTCCCCCGGACAGCTCCGCCAATGCCAACGTTGGCGACGAAGAGTGGCCCTCAAGGGCCAGGCCTCCAGCAAGATCGTAAGTATCTGGATTCCTGAATGATTTATAATTTCTCTTTTGTGTCACATAGCGTCCTTCTAATGCCGCACACTGCGTGCAGTCCGGCCGATGATGATCTCCCCGCTTCATCGAGCGGGTCGTTGGCTCCGTCGAATGTAGACTCCATCCCGGCTGCCTCCACCCCTCGCGACGCTGAGGACGCCGAGGTGGGATCCCAAGAAGGGACCCATCAGGAGGAGGCTCCGAAGGCGCCACAAGGCAGCCTCCCGAACTTTGCGCCAGACTCCACGCTGGAACCCGCAGTGGTTCCGGAGTCCGCAGCGACCCTTGCAAGAAGGGCAAGATCAGGCGCCGGCCGGCCCCGTCCCAACCGGGGCGCGGACAACTTGTTGGGCGCTCAAAGGCGCTTCCATCGAGGAAGAACACCGCACTATTATGAGTGCGGTGATTGAAAAATTCAGCTCGCCAAGGCGGGCTGACCGAAGCTTCGCAGATAGCCTTCTAACGAGCTTTGAGGTAAGAAGTTAAAATTATGTTGTCGATTGTACTAAGGTAGGGGTACCTCGGTACCCCAACTTGTGCAGCAGCGATTCTGCTCCCCGGCGGGGTTTACCATGTGCTTGCGGAGACCACTCTGCTCCATATCAAGCCATTCAAGAACAAAGTATACAAGGCGGAAGATCGAGACCCGGCAAGAGGAGCTTGCCGGAAGGCCGTTCAGGCTCAAGATTACATCACTCACGCAAGGCCTGGCGAGAGGAGCTCGCCGAGGAGACTAGAAGATTACATCGTAGAAGACACGCCTCGGCGCTATCGCGCGTCGGCGAGGCCCGGGGCGGCAAGTTACAAAGCCCGACAAGCTCTCGGGTCGGCAAGATCAAGACCCGGCAAGGTACTTGCCGGAGAGCTGCGTGTGCCCGCCTCCAGCTCATCGCCTGCGTCGCCTTGAGCCCTCTCCGAGGCAGCGTGGCGGATGGCTGTGTAACTGAAGGGTGCGGTGGCACTCCACGGTGGTGGATCCATCGCCGTGGCGAGCGGAGGCGCAAGGCGGGGAGCTTTTGGGGTCGACGGCGACGGGCATTAAATGCCCTTGTCCCCTCTGTCAAAAGTAGGTAGAAACCCTTTGTTCAAGCCTTTGTAGCTCCACTTTGTTCCCTTGCTGTTCCAACTACCACCTCTTTTACATTTTACCCCTTTCTCCTCGTTGACACTGTTGGTGACCCCTTGGCACTATAAAAGGAGGCCCATGCACAACGTAGAAGGGGTTCGGCTGGTTCAATTCACTCAACACAACACCACCATACGCTCGCATTCTTGAGCAAGATCAAATACAAACACAAAGCAGCAGTAGGGTTTTACGCGTCCATCGCGGCCCGAAGCTGGGTAAAAATCCGCCCGCATGCATCGCCTCGATCTGCTCTTTGTGCTCCCTCCGCCCTCGTACCGCACAGACAAGGGGCCCCGGCCCCATAGGTGTTCGCGGCGGGCGGGTCTCTCCCCTCCGTCCCGGCATCTTTGGCGCGCCAGGTAGGGGGCGTCGAGGTTGTGCAGACCTGATCCGGCGTTCGAGCGGGCGCGTTCTTCATCAACCTCTCCGGTTTAAATCGACAACTTCATCAACAAGCTGCGCCATGGCCCGAAGCGAGGGCTTCGAGGTCGTGAACCCGTCTGCGTCTCACCGCCGCCACCGGAACCAGCGGTAAGCGGAGAAAACGCCAGCGAAAAAGTGAACCTGGCGAGGCACTTTCGCGGCGCCACGAGATCGAGGGCAGGGGCGGATAGCTGCGCCTCGGTCTCCGTGGATCCACGTCCATCTCAGCGCCACGACGACCCAGCGGCGCCATACCACGAGAGGTGGTATCCGCCCTCTTGGAGCGAGGGGCGTGCGGAGGCTCGCGGGATGTTCCGGACCACCGTCTGAACACACAGCCAAGCGAAAGCGCGGGGCGAGACCTGCTCCTTCTAACTGCTTGTTAGTCCGTCGGCGCGTCCGCTCCCGCACCACTCGCTCCGCTTCCTCCACTCCTGCGAAGCACTCACAAGAGCGCAAATGCTCCTCGACTTCCCTCGGCGCGGACAAGGCGAAGGCGGAGGCTACCATCGAGCACTGGTACGCCGCCAACAACAATCCTCCATAGCAGCCGGTGGCCTCGCGGCGCGTGGCTGAGAAAACGAAGGCCGGCAGCAACAAGACCGCCGGGCGCAACCACCATGCACTCCCGCCGGAAGCAAAAGACGCCGCCCGCGAGAACAACGCCGGCAGCGGCTCCACGGCATCGTCGGATCCAGCGAGCTCGTCGGGATCAACGCCAGTCCTCGGCGGCCGGCGACAAGAAAACGCTTCGGACCACGATCGGCGCCGCCGAGAAACTTCGGCGACAATCGAACCGAGAGCGGGAACGCTGTCGGCCGCGCCGCCGGTGAGCGGCGACTTGCCGTCTGTGGCGAGCTGCCCTGCGTTCACCCGCGAGCTGCGGCGCGTCGATGGCCCAGCATGAAGAATTTCAAGCCCGGCGTGCGGAGAAATGCGGCGGCAAGGCGCATCCTCGGAATTCCTCGGTGTCTACACCATCGCGGTGCAGGCTGCGGGGCGCGACGAAAGATTCTCAGCGAACTACTTCCGCTTCGTGCTTAGGCGAGCGTTCATTCTTGGCTTATGCACTTGCGGAAGGCTCCATTTCTTCTTGGGCAGACCTTTGCCATCGGTTTGTTGGCGCCTTCACTTTGGCGACCACAAACCTCCGCCGAGAGCGATCTCCACATTTTGGCCCGAAGGAAGGAGAATCCTGCGCAAGTATATCAACGCTTCAGCCGTGTGCGGCACAACATCCCGATGTCCACCTGCGCGGTTATCGGTAGCGTTCCACGAGCGTCGCGTAACCGCGCATCGTGAAGAGATGGCGATGACCAAGATTCGGGATGTCGTGAGCTCTATGCTCTAGCTGATAAATCGCCTGCGGAAGAAGGGAGGAGGCTCCCGGGGAGGATCTTTGGCGCGGAGGAAGCGACTCGGCAGCGCCGCCCGGCAAAGAAAGCGCCGGCGGCGGAACAATCGAAGAAGAACAAGGAAGAGGTGCTTGCCGTCGAGAAGTCCGGCAAGGAGGCCCCGCCAAGCAAACACAGGCTGGCGACTCGGCAAGGAGCCTGCCTATGGCGGCAACCGACAAGCGGGGCGGCCCGGCAAGCAATACCGCAAAATCCACCGCACCAAGGGCCACGATCTCTATAATCGCAAGCGCGTCGACTATCTCGTCGAGCAACAAAAAGCTAGTCTGAGGCGCGACAAGGAGAGGGCCCAAGGTGGCGGAGGAGAATCGAGCAAGCGGCCGTTCAATGGCGGGGAGGGCCTTGGCAAGGCCAAGCGGCGACAAGGTGATCGACCTCCCGGAGCGCGACAAGGATGAAGACGGCAGCGAAGACATGGAGGATGAGAATGACAGCGAGCAGGAGTTCGAAGGCCACGGAGGTCTGTGCGTCGGCGGTGGCGCCTCACTACACACCTCCACCGCCCGGCTAAAGCGGTGGGTGCGTGAAGTGAATCTGCGGAGCCGCCCGTAGAGTCGCGCGAGCTCCTCAAATGGTCAACCGCCCATCATTTTTGATCTTGAGGATCACCACGACCGCACCATCGCGGTCGGGTGCTTGCCGATGCTGGTCTCGCCCACCATCCGCAACCTCAAGGTCACCAAAATGTTGGTTGGCGGGGCGGGCTGAACTTGATCTCCTCTGCCGTGATCAAGAAACTCCAAATCCCAGATGGCGAGCTCGAAGAGGCCGGTTCTTTCAAGGAATCAACCGGGACGGAGCAAGCCCAAGGAAAGATCACTCTGCCGGTGACCTTTGGCGGGAGCTCAATTTCAGGACCGGCGCATCACTTTCGGCGTCGCCGATATTCCGTTGCCATACTGGCGGAATACTCGGCAAATCCTGCCCTCGCCAAGTTCATGGCAGCTTCCCATTATGCTTAGCGTACTCAAGATGCGGGCCCGATAAGCGTCATCACTTGTCCATGGCGACAAGAAAGATGCGCTTATCTGCACCGACAAGATCTACCGGGATCTGCGGCAGCGACAGCCGACAAGAATACACTTGCGCTGAAGCTCCGGGGAAGAAGCGAAGACCAAGTCCGGCAAGTGCTCCGGGGCCCACTCCGGCAACCGCACCTCTTCGGAGTGTTGCGCTGCTGTCGAGGACGTCCCTTCGAGCTCCACCGGCAGGAGTAAAAAGGGAATGGCTGCTCCGCCGGCAACCAAGAAGGTATCCGCCAAGGAGGACGGCACTGGTGGTACCTTCACCATCACTGCCACGCTTGACAACAAATAGGAAAGCGCGCTCGTTGCCTTCCTGCGGGCGAATGTCGATGTGTTCACATGGCAACCATCTGACATCCCCGGTGTTCCCAGGAAGGTAATTGAGCACAAGCTTGCCGTTGCCCTCATCTTGCGACCCGTCAAGCAAAAAGTGAGAAGCAAGCCGTGGGCGCCAAGAATTCATCGGCGAAGAAATCAAGAAGCTAGAGGCGGCGGGCCTAGTTAGGCGTGATCCATCCGACGTGGTTGGCAAACCCAGTCGTCGTGCGCAAGGCTAATGGGAAGTGGAGGCTGTGTATAGACTTCACCGATGTAAATAAAGCATGTCCCAAGGATCCATTCCCCTTGCCACGCATTGACCAGATTGTTGACTCCACTGCCGGATGTGAGCTACTTTGCTTTCTTGATGCGTACTCAGGCTATCACCAGATCTTTATGGCCAAAGAGGATGAAGAGAAGACTGCGTTTATCACTCCATGTGGCACCTATTGCTTCATACGCATGCCATTTGGACTGAAAAATGCAGGATCAACATTTGCAAGGGTAGTGTATACTGGTTTTGAGCCACAGATCCACAGAAATGTAGAGGCTTACATGGATGATATCGTGGTGAAGAGCAAGAGCAAGGATACGCTGGTTCAAGATTTGGAAGAGACATTTGAGAACCTGCGCGAAGATCAGACTTAAGTTGAATCCGAGAAGTGCGTCTTTGGAGTTCCCTCGGCAAGCTTCTCGGGTTCTTTATGTCCTGAGAGAGGATTGAAGCCAACCCCGACAAGATTAAGGCCATTGAGCGGATCGAAGCCCGAAGCGAGTCAAGGATGTCGAGAAGGCTCGCAGGTTGTGTGGCTGCCCTCGGTAGGTTCATTTCAAAGTCTGCGAGCGCCCTACCTTTCTTCAAAATCTTGAAGAAGGCAGGCCCCATGAAGTGGACTCGGGAGCGGAGGCAGCGCTGCAAGATTTGAAGCGGTACCTATCCTCCACCCCAATACTTGTCGCACCTAGACCACGGGAGAAGTTGCTCTTGTACCTAGCTGCAACCAACCAAGTGGTTAGTGCTGCACTAATGTGGAGAGGAGTCCGGCGAGGAGGCTACACCACCGGCAAGCGAGTCCAGCGACAAGCCGGGGGCTGCTCCGGCAAGCTCTGGCCCCAACAAGGACAATTCTGCGCAGGAACAGGATGAGGTGCGAAAGAAGATGGTGCAGTGCCCAGTGTATTTTGTAAGCTCCCTTCTCCGAGGGGCTAGATCAAGATACTACGGTGTGCAAAAGCTTCTTTCGGCCTCCTCATGGCCTCAAGAAAGCTGCGCCATTACTTCGAGCACACGAGATAACAGTGGTCACTCGCTTCCAAGAAGGATATTGCACAACCCGAAAGCAGCAGGCGGGATAGTTGAGTGGGCCTTTGGAGCTGTCAAGCTTTGGACTCAAGTTTGAAAGTACTTCAACCATCTGAGCCGAGCTTTGGCAGAATTTATAGCGAATGGACCCCAACGCCCGACGAAGAAGTCAAGAAACAAGTACACCCGTACAAGAAGCGACAAGTGAATGGGTAATGTACTTTGATGGTGCCTTCTCGCTGCAAAGGCGCCCGGTGCGGCGTGGTACTCATCGCGCCCACGGAGAGCACCTCAAGTACGTTATCGGATGCACTTCCCAAGGAACAAGCGACAAACAACACTGCTGAATATGAAGGTTTGCTCGCGGTCTCGAGGATTGCGGCGAACTTGGGATCGGGAAGTTAATTGTGTGGGGAGATTCTCGGTTGGTGGTCGGCAAGTTAACAAGAGCTATCGAGCCCTTTGATGGAAGCTTATGTAGATGAAGTGAGGAAGCTTGAGGCGCTTTGAAGGCTTGCGGATGGAGCATGTCGAGAGCTCGAGAATGAAATCGCGGATGGCCTTTCAAAGTGTGCTTGATGAAGTTACACATGGAACCGGGGACCTTCTTGCTCAAGCTGACTCAACCATCATCACGCCATCAATTGGACAGTCCAAGAAAAGAAAGTTGGTCTCCGGCGACTACTTGCGGCGGGTCTCCCTCGAGGCCGCCGCCAAAGTCCCCAAGATCAGCGACCGAGCAGCGAGGAACAGTTTGCTCCTGCGGATCCTCGGATCTGTGCAGTTGAAACAAGTGTTCCCGACAAGCCTCGCCCGGCGAGCTTGCGAGGACCTACAGCTCCGCGAGCCGGGGTCCTTGCCGTAGAAGCTCAGGTTCTCGCGGCGGCCCTCATGCCTTTAGTCCTTGCCGTCGAGCCCCAAGCTCGGCATGGGCGCAGCAGATCGTCCGTTTCTTGCAAAGCGGAGAACTTCCGGCGACCGGAAGAAATAGAAAAGATAACCAGACAGTCAAGTATGTACCAGGTTAAGTGGACAGCGAGCTGTGCTGAAGAAAACTCAATGGTGTCGGTGAAGTGCATCTCCGGGGAAGATGGGCCGAAGCTGGCGAAGATACGGAGGCATATCGGCCACCACATTGGCGCAAGGGCACTTGCCGGAAAGCTTTCCGGCAAGGGTTCTTTGGCAAGAAGCCCTCAAGATGCAAGCTGCACTAGTAACCAAGTGTGAAGCGTGCGAGTTCCATGCAAAGCAGATTCATCGGCCAGCTCAAGCTCTCCAAACAATCCCTTTATCCTGGCCCTTCTCGATGCAGGGGCTCGATATCCTCGGCCCTTCCCGTCTTGTCGGGGCTTTGAGTACTTATGCGTAGCAATCGACAAGTTCACAAAGTGGCGAGAAGTGGAGCCGATGAGAAAGGTGGCAACCTGATCGGCGGTCAAGTTCTTGGTCGATTGTGTGCGTTTGGGATCCCTAACGGGATTATCACCGACAACGGTACACAATTCACTAATCGCACCTTCATGCGATCGTCCAAGACCTTGGCGCCAAGGTCTGTTTAAACCATTGCTCACCCAAGGAGCAGCGGTCAAGCGAAGAGGGCTAATCTGAAGTGCTGCGCGGACTCAAGACAAGAACTTTTGACGAGGCTGCTTGCAGATGCGAAGAAATTGGATAGAGGAGCTGCGGCGGCTCTTTGGTCAATCGAGCGACACGAATCGAGCCACCGGACGGACACCTTTTGCTCTAGTCTATGGAGCGAAGCAGTTCTCCCCACGGAACTTCGTATCACGGATCTCCTCGAGTGCTCACTTATGATGAGCTCGAGCAAGAGCAACTGCGGCAAGATGGCGCATTGCTCCTTGAGGAGGGCGTCTCCGAGCTCTTTGTCGAGCTGCTCGATACCAGCAAGCCTTGCGCCGCTACCATAGCCGCAAGGTCGAGCCGAGTCTCGAGGAAGGCGACCTTGTTCTTGGCGTGTTCAGTCCGCCAAGAATTCCAACAAGTTGGCGCCAAAGTGGGAAGGCCCTTATCGGGTGAGACAAGTCACGAGGCCCGCGCTGTCCGCCTCGAGACCGAAGAAGGCTTACCGATGAGCAACTCTGGAACATAGAGCATCTTCGCAAGTTTTACCCATAAGGCGCGGTTGCCGTGATCCGCTCCGGCAACCACCTTTTGTACAAAGCTTTGCCGTCGTTGCATGTAACCCTTTGTACAAAGCCGGGCGCAGACCCCGTGCAGCAATAAAGTTTCTGTGTCTTGCGCTATTTGCCTTTTCCCATGCTTTTCTTTGCTATTTGCATGAGTTATTTGGCATCTTTCGTACGACACACATATCCGGCAAGCAATAGCACGCCGAAAGGCCATATGCTTTTTTCCTTCTTCTCTTTCCTTGCCTCTTAAGCAGAAGAAACACTCCTCGTGCACAAGTTTGCCGGGGGGGAAGGAAATGGAAGATGAACCAAGTGCTGTTCAAGAAAGAGAAGCTTGCCGGAGAATGCATAGATCACGAAAGCTAAGTTATCAGGATTTGAGCAGCTCAAAATTTTAAATTTTAAGTTGCCTTCCTTGAACAACCACACTTTGTATGGAAAACTTGTGCTCGGAGGAACCTACCCGTGGATAGCCGCACCCTTATCTTGTTTTCGAGCACGCTCAACGATTTAAGTGAGCTGCGACAAAGTGTTGCGCCCTTGTTTCGTTTTCGAGTCCGCTCGGCAAGCTAAGTGCGTTGCGACAAGCCACGGCAAGGTTGCTTGCCGGTAAGACCTTGGCCAGCAGGCTGCTTCGAGTTCGGCACTCAGCGCTCGCGGCAAGGGCTCCTTGCCGGCAAATCTCCTAGAAGCATAAGGTTGAAGCATGCAAAGTTGAGGATCAAAACAAGGGAAATAACACTGCATCTGCTGATCAAAATAAAGGTAATATCTTACAAAGAATAACTTGTCGCGATGACTAATGAGTTCATAACAACCTATGCAGCAACAAAAAGAGATAAAGATAAAAGAGGCCTAGTCTACACGGTCGCCCTCCATCCTGGAGATCTTGTTCACTTTAGCAATGATGTGGGCGACCTGCTCCTTCAGAGCCTCCATGTTCGCGTCGGCGGCAAGCTGCGAAGGGCGTTGGTGAGGTTTATGCGGGATTGCGGTATCGATCTTCGTCGGCCTACGCTCCATGGTTCCGTGCACAACCGGCGAGTCTCCTCGGCAAGTTCTTGTGAGGATCTTCTTCCGCAGATTTGCAAGGGCGGCGCGATCCCCACGAAGAAGAGGCTGAGCTTGGCGCTGTGGGCAAGGTTTGGATCCGGAGAGTAGATGAGGTGCTCCGGCTTGGCGCCGGCAGCTCTGGTCGATGGCGACCTTGAAGACACCAAGTCCTCGGTCCATATCTCGACGATACGGCGGAAGTCCTCGGCTGCTTTGTTGGCGCTGACCACCAAGGTTCGCTCCTCACGGAGCTCCTCCTTCAACCTGGTTTCCCGATCCCGGGCAGCGTCAAGCGAGTCCCTCAGCGCAGAGACTTGTAACTCAAGACCCTCGATGGAGTCCTTGGCGGCCTTCAACTCGTCGCCCTTCTTGGAAAGGCACACCTGGAGTTCCGAGTTGGTGTGGGCGTCCTTCTCGCGCTCCGTGTTGAGCGCGGCGACCCTCTCCTCGCTCGCCTTCAGCAACTCCTCCAGCTGCGCGACCTTGGCGGCAAGCTCCTCCTTGGCGGTTTCATGCGCAGCATGGCGTTTTCGCCTCCTTGAGTTCCCGCCAAGGGCCTGTTCCCGGCGGCAAGGTCTTCCTCATGGCGTCGAGGTTGACCTTCCGCTGGATGAGTTCTCCTTCTCGCGGGATAGATCCACCCGGCGAGCCGTTCTTGCTCTTGACCTCGGCCTTCTCCAGCAACCACTCTTCATACTCCCGGCGAGTCGCTCACGCTTCTCCGCCACCTCGCGGAGAGCAGCCTGGTTAGCGGCGCTGAGCTCCGCTGCCGCTTCTCCATCTCCTCGGCGCCTTGGCGGCGAGGCCTCCCGAAAGCGAGCCGCTGTCTGCCCGTAAAGGGCCAGGAGCTGGTGAAGTAGCTTCTCCTCCTCGGGCCCGTCGCTCCCTTGGTCCCTCGACAATCCTCAAGCCAGCGGGGCGAGACCTCCCATCAAAGACCTCGCCCTCCTGAGGCTCATGACGAAGAACCCCACGGCACTGGATGAAGACGCCGTTGGGGGCTCTCAAGTAATGCCAGAGCCGCTCCTCTCCGGCGGAGGGTCGGTGACCGGGCGCAGCATTTGATGCTCCCGCCGCCTCCGGGCAGCGGTGCGGTCGCCGTCCCCCTCTCCGGCCGATGCGTCTGCGGCCGGAGCGGTCTCTGGCGCATGCGGCCCGGCGGCTCCCGCTGTGTCCTCGACGACAGGGGCGTCGCCGCCGCCGCCCTGCACGTCCTCCTCCTCCTCAATGACGACTTCCGTCTCCATCTGCTCAGGGGGAGGAGGATCTAGAAGAAGAAAAAGCAAGAGAAGTTCAAGCAAATATCCAAAAAGAGACAACGCCAAGAAGACAAAGTTGCGGAACCTACCTTGGCGGGGCGTCGTCGTGGCGGAGCTCTCTTGCCGGGAACTATCCCTTGGCGGAGTGGCCGCCCTCGCCCGAGCTGCTCGCTCTTGGCGGGTACTCGCCCTTGGCGGAGTACCCGCCCTTGGCGGACGCTTTCCCTTGCGGGGAGTTCGACCTTGGCGGGGTGGCGGGACTACCCGGCTCCTCGGCGACCTCCGGATGCTCCGCCGCTGCGGCTCCATCTCTGCACAAGTCAAGACAAACACGTCAAGATAGTAGCACAAGACCAAAACCTTCAAACACGCCCGTGAGCGAAAGTCAAACCAGACTCACGCTGGGGGCTGCGCTGAAACTGCTCCTCGGGACAGCGCTTCGGGTCCGGCAAGCTTGGCTCGGCCGTCCCGGTCGCCTCGGCGGGCGAGTCGTCCGCGACCTCGACCACGGGCACCTTGGCTTTCTTCGCCGCCCGCTCGGTCAAGGTCCCGAAACAACACAAAAACAAGATTAGCCTCAACAATAATCAAAGCGAAATTTAAGAAGATGAAGATCTCGGTGCCTCCTGTTCCTCCTCGTCGTCTTCGCTCAAGGCGGAGAAATCATACTCCACAGGTCGCGTCGGCGCGAGGAGCGAGCGAAGCCCCTCGGGCGCTTGGCGGTCCTCGGGGCTGGGGCTGCGAGACCCAGCCTGGCGGCCGGGACCGAGAAGCGGGCGAGCCGCCCGCTCCGCTCGAGAAGACCCTGTCCGCTCGGCGCCGACCTGCAGGCGCCTTTGCCGTGGCTCTTGAAGTCGCTCCGCCATGGCTGGTGCACCGGTCGCCCTCGGCGCAGCCTGACTCCCCCGGGAAGCTTGCGCTGCCCGGCGAGCTGGTAGTTGCCGGGGGGCCTGCGTACTCGCTTCCGTCGCAGCCTTGCGGAGGCGCTTCAGTGGAGAACGCTTAGGGCTTGGCCGGGGCGGGGAGGTCTCCGACGACGAGGAGAGGTCGTCTGCGTAAAGCTTCGTGGACCCGCCGGAGCCCTCGGCGGCCTCGGCGTCCCCTTCCTCCTCCTCCCCGGCTAGCTCGCCGGACCCAGCGCCCTGCACTGCGGCCTCTCTCCCTCTGGCGTCTCCGCTCCCTCCGGCGCCGTTTCTGCGGCGCCTCTGCTCCCTCGGCAGCGCCACCTCTTGCCTTGGCCTCGGCGCGATTCAGAGATCCCGGAGTGCCTCGAAGAGGGACCCAGCGAGCGTCGGGAGGAAGTTGCAGCGATCTGCAGATCTCCGCCGCCTCGCTTGGCGAGACTCCTCCGCAGCCTCTGCCTCCTCGGGCGTCTGCCGAACTCTCCTGCCGCTGCGGCTGCAGCGGCCTCTTCGGCCCGAGAAGCTATGTACGCGAGCTCCTGGTCCGTGGTGTCCCGTGTCAGCCCCCGGGTCTCGTCCTTGTTCTTCGCCACCTCCTCAAGGTTGTCGAAGAAGTTGAGGACGTCTATCAGCTCGGGCGGAATCCATGTGCGCTCCACGCCGTGCGAGTCGCACGCGGGCATCATGGCGAGGCGATCCCGAGCTGTCTTTGTTGCGAGGGGCACCACTCCCCGGGAAGGTCTGAACCACTCTGGATGGGCGGGTCATATTTGAAGAGTTCCCGGACCATCCCCCTCAGCTCCAGCGTCGTGAAGTTGAAGTTCAGCCCGGGGCGCAGCCTCATTATATCCCTGCGCGCCCGTACTCCCAGGCGGCCTTTTCTGTCTTGGAGAGGGCAATCGCGCGGCGGAGGAAGTCTGCGCCTACCTCTGCAACGGATAGATTTGCTGCTCGAAGACGAAGAATCCGGACGAGGGCAGCGTCGAGCTTGATATCGTCCGAATCCAGCTCGCTCCAGTCTCTGCCGCGCACGATGGGCGTTGTGCGCGGCGCGGTGAAGGGCTGCGGCTCGTCTTCAACGATCCAACACCAGTCTGCACGCCACTCTTCCCACTTGCCGCGGAGCTCCCCCGGCAAGTACGACTCCTTCAAGTTCAGATGGAAAACCCAAGAAATCCCTCCGGAGAGGGGGGCGCCGGGCTCTGCTCTAGGAGTGAAGAAATGCCTAAACAACGCTACGTTTGGGTGTATCCCTATGAAGTTTTCGCACATGTGTGCGAAAACCGCCATCGTAAGGATGGCGTTGGGGGTGAAGTCAAGAAGGTGGAAACCGTATGTGTGCATGATGTCGCAGAAAAATTCGGAAAAAGGAGGACAAAGACCGCAGTGGAAGAAGGCTGCGAAGAAATAGTACCCACCAGGATAGTTGTCCATGGTGGCGGCCGGATGAGCTCTGGTCCGAGGATGCGCCGTGGTCTTCTTGGCCCGAACAGGTAATATTGCCCCGAGTTCCCTACGCCGAGCCGCGGCGGAAGGCGACGTTCTGCTTCCGCATCTGGCGAGCTTTGCCGCTTTGCTCAGATTCTCCTTCTTGATCTTCTCCGCCTTCCCTTCCCTTCCGGTCTTGGGGCCATGGCGGAGGCGGCGAGGGAAGGAGGACGAAGAAGTCGGGCGGCGCCGCAGACGCAAGAGGCGGCGGAGGAGATGCGGAGGCAGAGCGCAAAGAGGGTTTCGGAGGAGGAAGAAGAAGCGGTGAAAGCGAAGGAGGGAACCGCGCTGCTTCCTCTGTTTTTATGGGGAAGTGGGGCGTTCGCTCTTCTCATTAAAGAACGTGGGCACGTCCCATCCTGACGCCGCAATCGGCGCGTCTTTGTTGCACGGGAGGCGGCAGAGCGAAGTGGAGTCGACACGCCGTGGGCCTCGTGTGCCGTGCCTTTGTTTTGGGCTGGCCCAACAGCGCTCGGCACCGTGTGTGGCCCAGCCCGGGGCTCTGTCGGTGTACTAAGGTAGGGGTACCTCGGTACCCCAACTACTGCACGGGCGATTGCAACTCCCGTGGCAGGGTTTACCATGTGCTTGCCGGAGACCACTCCTGCTCCATATCAAGCCATTCAAGAACAAAGTATACAAGACAGAAGATCGAGACCCCGGCAAGAGGAGCTTGCCGGGAAGGCCGTTCCAGGCTCAAGATTACATCACTCACGCAAGGCCCTGGCGAGAGGAGCTCGCCGAGGAGACTAGAAGATTACATCGTAGAAGACACGCCTCGGCGCTATACGCGTCCCGGCGAGGGCCCGGGGAGCGGCAAGTTACAAAGCCCGACAAGCTCTCGGGTCCGACAAGATCAAGACCCCGGCAAGGTACTTGCCGGAGAGCTCTGCCAGTGTGCCGCCTCCAGCTCATCCGCCCACGCCGTCGCCTTGAGCCCTCTCCGAGACGCGTGGCGGATGGCTGTGCAGCCTGGGGGGTGCGGTGGCACTCCACGGTGGTGGATCCATCGCCGTGGCAGACGGAGACGCAAGGGCGGGAGCTTTTGGGGTCGACGGCGACGGGCATTAAATGCCCTTGTCCCCCTCTGTCAAAAGTAGGTAGAAACCACTGTTCAAGCACTGTAGCTCCACTATTCCCGCACTGTTCCAACTACCACCTCTTTTACATTTTTACCCCTTTCTCCTACGTTGACACCTGTTGGTGACCCCTTGGCACTATAAAAGGAGGCCCATGCACAACGTAGAAGGGGTTCGGCTGGTTCAATTCACTCAACACAACACCACCATACGCTCGCATTCTTGAGCAAGATCAAATACAAACACAAAGCAGCAGTAGGGTTTCTGCGTCCATCGCGGCCGGCCGGGTAAAAATCCGCCCGCGTGCATCGCCTCGATCTGCTCTCTGTGCTCCCTCCGCCCTCGTACCGCACAGACAAGGGGCCCGGCCCCATAGGTGTTCGCGGCGGGCGGGTCTCTCCCCTCCGTCCCAGCATATGTAATGTAATACCGCATAGACAGTAGCCCCTGATGCTCGGTTCGGTGTTCGGAAAGAGAAGCCGGACTGAGGATCTAAAAAGATATCTGTGAGGTTGCTAAAAATTATGTCAATATGGGTTTGCGAGGCTGCGCTGCTTGACCTCTGCCGCCGACTGCAGAGGTCGGTGCTTTGAAGCAGGACCTCGGCGGTCGAGCAAGAGCTCGGCCGTGCCAAGAAGCAGCCCGAGGACAAAGAAGGTGAGTAACACCACTTTGAATAGTTACCTTCTGAGAAAAGGATTTAGGTTGCAATAAAAATAACAAGGATAACGTGGAGTGCTGCAGGGCCACGAGCGAGGTGGCGACCTGAAGGAGGCCATGTCATGACGAGCATAATATGGCCTGAACAAGCGAGCGAGAGGCAGGAGGCGCGGTGGCGGAGGTGCGGCAAGAGCTCCGTGCTCTCATGGAAAAGCATGAGAGTTTGGGCGCGACTCAAGACTTCGAGTCGAGCTTGCCTCGGCTCTTGAAAGTGCCAAAGAAGCTAAGGCCGAGGCCCATAAGGCCCTCCGGAGATTGAGGCGACGAAGAAGATAGCGGCGGGTGAGGCATTTTTCATGCAAAGCAAGCATGTGAATGTAAATTACATTACTTACCCGAATTCGAGCTCTCGAGGCGTTTGCGAGATCTGCCTCGTGGCGTGTCCGATGCGCCGCATTCTACCGAGCCGAGGAGGGAGATCAGCGGAGAAGGTCTTACGGTCTCGATCTGTTGAGGCCGGCCGTCCGTGCCCCTAGCGACCAGTGAAGTAGCTGGTCGAGCTCCACAAGGTAGCCGAGCAGGCCATGAAGGGCCTGATAGTCCGGCCGTGGCCTATAGAGGCCATGCACAGGAGCTACTTCGGCCTCGTCTGGCGGCTGGTGGATCGTGCCCCTCGATGGAGGTCATCAAGCGCTCACTTTGTATTGAAGGTGCTCGTCGGGCCCTTGCCAGCGCAAAAAGTGCTGCCGGGCAGGCTGGATGCGGAGAGGCTTATCAGCGACCGCGCGCCCGGCGAGCAAGGAGTATCGTCGCCCGTAATGTACTATAAGACTGTCTGAAGGGTGCCCACATGATTGCGGATGAGTGCCCCGAGATGTAATTATTGAGTAAACTTCGCTATGTGTTATCACATGCGCTGAAAACTTTGTTCATATCGCTAAGCAGCGGTTGTTTGATTTAAAATATTACCTTCATGCGGCCGTTTATAAAATCGAGAGATGGCAAGTCGTCGGCTTCAGCCCCATGCCACTAGTCTTTGGGGTGTTCGGGATAAACTTGAGCACTCTTGTTCCCATTTTGGGTCCATCTAGGAGGCGCTCAACACAGCGAACAAGGCAACCGGACTTATAATGCTTGAACACTCTCACTTAGCCATAGAATTCTATAATTTTAAATTTCGTGAAGCCGCTAGTATTCGGAAGACCGAGTTGAGGCGCTATCACGCCTTGGCGGACATTATCCGGTTCTTCGCTCGAGCGGCATAAGTCTTTAGGGACTCGAAAAGACCTCTCGAACAGCGACCAGTCTCTCGCCTTATCATGACGATCGGTTTTAGCTTTCTCCTTCGAGGCGCTCGCCCAGCTCAGCCGGGCGCAATCGCGATGGTTCTCCAGTCTACCTTAGGCGACGAGCGGAATGTAAGGTACCAAAACATGGGACCCGGCAAACCCAACTATTGACCCAAGACATGATTCGAGCCGATTCATATAATGCTATAAGTTCGGGTGCCGCACTTGTGAAAGTGTTGGACTTATCACACCATAATCGGGGAACATAAGCCCTGGTGTATTCGGTCATACCAAATTGTACGGATGCAAGATGTCATTAATGAACATATATGTAAAGTAATGCAATTATAGGCAAAAAGTGCCGCATTATTTATTCAAGGAATTCTGCTATGAGTGCGGAATGATACAAATAGTCTGGGTAAGCAAGGGATTGGACTAATTAGGCGTGTCTCCCTCCAGGGGTAGGCTGCGGAATGGTGTATTTAACAAATTTAATGCTCGTAATGGAGACCACCTAAGTATTAAATGCAGCCTTTGTCCCTCCACAGGCTGTTGCATCGTGAGTTCGGCGGAGTTTCGCCGCGGACGAGCCTCTGTGAGCGAGTCTGTGTATAAAAAGAAGGAAAATAAAAAATAAAAAGCGACACACTTGGGAGCCCCTGTGTGGTCGAGCCGCACTCTAGGTCGATTGTGGTCGTGCCCTCCCCTATGCCCATGCTATCTCCAGGCGTAATGATGTACGCGGAGCTGGTATTACAATTATCACGAGGGCTGGGGTTGGGGTCGCATTACTCTGCGATGCTCGGATCGTGCAGGTGGTCTTGATTGATGTTGCTCGGGCGCGTTGGGCGTGTCCGGTCATTTAACGGCGGACTCGAAAATTGCCTTAGAAGGCTGCTCAGACTTCGCTGCGAGCGCTGTATGTTCCTCCGTTCGGAGGGCGTTCCGTATTCGTTGACCGTGATGACTCCACGAGGGCTGGCATCTTGAGCTTGAGTTATGCATAATGCGGCCTTGTGTTGAACTTTGCGAGCAGCGGTTCGTTCGGCGAGCGTGATAGCCGCTGAGCGGGCTGTGTTGAAGATTAACTCCTCGCTTTGGAAATTATCCGGGATCCGAAGACCACTTCGGTGTGGTGAGCACAGCATGTCGGCCTCAACACCTGGTATGGCGCCTTTGAAGGTCGTCTTCGTAGGTTTAATCCTTGAGGGTCTATGCCCATCTTGCGCCTGTATCCCGATAAAGCAGGTTCAGGCTCTGCCGCCGTCCATCGGGACTCGTGAGGTGAAATCCATCGGCGATTGGGTCTAAAACCAATGCGGTGAATCCGCCATGGCGGATCTTGGTCGGATGGTCTCTTGATCGAAAGTGATCGGGCAAGAGGACCATGGATTGAACTTGGGTGATGGCTCCATCGCATATCGTCCCTCGATTACGCTTCCGCTCCCTCTTGGGTATGTGGGTTGCGTATATCATGTTTACCGTCCGCACTTGTGGGGTAAGCCCTTCATCCTCTCTGTTTCGTGGCGGGTCTCTTCCTCGTCATCGCTGTGCAGCCCCTGTCATTGTTTTCGACAATTAACTTGCTGCTGCTGAATACCCAACAATCTCTGTTGGTGTGGTTAGCTAGTTTTTCGGGTGCCATGTATTTGGCAAGAGCGGTCGAGTATTCGGTCCAAATTGGACGGACCCGGAGTAGTTCTTTTGAATGGCTTCTTCCGCTGACTGGGTTTAGAGCCTCGGAATCCGGCGTTGACTGCCGTATCCTCATTGTTGTCGCCGTTAGCGCGGCGTTTGTTTTTGCTTCGACGCGACCTGCCATTGTGGTCCTTAGTATCCGGACTGCCAGCATTTTCTTGAGGTTGTTGCTGCGAGCTAGCCAGCTATCCTCTCCCGCATAAAGCGGGTCATTAATGATGTGAGGGCTGCCATGGATTTCGCTTTTCTGTCCTAGGTGCGGGCCATCCATTCGTCGCGGATGTTATGTTTGAAGGCTGCGAGGGCCTCTGCATCCGGACAATCGGCGATTTGATTTTTCTTTGTTAGAACCGTATCGAAATTGCTGGCGATTAAATGCGGATGCTGAATTATGTGGCTTAGGTCATCGGCGTCTGGTGGTCGCACATATGTGCCACGGAAGTTGTCGAGAATGCGGCTTCTAGGTCCTCCCAACACCCAATTGATTCTCTGGGCAGGCTGTTAAGCCAATGCCGAGCTGGTCCTTTAAGCTTGGCGGGAGATATTTGATGGCGTGGAGATGCGTGCGCGCGGGCCATATGGATATGAAGGAGATAATCTTGATCCAAACCGCGGGGTCTATTGTGCCATCGTAGGATTCAATGTTTACGGGTTTAAACCCTTGAGGATTTGATGACCCATTACTTCATCGATGAAGCATAAGCGGGTGTCTGACGCCTCTGTATTGAGCAATATCTGGCGTAGCTCAAGGGCGTTATCTGCTGTGTTCGGCCCGGCGGAGTTGTTGTATCCGGTGCGGCGGTATTAAATGCGTGGGTCGTGGGCCTACATGATCCATAGATAGATCTGGATTGTCTTGCCTTGTCCTCAATATATCCCGCAAGTCCGGCGCGTTCCCGTGGCCGTACTTTTCGGCGATGCGAGTGCGGTCTTGATGGAGGGCCTGGATGCCTCTCTGTCGCGACCATGGGGTGGTCGGTCGGCCGTATTGTGCGCTGGTGATGAAGGTATGTATGCTTCCTCCTCTAATCGAGGGAGCAACTTGCATTTTGGGTAGCTCTTGGAGGGGCGTTCGAGTTCATACTCTTCGGCCGCGAGGACCTCGATCCATCTGTCGGCCAGCAGGTCTTGATCAGCTTGAAGCTGCTGCTGCTTTTTCTTTAGGCTATTTGTTGTGGACATTAGCCTGCATTTGAAACGCTCTTGTTCGACGGGATCCTCAGGCATGACAAATTCGTCATCGTCGAGGCTTGCCTCGTCTCTGGAGGGAGGTACGTAATTATCATCCTCGACCTCTTCGCCTGCCGCTCTCTCGTGAGGGCTTGCTTCTGCATCCTCCTGCGCTGAATCTTCTGGAGGGGGTTGTCTTCGGCACTTTCTGGGGTGTTATTATCTCCTGTGCCAGAATCTCCATTCTTACTGTGGCGGGATTTAGAGCGGCGCCGCTGACGTCGGTGCTTGGGCTGTTTCTTTAAGGAATCTGCCTCCGCTGCTTCTTCGCCGTCCCCATCTTTTGGGGTGTCCACCATGTATATGTCGTATGACGAGGTGGTCTTCCAGTGCCCTGTAGGCGCTGGTTCTTGATTGTCTCTGGCATCGTCGGCCATACCGTCGATGTCTTCAGAGTCGTAGTCTAGCATGTCTGTTAGATCGTCGACAGTTGCTACAAAGTGGGTGGTGGGTGGGGTTTGAATTTCTTCGTCGTCCGCATCCCAACCATCCTGGCCGTAGCCCGGCCAGGGCTCTCCGGATAGCGAGAGATTCTTTAGCGAATTTAGGATGTCGCCAAAGAGTGAGTGCTGAAAGATGTCCGCGGCGGTGAACACCATGATCGGCGCCCAATCGGATTCTATTGGCAGGGGCGGTGGAGGTTCGGAGTCCGGTAGGGAGTCCGGCACCTCGGAGTCACCAGCTTTATAAGGGATGAGGTCAGTGTTCGGCTCCATCGCCGTTGAAGTTGCAGCTCTCGAGGCGGTGTCCAGCCACCCGTCCTCGATCTGCGTGATCGGCTCCGAATTATGGGTCGGGCGGATTAGTATCTTGACCTCAAAGGCATTGTCCGTGGCGAGTTAGATCATGCCCATCGTGACAGTGCGGCACGCTCGTTTTTGGCTTGGATCCATCGAAGATCAAGTCCCCGCGGATATCCGCTGTGAAGTTTAGGCTTCCAAATCTGTCCTGATGGCCAGGGGCGTAGCTTTCGATCTGCTCCAGATGGCCAAGTGAATTAGCCCGTAGTGCGAAGCCGCCGAATACGAAGATCTGTCCGGGGAGAAAAGTCTCACCCAGGACTGCGTCATTGTTGATTGAAGAAGCCATCAAGACTATCGGTGACGACACAGAGGAACTCTCAATGAAAGCACCAATGTCGGTGTCAAAACCGGCGGATCTCGAGTAGGGGGTCCCGAACTGTGCGTCTAGGCGGATGGTAACAGGAGACAGGGGACACGATGTTTTACCCGTGTTGGGCCCTCTCGATGGAGGTAAAACCCTACTCCTGCTTGATTGATATTGATGATATGGGTAGTACAAGAGTGGATCTACCATGAGATCAAGGAGGCTAAACCCTAGAAGCTAGCCTATGGTATGATTGTTGTAATGGTTGTTGTCCTACGGACTAAAACCCTCCGGTTTATATAGACACCGGGGAGGGCTAGGGTTACACAGAGTCGGTTACAATGGTAGGAGATCTACATATCCGTATTGCCAAGCTTGCCTTCCACGCCAAGGAAAGTCCCATCCGGACACAGGACAAAGTCTTCAATCTTGTATCTTCATAGTCTTGGAGTCCAGCTGACGATGATAGTCCGGCTATCTAGACACCCCCTAATCCAGGACTCCCTCAATGATCGTCTTTGATATCATCTAGAACTACATATGTGTTTGTGGCTATATTATCTAGAACTACATATGATGATTGTCGTCAATATCATCTAGAACTACATATGATGATCGTCGTCGATATCATCTAGAACTACATATGATGACCGTCATCGATATGACCTTGTACTGCTTGAGGATGCATGTTGACTATACATGAAATTTTTATCTAGTACTCCCTTCATTCCAAATTATGAATCGTGGTTTTAACTAAAACTACGACGAGTAATTTGGAACGGAGGGAGTACTACCTAGTACTTATAATGGTTTATGAATTTGATATCTAGTACTACCTAGTATCTGAAAATTGCAGCTTATTGAAACCCAAGGGAAAGGGGCATAGTGGGAAAATGATGAATGAAATAGCAGTAGCGAGGGACAAGGAAATCGCTACAGCTAACTAATAATAGCGCATTCCTGAAAAGAGCTGCTGATATCGTCAACAGTAGTAGCGTGGGTGCGGACCACGCTACTACTAACAGTGAGTTGTAGCGCCTTATTAGTAGCGCGGCCACCCGCGCTGCTGCTAGCCTCAAAACCCGCGCTACTACTAGGGTTTGCCCTAGTAGTGGTAAGTTTTCTCTAGTGTTTTCCTTAACAAATGCATACTTAGCTTCGTACATGCTTGTTAGCCCTATTATGCCACATACTTTGCTTATTTCCCCCCGAAAAAGACGTACTTAGCTAATTATCCTCCAAAATGACATAGTTAGCTTATTTAGTTCATTTATGACATCATTAGCTTATTCATTTAAAAAATGGCATAATAACCTTGGTTCTCTCATAAATGTCATATACTTAGCTTATTTTCCTCCAAAATGGCATAATTGCCTAAGTTAGATAAAAAATGACCTATACTTGCCTAACTTGGCTCAAAAATGGCATCATCACCTTGGTTAGCACAAAAATGACCTATACTTACCTTATTTTCCTCCAAATTGACATAATAAGCTTAGTTAGCTCCAAAATGGCATAATTACCCAAGTTAGCTCTAAAATGACACAAATAAGGAATAAGAAGAAAAAGAAAAACAAGGAAGAGGATAAAAAGAAAGAATAGGAGAAGAAAGAGAAGAAAAAGAAAGGATAAACGATGAAGAATGAGAATGAGAAGGAAAAGGAAAAGGATAAAAAGATAGAAGAGAAGAAGAGAGATGAGAAAAGTAGAAGAAGAAAATTTTTCTCTTCTTTATTTTACTCCATCTTCTACTCCTTATTCGTATTCTTCTTCTTCTTCTAGTCTTCTTCTTCTTCTTCTTCTTCTTCTAACTTTCTTACTCCTTCTGCAGGTTTGATTCACATGGAAGCAACACTGATGGTCTGCTAGTGTTTAGTTTTTGTTTTCATTTGTATTGATGAACAATGTGAAACTATGTATGTATATATGGATGAACTCCGTGAAACTATGTATGTATTGGATCTTTTAATACCGTATGTGTTCTTTTGCATTGATGGACTGCTAGATGTTGGATACATGGGCAATGTTTGAGGTTGAAACTATATATATCATATATGTCTTTTGAAAATGCAGGGATATAACAAAAAAACAAAAAAACAGTAACAATACAAGCACTTTGCCGTCTGCCATCGACGGCAAAGGGGTCTTTGCCGTCCGCCATAGATGGCATAGAGTCCACGTGGCAGCAACCTGTGCAACCTGGGAGATGACCCATTTGGTCACTTTGCCGTCTGTGGCAGACGGCAAAGGCTGGCGGGGTTTGCTGTCAGTGGCAGACCGCAAAGAGTTGGGTGGAGTGACGCGTCTACTGATGTCATAAGGCAGACGACAAAGGGGAGGGCATGTTTGCCGTTAGCTTGCTGACGGTAAAGCCTCACATTAGCCACCTAACGTGTCTAATGTCAGTTGTTTGTCGTCCACCTTCTTTGCCGTCTGCTACAGATGGCAAATCAGCTGTTTACCGTTACTTACTGTGCCGGGCATGTTTGCCGTCTGCGGCTGACGGCAAAGACCATTGTCATCCGTTTTCTGGTCCTTTGCCGTGTGCTATGGTAGACGGCAAATCAGCTGATTCCTGTAGTGAAAGAAGCATTAATATATGTACATACAAAATAATTGATCAAGTCAGCAGAGGCTTAATTAATATATATACATATATATACCTCGTCGGACTTTGCAACCGTTAACGCTCCCTCCTTCGTTCGGTCATCGGAACCGTCAAGATCTCCTTCCTCCTCCATTGTTGGATCACCGGAGTCGTCATGATCTCCTTCCTCACCATCGGTGCCGTTGAGAAACGATAAGGTGATATCACCTCCATCGCAGATTATATCCCGCAACAACTCTTCTTTTTCTAAGTCTCTGTCCATAGTTTCTACAAACATTACAACATGGCAATATACAACCATGAGAGATGTATTAGTGGCAAACATAAACCTAATCACAACAAGGAATCATATGCATATGAGCAATGGATTAGTGCCAATCATCATGCAAAGTTCACAGGTTTTATAACAGTCAGTTTCAGACGATTGTCGAGGACTCCTCCCCCCTCATGTCTGATGAGTCATCCTATCTTTTGAGAGAGGATACTTTGCGGACCGCCTCTCTCATGGTCGTCGAGGATACTTGCGGACCTCCCCTCCCCCCTCATGTCGAAGTTATCGGGGATATGTTGAATTCTCGAGAGAGTTAGGGGTGTTCTAACGTGGCAATACACGATGTAGCTAGGTGAAGGGGGATAACATCCGAGAATGTTTCCCCGAAGTCTTCATTTTTGGACAGATGAACCGAAGGGGGACGGTTCCAGGTTCGCTATGCTAGCTGCTTGTGACAGATGAACAGAGGGCAAATTCAGATTCGTCATACTTTTATGATCGATTTTCATATATAAATTATTTTCATTGGGGTAACGGTTAATTTTCTATGAATTTCTAAAGTTTTACCAATATCCTGAAAATTTCTCCAAGTCTGAGAATTCCTCAGCTTTAAACATCACTTAGATGTTTTTCAAAGGCTACAACTATTGTTTTGTACATCCTATGGGTTAATGCCTTATATCAATATTGATCACTCTCCTATGATCTACAAGATAGTATCAATTGCATCTCTGCTAGAGTCCATTAGCTTGCTCAAAACTTTGTTTGAAAAGTGTCACCTGATATTAATTCTATGAACATAACAAATTCTATGAAAAAATCATCATATCGGGGGCACTTGCTCAAAATCTACATACATGAACATCTGCATACATACATGTACATATCGGGGGCACTAAGAACATCTACATACATACATGAACATCTACATAAATCTACATACAAAAAATTTAAGAAAAAAATGAACATATGAACATTTTCAACATATGACATATGAAATTATACATCAATCCATATGAACATATGAACATACAAAAATTTAAAGAGTAAGAGGGCAGGGGCGGCGGCGGCAGCAGGGCTAGGGCGGCGGCAGTAGCACAGGGGAAGGGGGCCGAAGCTCATTGCTGCAGGGGTGGCGTCGGGGCAGGGAGCGGCGACGGGGCAGGGGCGGCGGCGTCGGGGTAGGGGCAGCGACAGCAAGAACGCATGAGGCGAGGCGCAGCAGACAGGCGAGGCAGGGCAGCGACGGCAACAACGACGGTAGGGAAGGAGCGCAGCGATGGCGTCAGGGCAGCCTGGCGGCATCGTCGAGGAGAGGAGGAGGATAGAAAGTGCAGTGTCTGGAAAATTTTCTAAGTCACCACTTATATAGTCACACCTTTGGTCCCGGTTGGTGGCTCAAACCGAGACGAAAGGGGGCCTTTCGTCCCGGTTCGAGCCACCAACCGGGACCAATGGCCTGGGCTTCCCGCCTTGGCCCCGGTTGGTGGCTCGAACTGGGACGAAAGGGGGGCATTGGTCCCGGTTCGAGCCACTAAGCGGGACCAATGCACCCCTTTCGTCCCGGTTGGAGTCACCAACTAGGACCAATGGCTTGTGCCTGGCATAGCCGCGGTGCGCTGGATGTTTAGTCCCACCTCGCCAAGCGAAGGGTGCCTGGACCTATTTATAAGCCCCACCATGGCTGCAACGTCGAGCTCCTCTCTAAAGCAGGCATGTGGGCCTAACGAACCTATGTCTGCCCTGTGGGGCCTACTTGCCCAGCGGGCCTGCGTCTTGGCCCAACTAGTAGTTGGGTTTCTAATCGTATGCAGGCCGTTGTGGCCTATTAGGTGGGCATTTTTTTAATTTTTTTGTTATTTTAGTTTGCTATTAAAGTTTTTAACAAAAAATACTTTATCAAAATTCTTTTTGGTATTAAAGTTTTTAACAAAAAAGACTTTGATAATTTTAGTTGCATAAATTTTATATAATTTTAAGTTAATATTATTTTGAGAATACCTAGAGGTTTATAAAAGCTTTTTAGTTGATTCTTTTTGCTATTGAAGAATATTATAGTTTGTTTTAGTTGATCATAACAAAATATTTTAATTGATTCTTTTTAATTTGTTCCTTTTAGCTAATGTTTTAGTTGATTCTTTTTAGTTAATATTTTAGTTAATTCTTTTTAGTTCTTTCTTTTTAACAAATAAATACTTTGATAATTTTAGTTGATATTTTTGATTCTTTTTACTTCATTCTTTTTAGTTAATGTTTTAGTTGATTCTTTGTAGTTCATTCTTTTTAGTTGATATTTTAGTTGATTATTTTTAGTTCATTCTTTTTAATTCATTCTTTTTAGTTCATTCTTATTGCTATTAGAGTTTTATAAAAGCTTTTTAGTTCATTCTTTTTGCTATTAGTTCATTCTTTGAGCTAAATGACCCTGAAATTGAAAAGCACTACAAATGAACTCTGAAAAGGTTGAAAGTTGGCATGGTATATCATTTCACCCACATAGCATGAGCTAAAAAGTTGAGAGGGTTACGGCAAAAACTGGATGCACTTCATTTACAAAATGGACAATCTCTTTCGAAGTATCAGGGTTTCGGACAAAAACTCATCTACTACAAAGCGATTTTATTTTTCTAACTTATTTCAACTCTAGAGTTTTTGTGCGTTCAACATGAAGGAAATATGCCCTAGAGGCAATAAGAAAGTTATTATTTATTTCCTTATTTCATGATAAATGTTTATCATTCATGCTAGAATTGTATTAACCGGAAACATGATACATGTGTGAATGCATAGACAAAACAACATGTCACTAGTATGCCTCTACTAGACTAGCTTGTTAATCAAAGATGGTTATGTTTCCTAACCATGAACAAGGAGTTGTTATTTGATTAATAAGGTCACGTCATTAGTAGAATGATCTGATTGACATGACCCATTCCCTTAGCTTAGCACACGATCGTTTAGTATGTTGCTATTGCTTTTATCCATGACATATACATGTTCCTGTAACTATGAGATTATGCAACTCCGTTTACGGAGGAACACTTTGGTGCTACCAAGCGTCTAGCGTATCGGGTGATTATAAAGGAGTACTACAGGTGTCTCCAAAGGCGGATGTTGGGTTGGCGTATTTGAGATTAGGTTTTGTCACTCCGATTGTCGGAGAGGTATCTCTGGGCCCTCTCGGTAATGCACATCACTCAAAGCCTTGCAAGCACTACAACTAATGAGTTAGTTGTGAGATGATGTATTACGAACGAGTAAAGAGACTTGCGATAGCGAGATTGAACTAGGTATTGGATACCGACGATCGAATCTCGGGCAAGTAACATACCGATGACAAAGGAACAACGTATGTTGTTATGCGGTCGACCGATAAAGATCTTCGTAGAATATGTAGGAACCAATATGGGCATCCAGGTCCGCTATTGGTTATTGACCGTGAATAGTTCTAGGTCATGTCTACATTGTTCTCGAACCGTAGGGTCCGCACGCTTAAGGTTTCGATGGCGGTTATTATGAGTTTATGTATTTTGATGTACCGAAGAAGTTGAGTCCGGATGTGATCACGGACATGACGAGGAGTCTCGGAATGGTCGAGACATAAAGATTGATATATTGGAAGCCTATGTTTGGAGTTGAATGGTTCGGGCAAAAGCGGAATTCTGGAGTCTTAGGGAGGTTACTGGAACCCCGGGAGGTAAATGGGCCTCGATGGGCCTTGGTGGAAAGGAGAAGGGCCAGCCCTGGGTGGCGCGCCTCCCCCTTCCCTAGTCCTACTAGGACTAGGAGAAGGGCCGCCCCCTCTCTCTCTTTCCCCTCAGGAATCCTAGTCCAACTAGGATTGGGGAATCCTACTCCCAGGGAGTAGGACTCCTTGCGCGCCTCCTTGGCCGCCGCCCCTCCCCCTTGCTCCTTTATATCTGAGGCGGGGGGGCACCTTGGAACACACAAGTTGATCTTTAGATCGTTCCTTAGCCGTGTCGGTGCCCCCTCCACCATATTCCACCTCGGTTATACTGTCGCGAAGCTTAGGCGAAACCTGCGCCGGTGAAACATCAAGATCGTCCTGCCACGCCGTCTTGTGAAACTCTCCTCGACACTCGGCTGGATCGAGTCGAGGGCGTCATCGAGCTGTCGTGTGTCAAGAACTCGGGCGTCAGAATGCTGGCGCCGGATCGGTCGGATCGCGAGGAGAGCGTCGACTACTTCCTCTACGTTGTGATCGCTTCGCCGGGTCTACAAGGGTATGTGGACAACACTCTCCCCTCTCGTTGCTATACATCACCATGATCTTGCGTGTGCGTAGGAAAATTTTTGAAATTACTCGTTCCCCAGCAGTGGCATCGAGCCTAGGTTTTTCTATGGTTTGATGTTTTTGCACGAGTAGAACACAAGTGAGTTGTGGGCGATACAAGTCATACTACCTACCAGCATGTCATACTTTGGTTCAGCGGTATTGTGAGATGAAGCGGCCCAGACCGACATTACGCGTGCGCTTCGCGAGACTGGTTTCACCGCTCACGAGCACTCGTTGCTTAAAGGTGACCGGTGGGTGCTGTCTCTCTCACTTTAGTTGAACTGAGTGTGGCTCGCCCGGTCCTTGAGAAGGTTAAAGCGGAGTCTATTTGTGAAATATCGTTGTGGTTTTGATGCGTAGGTGAGACTAGTTCTTGCTTAAGCCCGTAGCAGCCACGTAAAATTTGCAACAACAAAGTAGAGGGCGTCTAACTTGTTTTTGCAGGGCATGTTGTGATGTGATATGGTCAAGATGTGATGCTATATTTTATTGTATGAGATGATCATGTTTTGTAACGAAGTTATCGGCAATCGGCAGGAGCCATATGGTTGTCGCTTTATTGTATGCAATGCAATCGCTACTGTAATGCTTTACTTTATCACTAAGCGGTAGAGATAGTCGTAGAAGCATAAGTTTGGCGAGGCGACAACGATGCTACGATGGAGATCAAGGTGTCGCGCCGGTGGCGATGGTGATCATGGTGGTCTTTGCAAGATGGAGATCATGAAGCACAAGATGATGATGACCATATCATATCACTTATATTGATTTGCATGTGATGTTTATCCTTTTATGCATCTTATCTTGCTTTGATTGGCGGTAGCATTACAAGATGATCTCTCACTAAATTATCAAGAAGTGTTCTCCCGGTATGCACCGTTGCCAAAGTTAAATCGTGCCCGGACACCACGTGATGATTGGGTGTGATAAGCTCTCGTCCATCTACAACGGGTGCAAGCCAGTTTTGCACACGCAGAATACTCGGGTTATACTTGGCGAGCCTAGCATATGCAGATATGGCCTCGGAACACGGAGACCGAAAGGTCGGCGTGAATCATATAGTAGATATGATCAACATAAGATGTTCACCATTGAAAACTACTCCATTTCACGTGATGATCGGTTATGGTTTAGTTGATTTGGGTCACGTGATCACTTGGATGACTAGAGATGTTTTTCTAAGTGGGAGTTCTTAAGTAATATGATTAATTGAACTTAAATTTATCATGAACTTAGTACTGATAGTATCTTGCTTGTTTATGTTTGATTGTAGATAGATGGCTCGTCTTTGTTGTTCCGTTGAATTTTAATCGTTCCTTGAGAAAGCAAAGTTGAAAGATGATGGTAGCAATTACGGACTGGGTCCGTAACGAGATCATCCTCATTGCTGCACGAAAGAGTTACGTCTGGATGCACCGCTAGGTGCGAACTTCTTCTTTGAACAACGCCGGATGTTGTGAGCGTCTGGCGAGCAAAGTGATGACTACTCTATAGTTCGATGTGCCATGCTTTACGGCTTAGAACCGGGACTTCAACGGCGTTTTGAGCGTCATGGAGCATATGAGATGTTCCAGAGTTGAAGTTAATATTCAACAGAATGCCCGGATTGAGAGATATGAAGTCTCCAATAAGTTCTATAGCTGCAAGATGGAGGAGAACAGTTACATTAGTGAACATATACTCGAATGTGCGGGTACTACAATCACTTGACACAATTGGGAGTTAATCTTCCGGATGATTGTGTCATTGATGAAATTCTCAATCACGCCACCAAGCTACAAAGGCTTCGTGATGAACTATAATATGCAAGGGTTAGTAAAGACTATACAGAGCTCTTCGCAATGCTAAAGGCTGCGGAGGTAGAAATCAGAAGGAGCATCAAGTGTTGATGGTCAATAAGACCACTAGTTTCAAGAAGAAAGGCAAAGGGAAGAAGAAGGAATCTCAAGAAGAACAGCAAGCAAGTTCTTTGCTCGGAGAAGAAACCCAAGTCGGCCCTAAACCTGGCCGAGTGCTTCTCTTGCAAGCGGTAGTCCTTTGAAGCGGAACTGCCCCAAGTATTTGGCGGATAAGAAGGATGGCAAGGTGAACAAAGGTATATGTGATATACATGTTATTGATGTGTACCTTACTAGAGCTCGCAGATAGCACTGGGTATTTGATCTTGGTTACATTGCTAGTATTTGCAACTCGAAGCAGGGACTACTGATTAGCGAACTCGGCAAAGGGCGAGGTGACGATCTTGCGTGGGAAATGGTTCCAAAGTCGATGTGATCGCGGTCGACACGCTACCTCTACATCTACCTTCGGGATTAATTTTAGACCTAAATAATTGTTATTTGGTGCTGCGTTGAGCATGAACATTATATCTGGATCTTGTTTGATGCGAGGCGGTTATTCATTTAAATCGAGAGAATAATGGTTGTTCTATTTATATGAGTAATATCTTTTATGGTCATGCACCCTTGAGGAATGGTCTATTTTGATGAATCTCGATAGTAGTGATACACATATTCACAATGTTGAAACCAAAAGATGCAGAGTTGATAATGATAGTGCAACTTATTTGTGGCACTTGCCGTTTAGGTCATATCGGTGTAAAGCGCATGAAGAAACTCCATCTTGATGGACTTTTGGAGTCACTTGATTATGAATCACTTGGCACTTGCGAACCGTGCCTCATGGGCAAGATGACTAGAACACCGTTCTCGGTACCATGGAGAGAGCAACAGATTTGTTGGAAATCATACATACGGATGTATGTGGTCCAATGAATATTGAGGCTCGTGGCGGATATCGTTATTTTCTCACCTTCACAGATGACTTAAGCGAGATATGGGTATATCTACTTAATGAAACATAAGTCTGAAACGTTTGAAAAGTTCAAAGAATTTCAGAGTGAAGTTGAAAATCATCGTAACAAGAAAATTAAGTTTCTGATCGATCGTGGAGGTGAATATTTGAGTTCTGAGTTTGGTCTACATTTGAAACAATGCGGAATAGTTTAGCAACTCCGCCACCGGAACACCACAGCGTAATGGTGTGTCGAGCGTCAGAATCGTGCTTTACTAGATATGGTACGATCTATGATGTCTCTTCTGATTTACCGCTATCGTTTTGGGGTTATGCTCTAGAGGCGGCCGCATTCACCTGAATAGAACACCGTCGAAATCCGTTGAGACGACACCTTATGAACTATGGTTTGGCAAGAAACCAAAGTTGTCGTTTCTTAAAGTTTGGGGATCGATGCTTATGTGAAAAACTTCAACCCGATAAGCTCGAACCCAAATCGGAAAAATGTGTCTTCATAGGATACCCAAAGGAGACAGTTGGGTACACCTTCTATCACAGATCCGAAGGCAAGACATTCGTTGCTAAGAATGGATCCTTTCTAGAGAAGGAGTTTCTCTCGAAAGAAGTGTGTGGGAGGAAAGTGGAACTTGATGAGGTAATAGTACCTTCTCCCTTACTTGAAAGTAGTTAAATCGCGAAACCAGTTTACGAGACACCTACACCAAGTAGTGAGGAAGTTGATGATGTTGATCATGAAACTTGAGATCAAGTTACTGCAGAACCTCGTAGATCAACGAGTAAGATCCGCACTGAGTGATGCGGTAATCCTGTTACGGAAGTCATGCTACTAGATCATGATGAACCTCGAACTATGAAGAAGCGATGGTGAGCCCAGATTCATAAAATGGCTTGAGGCCATGAAATCGAGATGGGATCCATGTATGAAAACAAAGTGTGGACTTTGGTTGACTTGCCGAGGTAGGCAAGCAATAGAAAACAAATGGATCTTCAAGAAGAAGACCGGCGACGGTAATATTCTCGTCTATAAAGCTCGACTTATGCAAAAGGTTTCGACAAGTTCAAGGGATTGACTACGATGAGACCTTCTCACCCGTGGCGATGCTTAAGTCCGTCCGAATCATGTTAGCAATTGCGCATTTTATGATTATGAAATTTGGCAAATGGATGTAAAGCGCATTCTGAATGGATTTACGGAAGAAGAGTTGTATATGATGCAACGAGAAGGTTTTATCGATCCAAAGGAGCTAACAAAGTGTGCAAGCTCTAGCGATCCATATATGGACTGGTGCAAGCATCTCGGAGTTGGAATAAGCGTTTTGATAGTGTAATCAAAGCATTTGGGTTTGTCTGAGACTTTTGGAGAAGCTTGTATTTACAAGAAAGTGAGTGGGAGCTCAGTAGCATTTACGATATTATATGTGGATGACATATTGCTGATCGGAAATGATATAGAATTCTGGATAGCATAAAGGGATACTTGAATAAGAGTTTTCAATGAAAGACCTCGGTGAAGCTGCTTACATATTGGGCATCAAGATCTATAGAGATAGATCAAGGCGCTTAATTGGACTTTCACAAAGCACATACCTTGACAAAGTCTTGAAAAAGTTCAAAATGGATCAAGCAAAGAAAGGGTTCTTGCACGTGTTACAAGGTGTGAAGTTGAGTTAGACTCAATGCCCGACCACTGCGGAAGATAGAGAAAATGAAAGATGTTCCTATGCTTCACCATAGGCTCTATCATGTATGCAATCTTGTGTACCAGACCGATGTGTGCCTTGCTATAAGCCTAGCAGGAGGTACCAAAGTAATCGAGAGTGGATCCTTTGGACAGCGGTCAAGAACATCTGAAATACGAAAAGGACTAAGGATATGTTTCTCGTATATGGAGGTGACAAAGAGCTCATCGTAAACAGTTACGTTGATGCAAGCTTTGACACCGATCGAACGATTCTAAATCGCAGACCGGATCGTATTTACACTAAGCGGAGGAGCTGTCGGTTGGTGCAGTTCTAAACAAAGCGTCGTGGCGGGATCTACATGTGAAGCGGAATACATAGCAGCCGGAGCAGCTAATGAAGGAGTGCGGATGAAGGAGTTCATATCCGATCTAGGTGTCATACCTAGTGCATCGGGTCCAATGAAAATCTTCGTGACAATCTTGGAGCAATTGCCTTAGCAAAGGAATCCAGATTTCACAAGAGGACCAAGCACATCAAGAGACGCTTCAATTCCATCCGGGACTTAGTCGGACGGGAGACATAGAGATTTGCAAGATACATACGGATCTGAATGTTGCGAGACCGTTGACTAAGCCTCTTCCACGAGCAAAACATGATAAGCACCAAGACTCCATGGGTGTTAGAATCATTACTATGTAATCTAGATTATTGACTCTAGTGCAAGTGGGAGACTGAAGGAAATATGCCCTAGAGGCAATAAGAAAGTTATTATTTATTTCCTTATTTCATGATAAATGTTTATCATTCATGCTAGAATTGTATTAACCGGAAACATGATACATGTGTGAATGCATAGACAAAACAACATGTCACTAGTATGCCTCTACTAGACTAGCTTGTTAATCAAAGATGGTTATGTTTCCTAACCATGAACAAGGAGTTGTTATTTGATTAATAAGGTCACATCATTAGTAGAATGATCGATTGACATGACCCATTCCTTAGCTTAGCACCACGATCGTTTAGTATGTTGCTATTGCTTTTATCCATGACATATACATGTTCACGTAACTATGAGATTATGCAACTCCGTTTACGGAGGAACACTTTGGGTGCTACCAAGCGTCTGGCGTAATCGGGTGATTATAAAGAGTACTACGGTGTCTCCAAAGGCGGATGTTGGGTTGGCGTATTTGAGATTAGGTTTTGTCACTCCGATTGTCGGAGAGGTATCTCTGGGCCCTCTCGGTAATGCACATCACTCAAAGCCTTGCAAGCACTACAACTAATGAGTTAGTTGTGAGATGATGTATTACGGAGCGAGTAAAGAGACTTGCGTAGCGAGATTGAACTAGGTATTGGATACCGACGATCGAATCTCGGGCAAGTAACATACCGATGACAAAGGGAACAACGATATGTTGTTATGCGGTCTCGACCGATAAAGATCTTCGTAGAATATGTAGGAACCAATATGGGCATCAGGTCCCGCTATTGGTTATTGACCGTGAATAGTTCTAGGTCATGTCTACATTGTTCTCGAACCGTAGGGTCCGCACGCTTAAGGTTTCGATGGCGGTTATTATGAGTTTATGTATTTTGATGTACCGAAGAAGTTGAGTCCCGGATGTGATCACGGACATGACGAGGAGTCTCGGAATGGTCGAGACATAAAGATTGATATATTGGAAGCCTATGTTTGGAGTTGGAATGGTTCCGGGCAAAAGCGGAATTCTGAGTACTGGAGGTTCTGGAACCCCGGGAGGTAAATGGGCCTCGATGGGCCTTGGTGGAAAGGAGAAGGGCCAGCCCTAGGTGGCGCGCATCCCCCTTCCCTAGTCCTACTAGGACTAGGAGAAGGGCGCCCCCTCTCTCTTTCCCCTCTGGGAATCCTAGTCCAACTAGGATTGGGGAATCCTACTCCCGGAGGAGTAGGACTCCTGGCGCGCGCCTCCCTTGGCCGCCGCCCCCTCCCCCTTGCTCCTTTATATCTGGGGCAGGGGGCACCTTAGAACACACAAGTTGATCTTTAGATCGTTCCTTAGCCGTGTCGGTGCCCCCTCCACCATATTCCACCTCGGTTATACTGTCGCGAAGCTTAAGCGAAACCTGCTGCAGTGAAACATCAAGATCGTCCTGCGCCGTCGTCTTGTGAAACTCTCCTCGACACTCGGCTGGATCGAGTCTGAGGGCGTCATCGAGCTGTCGTGTGTCAAGAACTTCGGGCGTCGAGATGTGGCGCGCGGGATCGGTCGGATCGCGAGGAGAGCGTCGACTACTTCCTCTACGTTGTGATCGCTTCGCCGGGTCTACAAGGGTATGTGGACAACACTCTCCCCTCTCGTTGCTATACATCACCATGATCTTGCGTGTGCGTAGGAAATTTTTTGAAATTACTACGTTCCCCAACACAACATGCACCATTCAAAGCCACATCATCAATTTTCAACCCTTTGTGACTTTATTTGGTATTTTTCATGCATTTACTGATTTTTTTAGCTAAATGACCCTGAAATTGAAAAAGCACTACAAATGAACTCTAAAAAGGTTGAAAGTTGGCATGGTATCTTTCACCCACATAGCATGTGCTAAAAAGTTGAAAGGGTTACGGCAAAAGTTGGATGCACTTCGTGTACAAAATGGACAATCTCTTTGGAAGTATCAGGGTTTTGGACGAAAACTCTTCTACTACAAAGGGATTTCATTTTTTCTTCACGTAAGCAAAACCAATCATTAGAATAGTTGTGGAGAGAAAGTCTTCACTTTTTCTTCGCGTGTTTCCCTTGCTTATTGCACCATAACCATGGATAATCTTCATCCTTTAACAAGGTGTTGGGGTCAGCCTTCACTTTGAAGGGAGGAATTTAATGAAACTTTTCATAATTTTTAGACCAGTCTGTCTTGCCCTCCACTCCCACGATGTCTCTTTTCCCTGAAAGAACTATGTGGCGCTTTGGCTCATCGTATGATGTATTCGCTTCCTTATCTTTTCTTTTTCTTGGTTTGGTCGACATGTCCTTCGCATAGAATACCTGCACCACATCATTGGCTAGGACGAATGGTTCGTCTGTGTACCCAAGATTGTTGAGATCCACTATTGTCACTCTGTACTACAGGTATACCTGTACCCCACCTCCTGACAGATTGACCCATTTGCACCGAAACAAAGGGACCTTAAAATCATATCCATAGTCAAATTCCCATGTGTCCACTATGTATCCATAATATTTGTCCTTTCCTCTGTTGGTTACTACATCAAAGCGAACACAACTGTTTTGGTTGGTGCCCTTTTGATCTTGGGCTATCGTGTAAAATGTATTCCCATTTATCTCATACCCTTTGTAAGCCAATACAGTCGAAGATGGTCCCCTGGCCAATGAGTACAGCTCATCTGCAATAGTGTTGTCACCCATGAGATGTGTTTGCAACCAACTACCAAAAGTCCTGATGTGTTCACATGTAATCCAGTCGTCACACTGCTCTGGGTGTTTGGAACGCGGAATATTCTTGTGTTCATTTACATACGGGGTCACCGAGGTAGAATTATGTAGAACTATGTAGTGTGCTTGAGACCAAGAATGCATCTCCCTGCATATTATTGAGTCTGCTTCTAGTGTGCCTTTTCTAGTCAGTCTCCCCTCAAACCGCAGTTGAGGGAGACCAATCTTCTTAAGGTCAGGAATGAAGTCAACACAAAACCCAATTACCTCCCTTGTTTGATGGCCCATGGAGATGCTTCCTTCTGGCCTAGCACGGTTACGAACATATTTCTTTAATACTCCCATGAACCTCTCAAAGGGGAACATATTGTGTAGAAATACAGGGCCCAAAATGGCAATCTCGTCGACTAGATGAACTAGGACGTGCGTCAGGATATTGAAGAAGGATGGTGGGAATACCGGCTGGGAAATTGACAAGACATTGCACCAAATCACTCCTTAACCTTGGTAGGATTTCTGGATCGATTACCTTCTGAGAGATTGCATTGAGGAATGCACATAGCTTCACAATGGCTAATCGAACGTTTTCCGATAGAAACCCCTCAATGCAACCGGAAGCAGTTGCGTCATAATCACGTGGCAGTCATGAGACTTTAGGTTCTGGAATGTTTCTGTACCATATTTATTATTCCCTTTATATTTGACGAGAAGCTAGATGGGACCTTCATACTGAGCAGGCATTCAAAGAAGATTTCCTTCTCCTCTTTGGTAAGAGCGTAGCTGGTAGGACCTTCATACTGCTTTGGATGCATGCCGTCTTTTTCGTGCACACGTTGTTTGTCCTCCCATGCCTCCGGTGTATCTTTTGTCTTCCCATACACGCCCAAGAAGCCTAGCAGGTTCACGCAAAGATTCTTTGTCACGTGCATCACGTCGATTGCAGAGCGTACCTCTAGGTCTTTCCAATAGGGTAGGTCCCAAAATATAGATTTCTTCTTCCACATGGGTGTGTGTCCCTCAGCGTCATTCGGAACAGATAGTCCGCCAGGACCCTTTCCAAAGATTACTTGTAAATCATTGACAATGTCAAGTATGTGATCACCAGTATAGAGGGCAAGCTTCTTTCGGTGATCTGCCTTACCTTTAAAATGCTTGCCTTTCTTTCGACATTTATGGTTGGTCGGAAGAAATCGACAATGTCCCTAGGTACACATTCTTCTTGCATTTGTCCAAATATATACTTTCGGTGTCATCTAAACAGTGCGTGCATGCGTGGTATCCCTTGTTTGTCTGTCCTGAAAGGTTACTGAGAGCAGGCCAATCATTGATGGTTATAAACAGCGACGCATGTAGGTCAAATTCCTCATGTTTGTGCTCATCCCACACATGTACACCTTTTCCATTCCACAACTGTAAAAGTTCTTCAACTAATGGCCTTAGGTACACATAAATGTCGTTGTCGGGTTGCTTAGGGCCATGGATGAGCACTGGCATCATAATGAACTTTCGGTTCATGTACAACCAAGGAGGAAGGTTATAGATACATAGAGTCATGGGCCAGGTGCTATGATTGCTGCTCTTCTCCCCAAAAGGATTAATACCATCTGCACTTAAACCACACCATACGTTCCTTGCGTCACCTGCAAAGTCCCCCCACCTTCTCTCGATTTTTCTCCACTCTGACCCGTCAGTAGGTGCTCTCAACTTCCCATCCTTCTTACGGTCTTATTTGTGCCATCGCATCAACTTGGCATGCTCTTTGTTTCTGAACAGACATTTCAACCTTGGCAGGAACCCTCTTCCTGGGGCGCTTGCCCTCAACATCACCAGGGTCATCTCATCTGATCTTATACTGCAATGCACCACATACCAGGTGTCGTGGAATAGTCACGTCAGATGTCCTCGTGAAAGGACTTAGTTGTGGAGCCATCGCAACTAGGAAGCTTGAAGAGGTTAAATCGGGACAAGGGACAAGAGAGGGTTTATACTAGTTTGGCCCCTTACGGTGAAGGTAAGGCCTACGTCTAGTTGGGTTGGTATTGATGTTTCGATAACCAGGGAGCGAGATACGCTATGCCCAGCTCTCGATGAGTTGTTTCTTGCCCTAAGCCGCCAAAGCAGTCGTCCCCTTATATACGGGTTGATGCCACAACTCTGAGTCTCGGCGGCTTATAAGCGAGTCGGCTCGGTGACGATTAAATCTACCTTCGTTACAAGTCATGTCATCATGGCGGTTTACAACAATGGGCTTAAGCCGCCCGTGGGCCTTAAGCTCTTTATTGAACCGCCATCTTCATGCTTGGCCTTGGGCTTCCTCTAATGAGTACTCATTGCGTAACCCGGCCCCTCCTGGGCGGCTTACACAAATAGTCATATCCCCAACATTAGGCCCCAGACTGATTTGAACCTGTTCATGTCAGTCTAAAAATATTTTAAAAATTAAATCTTGATCTTGACTATATAGAGGGTTTTTGTTAACCCGCCATGACGTCATCTTCTGGTTCCGTCTTAACTCGGTGTGATGTCATCCTTCCTTCAACTCATTTTTTTATTCCACCGAAATCCTTCAACAGATCTTTTCTTTACTGACTGCTCCAAAAATCGAGGCATCAGGGCTGCTGGATAATAATTGTTATCTCCTCGTTTCCCGCGCCGTCTCAGTCATCTCCTTCCTATAAATAGCCACGACCTGGGTCTTCTCCTTTTTACCTTTCTAGTCATCTTCTTCCTCTCCTTTCTGCCTCTCCAGCTCCGCCGCCATTACCATCGACTCCCTTCGTCTTCATCGACTCGAGCGCATGCATCGACCTGACTGTGACCAGAGATCGACGGCGAGCTTCCGCAGTTCATCCTCATCTGTGAGTCCCCTTTTTCTTCTTCCTTAGATCTATCTTGAAGCTCCACGGAGTTCATCGAGTTCATCACCGCCCGATGCGGATCCTTGCTAGTTTGCACTTCCACAGCCTATTTAGATTATAAAAACCGCGCAGAAACGCTGCGGTAGTTGTTTGTGTTGATCTTGTATAGCAATAGATCTCATTCCCCTTGTTTGGAAACCTCCTTTGAATGCATGAACTTCTCTGCCCTGTTTTTAGGTCTAGAAATTTTCTGTTTTAGAACAATAGTTTTGATCCATAATAAAGGCTGTTATCCGTGAAACTTGTTTCTATCACCCAGAAAGCTTCTTCTGGAAAACATACTTTATCACCACTGTCTAGGTGTCCGATTTAAAAAATCCTTGAATGACTGTTGATCCTGATAGCGGTTTAATATTTACTGCACAATCACCCTTATATCATTAGGCCCCTTGCTTAAACCGCTATTTTAAACAAATTTGAATATTTCTCCCGGGTTAAATTTAAACCGGAACCTTTTACTTTGTCGTAGGCTGCTGTCATTATGGCTCCTAAGACGGCCAAGCCCCCTGTGACGTGCAACTGGGTTCCATCCACAGTCACTAAAAGCAAACTTGCTGAGTTTGTACCGTCTGGCCATCTGCCAAAATAGGAGGTCATGTCCTATCGTGCCCCTCACCCGTCTGAAGAGATACCGCAACCCAAAGACGGAGAGGTAGTAGTTTTCACAGACCACATGAACCGGGGATTTGCCCCTCCCGGCTCAAAATTCTTCAGGGAAGTTCTGAATTTCTTTGACTTGAGGCCTCAAGACATTGGACCCAATTCCGTGTCCAATCATGCAATTTCAAGTCTTCTGCGAGGTTTACTTAGGAGAGGAACCAAGCTGCTGCTGTTGAGAGAGCTTTTCTACTTGAACCGGCGAATGAGCAGCATGTGAGCCTAGTCTTGAGCTTGGCGGTATCTCAATCCAGCGGCGGAGAGCGCCTTTTCCCTTCTGTTGAGCTGCGAGTCATCCCAAAGGCGGAACAGACATGGTTCTCTTGCCAAGATACTTCTCCGCTAACGAGAAGCCTTTGCCCGACTTCGCACCTGCATCTTGAGTCCAATCACCCTCTGCGGACAAGTTAACTGTTGTTGGCGCTTGCCTCTTAACCCTACCATCGAAAGATCAAAGGCCCTCCTAAGCAACGGGTTAGCGGCATTGATTTGGTCAGGTGCAGGTCACTGGCGGATACTACCATTAAGCCGCCGCTCGCTTAATGTGTACCTATCAGTGAAAAGGGCGACTCAATCGTCATAATCCTAAGGACTTACCGACGATGTGGCGGATGCTACGGTCAATCACTATTGAAGGAAAACCTTTGTAACGATAATACTTTCGGTTTGCTTCCCTTACGCAAGAAGAATCCGGCTCTGCGATGAAGTTCTTGGCCTTCACAAATACTCTTTAACATGTTACCTTCTGGTACTTATGATTCTTTGTCTTTTCCACAGGCCGATGATAATTTCTGGAAAGTCAAGTATGACCATGAGGTTGCAAAACTGGCCCGGGCGGCCAAGAAGACCGAAAGGAAAACCGCCAGGACGGTTACCTCTAAAAAGAAGAAACCCAGCGCCTCTGACATGCTTAAATTGGACGACTCCTCGTCAGATGAAGAAGAGGTAATCTTTTTTGATTTTCTTTAACTCCTTTGCAGTTATCTTACTGTCATTTGGTCCTTTCAGGAGGATACTGGGAACAGCCAAGTGGCTGGCGAAGAGGTAACTATAATTTCCTCCGACTCAGAACCTTTTCCAACACAAAGAATCCGAAGGGTGACCCAGAAAGTAAGGTTTTAACACCCTCTCGCTTACCAAGATCCTCAATTTCTTTTGAAGCAATAGCAGCTTGAGAACCGGCGACAGACTCGGGCCAACCAGGACGCAGAGCTTTCCTCCGGCTTACCCAATGTGAGCAGGAAGCGTCGGACTGAGGTTATCTCCGACTTACGTTTTGTTTTACCCTTGATGGGTTTGATTCGCCAACCTCTCAATTCATCTGACTCCAACTATCAGGATACCTCCCCTTCTTCTGATGAGTCGATGCAATCGAACATGCCGGCTTTCAAAACCGCTCCCGGGTAATATAACCTTTCTTACTTTGAACTTATCCATACTTATGCTTTGATACTTATCCTTCCACTTTGATTGACAGTGGGCAAGTAAAGCCCAGCAAGAGGGCAAGGAAAGATAAGCCGTCCCAAGACCCGGTGGTTACTGAACCGGTGCTTGACTCATCCGTTCCAGACAGCTCTGCTCCTCAGCCACCGCCTGAACCGCCTCGACATTCGGAGCCAACTTCGACCGCTGCGAAGATGTGATTCACAACTCGGATGACCGAAAACTCCTAGCCCGCCAAGGCGGTTGACCGGAGGTTGAAATTGTGAAGAGCCAATCGTTGAACCGGGCGACCTCGCCCTTGCCCAATGCACGCCAAGGAGGAATTTGCCCAATCTTAGGAGTCCAAACAAGACATCATCGATTACTCTCATTTAAGTATTGGTGATATAGTCTCGGCTATCTGAGCCAAGTACGATGGTCGTGACACGGAAATTGACATGGTGAAGCAAATCTGAGATAAATCTGAGGTAAAATTTAAGCTTTCACTCCGAATCTTACTTCTTGTACCAGCCCCAAGTCTATTGCTTATGAATGAATATCTTGTAGACTTAATAATCTACTAGCTATTAGTTTCGTCGGTTTAAATTGAATATGTTTAACCGGAGATGACATAAACGTTAAATTTGGGTCACATTAGCCCCCAAGTGTCAAGTACTTTTACTTGTAAAGTGCTTGAGACTTAATATGTGTAACTTGGTAAAACAGACTTAAAATTCTTTAAACATACATTAGCCCCCAAGTGCCAAGTATCTTTACCTGTAAAATGCTTGGGACCTAAATGTTACCTTACCAAGATTCTTACCATAACCTGGTGTCAATGCAGGCCACCGCAAGTCAATTTGAGGCGGAGATTGCTGACTTGAAGAGACAGTTGAAAACCCAAGAGCTCGAAGCTCGGAAAGCCAATTCCAAGTTTGAATTCAGTATCTCTGAACAAGAGAAGCTGAAGAAGAATTTTGAATCAGAAAAGAAGGCTTGGGTTGATGAGAGGGCTTCATTGGTGACCCGGGTTGAGACTGCGGAGGCATCTCTTGCCGAAGCAACAAATGAGCTGTCCGACTTAAAGCGGCATATATCCCAAATGGTCTCGGCTATTTTTGGTAAGCCGCTCATAAATATCGTAATCCTTCAAGAGGTATTGCAATAGTTGCCTCCGGCTTACTGTTATACCTGTGAATATGCAGGCCCCAGGAGTACCAATCTGAAGGAAAACATGCTTGTCAAGCTTAAGGCAGTGTACACCTTGACAGAGCAGCTGTACTCCGGGTCACAGTGTGTGTTGACCGCTGTGGCTTTATCAAATACCTCTCCCCGGCTTCTGCAAGACGTGTTGAGACATCTGTCGGTTCTACCTCAATGCATTCAAGACTTAAGGCGGGCATCTGCAAGAGCTGGAGCCGTGGCTGCGTTGAGTTGGGCAAAAGCATGGATGCCAGAGCTTAACCTTGCTGACCTCTCTCTTGGATATCCAAGTCTTAAAGAAGACGGCACTGCTTTTGGCGAACAGGACTTCACTGCCTATGTTAAAGTCGTATGCCCTGTGGCGACTCTCATTGGGGAAGATACTAACCTCACCAAGTATTCGCCGGGTTATGATAGCGAGAACCGGAGAATCCCAAATGTCCCCTATGACCAAGTCAGCCTGCTCCCTCCAACGCGTAAGCATACCTTTGCCCCTGAAGTGGACCCGTCCAATTTAATAGATAATGAAGCTGAATTTGAAGCTTTGAGCGGCATTGACTGGGCCTCGTCCACCTTCCAGGAGACAACAACCAAAGGAGAGGCGGGGAAGGATAACCCGGAGTCATCAAGCCAGCCGGAGGAATAAGTCGCCAGACGGGTTATAACTTGTCAAAAAACAACGCTTCACTTATTCAGACTCGGGGAGTCTTGTAGTAGGATAGAAAAAACTCCTTAATGCTTGTCATGCCTTATGGTACTTATTGCTTTTGTTAAGCCACCAATACTATTTCCATCTTGCTTATGTTAATCAAGTGGTTCCTTGCTATTTCTCCTTGCTCCGTTTTAATCTGTACGTAAAACAGGCAAGGCTTCCTGGACAGTTTTACTGCACCAGCGGATTATAGAATATTGAGAACCCGGAAAAAATCATGTGTATAAGCCGGTTTATGATTAGTTAAAACATAATCATAACAGCATACCTGTGACTCTTTTTGATAACTTCTCCGGCTCATATAAGTTTATACCTGGCACTTGATAGAACCTGAAGTAACTAATATAAAACCGGAAAGATCAAAAACCATCTCCTCAAGAGGGTTTCAATGATAGTGAAAATAGCCATACTTGCAAATGTTCACAGGTTCTTGATTCGAATACGATCAGAAAAACCGTTCCAAAGGGGTTAAGCTAAGATTCGGATACGATCATATAGCCCCCAGTGGCTTTGGCGATGCCGATCAAGTGGGTATCGACAGCTATGTTCTCTTTGGTTCGAATACGACCTATGTTTGAATAGGAAGCCCCCAAGTGAACATAAGAGTTGTTTAATGACGCTGATTCGAATACGATCCACGTCAGACCCAAAGGGGTTAAGCTATAATTCAAATTTGATCAGGAAGCCCCCAAGTGGGTTTGGCAATATGCCCATCAAGTGGGTATTGACAGCTATGTTCTCTTTGGTTCGAATACGACCTATGTTTGAAAAGGAAGCCCCCAAGTGACCAAGGCTAGATTGAGATATGATCATAAGCCGGACCAAAGGGAAAACCGGATTCAGATATGACTTGTCCCCTGTTGGCATTGTCCATCACCTGATAAAGAAAACATGAAACATTCTTTATGGGAAAAAAGGACAGAGGTCCTGCTTTATTGCTTTATATAATATGTACATTATAGAAAGTATCTTAAGAAGTAACTTAAGTATAGTAAGGCCGGAGATGAGCTATGTTCCACGGCTGGCGGGTTTCCTCCTCCGATTTAAATGAGTCCTTGCGCTCTCGAACATCGATGAGATAATATGACCTGTTGTGCAGATTCTTGCTGACCACAAAGGGTCCTTCCCAAGGCGGGGATAACTTGTGCATACCAGACTGATCCTAGATGAGCCGGAGTACCAAGTCGCCTTCCTGAAAGGTTCTGCTCTTAACCCGGTGGCTGTGATAGCGGCGCAGGTCTTGCTGGTAAATCGCCGAGCGGGCTATTGCAAAGTCTCGCTCCTCATCCAACAAATCGAGTGCATCCTGACGAGCCTTTTCGTTATCCGCCTCAACGTAAGCCACCACACGGGGTGAGTCGTGCCGGATGTCACTTGGCAGGACTGCCTCTGCTCCATAGACCATGAAGAAAGGTGTGTATCCCATGGACCTGTTAGGCGTAATGTTGATGCTCCATAACACGGAGGGTAACTCCTCCACCCAACAACCCGGAGTTCGTTGCAAAGGGACCAAGAGCCGGGGCTTGATACCTTTCAGGATCTCTTGATTAGCTCTCTCGGCTTGACCATTGGATTGAGGATGGGCAACAGCCGAAACATCAAGCGGATATGTTCTCTTTGTGAGAACTCTTCCATGGCACCCTTAGAGAGATTAGTGCCATTATCGGTTATAATGCTATGTGGAAAGCCAAAGCGAAAGATCACCTTTTTCATGAACTGAACGTGTGGCTACATCACACTTCTTGACCGGCTCTGCCTCAACCCACTTAGTAAACTTGTCCCTTGCCACCAGCGGATGTGTCTTTTGTCCTTAGACCTTTTGAAAGGTCCAACCATATCAAGCCCCATCTGCAAATGGCCAAGTAATTGGGATCATCCTCAACTCTTGAGCCGGCACATGAGCTCGTCGTGAGAACTTTTGACACCCGTCACATTTACTGACCAGATCTTCCGCATCAGCGTGAGCCGTCAACCAATAGAAACCATGACGAAAAGCCTTGGCCACGAGGGATTTTGACCCGACATGATGGACACAATCTCCCTCATGGATCTCACGGAGTATTTCTTGGCCTTCTGCAGGTGACACACAACGTTGAAACGCCCCTGTGATGCTGAGGTGATGTAACTCGCCGTTAACAATTGTCATGGATTTGGAACGCCTGACAATTTGTCTCGCCAATGTCTCATCCTCCAGCAACTCACCCCGGGTCATATAAGCCAAGTACGGCACCGTCCAATCCAGGATAACATGAAGAGCCGCCACCAGTTGTGCCTCCGAGTCTGGTACTGCTAAGTCTTCCTCGATAGGTACCTTGACAGAACGGTTATGTAACACATCAAGAAAGGTGTTGGGCGGCACCATCTTACGTTGGGATCCCAACTGGCTTAAAGCATCAGCCGCCTCGTTCTTCCTTCGATCAATGTGCTCTACTTGATAACCCGTGAAGTGACCAGCCACAGCATCTACTTCACGTCGATAAGCCGCCATGAGGGGGTCTTTGGAATCCCACTTGCCTGACACTTGTTGAGCCACCAAATCTGAGTCGCCCAAGCATCGTACCCGGCTTAAGTTCATCTCCTTAGCCACCCGGATACCATGAAGTAATGCCTCATATTCAGCTGCATTGTTAGTACATGGAAACATAAGCCGGAGTACATAACAAATTTTGTCACCTCGAGGGGAAGTTAACACCACTCCAGCCCCCGAGCCTTCTAGCTGGCTAGACCCGTCAAAGTGAATAGTCCAGTATGTGTTATCCGGCTTCTCCTCAGGGGCTTGCAACTCTATCCAATCATTGATGAAGTCCACCAAGGCCTGAGACTTAACAGCCGTCCGGGGCATGTATTTCAAGCCATGAGGCCCAAGCTCAATAGCCCACTTGGCGACTCGTCCTGTGGCCTCCCTGTACTGAATAATGTCCCCCAAAGGGGCAGAACTTACAACAGTTATAGGATGGCTTTGAAAATACTGCTTCAACTTCCGTTTCGCCATGAACACCCCATAAACAAGCTTTTGCCAGTGTGGGTACCTTTGCTTGGATTCAATGAGCACCTCACTGATGTAGTAAAGCGGTCATTGAACCGGATGCTCTTTGCCGGCTTCCTTACGCTCCACCACGATGGCAATGCTGACGGCTCGCGAATTGGCAGCCACATATAACAGCAAAGGCTCTTTGTTGATTGGAGCCGCAAGAATCGGCGGCTCAGAGAATTGTCTCTTTAAGTCCTCAAAAGCAGCATCAGCGGCCTCACTCCAAACAAAAGTGTCAGTTTTCTTCATCATCTGATACAATGGGAGGGCTTTCTCACCGAGCCGACTTATGAACCGACTTAAGGCGGCGACGCGACCCGCCAATCGCTGAACATCATTGATGCCGCCGGCTTAGCCAGAGGTAATCGCCTTAATCTTCTCGGGTTAAACCGATGCCTCTGTTGGACACCAGAAAGCCCAAAAGCTTGCCTGCAGGAACACCAAAGACACATTTGGCTAGGTTAAGCATCATCTTGTAGACCCGGAGATTATCAAAGGTCTCTTTCAAGTCGGATATCAAGGTCTCCTTTTCTCTGGACTTCACCATGATGTCATCCACGTATGCATGGACATTACGCCCGATTTGGTCATGCAAGCAGTTCTGTACACACCGCTGATAAGTCGCCTGGGCACTCTTGAGCCCAAATGGCATAGATACATAACAGAAAGCTCCAAACGGAGTGATGAAAGCCGTCTTCTCCTGGTCCTTAACTGCCATGTTAATCTGATGATAACCGGAGTAAGCATCCAAAAAGCTCAAATGCTCACAACCCGCCGTAGCATCAATGATTTGATCAATACGAGGGAGAGCAAAAGGGTCAGCCGGACAAGCCTTGTTTAAGTCCGTGTAGTCCACACACATCCGCCAGTGCCATTCTTCTTGAGGGCGAGCACCGGGTTAGCCAACCACTCGGGTGAAAAACTTCAATGATAAACCCGGCCGCTAAGAGCCAGCGACTTCTTCTCCAATAGCTTTTAAATCGCTCTTCGTTGAAGCGGCGAAGAAACTGCTGACCAGCTTATACTTTGGATCAATATTGAGAGTGTGCTCGGCGAGTTCCTCGGTACACCCGCATGTCGGAAGGTTTCCATGCAAAGATGTCCGGTTCTCACGGATGAACTTCGATGGCGTGCTTTCCTATTTGGGATCAAGTTGCTGCGATCTTTGAACTGTTTAGAAGTATCACCGGGATAAAGTCAACAAGCTTCGTCTCAGCCGCTGACTTAAACTTCAGCGCCGGGTCATGCTCTGTAGTTGGCTTCTTCAGGGATGTCATATCCGCCGGGTCAACATTATCTTGATAAAATTTGAGCTCCTCTGCTGTGCAGGCCGACTCAGCATAAGCCGCATCACCTTCTTCACACTCCAATGCCACCTTACGACTGCCATGTACAGTGATGGTGCCCTTGTAACCCGGCATCTTGAGCTGTAGATAAACGTAACACGGCCGGGCCATAAACTTAGCGTAAGCCGGCCGTCCAAACAGAGCGTGGTATGGGCTCCTGATTTTGACCACTTCAAACATCAACTTCTCAGCTCGGGAGTCATGTTCGTCTCCAAAGGCCACCTCTAGTTCAATCACCTTAACCGGGTAAGCCGATTTACGGGGACAACTCCATGGAAAACAGTGTTGGATGTTCTCGGATGTTTATCGATCAACCCCATCTTGCTGAAAGGTCTCTAAAGGATGTTGATGCTACTACCCCATCCATGAGCACCTTGGTGAATTTATACCCACCAACTGGGCGCCACTACCAAAGCCAATGACCGGGTTATCGACCACGGAGGATGATCCTCCTGCTCCATATGATGGGCTGCTCGACCACCTTAAATAACGAGGATGGCGGCTCAGCGGAATTCACAGCCCTCTTATGAACCTTCTGTCACGTTTGCACAAGCTAGTGGTAAACACATGATCTGTCCACCACTCAATTGCTTGGATGGCTTTGATAACCCGATATTCTTTGCTGTCGCCTTGACCGGCTACTCGCTGCTGTTGTTGCCACCGGATGCCCCCGAAAACGAATTTGAACCGCCGCCGGGCCATGAAAGCCGCCCGGCCCTCGAGCCGCCACGGATCCTTGACCACCGTCGAAGGTGTTGGAGTTTTAAATGCCTTCATGATCGCACAATCCTTCCATAGATGTCGGCGGCGCTCCGGGTGCGTGTCTTGGGCAGGGCTCATTGAGTAGCTGCTCCAGTGATGGGCCTGACCCGCCGGATCGCGGCGGTTTACCCTTACGTCTCGGATTGTTACCTCGTACATTAGCATTGGCGACAAACTCCGGGTTACCGTCTGCCTTACGCTTATTGCCGCCTTGATTCCCCGGGTTATGCTGCTGACCCTTTCCATTGCCGTTCCGTTTTCCCTTGCATGTCTTCTCATCGTCAGACGCGGGATCCTTGGTACTATCAGAATTGGCGTATTTGACTAAAGCCGCATCAACGTACCCATATCTGTGAGGTCACGCTTAAGGCGCCCCAGTTTCATCCTCAGCGGCTCAAAACGGCAATTTTTCTCCAGCATAAGAACTGCAGAGCCGACATCCATCTTATCAGAGGAATGAATTATCTCTTTGACCCGGCGTACCCAATGGGTGGTGGATTCTCCTTCCTCCTGCTTGCAATCCGTCAAGTCCACAATCGACATAGATTGTTTACAGGTGTCCTTGAAATTCTGGATGAACCGGGCCTTTAACTCGCCCCATGAACCAATGGAATTGGGTGGCAAGCCCTTTTAGCCAAGACCGGGTCGTTCCATCCAACATCATGGTGAAATAATTAGCCATTGCCGCGTCATTGACTTCCAGCAAGTCCATGGCCATCTCATAACTCTCGATCCACGTCGTGGGCTGTAAATCGGCCGTGTAATTTGGTACCTTTCGAGGTCCCTTGAAGTCTTTGGGCAGACGTACATCACGCAGAGCCGGCATCAGGCACGGGACACCGCCGGTTCTAGTGGCTACTCCCACCTCAACTGATGTCATTGGGTACTCCGGGTGATCATTCCCCTGACGTACTTGGTCCTGCGCCGGGTTATAGCCCCCGGGCTGGTTATGTCATTGGGCATTGCTTGACAAAGCTTCTGACTCCATGTGTCTGCTGTAACTCGGGCTCCGGTTCTGGCGAGGTAGTGCTACCCAGGCGGGGAGTTGAGTGAATCTGTCCCGGCTGTAGAATAGGTCTCTGCCGAGCGAGGGCTGTTTGGAGGAGCTCTCGACCCTTGGGTTTCCACCGCCGTCGGTCATCACCTTCCATAGGAAGGGCCGCTAAGCTACCGAGGCTGCAATTAAATTCTCCATGGGGTTGGAAAAGTGACACAGTGGAATCGGCACATGGCGCGTGGTGGCATGCTCACGTGGCGGCACCATATCCCGAGGCTGAGCCGGTCCTCTGTTCAGCTGTAATAAGCCGATCGGCCTCTAGCGGGTTACTAGGGCCGGCTCCGGGTGTAGCAAAGAGAACCCGGGGGTCGTAATTCGGAAGTAAAAGGGACTGCGTTTTCTGATGTCTCCTCCTCATCACCTCATTGGACGCGTTTAAGCTCATCGTGAGCTGGTAAGCTTATTTGCAGCGCTGCGCCGGGCGTCGAGCCGCCCGCTCATGCGCTAATCTGGTATCCTCAGCTGCCAATGCCTCCTTGGCCTGAGATATCTCCTCACGCACTTGAGCTATCACTGCGTCATGCTCATCCTTATCCGCAGGAATAACCGTGGCGGTTAACAGGGCCGTAAGCTTGTCCATGAGATCTATCAAGACTTTTTGAGCGGTGGGCGCGGGGGCCTCCTGCCCCGGCTGCTCCTGACCCGGACGTGATCGCTGCTGCCGCTGTAGAATTTGAACTGGGCTGAGTTCCAGCCATGAAGATTCCGGCCCATCTTGGCAGCTCATCGAGGTCCGGAATACTAATGCCATCGGAACAGCCCCTGAGCGTGCCGTCTTGTATCTGGTACAACGAATCTGTTGAGCCGGCGGACGAGTCACCGTCTGAGGGGACGGCCGTCTCACCCCCATCTTTAGATCCAGAAAGTTCTTCTCCGTAGACGCAGCCCATGAAGGCACGCCTTATGACCGGCTGAGTCCGGGTCTTCCTCGCACGCTGAGCCGTCTCGACGAGGTCGGTGCGGTTGTCGGCTCGGGGCCCGGCTCACCGATCCGGCCGATGAAGACGTGGATTCCGCCGAAGGGGACCTGGTATCCGTACTCAATTGAGCCGGCGTCGGGACCCCAGCCTTCGTCGTCGATGTAGATCTTGCCGTGACGACTCTTGGTCATCCAGCCCACTACATACCCCTTGAGCCCTTCGAAGTTGCCCTTCAAGAACTCAAATCCACCGTGCGTTGGCCCCATGGTGGGCGCCAACTGTCGTGGAATAGTCACGTCAGATGTCCTCATGAAAGGACTTAGTTGTGGAGCCATCGCAACTAGGAAGCTTGAAGGGGTTAAATCGGGACAAGGGACACGAGAGTGTTTATACTAGTCCGGCCCCTTACGGTGAAGGTAAGGCCTACGTCTAGTTGGGTTGGTATTGATGTTTCGATAACCGAGGCGAGATCGCTATGCGGCTCTCGATGAGTTGTTTCTTGCCCTAAGCCGCCAGCAGGTCGTCCCCTTATATACACGGGTTGACGCCATGTGGCTTACAGAGTCCCGACCGGCTTATAAACAGAGTCCGGCTCGGTGACCAGTTAAATCTACCTTACGTTACAATTCATGCCATCATGGCGGTTTACTACAATGGGCTTAAGCCGCCCATGGGCCTTAAGCTCTTTATTGAACCGCCATCTTCATGCTTGGCCTTGGGCTTCCTCTGATGAGTACTCTTTGCGTAACCCGACCCCTCCTGGGCGGCTTACACAAATAGTCATATCCCCAACACCAGGCATGCGTTCAAATCCTCGTACTCACCGCGGTAGAGGATGCAGTCATTAGGGCATGCATGTATCTTCTGCACCTCCAATCCTATAGGGCATAGAACCTTCTTTGCTTCGTATGTACTGTCGGAGAATTCGTTATCCTTTGGAAGCTTCTTCTTCATTATTTTCATTAGCTTCCCAAATCCATTGTCAGATACACCATTGTCTGTCTTCCATTGCAGCAATTCCAGTGTGGTACTGAGCTTTGTGTTGTCGTATTCGCAATTTGGATACAACCATTTTTTGTGATCCTCTAACATGCGATCGAACTTCAACTTCTCCCTTTCACTTTGGCATTTTCTCTTTGCACCAACAATGACCCGGCGAAGATCATCATCGGGCACATCATTTGGTTCCTCTTGATCTTCAACTTCTCTCATTGCAGTATCACTATATTCAGGGGTATAGTTGTCATCATCCTCTTCTTCTTCGTTATCTTCCATCATAACCCCTCTTTATCCGTGCTTGGTCCAAACATTATAGTGTGGCATGAAACCCTTCTCAAGCAGGTGGGCATGAAGGGTTTTCAAGTTAGAGTAATCCTTCGTTTTCTCACGGACAGGGCATGTACAATACATAAAACCATTTTGCTTGTTTGCCTCAGCCACTTCAAGAAATTTATGCATGCCCTCAATGTACTAGGAGGTGCGTTCGTCACCGTACAACCATTGCTGGTTCATCTGTGTGCATTATATAATTAAGTGTATCAAAAACCATTACAGAACATCATGAATAGAGAAATGACCAAATTAATACAAGTTCATCATCACACTAAAACAAAAGTACAATAGTGATCAAATGTTATTACTGAAAAAATAAATACATAAAGTTCATACATATGTAGTTATCATAGAACAACATATAGCTCTCTAGAGAGCATCTAATTAAAACATACATTGAAACTATGAAAAACATTTAAATGCAATAACAAATGCGATCATAATCGCAACTAAGGTAACAACTGATCCAATGGCATAATCATACCAAGTCTCATTATGAATGACATATTTTCTAATATTTCTAATCTTCAAGCGCATTGCATCCATCTTGATCTTGTGATCATTGACGACATCCTCAACATGCAACCCCAATTCCTTCTTCTCCTCCTCAATTCTTTTCAATTTTTTCTTCAAGTAATTGTTTTCTTTTTCAACTACATTTAATCTCTCAACAAGAGGGTCGGTTGGAATTTTCGGTTCACATACCTCCTAAATAAAAACATCTATGTCACGTTGATCAGCATAATTGTCATAAACACTAAGTGAAACAAATCATAATAAAAGATAATATACCACGTCCAAATCATAGACAGGACGGGGCAGATACCAAAACCATGGCACTATATAATGACAAACAATAATAAAAGTAAGAAAATCATACAAGTATCTATCTAAATCATAAAAGTAAGCTTTTTTAAAAAAGAAGATAAGAACAAGAGGCTCACCATGGTGGTGCCGGCGACGAGATCGACGCGGGCGATTGACGGCGGTGAGGACGGGGACAGGACGGGACGAACCGCCAAACCTAGACAAATCTTGGGGAAAATGGAGCTTGCAGGTCGAGCTTGGAGAGGAGAAAGCTTAAGTGTGACTCAGGCATTTCGTCGAACACCTCATGTGCATGCATAGAAGGGAGAACAGAGCAACGCATGCACACACCTCCCACACGGCCAAAAAACAGAGGAGAGGGTGGGAAGGGGCGAGGGTATATATAGGCATCTCTTTAGTCCCGGTTGGTGGCTAGAACCGGGACAGAAGCCTGCTCTTTAGTCCCGGTTCCAGGCTTCCAGCCACCAACCAGGACTAAAGGGGTTGCGTCAGGAGCGAGGCCCTTTGGTCCCGGTTCGCGTCTGGAACAGGGACCAAAGGGATCAGACGAACCGGGACCTATGGCACCCGAGGCCCGGCCGGCGCCCTGGCCTCACGAACCGGGACTGATGCACTCATTGGTCCCGGTTCGTAAGAGAACCGGGATTAATGCCCTTATCTGGCCTGGATCAAAACCCTGTTTTCTACTAGTGGCTATACCTCGAATGTACTTTTGCCAAATAATGTTGTTATTTGTCCGGATGTCATCATGTGTTGTTCCTTTGTTTCCACCAAATAGCAACTCCCACAAGTCGGACCAGATTGCTGAAACTTGTTTTAATCACCTCTTCCGCCAAAATGGCAACGGCCTTCCGCCTTGTTGCGTGGACGAACAGGAGAGAGGGGTTGTGGCGTGGGGCACGTGATGGCTTTTGATAGACCAGACGACCCCTAAAAAGATAGAATAAACGGATGTCCGGGCTCCCGCAAAGCTCTCACATGCTTGGCTCTGATTTGCGGGAATTCGAACACGTGGAGGCATCCGTGGACCGATGCAGCGGGATGGCTTACATCGTCCGGACACCTCGGTCCAAACATTTGTGGGCGTTTTGAGGGTCCACGTTGGAGATCAAGGTCAAAACCATGCGCGAGACCGAGTGCTTGTTGAACCCACCTAGTAGTAGGGCGCGGGCGTTTGGTCTATGGGTGTATATACACCCTATATGAAAAACTAGTAATTAAATAAAACATCAAAAAAGTTTGAAAAAATTTTCGAAATAAACTTGACCTTTCATTGTACTCATAAAAAAATTCTACAAAAGAAAACCCCCCTTTGACTTTAGGACAAAAAAGAAATTATTGCGTCAATGCTAGGTTTTTATTTGTGAAACTTTATATACCTAGTGCAAAAGAAAGTCAAGTTTATTAAAAAAAAAACTTCTGAACTTTTTTATTTTTTAATTATTAAACCTTTTTACAATATAGAGTGTATAAACACTCAGGAACCAAGGGGCATTTCCCCTAGTAGTACTACTATCTTTTTCGCCCAAGACAGGAGAAGACTCCTAGTTATCACAAGACAAGCACCGTCGGATCCGGAGGAATTTCGGAGGAAGTTCTCCCGGCACACCAGCCGCACCTCATTTGTCCTGTTGGGCTTGTTGGAACTCTCGCAGTTTGGAAACGAGTTTGTTCATGCAGCTCGTGCCCCATCGTCTATATGAACGTCACCATGAAGCCACGGGTCTCAATCCGAGAACCATAATCTAATCAGTCATGGGATCGCATTACGTCTACATTTACGAAAACGCGCAGAGGACAATCAACCAAGGATGATACCACCGTCTAGTGTCCAACTTGTTACCGGAATTCCCTATGCGCCTCGCCATTTGAAATTTCACCACAATTGCATGTACTTAACCTCCAAGGTATACGCACTTGCCAGCCACGCATGCAGCAGCTGCGCCCAGCTTATTGATGTGATGACCATGGCCACGGTCGCCACCGTCTGGGCGGTCTGGGCGGCGCTGGCGGCGGCCGTGCTGGCCTCGTGCCTGTTCAACGCGCTGGTGCGCCTGGTGTGGAGGCCGCGCGCCATCGCCAGGAGGCTGGCGCGGCAGGGCGTGCGCGGGCCGGGGTACAGGTTCTTCGTCGGGAACCTCGGCGACATCCGGCGGCTCCGCGCGGCCGGCGCCGGCCTCGTGCTCGACGTGTCCTCGCACGACTTCCTCCCCATCTCCCAGCCCCAGTTCCGCGAATGGATCCCCCTCTACGGTAACACGGTTAGCTTTCCAAGTAGCTATAGCCTGCAGCGTCGTGGTGTTTTGAGAATAGCCAGTGCGTGCGTGCGTGCAGGGCGCGTGTTCCTGTACTGGTTCGGGTCGACGCCCAACATCTGCGTGGCTGACTTGGGCGTGGCGAAGCAGCTGCTCTCGGACCGGACGGGGCTGTTCCCCAAGAACCGGATGAACCCCATCGTCCGGCTGGTGGGCAAGGGCCTCGTTATGACCGACGGCGACGTCTGGCACCGCCACAAGAAGGTCCTGCACCCGGCCTTCAACGTGGACAAGCTCAAGGTGCGCACACGCACGCAGGACTCCACAAGAATGTAGTGTGCTGCCTTTGCTAAACTGTTGATACATATGCATACAATAGGTGATGACGTCGACAATGGTGGACTGCGTGCTGTCGATGGCGTCCCGGTGGGAGGCGCAGTTGGCCAGTCAGGGGAATAACGATTGCCAGGAGATCGAGTTGACTAGCCAGTTTGAGGAGCTAACCGCCGATGTGATCTCGCGCACCGCCTTCGGCAGCAGCTACAGAGAGGGTAGGAAGATCTTCCTGGCGCTGAATGAGATCCAGTTCATCGCCTTCTCGACCCTCTGGACCGACTACATTCCGGGATTCAGGTACACCACCGATCAAGCACAGTGTTGCGCGTTCCAGATGTGGTTTCAGAGATACTCTGGCGTCTCACGTTGATTTGTTTCCTAGATTCGTGCCAACCAAGAAGAACATGAGGCTGTGGAAGCTGAACAAGATGATGGAAAGCACGCTGGTGGAGATCATCGAGAACAGGCTCGCCGCCAAGGACACGGACGGCTACGGGAGCGACCTGCTGGGGCTGATGCTGGAGGCGTGCGCGCCGGAGCACGGGCAGGCGCCGGTGCTGAGCATGGACGAGATGATCGACGAGTGCAAGACCTTCTTCTTCGCCGGGCAGGAGACGAGCCTGCACATGCTCAACTGGACCATGTTCCTGCTGGGCACGCACCCGGAGTGGCAGCAGAGGCTCAGGGAGGAGGTGCTGCGGGAGTGCGGCCGGGATCATCATCAGGTCCCCACCTACGACGCGCTCAGCAGGCTGAGGCTGGTGAACCTGTTCCTGCTGGAGACGCTGCGGCTGTACAGCCCGGTGCCGCTCATCCGGAGGAGGACGAGGTCGGAGGTGGAGCTCGGCGGCGTCACGGTGCCGAGGGACGCGCTCCTGACCATCCCGATCGCGACCATGCACCGGGACAGGGAGGTGTGGGGCGAGGACGCCGATGAGTTCAACCCGATGAGGTTCGACGCCGGCGGCGGCGCCGCCCGGGCCGCGAGCCACGCCAACGCGCTCTTGTCCTTCTCCATGGGCCTCAGGACGTGCATCGGGCAGAACTTCGCCATGGTCCAGGCCAAGGCCGAGGTCGCCGTTATCCTCCGGAGGTTTGCGCTGTCGCTCTCCCCGAGCTATGTGCACGTGCCGACCGACGTTATCACGCTCCGGCCAAAGTACGGGCTACCGATGATCATCAGAAGACTCGACGCCTAACGCCAATTCTTGGACAGAGTTTGTACGTGTACAGTGGACAGATTGTCACGGGCAAAGAGATTCACACGTCTGGCTGAGTTCGTCATGAATAAAACTGTTCCGTTTAATTTTCATCTGAGCGTGCAACTATGAGTAGAGGTTCAGATTAGCCGTGAAAGGAAATGAAAGGAGTCAGGTTCTCTACTTGGTGCACCGTTTCGAAAATGAAGATCGAATGGAGAAGCACGCGTGGTATAAGACATCGGGGTTTTGTATGTATTTTTTTTTTCTTTTTGATGAGGGGAAGGGTTTTTGTATGTCTGATCTATGTTCAGGCACTCAACAGGACTTTTACCATGCCGATATTGATCTTAGTAGTCTGCTTGCAAAATCAATGGCGTACTACCTGTGTGATCGAAATATGTTTTAAAGGCTCAAATTGGATTCTCTAAAGAAAACAAAAGGAAAATTGAACCCAGGACTAATGAACACTTCTTGGATTGCCAAAACTAGTCTACGTTGGAGCAAAAACAGTATGCGTGTCCATCAAGATTCTAGTATCGTCCGAAATTTAATTTGCATCTTTTGGATTACAACAAGCTATTCCAATTATGAGGAAGATCGAAGGCAGGGTCACCAAAGCGTAGCTAATAAGATAGGTGCTAATTTCATCCGGGGTGCCCTTGAGGCTCCGTATAATGTGAAAGACGGCGCCAGCCTCCAGAAAGAGGTAGGCAAAGAAGGATATCGCCTGCCGTAAAGGAGAAGAAGGGCATGAATTAGAGATAGGCTATTTGCATAAGTTAATATATATAGGAGTATAATCGCATACGCTGCAGGTATAAATTTGCACACACCCTGTTGAAGCCCTTCATGGAAGCCGCCGCCTCCTCCTCCTCGGCCGTTCTAGCGCGGCGCTCTCTTCGCCGCCGCCGCCGGTCTTCATCCTCGGCGATGTCGATGGCCGAGTGCTGGCTTGCCATGTCGCCGGCCGGAGAAGATCTGATCAAGGCGAGTATCAGTTCGAAGGAGTGCCGTGCCAATGGCGATGGATGTTGCTCTAAACCTGTGTCCTCCTGCGTGTTTATATACGGCTGAATCCTTGCCAGATTATTGGACCTTCCGTGGATTAGTCCTAACAAAATTTTAACCTTCCATACGTGTGTAGTCCGCATTTCCTAATACAAATCCGAGCCCTCCCCAGATACAGACAATGTGTGAACCTTCCATAGTCGGAACATAATTCAATGATTTTCACACAAGCTACGCGTGGTGAGTATGGAAGTAAGAGTATATTCCATAACTGAAAGGAAACTAAGCATGGTCCTTGTTAGCCAAGGTACACAAGTACCAATGGAAGTTGATCTACACAACTACATTATCTTGTCACATCAAGGATCTTATGAAATAGTAGATCACATCTCCAGCAGAAAGCCATAGAAAATATGATATTGAACAGCAATGCCATACATGAATTATGCCATGTCTCATATGGTCACATGGAATCGCAATAGACTGACGTGAACTATCCAATGTGTGGTCCAGCGAGTCTCTGATATCTACTGGCTAGCTCTATCAAGAATGCATTGTACTTGTACCAGGACAGTGAGTTTCTGAGCAAATAAGGGGATGTGCATGATTGTGTTCCTTCCAACACCTGAAGCTGCTGAACAAGCAGCTAAATTTAGAGTTCTTTCATAAGCTACCACACATGCTATCGAAGTATAGGAGTGGAAACTTGCAGAGGAACTGGAACTGGAACTGGAACTGGATGATGATACGCCATGGAAGGGACAAAAGTTCACGAATCAGGGCTCCTCAAAGAAACAGCTTATACAGATCGTCGTTCAGCACCTGCCACATATAACAAACGAGAGCAAGCAAGATCAGTCGACATCTTTTTTATTTGTGAAATTCGGTTGCTTGGATGATGTGTTAATACTTTTTTTGCAAAAAAAAAAAAAAAAACTTTTAGTGCTACTACCATATCTTTTTGGACAGTACAAAGGGATGTGCAGGCATACCTGGAGGCAGAGGATGCGAGCCCTGGATGTGCAGGCATGCACTGGGTCGATGATGCCCTGGGTGTAGATGATGCCCAGGATGTAGCCCAAGAAAGTGAACTTGCATCAACTGTCAAATTCCAAGCTGTCACGTGGCTGGATATGATTGAGCATAGCAAAGCCCAGACTGCAATGTTTATATTGTTGGTACGCTGCTGGTAGGGAATCAGGACATATGTCAGGAGGACCATGCCAATGCAGAGGGCCATGATGATCAAACGGCAGATCCATGTTCTTCCTAAGCGTTCCTGTTTTGACTTTCCAAAGAACATGAAGAGCACAGCTGTGGTGATGAGAATCCAAACGCCACAATACACCAGGAAGAATAAGAGAAATGCAGGGTCAGATTCCTTGCTGATATGGCTCAGTGATGGGTATATCGGACTCCCCATGAGGATGGATAGAACAATCTGGTATATGAGATCCTGGAAGTCTGTGAGGAAGGAGCAAAGAGCCTGCATTACGCCCAAATGCATGATACCATTAGATGACTGTACTATGCAGCATATCAAGTGCACAATCTAATATAAAAGTTGTAATAAATGAACTCAAGAAACTTATGTTTTGGACCAATGGCTTTGAACAGTATAACAACAGTGTCAGTTAAGAGATCCAACCGCACATAATTGACTCTAAATTTAAGTACAAGCAATTGAGTTATGAATCAACGTTATTATCCAATCAAAACAGAAATTTAAGCACAATCATAATATTTGCAACATGACAGGTGCATAACTTAATCACAACGTTTCCAGAAGGTAAACCTTCAACCTGCAGTCATGGATGCCCCTGATCACCCTTTATGTGCAAAAGATGCTCTCGACATGTAAACAGTTAGTTTATTCTTCACATGCACCAATATGTTATCACACTGAAATTCTGAAACCACACTTCAGAAGCAACATGCACAAACATTCCCCATAGTCTACCCCCTTTAATTTCATCTCTGTTTATAGCCCCTCAACCCAAAACCTTACAATGCTCCATGCCAAAATGCGGAGAGAACAGTGTCACGGTCACGGATAAACCAATGTAAACATTGACAAACAATTGACCTGACAGTTCAAAACAACATCCCCAGGACATTTTCAGCTACCATGGACCCCTTTTTCTGTTCCAAAAACAAGCAACCATGGTTGCCTAGAATAGATACTTGATAGATTTAGTTACGAACATCAGTTACCCCAACACACAACCTGCATGCAAGCACGCTACCACCTCACTGATGAGTGATGAGAACTACTCTTCCCGGAAGGACGAGCTTGCCACAATGTTGGCCCCCTAAAAGCAGCCCCATCCAAAGAGCCGAGGAACACCGTGAGTATACCTCTCCAACATGTTTCCCTCCCAAATTGGACAACCAATTAACCTGAGAACGATCCTTCTCCAGTTCAACAACAAATTACTATCCCGTCTCCGACTGAACAGCAAACCGGAGCACAAACCCGTCTCCAATTGAACAGCGAACCCGACTACCCGAGCACGAACCCGTATCCAATTGTACAGAAACCTGATGAGGACGAACCCGTCTCCAATTGATCACCAAATCAGAGCACGAACCGGTCTCTAATTGTACAGAAACCTGAGCACGAACCCGTCTCCAATTGATCACCATCCTGAGCATCCTCTCGCAGAAAAAAAAGGTGCGAATCCTTACCTCAAAAGCCTCGAGCATGGTGGACGACGATGAGAGGGCTGAGGAAGGCGACGAGGAGTTGGAGAAGGGATCGGGCGCCCCCAGCTCGAGATCGAGCTCGATCTCGGGACCCTCCCCCGCGGGCCCGCACTGCTGGCTCCTCGCGGCTAGCCCGGCCGCGGCCGCCATGCAGTCGGCGGCGGCGCTCATGGAGCGGCTCGCCTCCGCGGAGTGGACAGCGGCGGCGGCGAGGGCAGCGGCCTCGCAACGGAAGCTCGCCATGGTAGGGTTTTGGGTTTAATGCCGTCTGCAGGAGAAGGAGAGGGGCGGGAGAGAGAAAGTGCGGGACGGGGGAGTGGAGGGGACAGACAGAGCGCTTGCCTTTCGCTGGGCTGGCAAGAGCCGCGTCGAGAAGTTTCCGTCCTGCCGGTCAGGAGGGGGTATTGTTTTTTCCGTTCTTTTTTTTGAAATGAAAGGGCCAGGACCGGCCAGCCCCGGTGCCCCAGATCGTGCCGTGCAAGGTGACTGACAAGTGTGGGTCAGTGACGGTGGCATGGATGGCGCCGGCGCCGGCGCCAAGGGGTTGGGGGATCGTGGCCGCGCGCGTGCATTGAGAATGTCTTCTCCTCGTCGAGCACCTCCACTAGATTCTACGGGAGTAGTACTTCAAATTGCCTCCCATTCTACTACTGGATTCTACTAGATAGATACTAGCGAAACTTGCGCGACGGCACGCTGCGCCCGTCCATAGGTTTGTACTACATGTTGATAAGCATGGACAATTGTTAGGATAGACAATGTAAGTTAGCGAATGATAAAAGCTTGTGGCAGGCAGATGAGATAGGCGAACATGTAAAAACTAATAAAAAAATTACACCTTTATTAAGAAAGAAGAATTTAGACGATGTAGACCAAAAGATGAAAAGAAAAAGAGAAATACAAATATATACATGATAGTTTTAATTCAATCTAAATTGACCAGTTATGGTTTGATGTCATCAAAATTTTAAAACCAATGGAATCTTTTTAGAAATGTATGTAAAAATGCAGACGGTGAACAACTGTTTGTAACACTGTTTTATTTGTAATGACCATAAACATTTACGCACTCAATGTATTTTTTAGTAACAGAATTACATATAGTTGCTATGTGGATCCTTGAGGAATGGAAGGCGTTTTTCCGAATCTAAATATTTGCTTATTACAGTCTACCAAGGAGTTAAGTGGCTTATCCTTCATCTATGTGGGCGCTTTCAGCATTGTCCCCACCAGTAGTGCGGACATGTGGAGCATTCAATGCGATATCACGACATTTGTGAGGTGTGTCGGATGTCGTGACAACAAATAATCTTTCAACAATAGACCAATACCTCTTGGACACTGTTAGCACATTCGTCCTTCAAAGACCGGCCTTGTGTGATTTACACACGTTTCACCTATGCTATCTCGAGCATAGAATACCTAGAGTAATACCGTAGCACTTGTGAGGCGTGCTTGTCACCGATATAACAAGTAGTCACCTAATGGAGCGATACCTTTTGGCACTTGCTCACAGATTCATATCTTGAACACCGGCGGCGGTGCCGATGAACTTCGCCCATCCAACACCCGTTAGGGCTATAAAAATAACCACATACTCTTTTCTTCTTTCTCCGTTCCACAATGTATCTCGTTCCTCCTCCTTTATTTTCCGGTAACAAAAGATCGAGGGGAGCATAGTGTGAGGTGTGTTTGATGTCGTCACATCAAAGAGTCTTTCTATGGACCAATACCTCTCCGACACTGCTCGCAGATTCGCCCTTGAAAGACCGGCATTGCACGTGGATGAGCGACCGCGAAAGAGACACGGAACTAATCATAGAATTATGAAACACATACGCAACATTACCTCTTCAAAAAATTCACCAGAAAAAAACAAAATTATACGCAAATACAGTACTGTACTACACCCAAAACCAGCATACAAAAAAAAGACGACGGAAACTACACGCTTCAGGCAATAAAACGCAATGTGCATGCGCCATGCACAACAGGCCACACTCGAGGAAGCCAACAATCAGTCCAACTCGGCCCAACACACTTCACCCGGCCCATATTCTAGCCGGTCGCACGCACGGGAAACCAACACCGTTTAGTCCCACCTCGGAAACAGAGGAGCGGACGAAGCAGCTTAAATAGCCAGATCCACCACCGATTTCGAACTCCTATGTTACTACTACCCACTGCCCCGTTGCACCCCGCTGCTGGGCCCATCGCCAGGCTCTACCAGCCACTCGAGTCGCCACAGAGCTTGATTTGCACGCAGACCGTAAGCTGCTATGGGCCCAGCAGCGCCGGTTGGGCAAATTTTTTTTTTTCTCCATTTTTTAAAAAAAAAACCATGACGTGAAACTACCACAAACACTATTTCCACCACCGATGGGCACAGCAGCACCAGTTGGGCACTTTTTTCTCTTTTCATTTATCAGAAAAAAAACCCATGACGCGAAGTTAACACAAACACCATTCCCCCAGTCAACTATCATCTACCATGCATGTCCCACGCAACTAATCACAATCCCAACCCAATAAAACGATTCATCCAGACCACAATACCCATATTCAACTATCAAAACCATCCACATACCTTATAGAAAATAAATAAATAAAATAAGAGTATACCATATTCTATAGCGTGAGGCAAACGGGCAGCAGAAACACCAGCATCACGTCGAGACGTACGTACATCTGCAAATACAGTACACATCAAGTGATCAGGTATAATAAAAAAACAGCAAATACAAAGGTCTTCATCGATCGTAACACACAAACCAAAACTACAATCAACAGGCTGCTTGCCCAAACGGATCTCCTCCCTGCGAGAAGCAGCAGAAGAAGGACTACACCCACCTTGCAACACCAAATAACAACAATTAGACCACAAAACCAATAAAAATAATCCGAATGCAACAAAAAAAACACAAACCAGATGACACATCAACATCCATGGGAACAGCTCGCGGCGAGGGCAAAACACATAGCGATGGCGACCAGGCGCCGACGAAACGAACCGACTGACGGACGGCGATGAGCGGATCACGAGAACTATCGGGTAAAGCAGAACCAACACCACGCCTGTCTTGCGCGGCGACCAGCGAAAAAACACGAGAGCCACGAGGGCGACGAGCAGCGCAACCCATTACGACTACGGAAGGAGCAACCATCGGCGAAAAGAAAAAACGGACTCAAACCACACACACGACCAAAAGAAAAACGCAGCCTATTTATAGCACATACCAAGGCTGTGCGGACAACTCCGAAACCACGAAGCGGTAGCGACACGTAATTTTCTCGACCAAAATAGCGAGAGACCACCACGCAAATTATGCGCTAAAACAGCGAAAAAACACCGCGCATAATTTCCGGCGGCGCTAACGCAACGATTGGACTAACCAGCCTCGCCCGACATGCCGCTGCTGTCCCTACATAGATACACGCGCATACCTTGTCGTTTTATACTTGGAAGCATGCACATCCTCCCCATGCACTTCCGCCAATCCTGCTTCCGCTAGTACACAGCGACAGTCCACCGGCCGGATGCATCGCACCGCCTGACACATCTCGTCGTATCTCACCTCAAACGAAGAGCCAATCAAGCGAGGACTCCGATTGGTCGCACGATTGAACTGTCATCTCTTTATCGCCGCAAGCTGCAACTATAATCAATCGCACAACCAATCGCAGAAGATCGATTGACGCCACGCGGCCCGACCTAATTAGTGCGCATGCATGCAAACCAATTAATCTGCATGCAAGCAAAAAAACCGGGCAGTGAACTAACTATCTAATTTCCTTTTCCTATTAAACCAACTGCAACTAATATTTACAAATTTTTTTATATTGTTTGCATTGATCTGCTCCATCACGTCGTGTTACTAAGTACATATCATTAGTACTTGTGACCAACATAAATCTAGCTAGAAGCTCGGTATAAAACTATATTGGACAGCAATAGACGCTAGCAAAAACAAGACGTTAAAAGACCCGAAAGCGACAGCACAAAAGAGATAAAACATGATCAAACACCCGAAAGGGACAGCACATACACACAGCTCCAAAAACCGCTAGATCAACCAAACGAAGTGCCACACACGTTCAAAAAGTTTGTACCAAATAAGTGGATCCACATTGCATTTCTACCACTCCACATCCCAAAATAATAGCACGTGTCACAAAAATTATACAAGATCCATCACTTTCACCCAAGTGGCCAATCCTTGGAGCAAAAAAGCTCCCTGGAATAGAGGCTTGGGTATGTTAGTTATCATTATTATACTTGACTCAATGTCCATGTGATGTAGTTATTTAATATGACTAAATTTTGTCGGATTATCTTTCTTGCTAAGCCTGTGTTGTGCGCTTCCGGGGCAACCCTAATCACGCCGCCGCCGGGCGACCTCACATACCCTCCCCCCCTCCCGCTTCGCACTGGCTTTGTCGTCACCGAAGAGGACGACGGCGAAGCCGTGCGCGCCTCAGCGCTCGCAAGCTGGCGCGGCTAGGCCCTTCGGTGGCGCCGGGGAATGGATCGGGGGCGTCCCAGCCCGGATCTGGCGCGTGGTGTGCCGGCGGTGCCGAGCGCGCGGGGGCCTCCCTGCTGGCCCCATCGTGGGCGGGCGGCGTTCCTGCGAGGCTGGCTCCGGGCCTCGGTGGTCGGCACGTGGGGGCTTGGTGGCGAGAGCTGCGTGGAGGCGGAGAGGGATGATGCACACGACTGGTGGTGGTGGGTCGCAGCGGAGCGCACAGGCCGGTGGCGGCTTGGTACTCCTCGCTGTGGCGGCTCAAGCCAATCCGTCCATGCTATCCGGAGGTGAGGGCTAAGGACCGGCGCGTGGCAGATGGGATGGTGGTGCGGCGGGCCTGGCGGGGTCTGGCAGCGGAGAAATGGCGCGTTCTGGTGGCGGCGGCACCGGCCGGAGGCGTCGGCGGGTTCCCACGGGCAGGCTGGTGGCGGCGCTGCGTCGGTTCAGCCAAGATGGAGTCTTGCGAGCACCGAGTGGTCAGTCATCTTTTCGCGGCATGGCGAACGACAGTGCTCTCCTGATGGTGCTGGCCTGGCTTTTTCCATGGAGAGGCGGGTTTAATTGTCACAAGGCCGTCCCTTGGAGTGGGCGACTACCGTCGCAGGCGGTCTTGGACCTGGCCGGAGATGCTGGTTGGCTGCAGTTCCTCGTGCAGGATGGGAGTGGAGTGTGGCCGTGGTTTCCCTACCAGGCGTTTGGTCCTCGGTGCTCGGCTTTGCAGCTACATCGGCAAGTGTTGTGGTGGCGGCGGTGCGAGGCTTCTTGGACAGTATTGTCAATTCCTTGAGGCGGGGTGTCGGGCAACGCGCGAATGAAAATCTTGCACGGCTTCTATCGGGCCGGCAGCGGTGGCACCTGTGGATGTCATTCCCCTCCTTGGAGGGGCGGCCGAGCGTGGTCACCTTGTCCTTCGTGCTCCTGGAGTTGGTGGATGTCGCCGGACGAAAGCCTCAATTCGATATTTGGATCGGCACGATGGTGGCGTCCTCAACGTCGTTCCTCTGTTGGGAGCATGGTGTTTGGAGACAAGGCTGACTCCTCATTGATCTTCTTCGATGTTCGCTGCGGTCCTATTTTGATCCTCAGCGGTGCTATGCATGTCTGCCGTCGGTGTGTCCAAGACGGTGCCTTCTCGGAGCAGACCGAGTCCTGTCATTCATCTGCCACTTCCTTTAAGGCGCTAAGGATGGATGGTGCGTCGACAAGAGAATCGCTGCAGAGGTTGTTGGTCTTTGGAGGTGTCTGGCGTCGGTCGAGACGCGGTGCTTTGTGTCACTTTAGGACAGGCTATTTTGCGTTGTAGCTTGCTCGGTGGTGTTGTTTGTCTTTGGTTTGGTTGGTTGTGTTGTTCCTGCTACACTCGTTGTTCATATCGAGTGGTAGCTTTCTTGTAACTGAAATACGGCCTTCTATAAAGCTATGGTATGCCTAGGCGTACTCTCGAAAAAAGTGTTGTGCGCTTCGGTTTTTAGGTGGCATTGTTGTTGTAATTTTTGAGTGGATTGACTTCTCCCATTTCCCTTCGTCGCCATCGATCTTCCTCCGCACGCTCCGGACCACCTTCCTCGGCGCCGCCATGGAAGCCTCCTAGCTGTCGCCCGTCACCGCGGATGTCAGCCATGCGCCAACCCCTCCGACAGATCTCGTCGTCGGCCATGTCGCGCCCATCACCATTCAAGGCTCCATCGCGCCACTTCGCAAGCGGCAGGGCAACGTCGTCGTCCAAGGTGAAAGTGCAACTATCCCTAGGTGGTTTTGGTAATTCATAACAACATATAGCTCATTGAGCTAATGCTATTCCAAGACTATTATTTCAGGAAAGCTCAATGAATGGCATGGCATGGATGATGAAAGTGGATCCCTCAAAATACTAATGACAAAGGATTGGCTCAAGCTCAAAAGCTCAAGACTCTTCATTTACATTTTAGTGATCCAAGATCACACTGAGTCTATAGGAAAATCCAATACTATCAAGAAGGGATGAGGTGTTGCTTAATGAGCCTCTTGCTTCATGTGCTTAGTGATATGCTCCAAAAACCCTCAGCTACTTTCTCACATCCACAAATGACCTAAACCTAAAGCCAAAATCGGTCACACCGATTCTTCCTATCCGGCGCCACCGAGTTCTAATGTCATAGCCATTGCCACAAACCCTAGGCAAATCGGTCTTACCGATAGGGTTCTCGGTCTCACCGAGATGGGATTGTAATCTCTCTGTTTCCCTTCATAACGTTTCGGTATAACCAAAGTGAGCGATCGGTCCCACTGAGATTGCAATGTAAATTCTCTGTTTCCCTTTTGTAACATTTTGGTCTCACCGAAAAGAGCAAATCGGTCCCACCGAGTTTACCTGACCAACTCTCTGGAAAGCTTATTACCAAAATCGGTCTCACCGAGTTTGTGTAATCAGTCTTACTGAGATTACGTTATGCCCTAACCCTAACCGAATCGGTCTTACCGAGTTGCATGTCAGTCCCACCGAAAATCCTAACGGTCACTAGGTTTACTAAATCGGTCTGACCGAGTCTGTTGAATCGGTCCCACCGAGTTTGGTAAATTGTGTGTAACGGTTAGATTTTGTGTGGAGGCTATATATACCCCTCCACCTCCTCTTCATTCATGGAGAGAGCCGTCGAAACAAACCTACACTTCCAACTTACCATTTAGAGAGAACCACCTACTCATGTGTTGAGGCCAAGATATTCCATTCCTACCATATGAATCTTGATCTCTAGCCTTCCCCAAGTTGCTTTCCACTCAAATCTTCTTTCCACCAGATCCAAATCCTATGAGAGAGAGTTGAGTGTTGGGGAGACTATCATTTGAAGCACAAGAGCAAGGAGTTCATCATCAACGCACCATTTGTTACTTCTTGGAGAGTGGTGTCTCCTAGATTGGCTAGGTGTCACTTGGGAGCCTCCGACAAGATTGTGGAGTTGAACCAAGGAGTTTGTAAGGGCAAGGAGATCGCCTACTTCGTGAAGATCTACCGCTAGTGAGGCAAGTCCTTCGTGGGCGACGGCCATGGTGGGATAGACAAGGTTGCTTCTTCGTGGACCCTTCGTGGGTGGAGCCCTTCGTGGACTCGCGCAACCGTTACCCTTCGTGGGTTGAAGTCTCCACCAACGTGGATGTACGATAGCATCACCTATCGGAACCATGCCAAAAACATCCGTGTCTCCAATTGTGTTTGAATCCTCCAAACCCTTCCCTTTACTTTCTTGCAAGTTGCATGCTTTAATTTCCGCTGCCTATATACTCTTTGCATGCTTGCTTGAATTGCGTGATGATTGCTTGACTTGTCCTAAGATAGATAAAATCTGCCAAACTCTAAAATTGGGAAAAGGTTAAGTTTTTAATTAGTCAAGTAGTCTAATCACCCCCCCCCTCTAGACATACTTCAAGGTCCTACAAGTGGTATCAGAGCTTTGGTCTCCATTTGCTTTGATTTCCATAACTTTTGGTGGTCATAGCCTTGGTTTCACAACCTAGGAGAGTATGGCGTCTAGTGAGGGAAATTATCACCGTAGAGGTCCTTACTTTGATGGTACTAATTTTGCTAGTTGGAAGCATAAGATGAAAATGCATATTCTCGGACATAACCCCGCCGTTTGGGAAATTATTTGTATTGGCTTGCAAGGTGAATTCTTTGATGGGAGAGAGCCAAACCGTGAAGCAAATGCGGAAGAATTGAAGATGCTGCAATACAACGCTCAAGCTTGTGATATCATCTTCAACGGATTGTGCCCCGAAGAATTCAACAAAATCAGCCGTCTTGAGAATGCAAAGGAAATTTGGGATACTTTGATTGATATGCATGAAGGTACCGACTCCGTCAAGGAATCCAAGTTGGATGTGCTCCAAAGTCAGCTTGACAAGTTCAAAATAAAGGATGGTGAAGGTGTCGCTGAAATGTACTCTAGGCTTGCACTTATCACAAATGAGATTGCCGGCTTAGGGAGTGAAGAGATGATCGACAGATTCATCATCAAGAAGATCCTAAGAGCATTGGATGGAAAGTATGATACCGTGTGCACATTGATCCAAATGATGCCAAACTACAAATATCTCAAGCCAACGGAAGTCATTGGAAGAATTGTTGCTCATGAGATGTCACTCAAGGATAAGGAGGAACTTCACAACAAGTCAAGTGGTGCTTACAAAGCCTCAAGTGAAGCCCCCACATCATCAAGTGAGAAACAAACCTTCAATGAAGAATTGAGCTTAATGGTGAAGAACTTCAACAAATTCTACAAGAGTAGAAGCAAAGAAAGAAGCTCCAAGTCAAGGTCTTACAATGACAAAAGATCTTCTAGTCGAGAGCGCAATTGATACAATTGTGGGAGACACGTACACTATTCCAATGAGTGTACCGCACCCTACAAAAGAAGAGAAGATTCTCCAAGAAGAAGAAGCAAAAGAGAAGAATCACCACCAAGAGAGAGGAGGAGTAGAGATTATCGTTATGAACGAAGACCCTCACGGAGAAGAAAGGATTCGAAAAGGAAGGACAAGTCATCAAGGAGCTACACAAAACTAAGACATCAAGCTCATGTTGGTTAATGGGTATCCGGCTCCGAATCCGACAATCACTCCGAGAGAAGCTATCACTCCGACTCCGAATATACTCAAGATGAAGGTGTTGCCGGTCTAGCACTTTTGTCAACCAACTCCTATGACATATTTGATTCACCAAATGAAGGAATTGGAAGATGCTTCATGGCCAAAGGTCCAAAGGTAACACATCCTGAGTATGTTGATTTCAATAGTGATGAAGATGACTTACTTGTGGATGATGATTTACTTGTTGACAACTCTAGTGATGAATACTATGATGAAACGTCAATTAATCATGCTAATCAAGATAAAATGAATGACAATGATAAGGAGAAGATTGAGCTTCTAACGAAAGAACTAAACACTCTTAAGTTAGCTCATGAAACTATCCTCGAAGATCATCGAGAACTTTTAAGGGCTCATGAGAAGTTACGCTTTAAAAAGCTCAATCTTGAGCAAGAGCATGAGTTCTTAAAAGCAATAAATGATGATTTCCGTAAGAAAAGTTCTTCTTACATTGCCGAGCGTTTACTCTTATCTACTTACATGCATCAAGTCAAGTCTAGTAACAAGTACAAGAAAGATACTTCCTCTAGTAGTAACAACAATAATGTCAAATCCAATATTGTTGCTTCTAGTAGTTCTCTTGATTCCACTAATGATTCTCTTAGCCAAGTTACACTTGAGCAAGAAAATAGCTTATTGAAAGGAATTATAGAGAAAGGTGTTTACAAGAGCCTTGCCGGGAGTAAGCAATTCGAGGAAATTGTACGCAAGCAAGGAAGGCACCGGAAGAATCAAGGTTTGAACGAAAGTTCAATGCCAATGGAGTTGAGTGGGAAGAAGATCAATACCCCAAGACGAAGTTTGTTCCTTAACAAGAGAAGTATGATCCTACTTCCTTCAAGGGAACACAAGCACAAGATGATCTTCCACCACAATACCACAAGAACAAAGGCAAGGACAAGCTTCAAGAAGAGATTGATGCATTTGAAGAAGCACCTAAGGCCTCGTTCAAGTGGGTTCCCAAGACTACGTCAAGTTCTACTTCATCAAGTACAACTACAACTCCAAGGATTCCCATCAAGATGATGTGGATCCCGAAGAAGAAGAACTAGAGAGTTCTTGAGGGTGACTCCGCCAACATTCTTCACTCATATCATTATGGCAAGAACAAGTGCAATCAACTTCCACATCTTGCACTAGTTCAAGGAGTCACAAACCCTCATGTTGGTAAGGCAAGGGACAAGGAAACCTAATGATTTCATGGACATCATCTTGTGTGTGCATCACTCTATGTCTATGGATATTCTTGTTTGTTCCTTGTGGGACTAACCCATGTAGGTAAGTTGAAAGTGCAACTCACTCCAAAGGATTGCTCCAAATGATCTACATCAACATTGAGCATCCACATCTTCAACACCTACATGAAGTCATCATCGACAAAACCAAGGTTAGTTCATCCCTCTAAAGGGATCTCACATCTAGGGGAGCTTAACTCTAAGAATTGAGTCAAAGCAACTCTAATGGTGTGAACACATCAATGCATTATGTAAAAGTGGTAACCCCACTTGAGCTTAAACGATGAGTATGACCTATGATCAAATGTTTTCATTTGACTCCTAAGTCAATATACTCATATATAGATGACCTAGTCATCACCAATTGTTTGATAGATGCTAGAATTGGTTGTGCATGTTTTGCCACATATTTCATTTGCCATCTTATTGTGTGAGCATGTTGGTGCATATTTTACTCATTCAAGGACATCCACTTGTTGTTTTGAGTGATTGGTTTGTTTTTCCTTTTGCCAAGTGGATGGACAAGAATGCCTAAGAACCTTCTCTAGCTATCTATGATTTTCTCGTCTCAAACTCTATTCATGCTACATCACAAAATTTGATCAAGTCAGATTCGAACCACTCTGTGTGAGGAGCACTCGGAGTCCCCGATTCGTCATAGACTTAAACTTCCAAAACTTCTTTGTGATTCTCGGTCTAACCGATTCCTCCATTTCGGTCCTACCGAGATCACTAAGTCGATCTAGGTTTTCAATCTCGGTGCAATCGATTTGAACTTTTCGGTCACACCGAGTTGCTGTAACTGTACACAGTTATGCATCTCGGTGCCACCGAGTTGTTCCACTCGGTCACACCGACAGGGTCGGGCTATATATAGTCACGGGCAAAAATTTGGAAATTTCTCCGAACCTCTTCGCCCGCGCAATAGCTCGCTCTGCCTCCAGGGTCTCCGGATCGTCTCCTCATCGCCAGCCGCCTCCTGTCACTGGTCTCCGCCGCCGTCAACGGATTTCACCCCCGTTGTTGCCGCCATAGCAAGTTCATCGCCAAGCTAGGGTATGGACTCAATCACTATGCTATCCTCGTCCGATTCCTAGCACATTGTGTTCTTATTGATTCTTGCCACGATTGAAACACTCCTATCCAGTCAATGCAATCCTTAGATTAGATGAGATTTGAAAATTTAGGGTTAGGTTTCCGCCGAAACCAACTCGGACCAACCGAGTTGAAAAACTCGGTCCCACCGATTTGGCTAACGCCATTGCACTAGTAACTCTCGGTCTGACCGAGAATTGCTAATCGGTGAGACCGATTTTAGGACTTTGTGAAACCCTAGCAGTCTTGGTGCCACCGAACTGTGACTCGGTCCAATCGAGTTCATCAGTTTAGGTTCCAAAACTGCTTCGGTATTACCAAGTTTGAAAATCGGTTGATCCGAAATGCTTTCTGTGGAAGACTAAAACTGAATTTTTGAATCATTCTTTTGCAAAAATCTCTGCATTTTGTGATGCTCATCCACTCTATCTCATCTATAACTCTTCACAGGGTCAGCAGTCAGTGATTTGCAGCATGTCAGACCAAAGTGACAGCCAGAACAGGGAAGAAGAGCAGATTCACATGAGTGAGGGCACTAGTCCCTCCAGTTCCTCAGATGATGGCAGGAGGAGCACCCCAAGCAACCTGCCTAAAGCTGCCACCAGGCAAAGGAAGAAGAGAACCTCAGATTCTGAGGATGAGGATTATAGAGCAGAAGAGGATGAGGCTACCTCCAAGAAGGTAGTGCTCAAAAAGGAGTATGCCTCAGCACAGAACACCAAACCTGGACTCAATAGGAAGGTTCCTGCCAAGAGGACACCTATGCTGAAGGTCAGAGGATCTACTCAAGTGCCAGAAAAGTCTGAACCCAAAGAGGCACCTACAAAGAGAGTCACAACTTCCAAACCCAAGAAAGTTCCCACTTGAGAAACTATGAAGTTTACCATTGAATCAGAAGATGAAGCTGCTGCTCAAGATAAGAAGAAGAAAAGAGCCAGAACCACTACTGCCCAGGTTCTTGGAAAACTCTCAATGAGGAGAGACTCTGAAGAGGAAGAAGAGGTTGCTACACCAGCACCCAAGGCACCAAAGCTTATGGGTGATGCTATTAGATCAGGGGCTGCAAAATCAAAGCCCAAGGAAGCACCCAAAGCTGCCCCCAAGGCCAAGCTTGCACCAAAGAGGAACACCAGGAGTATTCCAGCTGCTGAGAAAAACAAGGCCCCAGTGCCTGACATTGCTGATGATGAAGATGAAGAAGGAAAAGTTCTGAGGAAGCTCAAGCCCAAGATACCAGACCACAATGACGTCCATCCAGTGGCTGAGGACATGAAGATCAGAAGAGACTTAGGGTTGAGGCTATGGAGGATGATAGATCCATATGCCACAAGGAGAAGAACTGCTGTTGATTACAGGTTCCACACAAAGGAACAGCAGGACTTCTATGAGACAATCTTGTTGGATAAGAAGCCCATAGTGTGTGATATGAGGTGGGTCGACTGGACCTACATGAAAGACAATGAAGAGCACTATCCTGGAGTGCAAGACAGTTTTGTTGCTTGTGGAGTTGCATATTTTGTTGGGCAAAAGCTCACCAACTAGAATGATGAACTCATTATGCAATTCTACTCCACAGCACACTTCCATCCAGATGGAAGGATAGTTTGGATGTCTGAAGGTACAAGGTACCAGTCAACCATTGAGGAGTGGGAAAATCTGATCAATGCCCCAAAGGAGAGTGAAGATGACTTGGATGTATATGCCAAGAAGAAGATGGACTACAATTCCACGGCACACATGTACAAGGAGATCCCAGACGATGCCATTGAGACACATAAGTTTGGGTCAGTCCACTTTCTTCTGTCAGGGCTGCCAACTATCAACTGCATCCTAAGGCACACTCTGTTGCCTAAGTCTGTTGACCACAACATGATTAGAGGGCATGCAATCAACATGTTGCATTTGTTTGATGTGCCACAGAAATTTAAGGTCATGAGCCTTATGATTGAAACCATTAAGAGGACTGCAGAAGATCAAAAGAGGAGCTGTGGATATGCCCCTCAGATTCAGGAGTTGATTAACTCAAAGATGGGCACAGGCAAATATCTATTGGATAAGGAACATTTTCCTCTCTATCCAGACTTTGAGGACAATCAGGTTGTCATGAATGAGGATGAACCATCATCAGTACAAGCTCAAGAGAAGAAGGAGAAGGCAAGGAAGGAGAAGGCTGCCAAGATGCCAACTCAAGAGGAGGCATCTGAGTGCTTTTTGAAGAACAAGCAGGAGCAGCTTGGTTACTTGATGGCATCAACACTGAGGATTGAGAAGGGATTGGCCACCCTCACTCAGAATCAGGAGAGCTCGGAAAGAATCATGGAACTAAAATTCCATGATCTAGATGTCAAAGTAACTGAGATTCAGTCTGTTGTGGAGCAGCTACAGGATGACATGCAGGAGAGGCAGGGCAAGACTACCACTAATGTATTTGCCAGAGTGCCTAGAGCTCAGAGGTCAGCTACAGTGCCTGTGACAGACACCAGAGCCACATCATCTGCACCAGCTACAGCTCCTACAGCTCCAGTGCAACCAGCTCCAGCATCAACTCCAGCACCCTCTACTTCAACTGAAGCCTTCGTCCTTGGCGTTATACGGACACCACCACGTGAAGATCAAGCCTGAGAGTAGATCTAGCACTATGCATTTTCTATGAACTTTTTGGTAACTTGTTGCCAAAGGGGGAGAAAAATGTATAGATCATAGGCTTCGAGAGAGAGAGTGTTGTTTTTCTTCTCTCTTGCTTTGGTGGTTAAAACTTTGTTTGCTTTTGAGTGCTTGAGATACTATGCTGTTTTGTGAGACATTGATGATCATGTGTTTGATCATAAGCTACACTTATGCATGTTTGGTGATATCATCTTATCTTATCTATCCTATGTGACCATTCACTTTGCTTGGTGATGAGTGCATATATTCAATCTTTATCATTTTGAGCGCTCCACCAAGATGTATGTGACATGGAAGAGTAACCCATGAGCCTAAATACTTGTGCATTTGCAGTCCAAAGCAAATCTTAAACTATGCACAAATTTAGGGGGAGCTCTTGCTTATCACATACTTCTCAAAGCGATGATGTTGTTAAATCTTATTATCATTTGTCGAAGCTTTGATCTATATGTTGTCATCAATTACCAAAAAGGGGGAGACTGAAAGTGCAACTATCCCTAGGTGGTTTTGGTAATTCATAACAACATATAGCTCATTGAGCTAATGCTATTCCAAGACTATTATTTCAGGAAAGCTCAATGGATGGCATCGCATGGATGATGAAAGTGGATCCCTCAAAATACTAATGACAAAGGATTGGCTCAAGCTCAAAAGCTCAAGACTCTTCATTTTATATTTTAGTGATCCAAGATCACACTGAGTCTATAGGAAAAGCCAATACTATCAAGAAGGGATGAGGTGTTGCTTAATGAGCCTCTTGCTTCATGTGCTTGGTGATATGCTCCAAAACCCTGAGCTACTTTCTCACATCCACAAATGACCTAAACCTAAAGCCAAAATCGGTCACACCGATTCTTCCTATCTGGCGCCACCGAGTTCTAATGTTATAGCCATTGCCACAAACCCTAGGCAAATTGGTCTTACCGATAGGGATCTTGGTCTCACCGAGATGGGATTGTAATCTCTCTGTTTCCCTTCGTAACGTTTCGGTATAACCGAAGTGAGCGATTGGTCCCACCGAGATTGCAATGTAAATTCTCTGCTTCCCTTTTGTAACATTTCGGTCTCACCGAAAAGAGCAAATCGGTCCCACCGAGTTTACCTGACCAACTCTCTGGAAAGCTTATTACCAAAATCGGTCTCACCAAGTTTGTGTAATCGGTCTTAGCGAGATTACGTTATGCCCTAACCCTAACCAAATCGGTCTTACCGAGTTGCATGTCAGTCCCACCAAAAATCCTAACGGTCACTAGGTTTACTAAATCGGTCTGACCGAGTCTGTTGACTCGGTCCCACCGAGTTTGGTAAATTGTGTGTAACGGTTAGATCTTGTGTGGAGGCTATATATACCCCTCCACCTCCTCTTCATTCGTGGAGAGAGCCATCAGAACAAACCTACACTTCCAACTTACCATTTCTAAGAGAGAACCACCTACTCATGTGTTGAGGCCAAGATATTCCATTCCTACCATATGAATCTTGATCTCTAGCCTTCCCCAAGTTGCTTTCCACTCAAATCTTCTTTCCACCAGATCCAAATCCTATGAGAGAGAGTTGAGTGTTGGGGAGACTATCATTTGAAGCACAAGAGCAAGGAGTTCATCATCAACGCACCATTTGTTACTTCTTGGAGAGTGGTGTCTCCTAGTGAAGGAAATATGCCCTAGAGGCAATAATAAAGTTATTATTTATTTCCTTATTTCATGATAAATGTTTATTATTCATGCTAGAACTGTATTAACCGGAAACATAATACATGTGTGAATACATAGACAAACATAGTGTCACTAGTATGCCTCTACTTGACTAGCTCGTTTACCAGAGATGGTTATGTTTCCTAGCCATGGAAAAAAGAGTTGTCATTTGATTAACGGGATCACATCATTAGGAGAATGATGTGATTGACTTGACCCATTTCGTTAGCTTAGCACTTGATCATTTAGTATGTTGCTATTGCTTTCTTCATGACTTATACATGTTCTGTAACTATGAGATTATGCAACTCCGCTTACGGAGGAACACTTTGGGTACTACCAAACGTCACAACGTAACTGGGTGATTACAAAGGAGTACTACAGGTGTCTCCGAAGGTACATGTTGAGTTGGCGTATTTCGAGATTAGGTTTTGTCACTCCGATTATCGGAGAGGTATCTCTGGGCCCTCTCGGTAATGCACATCACTTAAGCCTTGCAAGCATTGCAACTAATGAGTTAGTTGCGAGATGATGTATTACGGAACGAGTAAAGAGACTTGCCGGTAATGAGATTGAACTAGTTATTGGATACCGACGATCGAATCTCAGGCAAGTAACATAACGATGACAAAGGGAACAACGTATGTTGTTATGCGGTTTGACCGATAAAGATCTTCGTAGAATATGTAGGAACCAATATGGGCATCCAGGTCCCGCTATTGGTTATTGACCGGAGACGTATCTCGGTCATGTCTACATTGTTCTCGAACCGTAGGGTCCGCACGCTTAAGGTTTCGATGATGGTTATATTATGAGTTTATGAGTTTTGATGTACGAAGGAGTTCGGAGTCCCGGATGAGATCGGGGACATGACGAGGAGTCTCGAAATGGTCGAGATGTAAAGATCGATATATTGGATGACTATATTCGGAGTTCGAAAAGGTTCCGAGTCATTCGGGTATTTATCGGAGTACCGGAGAGTTATGGGAATTCGCCGGGGAGAAGTATTGGGCCTTATTGGGCCCTGCGGGAAAGAGAGAGGGGCTGTCTAGGGCAGGCTGCACGCCCCCCCATGGCCTAGTCCGAATTGGACTAAGGGGAGGGGCCGCACCCCCTCCTTCCTTCCCTTCTCTCTTCCCCTTCCTAGTCTCCTACTCCTAATACATGGAAGGACTCCTAGTTGGACTAGGAAAGGGGAATCCTACTCCCGATGGGAGTAGGACTCCCCTAGGGCGTGCCATAGTAGAGGGCCGGCCCTCCCCTCCTCCACTCCTTTATATACGGGGGCAGGGGGCACCCCATGGACACACAAGTTAATCATTGAGATCGTTCCTTAGCCGTGTGCGGTGCCCCCCTCCACGATATTACACCTCGGTCATATTGTAGCGGTGCTTAGAAGAAGCCTGCGACAGAGAACATCAAGATCGTCACCACGCCGTCGTCTTGACGGAACTCCTCCCCGCCTCTGCTGGATCGGAGATCGGGTGCGTCATCGAGCTGTCGTGTGTCAAGAACTCGGAGGTGCGAAGTAACGGTGCTTGGATCGGTTGGACCGGGAGGACGTACGACTACTTCCTCTACGTTGCGTCAATGCTTCCGCTTCGGTCTACGAGGGTACGTATTCAACACTCTCCCCTCTCGTTGCTATGCATCACCATGATCTTGCGTGTGCATAGGAAATTTTTTGAAATTACTACGTTCCTCTACAGTGGCATCCGAGCCTAGGTTTTATGCGTTGATGTTATATGCACGAGTAGAACACAAGTGAGTTGTGGACGATATAAGTCATACTGCCTACCAGCATGTCATACTTTGGTTCAGCGGTATTGTGAGATGAAGCGGCCCGGACCGACATTACGCGTACGCTTACGCGAGACTGGTTTCACCGTTACGAGCACTCGTGCTTAAATGTGGCTGGCGGGTGTCTGTCTCTCTCACTTTAGTTGAACCGAGTGTGGCTACGCCCGGTCCTTGCGAAGGTTAAAACAGAGTCTATTTGACAAACTATCATTGTGGTTTTGATGCGTAGGTGAGAACGGTTCTTGCTAAGCCCATAGCAGCCACGTAAAATTTGCAACAACAAAGTAGAGGACGTCTAACTTGTTTTTGCAGGGCATGTTGTGATGTGATATGGTCAAGATGTGATGCTATATTTTATTGTATGAGATGATCATGTTTTGTAACCGAAGTTATCGGCAACTGGCAGGAGCCATATGGTTGTCGCTTTATTGTATGAAATGCAAACGCCCTATAATTGCTTTACTTTATCACTAAGCGGTAGCGATAGTCGTAGAAGCAATAGATGGCGTAACGACAACGATGCTACGATGGAGATCAAGGTGTCGCGCCGGTGATGATGGTGATCACGACGGTGCTTCGGAGATGGAGATCACAAGCACAAGATGATGATGGCCATATCATATCACTTATATTGATTACATGTGATGTTTATCCTTTATGCATCTTATCTTGCTTTGATTGACGGCAGCATTTTAAGATGATCTCTCACTAAAATTATCAAGTAGTGTTCTCCCTGAGTATGCACCGTTGCCAAAGTTCGTCATGCCGAGACACCATGTGATGATCGGGTGTGATAAGCTCTACGTCCATCTACAACAGGTGCAAGCCAGTTTTACACACGCGGAATACTCAGGTTAAACTTGACGAGCCTAGCATATGCAGATATGGCATCGGAACACGGAGACCGAAAGGTCGAGCGTGAATCATATAGTAGATATGATCAACATAGTGATGTTCACCATTGAAAACTACTCCATCTCACGTGATGATCGGTTATGGTTTAGTTGATTTGGATCACGTGATCACTTAGATGACTAGAGAGATGTCTGTCTAAGTGGGAGTTCTTAAGTAATATGATTAATTGAACTTAAATTTATCATGAACTTAGTCCTGGTAGTATTTTGCAAATTATGTTGTAAGATCAATAGCTTGCGTTGTTGTTTTCATATGTTTATTTTGATATGTTCCTAGAAAATTGTGTTGAAAGATGTTAGTAGCAATGATGCGGATTGGATCCGTGATCCGAGGTTTATCCTCATTGCTGCACGTAAGAATTATGTCCTTAATGCACCACTAGGTGACAAACCTATTGCAGGAGCGGATCTGCGGCGTTATGAGCGTTTGGCTAGCTCAAAAGGATGACTACTTGATAGTTTAGTGCACCATGCTTAAACGGCTTAGAATTGGGACTTCAAAGACGTTTTGAGCGTCATGGACCATATGAGATGTTCCAGAGTTGAAGTTAATATTTCCAGCAAATACCGAGTTGAGAGATATGAAGTTTCCAACAAGTTCTAAAGCTAAAAGATGGAGGAGAATCGCTCAACTAGTGAGCATGTGCTCAGATTGTGCAGGTACTTCAATCGCTTGAATCAAGTGGGAGTTAATCTTCCGGATAAGATAGTGATTGATGAATTCTCTAGTCACCATCACTAAGTTACTAGAACTTCGTGATGAACTATAGTATGCAAGGGATGACGAAAACGATTCCCGAGCTCTTCGTGATGTTGAAATCGACAAAGGTAGAAATCAAGAAAAGACCATCAAGTGTTGATGATTGACAAGACCACTAGTTTCAAGAGAAGGGCAAAGGGAAAGAAAGGGAACTTCAAGTGGAAAGACAAGCAAGTTTTCACTCCTGCGAAGAAGCCCAAAGCTGGACCATAGCCTAAAACTGAGTGTTTACACTGCAAAGGAAATGGTCACTGGAAGCGGAAATGCCCTGAATATTTGGTGGATAAGAAGGATGGCAAAGTGAACAAGGGTATATTTGATATACAGATTATTGATGTGTGCCTTATTAGTGTTTATAGTAGCCCCTGAGTATTTGATACTTGTTCGGTTGCTAAGATTAGTAACTCGAAACAGGAGTTACAGAATAAATAGAGACTAGTTGAAGGGGAAGTGACGATGAGTGTTGGAAGTAGTTCCAAGATTGATATGATCATCATCGCACACTCCCTATACTTTTGGGATTAGTGTTAAACCTAAATAAATGTTATTTGGCGTTTGCGTTGAGCATGAATATGATTTGACATGTTTATTGCAATCGGTTATTCATTTAAAATCGAGAATAATTGTTGTTCTGCTTACATGAATAAAACCTTCAATGGTCATACACCCAATGAAAATAGTTTGTTGGATCTCGATCGTAGTGATACACATATTGATAATATTGAGGCCAAAAGATGCAAAGTTAATAATGATAGTGCAACTTATTTGTGGCAATGCCGTTTGGGTCATATCGATTGTAAAGCGCATGAAGAAACTCCATAAAGATGGATTTTCGAATGACTTGGTTATGAATCATTTGATGCTTGCGAACCGTGCCTTTTGGGCAAGATGACTAAAACTCCGTTCTTGAACAATGGAGCGAGCTATCGACTTATTGGAAATAATACATCTTGATGTATGCGAGACCAATGAGTATGAAGGCTCGTGGCAAGTATCGTTATTTTCTGACCTTCACAAGATGATTTGAGCAGATATGGGTATATCTACTTGATGAAACATAAGTCTGAAATAGTTGAAAGGTTCAAAGAATTTTAGAGTGAAGTGGAAAATCATCGTAACAAGAAAATAAAGTTTCTGCGATCTGATCGCGGAGATGAATATTTGAGTTACGAGTTTGGTCTTCAATTAAAACAATGTGGAATAGTTTCACAGCTCACGCCACCTGGAACACCACAACATTATGGTGTGTCCGAATGTCATAACCGCACTTTATTGGATATGGTGCGATCTATGATGTCTCCTACTGATTTACCACTATTGTTTTGGGGTTATGCATTAGAGACAGCTGCATTCACGTTAAAAAGGGCACCATCTAAATCCATTGAGACGACACCATATGAACTGTGGTTTAGCAAGAAACCTAAGTTGTCATTTCTTAAAGTTTGGGGCTGCGATGCTTATGTGAAAAAGTTTCATCCTGATAAGCTCAAACCCAAATCGGAGAAATGCGTCTTCATAGAATACCCAAAGGAAACTATTGGGTACACCTTCTATCACAGATCCGAAGGCAAGTTATTCGTTGCTAAGATGGATCCTTTCTAGAGAAGAAGTTTCTCTCGAAAGAAGTGAGTGGGAGGAAAGTAGAACTTGATGAGGTAACTGTACATGTTCCCTTATTGGAAAGTAGTTCATCACGTAAATCAGTTCTGTGACAAATACACCAATTAGTGAGGAAGCTAATGATATTGATCATGAAACTTGGATCAAGTTACTACTGAGAACCTCGTAGGTCTTCGAGTAAGATTCGCACTGAGTGGTGTTGTAATCATGTTCGGAAGTCATGTTACTAGACCATGATGAACCTACGAACTATGAGGAAGCGATGATGAGCCCAGATTCACGAAATGGCTCGAGGCCATAAAATCGAGATATGATCCATGTATGAGAACAAAGTATGGACTTTGATTGACTTGCTCGATGATCGCAAGCCATGTTAAATGAATGGATCTTCAAGAGGAAGACGGACACCGATAGTAGTATTACTATCTACCAAGCTCGACTTGTTGCGAAAGGTTTTCAACAAGTTCAAGGTGTTGAATACGATGAGATTTTCTCACTCGTATCGATGCTTAAGTCTGTCGAATCATGTTAGCAATTGCCACATTTTATGAAATCGGCAAATGGATGTCAAAACTGCATTCCTTAATGGATTTATTAAAGAAGAGTTGTATATGATGCAACCGAAGGTTTTGTCAATCCTAAAGGTGCTAACAAAATGTGCAAGCTCCAATGATCCATCTATGGACTGGTGCAAGCATCTCGGAGTTGGAATATACGCTTTGATAAGTTGATCAAAGCATATAGTTTTATATGGACTTACGTTGAAGCTGTGTATTTACAATAAAGTGAGTGGGAGCACTACAGCCTTTCGATTAGTATATGTGAGTGACATATTGTTGATCGAAATGATGTAGAATTTTTCTGCAAAGCATAAAGGAGTGTTTTAAAGGAGTTCTTTAAAAAGAAAAGACCTCAGTAAAAGCTACTTACATATTGAGCATCAAGATCTATTGAGATGGATTAAGACGCTTGATAAGATTTTCAATGAGTACATACCTTGGCAAGATTTTGAAATAGTTCAAAATGGAACAGTCAAAGAAAGAGTTTTTGCCTGTGTTGCAAAGGTATGAAATTGAGTAAGACTCAAATCCCGACCACAGCAGAAAATAGAAAGAGAATGAAAAGTCATTCCCTATGCCTCAGTCATAGGTTCTATAAAGTATGCTATGCTATGTACCAGACCTATTGTATACCTTGCTCTGAATTTGGCATGGGAGTACAATAGTGATCTAGGAGTAGATCACTGGACATTGGTCAAGAATATCCTTAGTAAGGACTAAGGAGATGTTTCTCGATTATGGAGGTGATAAAAGAGTTTGTTGTAAAAGTTACATCGATTGCAAACTTTTACATCGATCCGAATGACTCTAAGTCTCAACCTCGATACATATTGAAAGTGGGAGCAATTAGCTAGAGTAGCTCCGTGCAAGAGCATTGTGGACATAAAATATTTGGAAAATACATACGGCTCTGAATGTGACAGACCCGTTGACTAAGCTTCTCTCACGAGCAAAACATGATCACACCTTAAACCCTTTGGATGTTGGTCACATGATGATGTGAACTATGGGTGTTAATCATATACAGATATGAATATTGGTGTTAAATCACATGGCGATGTGAACTAGATTATTGACTCTAGTGCAAGTGGGAGATGAAGGAAATATGCCCTAGAGGCAATAATAAAGTTATTATTTATTTCCTTATTTCATGATAAATGTTTATTATTCATGCTAGAATTGTATTAACCGGAAACATAATACATGTGTGAATACATAGACAAACATAGTGTCACTAGTATGCCTCTACTTGACTAGCTCGTTTATCAGAGATGGTTATGTTTCCTAGCCATGGACAAAAGAGTTGTCATTTGATTAACGGGATCACATCATTAGGAGAATGATGTGATTGACTTGACCCATTCCGTTAGCTTAGCACTTGATCATTTAGTATGTTGCTATTGCTTTCTTCATGACTTATACATGTTCCTGTAACTATGAGATTATGCAACTCCGTTTACGGAGGAACACTTTGGTACTACCAAACGTCACAACGTAATCGGGTGATTATAAAGGAGTACTACAGGTGTCTCCGAAGGTACATGTTGAGTTGGCGTATTTCGAGATTAGGTTTTGTCACTCCGATTGCCTGGAGAGGTATCTCTGGGCCCTCTCGGTAATGCACATCACTTAAGCCTTGCAAGCATTGCAACTAATGAGTTAGTTGCAAGATGATGTATTACGATTTAGTAAAGAGACTTGCCGGTAACGAGATTGAACTAGGTATTGGATACCGACGATCGAATCTCGGGCAAGTAACATACCGATGACAAAGGAACAACGTATGTTGTTATGCGGTTTGACCGATAAAGATCTTCGTAGAATATGTAGGAACCAATATGGGCATCCAGGTCCCGCTATTGGTTATTGACCGAGACGATCTCGGTCATGTCTACATTGTTCTCAAACCGTAGGGTCCGCACGCTTAAGGTTTCGATGATGGTTATATTATGAGTTTATGAGTTTTGATGTACCGAAGGAGTTCGGAGTCCCGGATGAGATCGGGGACATGACGAGGAGTCTCGAAATGGTCGAGACGTAAAGATCGATATATTGGACGACTATATTCGGAGTTCGGAAAGGTTCCGAGTCATTCGGGTATTTATCGGAGTACCGGAGAGTTACGGGAATTCGCTGGGGAGAAGTATTGGGCGTTATTGGGCCCTGCGGGAAAGAGAGAGGGGCTGCCTAGGGCAGGCTGCGCGCCCCCCATGGCCTAGTCCGAATTGGACTAAGGGGAGGGGCCGCACCCCCTCCTTCCTTCCCTTCTCTCTTCCCCTTCCTAGTCTCCTACTCCTAATACATGAAAGGACTCCTAGTTGGACTAGGAAAGGGGGAATCCTACTCCCGGTGGGAGTAGGACTCCCCTAGGGCGCGCCATAGTAGAGGGCCGGCCCTCCCCTCCTCCACTCCTTTATATACGGGGGCAGGGGCACCCCATGGACACACAAGTTGATCATTGAGATCGTTCCTTAGCCATGTGCGGTGCCCCCCTCCACGATATTACACCTCGGTCATATTGTAGCGGTGCTTAGGCGAAGCCCTGCGACAGGAGAACATCAAGATCGTCACCACGCCGTCGTGCTGACGGAACTCCTCCCCGCGCCTCTGCTAGATCGTAGATCGGGGTGCGTCATCGAGCTGTACGTGTGTCAAGAACTCGGAGGTGCCGGAGTAACGGTGCTTGGATCGGTTGGACCGGGAGGACGTACGACTACTTCCTCTACGTTGCGTCAACGCTTCCGCTTCGGTCTATGAGGGTACGTAGACAACACTCTCCCCTCTCGTTGCTATGCATCACCATGATCTTGCGTGTGCATAGGAAATTTTTTGAAATTACTACGTTCCTCTACACCTAGATTGGCTAGGTGTCACTTGGGAGCCTCCAACAAGATTGTGGAGTTGAACCAAGGAGTTTGTAAGGGCAAGGAGATCGCCTACTTTGTGAAGATCTACCGCTAGTGAGGCAAGTCCTTCGTGGGCAACGGCCATGGTGGGATAGGCAAGGTTGCTTCTTCGTGGACCCTTTGTGGGTGGAGCCCTCCGTGGACTCGCGCAACCGTTACCCTTCGTGGGTTGAATCAACGTGGATGTACGATAGCACCACCTATCGGAACCATGCCAAAAACATCCGTGTCTCCAATTGCATTTGAATCCTCCAAACCCTTCCCTTTACTTCCTTGCAAGTTGCATGCTTTAATTTCCTCTGCCTATATACTCTTTGCATGCTTGCTTGAATTGCGTGATGATTGCTTGACTTGTCCTAAGATAGCTAAAATCTGCCAAACTCTAAAATTGGGAAAAGGTTAAGTTTTTAATTAGTCAAGTAGTCTAATCACCCCCCCTCTAGACATACTTCAAGGTCCTACACAGGGGCGGCACTCCCGCAGCCCCCCGCCGGGAAGGCGCGCGCGCCCGCCGTTGCGAATCCGGTCTTGCCCGCTGATACGTCTCCAACGTATCTATAATTTTTTATTGCTCCATGCTACTTTATCTACTGTTTTGGACTATATTGGGCTTTATTTTCCACTTTTATATTATTTTTGGGACTAACCTATTAACCGGAGGCCCAGCCCAGAATTGCTATTTTTTGCCTATTTCAGTGTTTCGAGGAAACAAAATATCAAACGGAGTCCAAACGGAATGAAACCTTCGGGAACGCTATTTTCTCACCGAACGTGATCCAGGAGACTTGGACCCTACTCCAAGAAGCTTCCGAGGAGGTCACAAGGGTGGAGGGCGCGCCCCCCTGGGCGCGCCCCCTACCTTGTGGGCCCCTCGGAGCTCCACCGACGTACTCCTTCCTCCTATATATACCTACGTATCCCCAATAGACTAGAGACGGAGCCAAAAACCTAATTCCACCGCTGCAACCTTCTGTATCCACGAGATCCCATCTTGGGGCCTGTTCCGGAGCTCTGCCGGAGAGGGCATCCACCACGGAGGGCTTCTATATCATCACCATAGCCCCTCCGATGAAGTGTGAGTAGTTTACTTCAGACCTTCGGGTCCATAGCTAGTAGCTAGATGGCTTCTTCTCTCTTTTTGGATCACAATACAATGTTCTCCCCCTCTCTCGTGGAGATCTATTTGATGTAATCTTCTTTTTGCAGTGTGTTTGTTGAGACCGATGAATTGTGGGTTTATGATCCAACTTATCTATGAGTAATATTTGAATCTTCTCTGAATTATTTTATGTATGATTGAGTTATCTTTGCAAGTCTCTTCGAATTATCTGTTTGGTTTGGCCAACTAGATTGGTAGTTCTTGCAATGGGAGAAGTGCATGGCTTTGGGTTCAATCTTGCGGTGTCCTTACTCAGTGACAGAAAGAGTTGCAAGGCACGTATTGTATTGTTGCCATCGAGGATAACAAGATGTGGTATTTATCATATTGCATGAATTTATTCCTCTACATCATGTCATCTTGCTTAAGGCGTTACTCTGTTTTTAACTTAATACTCTAGATGCATGCTGGATAGCGGTCGATGAGTGGAGTAATAGTAGTAGATGTAGAATCGTTTCGATCTACTTGTCTCGGACGTCATGCCTATATACATGATCATACCTAGATAACCTCATAACTATGCTCACTTCTATCAATTGCTCAACAGTAATTTGTTCACCCACCGTAGAATACTTATGCTCTTGAGAGAAGCCACTAGTGAAACCTATGGCCCCGGGGTCTATTCTCATCATATCAATCTCCATCACTTTATTTACTTGCTTTGACTTTTACTTTTTACTTTGCATCTTTATACCAAAAATATTATCTCTATGAGATCTCACTCTCATAAGTGACCGTGAAGGGATTGACAACCCCTAAGCGTTGGTTGCGAGTTGCTATCGTTTTGTGCAGGTACGAGGGACTTGCGCGTGACCTCCTACTGCCTTGGTTCTCAAAAAACTGAGGGAAATACTTACGCTATTGTGCTGCATCACCCCCTCCTCTTCGGGGAAAACCAACGCAAGCTCGAGACGTATCAAGAAGGATTTCTGGCGCCGTTGCCAGGGAGGCTTACGCAAAAGTCAACATACCAAGTACCCATCGCAATCCCTATCTCTCGCATTACATTATTTGCCATTTGCCTCTCGTTTTCCTCTCCCCCACTTCACCCTTGCTGCTTTATTCGCCATCTCTTTCCCTTTGCCTTCCTGTTTGCTTGTGTGTTGGATTACTTGTTGCCATGGCACAAGATAATACCAAATTGTGTGATTTCTCGAATACCAATAATAATGATTTCCTTAGTACTCCGATTGCTCCTCTTAATAATGATGAGTCTTGTGAAATCAATACCGCTTTACTGAATCTTGTTATGAAAGATCAATTCACCGGCCTTCCTAGTGAAGATGCCGCTACTCATCTAAACAATTTTGTTGATTTGTGTGATATGCAAAAGAAAAAAGATACGGATAACAATATTGTCAAATTGAAGTTATTTCCGTTTTCACTTAGAGATCGTGCTAAAGTTTGGTTTTCATGTTTGCCTAAAAATAGTATTGATTCTTGGAACAAGTGCAAAGATGCTTTTATCTCTAAGTATTTTCCTCCCGCTAAGATTATCACTCTTAGGAACGATATCATGAATTTTAAACAACTTGATCATGAGCATGTTGCCCAATCTTGGGAAAGAATGAAATTAATGCTTCACAATTGTCCCACTCATGGTTTGAATTTATGGATGATCATACAAAAATTTTATGCCGGATTGAATTTTGCTTCTATAAATCTTTTAGATTCGGCCGCGGGAGGCACTTTTATGGAAATTACGTTAGGGGATGCTACCAAATTGCTTGATAATATTATGGCTAATTATTCTCAATGGCACAATCAAAGATCTTCTAGTAAAAAGTGCATGCTATAGAAGAAATCAATGTTTTGAGTGAAAAGATGGATGAACTTATGAAGATGTTTGCTCCTAAAAATACTCCTCTTGATCCTAATGATATGCCTTTATCTACTTTGCTTGAGAATAATAATGAATCTATGGATGTGAATTTTGTTGGTAGGAATAGTTTTGGTAACAACGCTTATAGAGAGAATTTTAATCCTATGCCTTTTCCTAGCAATCCTTCTAACAATTATGGAAATTCCTACAGCAACTCTTATGGAAATTTCAATAAGATGCCCTCTGATTTTGAGAGTAGTGTTAAAGAGTTTATGAATTCACAAAAAAAAATTAATGCTTTGCTTGAAGAGAAATTGCTTAAAGTTGATGATTTGGCTAGGAACGTTGATAGAATTTCTCTTGAAATTGATTCTTTAAAGCTTAGATCTATTCCTCCTAAGCATGATATCAATGAGTCTCTCAAAGCTATGAGAATTTCCATTGACGAGTGCAAAGAAAGAACCGCTAGGATGCGTGCTTCCAAAGATGCCTTTTTAAAGCGTGTTCTTCTAATCCCTATGAAAATCAAGATGAAGATCTAAAAGTTATTGATGTGTCCCCCATTAAATCTTTGTTTTGCAATATGAATCTTGATGAATCTGAATATGATCTTCCCTTACCTAGAAGGCGTTCTAAGAATTCTGAGTTTCTAGATCTTGATGATGAAATTGATGAAAGTAGGATTGAAATAAATAGAAACCATGATTTGCTAAACCTACTATTTTGGATCTCAAGGAATTTAATTATGAAAATTTCTCTTTGATTGATTGTATTTCCTTGTTGCAATCCGTGTTAAATTGTCCTCATGCTTATAGTCAAAATAAGGCCTTTACCGAACACATTGTTGATGCCTTGATGAAATCCTATGAAGAAAAGCTTGAGTTGAAAGTTTCCATCCCTATAAAACTCCATGATGAGTGGGAACCTACCATTAAAATTAAAATTAAAGATTATGAGTTTCATGCTTTGTGTGATTTGAGTGCTAATGTCTCTACTATCCCCAAAGCTTTGTGTGATTTGCTAGATTTCCGTGACTTTGATGATTGCTCTCTAAACTTGCATCTTACGGATTCCACTATTAAAAAACCTATGGGAAGAAGTAATGATGTTCTTGTTGTTGCAAATAGGAATTATGTGCCCGTAGATTTTATCGTTCTTGATATAGATTGCAATCCTTCATGTCCTATTATTCTTGGTAGACCTTTCCTTAGAACGATTGGTGCAATTATTGATATGAAGGAAGGGAATATTAGATTCCAATTTCCCTTAAAGAAAGGCATGGAACACTTTCCTAGAAAGAAAATAAAATTACCATATGAATCTATCATGAGAGCCACTTATGGATTGCCTACCAAAGATGGCAATACCTAGATCTATCCTTGCTTTTATGCCTAGCTAGGGGCGTTAAACGATAGCGCTTGTTGGGAGGCAACCCAATTTTATTTTGTGTTTTTTGTTTTTGGTTCTGTTTAGGAATAAATATCAATCTACCTTCTGTTTGGATGTGGTTTTATGTTTTAATTAGTGTTTGTGCCAAGTAAGACCTATAGGATAACCTACGATGATAGTTGATTTGATTCTGCTGAAAAACAGAAACCTTAGCGCTCATGAGATTAGCTGCCATTTTTTTACTGGAGAGTGATTTTGTGTTGATTCTTTTTGCTGCTGATAAATAAACAAATTTTCCAGGACTTCCTATTTTGGTAGAATTTTTAGAGTTGCAGAAGTTTGCGTTAGTTACAGATTACTACAGACTGTTCTGTTTTTGACAGATTCTGTTTTTCGTGTGTTGTTTGCTTATTTTGATGAATCTATGGCTAGTAAATTAGTTTATAAACCATAGAGAAGTTGGAATAAAGTAGGTTTAACACAAATATAAATAAATAATGAGTTAATTACAGTACCTTGAAGTATTCTTTTGTTTTCTTTCTCTAACGGAGCTCACGAGATTTCTGTTGAGTTTTGTGTTGTGAAGTTTTCAAGTTTTGGGTGAATTCTTTTGATGGATTATGGAACAAGGAGTGGCAAGAGCCTAAGCTTGGGGATGCCCATGGCACCCCCAAGATAATCCAAGGACACCAAAATGTCAAAGCTTGGGGATGCCCCGGAAGGCATCCCCTCTTTCGTCCACTTCCATCGGTAATTTACTTGGAGCTATATTTTTATTCACCAACATGATATGTGTTTTGCTTGGAGTGTCTTGTATTATTTGTGTCTTTGCTTGTTAGTCTACCAAAATCATCCTTGCTGTACACACCTTTTGATAGAGCCATACATGATTTGGAATTTTTTAGAATACTCTATGTGCTTCACTTATATCTTTTGAGCTTGATAGTTTTGCTCTTAGTGCTTCACTTATATCTTTTTGAGCGTGATAATTTTTGCTCTAGTTCTTCACTTAGATCTTTTAGAGCACGGTGGTGGATTTGTTTTAAAGAAACTTGATCTCTCATGCTTCACTTAGATTATTTTGAGAGTCATTAATAGCATGGTAATTTGCTTAATGTTAATATACTTAGTGTTCGAGATATGTGAAACTTTCTTTTGAGTGAATTGAATACTAAGATAAATTTAATGCTTAATAATTGTTTTAAGATATGGAGGTAATAGTATCAAAGTCGTGCTAGTTGAGTAGTTGTGAATTTGAGAAATATTTGTGTTGAAGTTTGTAAGTCCCGTATCTGCACGTATGGGTAAAGTTGTGTAACAAATTTGAAGCATGAAGTGTACCTGGCTTGTGCATCCTTATGAGTCGCGGTCGGGGACGAGCGATGGTATTTTCCTACCAATATATCCCCCTAGGGGCATGCGTAGTAGTACTTTGCTTCGAGGGCTAATAAACTTTTGCAATAAGTATATGAGTTCTTTATGACTAATGTGAGTCCATGGATTATACGCACTTTTACCTTTCCGCATTTGCTAGCCTCTTTGGTACCGTGCATTGCCCTTTCTCACATTGAGAGTTGGTGCAAACTTCGCCGATACATCCAAACCCCGTGATATGATATGCTCTTTCACACATAAACCTCCTTATATCTTCCTCAAAACAGCCACCATACCTACCTATTATGGCATTTCCATAGCCATTCCGAGATATATTGCCATGCAACTTTCCACCGTTCCGTTCATCATGACATACTTTACTTTTGTCATATTGCCATTGCATGATCACGTAGTTGACATCGTATTTGTGGCAAAGCCACCACGCATTATTTTTCATACATGTCACTCTTGACTCATTGCACCATCCCGGTACACCGCCGGAGGCATTCATATAGAGTCATATTTTGTTCTAAGTTTCGAGTTGTAATTGTTGAGTTGTAAGAGAAATGAAAGTGTGATGATCATCATTATTAGAGCATTGTCCCAGTGAGGAAAGGATGATGGGGGCAATGATTCCCCCACAAGTCGGGATGAGACTCCGGACTTTACAAAAAAGAGGCCAAAGAAGCCCAAATAAAAAAAAGGCCAAAGAATCCCACCAAAAAAATGAGAGAAAAAGAGAGAAGGATGTTACTATCCTTTTACCACACTTGTGCTTCAAAGTAGCACCTTGTTCTTCATGTAGTGAGTCTCATATATTTGTGCTTCAAAGTAGCACCACGTTTTTCATATAGTGAGTCTCATAAATTATCTTGTTCATACTAGTGGGAATTTTTCATTATAGAACTTGGCTTGTATATTCCAATGATGGGCTTCCTCAAAATGCCCTATGTCTTCGTGAGCAAGCGAGTTGGATGCACACCCACTAGTTTTCTTTTGTTGAGCATTCATAGCTCTAGTGCATCCGTTGCATGGCAATCCCTACTCCTCATGTTGACATCAATTGATGGGCATCTCCATAGCCCGTTGATTAGCCTCGTCAATTTGAGACTTTCTCCTTTTTTGTCTTCTCCACACAATCCCATCATCATATTCTATTCCACCTATAGTGCTATATCCATGGCTTGCGCTCATATATTGCGTGAGGGTTGAAAAAGCTGAAGCGCGTTAAAAAGTATGAAACAAATGCTTGGCTTATCATCGGGGGTATAGAAGTTGGGAACATCTTTGTGTGACGAAAATGAACCATAGCCTAACTATATGATTTTGTAGGGATGAACTTTCTTTGGCCATGTTATTTTGAGATGACATAATTGCTTGATTAGTATGCTTGAAGTATTATTATTTTTATGTCAATATGAACTTTTATCTTGAATCTTTCGGATCTGAATATTCATACCATGATTAAGAATATTTACATTGGAATTATGCCAAAGTATCACTCCGCATCAAAAATTCTTCTTTTTATCATTTACCTACTCGAGGACGAGTAGGAATTAAGCTTGGGGATGCCTGATACATCTCCAACGTATCTATAATTTTTGCTTGCTCCATGCTACTTTACCTACTGTTTTGGACTATATTGGGCTTTATTTTCCACTTTTATATTATTTTTGGGACTAACCTATTAACCGGAGGCCCAGCCCAGAATTGCTGTTTTTGCCTACTTCAGTGTTTCGAGGAAACAAAATATCAAACGGAGTCCAAACGGAATGAAACCTTCGGGAACGTGATTTTCTCACCGAACGTGATCTAGGAGACTTGGACCCTACTCCAAGAAGCTTCCGAGGAGGTCACGACGGTGGAGGGCGCGCCCCCCTGGGCGCGCCCCCTACCTTGTGGGCCCCTCGGAGCTCCACCGACGTACTCTTTCCTCCTATATATACCTACGTATCCCCAATAGACCAGAGACGGAGCCAAAAACCTAATTCCACCGCCGCAACCTTCTGTATCCATGAGATCCCATCTTGGGGCCTGTTCCGGAGCTCCGCCGGAGAGGGCATCCACCATGGAGGGCTTCTACATCATCACCATAGCCCCTCCGATGAAGTGTGAGTAGTTTACTTCAGACCTTCGGGTCCATAGCTAGTAGCTAGATGGCTTCTTCTCTCTTTTTGGATCTCAATACAATGTTCTCCCCCTCTCTCGTGGAGATCTATTCGATGTAATCTTCTTTTTGCGGTGTGTTTGTTGAGACCGATGAATTGTGGGTTTATGATCCAACTTATCTATGAGTAATATTTGAATCTTCTCTGAATTCTTTTATGTATGATTGAGTTATCTTTGCAAGTCTCTTCGAATTATCCGTTTGGTTTGGCCAACTAGATTGGTAGTTCTTGCAATGGGAGAAGTGCATGGCTTTGGGTTCAATCTTGCGGTGTCCTTACTCAATGTGATGTAAAGAGTTGCAAGGCACGATTGTATTGTTGCCATCGAGGATAACAAGATGGGGTATTTATCATATTGCATGAATTTATTCCTCTACATCATGTCATCTTGCTTAAGGCGTTACTCTGTTTTAACTTAATACTCTAGATGCATGCCGGATAGCGGTCGACGAGTGGAGTAATAGTAGTAGATGCAGAATCGTTTCGATCTACTTGTCTCGGACGTGATGCCTATATACATGATCATACCTAGATAACCTCATAACTATGCTCAATTCTATCAATTGCTCAACAATAATTTGTTCACCCACCGTAGAATACTTATGCTCTTGAGAGAAGCCACTAGTGAAACCTATGGCCCCCGGGTCTATTCTCATCATATCAATCTCCATCATTTTATTTACTTGCTTTGACTTTTACTTTTTACTTTGCATCTTCATACCAAAAATACCAAAAATATTATCTCTATCAGATCTCACTCTCATAAGTGACCGTGAAGGGATTGACAACCCCTAAGCGTTGGTTGCGAGTTGCTATCGTTTTGTGCAGGTACGAGGGACTTGTGCGTGACCTCCTACTGGATTGATACCTTGGTTCTCAAAAAATTGAGGGAAATACTTACGCTATTGTGCTGCATCACTCCCTCCTCTTCGGGGAAAACCAACGCAAGCTCGAGATGTTGCACCCGTGCCGGCGAAGAAAAGGAAGGTTTCGGTGCCCATGATACGTCTCCAACGTATCTATAATTTTTTATTATTCCATACTATCATAGTATCATTTTTGGATGTTTTATATGCAAATATATATTATTTTTTGGGACTAACCTTTACTAGTGCTCAGTGTCAGTTCTTGTTTTTTTCTTGTTTTTGGCTTTTCAGAAAATCAGTACCAAACGGAGTCCAAACTCCAAACGCTACGAAACTTTTTGACGATTTTTTTAGACCAGAAGGGACTCTAGAAGGTGTTGGGGAACGTAGTAATTTCAAAAAAATTCCTGCGCACACGCAAGATCATGGTGATGCATAGCAACGAGAGGGGAGAGTGTGTCCACGTACCCTCGTAGACCGAAAGCGAAAGCGTTAGCACAACGCGGTTGATGTAGTCATACGTCTTCATGATCCGACCGATCAAGTACCGAACGCACGGCACCTTCGAGTTCTTGCACACGTTCAGCTCGATGACGTCCCTTGAACTCTGATCTAGCCGAGCTTTGAGGGAGAGTTCCATCAACACGACGGCGTGGTGACGATGATGATGTTCTACCGATGTAGGGCTTCGCCTAAGCACCGCTACAATATTATCGAGGTGAACTATGGTGGAGGGGGGCACCGCACACGGCTAAGAGATCTCAAGGATCAATTGTTGTATCTATGGGGTGCCCCCGTCCCCCGTATATAAAGGAGTGGAGGAGGGGGCGGCCAAGGGGAGGAGGCGCGCCCAAGGGGGGAGTCCTACTCCCACCGGGAGTAGGACTCCTCCTTTTTCCCATTTGGAGAAGGAGAGGGAAGGAAGAGGAAGGAGGGAGGAAGGAAAGGGGGTCGGCCCCCCTCCCAATTCGGATTGGGCTTGGGAGGGGCGCGCCCCCTCCTTTGCTCCTTTCCCCTCCTTTCCACTAAAGCCCGCCCATATACCTCCCGGGGGGTTCCGGTAACCTCCCGGAGCTCCAGTATTGTCCCAATCTCACCCGGAACCATTCCGGTGTCCAAATATAGTCGCCCAATATATCGATCTTCATGTCTCGACCATTTCGAGACTCCTCGTCGTGTCCATGATCACATCCGGGACTCCGAACTACCTTCGGCACATCAAAACACATAAACTCATAATATAACCGTCATCTAACTTTAAGTGTGCGGACCCTACGGGTTCGAGAACTATGTAGACATGACCGAGACACATCTCCGGTCAATAACCAATAGCGGAACCTGGATGCTCATATTGGCTCCTACATATTCTACAAAGATCTTTATCGGTCAAACCGCATAACAACATACGTTGTTCCCTTTGTCATCGGTATGTTACTTGCCCGAGATTCGATCGTCGGTATCTCAATACCTAGTTCCATCTCGTTACCGGCAAGTCTCTTTACTCATTATGTAATGCATCATCCCATAACTAACTCATTAGCTACATTGCTTGCAAGGCTTATAGTGATGTGCATTACCGAGAGGGCCCAGAGATACCTCTCCGACAATCGGAGTGACAAATCCTAATCTCGAAATATGTCAACTCAACAAGTACCTTCGGAGACACCTGTAGAGCACCTTTGTAATCACCCAGTTACGTTGTGACGTTTGGTAGCACACAAAGTGTTCTTCCGGTAAGCGGGAGTTACATAATCTCATAGTCATAGGAACATGTATAAGTCATTAAAGAAAGCAATAGCAACATACTAAACGATCAAGTGCTAAGCTAACGGAATGGGTCAAGTCAATCACATCATTCTCCTAATGATGTGATCCCTTTAATCAAATGATAACTCATGTCTATGGTTAGGAAACTTAACCATCTTTGATTCACGAGCTAGTCAAGTAGAGGCATACTAGTGACACTCTGTTTATCTACGTATTCACACATGTATTATGTTTCCGGGTAATACAATTCTAGCATGAATAATAAACATTTATCATGATATGAGGAAATAAATAATAAATTTATTATTGCCTCTAGGGAATATTTCCTTCGGTCTCCCACTTGCACTAGAGTCAATAATCTAGATTACACAGTAATGATTCTAACACCCATGGAGCCTTGGTGCTGATCATGTTTTGCTCGTGGAAGAGGCTTAGTCAATGGGTCTGCAACATTCAGATCTGTATGTATCTTGCAGATCTCTATGTCTCCCACGTGGACTTGGTCCTGGATGGAATTGAAGCGTCTCTTGATGTGCTTGGTTCTCTTGTGAAATCTGGATTCCTTTGCCAAGGCAATTGCACCAGTATTATCACAAAAGATTTTATTGGACCCGATGCACTAGGTATGACACCTAGATCGGATATGAACTCCTTCATCCAGACTCCTTCATTTGCTGCTTCCGAAGCAGCTATGTACTCCGCTTCACATGTAGATCCCGCCACAATGCTTTGTTTAGAACTGCACCAACTGACAGCTCCACCGTTCAATATAAACACGTATCCAGTTTGCGATTTAGAATCATCCGGATCAGTGTCAAAGCTTGCATCGACGTAACCATTTACGACTAGCTATTTGTCACCTCCATAAACAAGAAACATATCCCTAGTCCTTTTCAGGTATTTCAGGATGTTCTTGACCGCTCTCCAGTGATCCACTCCTGGATTACTTTGGTACCTCCCTGCTAAACTAATGGCAAGGCACACATCAGGTCTGGTACACAACATTGCATACATGATAGAGCCTATGGCTGAAGCATAGGGAACTTCTTTCATTTTCTCTCTATCTCCTGAAGTGGTCGGGCATTGAGTCTGAGTCAATTTCACACCTTTTATTATAGGCAAGAACCCTTTCTTTGCTTGATCCATTTTGAACTTCTTCAAAACTTTATCAAGGTATGTACTTTGTGAAAGTCCAATTAAGCGTCTTGATCTATGTCTATAGATCTTGATGCCCAATATATAAGCAGCTTCACCGAGGTCTTTCATTGAAAAACTTTTATTCAAGTATCCTTTTATGCTATCCAAAAATTCTATATCATTTCCAATCAATAATATGTCGTCCACATATAATATTAGAAACGCTAAAGAGCTCCCACTCACTTTCTTGTAAATACAGGCTTCTCCAAAAGTCTGTATAAAACCATATGCTTTGATCACACTATCAAAGCGTTTATTCCAACTCCGAGAGGCTTGCACCGGTCCATAAATGGATCGCTGGAGCTTGCACAATTTGTTAGCATCCGTTGGATCGACAAAACCTTCTGGTTGCATCATATACAACTCTTCTTCCAGAAATCCATTCAGGAATGCAGTTTTGACATCCATTTGCCAAATTTCATAATCATAAAATGCGACAATTGCTAACATGATTCGGACAGACTTATGCATTGCTACGGGTGAGAAAGTCTCATCGTAGTCAACCCCTTGAACTTGTCGAAAACCTTTCGCAACAAGTCGAGATTTGTAGATAGTAACATTACCATCAGTGTTTGTCTTCTTCTTCAAGATCCATTTATTCTCGATGGCTTGCCGATCATCGGGCAAGTCAACCAAAGTCTACACTTTGTTCTCATACATGGATCCCATCTCAGATTTCATGGCCTCAAGCCATTTTGCAGAATCTAGGCTCATCATCGCTTCCTCATAGTTCGTAGGTTCTCCATGGTCAAGTAACATGACCTCCAGAATAGGATTACCATACCACTCTGGTGCGGATCTTACTCCGGTTGACCTACGAGGTTCGGTAGTAACTTGATCTGAAGTTTCATGATCAACATCATTAGCTTCCTCACTTATTGGTGTAGTCGTCACAGGATCCGGTTTCTGTGATGAACTATTTTCCAATAAAGGAGCAGGTACAGTTACCTCATCAAGTTCTACTTTCCTCCCACTCACTTCTTTCGAGAGAAACTCCTTCTTTAGAGAGGATCCATTCTTGGCAATGAATGTCTTGCCTTCGGATCTATGATAGAAGGTGTACCCAACAGTTTCCTTTGGGTATCCTATGAAGACACATTTCTCCGATTTGGGTTCGAGCTTATCAGGTTGAAGCTTTTTCACATAAGCATCGCAACCCCAAACTTTAAGAAACGACAACTTCGGTTTCTTGCCAAACCACATTTCATAAGGCGTCGTCTCAACGGATTTTGATGGTGCCCTATTCAACGTGAATGCAGCCGTCTCTAAAGCATAACCCCAAATTGATAGCAGTAATCAGTAAGAGACATCATAGATCGCACCATATCTAGTAAAGTACGATTACGACGTTCGAACACACCATTACGCTGTGGTGTTCCGGGTGGCGTGAGTTGCGAAACTATTCCGCATTGCTTCAAATGTAGACCAAACTCGTAACTCAAATACTCTCCTCCACAATCAGATCGTAGAAACTTTATTTTCTTGTTACGATGATTTTCAACTTCACTCTGAAATTCTTTGAACTTTTGAAATGTTTCAGACTTATGTTTCATTAAGTAGATATACCCATATCTGCTTAAATCATCTGTGAAGGTGAGAAAATAACGATACCCGCCGCGAGCCTCAATATTCATTGGACCACATACATCAGTACGTATGATTTCCAATAAATTAGTTGCTCGCTCCATAGTTCCGGAGAACAGTGTTTTAGTCATCTTGCCCATGAGGCATGGTTCGCAAGTACCAAGTGATTCATAATCAAGTAATTCCAAAAGTCCATCAGTATGGAGTTTCTTCATGCGCTTTACACCAATATGACTTAAACGGCAGTGCCACAAATAAGTTGCACTATCATTATCAACTCTGCATCTTTTGGCTTCAACATTATGAATGTATCACTACTATCAAGATTCATTAGAAATAGACCACTCTTTAAGGGTGCATGACCATAAAAGATATTACTCATATAAATAGAAAAACCATTATTCTCAGATTTAAATGAATAACCATCTCGCATCAAACAAGATCCAGATATAATGTTCATGCTCAACGCTGGCACCAAATAACAATTATTTAGGTCTAAAACTAATCCCGAAGGTAGATGTAGAGGTAGCGTGTCGACGGTGATCACATCGACTTTGGAACCATTTCCCACGCGCATCGTCACCTTGTCCTTAGCCAGTATCCGCTTAATCCGTAGTCCCTGTTTCGACTTGCAAATATTAGCAATGAACCAAGATCAAATACCCAGTGCTATCTGCGAGCTCGTAAGGTACACATCAATAACATGTATATCACATATACCTTTGTTCACCTTAACATCCTTCTTATCCGCCAAATACTTGGGGAAGTTCCGCTTCGAGGTCCAATCTGCTTGCGAGAAGCACTCGATCTCGTGCTTAGGTCCGACTTGGGTTTCTTCTCTTGAGCAGCAACTTGTTTGCCGTTCTTCTTGAAGTTCCCCTTCTTCTTCCCTTTGCCCTTTTTCTTGGAACTGGTGGTCTTATTGACCATCAACACTTGATGCTCCTTCTTCATTTCTACCTCCACGGCCTTTAGCATTAGGAAGAGCTCGGGAATAGTCTTGTTCATCCCTTGCATATTATAGTTCATTATGAAGCTCTTGTAGCTTGGTGGCAGTGATTGAAGAATTCTGTCAATGACACTATCATCCGGAAGATTAACTCCTAGTTGAATCAAGTGATTGCAATACCCAGACATTTTGAGTATATGTTCACTGACAGACCCATTCTCCTCCATCTTGCAGCTGTAGAACTTATTGGAGACTTCATATCTCTCAATCCGGGCATTTGCTTGAAATATTAACTTTAACTCCTGGAACATCTCATATGCTCCATGACGTTCAAAATGTCGTTGAAGTCCCGGTTCTAAGCCGTAAAGCATGGCACACTGAACTATCGAGTAGTCATCAACACGCGACTGCTAGGCATTCACAATGTTTGTAGTTGCTGGCACAGGTGGTACACCTAGTGGTGCTTCCAGGACGTAACTTTTCTGTGCAGCAATGAGGATAATCTTCAAGTTACGGACCCAGTCCGTGTAATTGCTACCATCATCTTTCAACTTTGCTTTCTCAAGGAACGCATTAAAATTTAACGGAACAACAGCATGGGCCATCTATCTACAACAAATATAGACAAGCAAAATACTATCAGGTACTAAGTTCATGATAAATTTAAGTTCAATTAATCATATTACTTAAGAACTCCCACTTAGATAGACATCCCTCTAATCATCTAAGTGATCACGTGATCCAAATCAACTAAACCATAACCGATCATCACGTGAAATGGAGTAGTTTTCAATGGTGAACATCACTATGTTGATCATATCTACTATATGATTCACGCTCGACCTTTCGATCTCAGTGTTCCGAGGCCATATCTGCATATGCTAGGCTCGTCAAGTTTAACCTGAGTATTCTGCCTGTGCAAAACTGGTTTGCACCCGTTGTAGATGGACGTACATCTTATCACACACGATCATCACGTGGTGTCTGGGCATGACGAACTTTGGCAACGGTGCATACTCAGGGAGAATACTTTTATCTTGAAATTTAGTGAGAGATCATCTTATAATGCTGCCGCCAATTAAAGCAAGATAAGATGCATAAAAGATAAACATCACATGCAATCAATATAAGTGATATGATATGGCCATCATCATCTTGTGCTTGTGATCTCCATCTCCAAAGCACCATCATGATCACCATCATCACCGGTGCGACACCTTGATCTCCATCGTAGCATCGTTGTCGTCTCGCCAACTATTGCTTCTACGACTATCGCTACCGCTTAGTGATAAAGTAAAGCAATTACAGGGCGATTGCATTGCATACAATAAAGCGACAACCATATGGCTCCGCCATTCATTGCCGATAACTCGGTTACAAAACATGATCATCTCATACAATAAAATGTAGCATCACGTCTTGACCATATCACATCACAACATGCCCTGCAAAAACAAGTTAGACGTCCTCTACTTTGTTGTTGCAAGTTTTACGTGGCTGCTACGGGCTTAGCAAGAACCCTTCTTACCTGCGCATCAAAACCACAACGATAGTTTGTCAAGTTAATGTTGTTTTAACCTTCTCAAGGACCGGGCGTTGATACATCTCCAACGTATCTATAATTTTTGATTGCTCCATGCTACTTTATCTACTGTTTTGGACTATATTGGGCTTTATTTTCCACTTTTATATTATTTTTGGGACTAACCTATTAACTGGAGGCCCAGCCCAGATTTGCTGCTTTATGCCTATTTCAGTGTTTCGAGGAAAAGGAATATCAGACGGAGTCAAAACGGAACGAAATCAACTGGAGAAGTTAATTTTGGAAGGAAAGCCACCCGATGGACTTGGAGTGCACGTCAGGGAAGAAGGAAGGTGCCCACGAGGGTGGGGGGCGCGCCCACCCCCCTGGGGCGCGCCCCTGCCTCGTGCCCCCCCCTTCGGTCCACCGACGTACTTCTTTCACCCATATATACCTACGTACACTAAAACTTCCATAACAGAAGATAGATCGGGAGTTCCGCCGCCCTGTCGGAGGGGGGATCCTTCACCGGTGGCCATCTTCATCATCCCGGCGCTCTCCATGATGAGGAGGGAGTAGTTCACCCTCGGGCTGAGGGTATGTACCAGTAGCTATGTGTTTGATCTCTCTCTCTCATGTTCTCTCTCGTGTTCCCTCGATGGCACGATCTTGATGTATCCCGAGCTTTGCTATTGTAGTTGGATCTTATGATGTTTCTCCCCCTCTACTCTCTTGTGATGAATTGAGTTTCCCCTTTGAAGTTATCTTATCGGATTGAGTCTTTTATGAGAACACTTGATGTATGTCTTGCCATGATTATCTGTGGTGACAATGGGATATCATGTGCCACTTGATGTATGTTTTGGTGATCAACTTGCGGGTTTCGTGACATTGGGAACCTATGCATAGGGGTTGGCACACATTCTTGACTCTCCGATAGAAACTTTGGGGCACTCTTTTAAGTACTTTGTGTTCGTTGGATGAATATGAGATTGTGTGATGCATATCGTATAATCATGCCCAGGGATACTTGAGGTGACAATGGAGTATCTAGGTGACATTAGGGTTTTGGTTGATTCGTATCTTAAGGTGTTATTCTAGTATGAACTCTTTTATAGATCGATCCGAAAGAATAACTTTGAGATGGTTTCGTACCCTACCATAATCTCTACGTTTGTTCTCCGCTATTAGTGGCTTCGGAGTGACTCTTTGTTGCATGTTGAGGGATTGTTATATGATCTATCTATGTTATTATTGTTGAGCGAACTTGCACGAGTGAAAGTATGAACCCTAGGCCTTGTTTCCTATCATTGCAATACCATTTACGCTCACTTTTACCACTTGTTACCTGATACGTCTCCAACGTATCTATAATTTTTGATTGCTCCATACTATATTATCTATTGTTTCAGGCAATATTGGGCTTTATTTTCCACTTTTATATTATTTTTGGGACTAACCTATTAATCGGAGGCCCAGCCCAGATTTGCTGTTTTATGCCTATTTCAGTGTTTCGAGGAAAAGGAATATCAGACGGAGTCAAAACGGAACGAAATCAACTGGAGAATTTATTTTTGGAAGGAAAGCAACCTAGGGAACTTGGAGTGCACGTCAGGGGAGATACGGGCTGCCCACGAGGGTGGGGGCGCGCCCACCCCCCTGGGCGTGCACCCTGCCTTGTGGGGCCCCTGTAGCTCCTCCGACGTACCCCCTGCACCCATATATACTCTTGTACCCTAAAACTTCCAGAACAGAGATTAGATCATAAGTTCCGCCGCCGCAAGCCTCTGTAGCCACGAAAAACCAATCGGGGCCCTCTCCGGCACCCTGCCGGAGCGGGCCATCATCACCAGTGGCCATGGAGGAGTATCCCGGAGGGGTCTTCATCACCATGAAGGCCAAGGACCAGAAGGTGGAGGCCATGGAGGAAGAAGCACAAGGGGGAGAACCTCTCCTCCTCTCTTCCGGTGGTGCCGGAGTGCCATCGGGAGGGGAATCATTGCCACGGTGATCGTCTTCATCAACATCACCATCATCATCACCATCGTCATCTCTTTTACGCGGTCCACTCTCCCGCACCCCGCTGTAATCCCCTACTTGAACATGGTGCTTTATGCCACATATTATGATCCAATGATGTGTTGCCATCCTATGATGTTTTGAGTAGATATCTGTTGTCTTTGGGTTGATTGATGATCTAGATTGGTATGAGTTGTATGTTTTACTTTGGTGCTGTCCTATGGTACCCTCCGTGTTGCGCAAGCATGAGGGATTCCCGCTGTAGGGTGTTGCAATACGTTCATGATTCGCTTATAGTGGGTTGGTGAGTGAACAGAAGCACAAACCCGAGTAAGAGGGATTGTTGCGTATGGGAATAAAGAGGACTTGATGCTTTAATGCTATGGTTGGGTTTTACCTTAATGATCTTTAGTAGTTGCGGATGCTTGCTAGAGTTCCAATCATAAGTGCATATGATCCAAGTAGAGAAAGTATGTTAGCTTATGCCTCTCCCTCATATGAAACTGTAATGACGACTATTGGTCTTATTAACAATTGCCTAGGACAATTCCGCACACCGATCCACCATTATTCCACACTCGCTATTTATATTATTTACTATTATATTCTAACTTTATGATAACAGCATCTACTTTTATGTTTTAGCTCTCCGATATCATTCAAAGTTATCCTCTCCATACCACAACGTAGTTTTATTTCTCGTTGCTAGTTGGAAGCAAACGTTCGGTGCATGTAGAGTCGTATCAGTGGCAGATAGGGCTTGAGAGAATATTGATCTTACCTTTAGCTCCTTATGGGTTCGATACTCCATACTTATCACTTCTATCTTTGGAAAGTGCTACGATGATTCCTTGCACTTGGGGATTATCAAGCTCTTTTCTGGCGCCGTTGCCGGGGAGCAATAGCGTGGGGTTGATATTCTCGTGTGTGCTTGTTGCTTTCTTCACTAAGTAGATTTTGTTTTTCCTTTTTGTTTCTGTTTAGTTAGGGTGAAACATACAAAAAAATTAAAAATGAAAATACAAAAAAAAATATTACTTGCCTTTCATGCCTAAAAAGTTTTTCAAAAAGAGAAGTGATTGGAAGGTTTTGCATTGAAGAAGTGAGGGTCGACCTTGAGCACTTGTGCTCATGCTCACGGAAACAATGTAGAATTTTTCATGGAAGTTTCAATGTATATAATTATCCCCTTGTATATATTCATTGTATTATAAAAATAATGTGCCAAGCCTTGATTTTAGGATGATTAGATTGCTTGTTTGCTTTGTGCAAAACAAAAACAGAAACTTTGGCTGTAGTGCATGAATTTAAATTTTTAACTGGAAGGTCAAATGGTTCTGATTCTTTTTTCACATTACTTCTGTACAAATTGTTAAAATTGTAAAATTTTGTTTATAATTTTAGGAGTTACAGAAGTTTGTCAAACTTCCAGATTACTACAGACTGTTCTGTTTTTAACAGATTCTGTTTTGCGTGTGTTGTTTGCTTATTTCGATGAATCTATGAGTATTATCGGAGGGTATGAACCATAGAGAAGTTGGAATACATTAGATTTAACATCAATACAAATAAAGAATGAGTTCATTACAGTACCTAAAGGTAGTGATTTGCTTTATTACACTAACGGATCTCACAAGTTTTTGTTAAAGTTTTGTGTGGATGAAGTGTCCGAAGGTCTAGGAGCTATCAATATGAGAAGAATAAAGAGAGGCAAGAGTTAAAGCTTGGGGATGCCCAAGGCACCCCAAGTAAATATTTCAAAGTATACTCAAGCATTTAAGCTTGGGGATGCCCCGGTTGGCATCCCATCTTTCTTCTTCAACAAATATCGGTATACCTTGGTTTTTGTTTTGTTCACTTGATTTGTGTCCTTTGTGTTTTTCCTTTTCTTCAAGAACCATGCTAGCATGAGATATCCCTTCATTGATTTATAGAATACTTCATGTGCTTCACTTAAATCTTTTAAGTATGATCTTATAGAATTACTCTTTGTGTTTCACTTAAATCTTTTGAGTATGGTTTTATAGAATGCTTCATGTGCTTCACTTATACATTTTGAGCTTGGATATTGGTCAGTTGTAGAATGCTCCATGAACATCACTTATACCTTTTGTAGTATGAATAATACTATCATTTAAAGTGGGTTTGGAAGAGCGTCAACTTTAGGAATTAGTGATCCCACTATTTTGGAAGATATTGAATCTTAGTGTGATATTTATGAAAGTGGATTTGGAAGAGTGTCAACTTTAGTTAGTAATGATTCCACTATTTCGGAAGAGGTTCCAATTGAGTATGAGAACAAAGTTGTTATCCATGATGCCTCTGAAAATTATTATGAGGAAGGAATACATGCTTGTAGGAGTTGCAATAATATTAAGTTTCCTCCCTATGTGCTTAAAGTTTTGAAAGTTATGCTTGTTTTGCCTTCCTATGCTAGTTGATTGTTGTTCTTATAAATTGTGTACTCACAAAATCCTTAGGCATAGGAAGTGTGTTAGATTTAAATGTGCTAGTCATATTCTTCAAGATGCCCTCATTGTGCTTTAATTCCTATCTTTTATGTGCGCATCATTGAAATCATCATGCCGAGCTAAAAGGCATTAAAGAAAAGCGCTTGTTGGGAGACAACCCAATATTTACCTTTACTGTTTTTGTGTGTCTACATGATTAAGATACTGTATTAATCATGTTTTATAGCTTTTGTTTCAATAAAGTTCCAAGTAAGACCTTTGGGAAGACTTGGGTGAAGGTTAAAGTGATCTTGCTCTAAAAAACAGAAACTTTGCACTCACGAGAATAGATGTCATTTTTTTACAGAAGAGTGATTTTGAGTTGATTCTTTTTGCAGAAGATTAATAGACAAATTCCTCACGTCCGCCAATTTATTTCATAATTTTTGTAGTAGCAGAAGTATGGTTATTGTTCAGATCATTACAGACTGTTCTGTTTCTGACAGATTCTGTTTTCATTGCATAGTTTGCTTGTTTTCTAGTTTCTATGACTTATATTTCTCAATATAAATTGTAGAAATGATATGGTACAGTAGGCATTGTGTGAGAACAATTATGAACCTTGTCTTTGACAGTACCCAAGTGCATGGTTTACTCTTTATCATAACCTATCACACGAAGTTTGGATGAGTTTTGTGTGATTGAAGTTTTCAAGTTTTGTGTGAGACATCGATATGAGGAGAATAAGGAGTGGAAGGACCCTAAGCTTTGTTATGCCCGAGGCACCCCAAGGTAATATTCAAGGAAGACTCAAGCGCCTAAGCTTGGGGATGCCCCAGAAGGCATCCCCTCTTTCGTCTTCAAAACTATCGGTACACCTTACTCGGAGCTATATTTTTATTCGTCACATGATATGTGTTTTGCTTGGAACGTCATTTTATTTTGTTAGCATTTGCTTGATGTTATTTATAATAGTGTTTTGCATTTTTAGTTTCAATAAAAATGTCAAGGATAGCCTCTACCATGCTTATCTTGCTAGTATACATGTTGCTGTTTGAAAACAGAAAGTTTACCGCTGTTGCAAAAATTCCCTAGAAATTCAGAGCATGATATAATGTTGAAACTTTTTGCATAATGAGCTCTGATAAATATAATACAGTGGGAATTTTCTCTCATAATTTTTGGAGTTAGGGAAGTATGATGAATCTTGCATTCTTTACAGACTATACTGTTTTAGCAGATTACTATTATAGTTGCATTGCTTGCATTTGTTTGCTTGTTTAATGATTCTATTTTAGGATAGGAGTATTAAATATGCAGAGGCATTTAGTATGCAATGTTGAATAATAATGTTAGTGATTTGTTATAGTAGAAAATGATAAGGTTTTGCATTGGTTTATACTAACCTATCTCACGAGTTCTTGTTGAGTTTGTTGTGAATGAAGCTTTTGATAAAAAGAGAAACCATGATATGAGAGGAATTAAGGAGACATAAAAGCTCAAGATTGGGGATGCCCAAGGCACCCCAAGATAAATATTTCAAGAAGTCTCAAGCATTTAAGCTTGGGGATGCCCCGTTAGGCATCCCACCTTTCTTCTTCGACAACTATCGGTTAGTATCGGTTGAACCTAAGTTTTTGCTTCTTCACTTGAGTTGTGCTATTTTTGCAATGTCATTTTATTTTGTTTTACTTTCTGTTTGAATAAAATCATTGGATCTGAATTATTAAATGAAAAGAATCCTCCCATAGCTAGTGAATTATTTGACTACTCAGTGTCCTTCACTCATATCTTTTGGAGTAGTTTGTCATTTACTCTTGTGCTTCATGATTATCCTATGAGTAAACGGGGGAATGTATTGAATGTCATAAATCTGAATTTTTTATATGTTTCATTTTATTATAACATGGTTAGTGATGACTTCACACATAGAAAGTATGAGGCATAAAAGTTGTTGAGAATTGGCAAACGTAGTTTTGGTCATCATTGCAATTAATAGGAAGTAATAAGGAAATAGAGGTTCACATACAAATATGTTATCTTGGACATCTTTTATGATTGTGAAGCACTCATCAAGTATGCCATGCTAAAAGAGTTGACGTTGGACAAGGAAGACAACGTAATGGTTTATGTTTTCCGACATCTCAGTTAAAGTATATTGTCATTGACCTTCCAAACATGTTGAGCTTGCCTTTCTCCCTCATGCTAGCCAAATCCCTTGCACCAAGTACAGATACTACTTGTGCTTCCAAATACCCGTAAACCCAGTTTTGCCATGAGAGTCCACCATACCTACCTATGGATTGACTAAGATCCTTCAAGTAAGTTGTCATCGGTGCAAGCAATAAAAATTGCTCTCTAAATATGCATGACTTATTAGTGCAGAGAAAATAAACTTTGTACGAACTTGTTGTGGACGTAATAAAAGCGACGGACTGCATAATAAAGGTCCACATACAAGGGGCAATATAAAGTGACGTTCTTTTGCATTAAGATTTTGTGGATCAACCCTAAACGCGCATGACAACCTCTGCTTCCCTCTGCGAAGGGCCTATCTTTACTTTATGTTTTTACTTTATGCTTGAGTCAAGGTGATCCTCACCATTCCCTTTTTCATTTCATCCTTTGGCAAGCTCATTGTGTTTGAAAGATCATGATATATATATCCAATTGGATGTAAGTTAGCATGGGTTATTACTGTTGACATCACCTAAAGGTGAATACGTTGGGAGGCAATACAATAAGCCCCTATCTTTCTCAGTGTTTGGCTGAAACTCCATAACCACAAATATTGCGTGAGTGTTAGCAATTGTAGAAGACTATATGATAGTTGAGTATGTGGACTTGCTGAAAAGCTCTATTCTTGACTGTTTCTGATGTTATGATAAATTGCAATTGCTTCAATGACTGAGATTATAGTTTGTTAGTTCTCAATGAAGTTTCTGAACCATGCTTGACATTGTGAATAGATTGTTACTTGATCATGAAAAGTTTTAGGAGATGAGCTATTGTTATGACACATATTGATGCTAGAAAAAGTGATTGGAATTATCATTGATCAAACTTAAGCACTTACTAGCATTCCGCATCAAAAATTATCTTTTTTATCATTTACCTACTCGAGGACGAGCAGGAATTAAGCTTGGGGATGCCTGATACGTCTCCAACATATCTATAATTTTTGATTGCTCCATACTATATTATCTACTATTTCGGGCAATACTGGGCTTTATTTTCCACTTTTATATTATTTTTTGGACTAACCTATTAACCGGAGGCCCAGCCCAGATTTTATGTTTTATGCCTATTTCAGTGTTTCGAGGAAAAGGAATATCAGACGGAGTCAAAACGGAACAAAATCAACTGGAGAAGTTATTTTTGGAAGGAAAGCAACCCAGGGAACTTGGAGTGCACATCAAGGGAGATACGGGCTACCCACGAGGGTGGGGGCGCGCCCACCCCCCCGGGCGCGCCCCCCTGCCTCGTGGGGCCCCCGTAGCTCCTCCGACGCGCCCACCCTCGTGGGTAGCCCCCCTGCCTCGTGGGGCCCCCGTAGCTCCTCCGACGTACCCCCTACACCCATATATACTCTTGTACCCTAAAACTTCCAGAACAGAGATTAGATCAGAAGTTCCACCACCGCAAGCCTCTGTAGCCACGAAAAACCAATCGGGGCCCTCTCCGGCACCCTGCCGGAGGGGGCCATCATCACCGATGGCCATGGAGGAGTATCCCGGAGGGGTCTTCATCACCATGAAGGCCAAGGACCAGAAGGTGGAGGCCATGGAGGAAGAAGCACAAGGGGGAGAACCTCTCCTCCTCTCTTCCGGGTCTTGGAGTGCCATCGGGAGGAATCATCGCCACGGTGATCGTCTTCATCAACATCACCATCATCATCACCATCCTCATCTCTTTTACGCGGTCCACTCTCCCGCACCCCGCTGTAATCCCCTACTTGAACATGGTGCTTTATGCCACATATTATGATCCAATGATATGTTGCCAACCTATGATGTTTTGAGTATATATCTGTTGTCTTTGGGTTGATTGATGATCTAGATTGGTATGAGTTGTATGTTTTACTTTGGTGCTGTCCTATGGTGCCCTCCGTGTTGCGCAAGCGTGAGGGATTCCTGTTGTAGGGTGTTGCAATATGTTCATGATTCGCTTATAGTGGGTTGGTGAGTGAACAGAAGCACAAACCCGAGTAAGAGGGATTGTTGCATATGGGAATAAAGAGGACTTGATGCTTTAATGTTATGGTTGGGTTTTACCTTAATGATCTTTAGTAGTTGCGGATGCTTGCTAGAGTTCCAATCATAAGTGCATATGATCCAAGTAGAGAAAGTATGTTAGCTTATGCCTCTCCCTCATATGAAACTGCAATGACGACTATTGGTCTTGTTAACAATTGCCTAGGACAATTCCGCACATCGATCCACCATTATTCCACACTCGCTATTTATATTATTTAGTATTATATTCTAACTTTATGATAACAGCATCTAGTTTTATGTTTTAGCTCTCCGATATCATGCAAAGTTATCCTCTCCATACCCACAACGTAGTTTTATTTCTCGTTGCTAGTTGGAAGCAAACGTTCGGTGCATGTAGAGTCGTATCAGTGGCAGATAGGGCTTGAGAGAATATTGATCTTACCTTTAGCTCCTTGTGGGTTCGACACTCCATACTTATCACTTCCATCTTTGGAAAGTGCTACGATGATTCCTTGCACTTGGGGATTATCATTACCTTGCTATTTTTATAATTTCAGATTACAAATACCTTTATCTACTATCTATTTTGCACTTGTATCACCATCTCTTTGCTGAACTAGTGCACCTATACAATTTACCATTGTATTGGGTGTGTTGGGGACACAAGAGACTCTATGTTATTTGGTTGCAGGGTTGCTTGAGAGAGACCATCTTCATCCTACGCCTCCCACAGATTGATAAACCTTAGGTCATCCACTTGAGGGAAATTTGCTACTGTCCTACAAACCTGTGCACTTGCAGGCCCAACAACGTCTACAAGAAGAAGGTTGTGTAGTAGACATCAGGCGTAGCCACACTGGGTTCAACTAAAGTTGGAGAAACTGACACCCACCAGCCACATGTGTGCAAAGCACGTCGATAGAACCAGTCTCGCGTAAGCGTACGCGTAATGTCGGTTCGGGCCGCTTCATCCAACAATACCGCTGAACCAAAGTATGACATGCTGGTAAGGAGTATGACTTGTATCGCCTCCAACTCACTTGTGTTCTACTCGTGCATATAACATCAACGCATAAAACCTGGCTCTGATACCACTGTTCGGGAACGTCGTAATTTCAAAAATTTTCCTACGCACACGCAAGATCATGGTGATGCATAGCAACGAGAGGGTAGAGTGTGTCCACGTACCCTCGTAGACCGAAAGCGGAAGCGTTAGCACAACGCGGTTGATGTAATCGTACGTCTTCCCGATCCGACCGATCAAGTACCAAACGCACGGCACCTCCGAGTTCTTGCACACATTCAGCTCGATGACGTCCCTCGAACTCCGATCCAGCCGATCTTTGAGGGAGAGTTCTGTTAGCACGACGGCATGGTGAAGATGATGATGTTCTACCGACGCAGGGCTTCGCCTAAGCACCGCTACGATATTGTCAGGTGAACTATGGTGGAGGGGGGCACCACACACGGCTAAGAGATCTCAAGGATCAATTGTTGTGTCTATGGGGTGCCCCCTCCCCCGTATATAAAGGAGTGGAGGAGGGGGCCGACCAAGGGGAGGAGGCGCGCCCAAGGGGGGAGTCCTACTCCTACCGGGAGTCGGACTCCTCCTTTTTCCTATTTGGAGAAGGAGAGGGAAGGAAGAGGAAGGAGGGAGGAAGGAAAAGGGGGGGCGGCCCCCCTCCCAATTCGGATTGGGCTTGGGGGGCACGCCCCCTCCCTTGCTCCTTTCCCCTCCTTTCCACTAAAGCCCATTAAGGCCCACATACCTCCCGGGGGGTTCCGGTAACCTCCTGGAGCTCCGGTATTGTCCCAATCTCACCCGGAACCATTCCGGTGTCCAAATATAGTCGTCCAATATATTGATCTTCATGTCTCGACCATTTCGAGACTCCTCGTCATGTCCATGAACAAATCTGGGACTCCGAACTACCTTCGGTACATCAAAACACATAAACTCATAATATAACCGTCATCTAACTTTAAGCGTGCGGACCTTACGGGTTTGAGAACTATGTAGACATGACCGAGACACGTCTCCGATCAATAACCAATAGCAGAACCTGGATGCTCATATTGGCTCCTACATATTCTACGAAGATCTTTATCAGTCAAACCGCATAACAACATATGTTGTTCCCTTTGTCATTGGTATGTTACTTGCCCGAGATTCGATCGTCGGTATCTCAATACCTAGTTCAATCTCGTTACCGGCAAGTCTCTTTACTCGTTACGTAATGCATCATCCCATCCCATAACTAACTCATTAGCTACATTTCTTGCAAGGCTTATAGTGATGTGCATTACCGAGAGGGCCCAGAGATACCTCTTTGACAATCGGAGTGACAAATCCTAATCTCGAAATATGTCAACTCAACAAGTACCTTCGGAGACACCTGTAGAGCACCTTTGTAATCACCCAGTTACGTTGTGATGTTTGGTAGCACACAAAGTGTTCTTCCGGTAAGCGGGAGTTACATAATCTCATAGTCATAGGAACATGTATAAGTCATGAAGAAAGCAATAGCAACATACTAAATGATCAAGTGCTAAGCTAACGGAATGGGTCAAGTCAATCACATCATTCTCCTAATGATGTGATCCCGTTAATCAAATGACAACTCAAGTCTATGGTTAGGAAACTTAACCATCTTTGATTCACGAGCTAGTCAAGTAGAGGCATACTAGTGACACTCTGTTTGTCTATGTATTCACACATGTATTATGTTTCCGGGTAATACAATTCTAGCATGAATAATAAACATTTATCATGATATGAGGAAATAAATAATAACTTTATTATTGCCTCTAGGGCATATTTCCTTCAGAAGGTTCAGGAGAAGACTTGACGAGCCACGAGGGAGCGACAATCTTGGGAGGCTTGCCCCCAGGCTTGTGGTCCACTCGTTGCACCTCTTGACCTAATTTCACCTCTATAAATTCTCAAATATTCCGAATACACCACAGAGCCACCCGCAAGTTTCTGTTCTTCTGCGATCCCATCTGGAGGCCTTTTCCGGTACCCTGGGATCCGAAGATGGTGGCGCTTTGACTTCATACTCCTTCTCGGGAGCATCATTTTTAGAGTGGGGGCATCGACGAGAGGGACTGACGAAAGATTGTGGTGATGGTTTCGGTGTTGGAAATATGCCCTAGAGGCAATAATAAAATGGTTATTATTATTATATTTCCTTGTTCATGATAATTGTCTATTGTTTATGCTATAATTGTATTAACCGGACACCGTAATACATGTGTGAATACATAGACCGTAATATGTCCCTAGTAAGCCTCTAGTTGACTAGCTCGTTGATCAATAGATGGTTGTGGTTTCCTGACCATGGACATTGGATGTCGTTGATAACGGGATCACATCATTAGGAGAATGATGTGATGGACAAGACCCAATCCTAAGCATAGCACAAGATCGTGTAGTTTGTTTGCTAAGAGCTTTTCTAATGTGAAGTATCATTTCCTTAGACCATGAGATTGTGCAACTCCCTGATACCGTAGGAATGCTTTGGGTGTACCAAACGTCACAACGTAACTGGGTGGCTATAAAGGTGCACTACAGGTATCTCCTACAGTGTCTGTTGGGTTGGCACGAATTGAGACTGGGATTTGTCACTCCGTATGACGGAGAGGTATCTCTGGGCCCACTCGGTAATGCATCATCATAATGAGCTCAATGTGACTAAGGAGTTAGTCACAGGATCATGTGTTATGGAACGAGTAAATAGACTTGCCGGTAACGAGATTGAACGAGGTATTGGGATACCGACGATCGAATCTCAGACAAGTAACATGCCGGTGGACAAAGGGAATTGTATACGGGATTGATTGAATCCCCGACATCGTGGTTCATCCGATGAGATCATCATGGAACATGTGGGAGCCAACATGGGTATCCAGATCCCGTTGTTGGTTATTGGCCGGAGAGATGTCTCGATCATGTCTGCATGGTTCCCGAACCCGTAGGGTCTACACACTTAAGGTTCAGTGACGCTATAGTTGTTATGGGAAATAGTATGTGGTTACCAAAGGTTGTTCGGAGTCCCGGATGAGATCCCGGACGTCACGAGGAGTTCCAAAATGGTTCAGAGGTAAAGATTTATATATGGGAAGTCCAGTTTCAGTCACTAGAATAGTTTCGGGGGTTATCGATATTGTACCGGGACCACCGAAAGGTGTCCGGGGGTCCACCGGGTGGGTCCACCTGCCCCGGGGGACTTAATGGGCTGAACAAAGGGTGGGAACTAGCCCCTGGTGAGCTGGTGCGCCCCCCCCCCCCCAAGGGCCCAAGGCGCCTAGGGTTGGAAACCCTAGGGGGTGGGGGCGCCTCCCACCAAACTTGGGGGGTAAGCTCCCCCCTTGGCCGCACCCCCCCTAGATGAGATCTAAGGGGGGCGTCCCCCTCTCCCCTCCCCTATAAATAGAGGGGGGTGGGAGGGCTGCCGCACCCTTCCCCTGGCGCAGCCCCTCCCTCCTCCAACACCTCCTCCTCCTCCGTAGAGCTTGGCGAAGCCCTGCAGAAAATCCACAAGCTCCACCACCACGCCGTCGTGCTGCCGGAGCTTTCTCTCAACTTCTCCTCTCCCCTTGCTAGATCAAGAAGGAGGAGATGTTCCCGGGCTTTACGTGTGTTGAACGCAGAGGCGCCGTTCGTTCGGCGCTAGATCGGATTTTCCGCAATTTGAATCGCCGCGAGTACGACTCCATCATCCACGTTCTTGTAACGCTTCCGTTTTGTGATATTCAAGAGGTATGAAGATGCACTCCCTCTCTCTCGTTGCTAGCATCTCCTAGATTGATCTTGGTGACACGTAGGAAAATTTTGAATTATTGCTACGTTCCCCAACAGTGGCATCATGAGCTAGGTCTATGCGTAGATTCTATGCACGAGTAGAACACAAGTAGTTGTGGGCGATGGTTTGTTCAATTTTCTTACCGTTACTAGTCCTATCTTGGTTCAGCAGCATTGTCGGATTAAGCGGCCCGGACCGACCTTACACGTACGCTTGCGTGAGACAGGTTCCACCGACTGACATGCACTTGTTGCATAAGGTGGCTAGCGGGTGTTTGTCTCTCCCACTTTAGTCGGATCGGATTTGATGAAAAGGGTCCTTATGAAGGGTAAATAGCAATTGGCATATCACCGTTGTGGCTTTTGCATAGGTAAGAAACGTTCTTGCTAGAAACCCATAGCAGCCACGTAAAACATGCAACAACAATTAGAGGACGTCTAACTTGTTTTTGCAGGGTATGCTATGTGATGTGATATGTCCAAAAGGATGTGATGAATGATATATGTGATGTATGAGATTGATCATGTTCTTGTAATAGGAATCACGACTTGCGTCTCGATGAGTATGTCAACTGGCAGGAGCCATAGGAGTTGTCTTAATTTATTGCATGACCTGCGTGTCAATGAAAACGCCATGTCATTACTTTACTTTATTGCTAACCGTTAGCCATAGTAGTAGAAGTAATAGTTGGCGAGACAACTTCATGAAGACACGATGATGATAGAGATCATGGTGTCATGCCGGTGACGAAGGTGATCATGCCGCGCCTCAAAGATGGAGATCAAAGGCGCAAGATGATATTGGCCATATCATGTCACTTTATGATTTGCATGTGATGTTTGTCATGTTTATACCTTATTTGCTTAGCACGATGGTAGCATAAATAAGATGACCCCTCACTAAAAAAATTCAAGAAAGTGTTCCCCCTAACTGTGCACCGTTGCGAAAGTTCGTTGTTTCGAAGCACCACGTGATGATCGGGTGGGATAGATTCTAACGTTCGCATACAACGGGTGTAAGCCAGATTTACACATGCAAAACACTTAGGTTGACTTGACGAGCCTAGCATGTACAGACATGGCCTCGGAACACGAGAGACCGAAAGGTCGAACATGAGTCGTATAGTAGATACGGTCAACATGGAGATGTTCACCGATGATGACTAGTCCATCTCACGTGGTGATCGGACACGGCCTTGTTGACTCGGATCATGTATCACTTAAATGATTAGAGGGATGTCTATCTGAGTAGGAGTTCATTAAGTAATTTGATTAGATGAACTTAATTATCATGAATATAGTCTAAAATATCTTTACAATATGTCTTGTAGATCAAATGGCCCATGCTAATGTTGCCCTCAACTTCAACGCGTTCCTAGAGAAAACCAAGCTGAAAGACGATGGTAGCAACTATACGGACTGGGTCTGAAACTTGAGGATCATCCTCATAGCTGCCAAGAAAGAATATGTCCTTGAAGCACCGCTAGGTGACGCACCCATTTTCCCAGCAACTCAAGACGTTATGAACACCTGGCAATCGCGTAGTGATGATTACTCCCTGGTTTAGTGTGACATGCTTTACAGCTTAGAACCGGGGATCCAAAAGCATTTTGAGCAGCACGGAGCATATGAGATGTTCTAAGAGCTAAAAATGGTTTTCCAAGCTCATGCCCGGGTCGAGAGATATGAAGTCTCCGACAAGTTCTACAGTTGTAAGATGGAGGAAAACAGTTACATCGTGAGCATATACTCAAAATGTCTGGGTTGCACAACCGCTTGTCTCAGCTGGGAGTTAATCTTCCAGATGACTCGGTCATTGACAGGATCCTCCAGTCGCTCCCAGCTAGCTACAAGAGCTTTGTGATGAACTACAATATGCAAGGGATGGAGAAGTCCATTCCTTAGTTATATTCAATGCTGAAATCAGCGGAGGTAGAAATCAAAAAGGAACATCAAGTGTTGATGGTGAATAAGTCCACTAGTTTCAAGAAAGGCAAGGGTAAAAAGAACTTCAAGAAGGACGGCAAGGGAGTTGCCGCGCCCGATAAATCAGTTGCCGGGAAGAAGCCAAACAATGGACCCAAGCCCGAGACTCAGTGATTTTATTGCAAGGGAAATGGTCACTGGAAGCAGAACTGGCCCAAGTACTTAGCAGATAAGAAGGCCGGCAACACCAAAGGTATATGTGATATACATGTTATTGATGTGTACCTTACCAGTACTCGTAGTAGCTCCTACGTATTTGATACCGGTGCAGTTGCTCATATTTGTAACTCAAAACAGGAGCTGCGAAATAAGCGGAGGCTGGCGAAGGACGAGGTGATGATGCAAGTCGGGAATGGTTCCAAGGTCGATGTGATCGCCGTCGGCACGCTAGCTCTACATTTACCTACGGGATTAGTTTTAAACCTCTATAATTGTTATTTAGTGCCAGCTTTGAGCATGAACATTGTATCTAGATCTCGTTTAATGCGAGATGGCTACTCATTTAAATCCGAGAATAATGGTTGTTCTATTTATATGAGAGACATGTTTTATGGTCATGCCCCGCTGGTCAATGGTTTATTTTTACTGAATCTCAAACGTGATGTTATACATATTCATAGTGTGAGTACCAAAAGATGTAAGGTTGATAATGATAGTCCCACATACTTGTGGCACTGCCGCCTTGGTCACATTGGTATCAAACGCATGAAGAAACTCCATGCAGATGGACTTTTGGAGTCTCTTGATTATGAATCATTTGACACGTGTGAACCTTGCCTCATGGGCAAAATGACCAAGACTCCATTCTCCAGAACAATGGAGCGAGCAACCAACCTGTTGGAGATAATACATACTGATGTGTGCGGTCCAATGAGTGTTGAGGCTCGCAGTGGCTATCGTTATGTTCTCAGCCTCACTGATGACTTAAGTAGATACGGGTATGTCTACTTAATGAAACACAAGTATAAGACCTTTGAAAAGTTCAAGGAATTTCAGAGTGAGGTTCAAAATCAACATGACAGAAAAATAAAGTTCTTACGATCAGATCGTGAAGGAGAGTATTTGAGTCACGAGTTTGGTACGCACTTAAGGAAACATGGAATTGTTTCACAACTCACGCCGCCTAGAAAACCTCAGCATAATGGTGTGTCCGAACGTCGTAATCGCACTCTATTGGGTATGGTGCAATCTATGATGTCTCTTACCGATTTACCTCTATCATTTTGGGGTTATGCTTTAGGGACAGCTGCATTCACTTTAAATAGGGCACCTTCTAAATCCGTTGAGACGACACCATATGAATTATGGTTTGGGAAGAAACCTAAGCTATCGTTTCTAAAAGTTTGGGGATGCGATGCTTAAGTCAAGAAACTTCAACTGAAAAGCACGAACCCAAGTCGGAAAAATGCGTCTTCAAAGGATACCCTAAGGAAACCATTGTGTATACCTTCTACCTCAGATCCGAAGGCAAGATATTTGTTGCCAAGAACGGATCCTTTCTGGAGAAAGAGTTTCTCTCGAAAGAAGTGGGAGGAAAGTAGAACTTGATGAAGTACTGCCTCTTGAACCGGAGAGTAGGGCAGCTCACGAAGATGTTTCTGTGGTGCCTGCACCGACTGGAGAGGAAGTTAATCATGATGGTCATGAAACTTCGGATCAAGTTTCTACTGAACTTCGTAGGTCCACAAGGGCACGTTCCGCACCAGAGTGGTACGGCAACCCTGTCCTGGAAATCATGTTGTTAGACAACGGTGAACCTTCGAACTATGAAGAAGAGATGGCGGGCCCGGATTCCAACAAATGGCTTGAAGCCATGAAATCCGAGATAGGATCCATGTATGAAAACAAAGTATGGACTTTGACAGACTTGCTCGATGATCGGGAAGCCATAGAAAATAAGTGGATCTTTAAGGAGAAGACTGACGCGGATGGTAATGTGACCGTCTATAAGACTCAGCTTGTCGCTGAGGGTTATCACCAAGTTCAAGGGGTTGACTACGATGAGACTTTCTCACCCGTAGCGAAGCTGAAGTCCGTCCGAATCATGTTAGCAGTTGCCGCATTCTATGATTATGAGATATGGCAAATGGACGTCAAAACGGCATTCCTTACCGGTTTCCTTAAGGAAGAATTGTATATGATGCACCCGGGAGGTTTTGTCAATCCTAAGAATGATGAAAAAGTGTGCAAGCTCCAGCGCTGCATATATGGGCTGGTGCAAGGATCTCGGAGTTGGAACATTCGCTTTAATGAAATGATCGAAGCGTTTGGATTTATACAGACTTATGGAGAAGCCTGTGTTTACAAGAAAGTGAGTGGGAGCTCTATAGCATTTCTCATATTATATGTAGATGACATACTATTGATGGGAAATGATATAGAACTTTCGGAAAGCATAAAGGCCTACTTGAATAAGTGCTTTGTAACACCCCGGATGTATCTTTCCATATTTGTAACTCCAACTCTTGCCATTTTCGGATATGTGCTATGATATTCCCTCCGTGGTTGGGTTTTGTTTTCGTTTTGCATTTTGTCCATGTCATGCATCTCATATTATGCCATCATGTGCATCTCATTTGCATACGTGTTCGTCTCATGCATCCTAGCATATTCCCCGTTGTCCGTTTTGCAATCCGGCACTCCTATGTTCCCCGGCGTCCCCTCTTGTTCTTTTTCCCTGTGCAGGTGTTGAACATTCTCGGAATGGACCGAGCCTTGCCAAGTGGCCCTGGTATAGCACCGGTAGACCACCTGTCAAGTTTCGGGTCATTTGGAGTTCGTTTGGTACTCCAACAGTTAACCGCACTCTCATGAAGGCCTCTTTTAAGTTGCAGCCCAACATCCCTCCAAAACAGCCCAATAACCCATCTAACTCCCTCCATGCCCTCGGTCGTTCGATCACGATCGTGTGGTAAAAACTACACCCCATTTGGACTCTCCTAGCTCCCTCTATGCCTATTTAAAGACCCTCCCGAATTTGGATCGATCCACCCTAACCCTAAAATCCCAGATCCGCCACGGGGGCGTGTCCGAGCGGGCGGACAACGTCCCACACAAGAGCCACTCCGGGGCTGCCACGTGGCAGCCGCCGCCCACTCGCCGCCAAGCCCGACAGGCCCTTGCCCGGCCCCATGGGCCATGCCGCCTCTTACCATGCACACACTGCGCCATGCACACTGCGCCGCAAGCCCATCACGGTGTGCGCCACCGCGGATCCGGCCGCCCGGCCGCCGCCCACCGCAACCTCCTCCTCGGCCCGACCCCAACTCCGGCCGGCCATCCTCGTCAGGCCGACCGGCGATCCGATCCGAGATGCCTAGGTTGACTTTTCTCCTCCTAAAATTCGTCTAAGTCCTTTTTCTGTAATCATTTCGTGGCATTTTCATAGCATCACATCTCCACACCCGTGGCTCCGTTTTGGGCGTATAATGTGTCAAATTGTTCGTCTCGAAGAGTACATCATTTCATTCCATTGCATCTTTTGCATTTGAGCTCATCTTGATGCCCGAAATGCTGTTGGAAGATGGCTTCGGATCGTTAGTTCCAGAATCTTATCAGTTCGAGCTCTTTTGTCATTTTTGCCATGAATTATGTGTGCACCTTATGAACTTGAGTCCTACATGTGAGTTGAACATTGCCATGCCATATTTCCAGGGGTGTTTGCCATGTATTTTTGTGAGTTATGTGTTGACTAGAACAAGCATGCAAAGTAGGGATGATGATGTTGCTGATTTCAGGAACTTAGTGATTTCACTAAGTCTTGTCCTGCTGTCAATTTTATGCCATATGTTCATGTTGTTACAGAGAGATCTATGCCCTTTTTGAGCATGATCAGTAAGGGTGTTTTGAACATATGGATGTGCTCTATCCATCCATGCCTTTGTTGGCATTTATGGAGTAGTCTAGCATGTCATTTTCGTGCTCTACTTTTGCTTGAAAATGTTTCCTGGCAGATTGTTTGCATGAGATTCAATTTTCACGAGGTCGTTGTAGTTGATCCGTGTATGCTATGATGTTGTTCTTGCCATGTATAGCTCCTATGCCATGTCTTCTTGAGGATTGTATGCTTAGTTTATCATGAGATGCTCTGTAGTGAGTGCATCGAGCTCACGAACATGCCTACTCGTTAACTGTTTTTGTCATGTCCTGATATTTCACTAAGTCTGAAATCTGTAATAAAACTTGCAATGTTTACATGGGTGCCATCATTTCTTAGAGTCCTTTTTCGCTTATGGTCAGTAAGGGACTATTGATATATGCTTTGAGTAGAATCATGTTATGCCTTGTTTTGCTATTATAAGTTCCTGTAGCATGTTGTTTGCTTGCTCTAAACATGCCTTCCTGATGTTAATTCCTGGCATGTTAGTATTTTCACTAAGTCTGTGAACCTGATATTTTGAGCACTTTCACCATGCTTGTTTGAACATGTTATGATGTGATTTAGCCGTAGCTCAGTGTTCCTCTTTTGTTAAGCATCTCCTGTAGTTCGTTGCCATATGCTTTGTTTTTATGTTGGGGTGCTGTAGCATAGTTTTGTGTTGCGTGCTAAGTAGCATCGGGCTGTTAAACGCAGTTTTGCGTCATTCTTGTTTTGCTTGTCATTTGCAAACCGTGCATCCGATTCCGGTGATCTTTATATTGATTTCAACCGAAATCATCTCATCTTTCCAGCGGCCTACTTGGTTTGCCAAGTTGATGCCCGGTTCATCATTTTCCTTCCGGAGCATACATATGCATTGCATCTCACATCTCGCATCGCATGTCATGTTTTGCATCATATTGCTTGTGCATTGTTCCTTGTTTGATTGTGGTTCCATTGCTTGTGTTCTTGCTTTGGGTAGAGCCGGGAGACGAGTACGTGAACGAGGAGCCTGTTGAGAACGCCTACGAAGATCAAGCCTTCGACAACTCTGAGAACCTTACAGGCAAGATGACCATACCTTCGATATCACTTCTATCTTTGCTTGCTAGATGCTCGCTCTTTTGCTATGCCTATGCTGCGATACCTACCACTTGCTATATCATGCCACCCATGTTGCCATGTCAAACCTCTAACCACCCATGTCCTAGCAAACCGTTGTTTGGCTATGTTACCGTGTTGCTCAGCCCCTCTTATAGCGTTGCTAGTTGCAGGTGAAGATGAAGTTTGTTCCTTGTTGGAACACGGATATGTTGGGATATCACAATATCTATTGTTTTAATTAATGCATCTATATACTTGGTAAAGGGTGGAAGGCTCGGCCTTATGCCTGGTGATTTGTTCCACTCTTGCCACCCTAGTTTTCCGTCATACCGGTGTTATGTTCCTTGATTTTATGCGTTCCTTACGCGGTCGGGTGATTTATGGGACCCCTTGACGATTCGCTTTGAATAAAACTCCTCCAAAGAAGGCCCAACCTTGGTTTTACCATTTGCCACCTACACCCTTTTTTTCCCTTGGGTTTCGCGAGCCCGAGGGTCATCTTTATTTTAGCCCTCCCCGGGCGGTGCTCCTTCGAGTGTTGGTCCGAACCGAGCCGCTGAAGGGCCACCTCGGGAAACTCAAGTCTGGTTTTACTCAGAGCCTGTCTCATCCGGTGTGCCACGAGAACGAGATATGTGCAGCTCCTATCGGGATTTGTCGGCACGGGAGGTCTTGCTGGTTTAGTTTTACCATTGTCGAAATGTCTTGATGTACCGGGATACCGAGTCCGATCGGAGTGTCTTGGGTGAAGGTTTATTCCTTCGCTGATCGCGAGAGCTTGTTATGGGCTAAGTTGGGACACCCTGCAGGTATAATCTTTCAAAGCCGTGCCCGCGTTATGAGGCAGATGGGAATTTGTTAATGTCCGGTTGTAGAAAACCCGTTGACCTTAATTAAAATACATCAACCGTGTATGTAACGTGATGGTCTCTTCTCGTGGAGTCCGGGAAGTGAACACGTGTTGGAGTTATGATTGACGCAGTTGCTTAGGATCACTTCTTGATCACTACTAGTTTCATGACCGTGCTTTGCTTCTCTTCTCGCTCTCTTTTGCGATGTAGCCACCATATATGCTAAGCTGCTTGCAGCAGCCCTCCTTTTTGCACCAGCCTTCCTTAAGCTTAAATAGTCTTGATCTCGCGGGTGTGAGATTGCTTGAGTCCCTGTGGCTCACAGATTCTACCAAAACAGATGCAGTATGCCGGTGATGCCAAGTAGCAGATGGCGCAACTGAGCTGAAGTGGGAATATGATGAGGCACTTGGTCGTTACTATGTTTCATTTCCAGACGATTAGTAGTGGAGCCCAGTTGGGGCGATCGGGGATCTGTGTTGCATGTGGGGTATTCTTCTTTTATTTTGGTTCCGTAGTCGGACCTTGAGTGTAATCTGTATGATGGATGTTTAATTATGCATTGTGTGAAGTGGCGACTGTAAGCCAACTATGTATCTTTTCCCTTATGTATTACATGGATTGTGCGAAGATTACCTCACTTGCGACATTGCTTTCAATGCGGTTATGCCTCTAAGTCGTGCTTCGACACGTGGGAGATATAGCCGCATCGAGGGCGTTACATGCTTTTCAATGAAGGACCTTGGAGAAGCTGCTTACATATTAGGCATCAAGATCTATAGAGATAGATCGAGACGCCTCATTGGTCTTTCACAAAGCACATACCTTGACAAGATATTGAAGAAGTTCAATATGGATCAGTCCAAGAAGGGGTTCTTGCCTGTATGCAAGGTGTGAGATTGAGCACAGCTCAATGCCCGACCTCGACAGAAGATAGAGAAAAGATGAGTGTCATCCCCTATGCCTCAGCCATAGGGTCTATTATGTATGCCATGTTGTGTACCAGACCTGATGTGAACCTTGACGTAAGTTTGGTAGAGAGGTACCAAAGCAATCCCGGCATGGAACACTGGACAGCGGTCAAGAATATCCTGAAGTACCTGAAAGGACTAAGGATATGTTTCTCATTTATGGAGGTGATGAAGAGCTCGTCGTAAAGGGTTACGTCGATGCCAGCTTCGACACGGATCTGGATGGCTCCAAGTCACAAACCGTATACGTGTACATTTTGAATGGTGGGGCAGTCAGCTGGTGCAGTTGCAAGCAAAGCGTCGTTGCGGTATCTACATGTGAAGTGGAGTACATGGCAGCCTCGGAAGCAGCACATGAAGCAATCTGGATGAAGGAGTTCATCACCAACCTAGGAGTTATTCCCAATGCGTCGGGCCCGATGACTCTCTTCTGTGACAACACTGGAGCTATTGCCGTTGCCAAGGAGCCCAGGTTTCACAAGAAGACCAGGAATATGTTGGAAATATGCCCTAGAGGCAATAATAAATGGTTATTATTATATTTCTGTGTTCATGATAATTGTCTATTATTCATGCTATAATTGTGTTATCCGGAAATCATAATACACGTGTGAATACATAGACCACAACAAGTCCCTAGTGAGCCTCTAGTAGACTAGCTCGTTGATCAACAGATAGTCATGGTTTCCTGACTATGGGCATTGGATGTCATTGATAACGGGATCACATCATTAGGAGAATGATGTGATGGACAAGACCCAATTCTAAGCATAGCTCAAAGATCGTGTAGTTCGTTTAGCTAGAGCTTTTCCAAATGTCAAGTATCATTTCCTTAGACCATGAGATTGTGCAACTCTCGGATACCATAGGAGTGCTTTGGGTGTACCAAATGTCACAATGTAACTGGGTGACTATAAAGGTACACTACGGGTATCTCCGAAAGTGTCTGTCGGGTTGGCACGAATCGAGACTGGGATTTGTCACTCCATATGACGAAGAGGTATCTCTGGGCCCACTCGGTAATGCATCATCATAATGAGCTCAATGTGACCAAGTGTCTGGTCACGGGATCATGCCTTACGGTACGAGTAAAGTGACTTGTCGGTAACGAGACTAAATGAGGTATTGGGATACCGACAATCGAGTCTCGGGCAAGTAACGTACCGATTGACAAAGGGAATTTAATACAGGGTTCATTGAATCCTCGACATCGTGGTTCATTCGATGAGATCATCGAGGAGTATGTGGGAGCCAACATGGGTATCCAGATCCCTCTGTTGGTTATTGACTGGAGAGGCGTCTCGGTCATGTCTGCATATCTCCCGAACCCATAGGTTCTACACACTTAAGGTTCGGTGATGCTAGGGTTGTAGAGATATTAGTATGCAGCAAACCGAAGGATGTTCGGAGTCCCGGATGAGATCTCGGACGTCACGAGGAGTTCCGGAATGGTCCGGAGGTGAAGAAAATTATATAGGAAGTGCTGTTTCGGCCATCAGGAGAATTTCGGGGGTCACCGGTATTGTACCGGGACCACCGAAAGGGTCCCGAGGGTCCACCGGGTGGGGCCACCTATCCCGGAGGGCCCGGTGGGCTGAAGTGGGGAGGGGACCAGCCCCTGGTGGGCTGGTGCGCCCTCCCCCCCCCCACTTGGGCCCCCCTGCGCCTAGGGTTGGAAACCCTAGGGTGGGGGCGCCTCCACTTGCCTTGGGAGGCACTCCGCCCCCCTGGCCGCTGCCCCCCTTGGGAGATCTCATCTCCAGGGCCGGCGCCCCCCTGGGGGCCTATAGAAAGGAGGGGGGAGGGCAGCCGCACCCTAAAGTCTTGGCGCCTCCCTCTCCCCTTGCTACACCTCCTCCTCCCGTAGTCGCTTGGCGAAGCCCTGCCGGAACTCTGCTGCATCCACCACCACGCCGTCGTGCTGTTGGATCTTCATCAACCTCTCCTTCCCCCTTGCTGGATCAAGAAGGAGGAGACGTCACGCTGACCGTACGTGTGTTGAACACGGAGGTGCCGTCCGTTCGGCGCTAGGATCTCCGGTGATTGGATCACGACGTGTACGACTACCTCAACCCCGTTCTCTTGAACGCTTCCGCTCGTGGTCTACAAGGGTATGTAGATGCACTCCTCTCTCTCGTTGCTGGATGAACTCATAGATTGATCTTGGTGAACGTAGGAAATTTTTTATTTTATGCAATGTTCCCCAATGGTGGTATCAGAGCTAGGTCTATGCGTAGTTCTCTTTGCGCGAGTAGAACACAATTTGTTGTGGGCGTAGATGTTGTCAACTTTCTTGCCACTACTAGTCTTATTTTGCTTCAGCGGTATTGTGGGATGAAGCGGCCCGGACCGACCTTACACGCACGCTTCGTGAGACAAGTTCCACCGATCGACATGCACTAGTTGCATAAGGTGGCTAGCGGTGTTTGTCTCTCCCACTTTAGTTGGAGCGGATTCGATGAAAAGGGTCCTTATGAAGGGTAAATAGAAGTTGACAAATCACGTTGTGGCTTTAACGTAGGTAAGAAAACGTTCTTGCTAGATCACCTATAGAAGCCACGTAAAAAAAACTTGCAACAACAATTAGAGGACGTCTAACTTGTTTTTGCAGCAAGTGTCTTGTGATGTGATATGGCCAAAGTTGTGATGAATGATATATATGTGATGTATGAGATCATGTTCTTGTAATAGGAATCACGACTTGCATGTCGTTGAGTATGACAACCGGCAGAAGCCATAGGAGTTGTCTTTATTTTTTGTATGACATGCGTGTCATTGAAGAACGCCATGTAAATTACTTTACTTTATTGCTAAACGCGTTAGCCATAGAAGTAGAAGTAGTTGTTGGCGTGACAACTTCATGAAGACACAATGATGGAGATCATGGTGTCATGCCGGTGATTTAAGATGATCATGGAGCCCGAAGATGGAGATCAAAGGAGCTATATGATATTGGCCATATCATGTCACTATTATGATTGCATGTGATGTTTATCATGTTTTTCATCTTGTTTACTTAGAACGACGGTAGTAAGTAAGATGATCCTCACACTAATTTCAAGAAAAGTGTTCCCCTAAGCGTGCAACGTTATGAAGGTTCGTTGTTTGAAGCACCACGTGATGATCGGGTGTGATAGATCCTAACATTCGAATACAATGGGTGTAAGCCAGATTTACACACGCAATACACTTAGGTTGACTTGACAAGCCTAGCATGTACAGACATGGCCTCGGAACACGGAAGACCGAAAGGTCGAGCATGAGTCGTATAGTAGATATGATCAACATGAAGATGTTCACCGATGTTAGCTAGTCCGTCTCACGTGATGATCGGACACGGCCAAGTTAACTCGGATCATGTTTCACTTAGATGACTAGAGGGATGTCTGTATAAGTGGGAGTTCATTAAATAATTTGATTAGATGAACTTAATTATCATGAACTTAGTCTAAAATCTTTACAATATGTCTTGTAGATCAAATGGCCAACGCTCATGTCCACCTGAACTTCAACGCGTTCCTAGAGAAACCAAGTGAAAGATGATGGCAAGAACTATACGGACGGGTCCGAACCTGAGGATCATCCTCATAGCTGCCAAGAAAGATTATGTCCTAGAAGCACCGCTAGGTGAAGCACCAATCCCAGAGAACCAAGACGTTATGAATGCTTGGCAGTCTCGTGCTGATGATTACTCCCTCATTCAGTACGGCATGCTTTACAGCTTAGAACCGGGGCTCCAAAAGTGTTTTGAGCAACACGGAGCATATGAGATGTTCGAGGAGCTGAAAATGGTTTTCCAAGCTCATGCCCGGGTCAAGAGATATGAAGTCTCCGACAAGTTCTTTAGCTGTAAGATGGAGGAAAACAGTTCTGTTAGTGAGCACATACTCAAGATGTCTGGGTTGCACAACCGCTTGACTCAGCTGGGAGTTAATCTCCCGGATGACGCGGTCATTGACAAAATCCTCCAGTCGCTCCCACCAAGCTACAAGAGCTTTGTGATGAACTTCAATATGCAGGGGATGGAAAAGACCATTCCTGAGGTATATTCAATGCTGAAATCAGCGGAGGTGGAGATCAAAAAGGAACATCAAGTGTTGATGGTGAATAAAACCACTAAGTTCAAGAAGGGCAAGGGTAAGAAGAACTTCAAGAAGGACGGCAAGGAAGTTGTCGTGCCTGGTAAGCCAGTTGCCAGGAAGAAGTCAAGCAATGGACCCAAGCCTGAGACTGAGTGCTTTTATTGCAAGGGAAGTGGTCACTGGAAGCGGAACTGCCCCAAGTACTTAGCGGACAAGAAGGCCGGCAAAACCAAAGGTATATGTGATATACATGTAATTGATGTGTACTTTACAAGTGCTCATAGTAGCTCCTGGGTATTTGATACCGGTGCGGTTGCTCACATTTGTAACTCAAAGCAGGAGCTGCGGAATAAGCGAAGACTGGCAAAGGACGAGGTGACGATGCGTGTCGGGAATGGTTCCAAGGTCGATGTGATCGCCGTCGGCATGCTGCCTCTACATTTACCTACGGATTAGTTATGAACCTCAATAATTGTTATTTAGTACCAGCTTTGAGCATGAACATTGTATCAGGATCTCGTTTAATTCCAGATGGCTACTCATTTAAATCCGAGAATAATGGTTGTTCTATTTATATGAGTGATATGTTTTATGGTCATGCCCCGCTGGTGAATGGTTTATTCTTAATGAATCTCGAGCGTAATGTTACACATATTCATAGTGTGAATGCCTAAAGATGTAAAGTTGATAACGATAGTCCCACATACTTGTGGCACTGCCGGCTTGGTCACATTGGTGTCAAGCACATGAAGAAGCTCCATGTTGATGGACTTTTAGAGTATCTAGATTATGAATCGTTTGACACATGCGAGCCATGCCTTATGGGCAAGATGACCAAGACTCCGTTCTCCGGAACAATGGAGCGAGCGACCAACTTATTGGAAATCATACATACTGATGTGTGCGGTCCAATGAGCGTTGAGGCTCGCGGAGGATATTGTTATGTTCTCACTCTCACTGATGACTTGAGTAGATATGGGTATGTCTACTTGATGAAACACAAGTCTGAGACCTTTGAAAAGTTCAAGGAATTTCAGAATGAGGTAGAGAATCAACGTGACCGAAAGATAAAGTTCTTACGATCAGATCATGGGGGTGAATATTTAAGACACGAATTTGGTACACACTTAAGAAAATGTGGAATCGTTTCACAACTCACGCCGCCTGGAACACCTCAGCGAAATGGTGTGTCCGAACGTCGTAATCGCACTCTATTGGATATGGTGCGATCTATGATGTCGCTTACTGGTTTACCGCTATCATTTTGGGGATACGCTCTAGAGACAGCTACATTCACTTTAAATAGGGCACCGTCTAAATCCGTTGACATGACACCGTATGAATTATGGTTTGGGAAGAAACCTAAGCTGTCGTTTCTGAAAGTTTGGGGATGCGATGCTTATGTCAAGAAACTTCAACCTAAGAAGCTCGAACCCAAGTCGGAAAAATGCGTATTCATAGGATACCCTAAGGAAACCATAGGGTATACTTTCTACTTAAGATCCGAAGGCAAGATCTTTGTTGCCAAGAATGGATCCTTTCTGGAGAAAGAGCTTCTCTCGAAAGAATTAAGTGGGAGGAAAGTAGAGCTTGATGAAGTACTGCCTCTTGAAACGGTGAGTAGCGCAACTCAGGAAGATGTTCCTGTGGTGCCTGCACCGACAAGAGAGGAGGTTAATGATGATGATCAAGATACTTCGGATCAAGCTCCTACTGAACTTTGAAGGTCCACAAGGACACGTTCCGCACCAGAGTGGTACGGCAACCCTGTCTTGGAAATCATGTTGTTAGACAACGGTGAACCTTCGAACTATGAAGAAGCAATGGCGGGCCCAGATTCCAACAAATGGCTTGAAGCCATGCAATCCGAGATAGGATCCATGTATGAAAACAAAGTGTGGACTTTGACAGACTTGCCCAATGATCGGCGCGCGATAGAAAACAAATGGATCTTTAAGAAGAAGACGGACGCGGATGGTAATGTTACCATATATAAAGCTCGACTTGTCGCTAAGGGTTATCGACACGTTCAAGGGATTGACTACGAAGAGACTTTCTCTCCCATAGCGAAGCTAAAGTCCGTCTGAATCATATTAGCAATTGCCACATACTATGATTATGAGATATGGCAAATGGACGTCAAAACGGCATTCCCTAACGGTCACCTTAAGGAAGAACTGTATATGATGCAGCCGGAAGGTTTTGTCGACCCTAAGAATGCGAACGAGGTATGCAAGCTCCAGCGATCCATTTATGGGCTGGTGCAAGCATCTCAGAGTTGAAATATTCGTTTTAATGAGATGATTAAAGCGTTTGGGTTTATGCAGACTTATGGAGAAGCCTGTGTTTACAAGAAAGTGAGTGGGAGCTTCGTAGCATTTCTCATATTATATGTGGATGACATACTTTTGATGGGATATGATATAGAACTTTTGGACAGCATAAAGGCCTACTTGAATAAGTGTTTTTCAATGAAGGACCTTGGAGAAGCTGCTTACATATTAGGCATCAAAATCTATAGAGATAGATCGAGACGCCTCATAGGTCTTTCACAAAGTACATACCTTGATAAGATATTGAAGAAGTTCAATATGGATCAGTCCAAGAAGGGGCTCTTTCCTGTGTTGCAAGGTGTGAAATTGAGCTCGGCTCAATGCCCGACCACGGCAGAAGATAAAGAAGAGATGAGTGTCATCCCCTATGCCTCAGCCATAGGGTCTATCATTTATGCCATGACCTGTACCAGACCTGATATAAACCTTGCCGTAAGTTTGGTAGGAAGGTACCAAAGTAATCCCGACAAGGAACACTGGACAGTGGTCAAGAACATCCTTAAGTACCTGAAAAGGACTAAGGACATGTTTCTCGTATATGGAGGTGACGAAGAGCTCGTCGTAAAGGGTTACGTCGACGCTAGCTTCGACACAGATCTGGATGACTCTAAGTCACAAACCGGATACGTGTATATTTTGAATGGTGGGCGATGCTGGTGCAGTTGCAAGCTAGAGCGTCGTGGCGGGATCTACATGTGAAGCGGAGTACATGGCAGCCTCGGAGGCAGCGCATGAAGCAATCTGGGTGAAGGAGTTCATCACCGACCTAGGAGTCATACCCAATGCGTCGGGGCCGATTACACTCTTCTGTGACAACACCGGAGCTATTGCACTTGCCAAGAAGCCTGGGTTTCACAAGAAGACCGAGCACATCAAGCGTCGCTTCAACTCCATCTGTGAAAATGTTCAAGATGGAGACATAGATATTTAAAGTACATACGGACTGAATGTAGCGGATCCGCTGACTAAACCTCTCCCTAGGGCAAAACATGATCAACACCGAGCGCAATGGGTGTTCGATTCATCACAATGTAACTAGATTATTGACTCTAGTGCAAGTGGGAGACCGTTGGAAATATGCCCTAGAGGCAATAATAAATGGTTATTATTATATTTCTGTGTTCATGATAATTGTCTATTATTCATGCTATAACTGTGTTATCCGGAAATCGTAATACACGTGTGAATACATAGACCACAACAAGTCCCTAGTGAGCCTCTAGTAGACTAGCTCGTTGATCAACAGATAGTCATGGTTTCCTGACTATGGGCATTGGATGTCATTGATAACGGGATCACATCATTAGGAGAATGATGTGATGGACAAGACCCAATTCTAAGCATAGCTCAAAGATCGTGTAGTTCGTTTAGCTAGAGCTTTTCCAAATGTCAAGTATCATTTCCTTAGACCATGAGATTGTGCAACTCCCAGATACCGTAGGAGTGCTTTGGGTGTACCAAACATCACAACGTAACTGGGTGACTATAAAGGAACACTACGGGTATCTCCAAAAGTGTCTGTTGGGTTGGCACGAATCGAGACTGGGATTTGTCACTCCATATGAAGAAGTGGTATCTCTGGGCCCACTCGGTAATGCATCATCATAATGAGCTCAATGTGACCAAGTGTCCGTCACGGATCGAGCATTACAAGATCGAGTAAAGTGACTTGTCGGTAACGAGACTAAACGAGGTATTGGGATACCGACGATCGAGTCTCGGGCAAGTAACGTACCGATTGACAAAGGGAATTGAATACGGGGTTCATTGAATCCTCGACATCGTGGTTCATCCGATGAGATCATCGAGGAGTATGTGGGAGCCAACATGGGTATCCAGATCCTGCTGTTGGTTATTGACCGGAGAGGCGTCTCGGTCATGTCTGCATATCTCCCGAACCCGTAGGGTCTACACACTTAAGGTTCGGTGACGCTAGGGTTGTAGAGATATTAGTATGCAGCAAACCGAAAGTTTTTCGGAGTCCCGGATGAGATCCCGGACGTCACGAGGAGTTCCGGAATGGTCCGGAGGTGGAGAATTATATATAGGAAGTGTTGTTTCGGCCATCAGGAGAATTTCGAGGGTCACCGGTATTGTACCGGGACCACCGGAAGGGTCCCGGGGGTCCACCAGGTGGGGACACCTATCCTAGAGGGCCCCGTGGGCTGAAGTGGGGAGGGACCAGCCTGGTGGTGGTCGCGCCCACCCCCTACGCCTAGGGTTGGAAACCCTAGAGTGGGGGGCGCCTCCACTTGCCTTGGGGGGCACTCCACCCCCCTGGCCGCCGCCCCCCTTGGGAGATCTCATCTCCATGGCCGGCGCCCCCCTGGGGGCCTATATAAAGGAGGGGGGAGGGCAGCCGCACCCTGAAGTCTTGGCGCCTCCCTCTCCCCTTGCTACACCTCCTCCTCCCGTAGTCGCTTGGCGAAGCCCTGCCGGAACTCTGCTGCATCCACCATCACGCCGTCGTGCTGCTGGATATTCATCAACCTCTCCTTCCCCCTTGTTGGATCAAGAAGGAGGAGACGTCACGCTGACCGTATGTGTGTTGAACGCGGAGGTGCCGTCCGTTCGGCGCTAGGATCTCCGGTGATTGGATCACGACGTGTACGACTACCTCAACCCCGTTCTCTTGAACGCTTCCGCTCACGATCTACAAGGGTATGTAGATGCACTCCTCTCTCTCGTTGCTGGATGAACTCATAGATTGATCTTGGTGAACGTAGGAAAATTTTTATTTTATGCAATGTTCCCCAATAGCATATGAAGCGTCGCTTCAACTCCATTTGTAAAGTGCATACGGATCTGCGTCCAAGATTCAGATCTGCGTCGCTTCAACTCCATTTGTGAAAATGTCCAAGATGGAGACATAGATATTTGTAAAGTGCATACGGATCTGAATGTCGTAGATCCGTTGACTAAACCTCTTCCACGAGCAAAACATGATCAACACCAGAACTCTATGGGTGTACGATTCATCATAATGTAACTAGATTATTGACTCTAGTGCAAGTGGGAGACTGTTGGAAATATGCCCTAGAGGCAATAATAAAATAGTTATTATTATATTTCCTTGCTCATGATAATTGTCTGTTGTTCATGCTATAATTTTATTAACTGGAAACCGTAATACATGTGTGAATTACATAGGCCGTAATATGTCCCTAGTAAGCCTCTAGTTGACTAGCCCGTTGATCAATAGATGGTTGTGGTTTCCTGACCATGGACATTGGATGTCGTTGATAACGGGATCACATCATTAGGAGAATGATGTGATGGACAAGACCCAATCCTAAGCATAGCACAAGATCGTGTAGTTCGTTTGCTAAGAGCTTTTCTAATGTCAAGTATCATTTCCTTAGACCATGAGATTGTGCAACTCCCAGATACCGTAGGAATGCTTTGGGTGTACCAAACGTCACAATGTAACTGGGTGGCTATAAAGGTGCACTACAGGTATCTTCGAAAGTGTCTGTTCGGTTGGCACGAATCGAAACTGGGATTTGTCACTCCGTATGACGGAGAGGTATCTCTAGGCCCACTCGGTAATGCATCATCATAACGAGCTCAATGTGACTAAGGAGTTAGTCACGGGATCATTCATTACGGAACGACTAAAGAGACTTGCCGGTAACAAGATTGAACGAGGTGTTGGGATACCGACGATCGAATCTCGAGCAAGTAATATGCCGGTGGACAAAGGGAATTGTATACGAGATTGATTGAATCCCTGACATTGTGGTCCATCCGATGAGATCATCGTGGAACATGTGGGAGCCAACATGGGTATCCAGATCCCGTTGTTAGTTATTGGCCAGAGAGATGTCTCTGTCATGTCTGCATGGTTCCTGAACCGTAGGGTCTACACACTTAAGGTTCGGTGACGCTAGAGTTGTTATGGGAAATAGTATGTGGTTACCAAAGGTTGTTCGGACTCCCGGATGAGATCTCAAATGTCACAAGGAGTTCCGAAATGGTCCGAAGGTAAAGATTTATATATGGGAAGTCCAGTTTCAGTCACCGGAATAGTTTCGGGGGTTATCGGTATTGTACCGGGACCATCGAAAGTTGTCCGGGGGTCCACCGGGTGGGGCCACCTGCCCCGGGGGACTTAATGGGCTGAACAAAGGGTGGGAACCAGCCCTGGTGGGCTGGTGCCCCCCCCCCACAAGGGCCCAAGGCGCGTAGGGTTGGAAACCCTAGGGGGTGGGGGTGCCTCCCACCAAACTTGGGGGCAAGCTCCCCCTTGGCCTGCGCCCCCCCTAGATGAGATCTAAGGGGGCCGGCCCCCTCTCCCCTTCCCCTATAAATAGTGGGGGGGATGGGAGGGCTGCCGCACCCTTCCCCTGGCGCAGCCCCTCCCTCCTCCAACACCTCCTCCTCCTCCGTAGAGCTTGGTGAAGCCCTGCAGAAAATCCACAAGCTCCACCACCACGCTGTCGTGCTGCCGGAGCTCTCCCTCAACTTCTCCTCTCCCCTTGCTGGATCAAGAAGGAGGAGACGTCCCTGGGTTGTACGTGTGTTAAACACGGAGGCGCCGTCCGTTCGGCGCTAGATCGGATCTTCAGCGATTTGAATCGCCGCGAGTACGACTCCATCATCCGCGTTCTTGTAATGCTTCCGTTTCGTGATCTTCAAGAGGTATGAAGATGCACTCCCTCTCTCTCATTGCTAGCATCTCCTAAATTGATCTTGGTGACACGTAGGAAAATTTTGAATTATTGCTATGTTCCCCAAAATTTGGGGCTTCTGTGACAACACAACAGTGGTATGAGATGTCGAAGTCGCGGTGATTCAAGATGGCAATGGGGCCCCAAAACTCGCATCCCCATGGGTTTTTACCCTGTTAGGGGGCGGGGATGGGTGTCTTCCGAACCATGAGGGCCTATTGATGGGTACGTTATAAACCCGACATGTGTCGCGGGTTCAAACCCGTTTGACTAGTACCCGGAGCCGAAACCCGACAAACCCGTCAAAATACGTCCATCTACTGATCCAACCTCGAGGCCCATCTAAACACACAACACGACTAACCCAGCGAGCCACCTCCCTTCACTTCTTCTCCACCGAGCCGCATCCCTTCTTGATGAGAAGTTATCAATCGTGACTATTGACAATTGTATTGTGCTGAAATTTGCTCAAGTACTATTATTGTACCGTTATTGCTAAAATGTTGATGAAACACACCATTGTATTGTGCTGAAATTTGCTCAAGTTTCGCTGGTGAAATAAGCTCCGTTTTTGTTGGCGAAATATACCACGTTTGCTGCTGAAACGCTATTTTTTGTTGCTATTATTTATCTTATGTTTCTGTTGCTGATATATACTATGTTTGTTGCTTGAATACGCTGATTTTTTGCTGTTGTAATATGTTGTTGTTTTCCTTTCAAAAGCTCTTGTTTTCATTGACTGCTCGCGGGGACAGGTTCCTCGCGGGTTTAGGGGACGGGCAAAAAAATTACCCCGCGCACGAGGACGGGTTTGTGATTTTTTCGTGGGGATGGGTTTGGGCAAGCAAAACCCGGTGGGTTTCATCTTTGTTGCCATCTTGAGCAGTGATGGATGCAATTGTCAGCTCTTTGGTGCGTCCTCGGGATTATCTCGGTTTGTGTTTTGCTAAGAAGTCGAGCTACAGTTGCAGGGTCCTAATGGTGACAATGGCCTGCTACAGGTGGTTTGTTCGATGAACTTCCACGGCGTCAGCCTTGCATGATACTCCTTCGTAGCTCGCTCTCATAATCAAAGTTGCGTTGTGAGTGGGGCGGCTGATTGCTTAGCATGGATCTTCATCGAGACCTTTGTAGTGTGGGCTTGGTCTGTAGTTGTTTGCGATGAAATTGAAGTCGCTTGCTCGTGGGGAAGTGATTACGATGACATCAATGGGCTATCTCAAGGAGTTTTTTGTTTTTTTTGCAGTGCTGATGCAATGTATCTTGTGTGTGCCTGATCATCGAGTTTGTGACTACTTTTGCCAGGTTCCCATTAATTTACCGGACAATTCATCATTTCTTAATTCCTTTATTAAGCCCGGCTCTGGTTATAAAAACAAACTAGAAGTATCGAAAACTCCCATCAGTGAGGCAAGCATGGGTATAATAAGAAATTAAAAGCTCAAAAGGAATGACTTAATATCACGATAGGTGTCCCAGATGGACTCTCGAAAGAGAACAAAAGGAAAATTGCACCCAGGACTCGTGAACACTTCTTGGATTGCCAAAACTAGTTTACTTTGGAGCAAACAAAACAATATGCGTGTGCATCCAGATTCTAGTATCATAGTATCATCCGAAATTTAACTTGCATCTTTTGGATTACAGCAAGCTATGCCAATTATGAGGAAGATGGAAGGCAGGGTCACCAAAGCGTAGCTAATAAGATAGGTGCTAATTTCATCCGGGGTGCCCTTGAGGTTCCGTATAATGTGAAAGACGGCGCCAGCCTCCAGCAAGAGGTAGGCGAAGAAGGATATCGCCTGCCGTAAACGAGAAGATGGGCATGAATTAGAGACAGGCTATTTGCATAAGTTACTATATATGATCGCATACGCTGCAGGTAAATTTTGCACGCACCCTGTTGTAGCCCTTCATGGAAGCCGCCTCCTCCTCCTCCTCGGCCGTTCTAGCGCGGCGCTCTCCTCGCCGCCGCCGCCGGCGGTCTTCGTCCTCGGCGATGTCGATGGCGGAGTGCTGGCTTGCCATGTCGCCGGCCGGAGAAGATCTGAACGAGGCGAGTATATCAGTGGGAAGTCGGAACGAGTGCTCTAAACCTGCCTCCTACTGCGTGTTTATATACGGCTGAATCCTTGTCAAATTATTGGACCTTCCATAGATTGGTCCTAACAAAATTTGAACCTTCCATACCGTACGTATGTAGTAGTCCGCATTTCTGAACACAAATCAACGAACACCACGGCTTCAGCTTCAGGATCTCTGCCAAATGCTTCACCAGCTGGTTCCTCATAGTCATATCCAAATCCAATTGCCGGTCCTCGGTGATTACAGCGGCAATGGTGCCACCGGCTACAAAGGCCGTGACGATGGAGGCGGCGGCTACGGCGGCAATGGCGGCGGTGGGTGCCAGGACCGCGGCATTGGCATCAATGTTTCGGCGGACATGAAAATGAAATGAAAGCTGACGTGGCAGCCGTCAGGTAGTCAGGTTCCGCGGCGACTGAAACTTCTGAAGCGACTTGCTTCTGGGCTGAGACCACGCGCGGTGGCGGCCGGAGGCTCCCCTCGATGCTCTTCTCCGCCGTCAGGCACGGGCTCAAACGGCGGCTCCGTTCTCCTGCCTCGCCAGCGAAGGCTCCCGCTTCCCCTTCCGTCGCACATCGCCGCGGCTCTCACGCGGACGCCTCGCACGCGTCGCTGCTCCTCCGGCTGCGGTCGGGCCCCGCCCTCGCCGAGGCTCGGCGGCTGCACGCCGCGGTGCTCGTCGGCGGCCACCGCCACGGCGCTGTCCTCTCCGCTCAGCTGGTGCAAGTGTACGCTAGGCTCGGGCAGATCGAGCACGCGCTTCTGGTGCTCGACGGAATGCCCAGGAGGAACTCCTTCGCGTGGAACGCCGCGATCAAGGGCCTCGTCGACGCCGGACGGTTCTCCGAGGCGCTGGAGACGTACCGGGCGATGGTCGAAGATGGCTCGGTTGCGGCGGATGGCTTCACGTACCCGCCCGTCATCAAGGCGTGCGCCGCGCTCGGAGCGGTTGAGCAGGGCCGGATGATCAGAGAGCATGTGGATGCATCCGTTGCCCGTGGCGACACTATGCCCAACGTGTTTGTGCAGTGCGCGCTCGTGGACATGTTTGCCAAGTGTGGGTGCTTGGGCGAGGCAAGGAGTGTGTTCGAGAGCATGCAGCAAAGGGATGTGGCCGCGTGGACTGCGATGATCGGAGGAGCCGTGCATGCAGGAGATTGGCTCGATGCGATGAGTTTGTTCAATAGGATGAGATCAGAAGGATTCTCGGCTGATTCAGTGATCATTGCCACTGTCATCCCAGCATGTGGCAGGGTGAAAGAGTTGCCAGCTGGAACGGCATTGCATGGATGCGCGGTAAGATGTGGAGTTGCTGATGATAACTGTGTTTCTAATGCTCTGGTTGATATGTACTGCAAGTGTGGCTGCCTGGAGATGGCTGATTATATGTTCCATTCTATCTGTTTCAAGGATGTCGTCTCTTGGAGTACACTGATTGCGGGGTATTCGCAGAATGGAATGTATCATGCGAGTGTCAGTTTGTTTACTGAAATGGTTGCTTCAAGTTTAAAACCAAATTCCAATACCATGGCAAGTATACTTCCGAGTCTTTCTGGCCTGAAATTATTCCGGCATGGAAAAGAGGTCCATGGCTTCTCCTTAAGACATGGACTTGACCAGAGCAAGTTTCTGGGGAGCGCATTTATTGACTTCTACAGTAGACAAGGATTCATAAGGGAGGCAGGAACCGTATTTGAGCTCATTCCAAAGAAAGATTTGGTCATATGGAATTCAGTGGTTGCAGCGTATGGTGTGAATGGGGATACAGATTCTGCACTGTGTGCATTTAGGGCGCTGCAGAAAGTAGGATTTAAACCTGATCATGTGACTGTTGTTTCAGTTCTTCCAGTATGCAATCACCATTCCAGGCTCATCCAGGGTAAGGCACTACATGCTTATGTCGTTAGGCATCATATGAGTTCCATCTGCTCAGTTAGTAACGCACTTATAGATATGTACTGCAAATGCTGTTGCCTAGAAAAGGGCAAAGATATTTTTCAGCTGATGACAGAGCGAGATACTGCTACATATAACACATTGATTTCTTCTTTGGGAAAGCATGGCCACGAAGATCAAGCCATAATGCTATTTGATCAAATGAAGAGAGATGGAATTGATCCTGACAAAGTCACTTTTGTGGCTTTACTATCTTGTTGCAGTCATGGAGGCCTTACTGAGAAGGGCTTGCAATTTTACAACTCCATGTTACAAGACTACAACATTTCCCCAGATAAGGAGCATTACTCATGTGTTGTTGATCTTTACAGCAGATCTGGGAAACTTGACGATGCTTGGAAGTTCATTTCAAGTTTGAGGGAAGAAGCAGAAATAGATGTTCTTGGATGCCTCTTGGCGGCTTGCAGAGTGCATAACAGAATGGATATTGCTGAGCTAGTTGCACAAAGAATATTTGAAAAGAACCCCAGTGATCCTGGCTATCACATTTTGCTGTCCAATATATATGCTGATGCTGGAATGTGGTCTGATGTAACGAAGATCAGAACCATAATAGAAGAGAGGAGTTTGAAGAATAAAATAGGAAACAGTTTGATTTAAGTTGATCAGACCCTAAGTTGTGGATCACATATATTAATCAGTGTTTTACTAAACCAAGAGAACCACTAACGGTTTGGTTGGGAAAATACACCTGAATAGGCGCTCCAAAAATGTCAGGCTGTCATCTATACTGCCAATATTCTGAACTTGAGGAAAAACCTTATGGTTAATTTGTTCCGTGTGATCGATATAGAATACAAGTTTATAACAGCTGATGTGCACAGATAATGTCGAACCTGTGGGAACGTATGTCAGAGAAACAGCTACTGTCTTCAGCAAGCTCTTACTCCCTCCGTTCCTAAATATTTGTCTTTCTAGATATTTCAACAAGTGACTACATACGGAGTAAAATGAGTGAATCTATACTCTAAAATATGTATGTGGTAGTCCATTTGAAATCTCTAGAAAGACAAATATTTAGGAACGGAGGGAGTAGAAGATTTTCTTCATAGGAAACAATTCCATATTTGTGGATACAGGCGAATAAAAGGTGAACTGGAGAATATTTAGTGCATTGTACTTCTTTGGACTCATTAGTGCATTGTTGCATTGTACCTGCAGTCTTATGCACCTTTTGCTAGTTATTATGTAGTTATAACTGAATAAACAGAGGCTGTGCTAATTTGTGTAAGGCTAGAAGTTCACATTTCATTCTCTTCGACTACAATCAGGATTCATATAACATGCTGAGCGTCCTCATTTCACAGGCCTGTTTTGGTATGCGAACTATTTTTCTGGATTGTTTAGTAGCCTGAATCCTTATTGTTCTGTTGGCAACCTAATCTGTTCTAATGCACATTTTCTTTGGTAATTAGCAGGATTGTTTTCATGACTTCACCAAGTACTCTGTTACTATAATGTACAGCTAATTGCATGATAAATCATTATAAGGGAAGAAAACAAAATGATACTTCTGAGCTCAGGTGATTTCTGGAGTTGCAGCGCAGTCAGACTTCTTATTTTTGTACTTGTGTCGCAGGCAATCACTTCCCAATCTACTAGTCTGAAGTTCTTTTGTGTGACACCCAATGTTTTTTTTTCTTGTAGTGTTCGGAAGAAACATCAACAGCGCAGTCCAAGTTTGACGTCCAGAACTCCAGATGTCGATGTTTGATAAGAAAATATGGGGCTATGCATATTGGATTCTGAGGGGAAAATCAGAACCCCTTCCGGTAACTATCTGAATTAACAAATAATCCTTTAAAATATCAGTTTAACCATGATTCTGAAGCTTGTTCACCACAGACGCGGCAACTAGATCATGCAACACATAGGCCAGGCATCTAAATGTAGTCTCTCTCGTCACAGGGTTCAGCATACTACAAAGCATGCTCGTGCTTAAATCTCTTCACCTGTTGCTATCATACAGCAGCGACAATGTTTCCATCAAATAGCGCCAAAAGCAGAAAGAATAAAGTGGATTACATAAAGCATTCAGATTTCTTTTCTGATTCAAGGTACGAGTACATGCACAAGGATAATCAATCAGTGGAATTGTTGAGCCTAGGCAAAAGAGTGGGCTCACTGCATGTCTACATCAGATAGTGGATGGCCTGCCTATCTGATTGTTGCTGCTGTCTGAAGTATGTGCAGAGGACAACAAGTTGGTCCATCATTACAGCTTTTGTTATATCCATTCTGTTTCCTGGAATTGGTGGGACAAGAGGCTGCTAACTCACTGAATTTATGTGTGAGGCGGCGATGCACGCGGATGCTTCGACTACGCCCGGTTTGACATACTTCCTATCATTACTTTCTTTTCAAAGCAGAAACGCCGCGTTTGATCATATCACTTGTTTCTGGAGAGCTGTATCTTGTATGGCACCACTGTTTAAGAAGAGCTTCTGTGACTTTTCATCTCTTGAAATGCTTTCATGGCTCAACTAGTGATCTCTCCCAGACTAAAGCACTGTGTTTTTCCACCTGTTATTGTTCGACGCCCTTTGCAACTTAGTTCCTTATATGGTGTAAGGTTTGACAGGTTGACTTGCAAGATCCAAGAAAGTAATGAAAGCAAGTGGGCATCGTTATCCTATCCAGGTCACACCTGCACACCAACTCTGAACGTTCCAATGGCCGGTATGATTTGGGCCACCTGCCTTCCTGCAACGGTAACTATCTCCCGCCACAGAATCTGGTATTCTCAGTTTCTATATACATAAGCGAAATTAATTATGATCAACCCTAGACTAGAGGAACTACAATTTTTATCCTCTGAGGTCAATCATATGTTGCTCTTAACAGCTAACCGCCAGCTGCAGATATACCGGAGGAAGCAATGAAAGCTAGCCAACACATGTTCTGGAGTCTTGCTCTGCACATTTTCACACACAAAAAAAAAAACTACAGCTAGTTACTAGACTAGTTAGCATTTGTTTATGCCTAAGCTCTTATGATCATTGGCTCCCTGTCCCTGAAACATAAACAATTGGCAATGTCCTACTGTATTGTGCTGGGCTTCGAGGATGGAGCTTGAATTGAATGAGTGGATATAGAAGGCAAGTTTGTAACTGCTGATGTGCACAGAAAATGTTGAGCTTGAGGGAGATTATGTCAGAGAAATATCTACTGTCTTCAGCAAGCTCTTAGAAGATTTTCTTCATAGGAAACAACTCCATATCTGTGGATACAGGCGAGTAAAAGGTGAACTGGATAATAGTTAATGCATCGTACTTCTTTTGTAGTCATTAGTGCATTACTGCATTTTGCCTACAGTTATGCACCTTTTTGCTAGTTATTATGTAGTTATAACTGAATAAACAGTGACTGCTAATATGTTTAAGGTTAGAACTTCACATTTCATTCTCTTTGACTGCAATCAGGCTTTATATAACATGCTGAATGTTTTTGTTTTGCAGTCCTGTTTCGGTATGGGATCTATTTTTTCTGGATTGCTTAGTACCCCTGAATCCTTATTGCTCCGTTAGCAACCTAATCTGTACTAATGCTGATTTTCTTTGGTAATTATCAGGATTGTTTTCATGACTTCACCAAGTACTCTATTACTGTAATGCACAGCTGTTCGCATGATAAATCGTTTATCAAGAAACAAAATGATACTTTTGAACTCAGGTGATTTCCAGAATTCCAGCACAGTCAGACTTCTTACTTTTGTACTTGTGCCGCAAGCAATTGCAATTCCCAATCTACTAGTCTGAAGTTCTTTTATGTGACACCCAAAGTGTTTGTTTTTTCTTACAGTATTCGGAAGAAACAGCAACAATGCAGTCCAAGTTTGACGTCCAGAGCTCCAGATGTTGATGTTTGCGAAGAAAATATGGAGCTATGCATATTGTATTTTGAGGGCAAAATCAGAAGCCCTTCTGGTAACTATCTGAATTAACAAATTATCCTTTAACATATCAGATTTACCATGATTCTGAAGCTTGTTCACCACAGACGCGGCAACTAGATCAGGCGACACATAGGCCAGGCATCTAAATGTAGTCTCTCTAGTCACAGGGTTCATCATACTACAAAGTATGTTCATGCCTAAATCTCTTCATTGCTATCATACAGCAGCTACAATGTTTCCATCAAATAGTGCCAAAAGCAGAAAGAATAAAGTGGATTACGTCAAGCATTCAGATTTCTCTTCTTATTCAAGGTATGAATACATATACACAAGGATAATCAATTAGTGGGATTGTTGAGCCTAGACAAAAGAGTGGGCTCACCGCATGTCTACATCAGATAGTGGATTCCCTGCCTATCTGATTGTTGCTGCTGTCTGAAGTATATGCAGAGGACAGCAAGTTGGCCTATTATTACAGCTTTTGTTAGATCCATTCTGTTTCCAGTACTCGGTGGGACAAGAGGCTGCTAACTTACTGACTTTTATGTCCGTGGCGGCGATGCATGCCGATGCTTCTGGAGAGCTGGGTACACCCGTTTGACATACTCCCTCCATCCCATAATGTAAGACAGTTTTTCACACTAGTGTAGTGTGAAAAACCGTCTTACATTATGGGACGGAGGGAGTACTCCCTATCGTTTCTTACTTTTGAAAGCAGAAACGTCGCTGTTTGATCTTATTACTTGTTTCTGGAGAGTTGTATCTTGTATGACCCCACTGTTCAAGTAGAGCTTCTGTAAGTTTTCATCTCTTGAAGTGATTTCGTGGATCAACTAGTGATGCCTTCAAGGACTAAGCAGGCTAAATCACTGTGTTTTCCACTGCTGTTGTTTTTGTTGCCATTTGTTAATTTATTTAGTTCCTTATGGTGTAAGACTGACAGGTTGACCTGCAAGATCCAAGAGAGAAATGATTTATCGCCATATCCTATCCAGGTCACATCGGCACACCAACTCCGAAAGTTCCAATGGCCGGTATGATTTGGGCCACCTACCTTCCTGCAACGGTAACCATCTCCCGCCACAGAATCTGGTATTCTCGGTTTCTATATACATGAACCAAATTAATTGTGATCAACCCTAGGCTAGAAGCCTATAAGTACAATTTTTATCCTCTGAGGTCAATCATATGTTGCTCTTAGCAGCTAACCCCGCAGCATTGCCAGCTGCAGATATACCGGAGCAAGCAATGGAAGCTAGCCAACACATGTTCTGGAGCCTTGCTCTGCACATTGTTCACCCCAAGTTTCACAAAAAACAACATTACTACTCCCTCCGTCTAGGTGAGTAAGTCATCTTAGATTATGCACCGTGACCAAGGAGAAGGGGAAAACGAGAGAACTTAATATTTATTTGCTAATTAATAGCATTGCATGCAATGAACTAACCACTGCATGTCATGTTTTATAGTCTCAAGTCATTAAAAGTATGCACATCACACATCTCTTATTGGTTGATATGTCAAGAAACAAGAAGCGAGGTAGAAGTTAATGCACCGCGCCTAAGTGTTTTGGGATTATTTGATTTTCGTAAAATGACTTACACACCTAGACGGAGGGAGTATACTGGTTAGCATTTGTTTATGCCTAAGCTCTTATGATCATTGGCTCCGTGAAACATAAACAACTGGCGCGTCCTACTGTATTGTGCAGGGCTTCGGGGATTGGAGCTTGAATGAGTGGCACGCCCATCCACGTGGGCAGGGCAGATGAGGACGATCTCCTGATTGTGAGGTACCGACCCACGCCCTCTCTTGACGTTGCGGCCACCGACGCTGCTTGAATTCATGTTCATGAACTGCTACGCTGTCCTGTTTCACCAGCGAGAGGAGGGGGAGGGTCGCTGCTGCAAGAGACGCACAGGCTTGGACGTTTGCTTGATCTAATGATTCATTGGCCCATAACTTCTGCAGTAGAGAGAGGTCTGGCCTGGCCCCATTCATGGGCAATGGCTTCGAGTGCAGCAGGGTATCCACATGCCCCGAGCCGAGACCACTTTTGGCATTTGAAATCATCCGGCGAGATGCTCACCGCTTGTGCCACTAGCTCTCCAGTCCATATCCTTTTGATTTGATCCTACGCTGCGAAACAGCTGCTGAAACGAGCTGGCCCGTGGTATTGTGCTGCGTATGAGCATAGTAGTATGTGCCTCGTAGCTTATTTTCTGTTTTGCAGTGGCATGTTTTGGTCTGGATGAACCGGGGTGCCGGTGGTTTTAGGCTTTTAGCATATGGGTTGGTGCCCTACCGATGCTGAACTAGCCAATACCTAGCTGTAAACTTCATATATATAAATGTCAACTGATACTACTGCTAAAAGCAACACCATTTCATTCTTTCAGTCCTGCAGGTAAGGCATCTAAGACTTTTGAGTTAGAGAACATGTCAAGGCATCAAAAAATCGATCTTCCAGGTATGCGTTTGCTTTTCCTCATTCCAACCGTCCTCATAGATCCACGAGAACATGCCACGGAATAAACAGCTCTGTTGTCTCGATCCCGCGCTTAGCTCTGGGCATAATGCGAGCTTAGCTCAGCGCACTTGTCATGATTCGTTATAAGAAGAAAGGGGTCTCCAATTTTAGTAGCCCGGCCTCTTGAATCATGCAAACTCTTGCATGATTGATGGAGCTCCAGACCCCATTCCTAGAGCAAGAGGCCACGGACCCCTGCTAGCTACTCCCTCGGTCTCATATTAATTGTCGCTCAAATGAACTAATAATGTCCCGTCAGTGCAAAAGAGATCTTGCCGGTGTACCCACCCCTGATGCCTGATCTGTGGCATGATGAGCGCTTTTCGTGCGTGTGTCCGGTAGACGTTGCTGTCATGCCAACTCGTTCCGTTTCACGGTTTCAAAGGCGAACAAGGTGGTGGATTGTTTACTTTTTTTCTCCTTGGTTTCCACTTCGGTGTCTTGGATGTGCCTGCTCCCGGACGCTGCCCGCGCCTTATCCTCAGTTGCATGATGGCAATGCTACTTTCTTGTTGCTGCTGCTGCACAGTCAAAATTGGCCGGAATAGACCCGCAAATATTGTTTTATTTTAAAAATGGCCGGGATGGTACGCGGAGTCCAAATAACCTTCAACGTTAAGTTCCAAGGCGCGTTGCGTCCATGCAGGAAAAGCGGGCCCGCAGGCTGCACGAAACCACCGGGGTCGGCGCCGGCCGTTGCAGCCGAACCAACAGCGAAGCGAAGCGGGCGCACGAGGGCACGGCCATAGCATCCGATTCTTCCCACATGATCCAACCCCCGCTCGGCTCGTGGGAGCATCATCTCGCGCCCGCACCGGCGCACGAGCCGGGCACGTAACGTAAACCCCGCCAACCGTCGCCCTCGCCCTCGCCTCGCCTCGCCGTCTTTATAATCCCGGGCTCGTCTGCCCTGCGCATCACACACCACCGCCACATCACTCTACTCCACCTACCCGTCTCGCCCTCCTTGTTCACATCATCTCCCTTGGCTTTCCCTTGGACGCTTCGAGAGAGAAGGAAGAAGATGGCGGACGAGGGCACGGCCAACTGCATCGACATCATCCTCGCCATCATCCTGCCGCCGCTCGGCGTCTTCTTCAAGTTCGCCTGCGGGGTGAGTGTCCCGAGCTCTGTCCCTGTCCCGTGCTAGCAGTAGGCTCTCATCTCATCTCATGACGGACTATGCACCGGGCTGTGCCTAGTTGACTGCTCCTGCTGCGGTGCTGAACGTGCTTTTGCAGATCGAGTTCTGGATCTGCTTGCTGCTCACCTTCTTCGGCTACCTCCCCGGCATCATCTACGCCGTTTGGGTCATCACCAAGTAGGACTGCTGGTAGGAGGGACTCCTCTGCCTCTGCCTCTAGGTATGCATGCACCTCGGCGGAACTTGTTATGGTTCCCTGTTATTATTTTCTCTTCAGCAGAGTCCTCTGTAGAATTTACAAAAGCAATTTGTACTTAACAAAAAAACAAATATAGCCCATCCTATTAACAGCACAAAATGATGCATCTTCCAAGCAAACGAATTTCACAAATCGAAAAGAGGAACCATCTTTTTTTTGGTTCAAGAAAACTGCGAGGAAAATCCTGAACTCACCTCTGCTTGCTCTGCTTCTTCTTTGTGCCAGGTGATCCATGGCGAACTAGTTCTGTGTCTGGTCCAAGCCGTTTGTCTGAGATGCGAGCGTCGGTTCATGGTGCTGCCTACGTGTGCGTTCATGCTGTTGTACATCTGTTTGTTGTTGTTCGCGCTTGATGATTAGCCTCCTCTCCTGTCACCTTCCCCAGTGTAGTGTATCCATCCATCCAGTTGTTCCTCCGCGCATTTTCGTCGTCCATGTACTTTGAACTTTGATTAATTAATTAATCAATTGATTGGTGGAGAAGCTTTCGGTTGTTCTCGTGCGTTCCTTGCGCAAAATTTTTGTTCCATCCGATTGGTTTGTTGGTTGGCGAGTTCCCCGTGCTATAGCGTTGGATAAGTTTCAAGTTCATTCAAACGGATGTGACGGATCGGAGGAAATCACGGACAGGGAAACGTCACGTTTCGCAGTGGGAGTGGCTGCAGCGCGGCCGTCTCTCTCATCTCTCTACTTTATTTTTCTACTAATAAGTCAAAGATCCTCGTTTTTATTGTTTCATTTTTCTTCCGATACCGTTTCCAAGAGGCAACGGCGACAAGTGCCGGAGTTCACGAGTGGCGGGTCCTCGCACAAGGCCTGACAGGTCCCCATGGCGCCTGGTGCCAGTATGTAGTACTACGTACGAGCGGTGAAAAATGAGTGGTACGCACGGCACGGGCACGGCAGGGAAACACATGCAAAAATATACGACTCGTGTACCAGAGCCACACGCCAGCCTGATCTAGTTTTTTTTTTTCAACTTAAAACGCCTAGGAATATCGGAATCGTGAGCTAAATTCATAGCCATAAATATTGTATCTGCCCACGCACCTCAATCTCACCAAGACGTGGTTCTAGACGCACGCTCGGGTCATGGGTATTTACAATCCCTCGGAAAGGGACAGAAAGCGTACTTGCTCCAACTTCCAACGGCAGTTAGGGCAACTCCAACGTGGTTCATCAAACCCCTCGTAAATGTTTTGCACCATGTTATCAGCATGTTTTTGGCCATCCAATGCCGTGCATCAAACGTTCGCGGCTTGGTCCAGCCGTCTGAAATTTCATAAACCAAAAGTAGAGCGGGGAGGGGGAGGGTGGGAGAGGGGGGGGGGGAGTTGTAGGAGTCCGAACATCTGTCACGTTTGCATTCGACACCCCGTACCCAGCCAAAGCAAAGGTGGAGTCTATGCATTTGGACAAATCCACCACTGCCTCCGCGTGAAGGCGTGCCATTTCCTACTTGTCCCGCTCTGTTCGTCGCTGCCCACCACCCAATTCTCGCTCGTTTGTCGTCCACCGCTGCAATGGAGACGATCGAGACGACCGTCGTCACGCCGGAGCGGGAGGACCAGTTGGCGGTGGGCACACGCAAGGACAATACATCGACACGCAACACCCACCACCACAACCAGAAGAAGAGGGAGAACATATGACAACGATTGTCACCCAGCACCTCCTCCGCAAAAAGTGTTTCGCACGGCTGGTATCGGTCATGCAATCACCGCCCTAGCCGACGTTACCGTCACCATCGGCCATCAAGTGTCATTCAGCGTTGACCTTAACAGGGACTACACCTTCACAGAGCCTCGGTGAGTCACAGTTGTCTGCGCTTGTCCGTTCGTGAATGTCGGATGTGTCTCCCTCACCCTTTGGTGCACGGTCTCTGTTTGCCGAAGTGTCTCAACCAAGTGCGGCGACGGATGAGGAGGCACTGATGAACATCATGTTGGGGAACGTAGTAATTTCAAAAAAATTCCTACGCACACGCAAGATCATGGTGATGATATAGCAACGAGAGGGGAGTGTATCTTCATACCCTTGAAGATCGCTAAGCGGAAGCGTTTATCAACGCGGTTGATGTAGTCGTACGTCTTCACGATCCGACCGATCCAAGTATCGAACGCACGGCACCTCCGAGTTCGCACACGCTCACTCGATGGCGTCCTCGCCTTCTCGATCCAAAGAAGACGGGCGAAGTAGTAGATGAGTTCCGACAACCGACGACGTGCGTAGCGGTGTTGGTGAAGAACAATCTCCGCAGGCTTCGCCTAAGCACTACGGAAACTATGACGGAGGATAAACTAGAGGGACGGGGTTGCGGCACACGGCTTGGTGTTTCTTGATGTGTCTTTGGTGCTAGCCCTACCCTCTATTTATATGTTGAGCCTTGGGGTCAAAACTTGGAGTAAAAGCCTCCACAAAGTCGGTTTCACCCGAAGGCAAGAGTCCTTCTCGGACTCGGGGCGACGCCGGGGTTCCGGCGTCTGGACCCGACGCCGAGACCTGGCGTCTGCCTCGGACTCATAAAACTTCCTTTGCGCTTTCCAAAACCTTGTGGGCTTTCCCTTTGGCCCAAATAACGTGTTCTCGTACCCAAACATTTCGAAACATCCGGACCCTTCCGGTGAATTCGGAACCCTTCCGAGATCAAACACTATTATCCCATATATCAAACTTTATCTCCGGACCATTCCGAGTTCCTCGTCATGTCCATGATCTCATCCGGACTCAACAACATTCGGTTACCAACATGCATAACTCATATAATACTATATCGTCAATGAAACGTTAGCGTGCGGGACCCTACGGGTTCGAGAACTATGTAGACATGACCTAAAACCATTCTCGATCAATAACCAATAGCGGGACCTGGATGCCCATATTGGTTCCTACATATTCTACGAAGATCTTTATCGGTCAAACCGCATAACAACATACTTTGTTCCTTTGTCATCGGTATGTTACTTGCGAGATCCGATCGTCGGTATCCAATACCTAGTTCAATCTCGTTACGCAAGTCTCTTTACTCGTTCAGAATACGTCATCTCATAACTAACTCATTAGTTACATGCTTGCAAGGCTTAGGTGATGAGTATTACCGAGAGGGCCCAGAGATACCTCTCCGACAATCGGAGTGACAAATCCTAATCTCAAATCGCCAACCCAACATCGCCTTTGGAGACACCTGTAGTACTCCTTTATAATCACCCGATTCGTTGTGACGTTTGGCGAGTACCAAAGTGTTCCTCCGTAAACGGAGTTGCATAATCTCATAGTCATAGGAACATGTATAAGTCATGAAGGAAGCAATAGCAACATACTAAACGATCGTGTGCTAAGCTAACGGAATGGGTCATGTCAATCGATCATTCAACTAATGATGTGACCTTGTTAATCAAATAACAACTCCTTGTTCATGGTTAGGAAACATAACCATCTTTGATTAACAAGCTAGTCAAGTAGAGGCATACTAGTGACACTCTGTTTGTCTATATATTCACACATGTATTATGTTTCCGGTTAATACAATTCTAGCATGAATAATAAACATTTATCATGATATGAGGAAATATATAATAACTTTATTATTGCCTCTAGGGCATATTTCCTTCAGTCTCCCACTTGCACTAGAGTCAATAATCTAGATCACATCACCATGTGATTCACATCGATAGTTCACATCATCATGTGATTAACATCCAAAGGGTTTACTAGATTCAGTAATCTAGTTCACATCGCTATGTGATTAACACCCAAAGAGTACTAAGGTGTGATCATGTTTTGCTTGTGAGAGAATCTTAGTCAACGGGTCTTTCACAATCAGATCCGTTATGTATTTTGCAATTTTCTATGTCTACAATGCTCTGCACGAAGCTACTCTAGCTAATTGCTCCCACTTTCAATATGTATCTAGATCGAGACTTAGAGTCATCCAGATCGGTGTCAAAACTTGCATCGACGTAACCCTTTACGACGAACCTTTTGTCACTTCCATAATCGAGAAACATATCCTTATTCCACTAAGGATAATTTTGACCATTGTCCGATGATCTACTCCTATATCACTATTGTACTCCTTGCCAAACTCAAAGGTGGTATACAATAGATCCGGTACACACATGGCATACTTTATAGAACCTATGGCCAAGGCATAGGGAATGACTTTCATTCTCTTTCTATCTTCTGCCGTGGTCGGGTTTTGAGTCTTACTCAATTTCACACCTTGTAACACAGGCAAGAATTCTTTCTTTGATCTGCTCCATTTTGAACTACTTCAAAATCTTGTCAAGGTATGTACTCATTGAAAAAACTTATCAAGCGTCTTGATCTATCTCTATAGATCTTGATGCTCAATATGTAAGCAGCTTCACCGAGGTTTTTCTTTGAAAAACTCCTTTTAAACACTCCTTTATGCTTTGCAGAATAATTCTACATTATTTCCGATCTACAATATGTCATTCACATATACTAATCGAAATGTTGTAGTGCTCCCACTCACTTTCTAGTAAATACAGGCTTCATTTGCAAGTCTCAGATAAACTATATGCTTTGATCAACTTATCAAAGCGTATATTCCAACTCCGAGATGCTTGCACCAGTCCATAGATGCACATTTTGTTAACACCTTTAGGATCGACAAAACCTTTTGGTTGCATCACATACAACACTTCTTTAATAACTCCATTAAGGAATGCAGTTTTGTTTATCCATTTGCCAGGTTTCATAAAATGCGGCAATTGCTAACATGATTCGGACAGACTTTTAAGCATCGATACGAGTGAGAAAATCTCATTGTATTCAACATCTTGAACTTTGTCAAAAACCTTTTTCGACAAGTCTAGCTTTGCAGATAGTAATACTACTATCAGCGTCCGTCTTCCTCTTGAAGATCCATTTATTTTCTATGGCTTGCCGATCATCGGGCAACTCCACCAAAGTCCATACTTTGTTCTCATACATGGATCATATCTCAGATTTCATGGCCTCAAACCATTTTGCGAAATCTGGGCTCATCATCGCTTCCTCATAGTTCGTAGGTTTGTCATGGTCTAGTAACATGATTTCCAGAATAGGATTACCGTGCCACTCTGGTGCGGACTGTACTCTGGTTTACCTACGAGATTCGGTAGTAACTTGATCTGAAGTTACATGATCATCATCATTAGCTTCCTCACTAATTGGTGTAGTAGTCACAGGAACAGATTTCTGTGATGAACTACTTTCCAATAAGGGAGAAGGTACAATTACCTCATCAAGTTCTACTTTCCTCCCACTCACTTCTTTCGAGAGAAACTCCTTCTCTAGAAAGGATCCATTTATTAGCAACGAATGTTTTTGCCTTCGGATCTGTGATAGAAGGTGTACCCAACAATTTCCTTTGGGTATTCTATGAAGACGCACTTCTCCGATTTGGGTTTGAGCTTATCAGGATGAAACTTTTTCACATAAGCATCGCAGCCCCAAACTTTAAGAAACGACAACTTTGGTTTCTTGCTAAACCATAGTTCATATAGTGTCATCTCAACGGATTTAGATGGTGCCCTATTTAACGTGAATGCAGCTGTCTCTAATGCATGATCCCAAAACGATATTGGTAAATCGATAAGAAACATCATAGATTGTACTATATCCAATAAAGTACGGTTATGACGTTCGGACACACCATTATGATGTGGTGTTCCAGGTGGCATGAATTTGTGAAACTATTCCACATTGTTTTAATTGAAGACCAAACTCGTAACTCAAATATTTGTCTCCGTGATCAGATCGTAGAAACTTTATTTTTCTTGTTACGATGATTTTTCCACTTCACACTGAAATTCTTTGAACCTTTCAACTATTTCAGACTTATATTTCATCAAGTAGATATCCCCATATCTGCTCAAATCATCTGTGAAGGTCAGAAAATAACGATACCGCCATGCGAGCCTTAACACTCATCGATCGCATACATCAATATGTATTATTTCCAATAAGTCGGTTGCTCGCTCCATTGTTCGGAGAACGGAGTCTTAGTCATCTTGCCCATGAGGCATGGTTCGCAAGCATCAAGTGATTCATAATCAAGTGATTCCAAAATCCCATCAGCATGGAGTTTCTTCATGCGCTTTACACCGATAAGACCTAAACGGCAGTGCCACAAATAAGTTGCACTATCATTATAACTTTGCATCTTTTGGTTTCAATATTATGAATATGTGTATCACTACGATCGAGATCCAATGAACCATTTTCATTGGGTGTGTAACCATATAAGGTTTTATTCATGTAAATGTAACAACAGTTTATTCTCTTACTTAAATGAATAATCGTATTGCAATAAACACGATCAAATCATATTCATGCTCAACGCAAACACCAAATAACATTTATTTAGGTTCAACACTAATCCCGAAAGTATAGGGAGTGTGCGATGATGATCATATCAATCTTGGAACTACTTCCAACACTCATCGTCACTTCACCCTCAACTAGTCTCTGCTTATTCGCAACTCCGTTTTGAGTTACTACTCTTAGCAACCGAACCAGTACCAAATACCGAGGGGTTGCTATAAACACTAGTAAAGTACACATCAATAACATGTATATCAAATATACCTTTGTTCACTTTGCCATCCTTCTTATCCACCAAATAGTTGGGATAGTTCGCTTCCAAAGACCAGTCCCTTTGCGGTAGAAGCACTTAGTCTCGTGCTTAGGTCCGGACTTGGGCTTCTTCACTTGAGCAACAACTTGCTTGCCGTTCTTTTGAAGTTCCTTCTATCCCTTTGCCCTTTTCTTGAAACTAGTGGTCTTGTTAACCATCAACACTTGATGTTCTTTCTTGATTTCTACCTTCATCGATTTCATCATCATGAAAAAACCGGAATCATTTTCATCATCCCTTGCATACTATAGTTCATCACGAAGTTCTACTAACTTGGTGATGGTGACTAGAGAATTCATCAATCACTATCTTATCTCGAAGATTAACTCCCACTTGATTCAAGCGATTGTAGTACCTGCACAATCTGAGCACATGCTCACTAGTTGAGCGATTCTCCTCCATCTTTTAGCTATAGAACTTGTTGGAGACTTCATATCTCTCAACTCGGTATTTGCTTGAAATATTAACTTCAACTCTGGAACATCTTATATGGTCCATGACGTTCAAAACGTCTTTGAAGTCCCGATTCTAAGCCATTAAGCATGGTGCACTAAACTATCAAGTAGTCATCATATTGAGCTAGCCAAACGTTCATAACATTTGCATCTACTCCTGCAATAGGTCCGCTACCTAGCGGTGCATCAAGGACATAATTCTTACGTGCAAAGAATGAGGATAAACCTCGGATCACGGATCCAATCCGCATCATTGCTACTAACATCTTTCAACACAATTTTCTAGGAACATATCAAAACAAACATATGAAAGCAACAACGCGAGCTATTGATCTACAACATAATTTGCAAAATACTACCAGGACTAAGTTCATGATAAATTTAAGTTCAATTAATCATATTACTTAAGAACTCCCACTTAGACAAATATCTCTCTAGTCATCTAAGTGATCACATGATCCAAATCAACTAAACCATAACCGATCATCACGTGAGATGGAATAGTTTTCAATGGTGAACATCTTATGTTGATCATATCTACTATATGATTCACGCCGACCTTTCGGTCTCCGTGTTCCGAGGCCATATCTGCATATGCTAGGCTCGTCAAGTATAACTCGAGTATTCTGCGTGTGCAAAACTGGCTTGCACCCGTTGTAGATGGACGAGAGCTTATCACACCCGATCATCACGTGGTGTCTCGGCACGACGAACTTTGGCAACGGTGCATACTCAGGGAGAACACTACTTGATAATTTTAGTGAGAGATCATCTTAAAATGCTACCGTCAATCAAAGCAAAATAAGATGCATAAAGGATAAACATCACATGCAATCAATATAAGTGATATGATATGGCCATCATCATCTTGTGCTTGTGATCTCCATCTCCGAAGCACCGTCGTGATCACCATCGTCACCGGCGCGACACCTTGATCTCCATCGTAGCATCGTTGTCGTTTACGCCATCTATTGCTTCTACGACTATCGCTACCGCTAGTGATTAAGTAAAGCAATTACAGGGCGTTTGCATTTCATACAATAAAGCGACAACCATATGGCTCCAGCCAGTTGCCGATAACTTCGGTTACAAAACATGATCATCTCATACAATAAAATATAGCATCACGTCTTGACCATATCACATCACAACATGCCCTGCAAAAACAAGTTAGACGTCCTCTACTTTGTTGTTGCAAATTTTACGTGGCTGCTACGGGCTTAAGCAAGAACCAATCTCACCTCGCATCAAAACCACAACGATACTTCGTCAAATAGACTCGTTTAACCTTCTCAAGGACCGGGCGTAGCCACACTTTCAGTTCAACTAAAGTGAGAGAGACAGACACCCGCCAATCACCTTTAAGCACGAGTGCTCGTAATAGTGAAACCAGTCTCGCGTAAGCGTCTGGCGTAATGTCGGTCCGGGCCGCTTCATCTCACAATACCGCTGAACCAAAGTATGACATCTTTGGTAGGCGATGACTTGTATCGTCCACAACTCACTTGTGTTCTACTCGTGCAAAACATCAAACCATAAAAACCTGGCTCGATACCCTTTGTTGGGGAACGAGTAATTTCAAAAATTTCCTACGCACACGCAAGATCATGGTGATGATATAGCAACGAGAGGAGTGTATCTTCATACCCTTGAAGATCGCTAAGCGAAGCGTTTATCAACGCGTTGATGTAGTCGACGTCTTCACGATCCGACCGATCCAAGTACCGAACGCACGGCACCTCCGAGTTCGCACACGTTCAGCTCGATGGCGTCCTCGCCTTCTCGATCCAAAGAAGACGGCGAAGTAGTAGATGAGTTCCGGCAGCACGACAGCGTGGTGACGGTGTTGGTGAAGAACAATCTCCGCAGGGCTTCGCCTAAGCACTACGGAAACTATGACGGAGGATAAACTAGAGGGGACGGGGTTGCCGGCACACGGCTTGGTGTTTCTTGATGTGTCTTTGGTGCTAGCCCTACCCCTCTATTTATATGTTGAGCCTTGGGGTCGAAACTTGGAGTAAAAGCCTCCACAAAGTCGGTTTCACCCGAAAGGCAAGAGTCCTTCTCGGACTCAGGGCGACGCCAGGTTCCGGCGTCGACCCGACGCCAGGACCTGGCGTCGCCCCGACTCATAAAACTTCCTTTGCGCTTTCCAAAAACCTTGTGGGCTTTCCCTTTGGCCCAAATAACGTGTTCTCGTACCCAAACATTTCGAAACATCCGGAACCCTTCCGGTGAATTCGAACCCTTCCGAGATCAAACACTATTATCCCATATATCAAACTTTATCTCCGGACCATTCCGGAGTTCCTCGTCATGTCCATGATCTCATCCGGACTCAACAACATTCGTTACCAACATGCATAACTCATATAATACTATATCGTCAACTAAACGTTAAGCGTCACGGACCCTACGGGTTCGAGAACTATGTATACATGACCTAAAACCATTCTCGGTCAATAACCAATAGTGGGACCGGATGCCCATATTGGTTCCTACATATTCTACGAAGATCTTTATCGGTCAAACCGCATAACAACATACTTTGTTCCTTTGTCATCGGTATGTTACTTGCCCGAGATCCGATCGTCGGTATCCAATACCTAGTTCAATCTCGTTACGGCAAGTCTCTTTACTCGTTCCGAATACGTCATCTCATAACTAACTCATTAGTTACATGCTTGCAAGGCTTAGGTGATGAGTATTACCGAGAGGGCCCAGAGATACCTCTCCGACAATCGGAGTGACAAATCCTAATCTCGAAATCGCCAACCCAACATCGCCTTTGGAGACACCTGTAGTACTCCTTTATAATCACCCGATTCGTTGTGGCGTTTGGTAGTACCCAAAGTGTTCCTCCGTAAACGGAGTTGCATAATCTCATAGTCATAGGAACATGTATAAGTCATGAAGGAAGCAATAGCAACATACTAAGCGATCGTGTGCTAAGCTAACGGAATGGGTCATGTCAATCAGATCATTCAACTAATGATGTGACCTTGTTAATCAAATAACAACTCCTTGTTCATGGTTAGGAAACATAACCATCTTTGATTAACAAGCTAGTCAAGTAGAGGCATACTAGTGACACTCTGTTTGTCTATATATTCACACATGTATTATGTTTCCGGTTAATACAATTCTAGCATGAATAATAAACATTTATCATGATATGAGGAAATATATAATAACTTTATTATTGCCTCTAGGGCATATTTCCTTCACATCATTCACGACAACGCCGGCCACGAAGACATGCAAGTTGACGACTCCTAGCTGAAGCCAGATATCCAGCAGACGCACACTCTGATCTAATTTATAGAACGGAGCAAAGGGGCGGTACCTTTTGGACAAGTATGCATGTTTGGTTCCATGAATAAAAGCACTATAATCCTTATCGCGTAAGTGATCCATAACGGCAACTAGAAGTTGTTCATTTTCAATGATACACCATTCAAGAGGCCACCAACAAGTACCGCAACTTTAAATGGTGCGGCACTCCAAGAGCTCATAAGTTTTTGTTGTTTATTTGTGTTGGTCATTTAGCCGGTATGCAACATGTATTGGTCATTTTACCAGACATGCTCTATGTGCTGGTCAAATGGTCAGATGTACAACTTGTTGATCATGTCTTTTCTTTCTAGGTCTTTCATGCACATTGTTCTTTGGGACGGAGAAGCACTTCCATTTTACGTATTGTTGGTTGAAGTTGAATGCGCATCCCAAGGGGCTCAACGCCGTTGTCGTTGCCAATTCCGTCGAGACCGCCACTATCACCAATGGAGAATGAAGATGAAGATCCAACAAAAGCTCGGCGAAAAGAATGGCTAGAAACCGGGTGAGGAACTGCGTAGTCGTTTTGAGCAAATCCAAAGGCTAGGCAACAACTAAGAGTTGAACTTAAAAACAACAAAGGTTCTAAAAAAAGAGGTAATATCACCGGTAGTCACACAACTTGCATTGAATGTGCAGTTTAGTGCTACAACTTGCAAAATACGTCTTTTTGGTCAGCTAACTTGCGTTTCGGTGCAGATACGGTCACTCCATGCGTATTCGGCACTTGCATGGCATGCCACGTCTGCATGGGGCTAGGGCTGCAAGAAAAGCTCGAGGCTCGTGAGCCGCTCGAGATCGACTCGTTTTTTGACTCGACTCGAGATCGACTTGAAAAAAACAAGCTGAGTTTGAACACTTTATGTAGCTCGACTGAGAAACGAGCCGATCTTGAGCCAATGTTGGCTCGCTCGATTTTAGCTCGATAGCTCGACAGAATATCATTATGTTAAATGATCATGTCATATATTAAATGGAAATAAGATAATTTATTATCATATATGTTGTCCATAATTTTTATCCATTTTATTTATCAACGAACATGGAAACTTAATTAAGTGCAGAGAAGATTTAGGCCTAATTATGGCACGTGGTCGACTATGTGTTAAATATCCTATATTTTTGGCAAAGGTTCCCAGCATATTCACCTTATTTTTTTAGTTTTTCATCCATAGATTTATAATCCTTACCATCTCATTTAGCTCGAAACTAGCTCGAGATCGACTCGAGATCGTTACAAGTTAAGCACGAGTCATGTTCTACAGCTCGATCATGAGCTTCACTCAGTTTGAGCTCGCTCAAATTTTCATATGAGTTGAGCTGAGCCAACTCCAACTCACTCGAACTTGACTCGTTTGCAGCCCTACATGGGGCCTCTGTCAGTGACTGAAGACGCCCTAGAGCAACTAGCGCGTGGTAAACTTGCACGGACCCCCCTGAATCTGTCTGTCAGGCGTACGGGCACCGGAGTTGAGGAGAGAGATAACAGAGATTGCTATAGAAAAGAGGTGGGTGGAGGGATTTGATCCGAATCTTCTCATTACCCAACTGGCTATACGGTGTCAAGTAATATTGGTAGGTCGTGGGTTCGAATCTCAGGCCACATTTTTTTTTGGATGTTCTGTATTACATGTTGTGAATTTTGCCAGAACGTTTAGTGAATTTTTGGACAGTTTTGGCACAGGTTTCAACTGAATTTTGCCACAGTTTTCAACTGAATTTTGGCACAACTTTGTACAGAATTGAACAATGGAAATAAGACAAAAATCTGAATTTTTGGACAGTATTTTGGCACAGGTTTCAACTGAATTTTGCCACAGTCAACCTGGTAATCCATGTAAGTCTTGTTGCTCTCACTCCCACAGAAAAACCCATTGTGGTGCATCTCAACAGTAAACAACCCATCAAAATCACCTGCATTGTTAAAATATAATAAAAATTCAGTAAGCAGTGTACATCAAATGTAATGAACAAAATATACTATTAAGAACTAAATCAGTACAACAAAAGTACAGAAGGAATTGACATTCAATTAACACATTATACATACAGCTGCTCATTCTCCCTAAAAATTCAGCACACAATTCGCACATAGCAATTTCAGTGTCAAAGTCAGAGTACACGCCTTCAGTGCGAAGAAAATTCAGTTTACTGTATTTTTTTCCAGATATTCACAGTACAAACAACATAAAATCCATCTCAAAAACATCACACATATTCGACTACATAATGCAAACAAGCAGGATCATATCATAAACCATACCGAAACAACGATTTTATCGGACTTTTACACGCACATAAAGCTGCCTCCTTTCATAACCCCTTCCTAAACCCTAGGTCAATTTGCGAACATGGGAGCTTGACTTTCTAATCTAATGCGTACAGGGGAGCTGAACCCTAGCGCCATCCAACATCTGGTAAGAACCTTAAGGGAGCAGAATCGGACCAAACAGGGCACAACAAAGAGGGCGGCACAAACAAGACGGCGGGAATCAACGGAAAGAAACCAGACTAGAGCAACGAGGGGGCAGACGTACCATACGAGGGCGCTGCTTCGTCCGGACGTCGGCGACGGGGTTCAGTCATCTCCTCCGGCGACGGCCGCCGTGATGCGCCGCCGCCTCCGCCTCTGTTTGATCGGAGACGAAGCAGCGGGGAGTCAAACTGAACGACCAGCGAGTTTGGGGTGCCGAAAGAAAATATGCACGGGTTGCCTGTTCCTGCCATTCTAGGGACTTTTTTGCGGAAATAATAACAAGTTCAGGAGGGGGTCCGTGCAAGTTTACCACGCGCTGGTTGCTCCAGAGCGTCTTCGGTCACTGACAGTGGCCCCATGCGGACGTGGCATGCCACACGAGCGCCGAATACACATGGAGTGACCGTATCTGCACCGAAGCGCAAGTTAGCTGACCAAAAAGACGTATTTTACAAGTTATAGCACTAAACTGCACATCCAATGCAAGTTGTGTGACTACCGGTGATATTACCTTTAAAAAAAAACATTGCAGAAAACGTCATACAACAAAAGATAAAAACGATGCACTGCACACCAACCAGAGCAGAAAACGTCGGCTCCATACAGGCATATACTTGCGCAGCATAGGAGTTCACAATAGCTGAAGAAACACTATGACAACTGTTTCTCCAGCTCAATGCCAAGGAAAATGGACGCCAATCCCTGGCGAACGATCGCCATGGCTGGGGGTGGCATTTTACCAAACTGCCATGGCAATTTGTTTAATCTGCGGGGAGTCTGGCGAAAACTGCCACCGTCAAATCCAGACTGCTCTGGGGGCGTTCGCTGGGATCTCACCCCCAGCGGACGTTCGCCGTCTGGTCATGCCATCTATAACAGAGTCTTACCAGGTATGCTGTTATGCACCACACATACATCACTTTAAACAGCAAAAGAAATGCTGGTATGGCCAAGCCGAGAGGAACATAATACATGCCGAGCTGCATCTACTAAACAAGTGAAAATGGCAAATTCAATCCAAACATGTCACTCCGCGAATTCAGATTCTCGGTGCAGACAATGTTTTCAGGGCCAAAAAATTGACTCATGGGTAATGTAAGCATGTATTCAAACATAGGAAACTATAAGTTTCCACATCCACATGAACTAAGCAATTTCACTTTGGCTCCAGAATAACAGCAGGCAGATCATACTGCCCAAAGAAACAGAAATATCAGAACTGTAGACTGCAGACAGCTGAGATGAGGTGAGAACAAAATTCATTGAATTAACAGATAACAGACGCAGGAATACATGCCTGAGAACGTTGAAAATGAAGTTCGCACATTAACGTGGTGGAAATGTTCTGACTAGACTTTTTTCTACTTATATAAGGTTAACAATATCAGCAGACAGCAGATTGAAGATTGGCAAGCCAGCCATTTGGCTACATCAGACTACTAAAGTGAGACGAGAGCGAATTTCACTTCATTAACACGGCAATGCATGCCTCATTTCAGTTGAGTGGCATTATAACCTAATAATAAAGATACTACTCCCTCCGTTCAGAATTACTTGTCACAAAAAAGGATGTATCTACAACTAAAATACATCTAGATACATTCATTTCTTGGACGAGTAATTCCGAACGGAGGGAGTACGTTAGGACTACCAAAGTACCAAACCATAGACGGTCGCAACCGGTACAGAGCAAGACAGGCAGTTCAAACTCCCCCACAATTGAAACCAAATAACACTCTCTCCGATCCAAATATGAGTACTATAATATGATGAACTAGGCTGTTATGCACCACAATATATACCACTTGTGTTACACAGGATAAATCAATATTTCGATAATCATGCCAGGAACACACATATATCTTCTGGTCCTACCATAAACATATATATGCCACTCATAGAATTTAAGACTCAGTGCACAGAATGATGATAGGTTTCTGGATGGTTGCAAGCATGTATATATATCAACATATGAAAGCATGCTCTCACATCAGTGTGATGAAAATATTAGGACTGGTAAACTCTACTTCAGCTAAGTATCAGCAAACAGCAGATTGATGGGATTAGCAAGCCAGATATTTCAGTAGAGTGGACTACTAAAATGAGATGGGAGCAAAATTAATTGCATCAACTGATAACAGATATAGCAAACAAGCTTCATTGTCCAAGAAATTTAATGGGAAATCTCTCTAATTACCATAGCATTTTGGTTGAATGGCAGTAACCTAACATAGTACATTAGGCCTACGAAACCATAGACGGTTGCAAGGGGTACAGGGCAAATAAAACAGGTAGTTCAAACTCCCCTACAGATACAACCAAATAACATGACCAGCCGATGTAAAGTACTAGCTCTACCTATTGTGCCGCCTCCTCTGCGTCTTTCTTCTTCTTTTTCTTCTCCTTTTTCTTCTCACTCTTCTCAACTTCACTCTCTGTAGCAACATCATCACCGCCTTCCTTGCTCTTCTTCTTCTTGTCCTTTTTCTTCTCGCTCTTCTCAACTTCCGCACTCTCTGGAGCAACATCATCACCGCCTTCCTTGCTCTTCTTTTTCTTTTTCTTCTCACTGGCACCCTTCTCCTCATCAGACAGACTGCTCTTCTCCTCCTTCACTGTCTCTGAAACAGCTGATCCTGGTTCTCCCTTGTCTTTCTTTTTCTTCTTCTTCTTCTCACTCTTCTCCCCTTCCACTGCCTCAGTGGCCTCCTCCACCTTCATCTTCTTTGCAGGTGTAGAAGCAGTTACATCATCCTCATCACTCTTCCTCTTTTTCTTCTCCTTGACCTCCTCACTTGGCACCACATCCTGTTGTTCCACCTTCACCTTCTCGGGCTCAGGAGCAGCTGCAAGGCTAGCAATCATGGCATCACCACCAGTAGGAAGCACCACATTTCGAAGCCACTCAGCTGGGGTCTTCTCAGTTGGCTTCCCATGCTTATCAAGGAGGCCCTCAGCGATCATCTTTTTCTTCTTAAGTGCCACTGGACCAAGTCCCCACTTCCTTGGGTATGTGTCCCTATCCATCACCACCCTCTTGATCTTCGCTACAGCACCATGGTCGCAAGTCGCCATAACAGCAGTGGGCATCTCAGCAATACCAATGGCTATTGCCTCCCCCTTCGTGGTCATGAGAACAACCTCTTCACCAACATCAATGTCATTCTCAAACCGGAGCAACCCAGGAATCATAAGCTTGGCCCCATAGCAGATAGCATTAACAGCAGAGTCCTTCACAACAAGCCTCTTGTAACTGGTAAGAATTACCTCAAGCGGCATCACCACACGCCTTATGTAAGACTCATCCTTGTGGTTGTCAAGTGCCCACATGGCATCCATCACATCGTGCATGGTGACCATGTTGTCCTGCTCTCCGAGGATACCTGACCGGACACGGCGCAGCTCCTGCATATGCGCACCGACACCAAGGAGCAGTCCAAGGTGCACGCAGAGCGTCCGGACATAGGTTCCAGCCTCGCAGGAGATCCAGAACACAGCAAGGTGGCGCTCGGCGTCATGCTCCAGAAGCTTACTCTCATAAATCGTCCGCACCCTGAGCTGGCGCTTGACCGCCGAGATGAGCGGAGGCCGCTGGAACACAGCCCCGGTAAGGGACTCCAGCGCGCGGGCCACGCGGGCCGTGTCTGGGACGGCGGCGTGGAAGCGGGCGATGCACACATACTCCTTACCTGCGCCCTGCTGCGACTTGACGAGGCGTGTGGCGCGGTCGACGCAGACGATGAGGTTGCCGGTGACCTTTGGGTCGAGCGTGCCGCTGTGGCCGGTCTTCTCGACGCGGAGGAGGCGCTTGATCCACGCCACCACCTCGTGGGAGGAGGGGTTGGAGGGCTTGTCGAGGTTGATGACGCCGTAGCGGAGGTACTCGGCGAGGGGGCGCTTGAGCGGCGAGTGGCCGGAGGGGAGCGGGGTGTAGTGGCCGGTGCGGACGTTGAGGCGGTCGTAGTTCTTGAGGAGGAGCGGCCAGGTGGAGGTGTCGAGGGACGGGACCAGAGCCTGGGGCTTGATCATGTACCCATCGGTCTTGGCCTCGGCGTCCGCCAGCGACGTGGTATCGGCGGCGGCGGCGGCGGGGTCGGCGGAGGCGTCCTTGGATTTGCTCTTCTTTTTCTTGGATTTGGTGTGCTCGGAGGCGGGGGACGCGACGGCCGGCGGCGTGGACGACATGGCGGCGGGTGGGGTGGGGGGGAGGGGGGGATTAGGGTTTTTGCGGGAACGGAAAGCGGCGCCGTGGCGGCCAGGGAGAGGAAGAAAGGGGTTTTAAGGAGGAAGGGTTTAGCGGGTGAAACTGGTGCGTGCGTGGGCTGGACCGATGGGCGTCGAGTTGGGCCGCCCAGTTCCAGCAGATCCCCAAACGAGGGGGCTCATTTATCTATCCTACACTGGATCAGCATGGGCCGGACCAAAACCACCATAGGGACTGAAGTAATTGAGTTTGTCCCTACCGTGGTTTGCATACGTGGAGTTTATAAAAATTCTGAATAATTTTTGAAAGCATAAAGATTTTTTGAATTCCGAACATTTTAAAAAACACACAATTTTTTGGAAAATCGATTTTTTATTTTAAAAATATTTTTCCTAAAACATGAACATTTTTTGAAATATCATATTTATAAAAACTGCAAATAATTTTCGAAAGTGGGAAAAAATTTGGAAACCTGAAAGTTTTGTAGAAATTTAGAATATTTTCTAAAAAGTATACATTTTTTGAAAACATGAACAGTTCTTTAGAGGTGCGAGCATTTTATTTAAAACAAAAAAATATAAAATGTGAACTTTTTTTATAAAAACAGAAAAAGTAAAAGATATAACCAAAAAGAAAACCAATAAAATCCAGGGAAGAAAAACATAAAATGAAAAAAAAACATTGATTAGTTTGTAAAAACCGGAACCTTCTAGAAAGTTCCTAAAAACAGGAAAACCAGAGAAACATAACTTGACTAAATGGGCTAGCCCAGTTCGATTGCTCGTTGGTTGGCTCTGTGTAAAATAACAACTCGATGCAACGAGCGTCATATAGAAAATTTGCCTGGCATATTTCCGTGTACTTGCTTTTACTAGCAGTCTGTCTTGCCTATTGAGGAGCAAGGAAATTCGGAAAAATTATCGGGCATCATAGTGGCGCCACAACACCCTTGGTCAATCATCTCTTATTTGCAGACGACAACTTGATTTTTTGCAAAGGCTAGTACAACGGAGCAACGGAGATTGGGGAGGTACTCAATATATTGTGAGGCATCCGACAACTTGTTGATCTGTCCAAGAGTTCAATTCATTTTATTAAAGGGTTCCCAAAAGGTATGAGGGAAGTAATGAAAATTGCACTTGAGATTGAAATAGAAACTCTTAATGATCGCTAACTTGATCTGCCTTCTGAGGTGGGACAAAATAAGAACGGAATGTTCAAGTGCGTGAAGGATAGGGTCTGGAACAAATACAAGGGTGGATTGAACATATCTTGGGTGCAATAGGGAAAGGTGAGCTAATAAAATCAATGGAGGTTTTTCGAACCTACTTAATGATTGTTTTTAAACTTAAAGGGATTTTGTGAGAATATAAAAAGCCTAGTCAGGAATTTCTAGTGGGGGAGCAAGCAAGGTAAACGAAAAACCTCACTGGGTATAACTGGGGCATGCCTTACTCACGATGCCAAAGTATATGGGTGGTTTAGGCTTCAAGGACATCGAGCTTTTTAACTTCGCATTGTTAGCACGCCAAGAGTGGAGAATTTCGCGGACAACAGAGTCTCTCCATGTTAGAATCCTCAAATCAGTGTATCCCCCCTCCCCCGCCCCCACACATGCTGATATCATGCGGGTGATTGATACGTCTCCGTCGTATCTACTTTTTCAAACACTTTTGCCCTTGTTTTGGACTCTAACTTGCATGATTTGAATGGAACTAACCCGGACTGACGTTGTTTTCAGCGGAATTGTCATGGTGTTATTTTTGTGTAGAAATAAAAGTTCTCGGAATGACCTGAAACTCCACGGAGAATATTTTATGGAATTAATAAAAAATATTGGCGAAAAAATCAAGGCCAGGGGGCCCACTCCCTGTCCACGAGGATGGGGGGCGCGCCTACCCCCCTGGGCGCGCCCCCTGCCTCGTGGGCCCCCTGGTGCTCCAGCGACCTCAACTCCAACTCCATATATTCACGTTCGGGGAGAAAAAAAATCAGAGAGAAGGATTCATCGCGTTTTACGATACGGAGCCGCTGCCAAGCCCTAATCACTCTCGGGAGGGCAGATCTGGAGTCCGTTCTGGGCTCCGGAGAGGGGAATCTGTCGCCGTCGTCATCATCAACCTTCCTCCATCACCAATATCATGATGCTCACCGTCGTGCGTGAGTAATTCCATCATAGGCTTGCTGGACGGTGATGGGTTGGATGAGATTTACCATGTAATCGAGTTAGTTTTGTTAGGGTTTGATTCCTAGTATCCACTATGTTCTAAGATTGATGTTGCTATGACTTTGCTATGCTTAATGCTTGTCACTAGGGCCCGAGTGCCATGATTTCAGATCTGAACCTATTATGTTTTCATGAATATATGTGAGTTCTTGATTCTATCTTGCAAGTCAATAGTCACCTACTATGTGTTATGATCCGGCAACCCCGAAGTGACAATAATCGGGACCACTCCCGGTGATGACCATAGTTTGAGGAGTTCATGTATTCACTAAGTGTTAATGCTTTGGTCCGGTACTCCATTAAAAGGAGGCCTTAATATATATCCCTTAGTTTCCAATAGGACCCCGCTGCCACGGGAGGGTAGGACAAAAGATGTCATGCAAGTTCTTTTTCATAAGCACGTATGACTATATTCGAAAAACATGCCTACATTACATTGATGAACTGGAGCTAGTTCCGTGTCACCCTATGTTATAACTATTGCATGAGGAATCGCATCCGACATAATTATCCATAATTGATCCAATGCCTACGAGCTTTTCACATATTGATCTTTGCTTAGTTACTTTACCGTTGCCACTGTTACGATTACTACAAAACTACTACTGTTACTTTTGCCACTGTTATCGTTACTTCCATATTACTTTGCTATTAAATACTTTGCTGCAGATATTAAGTTATCCAGGTGTGGTTGAATTGACAACTCAACGACTAATACTTGAGAATATTCTTTGGCTCCCCCTGTGTCGAATCAATAAATTTGGGTTGAATACTCTACCATCGAAAGCTGTTGCGATCCCCTATACTTGTGGGTTATCAGTGATACGTCCATTTTGCATCATGTTTTCATATTGATATTTATTTCATTAGGGATTGTTATTTCACTTTATGATACAATTCTTATGCCTTTTCTCTCTTATTTTGAAAGTTTCACATAAAGAGGGAGTTGCCGGCAACTGGAATTCTGGACCGGAAATGGCTATACCGGAGGAACTTATTCTGCAACTCTGAAAGATCGTGGATGTCGCCTAGAGGGGGGTGAATAGGTGCTTTAAAATAGTTATGATTTATGCTTGAACAAATGCAAAATAAAACTAGCGTTTAATTTGTCAAGCACCAAACCTAAAACAACTAGGCTCACCTATGTGCACCAACAACTCATGTTAGGCAAGATAAACAACTAGGTGGTAGCAAGATATATAACATGAAACACCATGGCTATCACAAAGTAAAGTGCATAAGTAAAGGGCTCGGGTAAGAGATAACCGAGGCACGCATAAATGACGATGTATCCCGAAGTTCACACCCTTGCGGATGCTAATCTTCGTGGAGCGGTGTGGAGGCACAATGCTCCCCAAGAAACCACTAGGGCCACAGTAATCTCCTCACGCCCTCGCACAATGCAAGATATCGTGATTCCACTAAGGGACCCTTGAGGTCGGTCACCGAACTCGTGCACTTTGGCAACCCTTGGGGACAGTCATCGATACCCGTCAAATTGCTCGGGGCGATCTCCACAACCTAATTGGAAGCCCCAATGCTTGCCCGGAGCTTTATACCACAATGATTGAGCTCTGAACACCACCAACTGTCTAGGGTGCCCAAGCACCCAAGAGGAACAAGCTCTAGGGTACCAAGAACCCAATAGTAATAAGCTTCTCAACTTGTAACTTTCACGTATCACCATGGAGAACTCAAACTGATGCAACTAATGCAATGGCAAGGGCACACGGAGTAAAATCACAAATGGCATTTGAATATTTATAAGCTACTCCATAAAAAATATTTCCATAGCCAATATATAAAACTAACAAGATATGGGATCTCTGTAACAAAAGTTTTAACATTCCTTGCTTTACAAAAAGTTCAAGATCAAGGCAAGCTAATGTGGAGGATTATGATTGGTAATAGGGTGATGAAGAGGCCTACCTAGTTGAATTTAGTGGGGGAGAGAGAATTAGTTTGGAAAGTTAAATAAAACATTTGTAGATTCGTTGTAGGACTAGCATTATCAAAACTTTAATGGTTTTGCTAAAGCACATTGATAACCCACAAGTATAGGGGATCACAACAGTTTTCGAGGGTAGAGTATTCAACCCAAATTTATAGATTCGACACAAGGGGAGCCAAAGAATATTTTCAAGTATTGGTAGCTGAGTTGTCAATTCAACCACACCTGGAGATTAATTATATGCAGCAAAGTGATCAGTAGCAAAGTAATATGATAGTTTTGATAATAGTGGTAGCAGCAATAGTAACGATAACAGCGATGGCAGTGATTTTGTAGCAAGTGCAATAGTGACAGCAACAGTAGTAACTTAGCAAGAACAATATGTAGGAAAATCGTAGGTATTGGATCGGCGATTCGTTGGATGATGTTCATCATGAGACAGTCATAACCTAGGGCGATACGGCACTAGCTCCAGTTCATAAATATAATGTAGGCATGTATTTCGTAAATAGTCATACGTGCTTATGGAAAGAACTTGCATGGCATCTTTTGTCCTACCCTCCCATGGCAGCGTGGTCCTATTGGAAACTAAGGGATATTAAGGCCTTCTTTTAATAGAGAATCAGAACAAAACATTAACACGTGGTGAATACATGAACTCCTCAAACTACGGTCATCACCGGGAGTGGTCCCGACTATGTCACTCCGGGGTTGCCGGATCATTACACGTAGTAGGTGACTATAACTTGCAAGATCGGATCCAGAACATGAATATAATGGTGATAACATAAATGGTTCAGATATGAAATCATGGCACCCGGGCCCAAATTGACAAGCATTAAGCATGGCAAAGTTATAGCAACATCAATCTCGGAACATAATGGATACTAGGGATCAGGCCCTAACAAAACTAACTCGATTACCTGATGAATCTCATCCAACTCCTCACCGACCAGCGAGCCTACGAAGGAATTACTCACGCCCGGTGGGGAGCATCATGGAATTGGCGATGGAGAAGGTTTGGTGATGACGAAGATCGAAGATCCCCCTCCCAGAGCCCCAAACGGACTCTAGATCTAGCCTCATGATGAAGAACAGGAGACGGCGGCGACTCCGTCTTGTTAAACGCGATAATTCTTTCTCCCTCATTTTTCTAAAAAAATAAGATTTTATAGCATCGGTTTCAGGGTCTGCGGGGCCACCAGGTGGGACAACCCACCCGGGCACGCTTGGAGGGGGTGGTGCGCCCTGGTGGGTTGTGCCCACCCAGGTGCCCCCCTCCGGTGGTTCTTGGCTCCAGAAATTCTCTTCTATTGTATAAAAAATCCTCGCAAAGCTTTGTTCCATTCTGAGAACTTTTATTTCTGCACGAAAACAACACCATGGTAGTTCTGCTGAAAACAGCGTCAGTCTGGGTTAGTGTCATTCAAATCATGCAAATTAAAGTCCAAAATAAGAGGAAAAGTGTTAGGAAAAGTAGATATGACGGAGACGTATCAACTCCCCCAAGCTTAAACCTTTGCTTGTCCTCAAGCAATTCAGTTGATAAACTGAAAGTGAAAAATGAAAACTTTTACGAACTCTTTTGCTCGTGTTTCCATAAATAAGTTTAAACAACACCCAGGTTTTCAACAAAGATTATAACTAACCATGTCGACAATAACTCTTAAAAATTATATTAACTCATATCAATGACATAATCAAGTAGCGAGCAATAATAAGACATCTCAAACAGCAACACGTTGTCAAAACAACCATGATACAATATGACAATAGTGGTATCTCGCTAGCCCTTTCAGAGACTGCAAAACATAAATGCAGACCACCTCCAAAGTTCAAGCAGCGACTAAACATTGCAATTCATGGTAGAAAAGATCCAGTCATGATGCTCCCAACATTAGCTACACACAATGCATTAGCATGACAGCAGTGCTCTCATGTTCTGGTACTTATTTGAGAAGGTGATGACACAACATAAAAGTAAACACATAGTCCCTTCGCAGAGGGAAGCAGTGATTTGCAGAGGTGCCAGAGCTCCAGTTTTAAAAATAAAGGTAAATGAAATTTTAAGACATGCACCCTTCTTGTTTACTTCGCGACCATCTCTACTCCTAATGGACGAGTTGGTTGAATAGTCCCACCACTTTCGTCTCTTTTTTTTCATCTCGTTTTTTCGTCCGATCACCTCCACGCCCACGTTAATTTCTTCTTCTTTTAAAACTGAATCGCGTCTGATACTCCTTCCATTTATTCGGTCTTGTTTTGGCAAGTGTCGATTCTATTCATCACGTAAGTATTTTAGTAATTAAGAATTCAGAAATAATACCATATACATGATATCACCTTCCAAACAGATTCCCTTCCATACTTGGCTCCACTAGGAGAAATATCACAACCGTCAAAGCCACGCCCTCACGTGATCACGTATCCCATGCACGCAGCCCCAAAAATCACCCCGCAAAAAGAGCACTTCTATCGATCCCCTCGAGGACACAGCGTCGTCGTCGTGCAATCTCGAGGACACTCTTGTTTCTTGACGTCGCCATGGAACCCACGGACGCCTCTGCCGCTGCCGTCACCTTCGCAGATCCGTCGCTGCGGAATCCCACGGATGCCTCACTGGGATCACCGTCGCTGTCGTCGTCGCCTTAGTGGATCCGTCGCCGATCCCAGGGAGGCTGCTGCCGATCTCATGGAGGCCGCCGTGGATCATGCACGTACATGAAACTCCTCTTTCTCGATATCGCCACGGAACCTCGCGTCCAGTTGCTCGACGAAGACGGCGGGAGGGGCGACAAAGAGCAGTACGGAGAGCGAGGATGAGAGAGTAGAAGACGATGGCCGCTGAGCAGGAAGAACGTAGGAGAAGCTTGCGAAGGCGGCGGAAACACAAAGTTTCTTTGTAGCTCAGGCTACATGGAACCTCTTATCCTCAACCCTCCAACCTTGCTTTGAGATCCGTACTCTCCAACTAACTAACAACAAGAAGATTCTCTTTTTTGTTTCTCGAAAACGAAACAACATATGAACTTCAAACTTTGCAGATCGAACAAACATTAGAACATCAATGTGTGAAAAAACTTTCAGATTTTTTGGTCTGATATAAATATACAAAATGAGATCTTATTTGAATAAAAATATCATTTCAAGTATTTAAAATGCATGAAAAAATCTGAAAGTTTTTTTCCTAGATTGTAGTTAGAATGTATTGTTGTTCTGCAAAAGTTAAAGTTCATATGCTGTGTCGTTTGAGAGAAACAAAAAAGACAAATGTGTCTGCACGGATCTTGATGCATAAATGAATGGCAAAGATAAGGGGTACCGCGTAGCCTGAGCTACAAAAAACCACACTCGGAATACAGATGCTAAGCCACCATACATCCAGAAGCTGCGGGTTGGCAGCAGATTGGATTGAGTATTCACGGGCGAACGCATCGATGACTGGAGCCGCTCGTCATTGCCGCCGCCTGGAGTCGCTCGTACCTGCCGCCCCCGCCGACTGAAGTTGCGCAATGTCGTCTGGACTCGCCTCGCTTATGCACCCGCCGACAGCTGAAGTCGCTCGCCGCTGTCTCGCCTCGCCTCACCTCTGCCACCGGTGTTCATCGCCAGCAAGGTAATCCTTCCCTTCCCAATCCCTGCTCTTCTCCGGTGGTGTCCGGTCCTCCGGCACTTGCTTGCTTGTTGCCTTGCTGGTGCCGTGATGCGGGCGTGCTGGCTGTGTCTCCATGTTGTCACCATGCATGCATGGTTGTTGTGTATGTGTGCGTGCTTGCTGGCTGCTGCATGCAAGTACTACAAGGATTAAGTATATTGATGATAATTCAGTCGGCTAGGAGGCGAGGATTGAGTAAAGTAATGATGATCCGGTCATAAAGAAAGAGGCATGAATGCAACAAATGGGCAGTATTTTGATCTCGTCTCAGGCATTCAATTCATTGTCTTCTAATATGGCATTTTATTGATTATTTATATATACTCGCCGTATCATCGTATTGCTGTTTTTAGAAATTGCCACATCTCATATCCCCGTGTCTGTATGGTCGTAGGATGTTGCCCCGTATCTGTATCTCGTATCCCCATGTCTGTATCGTCGTATGAAAAAAACATCAGCTAAAATGCATTTTTTTTCATGTGCAGGATGCTGATTTCATCATAATTAAAGAGAAGGAAATATACAGGGTGAAGAAATCTCATCATACAGTCTCCTCTCCGATTCACGCCCATATAGGCTGCTATATTATTGTCCCCTTTAATGCATGCTCGTAATTTACTACAAGTAGAAACTGGTGTAGCTTCATGATAGTGGTTCTTTACCCCCAAGCATCCATTGTGATAACTAATTTGTGTCCGTGTTATATTTTTTCTAAGGAAATGACTAGTTGTGAATTAAATACTCGATCAATAAAATATAGTTTGCAGGTTAGAGCTTGTTCTCACAAAGTCTCGTACATCCAACAGTTTAACAGGAATATGTGCATGGCGTTATTAGGATGAAGCTCCTATGTGAGGTTCGTTCAGGTGAGTACCTTTGCTGATATGATTATTAGCGCCGAGAGTTGTGTATAGAGTTCTTGCAGAATCTTTATTCCATTGAATAATTTCATCTGCCTTTTCATGGTGTTTTGGCTAAGTACGGGAAGCTTGTGATTTTGTTGTACATGCTTAACTTGGTTCATATTATGTGTAGGTTATCCTTGGTACTAATTCTCATACTTGCATTGCTAGAGCCTTTGGTCAATTAGCAATTCAAATAGGGAACACGTACGCAGGTTTTGTGATGGATCTGGAAAGGCCCTATTGAAGATATGCAGACATGTAAGATTACTCTGAATAAAATCTAAAAATAAACTGATAGGAAAAAGGATAAAGACATCTTTCTGACTACGTTCGATCAAATATTGGGTCTCAATAACGAAAGATTATTGTCCTTTCATTAAATTTATGTTTTGGCAAGTTGAGAGAGCTATGGGGAGCGAGGGACACGATGGTGGATGCATAGTTGATGTTAGTATTTTGTGTAGGATCTGAATCTGTCTTGTTTTTATGAATATATGCTGGATCGACCTTCTCTGGTTCTAGCTTCGAGTGATCATTTTCATTAGGTTGTTGGCTATGTGAAGTATTTCCATATTTAGGAATATTGTAAATAGCATGATGGCATATAAGATGAAGAAGCTTCTAGCACCACTTCCGATCAGTGATTATATGAAGCAACAATAACATCTTTGAAGCAAGAGTGGCACACAAGCTGCTGGCAGGAATATTCTATCATCTTCTCTAGAGGTCTCAAGGACAGATGACATGATTATTTGAGTTGGTTGAAAATCACCTAGGTCATAGCTACATCCGTCATCTTAGGTTTGCCCTGATGGCACTCTGACCGCATCGCAAGAAAAGGTCTACAAAGATCAGGTATATGCACTCAAATAATTATTTGGTACATGTCGCTGCTGATTAAATTGGTCACTGTAATGCCCTTAATTAATGATCTGTACCATCATCAGACACCGAGATCCCATCTATGCCGCTACCATATTAGTTTATGTAAAAGACATGATTTTCTTTGAGAACTTCATTAATTAATTGAACTTCTAGACCATCTACCGTTTTGGAGGTACTTCAAGACAACATGTTAGTGAACTCAGGCGGAGACTGAAGCAAGTGAGCTTTTGTAGCTGATATATTTAAAATGGATGAAAGGGATCAGTGACTACGAAAAATTCTAACGAGGTACAAGTCACTTTCGTGCTACATGTAAGTTGGCACTCTGTCTTCTTGCTCATTCGATGTTTCATGGGAAACTTAATTTAGGAAAATATAAAAATAATTATTTGTTTGTTGCATAGTATTGCATCCCGTGGTAAAAATTAGAATGTCCTTTGATGCAAGATTTCAGGTGTCAGACTTCCTTAAATCTGAATTTTCTATTGTGCAATTTGCATTGGTTATTTTAATCAGATTTATTTTGCCTGACTGCATGATTTGTAATTGAATTATGTTTGCGGACGAGGAACATGATGCTTAGAAAACAAATGCTCTATTAGGATGTAACGATGAGTGATGCAACTTGGCATGATGCTCAATTAGGTGGATGACACATCAATGGTGGGGGTAGGCATGGGCATAGCAAATACAGAATAGGAGAAAGTGTGTATATGATGGCGAAGTGATGGGGAAGGCAGAAGCTAGCGAAGACACAACAATCTCGGAGCAAGAGGAGTCAACGAGCTGGAATGGAAGATGATATGGAGGGGATGGGAGCCATTGTAGAAATTTAGCGGATTAGGAAATGGCATGAACATGATGGCAAAAACAATGCGTGAGCGAATAACAAAACAATGGTGCAGCCGAATGAGACGACGTCAAATGGTGGCTGAGGCGGTAGAAAGCATGGCGGAATTGTACCAGAATAGTAAAAGTTATGCACATGACAATGTGATGATTACATGGTGGCTTCAGAGGACCCAATGAGCGGACGAACATTGAGAAATATTACACCCTGTCTATTCTTAACATATGAGGATGGAGAATAATGTGTGTTACATAGATGATGCCAGTTAAATGAAACATTTTGTAATGAATGATTATATTGGTTTATTGTTCTGTAGCAACATATTTATACTAACCTTTTAATAACTAATGTCAATGCTAGAGCACGGTCTGATGAAGAGAAGATTACTAATAGAATAATAAATTATTTTACAAGAGAAGAAAACAATTAAACAGTTAAAGAATTGGTACCTTGTGTTTCTGTTTTGAACATGGATGTGAGTGAAAGGATCGATATGGTTGACTAGAGGGGGGGTGAATAGGCAACTAACAATTTTTAAGCTTTTCTTTACCAATTTAAACTTTGCAACAAATAGGTTGTCTAGATATGCAACTAGGTGAGCAACCTATATGATGCAAATACAACTAGCACATAAGCAAGCAATGGAAACAACACAAGTAGGCTTGCAAGAGTAAAGGCACAAAGTAACCAAGAGTGGAGCCGGTGGAGACGAGGATGTGTTACCGAAGTTCCTTCCTTTTAAGGGGAAGCACGTCTCCGTTAGAGCGGTGTGGAGGCACAATGCTCCCCAAGAAGCCACTAGGGCCACCGTATTCTCCTCACGCCCTCACACAATGCGAGATGCCGTGATTCCACTATTGGTGCCCTTGAAGGCGGCGACCGAACCTTTACAAACAAGGTTGGGGCTATCTCCACAACAATTGGAGGCTCCCAACAACACCACGAAGCTTCACCACAATGGAGTATGGCTTCGAGGTGACCTCAACCGTCTAGGGTGCTCCTGTTGGGGAACGTAGTAATTTCAAAAAATTTCCTACGCACACGCAAGATCATGGTGATGATATAGCAACGAGGGGAGAGTGTTGTCTACGTACCCTCGTAGACCGAAAGCGGAAGCGTTAGCACAACGCGGTTGATGTAGTCGTACGTCTTCACGATCCGACCGATCCAAGCACCGAACGTACGGAGCCTCCGAGTTCAGCACACGTTCAGCTCGATGACGATCTCCGGCCCTCCGATCCAGCAAAGGCTCCGGAGATGAGTTCCGTCAGCACGACAACGTGGTGACGATGATGATGTTCTACCGACGCAGGGCTTCGCCTAAACTCCGCGACGATATGACCGAGGTGGAATATGGTGGAAGGGGGCACCGCACACGGCTAAGGAACGATCCGTAGATCAACTTGTGTGTCCATGGGGTGCCCCCTGCCCCCGTATATAAAGGAGGGAGGGAGGAGGAGCCGGCAGGGCGCGCCATGGGGAGTCCTACTCCCACCGGGAGTAGGATTCCCCCTTTCCTAGTCCAACTAGGAGTCCTTCCATGTATTAGGAGTAGGAGACAAGGAAGGGGAAGAGAGAAGGAAGGAAGGAGGGTGCGGCCCTCCCTTAGTCCATTCGGACTAGGCCATGGGGGCGCGGCCTGCCCTAGGCAGCCCTCTCTCTTTCCCGCAGGCCCAATAAGGCGAATACTTCTCCCGGCGAATTCCGTAACTCTCCCAGATCAAAAATACCGAATCACTCGGAACCTTTCCGAACTCCGAATATAGTCGTCCAATATATCGATCTTTACGTCTCAACCATTTCGAGACTCCTCGTCATGTCCCCGATCTCATCCGGGACTCCGAACTCCTTCGGTACATCAAAACTCATAAACTCATAATATAACTGTCATCGAAACCTTAAGCGTGCGGACCCTATGGGTTCGAGAACTATGTAGACATTGAAGGAAATATGCCCTAGAGGCAATAATAAAGTTATTATTTATTTCCTTTCATATCATGATAAATGTTTATTATTCATGCTAGAATTGTATTAACCGGAAACATAATACATGTGTGGATATATAGACAAACAGAGTGTCACTAGCATGCCTCTACTTGACTAGCTTGTTAATCAAAGATGGTTAAGTTTCCTAACCATGGACAAAGGAGTTGTCATTTGATTAACAAGGTCACATCATTAGTTGAATGATCTGATTGACATGACCCATTCCATTAGCTTAGCACCCGATCGTTTAGTATGTTGCTATTGCTTTTATCCATGAGTTATACATGTTCCTATAACTATGAGATTATGCAACTCCGTTTACGGAGGAACACTTTGGTACTACCAAACGTCACAACGTGGCTCGGGTGATTATAAAGGAGTACTACAGTGTCTCCAAAGGCGGATGTTGGGTTGGCGATTTCGAGATTAGGATTTGTCACTCCGATTGTCTGGAGAGGTATCTCTGGGCCCTCTCGGTAATACTCATCACCTAAGCCTTGCAAGCATGTAACTAATGAGTTAGTTATGAGATGACGATTCGGAACGAGTAAAGAGACTTGCCGATAACGAGATTGAACTAGGTATTGGATACCGACGATCAAATCTCGGGCAAGTAACATACCGATGACAAAGGAACAAAGTATGTTGTTATGCGGTTTGACCGATAAAGATCTTCGTAGAATATGTAGGAACCAATATGGGCATCCAGGTCCCGCTATTGGTTATTGACCGAGAATGGTTTTAGGTCATGTCTACATAGTTCTCGAACCCGTAGGGTCCGCGACGCTTAACGTTTAGCCGATTTATATAGTATTATATGAGTTATGCATGTTGGTAACGAATGTTGTTCGAGTCCGGATGAGATCATGGACATGACGAGGAACTCCGGAATGGTGCTGGAGATAAAGTTTGATATATGGGATAATAGTGTTTGATCTCCGGAAGGGTTCCGAATTCACCTAAGGGTTCCGGATGTTTCGAAATGTTTGGGGTACGAGAACACGTTATTTGGGCCAGAGGGAAAGCCCACAAGGTTTTGGAAAGCGCAAAAGGAAGTTTTATGAGTCAGGGGCGACGCCAGGTCCTCGGCGTCAGGTCCAGACGCCGAACCTGGCGCCCGCCCTGAGACCGAGAAGGACTCTTGCCTTTCGGGTGAAACCGACTTTGTGGAGGCTTTTACTCCAAGTTTCACCCCAAGGCTCAACATATAAATAGAGGGTAGGGCTAGCACCAAAGACACATCAAGAAACACCAAGCCGTGTGCCGCAACCCCGCCCCTCTAGTTTATCCTCCGTCATAGTTTCCGTAGTGCTTAGGCGAAGCCTGCGAGATTGTTCTTCACCAACACCGCTCCCACGCCGTCGTCTTGCCGAACTCATCTACTACTTCGCCTGCCTTCTTTGGATCGAGAAGGCGAGGACGCCATCGAGCTGAACGTGTGCGTAACTCGGAGGTGCCGTCGCGTTCGGTACTTGGATCGGTCGGATCGTGAAGACGTCGACTACATCAACAAGCGTTGATAAACGCTTCGCTTAGCGATCTTCAAGGGTATGAAGATACACTCCTCTCGTTGCTATATCATCACCATGATCTTGCGTGTGCGTAGGAATTTTTTGAAATTACTACGTTCCCCAACAATGGGTATCGAGCCAGGTTTTATGGTTTGATGTTTTGCACGAGTAGAACACAAGTGAGTTGTGGACGATACAAGTCATACCGCCTACCAAATGTCATACTTTGGTTCAGCGGTATTGTGAGATGAAGCGGCCCGACCGACATTACGCCAGACGCTTACGCGAGACTGGTTTCACCGTTACGAGCACTCGTGCTTAAAGGTGATTGGCGGGTGTCTGTCTCTCTCACTTTAGTTGAACTGAAAAGTGTGCTACGCCCGGTCCTTGAGAAGGTTAAAACGGAAGTCTATTTGACGAAGTATCGTTGTGGTTTTGATGCGTAGGTGAGATTGGTTCTTGCTTAAGCCCGTAGCAGCCACATAAAATTTGCAACAACAAAGTAGAGGACGTCTAACTTGTTTTTGCAGGGCATGTTGTGATGTGATATGGTCAAGACGTGATGCTATATTTTATTGTATGAGATGATCATGTCTTGTAACCGGTTATCGGCAATGGCAGGAGCCATATGGTTGTCGCTTTATTGTATGAAATGCAACGCATACATAATTGCTTTACTTTATCACTAAGCGGTAGCGATAGTCGAGAAGCAATAGACGGCGTAACGACAACGATGCTACGATGGAGATCAAGGTGTCGCGCCGGTGGCGATGGTGATCACGATGGTGCTTGAGATGGAGATCACAAGCACAAGATGATGATGGCCATATCATATCACTTATATTGATTGCATGTGATGTTTATCCTTTATGCATCTTATCTTGCTTTGATTGACGGTAGCATTTTAAGATGATCTCTCACTAAAATTATCAAGTAGTGTTCTCCCCGAGTATGATTGTTGCCAAAGTTCGTCGTGCCCGCACACCACGTGATGATCGGGTGTGATAAGCTCTCGTCCATCTACGACGGGTGCAAGCCAGTTTTGCACACGCAGAATACTCGAGTTATACTTGACGAGCCTAGCATATGCGAGATATGGCCTCGGAACACGAGACCGAAAGGTCGAGCGTGAATCATATAGTAGATATGATCAACATAAGATGTTCACCATTGAAAACTACTCCATCTCACGTGATGATCGGTTATGGTTTAGTTGATTTGGATCACGTGATCACTTAGATGGCTAGAGAGATGTCTGTCTAAGTGGGAGTTCTTAAGTAATATGATTAATTGAACTTAAATTTATCATGAACTTAGTCCTGGTAGTATTTTGCAAATCATGTTGTAGATCAATAGCTCGTGTTGTTGCTTCCCTGTGTTTATTTTTGATATGTTCCTAGAGAAAATTGTGTTGAAAAATGTTAGTAGCAATGATGCGGATTGGATCCGCGATCTGAGGTTTATCCTCATTGCTTGCACGTAAGAATTATGTCCTTAATGCACCGCTAGGTAACAGACCTATTGCAGAGAGCGGATGCGCGGGCGTTATGAGCGTTTGGCTAGCTCAATATGATGACTACTTGATAGTTTTGTGCACCATGCTTTATGGCTTAGAATCGGGACTTCAAAGATGTTTTGAACATCATGGACCATATGAGATGTTCCAGAATTGAAGTTAATATTTCAAGCAAATACCGAGTTGAGAGATATGAAGTCTCCAACAAGTTCTATAGCTAAAAGATGGAGGAGAATCGCTCAACTAGTGAGCATGTGCTCGATTGTGCAGGTACTACAATCGCTTGAATCAAGTGGGAGTTAATCTTCCGAGATAAGATAGTGATTGATGAAATTCTCTAGTCACCATCACCAAGTTAGTAGAACTTCGTGATGAACTATAGTATGCAAGGGATGATGAAAATAATTCCGAGTTTTTCATGATGATGAAATCGATGAAGGTAGAAATCAAGAAAGAACATCAAGTGTTGATGGTTAACAAGACCACTAGTTTCAAGAAAAGAGCAAAGGGATAGAAGGGAACTTCAAGAAGAATGGCAAGCAAGTTGTTTGCTCAAGTGAAGAATCCCAAGTCCGACCTAAGCACGAGACTAAGTGCTTCTACCGCAAAGGGACTGGTCATTTGAAGCGTAACTATCCCAAGTATTTGGTGGATAAGAAGGATGGCAAAGTGAACAAAGGTATATTTGATATACATGTTATTGATGTGTACTTTACTAGTGTTTATAGCAACCCCTCGGTATTTGGTACTGGTTCAGTTGCTAAGAGTAGTAACTCAAAACGGGAGTTGCAGAATAAACAGAGACTAGTTGAGGGTGAAGTGACGATGAGTGTTGGAAGTAGTTCCAAGATTGATATGATCATCATCGCACTCTCCCTATACTTTCGGGATTAGTGTTGAAACTAAATAAGTGTTATTTGGTGTCTGCGTTGAGCATAAATATGATTTGATCATGTTTATTGCAATACGGTTATTCATTTAAGTTAGAGAACAATTGTTGTTCTGTTTACATGAATAAAACCTTCTATGGTCATACACACCAACAAAAATGGTTTGTTGGATCTCGATCGTAGTGATACACATATTCATAATATTGAAACCAAAAGATGCAAAGTTAATAATGATAGTGCAACTTATTTGTGGCACTGCTGTTTAAGTCATATTGGTGTAAAGCGCAAGAAGAAACTCCATGCTGATGGGATTTTGGAATCATTTGATTATGAATCACTTGATGCTTGCGAATCATGCCTCTTGGGCAAGATGACTAAAACGCCGTTCTCCTAACATTGGAGCGAGCAATGATTTGTTGGAAATCATACATCTTGATGTATGTGGTCCGATGAATATTAAGGCACGCGACAAGTATCATTATTTTCTGACCTTCACAGATGATTTGAGCAGATATGGGTATATCTACTTGATGAAACATAAGACTGAAACGTTTGAAAAGTTTAAAGAATTTCAGAGTGAAGTAGAGAATCATCGTAACAAGAAAATAAAAGTTTCTACGATATGATCGCTGAGGTAAAATATTTGAGTTACGAGTTTGGCCTTCAGTTAAAACAATGTGAAATAGTTTCACTACTCACGCCACCTGGAACACCACAGTGTAATGGTGTGTCCGAACGTCATAACCGTACTTTATTGGATATAGTACAATCTATGATGTTTCTTACCGATTTACCACTATAGTTTTGGGGATATGCATTAGAGACATCTGCATTCACGTTAAAAAGGGGCACCATCTAAAGTCCGTTGAGACGACACAATATGAAATGTGATTTGGCAAGAAACCAAAGTTGTCGTTTCTTAAAGTTTGGGATTGTGATGCTTATATGAAAAGGTTTCATCCTAATAAGCTCAAACCCAAATCGGAAAATATGTCTTCATAGGATACCCAAAGGAGATCGCTGGGGTACACCTTCTATCACAGATCCGAAGGCAAGATATTCGTTCTTGAGAATGGATCCTTTCCAGAGAAGGAGTTTCTCTCGAAAGAAGTGAGTGGGAGGAAAGTAGAAAACTTGATAAGGTAATTGTACCTTCTCCCTTATTGGAAAGTAGTTCATCACAGAAATCTGTTCTTGTGACTACTACACCAATTAGTGAGGAAGCTAATGATGATGATCATGTAACTTCAGATCAAGTTACTACCGAATCTCGTAGGTAAACCAGAGTGAGATCCGCACTGAGTAGTACAAGAATCCTGTTCGGAAGTCATGTTACTAGACCATGATGAACTTGCGAACTATGAAGAAGCGATGGTGAGCCCAGATTCCGCGAAATGGTTTGAGGCCATGAAATCTGAGATGGGATCCATATATGAGAACAAAGTATGGACTTTGGTTGACTTGCCCGATGATCGGCAAGCCATTGAGATTAAATGGATTTTCAAGAGGAAGACGGACGCTAATAGTAGTGTTACTATCTACAAAGCTAGAATTGTCGCAAAAGGGGTTTTCGACAAGTTCAAGGTGTTGACTACGATGAGAGTTTCTCACTCGTATCTATGCTTAAGTCTGTCCGAATCATGTTAGCAATTGCCACACTTTATGAAATCGGCAAATGGATAACAAAACCGCAATCCTTAATGGATTTATTAAAGAAGAGTTGTATATGATGCAACCAAAAGGTTTTGTCAATCCTAAAGGTGCTAACAAAATATGCAGACTCAATGATCCATCTATGGACAGGTGCAAGCATCTCGGAGTTGGAATACACGCTTTGATAAGTTGATCAAAGCATATAGTTTTATCTGAGACTTGCGGTGAAGCCTGTATTTACAAGAAAGTGAGTGGGAGCACTACAAAGATTTCGATAAGTATATGTATGACATATTGTGGATCGAAATAATGTAGAATTATTCTAAAGCACAAAGGAGTGTTTGAGAGGAGTTTTTCAAAGGAAGACCTCGGTGAAGCTGCTTACATATTGAGCATCAATATCTATAGAGATAGATCAAGACGCTTGATAAGTTTTTCAATGAGAACATACCTTGACAAGATTTTTCAAAATGGAACAGTCAAAGAAAGAGTTCTTGCCTGTGTTACAAGGTGTGAAGTTGAGTAAGACTCAAAACCCGACCATGGCGTAAGATAGAAAGAGAATGAAAGTCATTCCCTATGCCTTGGCCATAGGTTCTATAAAGTATGCTATGTGTGTACCAGATCTATTGTATACCCTACCTTTGAGTTAAGCAAGGAGTACAATGGTGATCTAGGAGTAGATCACAGGACAGCGGTCAAAAATTATCCTTAGTGGAATAAGGATATGTTTCTCGATTATGGAGGTGACAAAAGGTTAAATAAGTAAAAGGGTTACGTCGATGCAAGTTTTGACACCAATCTAGATGACTTTAAGTCTCGGTCTAGATACATATTGAAAGTGGGAGCAATTAGCTAGAGTAGCTACGTGCGGAGTATTGTTAACATACAAATTTGCAAAATACTTACGGATCTGAATATGACAGACCCGTTGACTAAAATTATCTCACAAGCAAAACATGATCACACCTTAGTACTCTTTGGGTGTTAATCACATAGCGATGTGAACTAGATTACTGACTCTAGTAAACCCTTTGAGTGTTGGTCACATATTGATGTGAACTATGGGTGTTAATCACATGGTGATGTGAACTATTGCTGGTAAATCACATGGCGATGTGAACTAGATTATTGACTCTAGTGCAAGTGGGAGACTGAAGGAAATATGCCCTAGAGGCAATAATAAAGTTATTATTTATTTCCTTTCATATCATGATAAATGTTTATTATTCATGCTAGAATTGTATTAACCGGAAACATAATACATGTGTGGATATATAGACAAACAGAGTGTCACTAGTATGCCTCTACTTGACTAGCTTGTTAATCAAAGATGGTTAAGTTTCCTAACCATGGACAAAGGAATTGTCATTTGATTAACAAGGTCACATCATTAGTTGAATGATCTGATTGACATGACCCATTCCATTAGCTTAGCACCCGATTGTTTAGTATGTTGCTATTGCTTTTATCCATGACTTATACATGTTCCTATAACTATGAGATTATGCAACTCCCGTTTACCGGAGGAACACTTTGGGTACTACCAAGCGTCACAACGTGGCGGGTGATTATAAAGGAGTACTACAGGTGTCTCCAAAGGCAGATGTTGGGTTGGCGTATTTCGAGATTAGGATTTGTCACTCCGATTGTCGGAGAGGTATCTCTGGGCCCTCTCGGTAATACTCATCACCTAAGCCTTGCAAGCATGTAACTAATGAGTTAGTTATGAGATGACGTATTACGGAACGAGTAAAGAGACTTGCCAGTAACGAGATTGAACTAGGTATTGGATACCGACGATCAAATCTTGGGCAAGTAACATACCGATGACAAAGGGAACAAAGTATGTTGTTATGCGGTTTGACCGATAAAGATCTTCGTAGAATATGTAGGAACCAATATGGGCATCCAGGTCCCGCTATTGGTTATTGACCGAGAATGGTTTTAGGTCATGTCTACATAGTTCTCGAACCCGTAGGGTCCGCACGCTTAACGTTTCGTTGACGATATAGTATTATATGAGTTATGCATGTTGGTAACGAATGTTGTTCGAGTCCGGATGAGATCATGGACATGACGAGGAACTCCGGAATGGTCCGGAGATAAAGTTTGATATATGGGATAATAGTGTTTGATCTCCTAAGGGTTCGAAATTCACCTAAGGGGTTCCTGATGTTTCTGAAATGTTTGGGTGCGAGAACACGTTATTTGGGCGGAGGGAAAGCCCACAAGGTTTTGGAAAGCGCAAAGGAAGTTTTGTGGAGTCGAGGGCGACGCCAGGTCCTGGCGTGCAGGTCCGCACGCCGAACCCAAGGCGTCGCCCCGAGACCGAGAAGGACTCTTGCCTTTCGGGTGAAACCGACTTTGTGGAGGCTTTTACTCCAAGTTTCACCCCAAGGCTCAACATATAAATAGAGGGGTAGGGCTAGCACCAAAGACACATCAAGAAACACCAAGCCGTGTGCCGCAACCCCGTCCCCTCTAGTTTATCCTCCGTCATAGTTTCCGTAGTGCTTAGGCGAAGCCTGCGGAGATTGTTCTTCACCAACACCGCTACCACGCCGTCGTCTGCCGGAACTCATCTACTACTTCGCCCGTCTTCTTTGGATCGAGAAGGCGAGGACGTCATCGAGCTGAATGTGCGAACTTCGGAGGTGCCGTGCGTTCGGTACTTGGATCGGTCGGATCGTGAAGACGTCGACTACATCAACGCGTTGATAAACGCTTCCGCTTAGCGATCTTCAAGGGTATGAAGATACACTCCTCTCATTGCTATATCATCACCATGATCTTGCGTGTGCGTAGGAATTTTTTGAAATTACTACGTTCCCCAACGAACATGACCTAGAACTATTCTCGATCAATAACCAATAGCGGGACCGGATGCCCATATTGGCTCCTACATATTCTCTGAAGATCTTTATCGGTCAAACCGCATAACAACATCGTTGTTCCCTTTGTCATCGGTATGTTACTTGCCCGAGATTCGATCGTCGGTATCCAATACCTAGTTCAATCTCGTCACCGCAAGTCTCTTTACTCGTTCTATAATGCATCATCCGTAACCAACTCATTGGTCACATTGCTTGCAAGGCTTATAATGATGTGCATTACCGAGAGGGCCCGGAGATACCTCTCCGACAATCGGAGTGACAAAACCTAATCTCAAATACGCCAACTCAATATGTACCTTCGGAGACACCTGTAGTACTCCTTTATAATCACCCGATTCGTTGTGACGTTTGGTAGTACCAAAGTGTTCCTCCGTAAACGGGAGTTGCATAATCGATAGTTACGAGAACATGTATAAGTCATGAAGAAAGCAATAGCAACATACTAAGCGATCAAGTGCTAAGCTAACGGAATGGGTTAAGTTAATCACATCATTCTCCTAATGATGTGATCCGTTAATCAAATGACAACTCTTTTGTCCATGGCTAGGAAACATAACCATCTCTGATAAACGAGCTAGTCAAGTAGAGGCATACTAGTGACACTATGTTTGTCTATGTATTCACACATGTATTATGTTTCCGGTTAATACAATTCTAGCATGAATAATAAACATTTATCATGAAATAAGGAAATAAATAATAACTTTATTATTGCATCTAGGGCATATTTCCTTCAGCTCAAACACCCAAGAGTAACAAGATCCGCTAGGGATAAGAGAGGGAATCAAATTTCTCCTGGTGGAAGTGTAGATCGGGGCCTTCTCAACCAATCCCGAGCAAATCAACAAGTTTGATTGGCTACGGAGAGAGATCGGGTGAAAATGGAGCTTGGAGCAACAATGGAGCTTTGGGGGAAAGAGGTAGGTCAACTTTGGGGAAGAAGACACCTTTATATAGTGGGGGAATCAATCCAACCGTTACCCCACTGTACATCCCCGCACAGAGCGGTACTACCGCTTGAAGGAAATATGCCCTAGAGGCAATAATAAAGTTATTATTTATTTCCTCATATCATGATAAATGTTTATTATTCATGCTAGAATTGTATTAACCGGAAACATGATACATGTGTGAATACATAGACAAACATATAGTCACTAGTATGCCTCTACTTGACTAGCTCATTAATCAAAGATGGTCATGTTTCCTGACCATAGACATGTGTTGTCATTTGATTAGTGGGATCACATCATTAGAAGAATGATGTGATTGACACGACCCATTTTGTTAGCCTAGCACTTGATCGTTTAGTATACTGCTATTGCTTTCTTCATGACTTATACAAAGTTCCTGCAACTATGAGATTGTGCAACTCCAGAAATTCTATATCATTTCCAATTAATAATATGTCATCAACATATAAAACTAGAAATGCTACAGAGCTCCCACTCACTTTCTTTTAAATACAGGCTTCACCGTAAGTCTGTACAAAACTATATGCTTTGATCAACTCATCAAAGCGTATATTCCAACTCCGAGATGCTTGCACCAGTCCATAGATGGATCGCTGGAGCATGCACATTTTGTTAGCACCTTTAGGATTGACAAAACCTTCTGGTTGCATCATATACAACTATTCTTTAATAAATCCATTAAGGAATGCAGTTTTGACATCCATTTGCCAGATTTCATAAAATGTGGCAATTGCTAACATGATTCAAACAGACTTAAGCATCGATACGAGTGAGAAAATCTCATCGTATTCAACACCTTGAGCTTGTTGAAAACCTTTCGCAACAAGTCGAGCTTGGTAGATAGTAATACTACTATCAGTGTCCGTCTTCCTCTTGAAGATCCATTCATTTAACATGGCTTGCTGATCATCGAGCAAGTCAATCAAAGTCCATACTTTGTTCTCATACATGGATCATATCTCAGATTTTATGGCCTCGAGCCATTTCACGGAATCTGGGCTCATCATCGCTTCCTCATAGTTCGTAGGTTCATCATGGCCTAGTAACATGACTTCCAGAGCATGATTACTACACCACTCTGGTGCGGATCTTACTCTGGAAGATCTACAAGGTTCTGTAGTAACTTGATCTGAAGTTTCATGATCATCATCATTAGCTTCCTCACTAATTGGTGTAGGAATCACTGGAACTGATTTCAGTGATGAACTATTTTCCAATTCGGGAGAAGGTACAAATTACCTTATCAAGCTCTACTTTCCTCCCACTCACTTCTTTCGAGAGAAATTCCTTCTCTTAGAAAGGATCCGAATTTAGCAACAAAAATCTTGCCCTCAGATCTGTGATAGAAGGTGTACCCAACAGTTTCCTTTGGGTATTCTATGAAGAAGCACTTATCCGATTTGGGTTCGAGCTTATCAAGTCGAAAAACTTTTTCATATAAGCATCGCAACTCCAAACTTTAAGAAACGACAGCTTAGGTTCACTGCTAAACCACAGTTCATATGGTGTCGTATAAACGGATTTAGATAGTGCCCTTTTAACGTGAATGCAGCTGTCTCTAATGCATAACCCCAAAATGATATTGGAAAATCAGTAAGAGACATCATAGATCGCACCATATCCAATAAAGTGCAGCTACGACGTTTGGACACACCATAACGTTGTGGTGTTCTAGGTGGCGTGAGCTGTGAAACTATTTCACATTTTTTTAATTGAAGACCAAACTCGTAACTAAAATATTCATCTCCACGATCAGATCACAAAAACTTTATTTTCTTGTTACGATGATTTTCCACTTCACTCTGAAATTCTTTGAACCTTTCAACTATTTCAGACTTATGTTTCATCAAGTAGATATATCCATATCTGCTCAAATCATCTGTGAAGGTCAGAAAATAACGATACTTGCCATGAGCCTTCATACTCATTGGTCCGCATACATCGGTATGTATTATTTTCAATAAGTCAAGAGCTTCGTTCCATTGTTACGAAGAACGAGTTTTAGTCATCTTGCCCAAAAGGCGGGGTTCGCAAGCATGAAATGATTCATAACCAAGTGATTCGAAAATCCATCTTTATGGAGTTTCTTCATCGCTTTACACCGATATGACCTAAGCGGCGATTACCACAAATAAGTTGCACTATCATTATTAACTTTGCATCTTTTGGCTTCAATATTACGAATATGTGTATCACACGATCGAGATCCAACAAACCATTTTCATTGGGTGTATGACCATAGAAGGTTTTATTCATGTAAACAGAACAACAATTATTCTCTAACTTACATGAATAAACATGATCAAATCATATTCATGCTCAACGCAAACACCAAATAACACTTATTTAGGTTTAACACTAATCCCGAAAGTATAGGGAGTGTGTGATGATGATCATATCAATATTGGAACTATTTCCAACACACATCGTCACTTCACCCTTTAACTAGTCTCTGTTTATTCTGCAACTCCCGTTACGAGTTACTAATCTTAGCAACTGAACTAGTATCAAATACTGAGGGGTTGCTATAAACACTAGTAAAGTACACATCAATAACATGTATATCAAATATACACTTGTTCACTTTGCCATCCTTCTTACCCACCAAATATTCAGGGCATTTCCGCTTCGGTGACCATTTCCTTTGCGATTAAGCACTCGGTTTCAGGCTTTGGTCCAGCTTTGGTCTTCTTCACGGGAGTGACAACTTGCTTGTCATTCTACTTGAAGTTCCTTTCTTTCCTTTGCCCTTTTCTTGAAACTAGTGATCTTGTTAACCATCAACACTTGATGTTCTTTCTTGATTTCTACCTTCGTTGATTTCAAAGATCACGAAGAGCTTGGGAATCGTTTTCGTCATCCCTTGCATACTATAGTTCATCACGAAGTTCTAGTAACTTAGTGATGGTGACTAGAGAATTCATCAATCACTATCTTATACGGAAGATTAACTCCCACTTGATTCAAGCGATTGAAGTACCTGCACGATCGAGCACATGCTCACTAGTTGAGCGATTCTCCTCCATCTTTTAGCTTTAGAACTTGTTGGAGACTTCATATCTCTCAACTCGTGTATTTGCTGGAAATATTAACTTCAACTCCTGGAACATCTCATATGGTCCATGACGTTCAAAACGTCTTTGAAGTCCCGATTCTAAGCCGTTAAGCATGGTGCACTAAACTATCAAGTAGTCATCATATTGAGCTTAGCTAAACGTTCATAACGTCTGCATCTGCTCCTGAAATAGGTCTGTCACCTAGCGGTGCATTAAGGACATAATTCTTCTGTGTAGCAATGAGGATAAACCACGGATCCAATCCGCATCATTGCTACTAACATTTTCAACACAATTTTCTCTAGGAACATATCAAAATAAACATATGAAAGCAACAATGCAAGCTATTGATCTACAACATAATTTGCAAAAATACTACCAGGACTAAGTTCATGATAAATTTAAGTTCAATTAATCATATTACTTAAGAACTCCCACTTAGACAGACATCTCTCTAGTGATCTAAGTGATCACGTGATCCAAATCAACTAAACCATAACCGATCATCACGTGATATGGAGTAGTTTTCAATGGTGAACATCATTATGTTGATCATATCTACTATATGATTCACGCTCGACCTTTCGGTCTCCATGTTCCGAGGCCATATCTGCATATGCTAGGCTCGTCAAGTTTAACTTTGAGTATTCTGCGTGTGCAAAACGGCTTGCACCCGTTGTAGATGGACGTGAGCTTATCACACCGATCATCACGTGGTGTCTCGACACGACGAACTTTGGCAGCGGTGCATACTCAGGGAGAACACTACTTGATAATTTTTAGTGAGATATCATCTTAAAATGCTACCATCAATCAAAGCAAGATAAGATGCATAAAGGATAAACATCACATGCAATCAATATAAGTGCTATGATATGGCCATCATCATCTTGTGCTTGTGATCTCCATCTTCGAAGCACCGTCATGATCACCATCGTCACCGGCGCGACACCTTGATCTCCATCGTAGCATCGTTGTCGTTTACGCCATCTATTGCTTCTCGACTATCGCTAGCGCTTAGTGATAAAGTAAAGCAATTACGAGGCGTTGCATTTCATACAATAAGCGACAACCATATGGCTCCAGCCGATTGCCGATAACCGGTTACAAAACATGATCATCTCATACAATAAAATATAGCATCACGTCTTGACCATATCACATCACAACATGCCTGCAAAAACAAGTTAGGCGTCCTCTACTTTGTTGTTGCAAATTTTACGTGGCTGCTACGGGCTTAGCAAGAACCGTTCTCACCTACGCATCAAAGCCACAACGATAGTTTGTCAAATAGACTCTGTTTTAACCTTCGCAGGACCGGGCGTAGCCTTTTTCAGTTCAACTAAAGTTGGGAAACCGACACCGCCAGCCACTTGTGTGCAAAAGCACGTCGGTAGAACCAGTCTCGCGTAAGCGTCTGGCGTAATGTCGGTCCGGGCGCTTCATCCAACAATACCGCTGAAAAAAGTATGACATCTTTGGTAGGCGGTATGACTTATATCTTCCACAACTCACTTGTGTTCTACTCGTGCATATAACATCAGCGCATAAAACCTAGGCTCGGATGCCCTTTGTTGGGGAGCGTAGTAATTTCAAAAAATTCCTACGCACGCAAGATCATGGTGATGATATAGCAACGAGGGAGAGTGTTGTCTCGTACCCTCGTGAGACCGAAAGCGAAGCGTTAGCACAACGCGGTTGATGTAGTCGTCGTCTTCACGATCCGACCGATCCAAGCACCAAGCGTCACGGAGCCTCCGAGTTCAGCACACGTTCAGCTCGATGGCGATCTTGACCCTCCGATCCAGCAAAGGCTCGGAGATGAGTTCCGTCGGACGACGGCGTGGTGACGATGATGATGTTCTACCGGCGACGCAGGCTTCGCCTAAACTCATGACGATATAACCGAGGTGGTATATGGTGGAAGGGGGCACCGCACACGGCTAAGGAACGATCTGTAGATCAACTTGTGTGTCCATGGGGTGCCCCCTGCCCTCGTATATAAAGGAGGGAGGGAGGAGGAGGCCGGCCCTAGGAGGGGCGCGCCATGGGGAGTCCTACTCCCACCGGGAGTAGGATTCCCCCTTTCCTAGTCCAACTAGGAGTCCTTCCATGTATTAGGAGTAGGAGACAAGGAAGGGGAAGAGAGAAGGGAAGGAAGGAGGGGGTGCGGCCCTCCCTTAGTCAATTCGGACTAGGCCATGGGGCGCGGCCTGCCCTAGGCAGCCCTCTCTCTTTCCTTGAGGCCCAATAAGGCCCAATACTTCTCCCCGGCGAATTCCGTAACTCTCCGATACTCGAAAAATACCGAATCACTCGGAACCTTTCCGAACTCGAATATAGTCGTCCAATATATCGATCTTTACGTCTCGACCATTTAGAGACTCCTCGTCATGTCCCGATCTCATCAGGGACTCCGAACTCCTTGGTACATCAAAACTCATAAACTCATAATATAAGCATCGCCGAAACCTTAAGCGTGCGGACCCTACGGGTTCGAGAACTATGTAGACATGACCTAGAACTATTCTCGGTCAATAACCAATAGCGGGACCTGGATGCCCATATTGGCTCCTACATATTCTCTGAAGATCTTTATCGGTCAAACCGCATAACAACATCGTTGTTCCTTTGTCATCGGTATGTTACTTGCGAGATTGATCGTCGGTATCAATACCTAGTTCAATCTAAATCACCGGCAAGTCTCTTTACTCGTTCTATAATGCATCATCCGTAACCAACTCATTGGTCACATTGCTTGCAAGGCTTATAATGATGTGCATTACCAAGAGGGCCCGAGATACCTCTCCGACGATCGGAGTGACAAAACCTAATCTCGAAATCGCCAACTCAACATGTACCTTCGGAGACACCTGTAGTACTCCTTTATAATCACCCGATTCGTTGTGACGTTTGGTAGTACCAAAGTGTTCCTCCGTAAACGGAGTTGCATAATCTCATAGTTATAGGAACATGTATAAGTCATGGATAAAAGCAATAGCAACATACTAAACGATCGGGTGCTAAGCTAATGGAATGGGTCATGTCAATCAGATCATTCAACTAATGATGTGACCTTGTTAATCAAATGACAACTCCTTTGTCCATGGTTAGGAAACTTAACCATCTTTGATTAACAAGCTAGTCAAGTAGAGGCATACTAGTGACACTCTGTTTGTCTATATATCCACACATGTATTATGTTTCCGGTTAATACAATTCTAGCATGAATAAAAAACATTTATCATGAAATAAGGAAACAAATAATAACTTTATTGTTGCCTCTAGGGCATATTTCCTTCAGCCCAAACACCCAAGAGTAACAAGATCCGCTAGGGATAAGAGAGGGAATCAAATTTCTCTTGGTGGAAGTGTAGATCGGGGCCTTCTCAACCAATCCCGAGCAAATCAACAAGTTTGATTGGCTACGGAGAGAGATCGGGCGAAAATGGAGCTTGGAGCAACAATGGAGCTTTGGGGGAAAGAGGTAGGTCAACTTTGGGGAAGAAGACACCTTTATATAGTGGGGGAATCAATCCAACCGTTACCCCATTGTACATCCCCGCACAGAGCGGTACTACCGTTTGAAGGAAATATGCCCTAGAGGCAATAATAAAGTTATTATTTATTTCCTCATATCATGATAAATGTTTATTATTCATGCTAGAATTGTATTAACCGGAAACATGATACATGTGTGAATACATAGACAAACATATAGTCACTAGTATGCCTCTACTTGACTAGCTCATTAATCAAAGATGGTCATGTTTCCTGACCATAGACATGTGTTGTCATTTGATTAGTGGGATCACATCATTAGAAGAATGATGTGATTGACATGACCCATTTTGTTAGCCTAGCACTTGATCGTTTAGTATACTGCTATTGCTTTCTTCATGACTTATACAAAGTTCCTCGCAACTATGAGATTGTGCAACTCCGTGTACCGAAGAACACTTTGTGTGCTACCAAACGTCACAATGTAATCGGGTGATTATAAAGGTGCTCTCAGGTGTTTCCAAGGTTCATGTTGAGTTGGCATAATTCGAGATTAGGATTTGTCACTCCGATTGCCTGAGAGGTATCTCTCGGCCCTTCTCGGTAATACTCATCACTTAAGCCTTGCAAGCATATAACTAATGAGTTGGTTATGAGATGACGTATCACGAACGAGTAAAGAGACTTGCCGGTAACGAGATTGAACTAGGTATTGATACCGACGATCAAATCTCGCAAGTAACATACCGATAACAAAGGAACAAAGTATGTTGTTATGCGGTTCGACCGATAAAGATCTTCAGAGAATATGTAGGAACCAATATGGGCATCCGTGTCCCGCTATTGGTTATTGACCGAGACGGTCTCGGTCATGTCTGCATTGTTCTCGAACCGTAGGGTCCGCACGCTTAAGGTTTCGGCGATGCTTATATTATGAGTTTATGTATTTTGATGTACCAAGGTTGTTCGAGTCCCTGATATGATCACGACATGACGAGGAGTCTCAAATGGTCGAGACATAAAGATTGATATATTGACGGATATATTTGGACACCGGAAAGGTTCCAGGAGAGTTTGGGAATATATGGGAGCTCCGGAGGTTACCGAACCCCGGAAGTATATGGGCCTTATTGGGCCCATGTAGGAGGAAGAGAGAAGGAGCAAGGGGGCGCCCCAAGCCCAATCCAATTGGGGAGGGGCCGCCCTTTCTTTCTCCTTCCCCTCTCTTCCTTCCTACTACTAGTACTACTTCCTAATACTAGTACTCCTTCCTTCCCCTCCAAATAAGATTAGGAAAAAGGGGAAACCTACTTGGAGTAGGTTTCCCCTCCATATGGCGCCCCCTTGGGCCGCCACCTCCTCCCTCCTCCTTTATATCACGGGGTAGGGGCACCCTAGAACACACAAGTTGATCATTGATCGTTCCTTAGCCGTGTGCGGTGCCCCCCTCCACGATATTACACCTCGATCATATTGTAGCGGTGCTTAGGCGAAGCCTGCGACGAGAGAGAACATCAAGATCGTCCTGCACGCCGTCGTCTTGACGGAACTCCCGTCGAGCCTCTCTTTGGATTGGAGATCGAGGGTGCGTCATCGAGCTGTCTGCGTGTCAAGAACTTCGGAGGTGCCGGAGTAACGGTGCTTGGATCGGTCGGACCGGAGGACGTCGACTACTTCCTCTACGTTATGTCAACGCTTCGCTTTGTCTCACGAGGGTGCGTAGACAACACTCTCCCCTCGTTGCTATATCATCACCATGATCTTGCGTGTGCGTAGGAAATTTTAAATTACTACGTTCCCCAACAGTGGCATCCGAGCCTAGGTTTTATGCGTTGATGTTATATGCACGAGTAGAACACAAGTGAGTTGTGGACGATATAAGTCATACTGCCTACCAGCATGTCATACTTTGGTTCAGCGGTATTGTTGGATGAAGCGGCCCGGACCGACATTACGGTACGCTTACGCGAGACTGGTTTTACCGCCGTGCTTTGCACACAGGTGACTAGCGGGTGTCTGCTTCTCCAACTTTAGTTGATCCGAGTGTGGCTACGCCTAGTCCTTGGGAAGGTTAAAACGGAGTCTATTTGACAAACTATCGTTATGGTTTTAATGCGTAGGTAAGAACGGTTCTTGCTAAGCCCGTAGCAACCACGTAAAATATGCAACAACAAAGTAGAGGACGTCTAACTTGTTTTTGCAGGGCATGTTGTGATGTGATATGGCCAAGACGTGATGCTATATTTTATTGTATGAGATGATCATGTTTTGTAACCGAAGTTATCGGCAACTGGCAGGAGCCATATGGTTGTTGCTTTATTGTATGAAATGCAAACGCCCTGTAATTGCTTTAGTTTATCACTAAGCGGTAGCGATAGTCGTAGAAGCAATAGATGGCGTAAACAACACCGATGCTATGATGGATATCAAGGTGTCGCGCCGGTGACGATGGTGATCACGACGGTGCTTTGGAGATGGAGATCACAAGCACAAGATGATGATGGCCATATCATATCACTTATATTGATTGCATGTGATGTTTATCCTTTATGCATCTTATCTTGCTTTGATTGACGGTAGCATTTTAAGATGATCTCTCACTAAAATTATCAAGTAGTGTTCTCCACGAGTATGCACCGTTGCCAAAGTTCGTCGTGCCGAGACACCACGTGATGATCGGTGTGATAAGCTCTACGTCCATCTACAATGGGTGCAAGCCAGTTTTGCACACGCAGAATACTCAGTTAAACTTGACGAGCCTAGCATATGTAGATATGGCCTCGAACACGAGACCGAAAGGTCGAGCGTGAATCGATAGTAGATATGATCAACATAATGATGTTCACCATTGAAAACTACTCCATCTCACGTGATGATCGGTTATGGTTTAGTTGATTTGGATCACGTAATCACTTAGATGACTAGAGAGATGTCTGCCTAAGTGGGAGTTCATAAATAATATGATTAATTGAACTTAAATTTATCATGAACTTAGTACCGATAGTATCTTGCTTGTCTATGTTTGTTTGTAGATAGATGGCTCGTCTTTGTTGTTCCGTTGAATTTTAATGCGTTCCTTGAGAAAGCAAAGTTGAAAGATGATGGTAGCAATTACACGGATTGGGTCCGTAACTCGAGGATTATCCTCATTGCTGCATTGCAATAATTACGTCGTGGAAGCACCGCTGGGTGCGAACCTCTCGCTGATGCAACCGACGACGTTAAGAACGTCTGGCGAGCAAAGTGATGACTACTCTATAGTTCATGTGCCATGCTTTACGGCTTAGAACCGGACTTCAACGACGTTTTGAGCGTCATGGAGCATATGAGATGTTCCAGAGTTGAAGTTAATATTTCAAGCAAATGCCCGGATTGAGAGATATGAAGTCTCCAATAAGTTCTATAGCTGCAAGATGGAGGAGAATAGTTCATCGGTGAACATATACTCGTAATGTGCGGGTATAACAATCACTTGATTCAACCGGGAGTTAATCTTCCGATGATAATGTCATTGATGTAATTCTTCAATCATCGCCACCAAGCTACAAGAGCTTTGTGATGAACTATAATATGCAAGGGATGAACAAGACTATTCGAGCTCTTCGCGATCTTTGAAAGCATGCGGAGGTAGAAATCAGAAGGAGCATCAAGTGTTGATGGTCAACAAGACCACTAGTTTCAAGAAGAAGGGCAAAGGGAAGAAGAAGGAACTTCAAGAAGAACAGCAAGCAAGTTCTGCTCAAGAGAAGAAACCCAAGTCCGGACCTAAGCCTGAAACTGAGTGCTTCTACTTAAGCGGTAGTCCTTTGAAGCGGAACTGCCCCAAGTATTTGGCGGATAAGAAGGATGGCAAGGTGAACAAAGGTATATGTGATATACATGTTATTGATGTGTACCTTACTAGAGCTCATGATAGCACACAGGTATTTGATACTGGTTACATTGCTAATATTTGCAACTCGAAGCAGGGACTACGGATTAGCGAACACCGCAAGGGCGAGGTGACGATGCGCGTGGGAAATGGTTCCAAAGTCGATGTGATCGCGGTCGGCACGCTACCTCTACATCTACCTCCGGATTAGTTTTAGACCTAAATAATTGTTATTTGGTGCTGCGTTGAGCATGAACATTATATCTGGATCTTGTTTGATGCGAGACGGTTATTCATTTAAATCGAGAGAATAATGGTTGTTCTATTTATATGAGTAATATCTTTTATGGTCATGCACCCTTGAGGAGTGGTCTATTTTGATGAATCTCGATAGTAGTGATACACATATTCATAATGTTGAAGCCAAAAGATGCAGAGTTGATAATGATAGTGCAACTTATTTGTGGCTTGCCGTTTAGGTCATATCGATGTAAAACGCATGAAGAAACTCCATCTTGATGGACTTGGAATCACTTGATTATGAATCACTTGGTACTTGCGAACCGTGCCTCATGGCAAGATGACTAAAACGCCGTTCTCGGTACTATGGAGAGAGCAACAGATTTGTTGGAAATCATACATACAGATGTATGTGGCCCGATGAATGTTGAGGCTCGTGGCGGATATCGTTATTTTCTCACCTTCACAGATGATTTGAGCAGATATGGGTATATCTACTTAATGAAGCACAAGTCTGAAACATTTGAAAAGTTCAAAGAATTTCAGAGTGAAGTAGAAAATCATCATAACAAGAAAATAAAGTTTCTACGATCTGATCGTGGATGAGAATATTTGAGTTACGAGTTTGGTTTACATTTGAAACGATGCGGAATAGTTTCGCAACTCACGCCACCTGGAACACCACAACGAAATGGTGTGTCCGAACGTCATAATCGTACTTTACTTGATATGGTGCGATCTGTGATGTCTCTTACCGATTTACCGCTATCGTTTTGGGGTTATGCTTTAGAGACGGCCGCATTCATGTTAAATAGGGCACCATCAAAATCCGTTGAGACGACGCCTTATGAACTATGGTTTGGCAAGAAACCAAAGTTGTCGTTTCTTAAAGTTTGGGGCTGCGATGCTTATGTGAAGAAACTTCAACCAGATAAGCTCGAATCCAAATTGGAGAAATGTGTTTTCATAGTATACCCAAAGGAAACTGTTGGGTACACCTTCTATCACAGATCCGAAGGCAAAACTTTTGTTGCTAAGAATGGATCCTTTCTAGAGAAAGAATTTCTCTCGAGAGAAGTGAGTGGGAGGAAAGTAGAACTTGATGAGATAACTGTATCTACTCCCTTGTTGGAAGGTAGTTCATCACGAGAACCGGTTCCCGTGACAACTACACCAACTAGAGAGGAAGCTAATGATATTGATCATGAAACTTTAGATCAAGTTTCTGCTGAACCTCATAGGTCTACGAGTAAGATCCGCACTGAGTGGTGCGGTAATCCTGTTCGGAAGTCATGTTACTTGACCATGATGAACCTACGAACTATGAGGAAGCGATGATGAGCCCAGATTCCGCAAAATGGCTGGAGGCCATGAAATCGAGATAGGATCCATGTATGAAAACAAAGTATGGACTTTGGTTGACTTGCCGATGATCGGCAAGCCATTGAGAATAAATGGATCTTTAAGAAGAAGACCGACGCTGATGGTAATGTTATCGTTATAAAGCTCGACTTGTTGCGAAAGGTTTTCGACAAGTTCAAGGGTTGACTACGATGAGACTTTCTCACCAGTGCGATGCTTAAGTCTGTCCGAATCATGTTGGCTATTGCTGCATTTCATGATTATGAAATTTGGCAAATGGATGTCAAGACTGCATTCTTGAATGGATTTCTAGAAGAAGAGTTGTATATGATGCAGCCGGAAGGTTTTGTTGATCCAAAAGGTGCTGACAAAGTGTGCAAGCTCCAACGTTCCATTTATGGACTAGTGCAAGCATCTCGGAGTTGGAATAAACGTTTTGATAGTGTGATCAAAGCATATGGTTTTATCTGAGACTTTTGGAGAAGCCTCAGTATTTACAAGAAAGTGAGTGGGAGCTCAGAGCATTTCTAGTTTTATATGTTGATGACATATTATTAATTGGAAATGATATAGAATTTCTGGATAGCATAAAGGATACTTGAATAAAAGTTTTTCGATGAAAGACCTCGGAGAAGCTGCTTACATATTAGGCATCAAGATCTATAGAGATAGATCAAGGCGCTTAATAGGACTTTCACAAAGCACATACCTTGACAAAATATTGAAAAAGTTCAATATGGATCGTGCAAAGAAAGGATTCTTGCACGTGCTACAAGGTGTGAAGTTGAGTCGAACTCAATGCCCGACCACAATGCAGAAGATAGAGAGAAATGAAAATGTTCCCTATCGTCGACCATAGGCTCTATCATGTATGCAATCTTGTGTACCAGACTGACGTATGCTTAGCAATAAGCTTAGCAGAAGGTACCAAAGTAATTCAGAGTGGATCACTAGACAGCGGTCAAGAACATCCTGAAATACCTGAAAAGGACTAAGGATATGTTTCTCGTATATGGAGGTGACAAAGAGCTAGTCGTAAATGGTTACGTCGATGCAAGCTTTGACATAGATTCGGACGATTCTAAATCGCAAACCGGATACGTGTTTTTATTAAACGGTGGAGCTGTAAGTTGGTGCAGTTCTAAACAAAGCATCGTGGCGGGATCTACATGTGAAGCGGAGTACATAGCTGCTTCAAGCAAAGAAATGAAGGAGTCGGATGAAGGAGTTCATTTCCGATCTAGGTGTCATACCTAGTGCATTGGGACAAATGAAGATCTTCGTGACAATCTTGGTGCAATTGCCTTGGCAAAGGAATCCAGATTTCACAAGAGGACCAAGCACATCAAGAGACGCTTCAATTCCATTCGGGACCAAGTCCAAGTGGGAGACATAGAGATTTGCAAAATACATACGGATCTGAATGTTGCAGACCGTTGACTAAGCCTCTCTCACGAGCAAAACATGATCAACACCAAGACTCCATGGGTGTTAGAATCATTACTATGTAATCTAGATTATTGACTCTAGTGCAAGTGGGAGGCTCAAGGAAAGATGCCCTAGAGGCAATAATAAAGTTATTATTTATTTCCTCATATCATGATAAATGTTTATTATTCATGCTAGAATTGTATTAACCGAAACATGATACATGTGTGAATACATAGACAAACATATAGTCACTAGTATGCCTCTACTTGACTAGCTCATTAATCAAAGATGGTCATGTTTCCTGACCATAGACATGTGTTGTCATTTGATTAGTGGGATCACATCATTAGAAGAATGATGTGATTGACATGACCCATTTTGTTAGCCTAGCACTTGATCGTTTAGTATACTGCTATTGCTTTCTTCATGACTTATACAAAGTTCCTGCAACTATGAGATTGTGCAACTCCCGTGTACCGGAAGAACAGTTTGTGTGCTACCAAACGTCACAATGTAACTGGGTGATTATAAAGGTGCTCTACAGGTGTTTCCGAAGGTTCATGTTGAGTTGGCATAATTCGAGATTAGGATTTGTCACTCCGATTGTCGGAGAGGTATCTCTGGGCCCTCTCGGTAATACTCATCACTTAAGCCTTGCAAGCATATAACTAATGAGTTGGTTATGAGATGACGTATCACAGAACGAGTAAAGAGACTTGCCGGTAACGAGATTGAACTAGGTATTGGATACCGACGATCAAATCTCGGGCAAGTAACATACCGATGACAAAGGGAACAAAGTATGTTGTTATGCGGTTTGACCGATAAAGATCTTCGTAGAATATGTAGGAACCAATATGGGCGTCCAAGTCCGCTATTGGTTATTGACCGTAGACGTGACTCGGTCATGTCGCGCATTGTTCTCGAACCGTAGGGTCCGCGCGCTTAAGGTTTCGATGGCGATGCTTATATTATGAGTTTATGTATTTTGATGTACCAAGGTTGTTGAGTCCGGATATGATCACGGACATGACGAGGAGTCTCGAAATGGTCGAGACATAAAGATTGATATATTGGACGGATATATTTGGACACCGGAAAGGTTCCGGAGAGTTTGGGAATATCTAGGAGCTCGGGAGGTTACCGAACCCCGGGAAGTATATGGGCCTTATTGGGCCCATGTAGGAGGAAGAGAGAAGGAGCAAGGGGGGGGCCCCCAAGCCCAATCAAATTGGGGAGGGGCCGCCCCTTCCTTTCTCCCCCTCTCTTCCTTCCTACTACTAGTACTACTTCCTAATACTAGTACTCCTTCCTTCCCTCCAAATAAGATTAGGAAAAAGGGAAACCTACTTGGAGTAGGTTTCCCCCCTATGGCGCCCCCCCTTGGGCGGCCACCTCCTCCCTCCCTCATTTATATCACGGGGTAGGGGGCACCCTAGAACACACAAGTTGATCATTGATCGTTCCTTAGCCGTGTGCGGTGCCCCCTCCACGATATTACACCTCGATCATATTGTAGCGGTGCTTAGGCGAAGCCTGCGACAGAGAACATCAAGATCGTCACCACGCTGTCGTCTTGTGGAACTCCCCTCGAGCCTCTCTTGGATTGGAGATCGAGGGTGCGTCATCGAGCTGTCTGCGTGTCAAGAACTCGGAGGTGCCGAGTAACGGTGCTTGGATCGGTCGGACCGGGAGGACGTCGACTACTTCCTCTACGCTGCGTCAACGCTTCCGCTTCGGTCTACGAGGGTACGTAGACAACACTCTCCCGTCGTTGCTATATCATCACCATGATCTTGCGTGTGCGTAGGAATTTTTTTGAAATTACTACGTTCCCCAACGCCGCTATGGCAGGGCGGTACTACCGCTGAGAGCGGTACTACCGCTCCCACCCAGCAGTACTACCACGCTGAAGAGGAAGACAGGGCCCTGGCCCCAGAGCGATACTACCGCGGGAGTAAGAGCGGTACTATCGCCACTACTACCGCTCCTAGTACCGCAAAACCCGACACGAAAAACATCGGTCTCGAATTGAGGCGGTAGTAGCCCGGAACAATTGCGGTACTATGGCCGAAGCCCGCAAGTGGTACTACCGCTCTAGGAGCGTTACTACCGCTTCGTGGAGCGGTACTACCGCTGGAGAGCTTCGGCGGTACTATCGCTGTTGACCGCGGTACTACCGCTGGGACAGAACGGAGCAGGTACGGAAGAAAAGGGCAGCTCCAATGATGCGGAAGGAAGACGACGGGTGTGATAAGGATGTGAACGTGTTGATTCCACCCTAGTCTTACCAAAGCGGATCCCCTCTGATAGTACGGTGACTCCTACGAAACTAGTCCACCAACAACGAAATGAAGGAGCTACATCGTCTTGAATAAAACACCGAGGGGAGGTAACCGTCTTGTGCCAATGGATGAAACTCTGAAAGAACTTAACGCACACGATTAGTCTGCAAAAGCATTGTCATCAATCACCAAAACAACTTGGGGATAAATATGCCCTTACAATCTCCCCCTTTTTGGTGGATTGATGACAATACGGGATTTGCACAAACAAGAGAGATATAGGACAAGCACAAAACCCCACCGTCCTAAAATGTAGATGGACTCCCCCTAGATGTGTGCTATCTCGATAAGTGCTTTGGACTGCACGGCACACATACTAGGATCAACGCTCCCCCTACATTTTAGAGACCGACCAAACACCTAAGCATGGTATATGAGAGGAGCATAGATAAACTTAACAAGATAAGCATGCAACTCATAAGATAGATGGTGACATAGATAATGATACTGGAAAGATAAGGTAGCATATGTCTCACACCATATGACGGGAACTTAGGTCTTACTGACACAAACCAACTTAGGTCACCAACCAAAGCAAATAGCGAGGAAAACACAAACACAGAAGACGGAAGACACAAAGCACAAATCCCTAAACTCTCTCCCCCTTTGGCATCGAGACACTAAAAAGGAGGAGTGTTGCTACGGCTCCAGCTGATAGCAGTAGAAGGACACACACATCAGATCTCAGCGGGATTATCTGCGCCACCGTCGTCGGTCGGGAAGTGCTCGGCATCAGAATCGGTCCACGGGCAGTGCTGCTGAATCCACTCCTCCTCCTCAGTAAGTTGGTTCTCAGATCCACTGTTCACTGTAGCACCTAACTGACACATGATCTCCTTGTGGCGACCTCGAGCCTTCTTCTCAGCCACATGAGTCATGTACTGACCGTGAGCCTCCATGCAGAACAACTTCTTCATCTTAGACTTGAGCTTCTTTGCCCAAGAGGGCTCTGCCTCAGAAGGCATGTAGTCATCATCATCATCCTCAGCCCTAGTCTCCTCCTCGCTCGCCATGGCAGTAGCAGATGAAGGAACTCCAGTCTTAGGGGCCTGAGTGCCCCAGTTATCCTTCTTCCTCAGATGCTTGATGTCGTGAAAAACCAACTCTCCAGTCTCCAGCATCACCTTGGGATAGACACGAGCCCAGGCATTCTCAATAAGCAGCATGATGAACGGACCATAAATCGGGCACTTGCGCTCGGAGATAGCAGACAACAGCTCAGACCACATAACATGGGAAATATCCAGGGACTCTCCGGTGTTCTGTTCCTTCTGACGCTGGCAAAAGAGAAGCATGTCCACGAGATAGGAGTGAACCTGATCCAGATTGCCGATACGAGGGAAAAGAGTCTCTCTAAAGACACAGTGAAGGATATCCAGATAGGCAGGCAGCTCATAAGTTTCCTTCTTCATCTCAGGGTTGATCCTCAAAGTGCAGTAGGGCCATAGAGCTTGCTTGTGAGTGGCGTTGGTGTTGTGGTGTGGGCGAAAGCCAATAGGAGACTCAAGTCCTAGATCTTGTACCCCAATCAACTCCATGAAAGCTTTCCACTTGACAGAAAGCAGCTTGCCATTGGTCATCCAAGTCAGTGTCCTATCCTCATCAGTCCCGAGATGAACCATGGCATAGAATTGGGCCACAATATCAGCATCATAATCTTTGTTGAACAGTATGACCCCAAGAATGTTCAGTTGAGTGCACATCTGAAGAGCTTCACCAAAGTATTTAGGATCCTTCTCCATATGGTCGGTGTCGATGGAGTGCACGTTGAGAAAGAGGTTCTTCTTGGCTTTGAGAACATCAAAGAAGATGGCAAACTGGAACCTGTTCCAGAATGGACGGTTGACCAAAGTGGGATCTTGGTGAGCCTCATAGGGGTTGCGGCGACGCCTTGCCCAGAACTCCTTGGGTTGCATTTCTGTCACGGTCTTGCCAGAGTGCTTCGGCTTGACACCAGTCTTCCTTTGGAGTTGAGGTGGAGGTGGAGGTGGAGGTGGAGCACTTGAGGAACCTCCGCGAGACTCGATGGTCTTGATAGCAGCTTGGACATGGCACGACCGGGGTTGACACGATGAGCCGGATGCTCAGGAAGCTCATCACCTGGAACCACACACAAGAACACGCAAACAACCAGAAAGAACGAGCATAAGCCACAAAACACGAGCAAAAAGATCACTGAGAGGTAAGAGCATGATGGAAGCTGGTAGGGGGCGGTAGTATCGCGACCTGCTAGCGGTAGTACCGCCCCAAGCGGTAGTACCGCTCCACAGAGAGTGGTAGTACCGCTCCAAGTGGTAGTACCGCTCTGGAGAGGGCGGCAGTACCGCTCGAGACGGGGAAACATCAGTTTCCTACTACCGTGGTCAGATCCGGCACTACCGTCCTACCAAATTCAAAAATACTCCAACCAAACATCAATCCAAACTGCCTAGAGGCATTCTCCATCCTACTCAAGCCTAGATTTGGCCAAAAATCTAGAGATGCAACTGCTACTACCCCTAAGATGCTAGATTGGAAATCTAGACAAGAAGAACGAGGGAACGGGGGCAATACGGCATCCATGGCAAGAGGACAAGGTGGGGATCGTCTCCACCGAAGGAAATGGAGAGAAACGCCCCGGAGAGGGAGATCCGTCGGAGCCCTCACGCGGCGTCGGTTGCTGGAGAGAGAGGAACAGAGCGAGGGGGCGTGCGAATGGGTATGGGGGAGAAGAAAACTCCCCCGGCCCCGATATAACCCCCCGCGCGCCTCACAGTGGTAGTATCATACTTGGAGGCGGTAGTACCGCTCGCCAGCAACGGTAGTACCGCCAGCAACCAAAAAGGCCTCTAGACAAAAACTCAAGCACAACAAAAAGAACGGAAAGCAAGGCCAAGAAAATAAAAGACCAACAAGGCAACACACACACTAACAAAGGTCCAGAACCCACTCCTTCAAGACAACCACACGAAAGTAGAGTGAGCTCTGGCCTCTCTCAAGAGAGGGCGGTGGCCGGAGCCACCTATGTTTGAGTCAATTGGTATGGCACATGAAGAATTATCCTTGGGCCCATGATCAAAACTCGTCTTTGAAGCCACAAGTACCATAAAAATGGCTAATGTGAAAGAGTTGATCGTTTTATGCATAATGGGGGGAGGGAGAGTTCATTGAGAGAACAACACTCCCCCTATGTCCATGCCTACACCTAAACTAGACAACAAGTTGAGTGTGGTGGGGGGTGCAAGGGTTCAAGTCACATTGCTCGAATCAATGATATTTAGCTCATGCCTTAACTTGCAAAATCTTGCTTCATCCAAGGGCTTCGTGAAAATATCTGCAAGATTATCATGAGTGTTGACATACTTGAGCTCGATCTCCCCTCGCCTAATGTGATCCTGGATGAAATGATACCGAATCTCAATATGCTTCGTCTTGAAGTGTTGCACCGGGTTGAGAGAAATCTTGATGGCACTTTTATTGTCACACCAAAGAGGCACTTTGTCACAAATGACACTGTATTCCTTCAAAGTTTGCCTCATCCATAAGAGTTGTGCACAACAACTACCGGCCGCCACATACTCCGCTTCGGTGGACGAGAGAGACACACAACTTTGCTTCTTGGAAGACCAACTCACCAAAGAGCACCCAAGAAATCGGCACCCTCTGAAGTGGACTTCCTATCCACTTTGTCTCCATGTCGAATCCGTAAATCCTTCAAGCTTGAAGTTTCCCCCTCTTGGGTACCATAAGCCAAAGTTTGGGGTATGAGCCAAATATCGAAAGATTTGCTTGACCGCCACATAGTGACTTTCCTTCGGTGCGGCTTGAAACCGTGCACACATCCCCACACTCAACATGATATCTGGTCTAGATGCACAGAGGTAAAGCAAGGAGCCAATCATGGAGCGATATACCTTTTGATCCACCGCTTTACCATTGGGATCAATGTCAAGTTGGCACTTGGTGGGCATTGGAGTAGTAGCCAGCTTGACATCACTTAGCTTGAATCTTTTTAGCATGTCTTGAGTGTATTTGGCTTGGTTGATGAAGGTTCCTTCTCTTCTTTGTTTGATGTCAAAACCAAGGAAGAACTTCAACTCTCCCATCAAAGACATCTTGAACTTGGAGGTCATGAGAGCGGCAAATTCCTCATTGAAAGCTTTGTTAGGAGAACCAAAGATAATATCATCAACATATAGTTGGCATACAAACAACTCCCCTTTGACCTTCTTAGTAAAAAGAGTGGGGTCGATTAGCCCCACCTCAAATCCAGGATCTTGTAACAACTTGGTAAGGTGGTCATACCACGCACGTGGGGCTTGTTTAAGGCCATAGAGTGCCTTATCGAGTTGATACACATGATCCGGAAAGTAGGGATCCTCGAACCCGGGGGGTTGCTTGACATAGACCAACTCATTAATAGGACCATTAAGAAAAGCACTTTTCACATCCATTTGTTGCAACTTAAAGTTGTGATGGGAAGCATAGGCAATCAACAATCGTATGGATTCAAGACGAGCAACGGGAGCAAAGGTTTCACCGTAGTCGATACCCTCGACTTGGGAGTAGCCTTGTGCTACCAATCTTGCCTTGTTGCGAACGATGTTCCCATGAGCATCTTGCTTGTTCTTGAAGATCCACTTGGTTCCAATGACGTTGTGGTCCCCCGATGGCCTTGGCACCAATCTCCATACTTTGTTGTACTCGAAGTTGTTGAGTTCTTCATGCATGGCATTGAGCCAATCCGAGTCTTGGCGCCTCATAGACCTTTTGGGGTTCAACACAAGAGACAAATGCGTGATGTTCACAATAGTTTGCTAATTGTCTCGAGTGCTTACCCCTTTCTTAGGCTTCCAACCACATTTTCCATGAGATGGCCTTGGGTGGTGAGCTTGGAAGCAATCTTGGCGACACGACGCTCTAATTCCTCCTCGGGTGTGGAAGGAGGAGGTTGACTTGATCATCTTGGCGCCGTCTTGAGCTTGTTCTTTATCTTGAGCTTGCTCCCGATCTTGAACTTGCTCGAGGGGAGAACTTGACCTTGGGCATCATTTAGAGGTTCACCACCATCTTGAGGTTGATCTTGCCCTTGGTCTTGTTCACGAGGTTGAGGGCCTTCACTTTGTTCTTCGGAAGCGTGTGGGTCTTGGTGAGGGGATGGCTCCACTTGAGTAGAGCATTATCCTTCTCCTTCGGCCACAAGGGGTTCCTCAATGGGTAGAATTTGACCAATACCCATTCTTCTTATGGCTTGGGGAGGAATTTCATCACCTACATCACAAGTACCACTTTGCTCCACTTGGGAGCCGTTATTTTCGTCAAACTCCACGTTACACGTCTCCTCAATGAGTCCGGTGGACTTGTTGAGAACACGGTAAGCATGAGAGTTTGTAGCATAACCAACAAATATGCCCTCATGAGCTCTAGCCTCAAATTTAGACAAACGAACACCTTTCTTGAGAATGAAACACTTACAACTGAACACCCGGAAGTATTTGAGGTTGGGCTTGTTGCCGGTGAGTATCTCATAAGGGGTCTTGTTCAAGCCTTTGCGGGATAGAGCCGATTGGATGCATGACATGCGGTGTTGATGGCTTCGGCCCAAAAGTTGTATGGAGACTTGAGCTCCGCCATCATGGTCCTTGCCGCATCCATCAACATCCGGTTCTTCCTTACCGCTACACCATTTTTTTGAGGGGTATAAGGTGCAACATATTGATGCTTGATCCCCTCATCACTGAGAAACTCATCCAAGGTGTAGTTCTTGAACTCGGTGCCATTGTCACTTCTTATTGTCAAGATCTTTGCATTATGTTGACGTTGAGCTTCATTTGCAAAGTCGATGACGGTTTGTTGAGTCTCACTCTTCCTCTTGAAGAAGTATATCCAAGTGTATCTTGAATAGTAATCCACAATCACCAAGCAATACTTTCTACCTCCAAGACTATCAAAAGATGGAGGCCCAAAGAGATCCATGTGAAGGAGCTCCAAGGGTCTCTTCAAGTAGATGATGGTTGATGGAGGGTGAGCCTTTTCATGAAGCTTTCCTTCAATACAAGCACTGCAAGCACGATCTTTGGCAAAACTAACATTTGTTAGTCCACGAACATGGTCCCCTTGAGAAGACTTTGCAAATATCTCATATTGACGTGGGCCAAACGGCGATGCCAAAGCCATCCCACATCAACTTTATCCATTAGGCATGTCGCGGTCTTAGTGGGTCACTCCGAAAAGTTAATCACATAGAGACCGTTCTCGACATGCCCAACAAAGGCTATTTTAAGAGTCTTGCTCCACAAGAGGGCCACGGTATCAATATCAAAGAACGTAGCAAAACCCATGAGTGCAAGGGACTCAACAAGCATGACTTTCTCGATCGTTAGATCATGAGAAATGACAACCTTGCCGAGACCCAATACCTTAGAATGTGATGCATCACCCCACTCGACATTGGTGGGCATAGATGGAATCTTTTGCATGTCCACCACCAAGTCCTTGCTCCCAGTCATATGATTTGTTGCTCCACTATCGAGCAACCATGATCCCCCACCGGAAGCAAACACCTACAAGAGATCAATGCTTGGTTTTAGGTACCCATTTAGTAATGGGTCCTTTGATGTTAGTAACAAGGGTCTTGGGAACCCAAATAGACCATTCAATGTACTCATAAGGAAACCAACAAATTTAGCATAAACATGTCCATCACTAGCACGGCACAACACATATGACGGGTTAAAGTCGCCGGCTTTGTTTGAGGAAATGCTCTTGCCCTTTTGGACATCAACTCCCTTCACTTTTTTCTTCTTCTCCTTAGGAGAACCCTCTCCCTCTTTCACAAACGTTTGCTTGAGAGGAGGAGGACATTTGGTCTTCTTCTTCTTCTTCTTCTTCTTCTTGCTCTTGGACTTGGGTGCAAACCCAATTCCTTCCTTGGCCACAACTTCCTTTTGATTGCTCAAAAGGTCGTTGAGGTTTTTCTCACCTTGAATGCATGTCACAAGGCCTTTCTCAAGTTGATCCTTCAACTTGGCATTCTCCTCCACAAGATGCACATGCTCACAACACGGGTTAGTAGCACATGCATTATCAATTAATAACATATGAGGAAAGGTGGCCTTTTCCTTGATTAGCTTAACTTGGAGTTGAGCATGAGACTCCTTGAGGTTAGCGTGAGCACCCTTCAAGACCTTGTGGGCCTTGTCAAGTATCTCAAACTCCTCTTTGAGTCTAGCATGATCAACCCCAAGTTTAGCCTTCTCGGAAGTTAGCACACAAGACACGACAAGAGCATGATCAAGATCTTTCTTTAACTTAGCATGGTCATCATTGTGTGACTCCTCAAAAGTCAAACGATGCACACGCTCTTCCTCAAGAGCATTAGAGAGATCCGATATCTCATCGGCATAGTCACGACTATGACCTTCCATCTTAGAGATGGTTTGTTCGTGAGCCTCGATCATGTCATTGGCCTCACCAAGTTGTTACAAGAGAGCAACAAAGTGCTTCTTGGACTTACCCTTGAGCTTACTCATAAAAGACTCAAATTCATTCACTTCCTCATTAGACTCAACATGTTCATCAATGCAATCCTCCAAGGAGGGATTAGTAATGATGGTGGTTGTGATGTTGGGGGTTACCTTATTTGAAGCTTTAGCCATGAGGCACTTGGCGGTGATGTTTTCGTTGGGTGAATCAAAGAGAGACACCAGCTAAGTAGTAGCAATGGCAACGGATGCCATGGCCATTGCTTCTCCACTTTCATCATCATCGTCATCCTCTTGGTATTCTTCCTGAACCACCAACCCACGAGTTGGAGTCTTCTTGGTGAAGTTGTTCTTGTTGGGGAAGGACTTGGCTTTGTCTTTGCGGATGAATTTGCCACCATTGTCTTCCTGCTTCTTGTAAGGGCAATCCGCAACGAAATGGCTCACATTGCCACAGTTGAAGCAAGTTCTAACTCGTTGCTTGCCCTTGACGCCACTTGAGTTGTTCTTGTTGAAGTTGGGTCTTGAATTCTTCTTCCTCCAAAATTGTCTTGAAGCAAGGGCCATGTGCTCATGATAATCATACTTGGTGTCTTCGGGATTACTCTCCTCATCTTCCACTTCTTCCTCTTCTTCCATGATAACCCTGGCCTTCAAAGCAAGGTTGGGCTTCTTTGCCCTTTGAGAACGGAGCACCGCATTGTCGGCGGTCTTGTCCAAGATGCTCATTGCAACGAACTCATCCAACACTTCACTTGAGGTCATGGAGTGGAAGTCCGGTCTCTGACGAGTGATGGAGGACATGGCCTAGTTGTAGGGCATCATGGCCTTGAGGAACTTGCGCTTGATCCAATTGTCATCAGTGTCCTTGCTTCCACGATCTTGGAGTGAAACCGCGAGTTTGGTCACTCTTCGAAAGAGCTCACGAGGTTCTTCATCTTCTTTCATTGCAAACTCATCGACTTCATCTTGCACCACTTCATAGTTGGAGCGTTGAATGCTAACACTCCCTCGATAGAGCGACTCAACACAATTCCATGCTTCTTTAGCCATGGCATGAGGTCGAAGATGAGGGAGATCTTCGGGAAGGATTGCATCTTGGATGATGAAGAGAGCACTCTCATTGAATTGATTGTCCACGGCTTCTCGAGGGGTGAAGTTGCTTGGGTCATGAGGATAGAAACCTTCTTCAATGATTCTCCAAAGGTTAGTGTTCACATGTTTTAAATGACGCTTGAAGAGATAAACCCAAGAATCAAAATCTTCATGTTTCTCATATTTAGGAGGAGGGCCGGCATGATTCAAATGAGTGGAGGGGATCGGCCCTCCATAAATTGGGGGTTCCACATGGGCAAAGATGCCGGTGCCATTTCTACCACTAGTAGAAGGACTCTTTTCACTGTTAGCTTCCCCCTTGTCGGAGGTAGCATCCGTCACCTTGTTAGTGGGATCACCCACTTTCATCGGCGAGGTAGATTGTTTAAGCCCTTCTAAGAATTCCTTAAACATGTCCTTGACCTCGGTCGTCATGGAGGTTTTCAGTGTGTCCAAAGCCACATTGAATTCCTCACGTGAGATCGAGTTACCCCCATCGCCCGTAGATGATATCGGATTCGCACCGGAGTGCTCTCCCACATCATCTATGACATCAACCATACTCTTCGGACGGTAAAGTCCTTAAAAAGAGACGAGGCTCTGATACCAATTGAAAGGATCGATATGGTTGACTAGAGAGGGGGGGGGTGAATAGGCAACTAAGAATTTTTAAGCTTTTCTTTACCAATTTAAACTTTGCAACAAATAGGTTGTCTAGATATGCAACTAGGTGAGCAACCTATATGATGCAAATACAACTAGCACATAAGCAAGCAATGGAAACAACACAAGTAGGCTTGCAAGAGTAAAGGCACGAAGTAACCAAGAGTGGAGCCGGTGGAGACGAGGATGTGTTACCAAGTTCCTTCCTTTTAAGGGAAATGCGTCTCCGTTAGAGCGGTGTGGAGGCACAATGCTCCCCAAGAAGCCACTAGGGCCACCGTATTCTCCTCACGCCCTCACACAATGCGGGATGCCGTGATTCCACTATTGGTGCCCTTGAAGGCGGCGACTGTCGGTGTCAAAACCGGCGGATCTCGGGTAGGGGGTCCCGAACTGTGCGTCTAGGTGGATGGTAACAAGAGACAAGGGACACGATGTTTTTACCAGGTTCGGGCCCTCTCGACAGAGGTCAAACCCTACTCCTGCTTGATTGATATTGATGATATGGGTAGTACAAGAGTGGATCTACCACGAGATCAAGGAGGCTAAACCCTAGAAGCTAGCCTATGGTATGATTGTTGTTGTGTCCTATGGACTAAAACCCTCCGGTTTATATAGACACCGGAGAGGGCTAGGGTTACACAGAGTCGGTTACAATGGTAGGAGATCTACATATCCGTATCGCCAAGCTTGTCTTCACGCCAAGGAAAGTCCCATCCGGACACGGGACGAAGTCTTCAATCTTGTATCTTCATAGTCTTGGAGTCCGGTCGATGATGATAGTTCGGCTATCCGGACACCCCCTAATACGGGACTCCCTCAGTAGCCCCTGAACCAGGCTTCAATGACGACGAGTCCGACGCGTATATTGTCTTCGGCGTTGCAAGGCGGGTTCTCCTCCAAATTCCATGTGCTTGTCGAATAGTGTCCGGCTTCCTTATAAATGTTGCGCTCCTTGGCTTCCACGCCCAATAATGGCCCTCCTCCACGTGTCGTACGAATGCGAAAAGCCAGGGTATTTTTACCTTTTACCCCCGAGCTGCACGAATAAGCTGCCTATAAGAGAGGCAAGGATCTAGATCCAAATCACACCATCCTCCTTCCGCGAGTACTCATCGGAGCGCCTCTGACAAAAATCCACTCCATCATGGACAGTCGACGCGGCTCCTCCTCTCGCGCTCCCAGCCATCAGCCAGGAGATTGGAGGAGATGTTCAGTCCCGCACAGGGAGCTGGTGACGCTCCAAGTGGAGGGATACCTTCCTCCAGCCTTCATGGTCCCGGTTCGAGCCGGACTGGCCACCTACAAAGGTGGAAAGCAGACGGAGAACACCCCCAATCCCTCCAAAGGAGAGCGGGTGTGCTTCGTCCCTTATCTAATAAGGGGACTCAGATTTCCCATACATCCGTTTCTCCGGGGGCTCTTGGAGTTCTACAGACTCCAGCTTCATCACCTTACACCCGCCTCCATTTTGCATATTGCGGGTTTTGTAGCTCTTTGCGAGCTGTTCTTGGGCATCGAGCCCCATTTCGCACTGTGGAAGAGGTTGTTTTGCCTCGTACCCCGTTCTCACGAGGGGTCGATATATCAAGTGGGCAGAGCCGAAATATGGCGCATCGCCGGGACCGGATATCTATCCGGAACCCCGAAGAAGGCGTCCGAAGACTGGCCTTCGGAATGGTTTTATATGGAAGACGCTCCTTGCCATACCCAGTTCGGATCGGCCTCCCGGAGTTCAGCAACGCTCCTCTGAAGAAACGCCTGAGTTGGCGCCCGCGGAGCCCTCAACGGGAAGATGATAGGACCGTCCAATATCTGATGGGCCGGATAAGGTTGCTGGCCCATTCCGGATTGACCATGATTGGAGTCATGGCCACGTGCATTATGCGAGGGGTGCAGCCGCTCCAATATAGGGGCCACCACATGTGGGATTTCAACGGGGATAATGACGCCACCCGTCATGGCCACAAGGGGCCGGGATCGGCCGCCGATCTGGTGAAGATCCTGTCCGGCTTGTACAAGGGGGAGAAGGAGGACTTCCTCCACATGAGTCCATTGAATGGATTCTCCCTGAATAACCCTCGGAGCTGGGTAAGCGGACGTTTGTCTATCCGATCCGTGCTTTCAAAGTTAAGTGTCTTACTTTATGATTTCGACGCAGGAACTGCGCCGGGATGTGGAGGGCATACACAGTCTGATTCCACAACCCGAGGATCCGGGAAGATCCCTCTGTTGGGGAACGTAGTAATTTCAAAAAATTTCCTACGCACACGCAAGATCATGGTGATGCATAGCAACGAGAGGGGAGAGTGTTGTCTACATACCCTTGTAGACCGAAGCGGAAGCGATCACAACGTAGAGGAAGTAGTCGTACGTTCTCCTCGCGATCCAACCGATCCCAGCGCCGTTACTCCGGCTCCTCCCAGTTCTTGACACACGTACAGCTCGGTGACGCTCCTCGGGCTCCGATCCAGCAAAGCTCCGGGAGAGAGTTCCACGGACGACTGCGTGGTGGCGATCTCGATGTTCTACCGACGTAGGGCTTCGCCTAAGCACCGCTACGATATGACCGAGGTGGATTATGGTGGAGGGGGGCACCGCACACGGCTAAGGAACGATCTCAAGGATCAACTTGTGTGTCTTAGGGTGCCCCCTGCCCCCGTATATAAAGGAGCAAGGGGGAGGGCCGGCCGGCCCTAGAGGGCGCGCCAAGGGAGGGGGAGTCCTCCTCCTAGTGGGAGTAGGACTCCCCTTTCCTAGTCCAACTAGGAAGGGGGAAGGGGGAAGGAAGGAGAGGGAGGGAGAGGGAAAGGGGGGCCGCGCCCCCTCCTTGTCCAATTCGGACTCCCCATGGGGGGGCGCGCGCCACCTCCTGGCGCAGCCCTCTCTCTCCCCTCGTGGCCCATTAAGGCCCATTACTTCCCCGGGGGGTTCCGGTAACCCCTCCGGCACTCCGGTATTATCCGAAACCACTCGGAACCATTCCGATGTCCGAACATAGCTGTCCAATATATCAATCTTTACGTCTCGACCATTCCGAGACTCCTCGTCATGTCCGTGATCACATCCGGGACTCCGAACTCCTTCGGTACATCAAAATACACAAACTCATAATATAACCGTCATCGAAACCTTAAGCGTGCGGACCCTACGGTTCGAGAACAATGTAGACATGACCGAGACACGTCTCCTATCAATAACCAATAGCGGGACCTGGATGCCCATAATGGTTCCTACATATTCTACGAAGATCTTTATCGGTCAGACCGCATAACAACATACGTTGTTCCCTTTGTCATCGGTATGTTACTTGCCCGAGATTCGATCGTCGGTATCCAATACCTAGTTCAATCTCGTTACCGGCAAGTCTCTTTACTCGTTCCATAATACATCATCTTGCAACTAACTCATTAGTTGTAATGCTTGCAAGGCTTAAGTGATGTGCATTACCGAGAGGGCCCAGAGATACCTCTCCGACAATCGGAGTGACAAATCCTAATCTCGAAATCGCCAACCCAACATCGCCTTTGGAGACACCTGTAGTACTCCTTTATAATCACCCGATTCGTTGTGGCGTTTGGTAGTACCAATGTGTTCCTCCGTAAACGGAGTTGCATAATCTCATAGTTATAGGAACATGTATAAGTCATGGATAAAAGCAAGAGCAACATACTAAGCGATCGTGTGCTAAGCTAATGGAATGGGTCATGTCAATCGAGATCATTCAACTAATGATGTGACCTTGTTAATCAAATGACAACTCCTTTGTCTATGGTTAGGAAACTTAACCATCTTTGATTAACAAGCTAGTCAAGTAGAGGCATACTAGTGACACTCTGTTTGTCTATATATTCACACATGTATTATGTTTCCGGTTAATACAATTCTAGCATGAATAATAAACATTTATCATGATATAAGGAAATAAATAATAACTTTATTATTGCCTCTAGGGCATATTTCCTTGATCTCCCACTTGCACTAGAGTCAATAATCTAGATTACACAAGAATGATTCTAACACCCATGGAGTCTTGGTGTTGATCATGTTTTGCTCGTGGAAGAGGCTTAGTCAGCGGTCTGCAACATTCAGATCCGTATGTATCTTGCAAATCTCTATGTCTCCCACGGACTAGATCACGGATGTAATTGAAGCGTCTCTTGATGTGCTTGGTCCTCTTGTGAAATCTGGATTCGCCGCTAAGGCAATCGCTCGGTATTGTCACGAAGATTTTCATTGGACCCGATGCACTAGGTATGACACCTAGATCGGATATGAACTCCTTCATCCACACTCCTTCATTGGCTGCTTCCGAAGCAGCTATGTATTCCGCTTCACATGTAGATCCTGCCACGACGCTTTGTTTTGAACTGCACCAACTGACAGCTCCACCGTTTAATGTAAACACATATCCGGTTTGCGATTTAGAATCGTCCGGATCAGTGTCAAAGCTTGCATCAATGTAACCATTTACGATGAGCTCTTTGTCACCTCCATATACGAGAAACATATCCTTAGTCCTTTCAGGTACTTCAGGATGTTCATGACATTGTCGAGTGATCCACTCTGGATTACTTTGGTACCTCCTGCTAAGCTAATAGCAAGGCACACATCAGGTCTGGTACACAGCATTGCATGCATGATAGAGCCTATGGCTGAAGCATAGGGAACATCTTTCATTTTCTCTCTATCTTCTGCGGTGGTCGGGCATTGAGTCTTACTCAACTTCACACCTTGTAACACAGGCAAGAACCCTTTCTTTGCTTGATCCATTTTGAACTTCTTCAAAATTTTGTCAAGGTATGTGCTTTGTGAAAGTCCAATTAGGCGTCTTGATCTATCTCTATAGATTTTGATGCCCAATATGTAAGCAGCTTCACCAAGGTCCTTCATTGAAAAACTCTTATTCAAGTATCCCTTTATGCTATCCAGAATTTCTATATCATTTCCGATTAGTAATATGTCATCTACATATAATATCGAAATGCTCTGAGCTCCCACTCACTTTCTTGTAAATCAGGCTTCTCCAAAAGTCTCATATAAACCCAAATGCTTTGATCACACTATCAAAGCGTTTATTCCAACTCGAGATGCTTGCACCAGTCCATAAATGGATCGCTGGAGCTTGCACACTTTGTTAGCTCCTTTGGATTGATAAAACCTTCGTTGCATCATATACAACTCTTCTTCCGTAAATCCATTCAGAATGCCGTTTTACATCCATTTGCCAAATTTCATAATCATAAAATGCGCAATTGCTAACATGATTCGGACAGACTTAAGCATCGCTTCTGGTGAGAAGGTCTCATCGTAGTCAATCCCTTGAACTTGTCGAAAACCCTTTGCAACAAGTCGAGCTTTGTAGACAGTTACATTACCGTCGGCGTCAGTCTTCTTCTTGAAGATCCACTTGTTTTCTATTGCTTGCCAACCCTCGGGCAAGTCAACCAAATTCCACACTTTGTTTTCATACATGGATCCCATCTCAGATTTCATGGCCTCAAGCCATTTTGTGGAATCTGGGCTCACCATCGCTTCTTCATAGTTCGTAGGTTCATCATGATCTAGTAGCATGACTTCGAACAGGATTACCGTACCACTCAGTGCGGATCTTACTCTGGTTGATCTACGAGGTTACGTAGTAACTTGATCTGAAGTTTCATGATCAACATCATCAACTTCCTCACTATTTGGTGTAGATGTCGCGAAACCGGTTTACGTGATAAACTACTTTCAATAAGGGAGAAGGTATAGTTACCTCATCAAGTTCTACTTTCCTCCCACTCACTTCTTTCGAGAGAAACTCCTTCTCTAGAAAGGATCCATTTTAGCAACAAATGTCTTGCCTTCGGATCTGTGATAGAAGGTGTACCCAACTGTCTCCTTTGGGTATCCTATGAAGACACATTTCTCGATTTGGGTTCGAGCTTATCAGGTTGAAGCTTTTTCACATAAGCATCGCATCCCCAAACTTTAAGAAACGACAACTTTGGTTTCTTGCTAAACCATAGTTCATAAGGTGTCGTCTCAGCGGTTTCGACGGTGTTCTATTCAGCGTGAATGCGGCCGCCTCAAGAGCATATCCCCAAAGCGATAGCGGTAAATCTGTAAGAGACATCATAGATCGCACCATATCTAGTAAAGTGCGATTCGACGTTCGGACACACCATTCTTGTTGTGGTGTTCCGGTGGCGTGAGTTGCGAAACTATTCGCATTGTTTCAAATGTAGACCAAACTCGTAACTCAAATATTCTCCTCCACGATCGGATCGTAGAAACTTTATTTTCTTATTACGATGATTTTCAACTTCACTCTGAAATTCCTTGAACTTTTCAAATGTTTCAGACTTGTGTTTCATTAAGTAGATATACCCATATCTGCTTAAATCATTTGTGAAGGTGAGAAAATAACGATATCCGCCACGAGCCTCAACATTCATCGGACCACATACATCAGATGTATGATTTCCAACAAATCTGTTGCTCTCTCCATAGTACCGGAGAACGGGTTTTAGTCATCTTGTCCATGAGACACGGTTACTTAAGTGCCAAATGATTCATAATCAAGTGACTCCAAAAGTCCATCGGTATGGAGTTTCTTCATGCGCTTTATACCGATATGACCTAAACGGCGATTACCACAAATAAGTTGCACTATCATTATCAACTCTGCATCTTTTGGCTTCAACATTATGAATATGTGTATCACTACTATCGAGATTCATTAAAATAGACCACTCTTTAAGGGTGCATGACCATAAAAGATATTACTCATATAAATAGAACAACCATTATTCTCTGATTTAAATGAATAACCGTCTCGCATCAAACAAGATCCAGATATAATGTTCATGCTCAACGCAGCACCAAATAACAATTATTTAGGTCTAAAACTAATCCCAAGGTAGATGTAGAGGTAGCGTGCCGACCGCTATCACATCGACTTTGGAACCATTTCCACGCCGCATCGTCACCTCGTCCTTTGCCGGTGTTAAGCAATCCGTAGTCCTGTTTGAGTTGCAAATATTAGCAATGAACCAAGATCAAATACCAGTGCTCTGCGAGCTCTAGTAAGGTACACATCAATAACATGTATATCACATATACCTTTGTTCACCTTGCCATCCTTCTTATCCGCCAAATACTTGTGGCGGTTCCGCTTCGATGACGATCCGCTTGCGGTAGAAGCACTCGGTTTAAGGTTTAGGTCCAGACTTGGGTTTCTTCTCTGAGCAACAACTTGCTTGCTGTTCTTCTTGAAGTTCCTTCTTCTTCCCTTTGCCTTTCTTCTTGAAACTAGTGGTCTTGTTGACCATCAACACTTGATGCTCCTTCTTGATTTCTACCTCCATGCCTTTAGCATTGCGAAGAGCTCGAGCATAGTCTTTACTAACCCTTGCATATTATAGTTCATCACGAAGCCTTTGTAGCTTGGTGGCGGTGATTGAAGAATTACATCAATGACACAATCATCCGGAAGATTAACTCCCGTTGACTCAAGTGATTGTAATACCTGACATTACGAGTATGTGCTCACCGATGCACCCATTCTCTTCCATCTTGCAGCTATAGAACTTATTGGAGACTTCATATCTCTCAATCCGGGCATTCTGTTGGAATATTAACTTCAACTCTGGAACATCTCATATGCTCCATGACGTTCAAAACGTCGTTGAAGACCCGGTTCTAAGCCGTAAAGCATGGCACACTTGAACTATAGAGTAGTCATCAGCTTTGCTCGCGAGACGTTCTTAACGTCATCGGTTACATCATCGGCGAGCTCGCACCCAGCGGTGCATCGGGGCGTAACTCTTACGTGCAACAATGAGGATAATCCTCGAGTTACGGACCCAGTCCGTGTAATTGCTACCATCATCTTTCAACTTTGCTTTGTCAAGGAACGCATTAAAATTCAACGGAACAACAACACGAGCCATCTATCTGCAAACAAACATAGATAAGCAAGATACTATCAGGTACTAAGTTCATGATAAATTTAAGTTCAATTAATCATATTACTTAAGAACTCCCACTTAGATAGACATCTCTCTAGTTATCTAAGTGATCACGTGATCCAAATCAACTAAACCATAACCGATCATCATGTGAGATGGAGTAGTTTTCAATGGTGAACATCTTATGTTGATCATATCTACTATATGATTCACGCTCGACCTTTCGGTCTCCGTGTTCCGAGGCCATATCTGCATATGCTAGGCTCGTCAAGTATAACCCGAGTATTCTGCGTGTGCAAAACTGGCTTGCACCCGTTGTAGATGGACGTAGAGCTTATCACACCCGATCATCACGTGGTGTCTCGGCACGACGAACTTTGGCAACGGTGCATACTCAGGGAGAACACTACTTGATAATTTTAGTGAGAGATCATCTTAAAATGCTACCGTTAATCAAAGCAAGATAAGATGCATAAAGGATAAACATCACATGCAATCAATATAAGTGATATGATATGGCCATCATCATCTTGTGCTTGTGATCTCCATCTCCAAGCACCATTGTGATCACCATCGTCACCGCGCGACACCTTGATCTCCATCGTAGCATCGTTGTCGTTTCGCCATCTATTGCTTCTCGACTATCGCTACCGCTTAGTGATAAAGTAAAGCAATTACAGATGCGTTGCATTTCATACAATAAGCGACAACCATATGGCTCCTGCCGATTGCCGATAACCGGTTACAAAACATGATCATCTCATACAATAAAATATAGCATCACGTCTTGACCATATCACATCACAACATGCCCTGCAAAAACAAGTCGACGTCCTCTACTTTGTTGTTGCAAATTTTACGTGGCTGCTACGGGCTTAGCAAGAACCGTTCTTACCTCGCATCAAAACCACAGCGATAGTTTGTCAAATAGACTCGTTTTAACCTTCACAAGGACCGGCGTAGCCTTTCACTCGTTCAACTAAAGTGAGAGAGACAGACACCCGCTAGTCACCTTTAAGCATGAGTGCTCGTAACGGTGAAACCAGTCTCGCGTAAGCGTCTGGCGTAATGTCGGTCCGGGCGCTTCATCTCACAATACCGCTGAACCAAAGTATGACATGCTTTGGTAGGCGGTATGACTTATATCGTCCACAACTCACTTGTGTTCTACTCGTGCAAAACATCAAACCATAAAACCTAGGCTCGGATGCCACGGTTGGGGAACGTAGTAATTTCAAAAATTTCCTACGCACACGCAAGATCATGGTGATGCATAGCAACGAGAGGGGAGAGTGTTGTCTACATACCCTTGTAGACCGGCGAAGCGATCACAACGTAGAGGAAGTAGTCGTCGTTCTCCTCGCGATCCAACCGATCCCAGCGCCGTTACTTGGCGCCTCCGGATTCTTGACACACGTACAGCTCGGTGGCGCTCCTCGGGCTCCGATCCAGCAAAGCTCCGGGAGAGAGAGTTCGTCGGACGACGGCGTGGTGACAATCTTGATGTTCTATCGACGCAGGCTTCGCCTAAGCACCGCTACGATATGACCGAGGTGGATTATGGTGGAGGGGGCACCGACACGGCTAAGGAACGATCTCAAGGATCAACTTGTGTGTCTTAGGGTGCCCCCCCCCCAGATATAAAGGAGCAAGGGGAGGGCGGCCGGCGCTAGAGGCGCGCCAAGGGAGGGGGAGTCCTCCTCCTAGTGGGAGTAGGACTCCCTTTCCTAGTCCAACTAGGAAGGGGAAGGGGAAGGAAGGAGAGGAGAGGGAGAGGGAGGGGGCCGCCCCCTCCTTGTCAGTCGGACTCCCCATGGGGCGCGCCACCTCCTCTGGCGCAGCCCTCTCTCTCCCTCGTGGCCCATTAAGGCCCATTACTTCCCGGGGTTCGGTAACCCCTCCCAAGCACTCCAGATTATCCGAAACCACTCGGAACCATTCCGATGTCCGAACATAGCTGTCCAATATATCAATCTTTACGTCTCGACCATTCCGAGACTCCTCGTCATGTCCGTGATCACATCCGGGACTCCGAACTGCTTCGGTACATCAAAATACACAAACTCATAATATAACCGTCATCGAAACCTTAAGCGTGCGGACCCTACGGTTCGAGAACAATGTAGACATGACCGAGACACGTCTCTGATCAATAACTAATAGCGGGACCTGGATGCCCATAATGGTTCCTACATATTCTACGAAGATCTTTATCGGTCAGACCGCATAACAACATAAGTTGTTCCCTTTGTCATCGGTATGTTACTTGCCCGAGATTCGATCATCGGTATCCAATACCTAGTTCAATCTCGTTACCGGCAAGTCTCTTTACTCGTTCCGTAATACATCATCTTGCAACTAACTCATTAGTTGTAATGCTTGCAAGGCTTAAGTGATGTGCATTACCGAGAGGGCCCAGAGATACCTCTCCGACGATCGGAGTGACAAATCCTAATCTCAAAATACGCCAACCCAACATCTGCCTTTGGAGACACCTGTAGTACTCCTTTATAATCACCCGATTACGTTGTGGCGTTTGGTAGTACCAAAGTGTTCCTCCGTAAACGGAGTTGCATAATCTCATAGTTATAGGAACATGTATAAGTCATGGATAAAAGCAGTAGCAACATACTAAACGATCGTGTGCTAAGCTAATGGAATGGGTCATGTCAATCAGATCATTCAACTAATGATGTGACCTTGTTAATCAAATGACAACTCCTTTGTCTATGGTTAGGAAACTTAACCATCTTTGATTAACAAGCTATTCAAGTAGAGGCATACTAGTGACACTCTGTTTGTCTATATATTCACACATGTATTATGTTTCCGGTTAATACAATTCTAGCATGAATAATAAACATTTATCATGATATAAGGAAATAAATAATAACTTTATTATTGCCTCTAGGGCATATTTCCTTCACCCTCGATCCGGCCTCCGGAGAGGATCCGGACATAGAGGTGGAGCTGATTGACGGGGTGTTCCACCAACTTAGCATGGACAATGCTCTAGTCGCCATTACGGCTAACTACCCCGGTTTATCTCCGGCTTCCCAGGTAACTATGACCAGAGTCCTGACACCATTACTTCATCCGTGCTTATTTCTGACCACCGTATACCAACGGTGTCTCGCAGGAGGTGCCTTCAAGGCGGGAAGCCGAACCCGCGGCGGCTAACCGACAAGGGTCAGTTCGGCCCAGCGGGCGGAAGAGGGGTGCGGTGCGAATCGAAACGTCTTCGCAACGGTATAGCGCGCCACTATTTTTAAGGGAAAGACTCCTGGGAGGTATATTAATGCTCATGACTTTTCCAGGAGAAAGAGCGCTCGCCGGACTGTCCCCGGAGAGGTTGCCAACCAAACCTCCGCCAGCCAGGCTCCAACACCTGGTCCGGAGGGGTAGGCGAGCGCAAGGCGCGAGCCGGATGCTCCTCCAACGGAGGATGCCTACAGGCTGTCCGCCACCAGGTGTGAGGTGGAGAGCGCCATGAATCACAAAGCGCCGCGACATTTCTTCGTGGCGCGTGTTTCTCCCGAGGCGTTGAATGCCTTTAATGCGGAGACGCGCACCTCCGTGCCGCTCAAGATGGTTTAACGAGCCCAGAGCGGTATGTGAAAGACATACGGGTAAGGAATTTTAATAGTTATATATGCGGTAGCCCCGAGACTTAAAATAGTTAGAATAACTGATTTAAGGATCATTTGTTATCTGAGATCTTACGGAGAAGAATGCCCACTGTCCCGGGAGCTTCAAGAGTGCAAGGCCCAACTTGAGGCCGCACTAGCCGCCGCAGGGGGAGCCACAGAGACCCCCTCTGGTAATACATACTTCGAAAAGATAAGTAGTTTATGAAGTGCGGCGTGCGTATGAGTCTGACAATAATTTTGCAGATGGTGCCGGACTTGATCCGGACAAGCAACAGCTACTACGCCAGCTGAAGGCTGGCGAGAGGGTGCTTATGAAGGTGCAACAGGAGAGGAACAAACTCCAAGATGCCCACACCCAGAAGGGCGAAGAGCTAAAAGGTGTTCGGACCCAACTGTCTGGCTCCGTGAAGGAGAATCAGCGGCTTCGTCGCGGCATTTATAGTAAGTGCTTAAGCAAACTCTTTTGAAAAGAAGAGTTTGGCGAGGGAGTCGGTTGACAGAAATATGTCTGTAGGTGTGCTCACGAGTCGTCCTGCGGAGGAAATGCCCGGTTCAACGGGTGATCTGCTTCCCGAGCTGCTGCAGCTGCACGAACGTGTTCGGCAGGCGATGAGCGGCGTCGTCCAGGCTTTATGGCCGTCCGTCTCCCTGCCCGAGGGTCTTGGAGGGCTTGCAGAGAAGCTTCAGGGAGCACGACAGTGCTTTCGTCTATGGAAGATATCGGCCTGCCGTCAAGGCGCCCGGGAGGCCTGGGCCATGGTGAAGACGCGGTACACGAAGGCTGATCTGAACCACATGGCCGAGGTCGGACCTATGGGGCCCGATGGGAAGGAGATTCCTGTGAGCTTAATGTACGACCAAGTAGAGTTTGCCGCTAAGTATTCCCAACGGGACTGTAAGCTAGACAACCTGTTAGATGGGATTGAAGAGGAGTACAATCAGTTAATTTGATGATGTAATCTAAAATGACATGTAAAATGCCTTCTAGCCGGATTGTAGATCGTTTGTCTTTGCGGACCTTTTCGCTTCAACCTCGGGACCCTAGAGTCCGGAGTGTGTCCGAATACCCTCACGGTTGTAAAAAAAACCGGGGCATGCATGGAGACCAGGCGTAGGGGTCATTAGTGCTTTATCAGACAAGTGCCCAACTAGTTATGTTATATTACATGGTTAGTAAGAAACATCTTCCAGGGAGAATAGTTCCGTTAGGGGTTCCTTTCCCTGGGAGGCATGCCCTAAAGTGCATGTCCGAACTGCGAAAAGAGTAGAAAAACATCTAGGGGTAGATGAATAAATAAATAAGAAATCATCTTTCAAGTCACCGACCGAATATTCCCTTAAGAACGCTAGGTTTCGGCTTCACCCAGTCTGAGGTACACATCCGGCTGACCCGACAGTAACAATCGCAGAGGTGCCCCCTTTACCTCCTAGCCGAACAATCGGGAACGTAGGGGTAAGCACAGGAGCCAGGCAACCCAGCTTGGCCAAAACTAAAGTCATATCGATGCATATAATGGTGAGTAAAAGGTACATGCGGAAGTGTGACGCATGTGTTGGGCATAAAGCCCGTATAAATAAGCTTCTGTTAAAGAAGCCCCCAGGTATAATGAGTGCAAGCAGCACGTCAAGTGTGTGCGAACAATGCGCAGGTTAGCCCAAAAAGGCTTTACGAAAATAAGGGAGGAAGGAAGAGAAAAAACAAAAGACAACAAACGTTTAAAATGTGGACGGAGGAAGGAGACAAACTCTGAGTCCGGCGCTAGGCATAGAATCTTCGGAGGCGGGCTGCGTTCCATGGGTTCGGCTCGAGTCGATTGTTCGATGCGTTTCGTAGACGGTATGCTCCGCTGGTCAGGACTTGATCGATGATGAAGGGCCCTTCCCACTTGGTCTTGAGTTTGTCCTTTTTCTTGTCCGGCAGGCGTAGAACTAGTTTGCCAACATTGTAAGTTTTGGCCCGTACTTCTCTACTTTGATATCTTTGAGCCTGCTGTTGATAGAATGCGGAACGAGCCTTTGCCATGTCGCGCTCCTCCTCCAATGCGTCCAAACTGTCCTGCCGATCCAACTCGGCTTCTCTTTCTTCGTACATGCGCACTCGAGGTGAGTCATGAATTATATCGCAGGGCAAAACTGCCTCTGCGCCGTATACCATAAAGAATGGCGTGAATCCGGTAGTATGATTTGGCGTGGTCCGCAGCCCCCAGAGTACGGAGTCGAGCTCCTCTACCCAGTGCGTGTTAGATTCCGTGAGGGACCGCACTAACCTGGGTTTAACGCCGCTCATGATTAGACCATTTGCTCGTTCGACTTGACCGTTAGTTTGAGGGTGATAGATGAAGCGTGGTCGAGCTTGATGCCCATGTTTTTGCACGAGTTTAACCTCGTCGGCCGTGAAGTTCGTGCCGTTATCGGTGATGATGCTGTGGGGACACCATAATGGTGTACTACCCGGATATGAAGTCTATCACAGTCCGGATTCGCCGTTTTAACCGGCTTGGCCTCTATCCATTTGGTGAATTTATCCACCATGACCAATAGGTGTTTTTGCTTGTGGGTTCCCCTTTAGGGGTCCAACCATGTCAAGCCCCGGCACATAAACGGCGGTGATGGGTATAGTTTTGAGGGCGGTGGGTGGCATGTGGCTTTGATTAGCAAAGAGCCGCAACCGACGATCGTTGGACTAAGTCTGAGCATTTGCCGGGCGATGGCCAATAAAATCCTATATGGAAGGCCTTGCCCACAAGAGCCCGGGCTGCAGCGTGGTGCCCACGAGTCCGCGTGAATTTCAGCCAGAGATTTCGCCCTTCCTCTTGGAGATGCACCTTTGAAGGACTCGGTTGTGCTTTTCTTATAAAGTTCTCCCTCATGGACCTTGTAGGCTTTAGATCGCCGAACTATGCAGCGGGCCTCATTTTGGTCTTCGGGAAGTTCCTGCCTAATTAAGTAGGCTAGGAATGGTTCCGTCCACGGGGCAATTACTGCCATTATTTCATGGGATGAAGGTGTTATTTCATTGGCTGAGCCACCGATTGTGTAAGAATGTTCCGTGTTGGGTGGTGCGGTTGGTTCCGGGTTGTTATTTCCGGACTCCTCTTCCCATAATACGGATGGCTTAAAGAGCCGCTCCAGGAAGATGTTTGGAGGGACGGCGTCGCGTTTTGTGCCGATGCGTGCCAACACGTCGGCTGCCTGGTTATTATCCCGGGCTACATGGTGGAATTTGAGTCCTTTGAACCGAGCTGACATTTTTAAGACGGCGTTACGATAGGCTGCCATTTTCGGATTCTTGGCGTCAAAGTTTCCATTTACTTGGAATATTGCGAGGTTTGAATCCCCGCGCACCTCTAGGCGTTGAATACCCATGGAGATTGCCATCCGGAGACCATGTAGAAGGGCCTCATATTCGGCTGCATTGTTGGAGTTCGTGTACATTATCTGAAGTACATATTGGACTGTGTCTCCAGTTGGGGACGTCAATACGACGCCAGCCCCCAAGCCGGCCAACATTTTGGAGCCGTCGAAATGCATGATCCAATTGGAGTATGCGCCGTACTCTTTAGGGAGTTCGGCTTCGGTCCATTCGGCGATGAAGTCAGCCAAAACTTGTGACTTTATAGCTCGCCATGGTTTGTAGGTTATGTCGAATGGTAAGAGCTCAATGGCCCATTTTGCAATCCTGCCCGTCGCGTCGCGGTTGTTTATAATGTCGTTGAGAGGTACTTCGGAGGCCACTATTATCGAACACTCTTGAAAGTAGTGTCGCAGCTTCCGGGATGCCATGAATACCGCGTACGCTATCTTTTGATAATGTGGATACCGGGACTTGCATGGAGTTAAGACAGTGGATACGTAGTACACTGGTTTTTGAAGAGGGAATTTGTGTCCTTCTGTTTCTCGTTCGACGATGAGTACCGCGCTGACAACTTGATGTGTTGCCGCGATATATAATAACATTGGTTCGCCTAGGTTGGGTGCGACCAGGACCGGATTTGTTGCCAATATGTCCTTTATTTCTTCGAGTCCGGCCGTGGCAGCATCCGTCCATTCGAAGTGTTCGGTGCGCCGGAGGAGGCGATAGAGGGGCAATGCCTTTTCTCCCAAATGGGAGATGAAGCGGCTTAGAGCCGCCACGCATCGATCGATTTAGTATTTGTTTGAGGTCTTTTGGGATATCCAATTGTGACAGAGCTCGGATCTTGGCTGGGTTTGCTTCAATTCCTCTACGGATACAATGAAGCCCAAGAGCTTTTTCGGTGATGCGCCAAAACGCATTTTTCTGGGTTGAGCTTAATGTCATATGCTCGGAGGTTGTCGAATGTGAGCCTCAAATCGTCTACTAGAGTTTCGACGTGTTTTGTCTTAACAACCACATCGTCTACGTATGCCTCCACTGTTTTGCCGATCTGGGTAGCCAGACATGTCTGAATCATGCGCTGATATGTTGCGCCGGCGTTTTTGAGTCCGAAGGGCATTGTGTTGAAGCAGAATGGTCCGTATGGAGTAATGAATGCCGTTGCAGCCTGGTCTGTTTCCGCCATCTTGATTTGATGGTATCCGAAGTATGCGTCGAGGAAGCACAATGAATCGTGCCCTGCGGTAGCATTGATGATTTGGTCGATGCGGGGAAGGGGGAAAGGATCCTTTGGACATGCCTTGTTAAGGTCTTTAAAATCGACACAAAGGCGCCATGATTTGTCCTGTTTTGGTACCATTACCAGGTTCGCTAGCCAGTCCGGATGTTTTATATCTCTGATGAATCCGGCTTCTAATAGCTTGGCTAGCTCCTCTCCCATTGCCTATCTTTTGGGTTCGGAAAATCGCCGAAGAGCCTGTTTGACTGGCTTGAATCCTTTTAGGATGTTTAGGCTGTGTTCGCCACTGCGTGGGATTCTGGCATATCGAAGGGTGCGGACAAAAATGTCCCAGTTTTCCCGAAGGAATTCTCGTAGTGCAGCGTCCACATCAGGGTTTAATTGTGCCCCAATGGAGGCCGTCTTTGTGGGGTCCGTTGGGTGGACCTTGAATTTGACTATTTCGTCTGCTGGTTTAAAAGAGGTGGACTTAGATCTCTTATCGAGTATCACATCGTCCCTATTCACCGTGGGCCTTGTGCGAGTGAGTTCCTCTGCCGCTAGGGCTTGGATAGTGCCTCTAGGGCTAGTGCGGCTGTCTTATTTTCAGCGCGAGTGCTATGTCCGAGATCATCGACAAGAGTGATGATTCCATTGGGCCCGGCATTTTAAGCTTCATGTACCCGTAATGGGGTATAGCTTGGAAAATTGTGAATGCCTCTCGCCCTAATAAGGCGTGATATCCATCGCTGAATGGGGCCACTTGGGCGTGACCTCTTCGACTGTACTTGTCCGTGAGCGAACACCACATCTAGTGTGATTTTTCCCTGCAGCGTGCTTCCCGACTAGGGATTATTCCTCTAAAGGTTGTGCTGCTTCGCTCAATGCGGCTCCAGTCTATTTCCATTTTTTGGAGGGTTTCCTCGTAGATGAGGTTTAATCCGCTGCCGCCATCCATGAGTACCTTGGTAAGACGAAAGCCGTCCACTATTGGACTGAGGACCAATGCGTCTGGTGCTCGGGCTATTCGGAATTTAGGTTCGTCGCTGGCGTTGAAGGTGATAGCCTCGTCACTCCATGGATTTATTGTTGCTACTTGGTAGACTTCGGTAAGGTTGCGGAGTGTTCATTTCCGCATATTGTTTGATGCAAAAGTCTCGAAGACTGTTAATACCGTACTGGTACTGTTGGGTTGGTTTTCCGGGGCTAGAAGCTCTTCGCCACTTTTGGCTACCTGCCGTAGTATCCAACATGCTCGAAGGCTATGTGTTGGAGTGATGCCCTCTGTACTGTGGATTTTATAGGGTCCGCTGAGCCATCTCTCCAATACGGTTTTGTGCCCTCTATGGGGCTTTTGCTTTTTGGTTTTTGTCCCGGGTGTCTGAGCATGATGCACCCTTTTGTTTCGGACTAGGGTTGTGTTCGGAGCCGGATTGTCCCAAAACTTAGTTTCGGTTTTCTAGGTACTCTCCATCGCACAAGACTTTCAGACTATGGGCCTTGGTCGTGGCGTGTAATTTCGCGGCGACTTATGGCGTTCATGATTCCCTTGTCCGTGCAATTGTTGCAGAAAATTGAGATTGCGCTTTCCTCACGGCAGTCCTTTATCCTATCCATAACCAGGAGGAATCTGGCCCAGTAATGATGTACTGTTTCCGTGGGCTCTTGCTGAGATAGATCGCTTATGTTTGGGTGGGCGGGTGGAATTAAGTCCGGAACCCTGCCCAACTTGAGGCTCAAGGGCCGAAAAGTTTCCGAATTGGGAAGCTTGGATTGCTGGATGTTGTCCAACGAATCTGGTCCGCTGCCTGACTTTAGGTTCAGTACTTGATTGACGTCCGTCCCTCCACGGGAATCTGGCATGGAGGGATCAGGAGTCCGGACATAACTGGTCTTTAATGTAGAAGAAGAGTCGCTGCATTTTTCCTCTACCACCGCAACATGGTGGGTAACCCGGGGGGGAGTTAATCTCTCTCAGATCGGTTTTAAGCCCAATCTGATTGTAGTCTGTAGCAACTCCCAGGGCGGCGATGCGATCCAAGAGCTCGTTTACGGAAGAGAGCTCCATCGGATCCAGCTGCTCGGTGAATTTCGAGTTGACGTGAAGATTGCTTTTGATGACCCGAGAGGTCATCGTCGAAGCGGCGGCCGAACAGGCGGTCATAAGAAAACCACCTATCCAGATAGTTTGGCCGGCGGCCAAAGCTCCTTTGGCAATGGTACCGTCTTTAAAGACGAGAAGAGGCATCCTTCCTGATTGTGACGGCACAGAGGAACTCTCAATGAAAGCACCAATGTCGGTGTCAAAACCGGCGGATCTCGGGTAGGGGGTCCCGAACTGTGCGTCTAGGCGGATGGTAACAGGAGACAAGGGACACGATGTTTTTACCCAGTTTCGGGCCCTCTCGACGGAGGTAAAACCCTACTCCTGCTTGTTGATATTGATGATATGGGTAGTACAAGAGTGGATCTACCACGAGATCAAGGAGGCTAAAACCTAGAAGCTAGCCTATGGTATGATTGTTGTTGTGTCCTATGGACTAAAACCCTCCGGTTTATATAGACAACGGAGAGGGCTAGGGTTACACAGAGTCGGTTACAATGGTAGGAGATCTACATATCCGTATCGCCAAGCTTGGCTTCCACGCCAAGGAAAGTCCCATCCGGACACGGGACGAAGTCTTCAATCTTGTATCTTCATAGTCTTGGAGTCCGGCCGATGATGATAGTTCGGCTATCCGGACACCCCCTAATCCGGGACTCCCTTAGCGACCGAACCTTTACAAACAAGGTTGTGGCTATCTCCACAACAATTGGAGGCTCCCAACAACACCACGAAGCTTCACCACAATGGAGTATGGCTTCGAGGTGACCTCAACCATCTAGGGTGCTCAAACACCCAAGAGTAACAAGATCCGCTAGGGATAAGAGAGGGAATCAAATTTCTCTTGGTGGAAGTGTAGATCGGGGCCTTCTCAACCAATCCCGAGCAAATCAACAAGTTTGATTGGCTAGGGAGAGAGATCGGGCGAAAATGGAGCTTGGAGCAACAATGGAGCTTTGGGGGAAATAGGTAGGTCAACTTTGGGGAAGAAGACACCTTTATATAGTGGGGGAATCAATCCAACCGTTACCCCACTGTACATCCCCGCACAGAGCGGTACTACCGCTAGGGCAGGGCGGTACTACCGCTGAGAGCGGTACTACCGCTCCCACCCAGTGGTACTACCGCGCTAAAGAGGAAGACAGGGCCCTGGCCCCAAAGCGGTACTACCACGGGAGTAAGAGCGGTACTACCGCTTGGAGCGGTACTACCGCCACTACTACCGCTCCTAGTACTACAAAACCCGACACGAAAAACATCGGTCTTGAATCGAGGCGGTAGTAGCCCGGAACAACTGCGGTACTACGGCCGAAGCCCGCAAGCGGTACTACCGCTCTGGGAGCGGTACTACCGCTTAGAGCAGTACTATCGCTTCATGGAGCGGTACTACCGCTGGAGAGCTTCGGCGGTACTATCATTGTTGACATGATACTACCGCCGGGACGAAACGGCAGTACGGAAGAAAAGGGCAGCTCCAATGATGCGGAAGGAAGATGATGGGTGTGATAAGGATGTGAACATGTTGATTCCACCCTAGTCTTACCAAAGCGGATCCCCTCTGATAGTACGGTGACTCCTACGAAACTAGTCCACCAACAACAAAAAGAAGGAGCTACACTGTCTTGAATAAAACACCGAGGGGAGGTAATCGTCTCGTGCCAATGGATGAAACTCTGAAAGAACTTAATGCACACGATTAGTCCGCAAAAGCATTGTCATCAATCACCAAAACAACTTGGGGATAAATATGCCCTTACAGTGAGTATATATGTATCCTACTTTATGCTGCATAGTGATGTGAGTATATATGTATCCTTAGTGCCGTATTTCAATTTTATAATCCTTACTTTTTGATACACATATAAAAAAACATATTGTGCTATGACTTACGAGGTTTGACGTTGGCAACCGGATAACTCTAGGAAGTTGTGGAAATTCATGTATACAGAACAACAATGCATGTTTTCCACCAAACTCACTTTCATGCGTCCATTCTAAATTGGCCAAGTGGAGGATTTATCATACTTGCTTGCCTCTACCAAGAGTTCAAGACTTGTTGGGGGTTCCACGCAATGCACACACAAAGAGGCAGAACTTCTTTGCTTCCCCCCACCATCTCTGCAATAATATGGTGTGCATGTGCAAAAAGAAGGATCTGACGGTCTACTTAAGGGCTCATAGGCATGAAGGGTTGCTTATCTCTACAATAATATACGTGTTTATCTGGTAAATATTCGTCTGTCAGGTAATAAAAATCATATGGTTACAAGTAGATGTTAATTCGTAACAAAATATTAGTTGGATCATTGTTGTCTATGTAATTATGTATACATTGTAAAATTACCTTTTTTCATCTTACACTGCAAGTGGAGTGGATTTCAGCTATTACTTGATTGTTACTGCCTATATGTTCTATGCATGTGAATTTTAACATGCATTAAGTTTATATATAACTCCGGAAAAATATTTTAAAAGCCCGTGGCAACGCACGGGCATTCTACTAGTCAGTTATAAATATCTTCCATGATAAACACATTAGTAGCGGTTCCCAAGCGATAAAGTAAAGGTTATTGCTCCATAGGAGTTTTTGTTTGATTATTGATAAGTTCTTTTTGCAATTTGGGACCGGGAATCCCTGTTACCGCCTCTTTCTCGTGCAATGGTGAGTGAATAAACACCCATCCTAAGAATAATCTGCTTAGCATGGAAGATACCAACTACCTCCTGTCACTCTATGAACAATCCATGCACATAAAAAGGATATTTATTTGAAGTTTTTAGAGGTGGCACATGCAAATTTACTTAGGATGGCAGGGCAATACCGCAAATAGGTAGGTATGGTGGACTCATCTGGAATAACTTGGGTTTCAGGTTTTTGATGCACAAGCATAATTCCCACTTAGTACAGGCGAAGGCTAGCAAATAGGTTGAGAAGCGGACAGCTAGAGAGCAACAACGGTCATGAACTTGCATTATGCATAAGTAACATTGGATACTAGCATGAGTAGGATATGAACACCATGAACATAAATATCATAGAGGTCATGTTGGTTTTGATTCAACTACATGCATGAACATGTGCCAACTCAAGCCACTCGAACATTCAGAGGAGAATACCATATCATCATACTACATCGCAATCATTTAACGCAATGTTGACATCCAAGATAAATCATTATCCACTCCTAGATACTTATGCATGGCATGAGAAACTATAATCTCTAATTGTCATTGAAAATATGTTTGATCGTAATGGACTAAATCATGGATACTAGATTTAACATATTTACAAAAACAGAACAAGTCGAGTTCATACCTGTTTCTCTCTGCCACGGCCAGTTCATCGAATATCATCATTATTGCCTTTCACTTGCACGACCAAACGATTTGAAAATAATAATAGTGCAAGAGTGTCGTGGACTAAGCTGGGATCCGCAAACATTTTATTCAAAAGGAGAGGACAAGGTAATATGGACTCTTTGTCAGATCAACAATAATGCATATGAGAGCCACTCAACATTTTCATCGTGGTCTTCTCCTCGGTATGACTCAACAAAAGAAAAGAAATTTAGAGAAACACACTGGAATATTTTTGGAGTTTTTGTTTTTTCATAAACAAGCAAATAAAAAAGGGAAACGCAAAAACAAGAAAAACTATTTACACATGAAAGCTCCCAACAAGTAAAAGAAGAACAAAGAAATATTTTTGGGTTTTCTTTCTAGTGCCACAACAATTTAGACTAGGAAGAAAAATAAAAAAGAAGCAAGAAATGTGTTTTTGGATTTTCTCAAAGTTTTTCAAACACACAAGAAGAAAGCAAGAAAATAAACTTAACATGGATAATACAATGAAAAAGTGTGAACACCGACAACTAGAATGAAATGTGTGAACATGAATGTAATGTTAGTGGACATACGTACTCCCCCAAGCTTAGGCTTTTGGTCTAACTTGTTAATCACCAGTCGTAGAAGCCATGGGGTCCTATGTTGAAGTGCTGAGGAGCGGGCACCTATGGATCACACTACTAAGGCTCCTCTTGTGCCGCAGCCTAGTCGTTCCGGTAAGCAACAGTGTCCTCAGGCATAATCCTATATTCGTGCCTGGCAATAGGATCAAACAAAGCGGGTGCAGGCAAAGGAATAATATCACGAGTGTTCTCACTGAAAACTAAGTTATAAGGAATAGGGATATCAAGGGTAATCTACAGCAATAAACTGGTGGTCTTCCATAGCCGCTCGATCTAGGTAAACCTTGGGCAAAGGATGATCATGCTGGCGTATCTGAACGTTAAAGTGAGTTCCAAGCGAGTAGCGTAAATACCCCATGTATTTTACCCTTGGATCTGTTAATGTGAAGGCGGCGTGCTGATACATCTCCAACATATCTATAATTTTGATTGTTCCATGCTATTATATTACCTATTTTGGATGTTTATGGGCTTTACTTTACACTTTTATACCATTTTTGGGACTAACCTACTAACCGGAGGCCCAGCCCAAATTGTTGTTTTTTGCCTATTTCAGTGTTTCGAAGAAAAGGAATATCAAACAGAGTCCAAACGGAATGAAACATTCGGGAGCGATCTTTTTTGAACAAACGCAATCCAGGAGACTTGGAGTGGACGTCAAGAAGCAACCGAGGCGGCCATGAGGGTGCAGGGCGCGCCCTAGGGAGGTGGGCGTGCCCCCACCCTCGTCGGCCCCTCGTGGCTCCCCCGACTTCCTTCGCCTATATATACTTGCATACCCTTAAAACATCGAGGAGCACCATGAAACCCTATTTCCATCGCCGCAACCTTCTGTACTCGTGAGATCCCATCTTGGAGCCTTTTCCGGCACTCCGCCAGAGGGGAAATCGATCACGGAGGGCTTCTACATCAACACCATAGCCTCTCTGATGAGTTGTGAGTAGTTTACCGCAGACCTTTGGGTCCATAGTTATTAGCTAGATGGCTTCTTCTCTCTCTTTGAATCTCAATACAAAGTTCTCCTTGATCTTCTTGGAGATCTATTCGATATAACTCTTTTTGCGGTGTGTTTGTCGAGATCCAATGAATTGTGGGTTTATGATCAAGTTTATCTATGAGAAATATTTGAATCTCCTCTGAATTCTTTTATGTATGATTGGTTATCTTTGCAAATCTCTTTGAATTATCATTTTGGTTTGGCCTACTAGATTGATCTTTCTTGCAATGGGAGAAGTGCTTAGCTTTGGGTTCAATCTTGCGGTGTCCTTTCCCAGTGACAGCAGGGGCAGCAAGACACGTATTGTATTGTTGCCATCGAGGATAAAAAGATGGGGTTTATATCACATTGATTGAGTTTATCCCTCTACATCATGTCATCTTGCCTAATGCGTTACTTTGTTCTTATGAACTTAATGCTCTAGATGCATGCTGGATAGTGGTCGATGTGTGGAGTAATAGTAGTAGATGCAGAATCGTTTCGATCTACTTATCGCAGACGTGATGCCTATATACATGATCATGCCTAGATATTCTCATAACTATGGACTTTTCTATCAATTGCTCGACAGTAATTTGTTCACCCACCATAATAATTATGCTATCTTGAGAGAAGCCACTAGTTAAAACCTATGGCCCCTGGGTCTATTTTCCATCATATAAGTTTCTGATCTATCTTATTTTACAATCTTTACTTTCCAATCTATATCATAAAAATACCAAAAATATTTATCTTATCTTATTATCTCTATCAGATCTCACTTTCGCAAGTGGTTGTGAAGGGATTGATAACCCCTTTATCGCGTTGGTTGCGAGGTTCTTGTTTGTTTGTGTAGGTATGAGGGACTTGCGTGGAGCCTCCTACTGGATTGATACCTTGGTTCTCGAAAACTGAGGGAAATACTTACGCTACTTTGCTGCATCACCCTTTCCTCTTCAAGGGAAAACCAACGAAGTGCTCAAGAGGTAGCACGTGCCACAATAGCTCCCAAGCTAAATGTGTTGTCGTCATAAAGTACGCGATGTAAAACAGCAAAGTCTGAAGCGCTAAGTGCACCTACCTTCTCTCTAGCAAGTAAGCACTTTGCAATGAATAGAGCAAAATAATGTACAGCAGGAAAATGCAAGCTAGTAGCAGTGACACCTGATACCCCTCTCTCATCCCCCACTATCAGATTATGGTAAAACCATCAAACTCCGCGAGTCTAGGCTCTACTAAACCACCATCAGAAGGAAGCATGCATATGTCACAAAATTCAGTAAGTGGTATCTGATGGGTTTCAGCAAATAAATTAAACTGTACCTCAGGGGGATTATTCCTAGAATGGAAATGAAAGTTTTGCACAAAGGAATTTGTGAGAAGATGATATTGTTCGCATTCAGCTATGATGAAGTTGGTGAGGCCGGCATTAGCAGCGTATTGTGCAAACTCCTGAAGGATTCTGGCCCCTTCCATGAACGGATATGCGGCCATTCGCATGGACGTAACTCCGCCAATCTCCGGGTGTGGAGATCACTGTCAGATGACTCCCCAATAACTCCCTTGGAGCTCTTCTTGGAAGCAAACTTCCTAAATAAATTCATCTTTTGCCAATGAACAAAATTCTGAAAATTTTAGTCCACAAAATTTTTCTCAACAAAACTTCATAAGATGGTAAGCAACTACTCATAGGGGTTTATAAAGGCCATAGCAAGCATTCAAACTACTTAGAACTCTTAGAATTCAACATGCAAGCTCATCTACAGCAGCACCAATAGTAGCTAATTATTCGAAATATAAACCACTAAAGCAAAAACTAATTGGACACATGGAAGAGTCACATACCAAGCAATAATTCCCCGACACAGTTTCGGAAACGGAGCTTCGAGCAAACAGATTGAAATCCGCGGTTTCGGGATCAAGAACACGAGAGAGAGAGAGAGAGAGAGAGAGAGAGAGCAATGGTGAATTTTTTTCTGGAGGTAGGTGATGATGTGGGATGAAGAGATAAGTGAGGGGGCCCATGTGGGGACCACAACCCACCAGGACGCGCCTAGGGGTCCTGGCACACCCAAGTGGATTGTGCCCACCTGGTGCACCTTACTTTGATATTTTTTGCACCAGAAATTCTTAAATATTCAAAAAAAATCATATTAAATTTTCAGAGCATTCTGAAAATGCTTATTTTGGGTCATTTTTTATTGCACGGAAAACTCAAAAAACAGACAAAGCATGGCATTTTATTTTATTTAACTAAGAAAAATAGAACAAGAGGTAGAGATAGAAGGTAGTGCTCACTAAATTCATCAACTTCATACCTCTCAAAAATGATCCATCAATAAGGTTGATCAAGTCTTATTAACAACCACTTTCGATTAGCATGAAACCGAAGAACTTTCATGAATCACTAAGTTACCAATGGGGATATGAATGTCCCCAACAATAAGCATTTCATATTTCTTTTTAATAGTAGGTAGAGGCAGTTGAAAACTTCCAATACTGATTGTCGGAGATTTTTCAATAACATTAATACTATTCACTTGGAATTGTTTCTTCGGAAAGTGCATTGTATGCTCATTACCATTGATATGAAAGGTGACCTTGCTTTTATTGCAATCAATAACAGCTCCTGCAGTATTCAAGAAGGTCTACCAAGGATAATCGACATGTTGTCGTCCTCGGGCATCTCAAGTATAACAAAGTCAGCCAGAATAGTAACATTAGCAACAACAATGGGCACATCCTCACAAATACCGATAGGTATGGCAGTGGATTTGTCAGCCATTTGCAAAGATATTTCAGTAGGCATGAGTTTATTCAAATCAAGTGTTTTATATAAAGAGAAAGGCATAACACTAACACCAGCTCCCAAATCACATAAGGCAGTTTTCACATAGTTTCCTTTGATGGAGCAAGGTATAGTTGGTATTCCCGGATCTCCAAGTTTTTTAGGTACTCCATCTTTAAAAGTATAATTAGCAAGCATGGTGGAGATTTCAGCTTTAGGTAGTTTTCTCTTATTGGTGAAGGTGCCTTTCATGTACTTTGCATAAGGAGGCATTTTTAAGATATCAATCAAGCGAGTACGTAAAAAAGACTGACCTCAGCATTTCAGCAAAGCGTTCAAATTCTTCATCATCTTTCTTTTTAGTTGACTTAGGTGGAAAGGGCATAGGTTTTTGAACCCATGGTTCTCTTTCCTTACCATGTTTTCTAGCAACAAAGTCTCTTTTATCATATCTTTTATTCTTTGGTTGTGGATTATCAAGATCAACAACTGATTCTATCTCAACATCATTGTATGGTTCTTTATTATTAGTTTGGGTATCTTCATGAACCTCATCATTATCAAAAGGTGAGTGTTCACTACCAGATTGAGTTTCAGTATTAGAGATAGAAACTTCATTATCATTATCAGGAGGATTTTCTACTTCAGGTTCACTAGAGGCATGCAAAGTCCTATTATTTTTCTTCTTCTTTTTCTTTTTAGAAGGACTAGGTGCATCAGTGTTAATTCTTTGAGAGTCTTGTTCAATTCTCTTTGGGTGTCCCTCAGGATAAAGTAGTTCCTGAGTCATTTTACCTCCTCTAGTTGCTACTCTAACAACAAAGTCACTTATATTATTGTTCATTTCATCAAGCAACTCTCTTTGGGATTTAGCAACTTGTTCTAACTGAGTTTGAACCATAGAGGCATGTTTTCCTACACCTCTAACATCATTTGAGATTCTAAATAGCAAGTCACTTAAGCGAGCAATCATACCAGAGTTGTATTTCAATTGTTTCATAACATTTGCATTGAAGTGATCTTGCTTTCTAATGTAATTGTCAAACTCATAAACACATTAACTAGGATGTTTATTATGAGGATCATCACTGTCATTGAATTTCATTAAAGAATTTACCTCTACCACCTTAGGTGGTGGTGGTGTATCAAGCCCATGTATTTCTTCAATAGGTGGTAAATTTTTGACATCCTTAGCTTTAATACCTTTTTCCTTCATAGATTTCTTTGCCTCTTGCATATATTCAGGATTGAGATATAAAATACCCCTCTTCTTTGGAGTGGGTTTAAGCGGTGTTCCAGGAGGAGTCCAATCATAATAATTGTTCAATATGTTATTCAATAATTCTTCAACTTGCTCAATAGTTCGTTCCCTGAAAACACAACCAGCACAACTATCTAGGAAATCCCTAGAAGCATCGGTTAGTCCATTATAGAAGACATCAAGTATTTCATTTTTCTTAAGAGGATGATTAGGCAAAGCATTGAGAAATTGGAGAACCCTCCCCCAAGATTGTGGGAGACTCTCTTCTTCAATTTGCACAAAGTTAAATATTTCCTACAAGGCAGCTTGTTTCTTATGAGCAGGAAAATATTTTTCAGAGAAGTAATAAATCATTTCCTGGGGACAACGCACACAACCAGGAGTAAGAGTATTGCACCAAGCTTTAGCATCACCCTTTAATGAGAATGGAAATAACTTGAGGATATAGTAATAACATATCTTCTCATCATGAGGAAAAAGGGTGGCTATGTCATTCAACTTAGTAAGATGTGCCACAATAGTTTCAGTTTCATAATCGTGGAATGGATTAGATTCAACCAAAGTAATTAACTCTAGGTCTACAGAGAATTCATAATCCTTATCATCAATAAAGATAGGTGAAGTAGTAAACTTAGGATCACATTTCATTCTAGCATTCAAAGATCTTTCTTTATACTTGCATAATATTTTTTCTAGATCATCTCTATCCTTACAAGCAAGAATATCTCTAGTTGCCTCCTCACTCATAGCATAACCTTCTGGTACCTTTGGCAATTCATATCTAGGAGGGCTACTTCTAGTAGGTGTTTCAAGATTTTTCAATTCCAAGCTCATCACCAGTTTCAAAAATATCATGTTGTCTTACTCTAGCAATTTGTTCATCAAGGAATTCACCTAGTGGCACATTATCATCAAGCAAGGCACTAGCATCATCATGAGTAGCATTCATAGCAGAAGTAGCATCATCAATAACTTGCTACATATCAGAATTAATAGCATGTGGTGGTGTTGTAAGTTTACTTATAACAGAAGGTGAATCTAAAGCGGACCTGGATAGCAGTTCCTTACCTCCCCTCGTCTTAGAGGAAAAAATCTTAGTCTTAGCATCCTTTAGATTCTTCGCAGTGATAATATGATAATAATCCCAAGTGACTCAGCAAATCACTACAAAAAAAATACACTTCCGTGATGATACGTGTTTGTCATAGTACGTCACGTTTTCTGTCATGCATGTACATCCATGATGATTTTATGACAGAATCAAGATAGTCATGCATGTGCCGTCGTAGAAGTGTTCCATGACATCACCAAAATTATCATCACGAAAGTGTCCACTTCCATGACGATAAATCGCGCGTCATTGCTACCTCTTGAGCACTGCGTTGGATTTCCCCGAAGAGGAGAGGATGATGCAGCAAAGTAGCGTAAGTATTTCCCTCAGTTTTTGAGAACCAAGGTATCAATCCAGTAGGAGACCACGCACAAGTCCCTCATACCTACACAAAATGATAGCTACTCGCAACCAACACGATTAGGGGTTGTCAATCCCTTCACGGTCACTTACGAGGGTGAGATCTGATAGAGATGATAAATAATATTTTTGGTATTTTTGATAGATAGATGCAAAGTGAAAAGTAAAAGGCAAAGTAAAAACAAAGCAAGTAATAAAGCGATAGAGATTGATATGATGAGAATAGACCCGGGGGCCATAGGTTTCACTAGTGGCTTCTCTCAAGAGCATATATATTCTACGGTGGGTGAACAAATTACTGTTGAGCAATTGATAGAATTGAGCATAGTTATGAGTATATCTAGGTTATGATCATGTATATAGGCATCACGTCCGAGACAAGTAGATCGAAACAATTCTGCATCTACTACTATTACTCCACTCATCGACCGCTATCCAGCATGCATCTAGAGTATTAAGTTAAAAACAAATTAATGCCTTAAGCAAGATGACATGATGAAGAGGGATAAGTTCATGCAATATGATAAAAAACCATCTTGTTATCCTCGATGGCAACAATACAATACGTGTCTTGCAACCCTTTGTCACTGGGTAAGAACACCGCAAGATCGAACCCAAAGCTAAGCACTTCTCCCATTGCAAGAACTACCAATCTAGTTGGCCAAACCAAAAAAGATAATTCGAAGAGACTTGCAAAGATAACTCAATCATACATAAAAGAATTTAGAGAAGATTCAAATATTTTCCATAGATAATACTGGATCATAAACCCACAATTCATCGGTCTCAACAAACACACCGCAAAAAGAAGATTACATTGAATAGATCTCCACGAGAGAGGGGGAGAACATTGTATTGAGATCCAAAAAGAGAGAAGAAGCCATCTAGCTACTAGCTATGGACCCGAAGGTCTAAAGTAAACTACTCACACTTGATCGGAGGGGCTATGGTGTTGATGTAGAAGCCCTCCGTGGTGGGTGCCCCCTCCGGCGGAGCTCCGGAACATGCCCCAAGATGGGATCTCGTGGATACAGAAGGTTGCGGCGGTGGAATTAGGTTTTTGACTCCTCGTCTGATCGTTTGGGGATACGTAGGTATATATAGGAGGAAGGAGTACATCGGTGGAGCAACAGGGGGCCCATGAGGTAGGGGCGCGACCAGGGGAGGCGCCCTCCACCCTCGTGACCGCCTCTGGCACTTCTTGGAGTTGGGTCCAAGTCTCCTGGATCAAGTTCGGTGAGAAAATCACGTTCCCGAAGGTTTCATTCCGTTTGGACTCTGTTTAGTATTCCGTTTCTTCGAAACACTGAAATAGGCAAAAAAACAACAATTCTGGGCTGGGCCTCCGGTTAATAGGTTAGTCCCAAAAATAATATAAAAGTGGAAAATAAAGCCCAATATGGTCCAAAACAGTAGATAAAGTAGCATGGAGCAATCATAAATTATAGATACGTTGGAGACGTATCAGGCATCCCCAAGCTTAATTCCTGCTCGTCCTCGAGTAGGTAAATGATAAAAAGAGAATTTTTGATGCGGAGTGATACTTTGGCATAATTTCAATGTAAATCTTCTTAACTGTAATATGAATATTCAGATCCGAAAGATTCAAGACAAAAGTTCATATTGACACAAAAATAATAATACTTCAAGCATACTAATCAAAGCAATCATGTCTTCTCAAAATAACATGGCAAAAGAAAGTTCATCCCTACAAAATCATATAGTTAGGCTATGCTTCATTTTCGTCACACAAAGATGTTCCCAACTTCTATACCCCCGATGACAAGCCAAGCAATTGTTTCATACTTAAATAATCTCAAACTTTTTCAACCTTCACACAATACATGAGCGTGAGCCATGGATATAGCACTATGGGTGGAATAGAATATGATGATGGGGATTGTGTGGAGAAGACAAAAAAGGAGAAAGTCTCACATCGACGCGGCTAATCAACGGGCTATGGAGATGCCCATCAATTGATGTCAACATGAGGAGTAGGGATTGCCATGCAACGGATGCACTAGAGCTATGAATGCTCAACAAAAGAAAACTAGTGGGTGTGCATCCAACTTGCTTGCTCATGAAGACCTAGGGCACTTGAGGAAGCCCATCGTAGGAATATACAAGCCAAGTTCTATAATGAAAAATTCCCACTAGTATAAAAAGACAACTTATGAGACTCACTACATGAAGAACGAGGTGCTACTTTGAAGCACAAGATATGAGACTCACTACATGAAGAACACGGTGCTACTTTGAAGCACAATATATGAGACTTACTACATGAAGAACACGGTGCTACTTTGAAGCACAAGTGTAGAAAAAGAGATAGTAGCATTGCCCTTTTTATTTTTTTATTTTTTTGGGCCTTTCTTTTTTTTCTTTTTTTATTTGGGCAATGCTCTAAAAATGATGATCATCACGCTTCTATTTATTACAACATAAGGATTACAACTCGAAACTTAGAACAAGATATGACTCTATATGAATGCCTCCGGCAGTGTACTGGGATGGTGCAATGAATCAAGAGTGACATGTATGAAAAATAATGCATGGCGGCCTTGCCACAAATACGATGTCAACTACATGATCATGCGATGGCAATATGACAAAAGTAATGTATGTCATGATGATGATGATGGAAGTTGCATGGCAATATATCTCGGAATGGCTATGGAAATGCCATGATAGGTAGGTATGGTGGCTGTTTTGAGGAAGATAAAAGGAGGTTTATGTGTGATAGAGCGTATCGTATCACGGGGTTTGGATGCACCGGCGAAGTTTGCACCAACTCTCAAGGTGAGAAAGGGCAATGCACTGCATCAAGAGGCTAGCAAAGGTGGAAAGGTGAGAGTGCGTATAATCCATGGACTCAACATTAGTCAAAAGAACTCATTTACTTATTGCAAAAATTTAGAAGTCATCAAAAATCAAGTACTATGCGCATGCTCCTAGGGGGATAGATTGGTAGGAAAAGACCGTCGCTCGTCCCCGACCGCCACTCATAAGGATGCACAAGCTAGGTACACTTCATGTTTCAAATTTGTTACACAACTTTAACCATACGTGCATGCTACGGGACTTGCAAACTTCAACACAAGCATTTCTCAAATTCATAATTACTCAACTAGAACGACTTTGATATTATCACCTCCATATCTCAAAACAATTATCAAGCATCAAACTTATCTTAGTATTCAATTCACTCAAAAGAAAATTTCACATATCTTGAACACCAAGTATATTAACATTAAGCAAATTACCATGCTATTAACGACTCTCAAATAATCTAAGTGAAGCATGAGAGATCAATAGTTTCTTTAAAACAAATCCACCATCGTGCTCTAAAAGATCTAAGTGAAGCACTAGAGCAAAAATTATCACGCTCAAAAGATATAAGTGAAGCACTATGAGCAAAACTATCAAGCTCAAAAGATATAAGTGAAGCACATAGAGTATTCTAACAAATTCCAATTCATGTATGGCTCTCTCAAAAGGTGTGTACAGCAAGGATGATTGTGGTAAACTAACAAGCAAAGACGCAAATAATACAAGACGCTCCAAGCAAAACACATATCATGCGGTGAATAAAAATATAGCTCCAAGTAAATTACCGATGGAAGTGGACGAAAGAGGGGATGCCTTCCGGGGCATCCCCAAGCTTTGACTTTTTGGTGTCCTTGGATTATCTTGGGGGTGCCATGGGAATCCCCAAGCTTAGGCTCTTGCCACTCCTTGTTCCATAATCCTTCAAAAGAATTCACCCAAAACTTGAAAACTTCACAACACAAAACTCAACAGGAAATCTTATAAGCTCCATTAGTGAAAGAATACAAAACCACAACATAAGGTACTGTAATTAACTCATTATTTATTTATATTGGTGTTAAACCTACTTTATTCCAACTTATCTATGGATTATAAACTAATTTACTAGCCATAGATTCATCAAAATAAGCAAACAACACACGCAAAACAGAATCTGTCAAAAACAGAACAGTCTGTAGAAATCTGTAACTAACGCAAACTTCTGGAACTCTAAAACTTCTACCAAAATAGGAAGTCCTGGAAATTTTGTTTATTGATCAGCAGAAAAAAGAATCAACGCAAAATCACGTTCCTGTGATTTAACAAAATTATATTCGTGCGTGCAAAGTTTCTGTTTTTCAGCAGAATCAAATCAACTATCATCGTAGGTTATCATATATGTTCTACTTGGCACAAACACTAATTAAAAGATAAAATCACATCCAAACAGAAGCTAGATGGATTATTTATTCCTAAACAGAAGCAAAAACAAAAAACACAAAATAAAATTGGGTTGCCTCCCAACAAGCGCTATCGTTTAACGCCCCTAGCTAGGCATAAAAGCAAGGATAGATCTAGGTAGTGCCGTAATAATAAGATCGATCTCGAAAACTTATCTCATATTCTCTACGTTCGGCAGCAAGTTTCCTTTGAGGCAAGCAAAAGTAATCAAAAGGGCAAAATTTAGTGGGAGAGAGATCCCCAAGATCAATCACAGGAGGAACGGGTTCCTCCCTTGGCCCTTCATAGTGCACAACTGTTTCATCACTGAAAGCATTTTTTTGGCAAAATCTTGTGAGCCTATACTCGAGAGAGTATCCTAGCTCATTATTTCTAAGGGCAAAATCATTATTAAGCTCGTTAATGCAATCAACCAAGACATTGATAGGAACCTTTTTTCTTAGGTTTTCATTGAAAGCGACATAGTCCGAAGATTGAAAACGTCTAATTTCCTCTTGATCATAGAGGATCGCTTCTATGGGTGGGTGACCGGCGTACACCCTATAGTGCGCAAAGATTTCTTTGGCTTCTCTTATGATAAATCTAAATTCATGAGCCAGAAAGATAGTAACAACACGCTTAACAAAAGAGTGCTCAATATTAGAGAATTCTAAGAAAATTCTTTGTATGCAAGGGTGCATATGCATAAATTGTCTTTCAAGTTCAACCACAAGCATAGCGATAGCATCCGCAAGACTACTAGTTCTATCAAGAATAGAACAACCCATGGAAGGTAAAGCACCGGCACAAGTAAAGAAATCTTGAATAACACCTTTGCCAATGATGTTACCACTACCAATTCTAAACTTTTTAGTATGCAAGATAGGAGGTTCATCGGCCGGAGCCTCGGGATTTTCTGTGTTATCATTATTGTCCATATCGACGATAATCTCCCCAATTTCAGACATAGCGGCAACAGAAGCAAGGCGAAAAAAAGCAAACGGGAAAAAGAGAAGGACATTGGGAAAGAGAGGGCGAATAAAACGGCAAGGGTGAAGTGGGGGAGAGGAAAATGAGAGGCAAATGGCAAATAATGTAATGCGAGAGATAGGGATTGCGATGGGTACTTGGTTTTGTTGACTTGCTTGCGTGAGCCTCCCCGGCAACGGCGCCAGAAATTCTTCTTGCTACCTCTTGAGCACTGCATTGGATTTCCCCGAAGAGGAGAGGATGATGCAGCAAAGTAGCGTAAGTATTTCCCTCAGTTTTGAGAACCAAGGTATCAATCCAAGAGGAGACCACGACAAGTCCCTCGTACCTACACAAAACGATAGCTACTCGCAACCAATGCGATTAGGGGTTGTCAATCCCTTCACGGTCACTTACGAGGGTGAGATCTGATAGAGATGATAAATAATATTTTTGGTATTTTTGATAGATAGATGCAAAGGGAAAAGTAAAAGGCAAAGTAAAAACAAAGCAAGCAATAAAGCGATAGAGATTGATATGATGAGAATAGACCCGGGGGCCATAGGTTTCACTAGTGGCTTCTCTCAAGAGCATAGATATTCTATGGTGGGTGAACAAATTACTGTTGAGCAATTGACAGAATTAAGCATAGTTATGAGTATATCTAGGTTATGATCATGTATATAGGCATCACGTCCGAGACAAGTAGATCAAAACGATTCTGCATCTACTACTATTACTCCACTCATCGACTGCTATCCAACATGCATCTAGAGTATTAAGTTAAAAACAGAGTAACGCCTTAAGCAAGATGACATGATGTAGAGGGATAAATTCATGCAATATGATAAAAAAACCATCTTGTTATCCTCGATGGAAACAATACAATACGTGTCTTGCAACCCTTTCTGTCATTGGGTAAGAACACCGCAAGATTGAACCCAAAGCTAAGCACTTCTCCCATTGCAAGAACTACCAATCTAGTTGGCCAAACCAAAAAGGATAATTCAAGAGACTTGCAAAGATAACTCAATCATACATATAAGAATTCAGAGAAGATTCAAATATTTTCCATAGATAATACTGGATCATAAACCCACAATTCATCGGTCTCAACAAACACACCATAAAAAGAAGATTACATCGAATAGATCTCCACGAGAGAGGGGGAGAACATTGTATTGAGATCCAAAAAGAGAGAAGAAGCCATCTAGCTACTAGCTATGGACCCGAAGGTCTGAAGTAAACTACTCACACTTGATCGGAGCGGCTATGGTGTTGATGTAGAAGCCCTCCGTGGTGGATGCCCCCTCCGGCGGAGCTCCGGAACAGGCCCCAAGATGGGATCTCGTGGATATAGAAGGTTGCGGCAGTGGAATTAGGTTTTTGGCTCCTCGTCTGATCGTTTGGGGATACGTAGGTATATATAGGAGGAAGGAGTACATCGGTGGAGCAACAGGGGGCCCACGAGGTAGGGGCCTCCACCGTCGTGACCGCCTCTGGCACTTCTTGGAGTAGGGTCCAAGTCTCCTGGAGCACGTTCGGTGAGAAAATCATGTTCCCGAAGGTTTCATTCCATTTGGACTCCATTTGATATTCCGTTTCTTCGAAACACTGAAATAGGCAAAAACAGCAATTCTGGGCTGGGCCTCCGGTTAATAGGTTAGTCCCAAAAATAATATAAAAGTGGAAAATAAAGCCCAATATGGTCCAAAACAGTAGATAAAGTAGCATGGAGCAATAAAAAATTATAGATACGTTGGAGACGTATCAGTCATAGAAGTGCTTTCGTCAAGGGTGACCGACACGTGGCATCCACCGTAACGGGACACTGTTAACCGTCATTAACCTATCAGGTCCGGTTTTTGGATCCGATAACCCGCTAACAGCCACGACCAATGCCGATTTTCCACGTGTAAAATTCTCATTGGCTGACGGATCCACGCGTCAGCTCCGCATTGGCATAGGTGTCACTCATCCAACGGTCGAGATGGGCCTATGATATGTTGACACGTGGACCGGCCCAAAAGTGGCCCATAAAGTTTAAATGGGCCGGCCCAACTGAAGGCCCATAAGATTTAGCGGACCATAATGGGCCGGCCCAGCTAAAGGCTCACAAGATTTTGCAGACCATAATGGGTCGGCCCAGCTAAAGGCCCACAAAATTTAGTGGACCATAATGGGCCAGCCCAGCTAAAGGCCCACAAGATTTTGCAGACCATAATGGGCTGGCCCAGCTAAAGGCCCACAAGATTTAGCGGACCACAATGGGCCGGCCCAGCTAAAGGCCCACAAGATTTTGCAGACCATAATGGGCCAGCCCAGCTAAAGGCCCAACATTCTCTGTCAAATTGGCCCGTCAACGGCCTATCCTAAACTTGTCATCAACGCGGCCCATGGTCACTTCTGGCCCGTTAACAGTCTGCTAAGTAATTGGGCCGAATTACGGCCCGGCGTATATCCGGCCTGTTAAAGGTCCTGCTTCATTTGGGCCCATTTACAGGCCATCAAAACTTTCGGCTCATAAAAGACCGTGAAGGATTTGGGTCATATTCGGCCATGTCTGACATTCAGCCTGTTAGAGGCCCACTATAGATTTGGGCCACTTTCGGACTGTTGTCATTTTCGGCCTGTTAACGTCGAACGAAAACCATGGGCCATATGTGGCCCAACGTCATATTGGGCCCATTAATGGCCCATATAAAAATGATGATAATCTAGCCTAACCGAAGTTCCAGCCTATTAAAGGCCCGTGTATTAGGTCGGCGCATTTACGGCCCGTCCGAATTTCGGCCTGTCAAAGATCTGCATCATAAATGGGCCACCATTTCGGCCTGCTAAGACCAGTGGGTTATTTAGCACAATCAGGGCCCAATCTCACTTTCGGTCTATTAAAGGCCCATGTTTTTTATGGGCTCGAGATATTTACACCTGTAAACGGCCTATTTTTACTGAGGGCCCAAATTATGTTTAGGCCTGTTAAAGGCCCACTATGGGCACAGCCTACCGAAAAATATGAAAGCTTATGCTGATTTAGGCCCAAATATTTTAGTGGGCTACATGCCAATTTCGCCCAGTAATTGTTTTTAGCCCAATTGAATGGGCCCGATTTAATGTTGGCATGTTGGGCTCCTACGAAGCTTTCGGCCGAATACATTACTAAGATAAACCTACAACAACAACAACAACGACAACAACAACGACAACAACAACAACAACAACAACAACAACAACAACAACAACAACAACAACAACAACAACAACAACAACAACAACAACAGCAACAACAATAACAACAAACAACAACAACAACAACAACAACAACAACAACAACAACAACAACAACAACAACAACAACAACAACAACAACAACAACAACAAAGCCTTTAGTCCCAAACAAGTTGGGGTAGGCTAGAGGTGAAACCCATAAGATCTCGCAACCAACTCATGGCTCTGGCACATGGATAGCAACCTTCCACGCACCCGCCCATAGCTAGCTCTTTGGTAATACTCCAATCCTTCAGGTCTCTCTAACGGACTCCTCCCATGTCAAATTCGGTCTACCCCGCCTCTCTTGACATTCTTCGACGCTTTAGCCATCCGCTATGCATCGGAGCTTCGAGGCTCATACTGAATATGCCCAAACCATCTCGCATTTATATTGGACAAGATTCTCTTCAATTGGTGCTACCCCAACTCTATCTCGTATATCATCATTTCGGACTTGATCCTTCCTTGTGTGGCCACACATCCATCTCAACACACGCATCTCCGCCACACCTAAATATTGAACATGTCGCCTTTTAGTCGGCCAACACTCAGCGCCATACAACATTGCGGGTCGAACCGCCGTCCTGTAGAACTTGCCTTTTAGCTTTTGTGGCACTCTCTTGTCACAGAGAATGCCAGAAGCTTGGCACCACTTCATCCACCCGGCTTTGATTCGATGGTTCACATCTTCATCAATACCCCCATCCTCCTGCAGCATTGACCCCAAGTACCGAAAGGTGTCCTTCTGAGGTACCACCTGGCCATCAAGGCTAACCTCCTCCTCCTCACACCTAGTAGTACTGAAACCGTACATCATGTACTCGGTTTTAGTTCTACTAAGCCTAAACCCTTTCGATTCCAAGGTTTGTCTCCATAACTCTAACTTCCTATTTACCCCCATCCGACTATCGTCAACTAGCACCACATCATCCGCAAAGAGCATACACCATGGGATATCTCCTTGTATATCCCTTGTGACCTCATCCATCACCAATGCAAAAAGATAAGGGCTCAAAGCTGACCCCTAATGCAGTCCTATATTAATTGGGAATTCATCAGTGTCGACATCACTTGTTCGAACACTTGTCACAACATTATCGTACATGTCCTTGATGAGGGTAATGTACTTTGCTGGGACTTAGTGTTTCTCCAAGGCCCACCACATGACATTCCGCGGTATCTTATCATAGGCCTTCTCCAAGTCAATGAACACCATATGCAAATCCTTCTTTTGCTCCCTATATCTCTCCATAAGTTGTCGTACCAAGAAAATGGCTTCCATGGTCGACCTCCCAGGCATGAAACCAAACTGATTTTTGGTCACGCTTGTCATTCTTCTTAAGCGGTGCTCAATGACTTTCTCCCATAGCTTCATTGTATGGCTCATCAGCTTAATTCCACGGTAATTAGTACAACTCTAAACATCCCCCTTGTTCTTGAAGATTGGTACTAATATACCTCGTCTCCATTCTTCTGGCATCTTGTTTGCCCGAAAAATGAGGTTGAAAAGCTTGGTTAGCCATACTATCGCTATGTCCCCGAGACCTTTCCAGACCTCAATGGGGATACAATCTGGGCCCATCGCCTACACTGTACAATAATAGCGTCGTAATTACTGCAGCCTGTGGCAGCATCATAAATGTTGTATCACAACAAAATAAATTCCAACCATACTACAAAAGGCTTGTTGGCATAAAGTTTACAGTCCTTCCAGATAAAAGCACCATCAGATGTATAGAAGCACAGATCATTTGACCTGAGTGCTAATGTTTCAGGCTGTAGAATCTGATGGAGCAGCACAATCTTCACGTTTTTCTGCCATTGCTCTGGAACAACGAAGCGAATGTCTGATGGTCTGGTTTCAAAACCATTCATATCTTGATGACATTTGTCAACCACTATTCTTGTTTCCGAAACGACGTCCATTAGGGATTGGACTTGTGTCTGGAGCACAGATATATCACTCTGTCTAGCAGGAAGATTTTGTTCAGTAGGCGATTTGGACGAGGTTACCTTGACAATCAACCCAGAATTACACAGGAAGGTGCTTTTTGCACTATTAGTGGAGAGATACTGACGCACTGCAGCAAGAGGTGACATTGTGCCTGTGGTAGCCTCATCACCTTCAAGTGCTTGTGGCTATTCAATCATTTGTTCCATAGCTTCCTGAAAGTTTGAACTTGTAGATTAGTGTACCAGATAAGTTACTAATGAGACAAAAACAAACAAAGTAGGTTAAACATTTATACATAACTTATTTTGGTGAACTACTGTAATACATTAGCATGTATTGTAGTGCCAACTACATAATAAAATCACTTTTGGAACATATGTCCATGTAGCATGCCTACTGTATTGTCTATTTCCTCACATTCGTTGACATCTAAGGATAAAGAGACATGGTTTAAAGTAGGATGAACATAGTATGACATCATTCATATCATGGGTAAACAGATATAAAACAAACAGGCTATTTTATCATTGTGTGCGCATGTGAACATAACAACTAGATTACAGATCAAGACCAAAAGAATATCCTTCATCTCTTTTAAACCATGTAAGGTGAAATGATAGTTAAGAAAACTATGTATAAAAGTGAACAGAGTAACTGACATTGGCTGCAAACCAAGTAGTTAAATGAACACATCACAATACCAATCAGTTCAAAGGCAGGAGGAGTAAGGACTTACAACAATGGCTTGAACTGGTGTGTTCGTGCCCTTCATCTTGCTGGTGTGGCAATCCTTGAAGATTTGCACTGCATTCGGTTCAGGTTCTTTTTGGTCCGCACGGGCTTTCCTCTGTATTTGGAACAAGTCAATATAGATACGATAATATGACACAAAAAAGAAGGAAGTAGCAGCTATTTACAAGTGCCTCGCAGTGTGCAATATAGCTACGAGATCATGTTGTCTGTTGGAATTTCACTTTAGAACGGTTGGTTTGTTCTTCAAACAGTTAGCCTAGAAGAAGATACACTTGTAAGGCACATACATAAATACAAGTTCAATATGTGGTCTGATCAAATATATATAGCCTACTTGATACTTTGGATCAGACCAGTGTTTAACAAGGGCTGTCCAGTCTTCATCTGTAATATATTCCAGTGGAGATGTTTGGGCAATTTCATTGTTAGCCTTGCCTTCAAAGTGAGATTTTCTAAGGTGGTACCGATACTGTCGCAAAGCAGACTGAAAAACATGAGTGCATGCTTGTTTAGTTACATCATCTTTCGGATCCAACTTGAACCCATCTGTTGAAAAAAGAATGTGAGCCTTATTAGGAGGAAGCTAGAAAGTATGGGACAGACCAAGACAATATTACTAATTGCGATGAATAACATTACTTACGGATAAATGGTCAAGGAAGGTGTTAAACTGGGTATTGTCTTTCTCATTCCTGTGTTGGATCCACGTTGGGAGGATACGTGCATGACACCTAACGGCAACGGCTGCCTCGAATACTAACTTGGCCGACTCTGTAGCATCACGTGGCCTTTTTAAACCTGCCTCAAAATGGATCTCCATTCTTCCTCCTTTAGATTTTGTTAATCTGTCAAGCATTATCCCTGATGTCTGTTTCCGCTTGCGTCATGGTGCTAGTTCAACAACGAATATGGAAAGTGTTAGTGTACATAAAACTGTGAGAGTACATATAAAGGAGCATGCAACTGCAACTTGACTCGGTCAGGTACCATCTTGGTGTTGATGCTCATGAGGTTCATCTGAGCTTGCAAGTCTTGCTGTGTCGTGAGCAGCTTGAAGCGAGTGTTAGGTGTGAAGGCAGCTTGGGAACCGCCGCCCAAGCAAATGAATGAGTAACTCGTTGAGATGCTGGTACAGTTGAAGCGGATGCCGCAGCTGGTGGAGCAGGTGATACTGTGTTTGTAGATTTAGCCGGTGGACTTGGACCTTCTACTGCACTATAAGTACCAGCACAATCTCGACGGTAGATCCTTTTCCGTTTCACCCGACGAGTAACACCACTCCCTACTATATTATTTTCCTTGCTCTTTTTTGACTTTGCCATGTCAAGCCGCACCCACAACACAAAAGAATAAAATCGCTCTTGTAACTCATTGATGCATGATACGCATAAGCAATACTTTGATGTAAGACAACCGTATGAGGATGGAATATGTAAGAAAAACAGACAAGATGACATATTCACAGCTACGATGTGCAAACTAAGCAAAAGGATTTTCAAGAAAATAGAAGTAATGCAAGCTAGACACCATATGAAAGATGCAACCAATATTACTCTGCCAAGTTAAAAGTGTCTTGTCATAAGTGGCAATTCAAAAAATTAGAAGCAGTACAACATAGAAATCAATGCAAGATGCAACCACTATCAAACTGCCATGTTAAAAACGTCCAATCATGAGTTACTGATGCGGGATACACAACAGCAGTACTTTGATGTAAGAACATGGTATGATAGATAGATGCAGTGTATTCTAGACACAGAAAGCCATGTCATATAAACATGTATAATGTATAAACTCATCAGGTGCAATTTAATCAAAATAGAAGAAATACAGGCTAGACAACATATGCAACATGAAACCAATTATCACACTGTCAACTTAGAGCAAGCACCTGCAATGGTGGAGTACGGGAGATGAACTCATCACGTAGATTTGGGACTTCAAATTCATTAGCAGTAGCAGTGGCAAATCTAGAGAGTCTCTGTTTGCGTCGGTGCGGAGGAAAACCAACATCCCCTAACTTACTCTTTTCCTTTCTATTTTTTTATATTGCCTTATGAAGTCAAAACCACAAGAAGACGGATAAAATTAGCTCTGCATAACTGGTTGATGCATGATACAGATGAACACTACTTTGATGTAAGGCAATCGCAGAATAGGAGGATGGAATATATACAAAAAAGACAGTGTTTCATATTCACGCGTACGATAGGAGGATGGAATATGTATGAAAAAATAGTAAGCGGAAGGCATTTCAACAAAATTAGAAGAAATGAAAGCTAGGCACCATATGAACATGCAACCAATATCACTCTATCAGGTAAAAAGTGTCTCGTCGTAAGTGCCATTTCAAGAAATTAGAAGCGGTACAAGCTAGAAGACAATGCAAGATGCAACCTATATCAAAGTCCCAAGTTAAACGTGTCTTATGGGTAAGTGACCGTTGCAGGTATAAGTTGTAAGCTACCCAGATGCAATTCAACATAATCAGAAGCAATACAAACTAGACATCATACAGAAAACGTAACCACATATAACAGTTTCAAGTAAGAGTAAGCACCTGTGATGGTGGAGTAGGGGGGATGTGCTCATCATGTACACGTATGTTCTAGAAACAGGAACACGTGTCATATTCACAGGCATTATGTGTAAAGTAAGCAGATGCAATTAAATTTAGAAGTAATACAAGCTAGACATCATACCCAACATGCAACCACATGTAATAGTGCCAAGTTAGAGCAAGCACCTGTGATGGTGGAGTAGGGGAGATGTGCTCATTGTCTACACAGCTACGTTGACTGTCCAGCCTTGTGTTGTCTTGCGAATCTTGTTGGGAGGATGGCGGAGTAGAATCTGTAGAGACCCCCTATTTGAGTTGCTTTTAAGGACCACCATCATCCATTGCCGGACTAATTTCCTTCAGCTATAATGATTTTGCATTGTGAAGTCAAACCGATAAGAAAAAGGAATAAAATTCGCTCTTCAGAACTCATTCATGCATGATACTTTTAACACTACTCGGATGAAAGGCAAACACATGATGCGAGGATGGAATATGTATGAAAAACAGGATGGCGTGACATATTCACACCTATGATGTGGTAACTAAGCAGAAGGCATTTCAACAAATTAGAAGCACTGCAAGCTAGACACCATATGAAAGATGCAACCAATATCACTCTGCCAAGTTCAAACTGTATGGTGTTTCAACAAATTAGAAGCAGTACATGCTAGAATATCATATGCAAGACACAACCAATATCACAGTGGCGACTTAAAGGTGCCTTATCATAAGTGACTGATGCAGGATATGCAAGAACATTAGTCTAATGTAGAAACAGGAACACATGTCATATTCACAGGCATTATGTCTAAAGTAAGAAGATGCAATTCAACAAAGTTAGAAGCAATACAAGCTAGACATCATACGCAACATGCAACCACATATAATAGTGCCAAGGTAGAGCAAGCACCTGTGATGGTGGAGTAGGCGAGATGTGCTCATCATCTACACAGCTACGTTGATTGTCTAGCCTTGCATTGTCTTGCGAATCTTGTTGGGAGGATGGCGGAGTAGAATCTGTAGAGAACCTCCGTTTCAGTTGCTCGGAAGGACCACCATCATCCAATGCCTTGCCAATTTCTTTCAGCTTTATTGATTTTGCATTGTGAGGTCATACCGACAAGAAAAAGGAATATAATTTGCTCTTCAGAACTCATTCATGCATGATACTGACGAACACTACTCTGATGAAAGGCAAAGTCATGATACGAGGATGGAATATGTACGAAAAAATGAACGGCTTGACATATCCACACCTATGATGTGGTAACTAAGCAGAAGGCACTTCAACAAATTAGAAGCACTACAAACTAGACACCATATGGAAGGTGCAATCAATATCACTCTGCCAAGTTAAAACTGTCTCGTCATAGGTGGCGTTCATCAAACTAGAAGCAACACATGCTAGAAATCATATTCAAGACGCAAACCAATATCACACTGCCAACTTAAAGGTGTCCCATCATAAGTGACTGATGCAGGATACACAAGAAGAGTAGTTTCATGTAAGAACATGGTGTGATAGATAGATATAGTATGTACCAAAAACAGGAAAGCGTGTCATATTCACATGTATCATGTGTAAGCTAAGCAGATGCAGTTTACACTAATTAGGAGCAATACAAGCTAGACACCATATGCAACATGCAACCAGATATCACACTACCAAGTTAGAGCAAGCACCTTGGATGGTGGAGTAGGGGATCGGAGACTTGTACCTTGTAATGCACTATCAGTACAAGGAGAATCGGTACAGATGCTCCGTTTACGTTGCTGCAGAGGACCACCATCATCGCCTTCCCTACTCTTTTCCTTCCTCTTTCTTGATTTTGCCTTGTCAAGTCAAACCCACAAGAAAAAGGAATAAAATTTGCTCTTCAGAACTCATTGATACATGATACTGACGAACACTACTTTCATGTAAGGCAGCCGCATGATAGGAGGATGAAATATGTATGAAAAACAGGATGGTCTGACATATTGACATGTATGATGTATAAAGTGTAAACTAAGCACAAGGTGCTTGAACTTGTTGGAATCAATGCAAGCTAGAAACCATATGAAAGATGAAACCAATATCACTCTGCCAAATTAAAAGGGTGCCCTAACAAATGTATTTGACCAAATTAGAAGCAATACATGGCAACAGGCTAGAAATAATATGCAATATGCAACGAATAAAGGTGACTCATTGTAAGTGATTGATGCAGGATACAGAAGAGAGGTAGTTTCATGTAAGAACAAGGTCAGCACATTGATGTAGTGTGTACCAAAATAGGAAGGCGTGTCATATTCACAGGTATAGTGTGTAAACTAAGCAGATGCAATTTACCCTAATTAGAAGCATTACAAGCTAGACACCATATGCAACATGCAACCACATATCACACTGTGAAGTTAGAGCAAGCACCTGTGATGGTGGTGTAGGGGAAGTGCGATCTTCAAGTACAGAGCTACGTTCAATATCTTCATTTAGGCTTGCTGTTTCTTGAGAGTCATGTGGAGAGGATGAAATTGCATTCTTTATAAGAGTAGTGTGTCTCATATTAACCCACGCGCATGACTGTCTCATCATAAGCGATAGATGCAGGATACACAAGAATAGTAGTTTGATGTAAGAACATGGTGTGATAGGCAGATGTAGTATGTACCAAAAACAGGAAGGCGTGTCATATTCACATGTATAATGTGTAAGCTAAGGAGATGCAATTTAACAAATTAGGAGGAATACAAGCTAGGCATCATATGCAACATGCAACAAGATATCACACTGCCATGTTAGAGCAAGCACCTTGGGTTGTGGAGTAGGGGAGATGAGATTTGGAACTAGCATTGTAGTACGAGTAGCAGGAGAATCTGCAGAGTTCATCTGTTTTAGTTGCTCCAGAGGACCACCATCATTCCGTGCCTTCGTCCTTTCAGATTTTGCCTTGTCAAGTAAACACACAAGAAAAAGGAATGAAATTCGCACTTCCAAATTCGTTGATGCATGATACTGATGAACACAACTTTTATGTATGGCAACCACATTGTAGGAGGATGGAATATGTATGAAAAACCCTAAGCAGAAGGCATTTCAACAAATTGGAAGCAATGCAATCTAGACACCATATGAAAGATCCAACCAAAATCACTCTACCAAGTTAGATGTGTCTCATTATAAGTGGCACTTCAACAAATTAGAGGCAATACATGTTTGAAATGATATGCAAGATGCAACCAATATTACATCACAACTCAAGGTGTATTGTCGTAAGTGATTGATGAGGGATACACAAGAAAAGTAGTTTGATGTAAGAACATGGTTAATAGAAAGACGAGTATGTACCAAAAACAGAAGGCATGTCATATTCACAGTATAATGTGTTAACTAAGCAGATGCAATTTACCCTAATTAGAAGCACTACAAGGTAGACACCATATGCAATATGCAACCACATATCACACTGCCAAGTAAGAGCAAGCACATGCAATGGTGGTGTGGGGGAATTGCGGTGATCAACTAGAGAGCTATGTTGACTATCTTCATTTAGCCTTGTTGTTTCTTGAGAATCATGTGGGAGGATGACACCGCACTCTTTAAACGAGTAGGGCATCTCACAAGAACTCCACTCGGGTGACTGCCTCATCATAAGTGATTGACGAGGATACAAAAGAGCATTAGTTTGATGTACTAACATGGTTAATAGACATATGTAGTATGTATCAAAAACAGAAGGCATGTCATTATCAAACGATAATGTGTAAAGTAAGCAGATGCAATTTAACCAAATTGGAAGCAATACAAGCTAGACACCATATGCAACATGCAACCACATTTGACAGCGCGAAGTTAAAGCAAGCACCTGCGATGGTTGCGTGTGGCAATTGAGATCATCAATCGTAGAGCTACGCCATCGTCTCCAATCTACGACATCGCACCCATTAGAGCCCTGAAACGCTTAGTGCTTATCTTTGAATTACACTGGAGCGACTTCTGTCTTTTCATTTCTGCATTCATCAATACTGCGTCAGAGTCTGAAATACCCATGCATAAAAAAACAATAGTGTGAGTATGGGTGAAGTGTGCACAATTAGTATAGTGTAAAGGTAGCAGATAGCAGGTCGGTGGGAAATAAATAACGAGAGACATATGATAGATCTACAACATGCATGGCACACTAAATTACTACATGATTCTATGAAAATAACAGTCGAATGAAAACAAATAGGTCAGTCCATTTTTTCTGCACCGTCCGATGTACAAAGAACAAGCAGATCGCCTTCATCTACCTCCAGCCAGTCAGTGTTGACGATCTTCCTCGAAACGCCAGCGACCATCGGCCCAGTATTCCTCCCCTGCCTGCCCCCCCCTCAACCTCACCGCACCGCCGTGCTTGGCACCTCCCCTCGGCCATCCATTCAAGCCCCCTCGACCTCCAGATCGGGTGCAAGCAGCTCCTGCGCCCCACACCCCTATGATAGACACCGATGCACCGCTTCCCTGGGGAACAGGCGGACTAGGTGCTCTGCGCGCCTAAGCGGGTGCTGCTTCTTTTAATTGTGGTTCGACTAACCCTGAATTGAAATCCAGGCAAGCTACTGACCTCTAGCAAAGGTGAAATAGTAAAGGGAGGAAACCTTGTGCATTTAGTATCACGAAGAAGATGCAGTAAGAAGCGCTCAACTAGTTTCTTTCGTGGGATGAATACAGTGTGAGCAGAGACGTAAGATTTGCACGAATAAGGGAAGAGGAGTACCTCTTTCTGCTGGCAGTGTTGTGTCCTCCTTCTATTTTTCCAACGATCTTCTTATGGTTCGCTGGAAACGAGAAGTTGTGGAGGATGGTGGAGCCTTGGACGAACCCATGGCCAAGTTGTTGTGTGCGGTGCGGTGGCCTTCTGTCGGTGGCGGGGAACCAGATCTGAGGCGGCGAACAACGGTGTAGCAGGAACAGCTCCGGTGCGGTGGACGGTTGTGACAGTGGAGCGGCAGCAGTGAGGCGCATGACAACATGGTCGGAGTGGTTCTGGTATGGCGCCCGTCGGCGTCGGCATCGAGGCAGCTCTGCCTCGGCTTCAACTGCTAAGTCCTTGAGGGTGTTGCGGTTGCGGTTGCGTTGGACGACGACATCGGGGTACCGGCTCCGGTGTGATGGAGGAGGGCGGCGATGGATTGGCCGCTATGGGGTGGAGGACAGAGGAGGTTGGGGTTTCGCGGCTGGTGGAGAGGGCGTTTTGGCGCCCACGGAGTATGAATGGGGAAACAGAGGGAGGCGGGGAACTAAGGGGGAACAATGTTTCAGTTTGAGACGCGCTTGTTTGAAATTTGGGGAAAGTTACAAACTTTGCCCCCATCTAAAAGTTTGGACATATTGCGGGTTGGGGTAGGACAGTAATCTCAGGTGTCCCAAATGTGGGCGGGATAGATTTCGGCCGAGCGCATGGGTGTTTAGGCGCCCACGGCGTATGAATGCTTCTCGGAGGCGGTTGAGACTGGCGTCTTGGTGAAGTTACAAACATACCCCGGTTTAGAACTTTGGACATCGAACCGATAGGCTACACGGGCTAGAGTCAGGACAGTAATTTCCTACCACCAAACATTAGTCTCGCGCGGTTTCGGGTGACCACGGGCCTATTTGGCGCTTCGTTCAATATTTGGGAGCAAAAGCATTAACGTTTTCGGTTCTCTTGAATTGAACTTTCAGGATTTGTCAAACTTCACAAATCTTTACTCCTGAAAATCCTAAAGCTACGATTATTTTGGAATGGAGGGGGTAAATTTGAATATACATTGTACACGAGTATATATTAAAAATATGCAACTTACCTCAGTTCATGCATGGTTCGAGATATAATCTCATTGGTTGCAAAAAAAGTTAGATATGCGTATGAATATATATAGCATGTTCAAACTCGCAACAAAGATTGATGCCCCCTTTTACATCTGATTTACAAATGCCATTATCTCGGGTTCAAATAGATATGCACTTCCTATGAATTCGAATCTTCGAAACCCCCTTTATGTTGAATTCGACATGTATTCTATTTCATAGCTAGCAATCTGGAATGTATCCATGCAAGTGACAAATGTATAAAGTGCTTCACACTAACTACATAGAGTGCACTAATTAATGTTTATATATGAATTGCAAAAGCATCCATTGGCTTTATTTCAAACCGCTCTCACTCTATGGATCGATAATATGAAATAAACACATGCACATGCTAGAATTCAATAGAGCATGGGTGTCCGATAGACCGATTTTCGTCCATACGCAATTTTCAAAATTCATGATCTCATCCAAAAATAATAATGCCATTTATATTTTAATTTAATGCGTAGAACCGCCTTTTACACGTAGATGCATTATGCCTCGACCCGTTCTCACAAACGCATTATATATCTCTCTATCTAACGCATAAGTGCAGACACTTTATATGCATCAGCATTTCTCTTTCACACATGCTCACAATCTCTCTCAGGGTGTCGGGGTGTCTCATGGACATGCTCTCTCTGTTTCTCTCTCTCTCCATTTTTTACTACTATGTACCACTCTTTTCACTAATCTCAGTTGGAAAACACTATTTCTCTCACATGCATATATACACATGCACGGTCTCTACTAGCCCTCTATACGCACATATATGTGCCTACGTGTCTCCCGCACACACATTATCTTTAGGCCTCCCTCGCACACATTGCCCCCCCCCCCAGACACACCTCTCTCTTAGTAGTTGGCAGATATGATTTCATCATATCATTCGGTAGGATATCCCTGATTGTTGGGCTGGATGGTAATACAAGGCAAAGCTTTACCCTAGTTTGGACCCTTGCAGTTGAAGAAAGAGCCTACTCCTGGTATTGTATATTAGTGATAGGGGCGTGTACAAAGTACACGTGAATATCAGGCATTGTGCTGTGTGTATACTATCGACGAACTAGCCCCCAAGCTTCTATAACATATTGGGGCCTAGGGTGACAAATCATATATAGTCGGCTTATCACTAGTGGGGATAAAGTCCTCCGCGACTTTGGTAGCTTCGTGTTGTACGCCGAGTCCTCCACATGGGTCTTCGTATAATGCATCTCGGTCCAACCTATATGTGGTGCAGGATGGAACCGACCCATGAGTCTTCATGTTGACCCACCACAACTAGAAATGATGTGCCCACCACACCACACACACAATCGGCCACTAAGAAAATAAGCATATACAATAGTACAACGGTATCTAGCTCACAATACGTCTCCATATTTTGTTGATGACATTGACGGACTTTGCATTTGATGCGTGCTCTGTATTTTGTTGACGACACTTACGGTCATTATATTTGAAGCGAAAGCATGATATGGTGTAGGATCGAAAGTATGTCTAGAGGGGGGGTGATTAGACTACTTGACAATATAAAAATTCAGCCTTTTGATAAAGACAAGTTTTTGGCAGATTCACGATGATGATCAAGTCAAGTATCACCCTACACATGCAATTCTAGAGTATTGGCAGCGGAAAGTAAATTGCACATGTAGTAAAGAGAGGTGGAGAAGAGCAAACGCAATTTGGAGACACGGAGATTTTTCTCGTGGTTCCGATAGGTGGTGCTATCGTCAATCCACGTTGATGGAGACTTCAACCCACGGAGGGTAACGGCCATGAGAGTCCACGGAGGGCTCCACCCACGAAGGGTCCACGAAGAAGCAACCTTGTCTATGCCATCATGGCATACGCCCACGGAGGACTAGCCTTACTCGGGTAGATCTTCATGAAGTAGGCGATCTCCTTGCCCTTACAAACTTCTTGGTTCAACTCCACATCTTGACGGAGGCTCCCAAGCGACACCTAACCAATCTAGGAGGCACCACCTCCAAAAGGTAATAGATGGTGTTGATGATGATGAACTCCTTGCTCTTGTGCTTCAAATGATAATCTCCCCAACACTCAACTCTCCTCACCGATTTGGCTGTGGTGGAAGAAAGGATTGAGTGGAAAGCAACTTGGGAAGGCTAGAGATCAAGCTTCATATGGTGGGAGTGGAGCTACTTGATCTCAACACAAGGGTAGGTAGTTTTCTTCTCGTAAATGTAAGGTAGGAGTGGTAGTTCTTTCGATGGCTCTCTCCACGAATGAAGAGGGGTGGAGGGTATTTATAGCCTCCACACAAAATCCAACTGCTACACACATTTGACCAATCTCGGTCGGACCGAAGTTGACAACTCGGTGAGACCGAAAGTTCAAATCTTGTGAACGTTGGGATTTTCGTGGGACCGAAAATACAATCTCGGTGAGTCCGATTCTTCCAAAGACTAGGGTTTGCCAATCTCGGTGGGACCGACTTCATCATCTCGGTGACACCGATTTGATGAAGTATTCTGAAGCTTGGCAACACTAGTTTCGTGAGACCGAGTTCGTAATCGGAAAATCCGAAATTTCTAGGGTTTGGCTTTATGGCTGAGGTGGTTCATCTCGGTGTGACTGAGTTTAGGAAATCGGTGGGACCGAGATTACTTATGAGTGTATATTTGAAGTGAGAGTTGCCGATAGTTTAGGAGATATATCACTAAGCACTTTGAGCAACCAGATCATTAACATAACCTCATCCCCTTTTAATAGTATTGGCTTTCCTATGGACTCAATGTGATCTTGGATCACTAAACCAAAAATGGAGTCTTGAGCTTTTGCCAATTCTTGCCTTAGCATTTTGAGGGGTCCACTCTTTCACCATAGACATACCCATATCATTGAACTTTCTCAAATGATTCTCAAGAAGCTATTAGTTCAATGATATATATGTTGTTATTAATTACCAAAACCACCCGGGATTAGTTGCACTTTCAATCTCCCCTTTTGGTAATTGATGACAACATATAGATCAAAGCTTCGACAAATGATATAATCAATGAATAATATCGTCGCTTTGAGAAGTATGTGATAAGCAAGAGCTCCCCTAAATTTGTGCATTATTTAAGATTTGCGCTTGAATGCAAATGCACAATCGATTAGGATCATGGGTCACTCTTCCATGTCACATACATCTTGGTGGAGCGCACAAAATGATAAGAATGAATAGCATGCACCCAATCACCAAGACATGAGTAAATGGTCATACAAGATATGAATAGCATATGATAAGCATTAAGCACACATTAAGGCATAGTACGACCAAGCACTCATCAATGTAGAGCAAACGAGTATCAAACACACGGAATGTCTCAAAATCTCAAAAGTATCTCAAAAGACCGCAAATAAACGAAAGAGCAAAAGCGCAAAGACAAAGCACTCTCTCTCTCGAAGTCCTATGATCTATACAATTTCTCCCCCTTTGGCAACAAGTTACAAAAAAGTTCGAAAAGTATAAAGCTAAACGTTACTAGGGACTCTGCTGGCGGCTCCTGTCTGGGTTGATGGAGTTGAGATGGCTGCATCTGCAAAGGCTTCAGTTGATGTATGTGGAGCTGGAGGAGTGGTCACTGGAGCTGGAGCTGGAACTGATGGAGCTGTGAGAGGTGCTGAGGCTGTAGTCCTGGTGTCTGTCACTGGAATAGCAGCTGATCGGGGTCTTGTGGGAACCGGAGCAGGCTGTTCATAATCATCCTAGACTAGGTCATCCTGCATCTCCTGCATGAGCTCTGCCTTCTCCCTCTTTGCTTCCTCGATATCTGCCTCAAGCTTGTTGATAGTGACTTGCACTTCAGTCAGCTTGACATCCAGAGCATGGATCTTGTCTTCAACAATCCTCTCAAGACTCTCCTGAGATTGCACAATGCTGGCGTGCATTGTTCAATCCTCCGGTAGCTTCAAGGAGCTGCTCTCCAACACTCTTGGGTTTAGCTGCTGCTCTTTGCTTCCTTCCTTCTCGCCTTTAGCTTTCTTGGCAGCTTCAGTCTTTGCTTGACCTTCACCGACGTTGGGTCCTCCTCATCCATCACAACTTCATTGTCCTCATGCTCAAAGGCTGCGGTGGCAAGTGTGGTCTATCCAACAAGTATGTGCCCGTGCCAAACTTGGCATTGATAAGCATCTGAATGTGCGGGGCAAATCCACATGACCTCTTCTGGTCTGCTGCAGTCCTCTTGATAGTCTCAACTATCAGGTCCATCACCTTGAAAGGTGCCTTCTGATCAAGTATGTGCAGCATGTTGATAGAATACCCTCTGATCATGCGATGATCTCCAGACTTGGGCATGAAGGTATGCCTCAGAATTGTGTTTGTGGTAGGTAGACCTGCCTGGAGATGATACACTAAGCCGAGCTTCCAGATTTCTACATCGTTAGCTGGTACCTCATTGTACATATTCTTCATAGATTCATGGTTCTTCTTGGGAATACCATAGACATCAACATCATCCTCTCTCTGCACTGGAGCATTCAGCAGTGCTGCCCATTCTTCAACAAATGAAGAGAATCTTTGGCCTTCAACATCCATGTGATCTTTCCATCCGGATAGAAATGAGTTGTGGCATAGAATTGCATGATCATCTCATCATTCCAATCATCGACTTTTGACCAACGAAATCTGCAACACCACATGCAAGAAAGCTCTCATGCACATGTGGAAAGAAGTCTCTATGCTCTTCATCACAATGTATGCCCAATCAACATATCTAGTATCTGCAACAATGGGCTTCTTGTCCATCAAGATAGCCTCATAGAAGTCCTGCTTTGCTCTCGGTGTGGAACCTTGGATCAACAGCAGTTCTTCTCCTCACAAAGATATGGATCAGCTTGTCTCCATAGCCCGAGACCTCTATCCTTTCTTTCCTTCATGTTCTCAGCTCGAGGATGAGCATCATTGTGAATTGGCAATTTCGACGAAGTTTCAGCAATACTGATGCCTCATCATCCGACTCACCGGTGGCACATTATCTTTCTTCTTCTCTGAAGCCGGGATGTTCTGACAGTCTTCTTGGGCTTGGCAAAGAGCTTGGCTTGAGCTGCCTTTCTTTGGAGCAGATGGCTTGGGCTTTGAAGGTGCTCCTGCTCGATGGCATCACCCATGAACTTAGACTTCGAGGAGGAGGCTGGGGTGCTTCCTCATCATCATCATCATCTGCTGCTTCATCATGCACAATCCTCTTCCTCTTGGAAGTTTTCTTCACCTTGCTTGAAGTTTCCTCTTCCATACTCAGCTTCTTAGCAACAAAGGGACTTCTTCACTTTATCGGTGCCTTTCTTGGTTTGTCGCCCTTGATGCTCTTTGGCAACCACTTTCCTCTTTGGCTTGGAGGAGATTTCTTCCTCAAAGAATGAAATCGAATCTTCTTCATCGAATTCCTCTTCTTTCGGCCCGGTGGCTGCAGGAGGCAAACCACTTGGTGTGCTCCTCTCACCATCATCCTAAAAGCTGCTGGCCTCGGGACTAGTGCTCGCCTCGGAATTTCAGCAATTGGTGACTCAGACTGTTCGCTGTCACCGCATCGACATGGTGACAACCTGTGAATAGATTAGGTGTAGGCGAGTAGAAGAGTTATCACAAACTGCGAAGATTTTGCAAAAAAATGAGTTCAAATTTCAGTTTTAGGTTTTCACAGAATGCATTTCGGTCGACCGAGTCTAAAATTCGTGAATCCGAAGTGTCCAAACAGAAGCATTCACACCACTTTCGTGGGACCGGTGGGTTTCGGTCCTGCCGAGAACACTAGGGTTTCACTAAATCCTCATTTCGGTCGCACCGATTTGCACAACTCGGTTGGACCGAAAGGTGCAGTGCAATGGCCAGAGGCCAAATCGGTCATACCGAGAATGTAGAATCGGTGTCACCGAGTTGTGTTCAGCGGAAACCTAACCCTAAAACTTTTACTCGAATTTCGTTCAAAGGAACTAATTTGGTGTTAAAGAAGATCTCAAACGTGGCAAGATGCTAGGCAAACCAATCGTGCATAGAATCGGAGGTTGAAGCACGAGTGGGATCGAAACTCACCCTATCTTGGTGGAGTTCCTCTACGGCGGCAATGGCGCGGAGAGAATGACCGTTGACGGCGACGGAGACCTGCGGCGAGGGCGCACATGCGACGACGGAGACGATCCAGAGACCACGGCGACGGCAGCAAGGGGTGTGGGGGCGAGGCGTTTTGAAGTAGAAATCAATGCGCGCGACCCACGGAGTATTTATACCCCTCTGCTGTCGGTGGGACCGAGTTGTAAAACTCGGTGGCACCGAGATGGATAATCGCAGTTACACACACTTGATCACGCCAAAAGTACAACTCGGTTTCACCGAGGTGAAAACCTAGATCAATCCAAGTGCTTTCGGTCCGACCGAGTTTGAGTGGGTTGGTCGGACCAAATCACTTAGAAGGTTTTGGAAGTTTAGCCTTTGACGGATCGGTGGCTCAAAGTGCTCCTCACTCGGTGGGTCCGAAAATGACTTGTTCAAAGTTTGTGATATAAGCATGAATAGAATTTGAGACAAGAAAGCATAGATAGCTAGGGGAGGTACTTAGGCATTCTTGTCCATCCATTTGGTCAGAAAAATCCAAAAATTCCAAAGCAACAAATGGATGTCCTCGAATGGATAAAATCATGCATCCAACATGCTCACACAATAAGATAGCAAATGAAATATGTGTCAAACATGCACAAACAAAACTCTAGCTACTATCACACAATTTGTCGATGACTAGGTCATCCTTATATGAGTATATTGACTTAGGAGTCAAATGAGAACATTTGATCATAGGTCATACTCATCGTTTAAGCACAAGTGGGGTTACCACTTTTACATAAAGCATTAATGTGTTCACATCATTTGAAGATGCTTTAGCTCAATTCTTTAGAGCAAAGCTCCCCTAGATGTGAGAACCCCTTTAAAGGGTCAAACTAACCTTGGGTTGTCGTAGAAGACTTCATGTACATGTTGAAGATGTGGATGCTCAATGTTGATGAAGATCATCAAGAGTTGGGAGCAATCCTTTGATTCGGACACTTTCAATACCTACATGGGTTAGTCCCACAAGGAACAAACAAGGATATCCATGGACATAGATTGAAGTTCACAATTGATGATGTCCATGAAAGCAATGATTACCTTGTCCTTGACTTACCAACAAGAGGGTTTGTGACTCCATGAACTAGTGCAAGATGTGGAAGTTGATTGCACAAGTTTTTGCCAAAATGAATGTGAGTGAAGTATGTTGGCGGAGTCACCCTCAAGAACTCTCTAGTTCTTCTTCTTCGGATCCACATCATCTTGATGAGAATCCTTGGGGTTGTAGTTGAGCTTGACGAAGTAGAACTTGACGCTTCCTTGGGAACCCACTTGACCATGGCTTTAGGTGCTTCAATGAATGCATCAATCTCCTCTTGAAGCTTGTCCTTCCCTTTTAGCTTGTGGTCTTGTGGTGGAAGGTCATCTTGAGCTTGTTCCACATTGGAAGAAGTAGGATCATACTTCTCCTTTTGAGAAACAAACTTTGGAGTGGGATATTGACCTTCTTCCCATTCAACACCCTCGGCGTTGAACTTTCGCTCAAAACCAATTCCTTGATTCTTCCGGTGCCTTCCTTGCTTGCGAACAATTTCCTCAAAGTTCTTTCTTCCGGCAAGGCTCTTGTAGACACCTTTCTCTATAATCCCTTTCAATAAACTATTTTCTTGCTCAAGTGTAACTTGGCTTGAAACATTGTGAAAGTGCAACTAATCCCCGGGTGGTTTTGGTAATTAATAACAACATATATATCATTGAACTAATCATTTCTTGAGTATATTTCAGAAAGTTCAGTGATATGGGAATGGCAATGACTGATGATGTGGACCCTCAAAATGCTAAGGAAAACATTGGCAAAAGCTCAAGACTCCATTTTGGTTTAGTGATCCAAGATCACATTGAGTCCATAGGAAAGCCAATACTATTAAAAGGGATGAGGTTATGATGATGACCTGGTTGCTCTAAAGTGCTTAGTGATTTATCTCTCAAACAATCAGCAATCTTTCATTCCAACATAAACTCATAAGTAATCTCGGTCCCACCGATTCCAAACTCACCACACCGAGATGAACCACCTCACCATATAGCCAAAACCCTAGAATCTCGGATTTTCCGATTCCAAACTCGGTCATTCGAAATTGGTGTTGCCAAGCTTCAGAACCTTCAGACTCAAATCGGTGTCACCGAGATGAGAAAGTCGGTCCCACCGAGATTGGCAAACCCTAGACTTTGGAAGAATCGGTCTAACCGAGATTGTATTTTCGGTCCCACTGAAAATCCCAACGCTCACAAGATTTGAACTTTCGGTCTCACCGAGTTGTCAACTTCGGTCCGACCGAGATTGGTCAAATGTGTGTAACAGTTGGATTTTGTGTGGAGGCTATAAATACCCCTCCACCTCCTCTTCATTCGTGGAGAGAGCCATCAGAAAGAACTACCACTCCTACCTTACATTTCTGAGAAGAAAACTACCTACCCTTGTGTTGAGATCAAGTTGCTCCACTCCCACCATATGAAACTTGATTTCTAGTCTTTCCAAGTTGCTTTCCACTCAATCCTTCCTCCACCACAGCCAAATCAGTGAGGAGAGTTGAGTGTTGGGGAGATTATCATTTGAAGCACAAGAGCAAGGAGTTCATCATCACCAACCCCATCTATTACCTTTTGGAGGGTGGTGCCTCCTAGATTGGTTAGGTGTCGCTTGGGAGCCTCCGTCATGATGTGGAGTTGAACCAAGGAGTTTGTAAGGGCAAGGAGATCGCCTACTTCGTGAAGATCTACCCCGAGTAAGGCTAGTCCTCCGTGGGCGTAAGCCATGATGGCATAGACAAGGTTGCTTCTTCGTGGACCCTTCAGGGTGGAGCCCTCCGTGGACTCACAGCAGCCGTTACCCTCCGTGGGTTGAAGTCTCCATCAACGTGGATTGACGATAGCACCACCTATCGGAACCACGAGAAAAATTCTCCGTGTCCATTATGTTTGCTCTTCTCCTCCTCTCATTTACTATACATGCAATTTACTTTCCGCTGCCACAACTCTAGAATTGCATGTGTAGGGTGTTACTTGACTTGGTTATCATTGTGAACCTGCTAAGAAACTACTCCAATCAAAAGGCAAAATTTTAAGTTGTCAAGTAGTCTAATCACCCCCTCTAGACATACTTCCGATCCTACAAGTGGTATCGAGCTTTGGTCTCCATTGGATTGGTTTCCATTGCATTGACTCCATAAGCTTGGTTTCACAACCTAGGAGAGTATGGCGCCTAGTGAGGGTAATTTTCAGAGAGGTCCTTACTTTGATGGTTCAAACTTTGCTAGTTGGAAGCATAAAATGAAAATGCATATTCTTGGACATAACCCTCGCCGCATGGGGCATTATTTGTGTTGGCTTGCAAGGTGAGTTCTTCGAGGAAGGAAAAGTACCGGATCGCGAAGCTACTGCGGATGAGTTGCGGATGTTACGTAACAATGCTCAAGCTTGTGACATTCTCTTCAATGCTTTGTGTCCCGAGGAGTTCAACAAGATCAGCCGCCTTGAGAATGCAAAAGAGATTTGGGATACTTTGGTCTAAATGCACGAAGGTACAGAGTCCGTGAAGGAATCAAAGCTAGATGTTCTTCAAGGTCACTTGACAAGTTCAAGATGAAGGAAGGTGAAGGAGTCGTTGAAATGTATTCTAGGCTTGCTCTCATCACCAATGAGATGGCAGGCTTAGGAAGCGAGGAAATGACCGATCGATTCATCATCAAGAAGATTCTCGAGCTTTGGATGGAAAGTATGACACCGTGTGCACTTTGATCCAAATGATGCCAAACTACAAAGATCTCAAGCCTACCAAGTCATTGGAAGGATTGTTGCTCATGAGATGACACTTAAAGATAAGGAAGAGCTTCACAACAAGTCTAGTGGTGCTTACAAAGCTGCAATTGAAGCTCCCACATCCTCAAGTGACAAGCTAGTTTCCAATGAAGAGATAAGCCTAATGGTGAAGAACTTCAACAAATTCTACAAGAGTAGAAGCAAGGAAAGAAGCTCAAAGTCTAGATCATATGATGAAGGAGATCTTCTAGTCGTGATCGAATCTGCTACAATTGTGGAAGACCCGGACACTACTCAAATGAGTGTTCGACTCCCCACAAGAGAAGAGAAGAATCTCCAGAAGAAGAAGCTCAAGAGAAGAGTCGCCTCGAAAGAGAGAAGGAGTAAAGATGATCGTTATGAACGAAGATCCTCTCGAGAAGCAAGGATTCGGAAAGGAAAGACAAGTCATCAAGGAGCTACACAAGAAGAAAACATCAAGCTCATGTTGGTGAATGGGTTTCCGGCCCGACTCCGACAATCACTCCAAAGAAGCTATCACTCCAACTCCGAATCTGATCAAGATGAAGGTGTTGCGGTCTTGCTCTCGATCCTCCAACTCCAACTCCTATGACATATTTGATTCACCAAATGAGGGAATTGGAAGATGCTTCATGGCAAAAGGCCCCAAGGTATCACATCCTGAGTTTATTGACTTTAATAGTGATGAGGATGACTTGCTTGGTGAAGATGAGCTTTTACATGATAAATCTAGTGAGCTTAGTAATGATGAACATGCTAGTAGTCTTTATAGTCGAGATGAGTCGAATGACAATGCTATGAAGGAGATTGAGCGCCTAACTAAAGAACTAAACACTCTTAAGTTAGCTCATGAAACAACTCAAGAAGATCATAGAGAGCTCCTAAGATCTCATGAGAAGCTACGCTTCGAGAAGCTCAATCTAGAGCAAGAGCATGAGTTTCTAAAAGCTATCAATGACGATCTTCGAAAGAAGAGTTCTTCATATCTTGCCAAACGACTTCTCTTGTCTAATTTCTTGCCACCTATCAAAATTAAGCATGACAAGCATAAGAAAAATTCTTCATCTAGTAGTAACAATAATCATGTTAAATCAAATGTTGTTACTTCTAGTAATTCTCTTGATTCCACTAACAATGTTTCAAGCCAAGTTTCACTTGAGCAAGAAAATAGTCTATTGAAAGGGATTATAGAGAAAGGTGTCTACAAGAGTCTTGCCGGAAGCAAGAGCTTTGAGGAAATTGTTCGCAAACAAGGAAGACACAGGAAGAATCAAGGAATTGGTTTTGAGCGAAAGTTCAACGCCGAGGGTGTTGAATGGGAAGAAGGTCAATATCCCACTCCAAAGTTCGTCTCTCAAGAGGAGAAGTATGATCCTACTTCTTCCAATGAGGAACAAGCTCAAGATGACCTTCCACCACAAGACCACAAGCTAAAAGGCAAGGACAAGCTTCAAGAGGAGATTGATACATTCATTGAAGCACCCAAGGCCATGGTCAAGTGGGTTCCCAAGGCAACTTCAAGTTCTACTTCAACGAGCTCAACTACTACCCCAAGGATTCCCATCAAGATGATGTGGATTCCGAAGAAGAAGAACTAGAGAGTTCTTGAGGGTGACTCCGCCAATACACTTCACTCATATTCATTTTGGCAAGGACTTGTGCAATCAACCTCCACATCTTGCACTAGTTCATGGAGTCACAAACCCTCATGTTGGTAAGTCAAGGGACAAGGTAATCATTGCTTTCATGGACATCATCACTGTGTACTTCAATCTATGTCCATGGATACTCTTGTTTGTTCCTTGTGGGACTAACCCATGTAGGTATTGAAAGTGCCCGAATCCAAAGGATTGCTCTCAACTCTTGATGATCTTCATCAACATTGAGCATCCACATCTTCAACATCTACATGAAGTCTTCAACGACAACCCAAGGTTAGTTTGACCCTTTAAAGGGTTCTCACATCAAGGGGAGCTTTGCTCTAAAGAAATGAGCTAAAACATCTCCTAATGATGTGAACACATTAATGCTTTATGGAAAAGTGGTAACCCCACTTGTGCTTAAACGATGAGTATGACCTATGATCAAATGTTCTCATTTGACTCCTAAGTCAATATACTCATATATAGATGACCTAGTCATCGCCAAATTGTGTGCTGGTTGTTAGTGTTTTGTTTGTGCATGTTTGACACATATTTCATTTGCTATCTTATTGTGTGAGCATGTTGGATGCATGATTTTATCCATTCGAGGACATCCATTTGTTGCTTTGGTCTTTATGGTTTTCTTTCTTTTGACCAAATGGATGGACAAGAATGCCTAAGTTTTTCCTTAGCTATCTATGCTTTCTTGTCTCAAACTCTATTCATGCTTATATCACAAACTTTGAACAAGACTTTTTCGGACAGACCGAGTGAGGAGCACTCGGAGCCACCGATCCGTCAAAAGCCTAACTTCCAAAACCTTCTAAGTACTTTCGGTCAAACCGATATATCAAATCGGACGCATCAAATCACTTGATTGATCTAGGTTTTCACCTCGGTGAAACCGAAGTTTCAATTTTCGGCGTGATCGGCGTGTAATCGCACGCAGCTAACCATCTCGGTCCCACCGAAGTTTTCAAACTCGGTCCCACCGACAACCAAAGTATATATACCGAGGACGAGCGCTTGATTACCTCTTCAAACGCTTCGCCTCAAAACTCTTCACCCGTCGCCTTGGTCTACGGATCGCCTCCGCCGTCGCTCAGCGCCCTCGCCGCTGGTCTCCATCGCCGTCAACGGTCCTTCGCACCGCACCGTTGCCGCCGTGGTGAAGCTCCACCGCATTGGGTGAGCTTCATCCTCTCGTGTTCCAATCGCTGATTCTATGCACGATAGGCATTGCCATGATTCTTGCCAAGTTTGAGATTTCCTATCCATTTGTTTAGATCATAGGACAAATTTCGAGTGAAAATTTTAGGGTTAGGTTTCCGCGAACACATCTCGGTGTGACCGATTCTGCATTTTCGGATCGACCGATTTGGCCTCTGGCCATTGCACCGCACTTTTCGTGAAACCGAAGTTGTAAAATCGGTAAGACCAAGTGAAAATTTAGTGAAACCCTAACTGTCTCGGCTAGATCGAAACCCATTTCGTCCAACCGAAAGTGGTGTATGTGGTCTGTTTAGACATTTCGTTTCACCGATTAATAGACTTCGGTCGACCGACATGTATTCTGTGAAAACCTAAAACTAAAGTTTGAACTCATTCTTTTGCAAAATCTTCTGCGCTTTGTGATAACTCTTCTATTCTGCCCATACCCACTCTATTCACAGTTTGTCGACATGTCCGAAGGAAGTGACAATGTAACAGTCCGAGATGCCGCTTGAGATTCCAGAGGCAGCTACAAGTCCGTAAGCAAGCAGTTTTTCAGATGATGGAGAGAGAAGCACTCCAAGTGGATCGCTGCTTTGCTGCCACCAGGCTGTGGAGGAAGAGAAACTCGATGAGGAAGATTCAGATTTCATTGTCAAGAGGAAATAACCTCTAAGCCTAAAAGGCAAGTGGTTGCAAAGAGCTATCAAGGAAAAGATTCAAAGAAAGGCACAACCAAGGTCAAGAAATCCATCATTGCACGAAGCTCAAGATGGAAGAAACCTCCAAAGAAGGTTAAGAAGACTTCCAAGAGGAAGAGGAAAGTTCATGAAGAGATCGCTGCGATGATGATGATTCTGATGAGGAAGCACCTCAGCCACCTCGTAAGCGAAGTTGATGGGTGATGCCATCGAGGCAGAGCACCTCCTAAAACTAAGGCTTCAGCTCCAAAGAAAGGCAGCCCAAGCCAAACCAGCTGCTAAGCCCGTAAAGACTGTGAGAAATATTCCAGCTTCGAAAAGAAAAAGGACAATGTGCCACCGCAGAATCGATGATGATGCTCATGTTCTGCTCAAGCTAAGACAGAAACCGCCAGTTCATAATGAAGCTCATCCTCGAGCTGAAAACATGAAGGAGAGAAAGGACAAAGGACTCGAGCTATGGAGGCAAACAGATCCATATGCCAAAGGAGAAGAACAACAGCATTGACCCAAGATTCCACACTAAAGAGCAACAAGACTTTTATGAGACAAAGGTGCTCATGGACAAGAAGCCAATTGTTGCTGACACAAGATATGTTGACTGAAATACATCGACAAGGTGAAGAGCACAGAGACTATTTCCCACATGTGCATGAGAGCTTCACTGCTTGTGGGATTGCAGATTTCGTTGGTCAGAAGTTGACTGCCTGGAACGATGAGATGATCATGCAATTCTATGCCACCGCACACTTCTATCCAGATGGCAGGATTGTATGGATGATGTAAGGCGTAGATTTCAGTCTACAGCTTGAGGAATGGAGAGCATTGCTGAATGCACTGTTTCAAGGAAGATGACATTGATGTGTATGGCATTCAAGAAAAACCACGAGTCAATGAAGAACATGTATAATGAGGTTGATGAGAAGGACGAGAGATTTGGAAGCTTGGATCAGTCTACTACCTTCAGGCAGGTCTCCCAACCACCAATACCATTCTGAGGCATACATTGATGCCTAAGTCAGGGGACCACCGCATGATAAGAGGGTACTCTATCAACATGCTGCACATTCTAGACCGAAGACACCTTTAAGGTGATGGACCTGATAGTTGAGACTATCAAGAGGACAAAGAACTGACCGTAAGAGGTCGTGTGGGTTTGCTCCGCATATTCAGATGCTCATTAATGCCAAGTTTGGCACGGACACCTACCGTTGGATAGACCCCACTTGCCACCGCAGCCTAACATGAGGACAACGAGATTGTGATGATCGAGAATGCTCCCACGTCGTGGAAGGACATGCTAAGTCCAAGCTGCTAAACAAGCTAAAGCCGAGAAGGAAGCAGCGGAAGAAAGCCCAAGAGTGTTGCGTAACAACTTCTTGAAGCCACTCGGAGAATTGAGCTACGCTGGCCAAAGATAGTGCAATCTCGGAGAGCCTTGAGAGGATCGTTGAGGATAAGTTCCATGCTCGGACGCAAGCTAATCAAGTGCAGGTCACCGCCAACAAGCTTGATGCAGATATCGAGGAAGCTAAGAGGAGAAGGCGAACTTATGAAGGAGATGGAAGGTGACATGGTCCAGATGACTATGAGCAGCTGCTGCAGGCCCACAAAGCCCAGATCAGCTGCTATTCCAAAGGTCGATCCTGGGCTACCACATCAAGACCTCCTACAGCTCCATCGGCCCAAAGACCAGCTCCAAGATCCACTCCTCCAGCTCCACAGACTTCAGCAGAAGCTTTGCAGATGCAGCCATCTCCACTCCATCGACGCAGACGGAGCCGCCAGCAGAGTCCCGAGTGACGATTAGCTCTATACCTTCGAACTTTTGGTAACTTGTTGCCAAAGGGGAGAAATTGTATAGATCATAGGGCTTCGAGAGAGAGTGCTCGTTTTTGCTCTTTCGCTTGCGGTTTTCCTTGAGATACTTACTTTTGAGTTCTTTTGAGATACTCCGTGTGTTTGATACTACGCTTGCTACGTTTGTTCTATCTTGATGAGTGCTTGATCATACCGTGCTTAATGTGTGCTTGATGCTTATCATATTCCATTCATATCTTGTATGATCATTTACTCATGTCTTGGTGATCGGGTGCATGCTATTCGTTCTTATCATTTTGTGCGCTCCACCAAGATGTATGTGACATGGAAGAGTAACCCATGATCCTAATCGATTGTGCATTTGCATTCAAACGCCAATCTTAAATAATGCACAAATTTAGGGGGAGCTCTTGCTTATCACATACTTCTCAAAGCGACGAAGTTATTCATTGATTATATCATTTGTCGAAGCTTTGATCTATATGTTGTCATCAATTACCAAAAAGGGGGAGATTGAAAGTGCAACTAATCCCCGGGTGGTTTTGGTAATTAATAACAACATATATATCATTGAACTAATCATTTCTTGAGTATATTTCAGAAAGTTCAGTGATATGGGAATGGCAATGACTGATGATGTGGACCCCTCAAAATGCTAAGGAAAACATTGGCAAAAGCTCAAGACTCCATTTTTGGTTTAGTGATCCAAGATCACATTGAGTCCATAGGAAAGCCAATACTATTAAAAGGGGATGAGGTTATGATGATGACCTGGTTGCTCTAAAGTGCTTAGTGATTTATCTCTCAAACAATCAGCAATCTTTCATTCCAACATAAACTCATAAGTAATCTCGGTCCCACCGATTCCAAACTCACCACACCGAGATGAACCACCTCACCATATAGCCAAAACCCTAGAATCTCGGATTTTCCGATTCCAAACTCGGTCATTCCGAAATTGGTGTTGCCAAGCTTCTGTAACCTTCTGTACTCAAATCGGTGTCACCGAGATGAGAAAGTCGGTCCCACCGAGATTGGCAAACCCTAGACTTTGGAAGAATCGGTCTAACCGAGATTGTATTTTCGGTCCCACCGAAAATCCCAACGTTCACAAGATTTGAACTTTCGGTCTCACCGAGTTGTCAACTTCGGTCTGACCGAGATTGGTCAAATGTGTGTAACGGTTGGATTTTGTGTGGAGGCTATAAATACCCCTCCACCTCCTCTTCATTCGTGGAGAGAGCCATCAGAAAGAACTACCACTCCTACCTTACATTTCGAGAAGAAAACTACCTACCCTTGTGTTGAGATCAAGTTGCTCCACTCCCACCATATGAAACTTGATTTCTAGTCTTTCCAAGTTGCTTTCCACTCAATCCTTCCTCCACCACAGCCAAATCAGTGAGGAGAGTTGAGTGTTGGGGAGATTATCATTTGAAGCACAAGAGCAAGGAGTTCATCATCACCAACCCCATCTATTACCTTTTGGAGGGTGGTGCCTCCTAGATTGGTTAGGTGTCGCTTGGGAGCCTCCGTCATGATGTGGAGTTGAACCAAGGAGTTTGTAAGGGCAAGGAGATCGCCTACTTCGTGAAGATCTACCCCGAGTAAGGCTAGTCCTCCGTGGGCGTAAGCCATGATGGCATAGACAAGGTTGCTTCTTCGTGGACCCTTCGTGGGTGGAGCCCTCCGTGGACTCACAAGCAGCCGCTACCCTCCGTGGGTTGAAGTCTCCATCAACGTGGATTGACGATAGCACCACCTATCGGAACCACGAGAAAAAATTCTCCGTGTCTCCATTGCGTTTGCTCTTCTCCTCCTCTCATTTACTATACATGCAATTTACTTTCCGCTGCCACAACTCTAGAATTGCATGTGTAGGGTGTTACTTGACTTGGTTATCATTGTGAACCTGCTAAGAAACTACTCCAATCAAAAGGCAAAATTTTTAAGTTGTCAAGTAGTCTAATCACCCCCCCTCTAGACATACTTCCGATCCTACACATTGTTAGTGGAATCAAGAGAACTACTAGAGGTAACAACATTAGATTTAGCATGGTTATTGTTACTACTAGATGAAGAATTTTTCTTATGCTTGTCATGCTTAGTTTTAATAGGTGGCAAGAAATTTGACAAGAGAAGTCATTTAGCAAGATATGAAGAACTCTTCTTTCGAAGATCGTCATTGATTGCTTTTAGAAACTCATGTTCTTGCTCTAGATTGAGCTTCTCGAAGCGTAGCTTCTCATGAGATCTTAGGAGCTCTCTATGATCTTCTTAAGTTGTTTCATGAGCTAACTTAAGAGTGTTTGGTTCTTTAGTTAGACGCTCAATCTCCTTCATAGCATTGTCATTCGACTCTTCTCGACTATAAAGACTACTAGCATGTTCATCATTACTAGGCTCACTAGATTTGTCATGTAAAAGCTCATCTTCACCAAGCAAGTCATCCTCATCACTATCAAAGTCAATGAATTCAGGGTGTGATACCTTGGGGCCTTTAGCCATGAAGCATCTTCCAATTCCCTCATTTGGTGAATCAAATAAGTCATAGGAGTTGGAGTTGGAGGACACGAGAGCAAGACCGCAACACCTTCATCTTGATCTGTAGTCGGAGTTGGAGTGATAGCTTCTTTCGGAGTGATTGTCGGAGTCGAGCGGAGACCCATTCACCTACATGAGCTTGATGTTTTCTTCTTGTGTAGCTCCTTGATGACTTGTCTTTCCTCTCCGAATCCTTGCTTCTCCGAGAGGATCTTCGCTCATAACGATCATCTCTACTCCTTCTCTCTTCCGAGGTGACTCTTCTCTTGAGCTTCTTCTTCTTGGAGATTCTTCTCTTCTCTTGTGGGGAGCCGAACATTCATTTGAGTAGTGTCCGGTCTTCCACAATTGTAGCAGCTTCGATCACGACTAGAAGATCTCTTTTCATCATATGATCTAGACTTTGAGCTTCTTTCCTTGCTTCTACTCTTGTAGAATTTGTTGAAGTTCTTCACCATTAGGCTTATCTCTTCATTGGAAACTAGCTTGACACTTGAGGTTGTGGGAGCATCACTTGTAGCTTTGTAAGCACCACTTGACTTGTTGTGAAGCTCTTCCTTATCTTTAAGTGTCATCTCATGAGCAACAATTCTTCCAATGACTTCGTTGGCTTGAGATTCTTGTAGTTTGGCATCATTTGGATCAAAGTGCACACGGTGTCATACTTTCCATCCAAAGCTCGAGAATCTTCTTGATGATGAATCGGTCGGTCATTTCTTCGCTTCCTAAGCCGGCAATCTCATTTGTGATGAGAGCAAGCCTAGAGTACATTTCAGCGACTCCTTCACCTTCCTTCATCTTGAACTTGTCAAGTCGACCTTGAAGAACATCTAGCTTTGATTCCTTCACGAACTCGGTACCTTCGTGCATTTCACCAAAGTATCCCAAATCTCTTTTGAATTCTCAAGACGGCTGATTTTGTTGAACTCCTCGGACACAAAGCATTGAAGAGAATGTCACAAGCTTGAGCATTGTTTTGCAACATCCGCAATTCATCCGTCAGTAGCTTCACGATCCGAACTTTTCGCTCCTCAAGAACTCACCTTGCAAGCCAACACAAATAATGCCCCATGCGGCGGGGTTATGTCCAAGAATATGCATTTTCATTTTATGCTTCCAACTAGCAAAGTTTGAACCATCAAAGTAAGGACCTCTCGAAAATTACCTCACTAGACGCCATACTCTCCTAGGTTGTGAAACCAAGCTTATGGAGTCCAATGCAATGGAAACCAATACAATGGAGACCAAAGCTCTGATACCACTTGTAGGATCGAAAGTATGTCTAGAGGGGTGATTAGACTACTTGACAATATAAAAATTCAGCCTTTTGATAAAGACAAGTTTTGGCAGATTCACGATGATGATCAAGTCAAGTATCACCCTACACATGCAATTCTAGAGTATTGGCAGCGGAAAGTAAATTGCACATGTAGTAAAGAGAGGTGGAGAAGAGCAAATGCAATTTGGAGACACGGAGATTTTTCTCGTGGTTCCGATAGGTGGTGCTATCGTCAATCCACGTTGATGGAGACTTCAACCCACGGAGGGTAACGGCTGCGAGAGTCCACGGAGGGCTCCACCCACGAAGGGTCCACGAAGAAGCAACCTTGTCTATGCCATCATGGCATACGCCCACGGAGGACTAGCCTTACTCGGGGTAGATCTTCACGAAGTAGGCGATCTCCTTGCCATTACAAACTTCTTGGTTCAACTCCACATCTTTGACGGAGGCTCCCAGCGACACCTAACTAATCTAGGAGGCACCACCCTCCAAAAGGTAATAGATGGTGTTGATGATGATGAACTCCTTGCTCTTGTGCTTCAAATGATAATCTCCCCAACACTCAACTCTCCTCACCGATTTGGCTGTGGTGGAAGAAAGGATTGAGTGGAAAGCAACTTGGGAAGGCTAGAGATCAAGCTTCATATGGTGGGAGTGGAGCTACTTGATCTCAACACAAGGGTAGGTAGTTTTCTTCTCGTAAATGTAAGGTAGGAGTGGTAGTTCTTTCGATGGCTCTCTCCACGAATGAAGAGGGGTGGAGGGTATTTATAGCCTCCACACAAAATCCAACTGCTACACACATTTGACCAATCTCGGTCGAGACCGAGTTGACAACTCGGTGAGACCGAAAGTTCAAATCTTGTGAACGTTGGGATTTTCGGTGGGACCGAAAATACAATCTCGGTGAGTCCGATTCTTCCAAAGACTAGGGTTTGCCAATCTCGGTGGGACCGACTTCATCATCTCGGTGACACCGATTTGATGACGAAGGTTCTGAAGCTTGGCAACACTAGTTTCGGTGAGACCGAGTTCAGAATCGGAAAATCCGAAATTTCTAGGGTTTGGCTTTATGGCTGAGGTGGTTCATCTCGGTGTGACTGAGTTTAGGAAATCGGTGGGACCGAGATTACTTATGAGTGTATATTTGAAGTGAGAGTTGCTGATAGTTTAGGAGATATATCACTAAGCACTTTGAGCAACCAGATCATTAACATAACCTCATCCCCTTTTAATAGTATTGGCTTTCCTATGGACTCAATGTGATCTTGGATCACTAAACCAAAAATGGAGTCTTGAGCTTTTGCCAATTCTTGCCTTAGCATTTTGAGGGGTCCACTCTTTCAGTCATAGACATACCCATATCACTGAACTTTCTGAAATGATTCTCAAGAAGCTATTAGTTCAATGATATATATGTTGTTATTAATTACCAAAACCACCCGGGGATTAGTTGCACTTTCATATGGTCACTGGACTTCAGAATAAGCTCATCACGGTCACCACATACATTTTGTCGTGCTAACCAACATGTGGTTGGATGGTTAGGAGGATAGTGGTTTCTCGAGCCCACCAAGGTTAAAGTCCCGGTGCTTGCATTTATCTTGTGTTAATTTCAGTATTTTCTGGCGATGCGCGTTCAGTGGGAGGAGACGTTCCACTCGACTACGAGGCACCTATGGTGACTTTGTAAAATCTCAAGATCATATATGCTGGCCCACTCTCTCGAAGGTGCTCATGCTTATAGCGGTGAGTGCTTGCGCGTATATATGAGCCCTTGCGTCTGTACCGTGTTAAACAAATACATGTCATGATTATATGGTCACTGGCTCACCCGTACAACTCCGTATTTTGTTGATGACACAATCAATTGACCAGTCAAATGTTCCATGCGACGCAACTAGTGTTGCACCATCGGGGCGCGTAACCATGGGGCCCACCTGTCAGCCCGTATATGAAAGAAAGAAATGGTAGTTTGAGTCTGTACTGTGTTAATAAAATAGGAGTACATTTTAGGGTGATCATACGGTCACTGGCTCACCATACAGCTCCGTAATTTGTTGATAACACGATCAATTGACCAGTCAAACGGTCCACATTCAGCAGCGCACATTACCATAGGGCCCACCCGTCAGCGTGTATATGAAGGATAGAAATGGTAATAAATTAGTGGTCAATGGGTATTCGAAGTCGTGAGACCACTGGTTGGCAGTCGCCGACGGTTGGGGGGCGTTGATTGGGCGGTGGGGTGGGGATCGCCGGAGAAAAAGCTCGGCGTGGGGGGCTAGAGGGATGGCCGATGCGGAGGTGGACCGGCGGTGGGGAGTGGTTTCAGGGAGGGCGGGGTGGCGTGGCGGCACGAGCCGGCCGCGGGCGGCGGGCGGGGGCCGGCGGTTCGGCCGGTGGTGGCTGGCGGCTCAGGGGGGAGGAGTTTGATGATAAACTGGAGGCCCTTGATTTCGTATCCAACAGCTAGAAAATCTAATGACCAGAGATGAAAAAGTCAATCGACTGACGTGTAGCCTCACCCCGCACGTACACATGCACGCACGCAAGACACGCACGCATGCAGGCATGCAACACCGACACGTACACATAACGTACACACGCACGCATGCATGCGTGCAACACTGACACATACACATGCACTCACGAACACACGCACGTACGCACCCATGCATGCAACACTGAAATGTACCCTTGCACGCACGCAACACTCGCACGCCTGCATGCACACAACACACGACGCAAGACACACGCTCAACCTATACGTGGCATGCACCCTTTGTTAAGGACATGGATTGTTACGGGTATTAATCAATCTTATCTATGATAAGCAGAACATTGATGTTTGCAACGGTCTTTATGAATCACAACGTATCGAACGGGCTATCAACATAGTAGGCTTATCTACATGAAAAAGATGATGTCACACTCAATGAACAATCATCGGTTTATGAAATGCCCGCTTCTGACCGCCCTGGCCCACCAAAGGTTCCTCTACTGTGTGTTGCCTGCGTTGGGTCACTGACATGCAGGATGTACCCGAAGAGCCCACACATCAGTGGAAGAACGGCACGGTGTCCTAGGTCAGAGTCGAGGGCACCACTCGCCGCACGCCCGGCTGAACACGTCTCCATGCCGCATTCAAACGCCTCCATGAAACCCGCCCGTGGGAAGCCGAGAAACCCACTCTGGATACACGTCCGTTCATGACCGGGCCGGCATTAAACGCAATGCCGGCCGAGCTCCTCCTGTCCGCCGTCTATTTAATCTCCTACTTAAATGAGTCCAAACGCCGGCCAAGAATCGCACACCTCCGCCGCTCCCCTATCTCCTCCTTCACCATTTTGTCCACTCTTACAATGGCTTATGAAGAGTAGTTATTCCGCATCCAAGCTGGCTGGGTAGCCCGCCGGATACAAGCTATGCAGCTCACTGATCCACCTCCCTTCCCTCACCCGACGGAGCTAGTTGCCGCCCCAAGCCGATGCGCGGTTCAGCAACTCGCCGCTCCAGGCCAGCTCGACGAGGAGTAGCGCACGGGCGTCGTTGCTGCCGTCCACGTGCCGCCTCATACCGCGTCTCCCGTTTCTGTGGCCGAGACTCCCATGCCGGCGGCCGCGCCATGCAAGCAGCGACAGAAGCCGGGTGCGCGGAGAGCGACGAGTCGGTGGCCAGCGCCTTCGCGTCCGCCGCCATCATCGAGGAGAAGTAGAACACTGGAGGCCGCCGCCGCTTGCGTCCCATGAAGGCCACCGCGGAGGTGACACCAGCGTACACAACAGGTGTCTTGCCGGATCCTTTTGTTGCGAGACCTTCGTCGACCCCGCATGGGCTCCACGAAAGAGGGGAATGTGAGGATGAACTCGAGCCGGTGCTGGCCATGGCGAAGTAGTGGCCGGTGATGAACTCGAACCGGTGCCAGCCACCATCATCTTCGGCATCAGCCAATGATATCAGTTGGGCAGTGGGGAAGCGAGCCGTCCTTTGCGCTGAAGCATATACCTCCGGGGCTCCCGGCAGTCCGGTGATCATGCTGCCGGACATGAGGAACACAAAATCGATCGGCGGGCGACCATTTAGGTCAGGTATTATATACCTATGCTGTCCAGAACTAGCACCGTGTAGTTCATTTGAATGTAATGAAATCCATCATGTTTGTATGAAAATCCGGTATTTTATATGATTTTCGTCGTTGTTTATATGAAATATCAGTTTGTCTACGTGTTTGCGTGAATTTCGTCCGGTTGGTCGAGTTGCTGTCATAATGTGTGTAGTTACGGTTGGATGGTGTAATTTGCGGGTCGTCGGTCGGTCTACGGGCGGCTCGGGCGGCGTTGTGGAATAAAAAAACACAGCTCGTGCGAGTTCATCTCCAACGTGCACGTTGGAGGATGCATGAGCACCCGATCCATTCCTCGTTCATCGGTGGCAAAGGCACCGGTGGACCAAAGGGTCGCCAATATTTTGGCTACCCCTGGCAAGATCCAAACAGCCCTCCCAACAGATTCAAATCCCTCGTTCGCCATGGAATTTTGCCATGTGTTGTTTTCATGGACTAGCAAGATGCCCGTGCATTTTGCACGGAACATCAAGATGCATTTTTTACAAACTCCCGCATGCATGCAAGGGATAATTAATGTCCTCCTTTGCTAGTACCCCGAGGCAAACACCATTAATATTGCATCCATTAGTGTTAGTGGCCTTGTATATCTGCAAATTGTAGTTTTAATAGTGGCGCCTTGTATGTAAAAATGGAGGGAGAAAGATGAGAGATAAGGTGAGGAGGAGTGGGGCATGGTGGTGACTGGTGGTCGGGCGGAGGCATGGGGATGGATGGCGCATTATGTCTAGGTTTGTATCTCTCTCACACACACCCACGTAGGTGGGGTACGTGCACGAAGAGAAGAGGTGGACGCACGGCGCACGTACTCCCGTCTCTTTCCCAACCACACCCGCGCGGGTACACGGTGGAGCTCATTTCTGTACGAAAAGGCAGCCCACGTAGTAATTTGACACGTGTACTGGTTGTCCACTTGGTGGAGGGAGGATCATCTATCGTGGGTGAGCAAAAAAATTGCGACTTGACGTGTTATGTTAAAAAAGAGGCAACCCATGTGGGGCCTACCTTAGAGGCAAGGCTCTATACACTAGAGTACTTTTGATGTGTCCTGTCAACTTGTAGAACGAGGAGAAGCTTGCTTAGTACGCCGTCTCCCCCGCCCACGGGCGCGGTGGCTCGCATGATGAGGTGAAGCTTGCTTACGAGTAGTAGTAGTATGTAGTAGTAGTAGTACTACTGTACGCCTTACGCCCGGTCCCTCCATTTACTCCTCGTCCCTACTATGTACCTTGGTTAGAGAGATTATCATATTGTTTGGAATATATATGTCCTTTAGTACTCCCTCCATTTACTTATACAAGGCCACTATAAAAAAATACATTTTGCATCTATACAAGGCCACAAATAGTAATCGAGACAAAAGTTACTACTCCCTCCTTTCCAGTTTATGGCTCAATTTCAAAATCTCTCCAACCAAGGTAGACGGTGAGTGGTCGAATTAATTCCGTAGTTTGCACAAGTAATCAGTACGCTCGTTTTTCTCAAGAAGTTATGTTTACTGAGGCATTAATTAGAACGAATGCATGAATGACCACTAAATTTCCATGAACTTCTACATGCATTGGCGAGTTTCCTCTTGAAATTGCTTGCATCGGGTGATCTAACGCATCTCAAAATCCAACATGTAATGGTACTACCACTAGTAGTAGAACTGAGACTTATCAAACGGAAAAACGAATGTTTTTTAGATGAGCCCTATAAACCCTAGTGGGTACGTACTCCGTAAAAACAGATTTTTCCAAAACTAAGTCGCTCCCTTTCACGAATTCTATAGTATACTCCTCTGCCGACGCTCCCTTTCATGAATTCTGTACTTCCTGTCGCCGACATGTGGGACATATAGCAACCGGGTCGACGTGTCAAGCACCAAATAACAGTGCAAAATAGCAGGGGGACGCACCCTACTCGTACCGGCCAGTAGTAGTAATGAGCAATAAGACGTCAAATCACAATCCCGCACCTTCCCAGACGGACGAAGCAACGATTATTTCACACTTCGGTTCGCCATCATCTCAAACCACGTAGTATTGCTTCTGCCTCAAGAGGGACACGCGCATCGCCTTGGTACATCATGACACGTGGGACCGCATGACAGGCCATGCTCCCCCGCCGATCACTCGGTAAAATCACCTCATTTTTACCATACTTCCTCCGTATCAGTTTACATGGCATGCACATTGTTCTAGGTTGAGAATTTAACTGGCTATATATATGTGATGAACAGTACTCTAGCCTTTTAAAAAATGCATACTTTTGTACAGTAGTAGTATCGATGGATTGCGCCATGAAGCAAAAATTGAAATTAAAAAAAAGGTGATACATATAGAGAGCGCTCGTCGCCAAATTATGCATATAGTACTATTAAAAAGCTAGTACGTGCTTAATTGGGGTGCTAAATTCTATTAAAGAAATACTAGTAGTATGTACATACTGAGGAGTTAAAGTAACGAGAAGAAACATAACATAGTTCTGTTGGGGGCTCAGCACAACACACCCCTCAAATTAAACTAAGCACACCTGAAATTAAACTATGCAACTAATCCGGTAGACACTACATTAGAACCACCATGAGTGACGATACTGACACCTTAATCACTCGGAGTCCTCGTCCACGTCCTCGACTTCGTCCTTGTCCCTCTTTCTCTTGGCCGATACTTCTTTGCTTGAACCGCACACTTGGCTCTTGCTCTTCATCCAACCCTTGTAGATATTGAAACAAAGGTAGCCATCCATTGCAGCGTAGTGGATGTGGTCTATATCTAGTACATTCCGCTGCTGATATGTCTCCAACGTATCTATAACTTTTTATTGTTCCATGCTATTATATTACCCCTTTTGGATGTTTATGGGCTTTATTTTACACATTTATATCATTTTTGGGACTAACCTACTAACCGGAGGCCCAGCCCATATTGCTGTTTTTTTGCCTATTTCGGTATTTCGAAGAAAAGGAATATCAAATGGAGTCCAAACGGAATGAAACCTTCGGGAGTGTGATTTTTGGAACGAACGTGATCCAGAGGACTTGGAGTGCAAGTCAAGAAGCAGCCGAGGCTCCCACGAGATAGGAGCCCCCCTGTAGGGCGCGCCCCCTATCTCGTGGGCCCCTCGGGCAGCCACCGACATACTTCTTCCTCCTATATATACCTATGTACCCCAAAAACATCCAGGGGCACCACGAAACACAATTTCCACCACCGTAACCTTCTATATCCGCGAGATCTCATCTTGGAGCCTTCGCCGGCACTCTACCGGAGGGGGAATCGACCACGGAGGGCCTCTACATCAACATCCTTGCCCCTTTGATGAGCTGTGAGTAGTTTACCACAGACCTACGGGTCCATAGTTATTAGGTAGATGGCTTCTTCTCTCTTTTTGGATCTCAATACAATGTTCTCCCCCTCTCTTGTGGAGATCTATTCGATGTAAACTCTTTTTGCGGTGTGTTTGTCCAGATCCGATGAATTGTGGGTTTATGATCAAGTTTATCTATGAATAATATTTGAATCTTCTCTGAATTCTTTTATGTATGATTGAGTTATCTTTGCAAGTCTCTTCGAATTATCAGTTTGGTTTGGCCTACTAGATTGATCTTTCTTGCCATGGGAGAAGTGCTTAGCTTTGGGTTCAATCTTTTGGTGTCCTTACCCAGTGACAAAAAGGGTTGCAAGGCACGTATTGTATTGTTTCCATCGAGGATAACAAGATGGGGTTTATATCATATTGCTTGAGTTTATCCCTCTACATCATGTCATCTTGCTTAATGTGTTACTCTGTTCTTATGAACTTAATACTCTAGATGCAAGCAGGAGTCGGTCGATGTGTGGAGTAATAGTAGTAGATGCAGGCAGGAGTCGGTCTACTTGTTATGGACGTGATGCCTATATACATGATCATGCCTAGATAATCTCATAACTATGCGCTTTTCTATCAATTGCTCGACAGTAATTTGTTCACCCACCGTAATACTTATGCTATCTTGAGAGAAGCCACTAGTGAAACCTATGGCCCCGGGGTCTATATCTTATCATATTTGCTTTCAATCTACCTTATTTGCATGTTTACTTTTTGCATCTATATTATAAAATACCAAAAATATATTTATCTTATCATACTATCTTTATTAGATCTCACTTTATGAAGTGGCCATGAAGGGATTGACAACCCCTTTATTGCGTTGGTTCTGAGTTCTCGCTTGTTTGTGTAGGTGCGTAGGACTTTTGAGGAGCCTCCTCGGATTGATACCTTGGTTCTCAAAAACTGAGGGAAATACTTACGCTACTATCGCTGCATCACCCTCTCCTCTTCGAGGAAAACCAAGGCAAGCTCAAGACATAGCAAGAAGGATTCTGGCGCCGTTGCCGGGGAGGTCTTCGCTCAAGTCAAGACATACCAAGTACCCATCACAAACCCATCTCCCTCGCATTTACATTATTTGCCATTTGCCTCTTGTTTTCCTCTCCCCCACTTCACTTGCCGTTTTATTCTCCCTCTCTTTCCCAATCTCCTCCTCTCTTTTCGCTTGCCTTTTTTCGTTTGCCGTGTGTGAGCTCGTTTGCCTTGTTATTATGTCTAGTTCCTTATCCGCTCCTATGTCTCCCGAGTTTGAAGTTCTTCACTTCAAGCAAAGGCAAGGAGAAAACTTAAAAGATGCTTGGTATAGGATGATGGAATCTTATCACAAGTTCACCCTAGAGGTGAACTTTAGAATTCTTCTTCGTAATTTTTATGTTGGGTTAAATATGACGCATAGACAACTCTTGGATTGCATTGCCAAGGGAAATTTCATTGAGATTGATCCCAGTATTGCGCATGAAATTATAGAGGGAATAGTGGGAACACTACCTCAAAAGGGAGGATCACATCCTACCCAAGAAGAAACCCAAGTGTTTGGAAAGATATGCGAAGTAACAAAAATTTTACAAAAGTCTCTTGAGCCTCTTAAAAGTGTTAGCGGAAATCTTCACCGCATGAATATGTTGATTACTCTTTGCAATAAGCGGTTGGATTCTTTAGATCTAAAAATTTCCGAGTATGAAGGGAAGCAGAAAGAACCTCCCGGATTCGAGCATGACTCCGCTAAAAAACTGAAAATTAAAGATGGCACTCCTTAGATCTATCTTTGCTTTTATGCCTAGCTAGGGGCGTTAAACGATACCGCTAGTTGGGAGGCAACCCAATTTTCTTTATGTTTTTTGTTTTTGCTCCTGTTTAGTAATAATCTTGCATAGATGTGTTTTTATCTTTTAATTAGTGTTTGTGCCAAGTAGAACCTATAGGATAACCTACGATGATAGTTGATTTGATTCTACTGAAAAACAGAAACTTTGCGCGCACGAACATAATTTTGTTAAATCACAGGAACGTGATTTTGCATTGATTATTTTTGCTGCTGTTCAATAAACAAATTTTCCAGGACTTCCTATTTGGGTAGGATTTTTAGAGTTCTAGAAGTTTGCGTTAGTTACAGATTGCTACAAACTGTTCTGTTTTTGACAGATTCTGTTTTTCGTGTGTTGTTTGCTTATTTCAATGCATCTATGGCTAGTAAATTAGTTTATAAACCATAAGGAAGTTGGAATACAGTAGTTTTAACACCAAAATAAATAAATAATGAGTTCATTACAGTACCTTATGTGGTGGTTTTGTTTTCTTTCACTAACGGAGCTTATAAGATTTCCTATTGAGTTTTGTGTTGTGAAGTTTTCAAGTTTTGGGTAAAGCTTTTATGGACTATGGAATAAAGGGTGGCAAGAGCCTAAGCTTGGGGATGCCCAAGGCACCTCAAGATATTCAATAATAGCCAAAAGCCTAAGCTTGGGGAGGCCCCGGGAAGGCATCCCCTCTTTCGTCTTCGTTCATTGGTAACTTTACTTGGAGCTATATTTTTATTCGCCACATGATATGTGTTTTGCTTGGAGCGTTGTGTATTATATTAGTATTTGCTTTTTAGTTTACCACAATCATCCTTTCTGTACACACCTTTTGGGAGAAGCCTATTTGATTAGAATTTGCTAGAATACTCTATGTGCTTCACTTATATCTTTTGAGCTTGATAGTTTTGCTCTAGTGCTTCACTTATATCTTTTAGAGCACGGTGGTGTCTTAATTTTGAAGAAATTACTAGTCTCTCATGCTTCACTTATATTATTTTGAGAGTCTTCTAGAACAGCATGGTATTTGCTATGGTCATAAAGTTGGTCCTAGAATGGTAGGCATCCAAGTTGGGTATAATAAAAACTATCATAGGAAGTGAATTGGATGCTATGATCAATTTGATACTTGATAATTGTTTTGAGATATGGAGGTAGTGATATTAAAGTCATGCTAGTTGGGTGATTATGAATTTGAAAGATGCTTGTATTGAAGTTAGCAAGTCCCTTAGCATGCACGTATGGTCAAAGTTGTGTAACAAATTTGAAACATGAAGTGTACCTGGCTTGTGCATCCTTATGAGTGGCGGTCGGGGACGAGGGATGGTCTTTTCCTACCAATCTATCCCCCTAGGAGCATGCGCGTAGTACTTGGTTTTTGATGACTTCTAAATTTTTGCAATAAGTATATGAGTTCTTTTGACTAATGTTGAGTCCATGGATTATACGCACTTTTACCTTTCCGCTTTTGCTAGCCTCTTGATCTGTGCATTGCCCTTTCTCACCTTGAGAGTTGGTGCAAACTTCGCTGGTGCATCAAACCCCGTGATACGATCGCTCTATCACACATAAACCTCCTATATCTTCCTCAAAACAGCCACCATACCTACCTATTATGGCATTTCCATAGCCATTCCGAGATATATTGCCATGCAACTTTCCACCGTTCCGTTCATCATCATCATGACATACTTTACTTTTGTCATATTGCCATTGCATGATCATGTAGTTGACATCGTATTTGTGGCAAAGCCACCGTGCATTATTTTTCATACATGTCACTCTTGATTCATTGCACCATCCCGGTACACCGCCGGAGGCATTCATATAGAGTCGTATCTTGTTCTAGTTTTGAGTTGTAATTCTTATGTTGTAATCAATAGAAGTGTGATGATCATCATTATTAGAACATTGCCCAAAAAAAGAAAAAGAAAAAGAAGAAAGGCCAAAAATAAAGAAAAAAAGAAAAGCCCAAAGAAAAAAAAGAAAAAAAGAAAATAAAAAAGAAAATAAATAAAAAGGGCAATGTTACCATCTCTTTTTCCACACTTGTGCTTCAAAGTAGCACCATGTTCTTCATGTAGTGAGTCTCATATATTGTGCTTCAAAGTAGCACCATGTTTATCATATAGTGAGTCTCATAAGTTGTCTTTTTCATACTAGTGGGAATTTTTCATTATAGAACTTGGCTTGTATATTCCTACAAAGGGCTTCCTCAAATGCCCTAGGTCTTTGTGAGCAAGCAAGTTGGATGCACACCCACTAGTTTTCTTTTGTTGAGCATTCATTTATAGCTCTAGTGCATCCGCGCATGGAAATCCCTACTCCTCATGTTGACATCAATTGATGGGCATCTCCATAGCCCGTTGATTATCCTCGTCAATGTGAGACTTTCTTTTTTTTTGTCTTCTCCACACAATCCCCATCATCATATTCTATTCCACCCATAGTGCTATATTTTCACACCTTTATTTTCATGCCACAACACTTAAGCCAATAAATCATGCTAAAATGTGGATTGACAAAAACTTTTGAGTGTTTTGTCTTTGCTTTGATTGAATGATTGACTGTTGTTTGCAAGTGCTCTAAAAATCAAATAAATCCTCCAACTCCTATACTTCATCTCCTTGATCCAAAACCTTTTCCCAATGATCATGCCATGTGTACAGAGCAATATAGTATTTTCTTACAAAAATAATTTGGCCAAAAAGTATTTTCAAAAATTAGTTTTCAAAACCCTGAATTGAGGATTGCAATGCAAGTACTTAGTTAAGGGCAGTAAAAATCTTTCCAAAAATATATTTGACTCCTATTAGATATAGGATACCCAGAAACCACAAAAATATAATTTTAAAAGTTATTTTCCTATTTTATTTAAAAGCTTTTTCTTAAGGCCAGAAATGGTCTTTAATAGGGAAAAATTATTTTATTATTTTAAAAATATTTGACAAAATTTAGGGAAACTCATAGGACATATATTGTCCATATATAAGAGTTTCAACACATGGTCATGTTCAAAATATTGGTCAAATCCCTCAAAAACCCTTTCTGGATATTTCAAGCTTTTTGAAATATTTACAAAGGAAATATTCTCCAAAAATTCCAAGAACATTCTATCATGTCACATATGATATATTAGATGATCTTGCCAAGTATTATGTCTTGGAGAACAAGATAACATCATCAAATCCCCTCAAAACCATTTCTGTCCATTTTGAAGTTTGAGCAACTTTACATTGCCAAACATTCCCAAATAATCTCAAACCTTGTGAACATTCTCAAATGTTCTAATTATTCATCTAGACCAAATTGCACAAGTTGTAGAACAAGGTAACTTGATCAAAGTGCCCCAAAACCATTCCTGTCCAGAACCAAATTTGGACAACTCTACATTGCCAAGTGTGTCCTTTTGATCTGAATTTTTGTGGACATGTTCAAATCCTCAAATGATGACACTAAACCAAGTGGTGCATCAAGGAGAATAGATTTGCATGACTAAATCTTGGCAAAGCCATTTCTGCTGATTTCTAGGGTTCACCAAAGTTACATTGGCTACTTTGCCCAAATGAGCTCAAACTTGGTGGAACACCCTAATTCTATGTGCCATTCCATCCTGTTAGTTCTCATGGCAAGTGGAATTAATTTTCTTGCCCAAACCATTATCAAACACCTTCTGACACTTTACCAAAATGCCATTTTTGATCTCTTCCACTCTTCTCCATGGCTTCTACTTTTTACCACAACCTCTCCTAGTCCCCCTATAGTACCTGGACGCTTTCATGCCCAAGGAAGCAATGATGGAGGGGGGAGAACTCCATTTTTCTTCCCTGGACAGCAGTTTTCCCTCTCTCCCTCGACCCCACCTCTCCTCTACTAGTTCCCCAAGGCATCCAATGCCATTTCCACTTTGTTTACTCCCTCCCAGAGCCCCCAGACGCACGTGGGCGCGTGAGGACGCGAGAAAAAGCCGCGGGTGCCGGCCATTTGCGCGCTCTGGAGCACGTCAGCGTGCTCCCGACCATTGACACGGCACTCCCGACCACCTCGAGCCTCCCCCTTGCGCCAGTCGAGGTGCCTCGACGTCCGCAACACGCCACCAGGCTGGGCCCCTCCTCCTTCTCCCTCCTGCTGCCTCCATTCGCACGCGCGCCGGCCGCCCGAGAGCTCCAATGGACGAGCCCACACGCGCGATGCCCTGACACTTCCGCGCTCCTTCTCTCCCTTCCTCTGGGCGTAGACCACCCCTACAAACACCCCGGACACGCCCACGTGAGCCCCCGTGGCTTGTAGCGACCGCGGCAGCTTCACCGGCGCATGAGCTCACGGTGCACCTCGCCCCCTTCTACTTAAGGCCACCCCCGAGCCCCTCTCTACTCCTTTTGCCCTCTCTCCCTCCTGAGCATCTTTTGGACCAACCTGCACCTCCTCTCGTGCCCTCCTGCTCCCTCCATGGCCGGAGTGCCGCCGTCGGGCTCCGCCCAAATTCCTGCAAACCAAAGCCTCCCCTCCCCTCCTTTGGACACCAATGGAGCCACCGCACGCCGGCGAGGCTCCTCCGCCCTTTACCTCTTCCTCTAGCGCCCCACAACCCCAGAACCCATCTAGCCCGACACCGCCGTCCGCCGCGGGCAAGGACCTACTCCCATCCGGTGACGCAGGCGCCCGTGGTGGGGTCTCCCAGGTTCGTCTCTCCCCGCCGAGCACGCCGGTGGCCGGACCTCCGAAAACGGTGGCCTGTAGCACCGGCAAGCCGCCGTCGACACCGTCCCTGCCTCTGCTCTGTTCGAGCGGGAGGTTGGGGACGAACCCGACAAGCAGGCCCCGCTCGTCAGCGACCGGTGGGCGGGCCCCACCGTTTAAGTGCAAACGGCCTCGGCCGGATCCGCCTCCCCTGCGCGAAGACGCCATGGAGCTAGTACGCCTTCGATGTGGCCTCTTCTCCCGCGCGGCTACGCAGCTGGGCCGGCCCGACAGCTATCCCTCGCCCAGAGCGCGCCCCCGCCGCCCAGATCCAGCCCGTTTCGGTAAAACCTTGGTCTTTTTCTTTTTCCAGTCAACTTCAAAAATCCACAAATGGATCAAATCAACTCCAAATTTGATGATTCAAATTTCTAATGACTCCATAAATCATGATCTATCTGGTTATGCAACATGCACATTTTTCCAGAGACCTTTTCTTCACAAATATTTATTAAAACCCCATTTTCCATTTCTGTGATGAACTTTAGAAAATCACCGAGAGCCCATTTTTGATCCAAAGTCCATGATTCAAAATCCTAGATGTCTATAAGTTCAAAACTTAGTTTTTGAACATTTTTACTAATACTTTCTGTGTCACCTCAAATAATGGTCTATTTCTTTATATATAGCCAACTTTGCAAATTCATAGGAAAATCATTTCAACTCCAAATCCAGTGAAACCAATTCCTAGATGCTCCTAAAATCATCCTTTGTTAAATGGGTGCCTTTGCTCATTTCTCAAAAATATGTTTCTGTACACTTCTTGCAATTCCATAAACTCCTTGATCCCATCCTATCAAAATGTTCAGAGATATCCACTGATCCAATTCCAATGAAACCAATTTGGTTATTTTTCATATAACCAGAGATATCCTAGAAAAGTCCAACTCACATTTTTAGAGCACTTTTATTTCCTGCCTTGTTGTGTTGCTTATTGTGTTTGTTTCCGACGTTAGTTGACGAAGTAGACGGAGTACTTGGAGAAGGACCAGAAGATTTCAAGACTCTGATGAAACAGGCAAGCAGCCCTTTGACCATGTCTATGAAACCCTTTTAATGCATGTCATATAGCTCTTTATTATTGTTGCATCGGAATCATGATGAGATGGTGAACCACGTGGGTTGGTTGCCTCGGTTACTTCCTTGTTGATACTTGCATTATGCATGGCCCTACCTTCTTATGAGGGTTATGCCAGTGGGAGTAGATAGGATGCTAAAGTAGATGCTACGCAAAAAGGGACGGGTATGTGCATGATGAAGGAGGCAAAGTATTTTTTTCAACGGACTTTTCGAAAACCCCGTCGGGTGCCACTTATGCCCGAGGGAGATGATGAGAATGGTAACCACTTGATGACGAAGTGGTGTACCGAGGAAAGTGTGTGTTGTTTCCAAAACGGATTGGTCGAAGTTGCAACTGTTATTCCAACCTTACATGCGCAACCACTCTACCCTTATATGGGAAAGGGCATTATTGAGTACCTAGACCGATACTAGCTTGGAGCCTGCATTACTAGTGATGGGAGAGTCGTTAGTGCGCTCTCTTGGGACGGGGTCGTGCCAGGTAGGGCGGCCATGACTATTTTCACAGGGCACCGGACACACCGTTGGTACCCCGTGCCAGTGGTATGTGATAATTATGGGAGCGAGGCTCCAAGAAAGTGTTATGTGAAATGTTGGGCACGGGGGTTACTGCCAATCGAGTGGACTCCATGTTAGTGTCGTCTAGGGAAAGGTAGTGATCGGGTGCTTACCCCGGGTACTTAAGGTATCGCGGGTCGTGGATGACACGGAAGTTCCCCAGATCTTGTGGGTAAAGTGTGCAACCTCTACAGAGTGTAAAACTATTCGAATAGCCGTGTCCACGGTCAAGGACAGTTGGGTAACCGCTCTTGGGCTATGTCCACTTGTTTACAAACCAAGTGTGTGTGTTGATAAAAATGACTTGGGTCAAGTCAAGGGACTTGACATGATTGAGATGGGTTGGTGCCCACTCTATTTACGTTAGATGGGTTGGTGCCCACTCTATTTATGTTGATATCTGTAACCTGTCCTCATGGTTACTCAAATTCTCTTGATGCATGCCTTACAAAGTTGTTGAACATGTGATTGCACTCAAAACTAGCTTTCTGCAAAAATTTACCAATATCATGCATTGTTGTATCTTGAACCAAAACATGGGTTAACTTGAGTACATTCAAACGTAGTCACTGGCTTGTCCCTGGCTATTTACTTGGCCAAGCTTGAAAGAACAGGATATGATGAAGAATAATTCGGCGACGAACATGCGAGCTAGGGCGCTTCCAATGTAATGCCCGTAGGGTTAAGGCGGATGGCATGGGTCCAAGTTATCGATTTAAGATTTCATTGCGATGTTGTACTCAAGACTCGACCATAATGGTCTTACTTGTGTAATACGGTATGTATGGATGTAAGACTCTTGTTATTCAGCTTTTGTGTGTTCAAGTGAGCATTGATCTCGGGATCATCAGACACGTGCATTCGGTGATCACGACTTATGAGTCGGGTCCCCACAGAGCTGGTATCGAGCCATCCCGATGTAGGAAGCCTTAGTTAGCATGGTCGTTAGTTAGGGTAAAACTATTTCCAAAACTACTACTAGTTTTCAAAACTAGCTATACTTCTCTTCCTTCTCGGTTTTTGAAAACTAAGGTATACTTTCCTTATTGATCTCTTCCCTTCAAAACCTTTGGTCGCTAGAACCCTTATGCCCTGACCATTGGATTCCTTGTAATCCTCGTGGATAATCTAGAAGGAAGATGCCTTGCGGACATTCACCCACATCTCCGAACACAAGATAGGCGACATCACAACAAGGCGATACCAATGAAGATACATCCTCGAGGAATGAGGACCTGAAGACCCAGGAGATGGTGACACCCTTGACACTGCCCCAAGATGATGCAACCTTAGCCTATGATGATCAGGGCTTAGAATATGCAAGATCATGATATACATCGCTAATAGAGTAACCATGTCACTACCGTTGTTGTATCGGCAACCATCGATGGATGAGAACCTAGCCATTTGGTCTGCCTCACCATAGTGAGCAGGAAAACGGTTCTCCTCATCCCCCGCTCTTGGTGTCGATGTTGTCATCAACGTAACCGACATGATGGACCTCTATTACGCCTTGATAATGTAATTGCATAAAGGATTACCTACCTGGTACCATCGACGGCTTAGAAGACAAAAAGGGATCATCGTGATTAAGAAGACAATAGAAGACCAAGTCAATGCCAGTTATGAGGAGCCACCTTCACCCATCACTTCAACAGGCAAGAAGTTGTTGAAGAATCTTCAGGCTCAACCCGGATTGTTTCATCGAACAACTACAAGAGACATAGCAACACCTGAGGAAAACCCGGGAGACTCTACGAGGCACAAGGCACGACTATGGAGTCCGAGAACCCCTAGGGTAGGATGAGTCGCGTACCCTATCTTGCAATGAGTCCGTATGATGGTTCGAGTAGAACCATGACTGTGTGTTGCTTGTTTTTATTTGTTTGTGTTTTGATATCAGTCACCCTTTTTGCCCTAGGCAACAAGTACGCAGCTATATCACCTGTCTTATTTTGTTGTTTTGGTTTGGCCCTTTTTGCACTTGTTTGGTTGCACCAGCACTATAGAACCCCCTTTAGGCATTCCCCTCCTCTATGCTACTTTTCCCTCTCATCTCTTTCCTCAACTGAAGACCGCAAGACAAGATGCACCAAGGAATCTGCTTCGGCAACCAACAAGCACTGAAGACTTTTGCTACAAACTCCTCGACCAAGTACAACCCCGTATGTTTACACCTCAAGACTAGAAACCCATTCCTAGACCCTTCGAGACTTCATGAGATACCCCAGCCCTTAACCATGTGCTTAACCCATAGAATTGCAAGAGAACCAGTAAGCCTCTGTAAACCTCGCACAACACTGGGTTCATTATGGGACTAGTGTACATAGTGAACAAGCACATTATCATCCTAATATAGCACCAGGACTGACGATGCCATAGGGAAGACCAGTTTGAGGATATAGGAATCGAGGGCAAATGACTTGGTGAGTTATATCAGTGACCTTGAGAATTATCTGAGACTTTGGTGGATTATGAGGCTTTCATGTTGGTAGATGAACTTGGTGGGATCATGAATATAGAGTGGCATAGCTTACATTACCCCTGGATAAATTGGATTTAGTGGGACAATTAAGATTGCAAGCTGAATCCTTGGAAGTATTTGGATTTGTCTTAGGCAGGGAATATTGATAGGTGATAGTTGATATTACGATAATGACTTGAGGGAAAAGCGTAGAAATTCTCGTTGGACACAAGATTTGGATTTAAATAGGTGATCCTAGTTGAGTATAGATGCTGAGTAAGTCTACATGGTTCGGAGTAAATTGGAATTAGACCGATAATCTTGATCGTGATACCATGTTTCTCGGTGGACAATAAACTAGGAGATTGGACTAATAGTCGGAGTTTATTTAGGCATCTTTGTGAGCTTGACCTTGGAGTTTACATGACCATGATAATGGAAATTGGTGGACTGACTATAGTAAGGTAGCCTTCCCCGTATTTGTGGATTATAGGGTATTAAGAAGATCGTGTGGAACACCATAGAGATTGGATTTGAAGGACTACTGGGTCATGTAATGATTGGTGTAGTTAATGGGTTGTTGGAGTTGATTCATAGGAAGGAAACAAGATTTTGGAGTGGCATATGACGTGTTTCCTTAGGATAGTGGTGCTTTATCTTAGACCTTGGAGGAACAGGCTGAGCACTTGGGTTGTCACGTTCAAGCTTAGCGGCTTATATGTCCTACCCATGGACTTTTAGGGGTAGACATACATATGAGTTTGGGGATTGTAGACATATATGATTCTGTTAGACCTCCTCTCGGGAGCCATGAGGATATGAATCGCATGAGTGATGATTGGAGTTGACCTACGCAAAATGATGCTATCGGTGATATGATGTGATTTGTTTAAAGTACTAGATAGACTATTGGCATCTCAGAAACCGTGCTTAAAGACAAGATGATAAATGTTCACTCGCACACTAGAATCCTTGAAACCCTTAAGCCCTACCAAGCTACAACATGGTCGGATCAGGACCTTAGGGCCTTGACACTAGATCTAGAACCACCTTGGCCCACACTCAACCGTGACAACCACCAATGCCTCAGCCCACTTTACGTACCCCATAGACTTCATGGAGTGCTTGGACAAGTTAGTTGTCATCTTTCTTTGATGACATACTTGTCTACCCAAAGACGTAAGAAGAATCGTTGAGCTGGTCAAGGAACATTTGAAGACTGCCATGCCAAGGAGGAAGAACTATGCCAACCACCATCATCAAGAAGTAAACATCCGCGTCAAAGACCAGGTGTATCTGCAGGCCAGTCCTCTCCAAGGAACCAAGCATTCCATGACAAGGAGACCCACAGCAAGATTCATCGGCCCCCTTCATGATCACTCCAAGGTTTAACAACCCCCTCTGAGATCGCCACGAGACGAAGAGGAGATAGTTACCAGCTGGAGTTGCCACCTGAGTTACCTGATGTGCTGGCGCGCTTCATGCATCACAACCCCGGAAGTGTTTCCAACTTCCTAGCTAGCCCGAGCACTAATAAGGACATTGACCACCGAGCCATCGACCCCTAGCCCAACCTAACCTACCGCAAGCTACCCATTAGCAACCTGGATCAAGAAGAGCGTCATACACGAAACCACACCATCAAGTACTTCAAGCTCAATAGAGCACTCCATGGAAGCAGAAGCAACATGAGGACTTGAAGACTACCCCAGATCCAAGTTTGTGTATTCCTTTCCGCGCCTAGTCTGGGAATCTCGGGGACGAGATTCTTGTAAGGGGTAGGTCTCACACACCGATTTTCATGCCACAACACTTAAGCCAATAAATCATGCTAAAATGTGGATTGACAAAAACTTTTGAGTGTTTTGTCTTTGCTTTGATTGAATGATTGATCGTTGTTTGCAAGTGCTCTAAAAATCAAATAAATCCTCCAACTCCTATACTTCATCTCCTTGATCCAGAACCTTTTCCCAATGATCATGCCATGTGTACAGAGCAATATAGTATTTTCTTACAAAAATAATTTGGCCAAAAAGTATTTTCAAAAATTAGTTTTCCAAAAACCCCTGAATTGAGGATTGCAATGCAAGTACTTAGTTAAGGGCAGTAAAAATCTTTCCAAAAATATATTTGACTCCTATTAGATATAGGATACCCAGAAACCACAAAAATATAATTTTAAAAGTTATTTTTCTATTTTATTTAAAAGCTTTTTCTTAAGGCCAGAAATGGTCTTTAATAGGGAAAAATTATTTTATTATTTTAAAAATATTTGACAAAATTTAGGGAAACTCATAAGACATATATTGTCCATATATGAGAGTTTAAACACATGGTCATGTTCAAAATATTGGTCAAATCCCTCAAAAATCCTTTCTGGATATTTCAAGATTTTTGAAATATTTACAAAGGAAATATTCTCCAAAAATTCCAAGAAAATTCTATCATGTCACATATGACATATTAGATGATCTTGCCAAGTCTTATGTCTTGGAGAACAAGATAACATCATCAAATCCCCTCAAAACCATTTCTGTCCATTTTGAAGTTTGAGCAACTTTACATTGCCAAACATTCCCAAATAATCTCAAACCTTGTGAACATTCTCAAATGTTTTAATTATTCATCTAGACCAAATGGCACAAGTTGGAGAACAAGTTAACTTGATCAAAGTGCCCCAAAACCATTCCTGTCCAGAACCAAATTTGGACAACTCTACATTGCCAAGTGTGTCCTTTTGATCTGAATTTTTGTGGACATGTTCAAATCCTCAAATGATGACACTAAACCAAGTGGTGCATCAAGGAGAATAGATTTGCATGACTAAATCTTGGAAAAGCCATTTCTGCTGATTTCTAGGGTTCACCAAAGTTACATTGGCTAGTTTGCCCAAATGAGCTAAAACTTGGTGGAACACCCTAATTCTATGTGCCATTCCATCATGTTAGTTCTCATGGCAAGTGGAATTAATTTTCTTGCCCAAACCATTATCAAACACCTTCTGACACTTTACCAAAATGCCATTTTTGATTTCTTCCACTCTTCTCCATGGCCTCTACTTTTTACCACAACCTCTCCTAGTCCCCTTCTAGTACCTGGACGCTTTCATGCCCAAGGAAGCAATGATGGAGGGGGGAGAACTCCATTTTTCTTCCCTGGACAGCAGTTTTCCCTCTCTCCCTCGACCCCACCTCTCCTCTACTGGTTCCCCAAGGCATCCAATGCCATTTCCACTTTGTTTACTGCCTCCCAGAGCCCCCAGACGCAAGTGGGCGCGTGAGGACGCGAGAAAAAGCCGCGGGTGCCGGCCATTTGCGCGCTCTGGAGCACGTCAGTGTGCTCCCGACCGTTGACACGGCGCTCCAGACCACCTCGAGCCTCCCCCTTGCGCCAGTCGAGGTGCCTCGACGTCCGCAACACGCCACCAGGCTGGGCCCCTCCTCCTTCTCCCTCCTGCTGCCTCCATTCGCACGCGCGCCGGCCGCCCGAGAGCTCCAATGGACGAGCCCACATGCGCGATGCCCTGACACTTCCGCGCTCCTTCTCTCCCTTCCTCTGGGCGTAGACCACCCCTACAAACACCCCGGACACGCCCACGTGAGCCCCCGTGGCTTGTAGCGACCGCAGCAGCTTCATCGGCGCATGAGCCCACGGTGCACCTCGCCAACTTCTACTTAAGGCCACCCCCGAGCCCCTCTCTACTCCTTTTGCCCTCTCTCCATCCTGAGCATCCTCTGGACCAACCTGCACCTCCTCTTGTGCCCTCCTGCTCCCTCCATGGCTGGAGTGCCGCCGTCGGGCTCCGCCCAAATTCCTGCAAACCAAAGCCTCCCCTCCCCTCCTTTGGACACCAATGGAGCCACCGCACGCCGGCGAGGCTCCTCCGCCCTTTACCTCTTCCTCTAGCGCCCCACAACCCCAGAACCCATCTCGCCCAACACCGCCGTCGTCCTTGTGGCAAGGACTGCTCCCATCCGTGACGCAGCGCCCGTGGTGGGGTCTCCAGTTCGTCTCTCCCGCCGAAACACGCCGGTTGCGGACCTCCAGCAGTGGCTCAGAAGCGCCGCAAAGTCGCCGTCGACGCCGCCCCTTCCTCTGCTCTGTTCGAGCGGGAGGTTGGGGATGAACCCGACAAGCAGGCCCCGCTCGTCAGTGACCGGTGGCGGGCCCGCCGTTAAAGTGGAAGCGGCCTCGGCGGATCCGCCTCCCTGCGAAGAGACGCCATGGAGCTAATACGCCTTGATGTGGCCTCTTCTCCCATGCAGCTCTGCAGCAATGGGCCGCCCGACAGCTATCCCTCGCCAGGCCGCGCCGCCGCCGCCCAGATCCAGCCCGTTTCGGTAAAACCTTGGTCTTTTTCTTTTTCCAGTCAACTTCAAAAATCCACAAATAGATCAAATCAACTCCAAATTTGATGATTCAAATTTCTAGTGACTCTATAAATCATGATCTATCTGGTGATGCAACATGCACATTTTTCCAGAGACCTTTTCTTCACAAATATTTATTAAAACCCCATTTTCCATTTTTGTGATGAACTTTAGAAAATCACAGAGAGCCCATTTTTTATCCAAAGTCCGTGATTCAAAATCCTAGATGTTTATAAGTTCAAAACTTAGTTTTTGAACATTTTTACTAATACTTTCTGTGTCACCTCAAATAATGGTCTATTTCTTTATATATAGCCAACTTTGCAAATTCATAGGAAAATCATTTCAACTCCAAAGCCAGTGAAACTAATTACTAGATGCTTCTAAAATCATCCTTTGTTAAATGGGTGCCTTTGCTCATTTCTCAAAAATATGTTTCTGTATACTTCTTGCAATTCCATAAACTCCTTGATCCCATCCTATCAAAATGTTCAGAGATATCCACTGATCCAATTCCAATGAAACCACTTTGGTTATTTTTCATATAACCAGAGATATCCTAGAAAAGTCCAACTCACATTTTTAGAGCACTTTTATTTCCTGCCTTGTTGTGTTGCTTATTGTGTTTGTTTCCGACGTTAGTTGACGAAGTAGACGGAGTACTTGGAGAAGGACCAGAAGATTTCAAGACTCTGATGAAACAGGCAAGAAGCCCTTTGACCATGTCTATGAAACCCTTTTTATGCATGTCATATAGCTCTTTATTATTGTTGCATCGGAATCATGATGAGATGGTGAACCACGTGGGTTGGTTGCCTCAGTTACTTCCTTGTTGATACTTGCATTATGCATGGCCCTACCTTCTTATGAGGGTTATGCTGGTGGGACTAGATAGGATGCTAAAGTAGATGCTACGCAAAAAGGGAGGGGTATGTGCATGATGAAGGAGGCAAAGTATTTTTTTCAAAGGACTTCTCGAAAACCCCGTCGGGTGCCACTTATGCCCAAGGGAGATGATGAGAAGGGTAACCACTTGATGACGAAGTGGTGTACCGAGGAAAGTGTGTGTTGTTTCCAAAACGGATTGGTCGAAGTTGCGACCGTTATTCCAACCTTACATGCGCAACCACTCTACCCTTATATGGGAAAGGGCATTATTGAGTACCTAGACCGATACTAGCTTGGAGCCTGCATTACTAGTGACGGGAGAGTCATTGGTGCGCTCTCTTGGGACGGGGTCGTGCCAGGTAGGGCGGCCATGACTATTTTCACAGGGCACCGGACACACCGTTGGTACCCCGTGCCAGTGGTATGTGATAATTATGGGAGCGAGGCTCCAAGAAAGTGTTATGTGAAATGTTGGGCACGGGGGTTACTGCCAATCGAGTGGACTCCATGTTAGTGTCGTCTAGGGAAAGGTAGTGATCGGGTGCTTACCCCGGGTACTTAAGGTATCGCGGGTCGTGGATGACACGGAAGTTCCCCGGATCTTGTGGGTAAAGTGTGCAACCTCTGCAGAGTGTAAAACTATTCGAATAGCCGTGTCCACGGTCAAGGACAGTTGGGTAACCGCTCTTGGGCTATGTCCACTTGTTTACAAACCAAGTGTGTGTGTTGATAAAATGACTTGGGTCAAGTCAAGGGACTTGACATGATTGAGATGGGTTGGTGCCCACTCTATTTATGTTAGATGGGTTGGTGCCCACTCTATTTATGTTGATATCTGTAACCTGTCCTCATGGTTACTCGAATTCTCTTGATGCATGCCTTACAAAGTTGTTGAACATGTCATTGCACTCAAAACTAGCTTTCTGCAAAAATTTACCTATATCATGCATTGTTGTATCTTGAACCAAAACATGGGTTAATTTGAGTACATTCAAACGTACTCACTGGCTTGTCCCTGGCTATTTACTTGGCCAAGCTTGAAAGAACAGGATATGATGAAGAATAATTCGGCGACGAACATGCGAGCTAGGACGCTTCCCAGTCAGAATGCCTGTAGGGTTAAGGCAGATGGCATGGGTCCAGGTTATCGACGAAGATTTCCGCTGCGATATTGTACTCAAGACTCGACCATAATGGTCTTACTTGTGTAATACAGTATGTATGGATGTAAGACTCTTGTTATTCATCTTTTGTGTGTTTAGTGAGCATTGATCTCTGGGATCACTGTACACGTGCATTCGGTGATCACGACTTATGAGTCGAGGTCCCCACAGAGCTGGTATCAGAGCCATCCTGACTGTAGGAAGCCTTAGTTAGCATGGTCGTTAGTTAGGGTAAAACTATTTCCAAAACTACTACTAGTTTTCCAAAACTAGCTATACTTCTCTTCCCTTCTCAGTTTTTCGAAAACTAAGGTATACTTTCCTTATTGATCTCTTCCCCTTCAAAACCTTTGGTCGCTAGAACCCTTATGCCCCTGACCACTGGATTCCTTGTAATCCTCGTGGATAATCTAGAAGGAAGATGCCTTGCCAGACATTCACCCACATCTCCTGAACACAAGATAGGCGACATCACAACAAGATGATACCAACAGAAGATACATCCTCGAGGAATGAGGACCTGAAGACCCAGGAGATGGTGACACCCTTGACACTGCCCCAAGATGATGCAACCTTAGCCTATGATGATCAGGGCTTGGAATATGCAAGATCATGATATACATCGCTAATAGAGTAACCATGTCACTACCGTTGTTGTATCGGCAACCACCGATGGATGAGAACCTAGCCATTTGGTCTGCCTCATCATAGTGAGCAGGAAACGGTTCTCCTCATCCCCCACTCTTGGTGTCGATGTTGTCATCAACGTAACCGACATGATGGACCTCTATTACGCCTTGATAATGTCATTGCATAAAGGATTACCTACCTGGTACCATCGACGGCTTAGAAGACAAAAAGGGATCATCGTGATTAAGAAGACAATAGAAGACCAAGTCAATGCCAGTTATGAGGAGCCACCTTCACCCATCACTTCAACAGGCAAGAAGTTGTTGAAGAATCTTCAGGCTCAACCCGGATTGTTTCATCGAACAACTACAAGAGACGTAGCAACACCTGAGGAAAACCCGGGAGACTCTACGAGGCACAAGGCACGACTATGGAGTCCGAGAACCCCTAGGGTAGGATGAGTCGCGTACCCCTATGCGCAGTCGAGTCCGTATGATGGTTCGAGTAGAACCATGACTATGTGTTGCTTGTTTTTATTTGTTTGTGTTTTGATATCTGTCACCCTTTTTGCCCTAGGCAACAAGTACGCAGCTATATCACCTGTCTTATTTTGTTGTTTTGGTTTGGCCCTTTTTGCACTTGTTTGGTTGCACCAGCACTATAGAACCCCCTTTAGGCATTCCCCTCCTCTATGCTACTTTTCCCTCTCATCTCTTTCCTCAACTGAAGACCAGCAAGACAAGATGCACCAAGGAATCTGCTTCGGCAACCAACAAGCACTGAAGACTTTTGCTACAACCTCCTCGACCAAGTATAACCCCGTATGTTTACACCTCAAGACTAGAAACCCATTCCTAGACCCTTCGAGACTTCATGAGATACCCCAGCCCTTAACCATGTGCTTAACCCACAGAATTGCAAGAGAACCAGTAAGCCTCTGTAAACCTCGCACAACACTGGGTTCATTATGGGACTAGTGGACATAGTGAACAAGCACATTATCATCCTAATATAGCACCAGGACTGACGATGCCATAGGGAAGACCAGTTTGAGGATATAGGAATCGAGGACAAATGACTTGGTGAGTTATATCAGTGACCTTGAGAATTATCTGAGACTTTGGTGGATTATGAGGCATTCATGTTGGTAGATGAACTTGGTGGGATCATGAATATAGACTGGCATAGCTTACATTACCCCTGGATAAATTGGATTTAGTGGGACAATTAAGATTGCAAGCTGAATCCTTGGAAGTATTTGGATTTGTCTTAGGCAGGGAATATTGATAGGTGATAGTTGATATTACGATAATGACTTGAGGGAAAAGCGTAGAAATTCTCGTTGGACACAAGATTTGGATTTAAATAGGTGATCCTAGTTGAGTATAGATGCTGAGTAAGTCTACATGGTTCGGAGTAAATTGGAATTAGACCGATAATCTTGATCGTGATACCATGTTTCTCGGTGGACAATAAACTAGGAGATTGGACTAATTGTCGGAGTTTATTTAGGCATCTTTTTGAGCTTGACCTTGGAGTTTACATGACCATGATAATGGAAATTGGTGGACTGACTATAGTAAGGTAGCCTTCCCAGTATTTGTGGATTATAGGGTATTAAGAAGATCGTGTGGAACACCATAGAGATTGGATTTGAAGGACTACTGGGTGATGTATTGATTGGTGTAGTTAATGGGTTGTTGGAGTTGATTCATAGGAAGGAAACAAGATTTTGGAGTGGCATATGACGTGTTTCCTTAGGATAGTGGTGCTTTATCTTAGACCTTGGAGGAACAGGCTGAGCACTTGGGTTGTCACGTTCAAGCTTAGCGGCTTATATGTTCTACCCACGGACTTTTAGGGGTAGACATACATATGAGTTTGGGGATTGTAGACATATATGATTCTGTTAGACCTCCTCTCGGGAGCCATGAGGATATGAATCACATGAGTGATGATTGGAGTTGACCTACGCAAAATGATGCTATCGGTGATATGATGTGATTTGTTTAAAGTACTAGATAGACTATTGGCATCTCAGAAACCGTGCTTAAAGACAAGATGATAAATGTTCACTCGCACACTAGAATCCTTGAAACCCTTAAGCCCTACCAAGCTACAACATGGTCGGATCAGGACCTTAGGGCCTTGACACTAGATCTAGAACCACCTTGGCCCACACTCAACCATGACAACCACCAATGCCTCAGCCCACTTTACGTATCCCATAGACTTCATGGAGTGCTTGGACAAGTTAGTTGTCATCTTTCTTTGATGACATACTTGTCTACCCAAAGACGTAAGAAGAATCGTTGAGCTGGTCAAGGAACATTTGAAGACCGCCATGCCAAGGAGGAAGAACTATGCCAACCACCATCATCAAGAAGTAAACATCCGCGTCGAAGACCAGGTGTATCTGCAGGCCAGTCCTCTCCAAGGAACCAAGCATTTCCATGACAAGGAGACCCACAGCAAGATTCATCGGCCCCCTTCGTGATCACTCCAAGATTTAACAACCCCCTCCGAGATCGCCACGGGACGAAGAGGAGATAGTTACCAGCTGGAGTTGCCACCTGAGTTACCTGATGTGCACAACGCTTTTCATGCATCACAACCCCGGAAGTGTTTCCAACTTCCTAGCTAGCCCGAGCACTAATAAGGACATTGACCATCGAGCCATCGACCCCTAGCCCAACCTAACCTACCGCAAGCTACCCATTAGCAACCTGGATCAAGAAGAGCGTCATACACGAAACCACACCATCAAGTACTTCAAGCTCAATAGAGCACTCCACGGAAGCAGAAGCAACATGAGGACTTGAAGACTACCCCAGATCCAAGTTTCTGTATTCCTTTCCGCGCCTAGTCTGGGAATCTCGGGGACGAGATTCTTGTAAGGGGGGTAGGTCTGTCGCACCCTGATTTTCATGCCACAACACTTAAGCCAATAAATCATGCTAAAATGTGGATTGACAAAAACTTTTGAGTGTTTTGTCTTTGCTTTGATTGAATGATTGACTGTTGTTTGCAAGTGCTCTAAAAATCAAATAAATCCTCCAACTCCTATACTTCATCTCCTTGATCCAGAACCTTTTCCCAATGATCATGCCATGTGTACAGAGCAATATAGTATTTTCTTACAAAAATAATTTGGCCAAAAAGTATTTTCAAAAATTAGTTTTCGAAAAAACCCCTGAATTGAGGATTGCAATGCAAGTACTTAGTTAAGGGCAGTAAAATCTTTCAAAAATATATTTGACTCCTATTAGATATAGGATACCCAGAAACCACAAAAATATAATTTTAAAAGTTATTTTCCTATTTTATTTAAAAGCTTTTTCTTAAGGCCAGAAATGGTCTTTAATAGGACTTTTCGAAAACCCCGTCGGGTGCCACTTATGCCCGAGGGAGATGATGAGAAGGGTAACCACTTGATGACGAAGTGGTGTACCGAGGAAAGTGTGTGTTGTTTCCAAAACGGATTGGTCGAAGTTGCGACCATTATTCCAACCTTAGATGCGCAACCACTCTACCCTTATATGGGAAAGGGCATTATTGAGTACCTAGACCGATACTAGCTTGGAGCCTGCATTACTAGTGATGGGAGAGTCGTTGGTGCGCTCTCTCGGGACGGGGTCGTGCCAGGTAGGGCGGCCATGACTGTTTTCACAGGGCACCGGACACACCGTTGGTACCCCGTGCCAATGGTATGTGATAATTATGGGAGAGAGGCTCCAAGAAAGTGTTATGTGAAATGTTGGGCACGGGGGTTACTGCCAATCGAGTGGACTCCATGTTAGTGTCGTCTAGGGAAAGGTAGTGATCGGGTGCTTACCCCGGGTACTTAAGGTATCGCGGGTCGTGGATGACACGGAAGTTCCCCGGATCTTGTGGGTGAAGTGTGCAACCTCTGCAGAGTGTGAAACTATTCAAATAGCCGTGTCCACGGTCAAGGACAGTTGGGTAACCGCTCTTGGGCTACATCCACTTGTTTACAAACCAAGTGTGTGTGTTGATAAAAATGACTTGGGTCAAGTCAAGGGACTTGACATGATTGAGATGGGTTGGTGCCCACTCTATTTATGTTAGATGGGTTGGTGCCCACTCTATTTATGTTGATATCTGTAACCTGTCCTCATGGTTACTCGAATTCTCTTGATGCATGCCTTACAAAGTTGTTGAACATGTCATTGCACTCAAAACTAGCTTTCTGCATAAATTTACCTATATCATGCATTGTTGTATCTTGAACCAAAACATGGGTTACTTGCGAGTACATTCAAACATACTCACTGGCTTGTCCCTGGCTATTTACTTGGCCAGGCTTGAAAGAACAGGATATGATGAAGAATACTTCGGCGACGAACATGCGAGCTAGGACGCTTCCCAGTCAGAATGCTTGTAGGGTTAAGGGAGATGGCATGGGTCCAGGTTATCGACGAAGATTTCCGCTACGATGTTGTACTCAAGACTCGACCATAATGGTCTTACTTGTGTAATACGGTATGTATGGATGTAAGACTCTTGTTATTCAGCTTCTGTGTGTTCAGTGAGCATTGATCTCTGGGATCACTGTACACGTGCATTCGGTGATCACGACTTATGAGTCGGGGTCCCCACATATATCCATGGCTCACGCTCATGTATTGCGTGAAAGTTGAAAAAGTTTGAGATTATTTAAGTATGAAACAATTGCTTGGCTTGTCATCGGGGGTATAGAAGTTGGGAACATCTTTGTGTGACGAAAATGAAGCATAGCCTAACTATATGATTTTGTAGGTATGAACTTTCTTTTGCCATGTTATCTTGAGAAGACATGATTACTTTGATTAGTATGCTTGAAGTGTTACTATTTATTTTATCACACTGAACTTTTATTTTGAATCATTTGGATCTGAACATTCATGCCACAATAAAGAAAATTATATTATGAATTATGCTAGGTAGCATTCCACATCAAAAATTCTCTTTTTATCTTTTACCTACTCAAGGACGAGCAGGAATTAAGCTTGGGGATGCTTTATACGTCTCCAATGTATCTATAATTTTTTATTGTTCCATGCTATTATATTACCCCTTTTGGATGTTTATGGGCTTTATTTTACACATTTATATCATTTTTGGGACTAACCTACTAACCGAAGGCCCAACCCATATTGCTGTTTTTTTTGCCTATTTCAGTATTTCGAAGAAAAGGAATATCAAACGGAGTCCAAACGGAATGAAACCTTCGGGGGTGTGATTTTTTGAACGAACGTGATCCAGAGGACTTGGAGTGCAAGTCAAGAAGCAGCCAAGGCTCCCACGATATAGGAGGCCGCCCCCCCCCCCCCTGTAGGGCGCGCCCCTTGTCTCGTGGGCCCCTCGGGCGGCCACCGACGTACTTCTTCCTCCTATATACCTACGTACCCCGAAAACATCCAGGGGCACCACGAAACACAATTTCCACCACCGTAACCTTCTGTATCCGCGAGATCTCATCTTGGAGCCTTTGAAACACAATTTCCACCACCGTAACCTTCTGTATCCGCGAGATCTCATCTTGGAGCCTTTGCCGGCACTCTACCGGAGGGGGAATCGACCACGGAGGGCCTTTACATCAACATCATTGCCCCTCCGATGAGTTGTGAGTAGTTTACCACAAACCTATGGGTCCATAGTTATTAGCTAGATGGCTTCTTCTCTCTTTTTGGATCTCAATACAATGTTCTCCCCCTCTCTTGTGGAGATCTATTCGATGTAAACTCTTTTTGCGGTGTGTTTTTCCAGATCCGATGAATTGTGGGTTTATGATCAAGTTTATCTATGAATAATATTTGAATCTTCTCTGAATTCTTTTATGTATGATTGAGTTATCTTTGCAAGTCTCTTGAATTATCGGTTTGGTTTGGCCTACTAGATTGATCTTTCTTGCCATGGGAGAAGTGCTTAGCTTTGGGTTCAATCTTGTGGTGTCCTTACCCAAGGATGAAAGGGTTGCAAGGCACGTATTGTATTGTTGCCATCGAGGATAACAAGATGGGGTTTATATCATATTGCTTGAGTTTATCCCTCTACATCATGTCATCTTGCTTAATGTGTTACTCTGTTCTTATGAACTTAATACTCTAGATGCAGGCAGAGTCGGTCGATGTGTGGAGTAATAGTAGTAGATGCAGGCAGGAGTCGGTCTACTTGTTATGGACGTGATGCCTATATACATGATCATGCCTAGATAATCTCATAACTATGCACTTTTCTATCAATTGCTCGACAGTAATCTGTTCACCCACCGTAATAGTTATGCTATCTTGAGAGAAGCCACTAGTGAAACCTATGGCCCCCGGGTCTATCTCTTATCATATTTGCTTTCAATCTACCTTTATTTGCATCTTTACTTTTTGCATCTATATTATAAAATATCAAAAATATATTTATCGTATCATACTATCTTTATTAGATCTCACTTTCGCAAGTGGACGTGAAGGGATTGACAACCCCTTTATTGCGTTGGTTGCGAGTTCTCAGTTTGTTTGTGTAGGTGCGTGGGACTTTTGAGGAGCTTCCTACTGGATTGATACCTTGGTTCTCAAAAACTGAGGAAAATACTTACGCTACTATCGCTGCATCACCCTCTCCTCTTCGAGGAAAACCAACGCAAGCTCAAGACGTAGCAGCTCCATGCATGACGATGAAACGTGTAATGAGGTTTCTCCAGTTTACCGTACGAAGGATGAACCATGGCTCCTGCCAGGGTCAGCATTGAAGGCTGGCCACCGAAGGGTAGCATCCGATTCTTCTGGAGGTTGAAGGGGTTGCCTACAACGAGGCCTATCCGTCCCAGGACTTCTTTGTCGTTCGTAAAGTCTACAGTAACGAATTTGACTAGGTTGCTCTCGAGGAAGTTCTTAAAATCCAGGCATTCAACGTCGGCATGGCATATGTGGTAGACCAAGCATAAGTCATGGATGCAAACCTGGATCACGGTGGGCTTCTTCCTCTCTTCGTCCTTTAGATCCTTCTCTCGTCCCAGGACTGTGGTGTACTCAACATCTAGCCCAGCGACCCACTCATCATCTGAGTTTTCAAACATGTGTCTGAAGCGAGAAAGGCATCCTTTCACCATCGCGGAAGAACGGGTGTAGATGATGTCGAACTCATCGCCGGTGATGGTTCTAACCTTGTACTCACCGCCGATCATGGAGATTTGGGACGCCATGGGTTTGGGAGGAGGGTTAGGATTAGTGGAACTGCCGTAATGTGAAAGGACGGGACGACTAGGAGCGAACCGCCCTAATATTAAAGGACGTGCAGGGACGAGTAGGAGTGAACTGCGAGCGTGCGAACGGCAGGGTAGTGGCTTTACATTCTCCCATGATATGGGCTTCCGAGAGCCCTTGGATCTGAGATCGAACGGTTGCATGGCGTGATTTTAGACCTATGGGTGAATATCCTATCCTGGAGGGTTATTCTGCAAATTTTCAGCAACTTAGCATGCGACCGTTTGATCTCAGATCCAAGGGCTGCTAGCAGCTGTTGGGGAACGTAGTAATTTCAAAAAAAATCCTATGCACACGCAAGATCATGGTGATGCATAGCAACGAGAGGGGAAGCATTAGCACAACGCAGTTGATGTAGTCATACGTCTTCACGATCCGACCGATCAAGTACCGAACGCATGACACCTCCGAGTTCAGCACACGTTCAGCTCGATGACGTCCCTCGAACTCCGATCTAGCTGAGCTTTGAGGGAGAGTTCCATCAGCACGACGGTGTGGTGACGATGATGATGTTCTACCGACGCAGGGCTTCGCCTAAGCACCGCTACGATATTATCGAGGTGGATTATCATGGAGGGGGGCACCGCACACGGCTAAGAGATCCAAGGGATCAATTGTTGTTGTGTCTAGGGTGCCCCCCTGCCCCCGTATATAAAGGAGCAAGGGGGAAAGGTGCGGCCGGCCAGGAGGAGGCGCGCCAGGAGGAGTCCTACTCCCACCGGGATTAGGAGAAGGGGGGAAAGAGGAGGGAGAGAGGAAGGAAAGGGGGGCGCCGCCCCCCTCTCCTTGTCCTATTCGGACTAGAGGTGGAGGGGCGCGCGGCCCTGCCCTAGCTGCCTCTCCTCTTCTCCACTAAGGCCCACTATGGCCCATTAAGCCCCCGGGGGGTTCCGGTAACCCCTCGGTACTCCCGTAAAATCCAGATTTCACTCGGAACACTTCCGATGTCCAAATATAGGCTTCCAATATATCAATCTTCATGTTTCGACCATTTCGAGACTCCTCGTCATGTCCGTGATCACATCCGGGACTCCAAACAACCTTCCGTACATCAAAACTCATAAAATCATAATATAACCGTCATTGAAACTTTAGGCGTGCGGACCCTACGGGTTCGAGAACTATCTAGACATGACCGAGACACGTCTCCTGTCAATAACCAATAACGGAACCTGGATGCTCATATTGGCTCCTATATATTCTACGAAGTTTTTTATCGGTCAAACCGCATAACAACAAATGTTGTTCCCTTTGTCATCGGTGTGTTACTTGCCCGAGATTTGATCGTCGGTATCTCAATACCTAGTTCAATCTCGTTACCAACAAGTCTCTTTACTCGTTATGTAATGCATCATCCTGCAACTAACTCATTAGTCACATTGCTTGCAAGGCTTGTAGTGATGTGAATTACCGAGAGGGTCCAGAGATACCTCTCCGACAATCGGAGTGACAAATCCTAATCTCGAAATACGCCAACTCAACATGTACCTTCGGAGACACTTGTAGAGCTCCTTTATAATCACCCAGTTACGTTGTGACGTTTGGTAGCACACAAAGTGTTCCTCCGGTAAACGGGAGTTGCATAATCTCATAGTCGTAGGAACATGTATAAGTCATGAAGAAAGCAATAGCAACATACTAAATGATCAAGTGCTAAGCTAACGGAATGGGTCAAGTCAATCACATCATTCTCCTAATGATGTGATCCCGTTAATCAAATGACAACTCATGTCTATGGCTAGGGAACTTAACCATCTTTGATTCACGAGCTAGTCAAGTAGAGACATACTAGTGACACTATGTTTGTCTATGTATTCACACATGTATTATGTTTCCGGTTAATACAATTCTAGCATGAATAATAAACATTTATCATGAAATAAGGAAATAAATAATAACTTTATTATTGCCTCTAGGGCATATTTCCTTCAGTCTCCCACTTGCACTAGAGTCAATATTATAGTTCACATCACCATGTGATTTAACACCATATTCACATATGTATGTGATTAACACCCATAGTTCACATCATCATGTGACCAACACCCAAAGGGTTTACTAGAGTCAATAATCTAGTTCACATTGATATGTGATTAACACCCAAAGAGTACTAAGGTTTGATCATGTTTTGCTCGGGAGAGAAGTTTAGTCAATGGGTCTGTCACATTCAGAGCCGTATGTATTTTGCAAAAATATTCTATGTCTACAATGCTCTGCACGGAGCTGCTCTAGCTAATTGCTCCCACTTTCAATATGTATCCAGATTGAGACTTAGAGTCATCTTGGATTGGTGTAAAAGCTTGCACCGATGTAACTCTTTACAATGAGCTCTTTTATCACCTCCATAATCGAGAAACATTTCCTTAGTCCTTACTGAGGATATTCTTGACCGTTGTCCAGTGATCTACTCTTACATCAGAATTGTATTCCCTTGCCAAATTCGGAGCAAGGTATATAATAGGTCTGGAACATAGCATAACATACTTTATAGAACCTATGACTATGGCATAGGGAATGATTTTCATTCTCTTTCTATTTTCTGCCGTGGTCGGGCTTTGAGTCTTACTCAACTTCACACCTTGCAACACAGGCAAGAACTCCTTCTTTGACTGTTCCATTTTGCACTACTTCAAAATCTTGTCAAGGTATGTACTCATTGAAAATCTTATCAAGCGTCTTGATCTATCTTATAGATTTTGATGCCCAATATGTAAGCAGCTTCACCGAGGTCTTTCATTGAAAAACTCTTATTCAAGTATCCCTTTATGCTATCAAGAAATTCTATATCATTTCCAATCAACAATATGTCATCGACATATAATATTAGAAATGCTACAGAGCTCCCACTCATTTTCTTGTAAATACAGGCTTCACCGCAAGTCTGTATAAAACTATATGCTTTGATCAACTCATCAAAGGGTATATTCCAACTCCGAGATGCTTGCACCAGTCCATAGATGGATCGCTGGAGCTTGCACATTTTGTTAGCACCTTTAGGATTGACAAAACCTTCTGGTTGCATCATATACAACTCTTATTTAAGAAAACCATTAAGGAATGCAGTTTTGACATCCATTTGCCAGATTTCATAAAATGTGGCAATTGCTAACATGATTCAGACAGACTTAAGCATCGCTACAGTTGAAAAAATCTCATTGTAGTCAACACCTTGAACTTGTCGAGAACCTTTTTGCGACAAGTCGAGCTTTGTAGATAGTAACACTACTATCAACGTCCATCTTCCTCTTGAAGATCCATTTATTTTCTCTGGCTTGCTGATCGGGCAAGTCCACCAAAGTCCACACTTTGTTCTCATACCTGGATCCTATCTCAGATTTCATGGCCTCCAGCCATTTCGCGGAATCTGGGCTCATCATCGCTTCCTCATAGTTCGTAGGTTTTTCATGGTCTAGTAACATGACTTCCAGAACAGGATTACCATACCACTCTGGTGCGGACCGTACTCTAGAAGACCTATGAGGTTCTGTAGTAACTTGCTCTGAAGTTTCATGATCATCATCATTAGCTTCCTCACTAATTGGTGTAGGAATCACTGGAACTAATTTCTGTGATGAACTACTTTCCAATTCGGGAGAAAGTACATTTACCTTATCAAGATCTACTTTCCTCCCACTCACTTCTTTCGAGAGAAATTCCTTATCTAGAAAGGATCCGAATTTAGCAACAAAGGTCTTTCCTTCAGATCTGTGATAGAAGGTGTACCCAATAGTCTCCTTTGGGTATCCTATGAAGACACATTTCTCCGATTTGGGTTCGAGCTTATCTGGTTGAAGTTTCTTAACATAAGCATCACAACCCCAAACTTTAAGAAATGGCAACTTTGGTTTCTTATCAAACCACAATTCATAAGGCGTCGTATCAACGGATTTTGATGGTGCCCTATTTAACGTGAATGCGACCGTCTCTAAAGCATAACCCCAAAATGATAGTGGTAAATCGGTAAGATACATCATAGATCGCACCATATCCAATAAAGTGCGGTTATGACGTTCACACACACCGTTACGCTGTGGTGTTCCAGGTGGCATGAGTTTGTGAAACTATTCCACATTATTTTAACTGAAGGCCAAACTCGTAACTCAAATATTCATCTCCACGATCAGATCGTAGAAACTTTATTTTCTTGTTACGATGATTTTCCACTTCACTCTGAAATTCTTTGAACCTTTCAACTGTTTCAGACTTATGTTTCATCAAGTAGATATACCCATATCTGCTCAAATCATCTGCGAAGGTTAGAAAATAACGATACCCGCCACGAGCCTTAATACTCATTAGTCTGCATACATCAGTATGTATTATTTCCAATAAGTCAGTAGCTCATTCCATTGTTCCGGAAAACGGAGTTTTAGTTATCTTTCCCAAAAGGCACGGTTCGCAAGCATCAAATGATTCATAACCAAGTGATTCCGAAAATCCATCTTTATGGAGTTTCTTCATGCGCTTTACACCGATATGACCCAAACGGCAGTGCCACAAATAAGTTGCACTATCATTATTAACTTTGCATATTTTGGCATCAATATTATGAATATGTGTATCACTACGATTGAGATCCAACAAACTATTTTAATTGGGTGTTTGACCATTGAAGGTTTTATTCATGTAAACAGAACAACAATTATTCTCTGACTTTAAATGAATAACCTATTGCAATAAACATGATCAAATCATATTCATGCTCAACGCAAACGCCAAATAACATTTATTTAGGTTTAACACTAATCCCGAAAGTATAGGGAGTGTGCGATGATGATCATATCGATCTTGGAACTACTTCCAACACTCATCGTCACTTCACCCTCAACTAGTCTCTGTTTATTCTGTAACTCCTGTTTCGAGTTACTAATTTTTAGCAACCGAACAAGTATCAAATACCCAGGGGCTACTATAAACACTAGTAAGGTACACATTAATCACTTGTATATCAAATATACCCTTGTTCACTTTGCCATCCTACTTATCTACCAAATATTCAGGGTATTTCCGCTTCCAGTGACCATTTCCTTTGCAGTAGAAGCACTTAGTTTCAGGCTTTGGTCCAACTTTGGGCTTCTACATGGGAGTGACAACTTGCTTGCCATTCTACATGAAGTTCCCTTTCTTTCCCTTTGCCCTATTCTTGAAACTAGTAGTCTTGTCAATCATCAACACTTGATGCTCTTTCTTGATTTCTACCTTCGTCGATTTCAACATCACGAAGAGCTCGGGAATCATTTTTGTCATCCCTTGCATATTATAGTTCATCACGAAGTTCCAGTAACTTTGCGATGGTGACTAGAGAACTCTGTCAATCACTATATTATCTGGAAGATTAACTCCCACTTGATTCAAGTGATTGTAGTACCCAGACAATCTGAGCACGTGCTCACTAGTTGAGAAATTCTCCTCCATCTTTTAGCTATAGAACTTGTTGGAGACTTCATATCTCTCCACTCGGGTATTTGCTTCAAATATTAACTTCAACTCCTGGAACATCTCATATGGTCCATGATGTTCAAAACGTCTTTGAAGTTCCGATTCTAAGCCGTTAAGCATGGTGCACTAAACTATCAAGTAGTCATCATATTGAGCTAGCCAAACATTCATAACGTCTGCATCTGCTCCTGCAATAGGTCTGTCACCTAGTGGTGCATCAAGGACATAATTCTTCTGTGCAGCAATGTGGACAATCCTCAGATCACGGATACAATCTACATCATTGCTACTAACATCTTTCAACATATTTTTCTCTAGGAACATATCAAAATAAACATAGGGAAGCAACAACACTAGCTATTGATCTACAACATAATTTGCAAAATACTACCAGGACTAAGTTCATGATAAATTAAAGTTCAATTTGCTGATAAATTAAAGTTCATAATTTGCAAAATATTACTGAAGAACTCCCACTTAGATAGACATCCCTCTAATCATATAAATGATCACGTGATCCAAATCAACTAAACCATGTCCGATCATCACGTGAGATGGAGTAGTTTTCAATGGTGAACATCACTATGTTGATCATATCTACTATATGATTCACGCTCGACCTTTCAGTCTCAGTGTTCCGAGGCCATATTTGTATATGCTAAGCTCGTCAAGTTTAACCTGAGTATTCCGCGTGTGCAACTGTTTTGCACCCGTTGTATTTGAACGTAGAGCCTATCACACCCGATCATCACGTGGTGTCTCGGCACGAAGAACTTTTGCAATGGTGCATACTCAGGGAGAACACTTATACCTTGAAATTTAGTGAGAGATCATCTTATAATGCTACCTGAGGGAGTCCTGGACTAGGGGGTGTCCGGATAGCCGGACTATCAATATCCGCCGGACTCGCAGACTACGAAGATAGAAGATTGAAGACTCCGGCTCGTGTCCGGAAGGTACTTTACTTGGCGTGGAAGGCAAGCTTGGCAATACGGATATGTAGATCTCCTACCATTGTAACCGACTCTGTGTAACCCTAGCCTCTCCGGTGTCTATATAAACCGGAGGGCTTTAGTCCGTAGGACACAACATTACATCTCAACAATCATACCATAGGCTAGCTTCTAGGGTTTAGCCTCATTGATCTCGTGGTAGATCTACTCTTGTACTACCCATATCATCAATATTAATCAAGCAGGGCGTAGGGTATTACCTCCATCGAGAGGGCTCGAACACAGGTAAAAACATTGTGTCCCTTGTCTCCTGTTACCATCCGCCTAGACGCACGCTTCGGGACCCCCTACCGAGATCCGCGGTTTGACACCGACATTGGTGCTTTCATTGAGAGTTCCTCCGTGTCGTCGCCGATAGGCCTGATGGCATCTTCAAACTTCAACGCTGTCGGTGAGACTTTTCTCCCGGACAGATCTTCGATTCGGCGGCTTTGCAATGCGGGCCAACTCTCTTGGCCATCCGAGCAGATCGAAGCTACGCCCGGCCGTCAGTCGATTCGAAGTTTAAACTTCACGGCCGATGACCGCGGAGACTTGATCTTCGACGGACTCGAGCCATAACAAACGCCACCGACCGCGACGATGGGCATGATCTAGCTCTGCCGGACGGACGGTGCTTTGGTGGCGAGACGAAATCCGCCCGGCTACTTACCCGAGCCGATGGCCCATGACGAGGGTCGGTGGGCGACGCCGCCGGGGCTTCAACATCTACGGCGATGGGGCCGAATACCAATTTTGTCCCTTGCGAAACTCATGATTCCGAGGCGCCGGACTCCTCGCCGGATTCTGAGCCTCCCACGCCCCCGCCAATTGAGCCGGATTGGGCGCCGGTTATGGAATTCACCGCCGCGGACATCTTTCAACACTCGCCTTTTGGCGATATCTTGAATTCTCTGAAGCATCTCTCGCTATCAGGAGAATCCTGGCCGGACTATGGCCAGGACGGTTGGAGTTCGGACGACGAAGAAATTCGGAGCCCACCCACCACCCACTTTGTAGCCACTGTCGAGGATCTAACCGACATGCTAGAATACGACTCCGAGGACATCGACACTATGGACGATGATGCCGGAGACGATCAGGACCCAGCGCCCACGGGACACTGGAAGGCCACCTCGTCATACGACGTCTACATGGTGGATACCCCAAAAGAAGGGGATGGCGAGAAAGCAGCGGAGGAAGATTCTCTAAAGAAGCAACCCAAACGCCGATGGCGCCACTCTAAATCCCGCCACAACAAGAACGGAGAATCCGGCACGGGAGATAATAACACTCTGGAGAGTGCCGAAGACAAACCCCTCCAGCAAGACTCAGCGAAGGAGGATGTAGAAGCAAGCCCTCACGAAAGGGCGGCAGAAGAAAAGGTTGAGGATCATAACTATGTACCTCCCTCCGAGGACGAATCAAGCCCCGATGACCACGAACTCGAAGAGCCCGTCGAACAAGATCTTTGCAAACGCAGGCTCATTGCTACAGCAAGAAGCCAGAAGGAGGAAAAGCGGAAGCTCAACACAGCGGAAGACGCGCTCCGGATAAGATGGAGCAAAGTGCTCAAAACCACAGACAAACAAGGCAACAGCCACCAACCGAAGAGCTACCCGAAGCGCAAGCTGCTCCCAGAATTCGGCGAAGAGGCCATAAAGCCTCCACCGTCAAATGGCCCAGCCAGGTCCATCTAAGGACCCAAAAGGAAAGCTCCAATAAGCAAAGGAACACGTCAAGTGTCCGACGATAGTGGCACGATACAAATGCGAGGCCAGACACCCACTATGCTTCACAGACGAGGTGCCGGAACATGAATTCCCAGCAGGGTTTAAACCCATCAACATAGAAGCCTACGATGGAACAACAGACTCGAGATCTGGATAGAAGACTATATATTACATATACATATGGCGGAGGAGACGATCTCCACGCCATAAAATATCTACCCTCAAGCTCAAAGGGCCAGCTCGTCATTGGCTCAAAAGCCTCCCGAGCTCTTGTTGGAAGTTGGGAAGAGCTCGAGGAAGCGTTTAGAGCAAATTTTCAAGGGACCTACGTCCGCCTCCGGATGCGATGACCTAAGTCACATAACTCAACAGCCCGGAGAGTCGGTGCGAAATTCGGAACAGGTTCCTTACCAAAAGAACCAAATAGTCGATCGTCCGGACGCCAAGCCTTAGCAGCTTTTAGGCACAATGTCCGAGACGAATGGCTCGCCGACACCTCGGTCAAGAGAAACCGAGAACAATGACCGCATTAACAAGCCTCATGACCCGCTTATGCGGGAGGCGAGGACAGCTGGTTGGCAAGAAGCAGCACCAACGACCCAAGTACATCCGAGATAAGAGATGGAAACGGAAAATCACGGCGCAGAAAAGATCAGCGCCAGAATAAAGAGAAAAGCCCAAAGAGCACGGCAGTCAACGCCGGATGTAAAAGCTCACGGCGAATAATAAAGCTCAACCCATCAAGGACGACAATGACGAGCTGTCTAATCTACACAAAACTCGGGTCGGATCTCAAATCCACGGTACCCTTCGAAGGCTCGCAAATCACACCCACGAGGATTGTTGGGTTTTCAAACAGTCGGCCGACTAAACGCCGAACGCAAGGGGCTCGACGCGTCAGCGAAGAAGATAAACCCCGCCAGCAGACACCGGAAAACAAAAGACTTTCCCACAAGGGTAAAAGCATAAACTCACTTCATGTGAGGACACGGAAAAACAGTCGGCGGCACTTTCTAAAAGAGCTTCGCACGGTCCGCCCATAAACCATAGAGATTGGATATCAAAACCAATTACTTTCGACCACCGGATTATTCCAAAAGTGTTCGAACATGGGACGGACTCCCGATATTGAATCCGATAATAGATGGACTACAATTCACAAACGTCCTAATGGACGGAGGCAGTGACTTAAACCTGCTATATTTAAGAACAATCCGTCGGATGGGGATAGACCCTACCAAAATTCGACACAGCCGCACTTCCTTCAAAGGAGTTACGCCCGGCCCTTACGCCAAGTGCACAGCTCGATATTACTCGAAGTCGTGTTCGATCACCGAACAATTTCCGACGAGAAAGTTAATTTTCCATATCGTCCCGTTTAAAAGTGAACATCAAGCACTATTAGGACGAAGGCTTTTGTCCGCTTCAACGCCATACCGCATTACACGCGTCTCTTACACTTAAGATGCCCGTCCACATGGCACCATTTCAAAGTCGAGGGTCACTTAAAGACCCCAGATTCGGATAAACGAATCCGACTCGATGGCTAGGGGCTCCTAGCCGCATACCCTTTCACAAGGGCTACGCAAGACGACTAACATCGGTTTCATATAAACCTAACCTTAATTATTTACGCTTATTCTTTTGCATCATTTTCGCACGAACTGTTTTTGAAATGTTCCTCTCTTTTCTCTGAGATGAACAACGTGCGTGCCGTCGTGATAACGGCACAACGGAGACACAGCGCAGACGCGGTAGGGACCCGTCGCAAGGATTCTTTTTAGATTAAGACCCTACGTAGACCTTTTATTACTGTCTCTTGTTGCTAAATCGGCCTCGGCTTCTTCCTATAGCCGAGGCGGAGCCTGACGATTTGGCATTGGCCGCGTCAGAAGACAATGCCCGTACCCGGACACAAGGGCTTAGGGTATAATTCTGCCCGTTATCATAAAGTCCGAACACCTCAGGGAGTGTTCGGCGTCTCAAGATGGGCACTATATGCATCAGCTCGAATCATGTCTTTGGTCAAATGTTGGGTTTGCCCGCTCTCGTGTTTTGCTGCCTTACGTTCCGTATCACCCGCTAACGTGGCACCGGAGAACTCTGCGATTGTGCCCCAGTTAATTTGGGTGAGCACCTCGAGAGAAAGCCAAAACTGATCATGATATAGCGAGAGTCTGGTCAGCCACTTGATCGACTACGGAATGTTTAGAATTCCTCGCTTTGACGAAGGGCCGCTTCCCGGTCAGGCACATACGCACCCGGAATCCGGGGATGTGCGGTGCCATTAGGGGCTATATCGTAGCCCCACCCTCGAGCTCCATTGGCTAAGTGAAAGAGATAAAGCATTATAGTCCGGATTGCCTCATTCGCTACGCTACCACCTCCTTATAACAGGACCGAGACGTCGGATTAAAGTGTGAAAAAGCGCTATTTTGCAAACACCCCAGCACCTTGTGCAAGGGCCGCGAAGATCGCATCTTCGGGTTATACACAAGTATACGTAACGGCCGCAAGGAGAAGTATTACTACTTGGAAGCACAAGTATAAAAGCATTCATACTATAATCATTCATAAACAAGGTAATGCGCTCAATTGAACGTTACATTCTTCGAGCATCGCGACTCTATTATACGAAAGCCGCGCATAACTTCCCGAAATAATGTTCGCAGAAGCGGTTCCCATCCGAACCTGGCAGCAATAGCGGTGGCATCCATCTCCGGACATCTGCGCCTTTACGGGCGAGCCATCCGCGCGCCCTCTATGCAGCCGACCGCTTCATCTCCTTGATATGCGGCACCGCCCCAAGGAACTGCTGCGAGAGGCCAAAATAGCTCGTCGCCTCGACCTCTCTCGCCACACATGGGCCACGATGTCGATCATAGCCAGCCCGGACAGTCTATTCAGTTCGCCCATTCGCCAACTCCGTCTGACAATGAAGAGGGCGATCCGGACTGTGGAATTGAGTCCAATATAACTCTTCCACCTCGTGATCCCCAGCTCCGGAAGTGCTTAACGGCGTCGCCGCACTCGCAGCCAAGTCCATGTAAGGATCCTCCAACTCCACTGCTTTTCAAATTGGGCATACTTGGCATCCATAAACCGGCGACGATAAGAAACGGCCTCGCCACCGTGATTTCTCCGGCTTGGCGCAGCTCCTCCTTCATAGCCGCATTGCGAGCGGGCATCCTTGGTCTCGGCGGTGGCCTTCTTGAGTCTTCCGCTCCAATAGGCGCTCCTTTTCAAGAGCCTCGCTTCGGATCGGTAGCATCCTTTAATTTTTGGCCAATCCGCCACCTCCGCCTAGCTTAGGCGGTCGCAGCGCACCTTTCGACCTTCAACTCCTCGGCCGCCCTCGCGGCAACCGATCACTCCTTCGGCTTGCTCCTTAGCTTGTGCAAGCTCGCCCAAGTCTCTCCACAGCAGCAAGACTGCTCAGATAAACAGCATATAACTTATCGAGGAGGGCTTTAACCCACTCAATAAAGCGGCTATGGAGAATTTATTTACCTTGCGACTCGTCAAGTCGCTGATTGACAAGTGCTATGTCAAGATCGCCATGTCCATTGCCCGACTTCGATTTCGGCAGAACCGATCGATCCGGCTGGCCCCGGACTATCCGCCACCATGTCGAACGGCGATATTTATTACGAGATATTTAGATTTTCGATCCTCGACGCAGCTGTCGCCTTCGACAACCTACCGAGTCTCGGGGCTATTATCTATCTGGCGCATCTTTTATATGCACAACTGTTAAAAAGCAAAGTACGCTATTTTCGCATACCTCAAATCCCGCCAACAAGCTCATGGCAAGATCACGCAATCCGCCACGGCGACGAAATCCTTCCAACCACCGTGCGCATTAACACGCGGTGATCTTACGAAATGGACGCCCTCTCAAGCAAACTCTTGATTCTCCCGCCGGGCTCGGTGGGTGTTGAACTCTTGACCCCTCCGGACTCGGGGGCGCCCGTGATTTACACTTCGGCTCGCTTTGCCTCATCTGGCGGCGCGTCGGACGGAGGCGACGCTCTCCATCATCTCCGGAAGAAGATCCCCCGAGGACGAACTCATCTGAGACGGCTGCAGATCCGAACTGCGATATAAATATTTCGGTTACCTATAGAAGCATAAAACGAAGGTACTTTCTTATTAAACTTCCTCTTTCATACTCACGGCTCGTTGGAGGGCTGGTCCTTGGGCGATGATTGCGCGTCCGGATTCTCTCCGGACGCCGGACCCCCCGGTGAGGATTTCTTCCCACGCTTGGGGGCTTTGACCTCCGGATCTTCGGGGGCGGCCCTCTTTTCCCTCTGAAGGGAGGGATCCTTGGTCCTCTCCTCTTCAGTCGCCTCTTTGGACGAAGTATTAGCTCCTTTATCTCCCCATCGCCCCTTACGTGGGTGCGGCCTCCAACATTCGACCAAAGACGGGCTCCAGTCAGTCTCTCGGGGGGCGGACACCTTATCAGCCTTGATCGCGCCACCCATTCCTGTAAGGAATAAAAAGGGTCAGGAGATGATCTTTTGAAAGGCATACAAGCAGGATGTCCGGGCTTTGAGCTATTTACCTGAGTATCCGGACGATCGCGGCTTAGTCCCGCATCCTCGGCCGAATCCGGACACGCCGCTTGCGGTCCGAAGAACAGCTCGTACATCTCCAAGGGTGTCGCACCCATGAAATGCTGGAGGATACGAGGTCCCTCCGGATTGAACTCCCATAGACGGAGAGGACGACGTTTGCAGGGTAGGAGGTGCCTAGTTAGCATGACCTGCATCACCTTGACTAGATCGATCTCCCTTGTTTGGAGGTCCCGAATCCGGCCCTGCAGTGCGGGCATGTCCTTGGACGGCCCCCAGTTGAGCCCTTGGTTGACCCACGACATTAGTTGCCGTGGAGGTCCCGGGCGGAAGGAGGGCGGCGGCTTTTGCTTGTCGCCTTGGAGCGGTGATGTAGAACCACTCCTGCTGCCACAATCCCTGTTCCTCTTGGAAGGAACCTTCGAGCCACGGGGCATCGACCTTCTTGCTTATGGTCGCCCCGCCGCACTCCGCTTGACGCCCCCCGATCATCTTCGGCTCCACCTTGAATGTTTTCAGCCACAGGCCAAAGTGGGGGATGGCGCGGAGGAAGGCTTCGCAGACGATAATGAATGCGGAGATATGGAGGATAGACTCCGGAGCCAAGTCGTGGAAGTCCAGCCCGTAGTAGAACAGGAGCCCCCTCACGAAGGGATCCGTCGGGAAGCCTAATCCCCGACGGAGGTGAGATGCGAAAACGACATATTCGCCGGGCTCGGGGGCTGGCACGGCCTGCCCCAGGCAGAAACCAGTCTTGAAACTTCATAGGCCGGTACTTGGCCTCACGCAACTTCAATATGTCCTCCTCCGTGACGGAGGAGGGCATCCACCGCCCCGAGGTCGGAGCGAACATTGCCACAGATCCAAGCGCCGAGTCTGAAGCTCTTGGTGTTGGAACGGGAGCAGGGAAAGATTCGATCGAGGTTAAAAGACAAGGACAGGCCTTGGTCCTCTTATAAAGGGGAAATAATACCAAGGGCCGTCTCCGTGACCGTTTGAGATTCCCCTTCGATAGAGGAGGCGTGGCGACGGGAACAGTTGGGTTACCCACGCACGTATTGATGAGGATCCCAGAATAAAAGGGAACACGATCTCTGCTTCGATAGGACGTGCCAAGGAAGCCGCTTCGCTAAACGTGCTAAGGCGGAACAACAAAAACGATTCAAACGAGGGCTTGGCTGCGGTGTGACATCACGCTACGTAATATATCAGCAGATTGAATTAAGTGTGTATTTTATTCTCTCTACGTTGGAATGTGGAAATTACTTTGCAGAGCAGGACACTATCCTGGTGTTCATTATCTTCTCCGGGTTATTCAAGGGAGGAACCCGCCTTGCAATGCCGAACATTATGCACGCCGGACTTATCGTCATTGAAGACTGGTTCGAGGGCTCTTGAGGAGTCTGGACTAGGGGTGTCCGGATAGCCGACTATCAATATCCGCGGACTCCCGGACTATGAAGATAGAAGATTGAAGACTCGGCTCGTGTCCCAAGGTACTTTACTTGGCGTGGAAGGCAAGCTTGGCAATACGGATATGTAGATCTCCTACCATTGTAACCGACTCTGTGTAACCCTAGCCTCTCCGGTGTCTATATAAACCGGAGGGCTTTAGTCCGTAGGACACAACATTACATCTCAACAATCATACCATAGGCTAGCTTCTAGGGTTTAGGCTCATTGATCTCGTCGTAGATCTACTCTTGTACTACCCATATCATCAATATTAATCAAGCAGGACGTAGGGTATTACCTCCATCGAGAGGGCCTGAACCTGGGTAAAAACATTGTGTCCCTCGTCTCCTGTTACCATCCGCCTAGACGCACAGTTCGGGACCCCCTACCCGAGATCCGCCGGTTTTGACACCGACACTACCATCAATCAAAGCAAAATAAGATGCATAAAGGATAAACATCACATGCAATCAATATAAGTGATATGATATGGCCATCATCATCTTGTGCTTGTGATCACCATCTCTGAAGCACCGTCATGATCACCATCGTCACCGGCGTGACACCTTGATCTTCATCATAGCATTGTTTGTCGTTTCGCCACCTATTGCTTCTACGACTATCGCTGCCGCTTAGTGATAAAGTAAAGCAATTACAGGGCAATTGCATTGCATACAATAAAGCGACAACCATATGGCTCCTGCCAGTTGCCGATAACTCGATTACAAAACATGATCATATCATAAATAAAATATAGCATCACGTCTTGACCATATCACATCACAACATGCCTTGCAAAAACAAGTTAGACATCCTCTACTTTGTTGTTGCAAGTTTTACGCTGCTGCTACGGGCTGAGCAAGAACCGTTCTTACCTACGCCTCAAAACCACAACGATAGTTCGTCAAGTTAGTGTTGTTTTAACCTTCTCAAGGACCGGGCGTAGCCACACTCAGTTCAACTAAAGTTGGAGAACCTGACACCCGTCAGCCACCTGTGTGCAAAGCACGTCGGTAGAACGAGTCTCGCGTAAGCGTACGCGTAATGTCGGTTCGGGCCGCTTCATCCAACAATACCGCCGAACCAAAGTATGACATGCTAGTAAGCAGTATGACTTGTATCGCCCACAACTCACTTGTGTTCTACTCGTGCATATAACATCTACGCATAAAACCAGGCTCGGATGCCACTGTTGGGGAACGTAGTAATTTCGAAAAATTTCCTACGCACACGCAAGATCATGGTGATGCATAGCAACAAGAGGGGAGAGTGTTGTCCACGTACCCTCGTAGACCGAAAGCGGAAGCGTTAGCACAACGCGGCTGATGTAGTCGTACGTCTTCACGATCCGACTCATCAAATACCGAACGCACGGCACCTCCAAGTTCAGCACACGTTTAGCTCGATGACATCCCTCGAACTCCGATCTAGCCGTGCTTTGTGGGAGAGTTTCGTCAGCACGACGGCGTGGTGAAGATGATGATGTTCTACCAACGCAGGGCTTCGCCTAAGCACCACTACGATATTATCGAGGTGGATTATCGTGGAGGGGGGCACCGCACACGGCTAAGAGATCGAAGGGATCAATTGTTGTTGTGTCTAGGGTGCCACCTGCCCCCGTATATAAAGGAGCAAGGGGGGAGGTGCGGCCGGCCAGGAGGAGGCGCGCCAGGAGGAGTCCTACTCCCATCGGGAGTAGAGTAGGACTCCCTCCCTTCCTTGTTGGATTAGAAGGGGGAAAAGAGGAGGGAGAGAGGAAGGAAAGGGGGGGCGCCGCCCCCCTCTCCTTGTCCTATTCGGACTAGAGGGGGAGGGGAACACGACCCTGCCCTAGCCGCCTCTCCTCTTCTCCACTAAGGCCCACTATGGCCCATTAAGTCCCCCGGGGGGTTCCGGTAACCCCTCGGTACTCCGGTAAAATCCCGATTTCACCCGGAACACTTCCGATATCCAAATATAGGCTTCCAATATATCAATCTTCATGTCTCGACCATTTCGAGACTCCTCGTCATGTCCGTGGTCACATCCGGGACTCCGAACAACCTTCGGTACATCAAAACTCATAAACTCATAATATAACCGTCATTGAAACTTTAAGCGTGCGGACCCTACGGGTTCGAGAACTATGTAGACATAACCGAGACGCGTCTCCGTTCAATAACCAATAGCGGAACCTGGATGCTCATATTGGCTCCTACATATTCTACGAAGATCTTTATCGGTCAAACCGCATAACAACATACGTTGTTCCCTTTGTCATCGGTATGTTACTTGCCCGAGATTTGATCGTCGGTATCTCAATACCTAGTTCAATATCATTACCAGCAAGTCTCTTTAGTCGTTATGTAATGCATCATCCCGCAACTAACTCATTAGTCACATTGCTTGCAAGGCTTATAGTGATGTGCATTACCGAGAGGGTCCAGAGATACCTCTCCGCAATCGGAGTGACAAATCCTAATCTCAAAATACGCCAACTCAACATGTACCTTCGGAGACACCTGTAGAGCTCCTTTATAATCACCCAGTTACGTTGTGACGTTTGGTAGCACACAAAGTGTTCCTCTGGTAAACGGGAGTTGCATAATCTCATAGTCGTAGGAACATGTATAAGTCATGAAGAAAGCAATAGCAACATACTAAATGATCAAGTGCTAAGCTAACGGAATGGATCAAGTCAATCACATCATTCTCCTAATTATGTGATCCCGTTAATCAAATGACAACTCATGTCTATGGCTAGGAAACTTAACCATCTTTGATTCACGAGCTAGTCAAGTAGAGGCATACTAGTGACACTATGTTTGTCTACGTATTCACATGTGTACTATGTTTCCGGTTAATACAATTCTAGCATGAATAATAAACATTTTTCATGAAATAAGGAAATAAATAATAACTTCATTATTGCCTCTAGGGCATATTTCCTTCAGCAGCCTGTATCATGGTCGCGCCTACCACGACCATTGCGTCGCTCGCGCGGTCGCGCCCTTGGAGATTTAACACGGTGCGTTAGGCTATCTGATGTTGGCATGTCATATATAGTCATCACTTAGTCACTCATACTACAACAAGGTTAGCTATAAGTGTATTTATTTATTTATTACTTCTCTCTATCTCTTTCTTCGTACTCCCTCCGTCCCATAATATAAGAACGTTTTTGACACTAGTGCAGTGCCAAAAACGTTCTTATATTATGGGACAGAGGGAGTAGTATTTATTGCATTTGCCAAGGAGTGACCTCTTCCAATGAAATGGTGTGCTTATTAGTTTTTTGTTGCTAAGTTTGCTTCATTTAATTAGCTATAGACTCAAAATTGTCTTTTCACCTAGGTACATGCGCTTAGCACTGTTTCTTCCTTGGGTCACCAAACTAGTCCCTCTCTTATTGATTAACTTGCCACATCAAACTTTATGCCTATGTGGCAAGCTTAGCACCTGTAGGAGCAAGTAAGTACGATAGTGCACTTTACATGGCATTTTTGCATATGTGGAGGAAAGAGAGGCAAGGAAAAAGAGGGGAAGTGGGCTCTCATGCAAGAGCCAACCTCTACTACATGGTGGAGCATTGGGAGAGGCACCTGTATGGAGGTGGTCGGGAATCAGGAGACTCACGCCGGTTGTAGCGCAGCAGTTAAAATGATAATGGCAAGTCAAATCACGGGGCCCCACCTGTCCAGCAGTAACTCGCTGTCAAATCACACAACCATGCGTTTGCAGCAGCCTACTCCCTCATCTTCTCGCGTCTCTGTCAAACCGACTAGGCGGAACTGCCCCGCCTACCGCGCAGGAAAAGCCCCGCCCTCGACTTTTAAATACAACTACATCCGCTTAAGAATCCAATGATATACTTTTTGTGACATAGTAACTCATATTTAGTTAGTCAAATGGATGACCTAGAACTACGTGCACGCCCTATAAACCGAGATGCCTAAAAATAAAAAATCGAGATGGAGAGGGTAGTTCAGCACGTATCTTTTTAGATCAATATAGTCGGGATTCACCAAGGAGCAAAACCAAGTGGTAGGCTGCTCCTGTCGTGTTGGCGTAGCAACTCAAGCAGGGTTAGTTCGCACACGAAATGGCGACACACTTAACAGGAACTTTTTGGCCGACATGTGGCTCATCCACCGTCTTGTTCCACGTGCGATGCACCAAATTACAGTTTGGAGCAGCAGTTGGAATTGGAGGCACCCCGGTCGTAGCGCGGAAGTAGTAGAAAATGAGCGATGAGGGGTCAAATCACAAAGCCCCACCTTTCCCACATTAAGCTGGACGGACGAAGCAACCATCATTTCACTCTAGGGCGCAAGAGCATAAAGAAAAGACAAAACAATGATGCATGCGGCAGCTACCTAGGACACCCTAGGGTAGGGGTCTCCACTACAGATCCTTTTTTTTAAAAGTGCCTCCACTACAAATCGGCTTCTCCCTCGTCCTCTTGAAGAAAACTGATGATGAGTGCGGCGATAGGGTTTGTAGGAGTACTACGGCGTGCGGGGCCATGTCGTAGTAAACGGGTTCGAGTCGACGCATGTGTTGGCCGCTTCGTTTTACGGGAACGAGGCAGCATTTTGGGTTCGGGGACCAGTGGAGATATAGTACGTACAAAAAATTGTGGACATAGCTTCGACCGAAAGGCAATGATGCATTGAACGCATGAGATTTTCAAACCAAATTATGAATAAATACACACTATAGCATGTAAAGCTTTGAGTCATATATGCATGATGTAGATGTTCGTTTGGTTCTTATAGTTCATCTCATTCAAAATCAATTAGTTTTATAAAAATGTTAAGATTCATGGGGTTGTGCATTGTAAAGCATAAAGTAAAAACAAATAATGGCAATTTATTTAGAAAAAAAATCAATTATGATACAGAAGATTCTAGAACAAAGGAGAAGTGCTTGTGTTTTGAGGTTTGTGCATTATGCTTAAGTTCAACCATGGAGTCTTCTAAATTGTACATGTGGCAGATCTGGTGGAATGTTGATGATATCCAACAGCCAGTAGTGCTCAGATTTGCCATCTCTGCACTGTCGGATTAGCTTCATCCAGCAACCATATTTCAAAGTTATTGGCACACTATATAGTTCTTGTGCCATAGTTGCATGTTTTGCAAAAAGGCTACTAGTGGGTTGTACTATCTATTTAGGAATAGAAGATGTATACATGGAAGTTGTAGGGAAAGAGATGATATGGAGCATCTCAATTCCTATGAGTAGGGATTGGAAAAGAGATGTCATTTGGTTCACATAATAGGAACTTTTCTATTGAATCTAGAGATGACATGTATCTCAATTCCTATGAGGAGGGATTAGAAAAGAGATGTAATTTGGTTCATATCATAGGAACTTTTCTATTGAATATACGCTAATGTTTATTTTCCTTTGAAATTAAGGGAGTATAGGAATCCATTCATATGAACCAAGTGGCTCTAAAGCTATAGAAATGATATCATGTTTATTTCCTTTGAAATGTGGAGTATATGAATCTATTCCTATGAACCAATTGGCTCTAAAGGAAAAAATCCTATAAAAATCATATCATATAGAGTTCCTATGATATTCCTCGACACCAAAGGATGGTTGAAATTGCTGCAGGTGATACGATGGTCTTTCTTTGTAGACTCCTCCCCCATCTTTATAGTTATCCCTTGAAGATGAATGAAATGATATATACAGGGTATTCTACATGTGCAATTTGGTACACGAAAACTCGGTAAAAGTTTGCGAGGTTCGAATTTTCAATAAAGCTATATGCACTGCATTTCGGAATGGAGGGAGCATACGGCAGTTGTTAACACTCACGTGGAAGATTTGTGTGTAGGAGGAGTGGCTGTTCTGTTAAATGACATGGCAAAACTGACGCTGTCGGATGCCGATCTAACGGTTCTTACGGCGTTCATTAGGAAAAGGCTTGTGGCGAACGTTTGTCGGATAATGATTTATGGACACATGCATTGCATTGATATGTGCCCCCTCTCTCTCACGCACACGCACCCTCACGAGTCACGACTCTCCCGAGTCCTCTCGCAGACTCGCACGTCGCACCCACCGTCTATCTGCAGGTAGACATCATGCACATATGTGCTCTTCACACCCTACCCTCAGAACTTCTAAAAAACAAAAGACGTCGCGCACATTTTATTTTAGCTCACACGTCACACACTTATACTATTACTCTTGCGGCGAACGTTCTTTGGGCATAGTATGTTGTACTCGCACGAAGAGAAGCGGTGCACCCACGCACTAGTTCTCTCACACCCACTCGCGGGTACACGTAGGAGCGCATTTTTTTGAAGCTGGTACAACAAAATCACTCCACTGTATATATAAGCAGGAGCATTAGTGCTTGCTTTACTAGGGTTCCTCTCGTTCACTCTCTCATGCTCTCAAGATCTAAGCAAGACATAGGTGGCCACACTCTCTCTCAGCTCACGGCTGGTCACAAATCCGGCCGGACAACCTCGACCGGGGCAGGGGTGTAGGTGCATCGTTCACGCTGTCGTCGGCGGCGAGGGAGGAGACCAACGGCTGCCCGCACATCCCGATCGGTGGCCGTGCCATTCTCTCTGAGAGAGCGCCGGCTCGGGAGGGCCTCCGACCCCTTCTTCCTCCCAGAGGTATTGTGGCCAAGATGCGGCCTCCCGATGCCGTCTTTGCCACATGTCGACGACCCTCAGGTATATATTCCTTCGAAACCTGCCTTGCTCTATGATACGTCTCCAACGTATCTATAATTTATGAAGCATTCATGCTATTTTATTATCTGTTTTGAATGATTACGGGCTTTATTACGTGCTACTCATTGATCTTCACTTATATCTTTTTGGAGTAGTTTGTCATTTACTCGTGTGCTTCACTTATATCCTATGAGTAAATGGTTGAATGTCATAAATCTGAAATTATTTAAGTCTCATTTTCTTATCCCATGGGGAATTATGACTTCACATCTAAGAAGTAGAGGTTGTAAATTTATTGAAGGTTAGCAATCATTGTATTGGTCATTTGAACAATTCATGAAAGAATATTGAAGGAAGAGAGATTCCACATATAAATATACTATCCTAGACATCTTTTATAATTGGGAGCACTCATTAAGTATGACATGCTAAAGAGTTGATGTTGGAAAAGGAAGACAACGTAATGGTTTATGTTTTCCGACATCTCAGTTAAAGTATATTGTCATGGATCATTCAAATATGTTGAGCTTGCCTTTCCCCCTCTTGCTAGCAAAAATTCCTTGCACCAAGTAGAGATACTACTTGTGCTTCCAAATATCCTTAAACCCAGTTTTGCCATGAGAGTCCACCATACCTACCTATGGATTGAGTAAGATCCTTCAAGTAAGTTGCCATCGGTGCAAGCAATAAAAATTGCTCTCTAAATATGCATGACTTATTAGTGCGGAGAAAATAAGCTTTGTACGATCTTGTTATGGAAGCAATAAAAGCGACGGACTGCATAATAAAGGTCCATATACAAGGGGCAATATAAAGTGACATTCTTTCGCATTAAGATTGTGTGTATCCAACCCTAAAAGCGCATGACAACCTCTTCTTCCCTCTGCGAAGGGCCTATCTTTTACTTTATGTCTTTTACTTTTATGCAAGAGTCAAGGTGATCTTCACCTTTCCCTTTTTCATTTTATCCTTTGGCAAGCACTTTGTGTTGGGGTGATCCTCATATATATATATATATCCAATTGGATGTAAGTTAGCATGAACTATTATTGTTGACATCACCCAAAGGTGAATACGTTGGGAGGCAACACTATAAGCCCCTATCTTTCTGAGTGTTCGACTGAAACTCCATAACCATTAGTATTGCGTGAGTGTTAGCAATTGTAGAAGACTATATGATAGTTGAGTATGTGGAGTTTGTTATTCCTGAAAATAAGACGAATTGCAATTGTTTGATGACTTAGAATGAAGTTTGCGAGTTTTCAAGAAAGTTTATGGTCTATGCTTTAACATGTGAATTGCTTGTTGCTTTATCGTGAGAAGTTTTATGAGATGAACTACTGTTATGACACTTATTATCATGCTAGAAAAGGTGACTGAAATTATCATTGATCAAACTTGTGCACCTTCTAGCATTCACACTTCATAAATTCTTTCTTTATCATTTACCTACTCGAGGACGAGTAGTAATTAAGCTTGGGGATGCTGATACGTCTCCAACGTATCTATAATTTATGAAGCATTCATGCTATTTTATTATCTGTTTTGAATGATTACGAGCTTTATTATACACTTTTATATTACTTTTGGGACTAACCTACTAACCGGAGGCACAGCCTATATTGCTGTTTTATTGCCTGTTTCAGTATTTTTAAGAAAAGGAATATCAAACGGAGTCCAAACGGAATGAAACCTTCGGCGGCGTTATTTTTGGGAAGAATACGATCCTGGAGACTTGGAGTTCACGTCAGAAGATCCCCAAGGACTCCACGAGATAGGAGGGCGCCCCCTCCCTATAGGGTGCGCCCCCTGTCTTGTGGGCCCCTCGAGCACCTCCCGACCGACTTCTTTCGCCTATATAAGCATACGTACCCTAAAAACATCGAATATCAAGATAGATCGGGAGTTCCGCCGCCGCAAGCCTCTGTAGCCACCAAAAACCTCTCGGGAGTCCGTTCCGGCACCCTATCGGAGGGGGAACCCATCACCTGTGGCCATCTTCATCATCCCAGCGCTCTCCATGACGAGGAGGGAGTAGTTCACCCTCGGGGCTGAGGGTATGTACCAGTAGCTATGTGTTTGATCTCTCTCTCTCTCATGTTCTCTCTATGGCACTATCTTGATGTATCGCGAGCTTTGGTATTATAGTTGGATCTTATGATGTTTCTCCCCCTCTACTCTCTTGTTATGAATTGAGTTTCCCTCTTGAAGTTATCTTATTGGATTGAGTCTTTATGATGAGAACACTTGATGTATGTCTTGCCGTGTTTATCTGTGGTGACAATGGGATATCACATGCCACTTGATGTATGCTTTGGTGACCAACTTGCGGGTTCCGCCCATGAACCTATGCATAGGGGTTGGCACACGTTATCTTGACTCTCCGGTAGAAACTTTGGGGCACTCTTTGAAGTACTTTGTGTTGGTTGGATGAATTTGAGATTGTGTGACACATACCATATAATCATGCCCACGGATACTTGAGGTGACAATGGAGTATCTAGGTGACATTAGGGTTTTGGTTGATTTGTGTCTTAAGGTGTTATTCTAGTATGAACTCTTGAATAGATAGAACAGAAAGGATAACTTTGAGGTGGTTTCGTACCATACCATAACCTCTACGTTTGTTCTCCGCTATTAGTGGCTTTGGAGTGACTCTTTGTTGCATGTTGAGGGATTGTTATATGATCTATCTTTGTTATTATTGTTGAGAGAACTTGCACTAGTGAAAGTAGGAACCCTATGCCTTGTTTCCTATCATTGCAATACCGTTTACGCTCACTTTTATCATTAGTTACCTTGCTGTTTTTATATTTTCAGATTACAAATACCTATATCTATTATCCATATTGCACTTGTATCACCATCTCTTCGCCGAACTAGTGCACCTATACAATTTACCATTGTATTGGTTGTGTTGGTGACACAAGAGACTCTTTGTTATTTGGTTGCAGGGTTGTTTGAGAGAGACCATCTTCATCCTACGCCTCGCACGGATTGATAAACCTTAGGTCATCCACTTGAGGGAAATTTGCTACTGTCCTACAAACCTGTGCACTTGCAGGCCCAACAACGTCTACAAGAAGAAGGTTGTGTAGTAGACATCAAGCTCTTTTAAAGCTATTGTTGGGAGGCTAGGTAAGTGGCACTCACACCCCATCAACTAAGCTCTTTTCTGGCGCCGTTGCCGGGGAGGTGAGTTCTTGAAGGTATATCTTTAGATCTTGCAATCAAATCTTTTTGTTTCTTGTTTTATCACTAGTGTAGTTTATAAAAGAAAACTACAAAAAAATGGAGTTAACTTTGTCTCATACGCTTTGTCTTTTTAATATCTTTTGTGAGTTTGATGGAAAGGAAAATTGTGCTCAAGTGCTAGAAGAAGAATGCATTAAAATACTTGGTACTAAATCTTTGAATGATGAGCATGATTGCAATGTTGTTAGTATGAATTCCTTGAATATCCATGATGCTAATGATATGCAAAGCCACAAGCTTGGGGAAGCTATGTTTGATGAATATGATATTTTTAGTCCCCCAAGTTTTGATGAGAATATTTATTATGATGAAAGCATGCCTCCTATTTATGATGATTATATTGATGGAAGTGGGTTTGGAAGAGTGTCAACTTTAGGAAGTAGTGATCCCACTATTTTGGAGGATGTTGAATCTTATTGTGATGAACATGAAAGTGGATTTGGAAGAGTGTCAACTTTACAGACTATACTGTTTTGGCAGATTGCTGTTATGGTTGCATTGTTTGCATATGTTTGCTTGTTTAACGATTCTATTTGAGGATAGGAGTATTAAATATGCAGAGGCATTTAGTATGCAATGTTGAATAATAATTTTAGTGATTTGTTACTGTAGAAAATGATAAGGTTTTGCATTGGTTTATACTAACCTATCTCACGAGTTCTTGTTGAGTTTGGTGTGGATAAAGCTTTTGATAAAAAGAGAAACCATGATATGAGAGGAATTAAGGAGACACAAAAGTTCAACTTGGGGATGCCCAAGGCACCCCAAGATAATATTTCAAGAAGTCTCAAGCATCTAAGCTTGGGGATGCCCCGGTAGGCATCCCACCTTTCTTCTTCAACAACTATCGATTAGTATTGGTTGAGCCTAAGTTTTTGCTTCTTCACATGAGTTGTGCTATCCTTGCATTGTCATTTTATTTTGTTTTGCTTGCTGTTTGAATACAATACCAAGATCTGAAATTCTTAAACGAGAGGGAGTCCTCGCATAGTTACATAATTACTTAGCTACTCATTGATCTTCACTTGTATCTTTTTGGAGTAGTTTGTCATTTACTCGTGTGCTTTACTTATATCCTATGAGTAAATGGTTGAATGTCATAAATCTGAAATTATTTATGTCTCATTTGCTTATCCCATGGGGGGTTATGACTTCACATCTAGGAAGTAGAGGTTGTAAATTTATCGAAGGTTAGCAAGCATTGTATTGGTCATTTGAACAATTCATGAAAGAATATTGAAGGAAGAGAGATTCCACATATAAATATACTATCCTAGACATCTTTTATAATTGGGAGCACTCATTAAGTATGACATGCTAAATAGTTGATGTTGGACAAGGAAGACAACGTAATGGTTTATGTTTTCCGACATCTCAGTTAAAGTATATTGTCATGGATCATTCAAACATGTTGAGCTTGCCTTTCCCCCTCTTGCTAGCCAAAATTCCTTGCACCAAGTAGAGATACTACTTGTGCTTCCAAATATCCTTAAACCCAGTTTTGCCATGAGAGTCCACCATACCTACCTATGGATTGAGTAAGATCCTTCAAGTAAGTTGTCATCGGTGTAAGCACTAAAAATTGCTCTCTAAATATGCATGCCTTATTAGTGCGGAGAAAATAAGCTTTGTACGATCTTGTTATGGAAGCAATAAAAGCGACGGACTGCATAATAAAGGTCCATATACAAGGGGCAATATAAAGTGACGTTCTTTCGCATTAAGATTTTGTGTATCCAACCCTAAAAGCGCATGACAACCTCTGATTCCCTCTGCAAACGGCCTATCTTTTACTTTATGTCTTTTACTTTTATGCAAGAGTCAAGGTAATCTTCACCTTTCCCTTTTTCATTTTATCCTTTGGCAAGCACTTTGTGTTGGGGTGATCCTGATATATATATTCAATTGGATGTAAGTTAGCATGAACTATTATTGTTGACATCACCCAAAGGTGAATACGTTGGGAGGCAACACTATAAGCCCCTATCTTTCTCAGTGTTCGATTGAAACTCCATAAACATTAGTATTGCGTGAGTGTTAGCAATTGTAGAAGACTATATGATAGTTGAGTATGTGGAGTTTGTTATTCCTGAAAATAAGATGAATTGCAATTGTTTGATGACTAAGAATGAAGTTTGCCAGTTTTCAAGAAAGTTTATGGTCTATGCTTTAACATGTGAATTGCTTGTTGCTTTATCGTGAGAAGTTTTATGAGATGAACTACTGTTATGACACTTATTATCATGCTAGAAAAGGTGATTGCAATTATCATTGATCGAACTTGTGCACCTTCTAGCATTCACACTTCATAAATTCTTTCTTTATCATTTACCTACTCGAGGACGAGTAGGAATTAAGCTTGGGGATGCTGATACGTCTCCAACGTATCTATAATTTATGAAGCATTCATGCTATTTTATTATCTGTTTTGAATGATTACGGGCTTTATTATACACTTTTATATCACTTTTGGGACTAACCTACTAACCGGAGACCCAGCCCATATTGATGTTTGAAAGTGCAACTAATCCCCGGGTGGTTTTGGTAATTAATAACAACATATATATCATTGAACTAATAGTTTCTTGAGAATCATTTCAGAAAGTTCAGTGATATGGGTATGGCAATGACTGAAGAAGTGGACCCCTCAAAATGCTAAGGAAAGCATTGGCAAAAGCTCAAGACTCCATTTTTGGTTTAGTGATCCAAGATCACATTGAGTCTATAGGAAAGCCAATACTATTAAAAGGGGATGAGGTTATGTTAATGATCTGGTTGCTCAAAGTGCTTAGTGATACATCTCCCAAACTATCAGCAATCTTTCATTCCAATATACACTCATAAGTAATCTCGGTCCCACCGATTTCCTAAACTCAGTCACACCGAGATGAACCACCTCAGCCACAAAGCCGAACCCTAGATATTTCGGATTTTTCGATTCTGAACTCGGTCTCACCGAAACTAGTGTTGCCAAGCTTCTGTAACCTTCTGTCATCAAATCGGTGTCACCGAGATGATAAAGTCGGTCCCACCGAGATTGGCAAACCCTAGTCTTTGGAAGAATCGGACTCACCGAGATTGTATTTTCGGTCCCACGAAAATCCCAACGTTCACAAGATTTGAACTTTCGGTCTCACCGAGTTGTCAACTTCGGTCCGACCGAGATTGGTCAAATGTGTGTAACAGTTGGAATTTGTGTGGAGGCTATAAATACCCTCCACCTCCTCTTCATTCGTGGAGAGAGCCATCGAAAGAACTACCACTCCTACCTTACATTTACGAGAAGAGAACTACCTACCCTTGTGTTGAGATCAAGTTGCACCACTCCCACCATATGAAACTTGATTTCTAGCCTTCCCAAGTTGCTTTCCACTCAATCCTTTCTTCCACCACAGCCAAATCAGTGAGGAGAGTTGAGTGTTGGGGAGATTATCATTTGAAGCACAAGAGCAAGGAGTTCATCATCATCAACACCATCTATTACCTTTTGGAGGGTGGTGCCTCCTAGATTGGTTAGGTGTCGCTTGGGAGCCTCCGTCGAGATGTGGAGTTAAACCAAGAAGTTTGTAAGGGCAAGGAGATCGCCTACTTCATGAAGATCTAAACGAGTAAGGCTAGTCCTCCGTGGGCGTATGCCATGATGGCATAGACAAGGTTGCTTCTTCGTGGACCCTTCGTGGGTGGAGCCCTCCGTGGACTCTCGCAGCCGTTACCCTCCGTGGGTTGAAGTCTCCATCAACGTGGATTGACGATAGCACCACCTATCGGAACCACGAGAAAAAATCTCCGTGTCTCCAAATTGTGTTTGCTATTCTCCACCTCTCTTTACTACATGTGCAATTTACTTTCCGCTGCTAATACTCTAGAATTGCATGTGTAGGGTGATACTTGACTTGATCATCATTGTGAATCTGCCAAAAACTTGTCTTAATCAAAAGGCTGAATTTTTATATTGTCAAGTAGTCTAATCACCCCCCTCTAGACATACTTTCGATCCTACAAGTGGTATCAGAGCTTTGGTCTCCATTGTATTGGTTTCCATTGCATTGGACTCCATAAGCTTGGTTTCACAACCTAGGAGAGTATGGCGTCTAGTGAGGGTAATTTTTGTAGAGGTCCTTACTTTGATGGTTCAAATTTTGCTAGTTGGAAGCATAAAATGAAAATGCATATTCTTGGACATAACCCTGCCGCATGGGGCATTATTTGTGTTGGCTTGCAAGGTGAGTTCTTGAGGAAGGAAAAGTTCGGATCGTGAAGCTACAGCGGATGAATTGCGGATGTTGCAAAACAATGCTCAAGCTTGTGACATTCTCTTCAATGCTTTGTGTCCCGAGGAGTTCAACAAAATCAGCCGTCTTGAGAATGCAAAAGAGATTTGGGATACTTTGGTCGAAATGCACGAAGGTACCGAGTCCGTGAAGGAATCAAAGCTAGATGTTCTTCAAGGTCAACTTGACAAGTTCAAGATGAAGGAAGGTGAAGGAGTCGCTGAAATGTACTCTAGGCTTGCTCTCATCACAAATGAGATTGCCGGCTTAGGAAGCGAAGAAATGACCGACCGATTCATCATCAAGAAGATTCTCAGAGCTTTGGATGGAAAGTATGACACCGTGTGCACTTTGATCCAAATGATGCCAAACTACAAGAATCTCAAGCCTACCGAAGTCATTGGAAGAATTGTTGCTCATGAGATGACACTTAAAGATAAGGAAGAGCTTAACAACAAGTCAAGTGGTGCTTACAAAGCTACAAGTGATGCTCCCACAACCTCAAGTGACAAGCTAGTTTCCAATGAAGAGATAAGCCTAATGGTGAAGAACTTCAACAAATTCTACAAGAGTAGAAGCAAGGAAAGAAGCTCAAAGTCTAGATCATATGATGAAAAGAGATCTTCAAGTCGTGATCGAAACTGCTACAATTGTGGAAGACCCGGACACTACTCAAATGAGTGTTCGGCTCCCCATAAGAGAAGAGAAGAATCTCCAAGAAGAAGAAGCTCAAGAGAAGAGTCACCTCGGAAAGAGAGAAGGAGTAGAGATGATCGTTATGAACGAAGATCCTCTCGGAGAAGCAAGGATTCGGAGAGAAAAGACAAGTCATCAAGGAGCTACACAAGAAGAAAACATCAAGCTCATGTAGGTGAATGGGTCTCCGGCTCCGACTCCGACAATCACTCCAAAAGAAGCTATCACTCCAACTCCGAATCTGATCAAGATGAAGGTGTTGCGGTCTTGCTCTTGTGTCCTCCAACTCCAACTCCTATGACTTATTTGATTCACCAAATGAGGGAATTGGAAGATGCTTCATGGCTACAGGCCCCAAGGTATCACACCCTGAATTCATTGACTTTGATAGTGATGAGGATGACTTGCTTTGTGAAGATGAGCTTTTAATAAGCGAGAGAATTACTGGCGGTGACACGGGGACCAATGAGGTCGCATAGTTTTTTTTTGGGAACAAGCCGTTGTTATTTATACTAGTTTTAGCGGCGGATTAGGGTAACAATGAAATTTGTCTTGGTACGTGGCCCGTCTAGCAGAGGTTTTATTTATGTTTACCATCATGAGCCCATTGTGTTTTTTCTTGTTGAAAATGGCTTGATTCTATTTTTTAAAATACCCAAACAAGACCTACTTGCTTTATAAGCCCCTCTTGGTGCAAATCTTTCAAGGCGAGGAGAGTTTCATTAACTTTGCCCGAAATGGGCTGTACATTTTAAAACACATCAAACCAGGAATTAGTTTCAAAAATTTTCATTACAAGATTTTAAATTCCATTGATTTTTATGCATTGACAATTATTTGGATTTTATATTTATGAAAATATTTTTCAAAATAGTTTGAATGTGAATCGATATTTACGGATTAAAAGCAGTTGATCTTTGAAATATGCAAAGTTTGTATACTTTTTAACCGTGGCCACAATATGGGGTGTAATGCTAACAAAAGATGGGCTCCAAAAATTCTTAAGAATTATAAGCGGATTGTACATTATTAGAAATAATGGAAGATGGGTTGTATCTTTGTTTTCCACATTTGAGTGACTTGCGCCTACGGGTTGATCGTATGCTTTCATAAAAAGGTTGGCCTTTTTAATGCCCTATCAACTTAGTCGACACGAGACGGTGGTGTTGGATGTCCATCAGCGGTTTGTCGTCTTCTTCAATCTCTGCTCTTCATGCTCGGCCGCTCAAGCAAGGCGGTACTGCTCCCTCCTCCCACGGCCGGCTATCTTTGCCCTTGTGACCTCACCGGACCCATCGTACTCCATATTTGTCTAGCCATCCCTCTCATCCACTGCTTGTTATTCTCCGGGGCGACAAGCGGACCGATAAACTCTCGTACTCCTCGGTGTGGGAAACAAGCGTCGGTATTCCGGCTCCGTCGTTCCTGGACATCCATTTGTTGCTTTGGTCTTTTGGATTTTCTTTTTGACCAAATGGATGGACAAGAATGCCTAAGTTCCTCCCTAGCTATCTATGCTTTCTTGTCTCAAATTCTATTCATGCTTATATCACAAACTTTGATCAAGTCATTTTCGGACACACCGAGTGAGGAGCACTCGGAGCCACCGATCCGTCAAGGGCTAAACTTCCAAAATCTTCTAAGTAATTTCGGTCAGACCAATCCACTCACACTCGGACAGACCGAAAGCACTTGGATTGATCTAGGTTTTCACCTCGGTGAAACCGAAGGTAAATTTCAAGTGACGAAGTGTGTAACTGCTTGCAGTTATCCATCTCGGTGCCACCGAGTTTTACAACTCGGCCCCACCGATAGCAAAAGGGTATATATATCTGAGGGCAGCGCGCATTGATTCCTTCTTCAAAACGCCTCGCCCCCAAACCCCTTGCTGCCATCGCCGTGGTCTCCGGATCGTCTTCGTCGTCGCCTGTGCGCCCTCGCCGCAGGTCTCCGTCGCCGTCAACGGACATTCTCTCCGCGCCGTTGCCGCCGTAGAGGAACTCCACCAAGTTAGGGTGAGTTTCGATCCCTCTCGTGTTCCCATCTCCGACTCTATACACGATTGGTTTGCCTAGCATCTTGCCATGTTTGAGATCTTCCTATCCAGCAGATTAGTTCTTAGAACGAAATTCGAGTAAAAGTTTTAGGGTTAGGTTTCCGCCGAACACATCTCGGTGAGACCGATTCTACATTCTCGGTATGACCGATTTGGCCTCTGGCCATTGCACTGCACTTTTCGGTCCAACCGAGTTGTGCAAATCGGTGCGACCGAAATGAGGATTTAGTGAAACCCTAGTGCTTTCGGCAAGACCGAAACCCATTTCGGTCCAACCGAAAGTGGTGTGAATGGTACTGTTAGAACACTTCGGATTCACCGAATTTTAGACTCGGTCTGACCGAAATGCATTCTGTGAAAACCTAAAACTGAAATTTGAACTCTTTTTTTTGCAAAATCTTCTGCAGTTTGTGATAACTCTTCTACTCTGCCTACACCTAATCTATTCACAGGGTTGTCACCATGTCGATGCCGGTGACAGCCGAACAGTCCGAGTCTCCAATTGCTGATATTCCAGAGGCGGGCACTAGTCCCGAGGCCAAGAGCTTTTCAGATGATGGTGAGAGGAGCACACCAAGTGGTTTGCCTCCTGCTGCCACCAGGGCCAGGAAGAAGAAGAACTCTGATGAAGAAGACTCTGATTTCATTGCTGAGGAAGAGATCTCCTCCAAGCCAAAGAGGAAAGTGGTTGCCAAAGAGCATCAAGGGCAACAAACCAAGAAAGGCACCAGTAAAGTGAAGAAGTCCACTGTTGCCAAGAAGCTGAGTATGGAAGAAGAAACTTCGAGCAAAGTGAAGAAAACTTCCAAGAGGAAGAGGATTGTGCATGATGAAGCAGCTGATGATGATGATGAGGAGGAAGCACCCCAGCCTCCTCAGAAGCCTAAGTTGATGGGTGATGCCATCAGGGCAGGAGCACCTTCAAAGCCTAAGCCATCTGCTCCAGCAAAGGCAGCTCAAGCCAAGCCTGCTGCCAAGCCCAAGAAAACTGTCAGGAACATCCCTGCTTTAGAGAAGAAGAAAGACAATGTGCCACCAGCTGAGTCAGATGATGAGGCACCTGTGTTGCTGAAACTCCGTCAGAAATTGCCAATTCACAATGATGCTCATCCTCGAGCTGAAAACATGAAGGAAAGAAAGGATAGAGGTCTCAGGCTATGGAGACAAGCTGATCCATATGTTTGTGAGGAGAAGGACTGCTTGTTGACCCAAGGTTCCACACCGAGAGCAGCAGGACTTCTATGAGATGTGCTTATGGACAAGAAGCCCATTGTTGCAGACACTCGCTATGTTGACTGGGCATATATTGATAGTGAAGAACACAGAGACTTCTTTCCACATGTGCATGAGAGCTTGACTGCATGTGGTGTTGCTGATTTCGTTGGTTAGAAGCTGACAGCTTGGAATGATGAGATGATCATGCAATTCTATGCCACTGCTCATTTCTATCCAGATGGTAAGATCACATGGATGACTGAAGGCCAAAGATTCTCTTCAACTGTTGAAGAATGGGCAGCACTGCTGAATGCTCCAGTGCAGAGAGAGGATGATGTTGATGTCTATGGTATTCCCAAGAAGAACCATGAGTCTATGAGGAATATGTACAATGAGGTACCAGCCAAGGATGTAGAAATCTGGAAGCTCGGCTCAGTGTATCATCTCCAGGCAGGTCTACCTACCACAAACACAATTCTGAGGCATACCTTGATGCCCAAGTCTGGAGATCATTGCATGATAAGAGGCTATTCTATCAACATGCTGCATATACTTGATCAGAAGGCACCTTTCAAGGTGATGGACCTGATAGTTGAGACTATCAAGAGGACTGCAGCAGACCAGAAGAGGTCATGTGGATTTGCCCCGCACATTCAGATGCTTATCAATGCCAAGTTTGGCACGGGCACCTACTTGTTGGATAGACCACACTTGCCACTGCAGCCTGAGCATGAGGACAATGAAGTTGTGATGGATGAGGATGATCCAACGTCTGTTGAAGGTCAAGCAAAGAGTGAAGCTGCCAAGCAAGCTAAAGCTGAGAAGCAAAGCGGCAGCAGCAGCTAAACCCAAGAGTGTTGGAGAGCAGCTCCTTGAAGCTACCAGAGGATTGAACAACGCCGGCCAAGCATTGTGCAGCCTCGGGAGAGTCTTGAGAGGATTGTTGAAGACAAGTTCCATGCTCTGATGTGAAGTCGATCAAGTGCAAGTCACTCACAACAAGCTTGAGGCGATATCGAGGAAGCCAAGAGGGAGAAGGAAGAGCTCATGCGTGAGATGCAAGATGACCTAGTCCAGATGATTATGAGCAGCCTGCTCCGGTTCCTACCAGACCCGATCACCGCTATTCCAAAGGATGTACACCGTGGCTACAACATCAAGACCTCCCACAGCTCCATCGGTTCCAGCTCCAAAGACCACTCCTCCAGCTCCACAGACATCACCAAGCCTTTGCGGATGCAGCCATCTCAACTCCATCAACCTGCATAGAGCCGCCAAGCAGAGTCCCTAGTGACGTTTAGCTCTATACCTTTCGAACTTTTGGTAACTTGTTGCCAAAGGGGAGAAATTGTATAGATCATAGGACTTAGAGAGAGAGTGCTCGCTTTTGCTCTTTCGTTTCATTTGCGGTCTTTTTGAGATACTTTTGAGTTTTTCGAGACATTCCGTGTGTTTGATACTACGTTTGCTCTACTTTGATGAGTGCTTGATCGTACTATGCCTTAATGTGTGCTTAATGCTTATCATATGCTATTCATATCTTGTATGATCATTTACTCATGTCTTGGTGATTGGGTGCATGCTATTCATTCTTATCATTTTGTGTGCTCCACCAAGATGTATGTGACATGGAAGAGTGACCCATGATCCTAATCGATTGTGCATTTGCATTCAAACGCAAATCTTAAATAATGCACAAATTTAGGGGGAGCTCTTGCTTATCACATACTTCTCAAAGCGATTTATATTATTCATTGATTATATCATTTGTCAAAGCTTTGATCTATATGTTGTCATCAATTACCAAAAGGGGAGATTGAAAGTGCAACTAATCCCGGGTGGTTTTGGTAATTAATAACAACATATATATCATTGAACTAATAGTTTCTTGAGAATCATTTCAGAAAGTTCAAGATATGGGTATGGCAATGATCAAGAAGTGGACCCCTCAAAATGCTAAGGAAAGCATTGGCAAAAGCTCAAGACTCCATTTTGGTTTAGTGATCCAAGATCACATTGAGTCTATAGGAAAGCCAATACTATTAAAAGGGATGAGGTTATGTTAATGATCCGTTGCTCAAAGTGCTTAGTGATACATCTCCCAAACTATCGCAATCTTTCATTCCAATATACACTCATAAGTAATCTCGGTCCCACCGATTTCCTAAACTCACCACACCGAGATGAACCACCTCACCACAAAGCCAAACCCTAGATATTTCGGATTTTCCGATTCGAACTCGGTCTCACCAAACTAGTGTTGCCAAGCTTCAGAACCTTCATCATCAAATCGGTGTCACCGAGATGATAAAGTCGGTCCCACCGAGATTGGCAAACCCTAGTCTTTGGAAGAATCGGACTCACCGAGATTGTATTTTCGGTCCCACCGAAAATCCCAACGTTCACAAGATTTGAACTTTCGGTCTCACCGAGTTGTCAACTTCGGTCTGACCGAGATTGGTCAAATGTGTGTAACGGTTGGAATTTGTGTGGAGGCTATAAATACCCCTCCACCTCCTCTTCATTCGTGGAGAGAGCCATCAGAAAGAACTACCACTCCTACCTTACATTTCTGAGAAGAGAACTACCTACCCTTGTGTTGAGATCAAGTTGCACCACTCCCACCATATGAAACTTGATTTCTAGCCTTCCCAAGTTGCTTTCCACTCAATCCTTTCTTCCACCACAGCCAAATCAGTGAGGAGAGTTGAGTGTTGGGGAGATTATCATTTGAAGCACAAGAGCAAGGAGTTCATCATCATCAACACCATCTATTACCTTTTGGAGGGTGGTGCCTCCTAGATTGGTTAGGTGTCGCTTGGGAGCCTCCGTCGAGATGTGGAGTTGAACCAAGAAGTTTGTAAGGGCAAGGAGATCGCCTACTTCGTGAAGATCTACCCCGAGTAAGGCTAGTCCTCCGTGGGCGTATGCCATGATGGCATAGACAAGGTTGCTTCTTCGTGGACCCTTCGTGGGTGGAGCCCTCCGTGGACTCTCGCAGCCGTTACCCTCCGTGGGTTGAAGTCTCCATCAACGTGGATTGACGATAGCACCACCTATCGGAACCACGAGAAAAAATCTCCGTGTCTCCAAATTGCGTTTGCTCTTCTCCACCTCTCTTTACTACATGTGCAATTTACTTTCCGCTGCCAATACTCTAGAATTGCATGTGTAGGGTGATACTTGACTTGATCATCATTGTGAATCTGCCAAAAACTTGTCTTAATCAAAAGGCTGAATTTTTATATTGTCAAGTAGTCTAATCACCCCCCCCCCCCTCTAGACATACTTTCGATCCTACAATGTTTTATTGCCTGTTTCAGTATTTTGAAGAAAAGGAATATCAAACGGAGTCCAAACAGAATGAAACCTTTGGCAGCATTATTTTTGGGAAGAATATGATCCTGGAGACTTGGAGTTCACGTCAGAAGATCCCCGAGGACTCCACGAGATAGGAGGGCGTGCCCCCCTATCTCGTGGGCCCCTCGAGCACCTCCCGACCGACTTCTTTCGCCTATATAAGCCTACGTACCCTAAAAACATTGAATATCATGATAGATCAGGAGTTCTGCCGCCGCAAGCCTCTGTAGCCACCTAAAACCTCTCGGGAGTCCGTTCCGGCACCCTGCCAGAGGGGGAACCCATCACCGGTGGCCATCTTCATCATCCCGGCGCTCTCCATGACAAGGAGGGAGTAATTCACCAGTAGCTATGTGTTTGATCTCTCTCTCTCTCTCGTGTTCTCTCTATGGCACGATCTTGATGTATCGCGAGCTTTGCTATTATAGTTGGATCTTATGATGTTTCTCCCCCTCTACTCTCTTGTGATGAATTGAGTTTCCCTCTTGAAGTTATCTTATTGGATTGAGTCTTTATGATGAGAACACTTGATGTATGTCTTGCCGTGTTTATCTGTGGTGACAATGGGATATCACGTGCCACTTGATGGTGTATGTTTTGGTGACCAACTTGCGGGTTCTGCCCATGAACCTATGCATAGGGGTTGGCACACGTTTTCTTGACTCTCCAGTAGAAACTTTGGGGCATTCTTTGAAGTACTTTGTGTTGGTTGGATGAATTTGAGATTGTGTGACGCATATCGTATGATCATGCCCACGGATACTTGAGGTGACAATGGAGTATCTATGTGACATTAGGGTTTTGGTTGATTTGTGTCTTAAGGTGTTATTCTAGTACGAACTCTTGAATAGATAGAACAGAAACGGTAACTTTGAGGTGGTTTCGTACCCTACCATAATCTCTACGTTTGTTCTCCGCTATTAGTGGCTTTGGAGTGACTCTTTGTTGCATGTTGAGGGATTGTTATATGATCTATCTATGTTATTATTGTTGAGATAACTTGCACTAGTGAAAGTATGAACCCTATGCCTTGTTTCCTATCATTGCAATACCGTTTACACTGACTTTTATCATTAGTTACCTTGCTGTTTTTATATTTTCAGATTACAAATACCTATATCTACTATCCATATTGCACTTGTATCACCATCTCTTCGCCAAACTAGTGCACCTATACAATTTACCATTGTATTGGGTGTGTTGGGGACACAAGAGACTCTTTGTTATTTGGTTGCAGGTTTGTTTGAGAGAGACCTTCTTCATCCTACGACTCCCATGGATTGATAAACCTTAGGTCATCCACTTGAGGGAAATTTGCTACTGTCCTACAAACTTGTGCACTTGCATGCCCAACAACGTCTACAAGAAGAAGGTTGTGTAGTAGACATCACTCTACTGCCCCAGCTCCCTTCGTGTGGATCTTTTTCTACTTCCGTCTGCTGTTCCAAAGCCACCTAGACTTCTACTATTATTAGAGGTAAAGCTAGTTCATACAGTCGACTCTAAGAGTTGGTTCAAATAGGAAAGAAAGTGGGAAAGCTGTAGCATGAATCTAGGACTTGGTTCTAAGAGGAAACGGGGGAAAGTAGTAGATACTGGCTACCCAACCGGTCTCTTGGTTGAAAAGACGAAGAAAGCATGGTGGATGGCGAAGGGTGGGGGGAAGTGGACCTATCTCTTGGTTGAAAAAGGAAAGAAAGTGACGGGTGTTGGGGGACAACGCAAATGAGAATGAGCAGGTCTAGATTTCCTGTGCTCACATAGGAAAATGTCGCCGAGGAGATAAAAATGGGACAAATGCAGACATGCTGCCTGAGTGTTTGCCGCTCTCGGCAGCCACATTTGCCTCACCACTTTATGCCCCTGCTGTCCCTACGCCCATATCGCTACCGTTAATGTAAAATCACATGAAGCATTAAGCAATGCCACCTAATGTCACTATAAGTAATGGTCTAGTGCCGTCGATAAATTGGAGCAATGCCACCACCATTTTGTGAAGTGCTTCCGTCTTGCTTTATTTCCCATGAATTGTGTTTTTGCAGTTACACTTAAATCTCACACCGCTAACATTGCTTCAACCCAGTGGAACTGCACAAATTTGATTGCACATTTACTGACCATGTGCTACTCTCATGACAGTAATACTAATGCTATTGTTCTGCATGTTAATCTAGTGGCATTGTTGATGTGATGTGATGCTACTTACTTGAGGACTCTTCTTCATCACAATCTAGTGCCAATTATAACACAATAGATGCTGCTTTAATCATACGCCATCGCAAATATCTCACACCGCTTAAATAAGCAGTATTTCGTATTTGCGCAAATAGGGATGTCTGTCTCCATATCGTTTCGGGATGTCTATCTCCGTATCGTTTCTATCCGTGCAATCAAAAGCACACACCTCAGTTTTAGTAGAACTGCACAAAATGAGATGGCTATCCCTCGCTGTCGTCGTTTAACCTCCAGTCTTCAAGGTATTCCTACGTTGGTATTAACTAAGGTAGAATGACCAACGCAATCTAAAAGAAGCTGATTCGTATGTTTTACTTTTTGATTGCAGTGCAGGGACGAGCGAAAACAACTGCAGCCTAGTCCAAAATGCACTTTCTACCAGTTCATCCATGGACCGAGGACTAGCTGGCACGGCTGCATGGCTGTTTTTTGGACAGGTGCACGGACAAGAGGCATTGTGGTCTCCTTATTTCTGCAAATAGTGGTGCTTAAATTTAGTGGAATGCACAAGAATTTCACCTGGTCAAGATTATCGCATGGTTCAGATTCAGATTCCAGCTAAGACCACAATTATAATTGGTTATTCTGGAATGAGAGAACCTAACCCTGGATGGTGGCAACAAGAAAAAACCAAAGTGAACTCCAGGAAATTTAAGCCTGCCGGGAGGCCCTTTGCTCAGAGAAGCCTTGCTTGTTTTTTCCTGATTTGTAAACCTTCTCACGACTTTGTCTTTTGTTGTGAACTAGTATATGTTTGTTATGTTCTATGAATCATTGAGATGTATAAAATTGCTTAACTTATGCTTTTCAAGTTTTTTATGAAGACGAGTTTAATGTGAGTGTTCCACATGAGCACTGGACTAGCGTGTGAACGTTTGGAATTTACATTGTGGCCTCAGTTAACTACATGAACCACTATAACAAGATACATAGTTGCTTATATGTCAGACAACAGATTGTTGATTGTTAGCTGGTCGATAGCCTAGTGTTGAAGCGAGCTGAGCCAATGTGTCGTGTTTTGCACAACTGCTTACAAGTGGGGTAGCACCAACAGTGTTTACAAGTACTTATGTATACGTCGGCGCACAATTCTCGAACGAGTGCTCTATTTCATCAAAACACACACTACTCATATGATAAACCGTAACAACCTATGTCTTACCATGCCATATTCATGAAGAAACTAGTGAGGACGCATCTGTTTCGGCAACAATTATGATGGTTCTCACATGATTCACGGGCACACAAAAGTAGCAGCAGTTCCCATAGATGGATTCAAACAGAGTACTAGCCCCAGAGGGGTCGATAACATGCAAGGTTCGGATAATTAGACACAATCCAAACTACTATTAAACACTAGCTGGGGCAACTATTTCATGTCTCGATCTAATTTGGGCTGGACACAAGACGGACCTTGCCATGAACATCATCGAGGACGTCCCGCAGCAGCTTAATCCTGTGAACCTTCATGAAGACAACCTTGTGGCCTTGCCACTGATAAACTTGTTTGTGGAGGCATGCCACGTCATCTTCCTGTGTAAGCTTGACAAGAACATTATGCCTCACAAACGAAGAAGTAGCTTTGAACTTCTTGTGCTTCAGTACACCCTGGACAACACGCCTGACAACAGTGAGGCTGGAATACAACTCTTCATTGGTATAACCGCAAATGGCTTCTAGGATCCAACAGACTAAGAACTCTGTTTTCCTAATGTGTATATTCAGGTCATCCGCCTCATAGCGAGTGACATGTACAACCACACAATCCTTGTCTGCATCAGGGCTCTAATTGAAACAGAAACAAATTCTGAATTACTTTTCAGTATAAGAAACACAAGTTATTTAAACCACTATGTATAGCATGGCATCGAAGCTAATAAAATTTTGCATTATTAATCACCACATACTTAGATGAAAAACCACAATCGAGATTGGCAAAGAAGAAAATCACCTTGGGCAGCTCAGCGGAGGGGGGGGACATCCTCCGAAGGGGGAAAACTGCTCATGCAGTGCCACGGGGGCTGTAACCTCAGACAGGGCATTGGCCATCTTAGTAGTGGCCGTGAGCGTATCTGGGGTCGGCTCGGTGGCTGCCTCCATCTTCTTGGAGCTCTCTGTCTCGTGGGGGTCAGCCTCCGCGTCTGCTCCAATATCGGCAGATCTTTGCCTGGTTCTCCTTGGTTCATCATGAAACTGACGAATACTAGGAGACCACTGAAAGGAAAACACAATCGCAATGACAATGAAACAAAAAAGAGAGTGAGGATCGGTTACTGCTTTGCAAAAGTTCTTTTTTTTCTTTGAACGAATATATACCAACATCACGGATCCGCTTACCTTCCCTTCGTTGGGAGAGAAGAACAGTGGCAGATGTGAGTGTTGCCTTTCTTGAAGACGGTGAGGGAGAAGGGGATTCAGCGAAGAGTGAAATGATGGTTGCTTCGTCCGTCAAACTTAGACTGTGGGGAGGTGGGGTTTTGTGATACGACGGCTCGTTACTGCTGCGCTACAACCGGGGTGACTCTTCGCCTGCATACTGTCTTCTAATTTGGTGGATGGCATTTGGGCCCGCGCGCTGCATGGCCCGCATGTCGGTGAACAAAAGTATAACGAGATTCAATAGAGGGAGACGTTTCAATGACATAGGAGGAGCCAGAAGCGATAGAGTGTCTCCACTGTACTAGTAGTAATTGTTTTTCTGGGTAGCTGTAGAGTGTCTCCACTCTACTAGTAGTAATTGTTTCTCTAGGCCCAAGACAAAACAGCCATCCACACTAGTAAATAGTAAAATCAATTCAAAAGCCCTATATTTACTGAATGAGAGCGCTACCCACACCCAGCACACCGCCCCCCAAAAAACCTGGGTGCTCTTCTTCCTCCTCACTCCCACCCACCTCATGTCAGCTCGCTCCACTCGTACCCCCAAATTCCTCACCTCACTCCTACAGAAAACCCCAGCTCCCCTTCTTCCTCACTACTACAGAAAAACCCCAGCTCCCCTTCTTCTTCACTCGCACTACAACTAGGCTCGTCATTCATTACTCTGCTCAAATCCGTGAGCACGAAGCGACGCCCTCGAGGAAAATGGAGTCGGCTGACCCCAGCGCCAAGAAGATGAGGCTCCCGCCAGCGGTGACGCCTGTTGTAGATCCTGCACCGCGCAGCGCGGGGAGAAGCGGCAACCCCGCCCCCACCGGATCCCAGGAACCCGTAGAATCTCGGGTGGACCGCATAAGCGATCTCCCGGACGCCGTCCTTGGGGAGATCATCTCGCTTCTCCCCACCAAGGATTGCTGCCGCACCCAAGTCCTCTCAATTCGGTGGCGCCTTCTATGGCGCGCCGTGCCCCTTAATCTTGACTGTAGTCGGCTATCTCTCTTCAATGATTTTGAAATCCCCATAGCCATCATCTCCTCCCACCAGGGCTCTGTTCAAAGCCTCTGCATCCCGTCATGCTACCTGAGCAAGCATACCATGCCCTGCACGGTGGACGCCTGGCTGAAATCCCCTGAATTCACAGAACTACAACTGCTTGAGTTCTACTATTCCCCTGGAAATCATATACCACATACCAAACGCCATGAACTTGTGCCCTCAGCACCGATGTCCACCTCGCGGTTTTCCTCCTCTCTCCACACCGCCACCTTTGCGCTGTGCTACCTACCGCATAATCTGTACTAAACCTTCGACTCCCATTTCTCAAGAAACTTTCACTTGTGCAGTTCAGATATCGGAGGCCTCATTGCACAACATCATCCACTCCACCTGTTGCCCCGCCCTGGAGTGCTTGGTGCTTGTTTTCACAGTTAGAATCGGTTATCTCCAAATAAAGTCGCCTAACCTTGTAAGAATTGGAATTTCTTTTGATGGAAGGCAGCTCATCATCCAAGATGCCCCTTCACTTCAAAGGTTGATCCTTGATTCTAGTTATTCAACGTTGCAAATAACCGTCCTCTCTGTGCCTAAACTGGAGACCTTGGGTGTAATACATGATCTCTGTGCTCATTTCAATATGGTGTTTGGCTCCACAGTTCTTTAGGTACTTTATATTATCATCTACACTTGTAACCATAAGCTGCATTTTAAATTTTTGCGCATAAGTTATATATCATCTTGGAGTATACATTTTGTACTAATATTATGTTCTATACTCAATGAAGAGTTTCTCCATGGATGGCCTATCAATGGTGCTAGATTCTGTCAAGATCTTATATATCCAAATGAGTAGTTTTGATCTGAACAAGATTATTGGCTTGCTGCAATGCTTTCCATGTCTGGAGAAGTTGTATATAAAGGTGATAATTTCACGCACATTGGAAGCCCGCATATAGTGTACTAGAATTAACCGCTCAATTGTTTCTCTTTCGACACTCTTTTTAGACCTTAACTGCTTTCAATCTTCATGTCTATTTAGGCAACAGGACGGGGTAAGAAAGTTATAACCAATCGGTGGATTCGTAAGCATCGGGTTTTCTCACTTCTCATGAGATTCGATTGAAGACAATAACGCTAGAACGATATGTAGCCAACCGTGCAAACACTAGATTTGTCACATTCTTCTGTAGCCAACCGTGCAAACACTAGATTTGTCACATTCTTCCTGCTGAATGCGAGGTTACTATTGTCCATCAGGCTTAAGTTTATCAGCAGCATGGTTTTGACGGATGGGTATGTCAAAGAGCAAAATAAGGAGTTTCAGGTGGGCAAAAGAGCTTCTGAATGTGTCGGGCTTCTATTTACAACATATTGTGGTCATAATCTTACATTCTTAAGAAGTTGATCCCCACTACTAGCTATTCTCTCTACATGCACACTATCCACATCAGCGTGATGCCACATCAGCGTTTAGTTTTTTACTTGCAAACACCAACCACTCGTTCTCTTTATAGGTGCCCACATGTAAGTTGTAACACGTTATCATTTTTTTTCCAGAGGAACCGTTCGTGGTGTTTCCCATCGTGGTGCCTCTTAATTACTCCGTAACTTGCCCTCTCCACCTTCTCCAGTTTCTTGAAATCCCACCGGCGTCTCCTCACCTTTCCTCCAATCGTCTCCCCAACTTCTCCTATTCACCCGCCATATATGTGTTTGTTCCGGCGAACGTAGCTGCAGCGTCCCTGGGAGGCCGGCCCTCTTTAGTTCACTAGATCAGACCAGCCGCGAGGGTTATTTCCGGCAGGGAGGATGCTCTGGTGGCGACGCTGACAGGGATTCTTGCTGGTCTGGAAGAGCCGATCTGTTGGCAACTCGGGCCATGGCTTATGTTCATGGTGACAGCTTGTAGAAGTGCTTGATCCAATTCCCCCAGCAAGTTCTACTGTCGCAATTGTATCCACTTCTTTTTGGCAAGCTAGGATCCTACATCCGGGGAGTTAGTCCTGCTCCTTTGTGTCCTGATGGGTTTGAGGCAAGGACTGTAAATATCTGAGTATGGTTAGAGTTAATGGTTTTTTACTTTGCTCAGGTATGTCCTCTATTGATCTGTTCTTCTGGATTTGTTCAGCTATATAGGATTCAATATTTCATTCTTATAAAAAAGTGCACACAAATAATACACAGCCTGGCACTTCAGCGCCTCTGCGGCGCAATGCTCCCACCGGCCACACTGTTTATCTTCCCGAGTTGCGATCTATGGCCATGGAACAACCTGCTTCTGAAAACAAAACAACCTCTGTTGCAGGTACCTGATGATAATTGATGCTTGACGTTCCATCTCCTAATCTGCGACGGCGCTCCACTTCTGGACAACGATCTCCCCCTTCATTTCCTCACATCACTAAACAAATGAATTCGGTGAGGTATGCCATTAGCTAGCTGACTATTTATCATCCTAATCAATGTCACCATCTGTGGGAAGGCAAACGAGCAGCAGGACATGTACTATCTACTCTCCCGTGCCACTATCACCGTCTAGCTATAGCGCCTCTGCTTTCTATCCCCAATTTCCTCATCCCACGAGTCCTTTTGCTTCAGTGCTGCAATAGACAAGCAATTGCAAGGGCTTCAATCTAATTTGTGATTTCTATTCCGGCTTATTCACATAAATTTTATTTCTTTCCGGACATATGTGTGTTTTGGGATTCACTTCTATTATTTTGGTTATGTTTAGATTTTTGCCATCTAATACATGGTGTGTTTTAATCAATGTTTTATCTTGCAGCAGTTAATCATGGATGTTACATGTTACACGGTTACACCGATTAGTTTTTTCAGTAGCATTTATGCTAGAACTGATCCGCTGACTGAGAGTACAATGTTTCCATATTTATATCTTCCAATTTCTCCCAAAGCTTAGTGGCTACAGGATGTGAGATAATTTTTGTATCAAGCAGTTCACACGGAATTGGGTTGTAGCAAGTTTTTCTACACCCTATTTCTCTGTTCACACCATTCGAGTATTGTGTACGATTAATTGGGTTGGCTTTTCATGGAACAATGGATAGGTAGCTTCCTCAGCTGGAGACAAATACCCCTCTTTTTTATTTAGAGCTGTGCATTTTATTTCTCTATTGTTCCTATCAAGAGTAGATGGTGATCCCTGGCAGAAAAAGAGAGTAGATGGTGACTCTGGTCCAAACGAGAATATGAAAAAAAATAGACATTGCATTTTATTCTGAAGTTTTGTAACCAGGATTGACTTTATCCTACATTAACTCTCCCTTTGTGTTTTGGTCAGTGCAATTTCATGTTAGTTACTGCAAGAACATCCACATGGATGATATCTATACCATTTCTCATTATGGGTGTTCATAAAATGAGTGCTAAGCTAGCAACTAAGGCTAACGTGTATCAAAGAGTCTCTAATTTACTTATTGTATTGACAGTGGCCTTGGACCCTGGTTAAAAAATGGTACAGTATAATTGCATTTGTACTTCAAACACTCAATTTTATACATGGGATTCGTTGCCGCAAAGCAGTAGGTACTCAACAAGAGATTATGTTTTCAACCCTCATCCTCTGTTACTCAATATATGTTCATACATTTATTTTTACAATTCTTTAGAGTTATACATGTATATCCCCCAAAAATATACGAGTATATCCGCAGCAACGCGCGGGGTATCATCTAGTCTAGTAAATTTTACGACCCAGGATGTTCATTCTATGGACCTGACCGATCCATTTGACTGTGACTGCCGAAAACAGTGCTGGAGTTAGATGTTGTTGCCCTTTTCAACCTGGTTTTTTTTGTAAACCCGATGAACAATTAACCCTCGTGCTTTTGTACAATTTGTAAGCTGGAGTTAGATGTTCCTGCCCTTTTCAACTCGGCTGTGACTGTCATATTTTCTTTGAAACAAGGCAAATGGCTTACCATTCATTTAATTTAGAGTGAAATATTGTAACAAATCCCAATCAAGGGAAATAACATCACTCTCGCCGGCTGCTTGAGCTCACTGTGCATTACAGAAGCCAAGTGATTAGCCCCCACCAGCACCCACAAACTTATTTCGAACTAGCACATCAAATGGGCTGTAAATTTTCACAGGAAAGGCTGCATGACTGTGACAGATTTGGATTCTGACATTTGGGGCCCGCGAGGAAATAGCCTATCCAAGGTGGTGTCGACTTACTAGCCAGTGAACAAACGATTCTGCCTACCAGCCGTTGGATTGACATCCAACATCTATCATGTATATTCTATCTCTTGTCTTCTTCTTCCTCCAACCGCCCAAACAAAACCACCCCGTCGGCTCCGCCGCTCCCAAGATCCCATGGTCGGTCAAGCCTCGCCGCCTCTACCGTATCTACCCTCCAACATTGGCCGTCCTCTCTATTCCCCCACACGCCCTGTTATTCTCCGTGACGCCAGCCCCAACACGCACTCCGCACTTTGAACCAGCCAACCTCGATTCTCCACTCCACTGCGATCGACCAACGATCTTCCACGACTCTGCTTGTTCCGTCCCGAGGCCTCGCTGTCGCCCTCCGCCTTTGCGGCCTTGGTTCGCTTCGCCGTGCACAAGGCGCCGCCCTCTTGTGTTATCAACGTCGTCAACAACCGAGAGGAACAAGAAGATGACTGTACGTGGAGAGGATGACAGTAGGGACCCACCAGCGTCATGGTAGTACGCAAGCAAGTGCCTCTATATTACAAGCCCAAAAATATGGTTCCTCCTAATGGTTGGACATCTGGGGCTCACGCCATTGTCAACGTAGTCAATAAACGAGAGAATTACACTACGAGCGGCTGACACCAGGGACCCAGCAGGTCGCATAGTTTTTTTTGAGGAACAAGCCGTTGTTATTTATACTAGTTTTAGCGACGGATTAGGGTAACAATGGGGCTGTCTTGGGGTCAGGTCTGCCTAGCTAGTGGTTTTATTTATGTTTACCACATCATGAGCCCAGTTGTGTTTTTTTCTTGTTGAAAATGGCTTGCCCAGTTCTATTTTTTTTAAGAAATACCCAAACAAGACCTACTTGCTTTATCGCCCCTACTGGGCTGCAAATCTTTCAAGACGAGGAGAGTTTCATTCGCTTTGCCCAGAAATGGGCTGTACATTTTTAAAACACATCAAACCGGGAATTAGTTTCAAAAAAATTTTCATTACAAGATTTTAAATTCCATTGATTTTTATGCATTGACAATTATTTGGATTTTATATTTATAGAAAATATTTTTCAAAATAGTTTGAATGTGAATCGATATTTCTGGATTAAAAACAGTTGATCGCACCGAAATATGCAAAGTTTCGTATACTTTTTAACCGTGGCCACAATATGGGGTGTAATGCTAACAAAAAGAAGATGGGCTCCAAAAAAATTCTTAAGAATTAGCAAACGGACTGTACATTATTAGAAATAATGGAAGATGGGTTGTATGCTGTTTTCCACAGATTTGAGGCTGACTTGTGCGCCTACTACAGGTTGATGCGTATGCTTTCATAAAAAAAGGTTGACGCACACCCAATGCCCTATCAACTTAGTCAACACACGAGAGCAGTGACTGTTGGATGTCCATCCAACGGCTGTCGTGCTTCTTCAATCTCTGCTCTTCATGCTCCAGCCGCTCAAACAAGCGCCGTGGATCGCTCGCCCTCCTCCCACGGCTATCTTTGCCAGCAAGCAGCCTCACGGACCCATCGTACTCCCATCGCTGTCCTAGCCATCCCTCTACTCATCCACACCTGCTGTTATTCTCCGGGGACGGCAAACGGACCAGTAAACTCTCGTACTCCTCCGTGTGGGAAACAACTGTCGAGTATTCCCTGGCTCCGTGTCGTTCCCTTCCTAGGCCTTGTCGTCGTCCACCGCCCTAGTGCTCTCGGCATGGCTTGGTCAACGTGGACAATGAACGACATCCATCGGAAGTGGACTATACGTGAAGAGGCTGGCAGCTGGGTCCACGGCCGCACACAAGGAAATGCCTCCTTATTACGCACAAAATAATGATTCCTACACCTGACAGCTAGGACCCAAAGGAAGGGCCTCTGTATTTCGCGAAAAAACGTTCCCTTCGCTGACGGGTCGGACCCACCAGCTATATCTTCGCACGCAAGGAAGTGCCTCCTTACTACGCCCAAAAAAATGAATACCCCCTGCTAGCTGGGACCCACCATATTGTTGGGCTGACTTGTGGGCCTACTAAGTTGACGGGGACGGAGGGTTTTGTCAACTTAGTCAATACTCCAGTGACCGTATGATGTCCATCCAACGGCCATAGTGCTTTTTCAACCTCTGGTCTTCTTGCTCCAAATTACCCAAAGCAGCGCGGTCGTGCCGCCGCCTCCCGCCTCCGTGGGTCGGTGTGCTACATCACAGAGGCCTCACCGCCCCCATACTACTCCCACCACTGACCAGGCCATCACCACTCACCCACACCCCCCTGTTATTCTATGGCGACGACAGCCTCACACCGCAGCCGAACCAGTGAACCCTCGTACTCCTCTTCGTGTGGGCATCCACTACCGCGTCTTCCCCTACTCCGCGTCGTCCCCTTCCTAGGCCTCGCCGTCGTCCACCGCCGTGGTGCTCTCGGCGTGGCATGGTCAATGTGGTCAACAACCGACTTCCATCGGAAGATTACTGTACGTGGAGAGGCTGACAGCTGGGTCCACGACAGCCACAAGGAAGTGCTGTTGGGGAACGTAGTAATTTCAAAAAAATTCCTACGCACACGCAAGATCATGGTGATGCATAGCAATGAGAGGGGAGAGTGTTGTCTATGTACCCTCGTAGACCGAAGCACAAGCGTTGACGCAACGTAGAGGAAGTAGTCGTACGTCCTCCCGGTCCAACCGGTCCAAGCACCGCTACTCCGGCACCTCCGAAGTTCTTGACACGCGACAGCTCGATGACGCACCCTCGATCTCCAATCCAAGAGAGGCTCGAGGGGAGTTCCACAAGACGACGGCGCAGGACGATCTTGACGTTCTCTGTTGCAGGTGGCTTCGCCTAAGCACCGCTACAATATGATCGAGGTGTAATATCGTGGAGGGGGCACCGCACACGGCTAAGGAACGATCAATGATCAACTTGTGTGTCCTAGGGTGCCCCCTACCCCCGTATATAAAGGAGGGAGGGAGGAGGTGGCCGGCCTCAAGGGGCGCGCCATAGGGAGGGGAAACCTACTCCAAGTAGGTTTCCTCTTTTCCTTATCTTATTTGGAGGAGAAGGAGGAGTACTAGTATTAGGAAGTAGTACTAGTAGTAGGAAGGAAGAGAGGGGAAGGAGAAAGAAAGGGGGCCCCCCCCCAATTCGGATTGGGCTTGGGCGCGCCTCCCTCCTCCTTCTCTCTTCCTCCTACATGGGCCCAATAAGGCCCATATACCTCCCGGGGTTCCAGAACCTCCCGAGCTCCAAACTTCTCCTAACCTTTCCGGTGTCCAAATATATCCGTCCAATATATCAATCTTTATGTCTCGACCATTTCGAGACTCCTCGTCATGTCCGTGATCATATCCGGACTCAACAACCTTTGGTACATCAAAATACATAAACTCATAATATAACATCGCCATCGAAACCTTAAGCGTGCGGACCCTACGGTTCGAGAATAATGTAGACATGACCAAGACATGTCTCCGTCAATAACCAATAGCGGGACCTGGATGCCCATATTGGTTCCTACATGTTCTACGAAGATCTTTATCGGTCAAACCGCACAACAACATACGTTGTTCCTTTGTCATCGGTATGTTACTTGCCCGAGATTCGATCGTCGGTATCCAATACCTAGTTCAATCTCGCACGGCAAGTCTCTTTACTCGCTCCATAATACATCATCTCACAACTAACTCATTAGTTGAAATGCTTGCAAGGCTTAAGTGATGTGCATTACCGAGAGGGCCCAGAGATACCTCTCCGACATTCGGAGCGACAAATCCTAATCTCAAATACGCCAACTCAACAAGTACCTTCGGATACACCAGAGCACCTTTATAATCACCCGCCACGCTGTGACGCTTTGGTAGCACACAAAGTGTTCCTCCGTAAACGGAGTTGCATAATCTCATAGTCATAGGAACATGTATAAGTCATGAAGGAAGCAATAGCAACATACTAAACGATCGTGTGCTAAGCTAACGGAATGGGTCATGTCAATCAGATCATTCAACTAATGATGTGACCTTGTTAATCAAATAACAACTCCTTGTTCATGGTTAGGAAACATAACCATCTTTGATTAACAAGCTAGTCAAGTAGAGGCATACTAGTGACACTCTGCTTGTCTATATATTCACACATGTATTATGTTTCCGGTTAATACAATTCTAGCATGAATAATAAACATTTATCATGATATGAGGAAATAAATAATAACTTTATTATTGCCTCTAGGGCATATTTCCTTCATCCTCCCACTTGCACTAGAGTCAATAATCTAGATTACACAAGAATGATTCTAACACCCATGGAGTCTTGGTGTTGATCATGTTTTGCTCGTGGAAGAGGCTTAGTCAACGGTCTCGCAACATTTAGATCCGTATGTATCTTGCAAATCTCTATGTCTCCCACCGACTAGATCCCGGATGGAATTGAAGCGTCTCTTGATGTGCTTGGTTCTCTTGTGAAATCTGGATTCCTTCGCTAAGGCAATCGCTCAAAGATTGTCACAAAAGATTTTCATTGGACCCGATGCACTAGGTATGACACCTAGATCGGATATGAACTCCTTCATCCGCACTCCTTCATTGGCGCTTCCGGCAGCTATGTATTCGCTTCACATGTAGATCCCGCCACGACGCTTTGCTTTGAACTGCACTAACCGACAGCTCCACCGCTTAATGTAAACACGTATCCGGTTTGCGATTTAGAATCGTCGGATCGGTGTCAAAGCTTGCATCAACGTAACCATTTACGATGAGCTCTTTGTCACCTCCATATACGAGAAACATATCCTTAGTCCTTTTCAGGTATTTCAGGATGTTCTTGACCGCTGTCTAGTGATCCACTCCTGGATTACTTTGGTACCTCCCTGCTAGACTTATAGCAAGGCACACATCAGGTCTGGTACACATCATTGCATACATGATAGAGCCTATGGCTGAAGCATAGGGAACACTTTTCATTTTCTCTCTATCTTCTGCAGTGGTCGGGCTTTGAGTCTTACTCAACTTCACACCTTGCAATCAGCAAGAACCCTTTCTTTGCTTGATCCATTTTGAACTTCTTCAAAGCTTTGTCAAGGTATGTGCTTTGTGAAAGTCCAATTAAGCGCCTTGATCTATCTCTATAGATCTTAATGCCCAATATGTAAGCAGCTTCACCGAGGTCTTTCATTGAAAACTTTTATTCAAGTATTCCTTTATGCTATCCAGAATTCTATATCATTTCCAATCAATAATATGTCATCCACATATAATATTAGAAATGCTACTGAGCTCCCACTCACTTTCTTGTAAATACAAGGCTTCTCCAAAAGTCTCAGATAAAACCAAATGCTTTGATCACACTATCAAAACGCTTATTCCAACTCCGAGAGGCTTGCACCAGTCCATAAATGGAACGTTGGAGCTTGCACACTTTGTTAGCTCCTTTGGATCGATAAAACCTTCGTTGCATCATATACAACTCTTCTTCCGTAAACCCATTCGAAATGCAATTTTACATCCATTTGCCAAATTTCATAATCATAAAATGCGCAATTGCTAACATGATTCGGACAGACTTAAGCATCGCTCGGGTGAGAAGGTCTCATCGTAGTCAACCCCTTGAACTTGTTGAAAACCTTTTGCAACAAGTCGAGCTTTATAGACGATAATATTACCGTCGTCGTCGGTCTTCTTCTTGAAGATCCATTTATTCTCAATTGCTTGCCGACCATCGGGCAAGTCAACCAAAGTCCATACTTTGTTCTCATACATGGATCCCATCTCGATTTCATGGCTTCAAGCCATTTTGCGAATCTGGGCTCACCATCGCTTCTTCATAGTTCGTAGGTTCATCATGATCTAGTAGCATGACTTCCGAATAGGATTACCGTACCACTCACTGTGCGGATCTTACTCTGTCGACCTCGTGGTTACAGATAACTTGATCTCAAGTTCTATGATCATTATCATCAACTTCCTCACTAGTTGGTTTTGATGTCATAGAAACCGGTTCTGTGATGTATTATTTTCCAACAAGGGAGTAGGTACAGCTTACCTCATCAAGTTCTACTTTCCTCCCACTCACTTCTTTCGAGAGAAACTCCTTCTCTAGAAAGGATCCATTCTTAGCAACGAATGTCTTGCCTTCGGATCTGTGATAGAAGGTGTAACCAACTGCCTCCTTTGGGTATCCTATGAAGACACATTTCTCGATTTGGGTTCGAGCTTATCAGGTTGAAGCTTTTTCACATAAGCATCGCAACCCCAAACTTTAAGAAACGACAACTTTGGTTTCTTGCCAAACCATAGTTCATAAGGTGTCGTCTCAACGGATTTCGACGGTGCCCTATTTAATGTGAATGTGGCTGTCTCTAGAGCATAACCCCAAAACGATAGCGGTAAATCTGTAAGAGACATCATAGACCGCACCATATCAAGTAAAGTACGATTACGACGTTCGGACACACCATTACGATGTGGTGTTCCGGGTGGCGTGAGTTGTGAAACTATTCCACATTGTTTTAAGTGTAAACCAAACTCGTAACTCAAATATTCTCCTCCACGATCGATCGTAGAAACTTTATTTTCTTGTTACGATGATTTTCAACTTCACTCTGAAATTCTTTGAACTTTTCAATGTTTCATACTTATGCTTCATTAAGTAGATATACCCATATCTGCTTAAATCATCTGTGAAGGTGAGAAAATAACGATATCCGCCACGAGCCTCAACATTCATTGGACCACATACATCCGTATGTATGATTTCCAACAAATCTGTTGCTCTCTCCATAGTTCCGAGAACGGCGTTTTGGTCATCTTGCCCATGAGGCACGGTTCATAAGTACCAAGTGATTCATAATCAAGTGGTTCCAAAAGTCCATCAAGATGGAGTTTCTTCATGCGCTTTATACCAATATGACTCAAACGGCAAGCCACAAATAAGTTGCACTATCATTATCAACTTTGCATCTTTTGGCTTCAACACTATGAATATGTGTATCACTACTATCGAGATTCATCAAAATAGACCACTCTTCAGGGTGCATGACCATAGAAGATATTACTCATATAAATAGAACAACCATTATTCTCTCGATTTAAATGAATAACCGCCTCGCATCAAACAAGATCCAGATATAATGTTCATGCTCAACGCCGCACCAAATAACAATTATTTAGGTCTAATACTAATCCGAAGGTAGATGTAGAGGTAGCGTGCCGACCGCGATCACATCGACTTTGGAACCATTTCCCACGCGCATCGTCACCTCGTCCTTTGCCGTTGTTCGCTAATCCGTAGTCCCCTGCTTCGAGTTGCAAATATTAGCAATGTAACCAATATCAAATACCAGTGCTCTGCGAGCTCTAGTAAGGTACACATCAATAACATGTATATCACATATACCTTTGTTCACTTTGCCATCCTTCTTATCCGCCAAATACTTGGGGCAGTTCCGCTTCTAGTGACCATCGCTTGCGGTAGAAGCACTTTCGATTTCAGCTTAGGTCCGACTTGGGTTTCTTCTCTTGAGCAAAGAACTTGTTTGTCGTTCTTCTTGAAGTTCCTTCTTCTTCCCTTTGCCCTTTTCTTGAAACTAGTGGTCTTGTTAACCATCAACACTTGATGCTCCTTCTTGATTTCTACCTCCGCAGCCTTTAGCATCGCGAAGAGCTCGGGAATCGTCTTATCCATCCCTTGCATATTATAGTTCATCACGAAGCTCTTGTAGCTTGGTGGAAGTGATTGGAGAATTCATCAATGACGCTATCATCCGGAAGAGTAACTCCCAGTTGAATCAAGTGATTACAATACCCAGACATCTTGAGTATGTGCTCACTGACAGAACTATTCTCCTCCATCTTGCAGCTATAGAACTTATTGGACACTTCATATCTCTCAATCTGGGCATTCTTCTGGAATATCAACTTCAACTCCTGAAACATCTCATATGCTCCATGACGTTCAAAACGTCGTTGAAGTCCCGGTTCTAAGCCGTAAAGCATGGCACATTGAACTATCGAGTAGTCATCACTTTGCTCGCCAGACGTTCTTAACGTCGTCGGTTGATCACCAAAGAAGTTCGCACCCAGCGGTGCTTCCAGGGCGTAATTTTTCCGTGCAGCAATTAGGATAATCCTCAAATTACGGACCCAATCCGCGTAGTTGCTACCATCATCTTTCAACTTAGCTTTCTCAAGGAACGCATTAAAATTCAACTAACAACAAAGACGGGCCATCTATCTACAACAACATAGACAAGCAAGATACTATCAGGTACTAAGTTCATGATAAATTTTAGTTCAATTAATCATATTACTTAAGAACTCCCACTTAGACAGACATCTCTCTAGTCATCTAAGTGATCACGTGAGTGACGCCCCCGATTCAATCGTACACTAATCATGCACGCAAACGTGTACGATCAAGATCAGGGACTCACGGGAAGATATCACAACACAACTCTAAAAACATAAATAAGTCATACAAGCATCATAATACAAGCCAGGGGCCTCGAGGGCTCGAATACAAGTGCTCGATCATAGACGAGTCAGCGGAAGCAACAATATCTGAGTACAGACATAAGTTAAACAAGTTTGCCTTAAGAAGGCTAGCACAAACTAGGATACAGATCGAAGAGGCGCAGCCTCCCGCTCGATCCTCCTAAACTACTCCCCGGTCGCCGCCACACTCGCACGTAGTAGTAGGCACCTCCAGTAGTAGTCGCCATCGACGGTGGCGTCGCTCTGGGCTCCAACATCCGGTTGCGACAACCGAAGGAAGGAAAGGGGGAAAAGGGGGGAGAAAGCATCCGTGAGTACTCATCCAAAGTACTCGCAAGCAAGGAGCTACACTACATATGCATGTGTATATGTGTAAAGGCCATATCGGTGGACCGAATCGCGAATGCCGTAATAAGAGGGGATAGCTAATCCGTCAAGACTACGCTCGGCAGCCTCCGTCTTGCAAAGATGTAGAAGAGAGTAGGTTGAAGTCCTCCAAGTAGCATCTCCAAGTAGCATCTCCAGTAGCATCGCATAGCATAATCCTACCCGGTGATCCTCTCCTTGTCGCCCTGTTAAAGAGCGATCACCGGGTTGTATCTGGCACTTGGAAGGGTGTGTTTTATTAAGTATCCAGTTCTAGTTGTCATAAGGTCAAGGTACAACTCCGGGTCGTCCTTTTACCGAGGGACACGGCTATTCAAATAGATTAATCTTCCCTGCAGGGGTGCACCACATAACCCAACACGCTTGATCCCATTTGGCCGACACACTTTCCGGGTCATGCCCGCCTCGGAAGATCAACACGCCGCAGCCCCACCTAGGCACAACAGAGGTCAAGACGCCGGTCTAACCCTAAGCGCCAGAGGGTCAGGGCCCATCGCCTCGAAAGCACACTCAAGACGTTATGTCGCGCCGGAAGCGTAACTAGCCCCTAATACAAGTGCAAAGCTTACGCCCAATCCGGCCGCCGCCGCTTGATTCTTGACGCCAAGAAGGCTTCGTGATACCACGACGCCGGGATACCCATAACTACTCCCACGTAGATGGTTAGTGCGTATAGACCAAATGGCCAGACTCAGATCAAATACCAAGATCTCGTTAAGCGTGTTATTATGAAGCAACCGCAGACGCCGATCAGGGCCAGGCCCACCTCTCGCCTAGGTGGCCTCAACCTGCCCTGTCGCTCCGCCACAAAGATCCACACAGAGGGCCATCGGGACAAAGGTCCTTTCAGCCCCCAATCCGTGAATCACTCGCGGGTACTCTTCGAGCGGACCCGACTTTAGTCACCATCTGTAGTATGTATGTATGTATGTATATACCCGTGATCACCTCCCGAGTGATCACGCCCAATAGTATAGCAAGGCGGTCGACAAGAATGTAGGGCCAATGATGATAAACTAGCATCCTATACTAAGCATTTAGGATTGCGGGTAAGGTATCAATGATTGTAGCAACAATGACAAAGCTATGCAATGAATAGGAGTAATCAAGCAAGAATATGCTACACTACTCTAATGCAAGCAGATAGAGAAGAATAGGCGATATCCGGTGATCAAGGGGGGCTTGCCTGGTTGCTCGGCAAGAGAGAGGGTTGTCAACTCCGTAGTCGTCTTCGGGCAAAGCAGCAGCTGGCGGTCTCGTAGTCTATCTGGAGAGAAGAGGGGAAGAAACAATGAATACCATGCAAACAGATGCATATCGATGCATGACAAGACAAGTAACGATGATAGGTGTGCCCAATCGCGTAGTAGGTGATACCGACGAAGGGGAAAACACCCGGAAAGTATTCCTGTTCCGCGTTTTGGACGGTGAACCGGAGGGGAAAGTTGCGTGTTCGGCATGCTAGGGGTGTGTGGCGGACGAACGGGCTGCGAATCGGATTCGCCTCGTCGCTCGGGCAACTTTCATGTAGAAAGTATTTTCATCCGAAGTTACGGATTAAAAGATATGATTTTCTAAAGATTTAAATCATTTTCGATTTATTTTAAAAGCGTAAAAGGTTTATTGCGTCGGCGATGGCGTCCAAGATCGCGTCAGCTCTGTGATTAGTCAAACCTGACAGTGGGACCCACTGTCGGCCTCTCTGCTTAACAGAGGCTTAACTAAACTAACGAGGTTAGTTAGGGCGCGTGGGCCCCAAAGAAGCGATGACTAGTTAGTACTAACTAACTAACTAATTTAACTAATGTTTTAATTAATCGCTTTTATTTAGAAAACATTTATTTAACAAAATATGCGATGGGGCCCGCGTGTCGAGAACACTGGTGCTCCAACAAGACAATTGACTTGGTCAACGTGGCGATTAGGGCCCCAGGCCTGACGGCGACCGAGTGGGGCCCGCCTAGCCACGCTTGATGGATGGCGCCGGATGACGCCATGGCGAGGCAAAACGCGCGCGGCGCTGCTCGGGAGGTGGCGGAAATCGCCTCTGAGGCACCAGATCGAAGGGACCGGTCGCGTTGAACGGCAAGACGACGGCGGAGTGAGTGGGGGTGGTTGAGGCGGTGGTGGCGAGTCGAGCGCCACGGGCTCGTCGGCGGTGAGGTGGTTCGGCGTGTGATGAAGATGGCGACCAGCAAGGCTTCGGGTGAATGGGAAGGCTAGGGAGGACTGCGCGACGCCAGCAGAGCACAACGGGTCGGCCCGTGACCATTTGGTCACCGGAAGGGCGCCGGCGATGAGCGCAGGCGGCGACGCGTTCGGGCGCTCATCGGGGATGGCGCTAGGAGGCACGGGAGGGAGCATTCGTAGGCGCGTTGGGATCCTAGGGACCCCAGGAGCACAACGGTGAGTCCGGGCGTGCGTGACGGCGGTCGTGGCCACGGCGGCGAGGTACGCCAAGGCGACCAGAGCCTCGGCAATGGCGGCGGCTGGCTACAGCGCGCTAGGGGAGCTAGAGGGCGGAGGAGGGAGGCAGCTCACCTAGCGGCACGCACGAAGGCCGGTGGCAGTTTAGTAGCAGCAGGGGGTGTCGCCGGAGTTGAAGAAGATCGGCGGCGAAGCTAGTCGGGGCAGAGGAGGAAGATGGCGGCGACGGGTTGCAGGGCGTCCGGCCCTGCGTCTGACGGGAGCCGTGGTCGATGGAGGCGGAGCGAGCGGACACGCTTGAGTGGCTTGAGGTCGCAGCTGCCGCGAGCTTCTGGCGGCGAGGCCATGGTGGCGCGCGGTTGCCGTGGGGAACGAGGGGAAGCGCGGCGGATCTGAGAGGGAGGGCGGCAGGAACCGAGGGGAGTGGGGGTGAGTGGGAGGAGAGACCGAGGGGGCGCGGCGTCGGCGCCCTTATCCACCACGACGCCGGCGAGCGGGTGCGGCGGGGACGCGCCCTGTTCCAACCCGGTCGGGGAACAGGGAAGAGGACGCAGTGATCTTGGGAGCTGGGCCGGCTGGGCCGCTAAGCCGGGCTTGGGCCGAGGGGTTAGGCGGCTGGTCCAGGGCTTCCCCTTTTTTGTTTTTTTTTGTAATTTCTTTCTTTTATTTATTTTCCTTTTACATTTTATTTAGTTTTAGGGCATTTAGGCATTTTACAAAAGGTGTTTGCTTCACCATAATTACCAGGGCAATATTTGGCAACCCCTAACATTTTTGTTTTAATTTTGAAAACTTTTGTTGTTTGCCAAATTTTGAATTTGAATTTGCAATGATTTTGAACTACCACTTGATTAGCAACAGTAACACAGATGACATGGCATCATTAGAAGAGTTTTACTGTAGCCTAATTATCCGGGCGTTACAAATCTCCTCCACTACAAGAAATCTCGTCCCGAGATTTAGGAGGTAGAAGGAAACAGTGCGGGGTATTCATCACGCAGGCGATCCTCACGTTCCCAAGTGGCTTCATCTTCAGAATGGTGCGACCACTGGACTTTGAGGAACTTGATCGCCTTCTGGCGTGTGCGGCGTTCAGCTTGGTCGAGAATGCGGACCGGATGCTCTTTATAGGAGAGATCCTGTTGCAATTCGAGCACTTCATGATCCACTCCTCGGATTGGGTCCTTGAAGCAACAAGGAGCTGTGATACATGGAACACATCGTGAACTCGAGAAAGGTTCGCGAAGCTCCAGCTTGATATGCCACTTTTCCACGCTTTCGAGAATAGTGAATGGGCCAATATAGCGAGGAGCTAGCTTGCCCTTGATCCCGGCGGTGAGCACCCTTCATTGGTGTGACTCAAGATAAGCCTTTTCGCCAAAGTTGATAGACCATGTCCTTATGTTTACGGTCATAATTACTCTTTTAGGCGCGACCGAGCGGTTTTGAGATTCTCGCGAATAATGCGGACTTGTTCTTGGCATGTTGGATAATATCCGGACCAAAGAGTGGACGTTCCCGCTTTGACCAGTTCGAGAGGGTTCGACACTTTCGTCCATATAACACTTGAAGGGGCCATCTTGAGACTAGCTTGATAGCTATTATTATAAGAGAACTCAAGCATACGGGAGAGATTCCTCCCATTTCTTGCGAAGGAAATAACACAAGCTCGAAGCATGTCTTGAGAACTTGGTTGACACGTTCAACCTGCCCTTGCGATCGAGGATGAAAAGCAAGAAAAGATGATGAGTGCCCATAGCTTCTTGGAAACTTGACCGAATCTTGAAGTGAATAAGCTGCCACGGTTCGAACGATTACCAATGGAATACCGTGAAGCGAGACAATTACGACATGTAGAGGTTTGCGGTGACTAGCGATGATCGCTTCCTTGACAGCGGAAAATGCGCAACTTTAGAAAGCCGGTCAATGATGACAAGAATAGCATCATTACCTTTTTGCGATTTGGGAAATCCAAAGGATTAAGTCCATTTCAACATGGTCCCATTTCCATTCGGGAATAGAGATAGGTTGCGAGTTCCAAAGGGCCTTTGATGTTACGCTTTGATACGACGGCAAGCGTCACACTCAAAGAACATAGCGAGCAATGTCTTGCTTCATGTTAGACCACGAGAATCTCGATTTAATGTCTTGGTACATCTTTGTACTACCAGGATGGATATATAGAGGCGATCATGAGCTTCCTTCATAACCTTCTCGAGGCATATCCAGGTTTTCCCTCTTACTCGGAACTACTAGGCGACCTTTGAAGAATAAGGTGCCATCATCAAATAATGATGAAGAATGAGGGCTTTCCTTCTTTGAGTTCGCTTAATCTTGTGGACTTCATCGTCACATTTCGCATCCATTTGATGGTGTCCACAAGATCTGGTTTCGCAACTGTGGTATTGAGAGAACCCCAGGAATAACATGGAGGTTCATCTTGCGAAACTCCTTAGGAGGGGGAACGAGCGCACCTTGAGGAACAATATGGAGGTTCAGCTTTGAAATTCTTCAACAAGTGAGGGCTGAACCTTGTGAATCTGGAGGTGGTTGCGATGAGACTTATGGCTCAAGGCATCAGCCATTACATTAGCCTTGCACGTGTATAGGAAATACCCAAGTCAAAGTTTGCAACAATATCCATCCATCGCTTTGGCGGAGGTTCAGTCCGTGAGTAAACAGATACCGACTTTGGTGGTCGGTGAAGATCTCGCAGCGATTACCGAGAAGGTAATGTCGCCATTTGCTTTAGTGCATGAATGACAATGAAGAAGCTCGAGGTCGTGAACTGGGTAGTTCTCTTCGTGAGGGCGCAATTGCCGAGAGGCATAAGCAATAACTTTGCGGTCTTGCATTAGGACACAGCCTAATCCTTGACGGGAAGCGTCGCAGTAAATGACGAAGTCCTTCTTAGTATCGGGAGGAGCTAATCTTGCGTAAGTCAACTTGTCTTTGAGTGCCTGGAAACTTTCTTGACATTTATCAGTCCATTGGAACTTGACGCCCTTATGCAACAGGTTAGTCAGGGGCCTGGCAATCTTGGAGAAGTTCTCAACGAATCGACGGCAATAGCTGGCGAGACCGAGAAAACTTCGACTTGCTTGACATTCTTCGGAGGAGTCAATCAAAAATAGCCTCGAACTCGTTCGGGGTTAACAACAATACCATCCTTAGAGATGACATGTCCAAGATAGGTTACTTCGGGAAGCCAGAATTCACACTTGGAGAACTTGGCGTATAGCTGATGCTCTCGTAGCTTTTCCAGCACAAGACGAAGATGTTCAGCATGTTCTTCTTCGTTCTTGGAATATACAAGGATATCATCCAGATAAACCACGACAAATTTGTCGAGGTATTCCATAAAGATATAGTTCATTAGACGAGAGAAGGTGGCTGGAGCATTGGTTAATCCAAAAGACATGACGGTGTACTCGTATGAACCATAGCGAGTCACAAATGCGGTCTTCGGGATATCTTCTTTACGAACACGGATCTGGTGGTAACCCAACCTCAAGTCGAGTTTAGAGAATACTGACGAACCAGCTAGTTGATCATATAGATCATTGATCCGAGGAAGAGGATACTTATTCTGAATGGTAGCTTGGTTAATAGGACGGTAGTCTTGAACCAATCGGTTTGTCCCATCCTTCTTCTTGACAAAGAGAGAAGGTGCTCCCCAAGGAGAGCAACTTGGGCGAATGAAACCACTTTGAAGAGATTTATCGATTTCCTCCTTAAGCTCGAGGAGTTCATGCGGCGGCATCTTGTAGGGTCGCTTGGCTATAGGAGTGGTGCCTGGTTTCAAGTCGATGACGAATTCGACAGCTCTAGCAGGGGGAATCCCTGGAAGTTCTTCAGGAAAGACGTCGAGGAAGTCACGAACTACGGGAATGTTTTCAATGCCCTCGAGTGGTGCGGCGTTCAATGCATTCAATGCATAGAGCCTTGCCTCGGCATTTTGCACCAGGTGAGCTTGGTATGTAACTATTTCATCTGAAGGGTGTAGTAGATGGACGGTCTTAGTGGCGCATAACGATAGAAGCGATATCGCCGTTAACCAATCCATTCCCAGAATGAGGTCAATGTTAGACGACTTCAGGATAATGGGCGAGGCGTGAAATTCCAATCCTTCGATTTCCACAGGGACGTCGATGCCAACCATGGAGGTCTGACATTGTCCCGCGGGGGTTTTTACCACTACCGAAGTGTTCATCTGCTCACATTTAACGTCGTGCTTGTATGCAAAATCTTGACATGAATGAATGCGATGCACTATCAAATAAAGCGAATCTTTGTACTTGAATTTACGAGGAGTGTACCCATCACAATGTGAGCTGGTCTTGAGCCGTTTAGATCAACGTGGTTGGCATGAAAACGACCATATGACTTGGCATTGTTGTTACGGGCTGGATGTTTCCACGGCCATTCTTTGGAAGGGCTAGTTGATTCTCGATTCGGTTGCATTCCTAGCACGGTGCCTGGTTGACCACACTTGTAGCACAGACCATTATTGGGAGTGGGAGCAGGGCTCGGGGTGGTGGAGCCGGAAGCCTTGGCTGCCTAGATGGTGGAGGAGGCGACGAGGTGCGGCATAGGTCCGCTTAGGGGCAGTGCATTTGGACGGACATCTTTGTTGGGATCCAAATCTTACGCCTGCGGCGGGCCGAAGATGAGCCGTGTCGCAGTTGCGCCTCTGAGAGCTCGGTGTTCCTGCGCACCAGTCTCGACATTGATGGCCTTGTTCACCAAGGTGGCGAAATCGGCAAAGTCATGCACTAGAAGTGCGAGCTTGATGTCGGCTTGAAGGCCGTCACGAACTTCTCTGTCTGCGTGCATCGGTTGCAATGTCTTCTTGACATAGCGGGACAAGTCCGAAACTCCCGTGATAAGCTTCCACGGTTTTGTTGCCACAGGTGAGGTTGCGGAACTCACGCTTCTTCCCGCCATGATCCCCGAGGAATGAAGCGGGCACGGAAGGCGCTTGAAAGTCCGGCGGTGATGATTGTCCCAGCAGGCGAGTACGCTGTGGCTGTCCCACCATTGAGCTGCGGGTCCCTTGAAAGAAGGAAGCAAAGGTGACATAGCGGGCGGGGCTACTTGGCAGACTCCATCTCATAGGTGATGTCATGGAGCGGTCATCAAGATCCAGTAATTTGAGTTGAGCTGCGGTACAGTTGGGTGAGGCGCATGAAATCTGCAGAGTCACTTGGGCTGGCTGCTCGTTCATATTAGGGCGAGGAACGAGCCATCACATTCTCCATGGTGGCGATTCATCTCAAGCTGTTGGATCATACCAGCCATGTACTCGGTGGGGGTGGGAAGTCGCCACCACGACCACGACCACTGGTCTAACCATCTGCTAAATATAACAGGGTAGTTCAAATTGAGAAATTTGCATAAACAAGAATCATCCATGATGAAACATGCATAATGAAAAGGGGCACGACAGATACTACATAGTAGTCGGCATATCTTACAACAGGGGTCGGACATAGAGTTCAGTACACAGAGTTCAGTACATAGACTAAGTCATCATAGGCGGCACGCAGGCTCGCGGCGAATGCAACTAATACTAATAAGCAAGACTACATCAGTCCCAGGAGGTACTGTGGAGGTAGTCGTAGCCCGACAACTGATAGTGAGGCAACGGATAGTCCATGTCAGCGGCCTGGGGGCCACGGATACTCTGGTGTGGAACCCGACGCTCAGGTGGCAGAAGAGGACCAAGTGCGGGAGAGTAGCCTCCCACCTCTGGCCAACCGACACCATCGGGCATCACGGTCCTGGCTGGGTAGATCGTAGAACGCGGTAGCTGTCTAGATAGAACAAAGGGGTGCAACAGCGTCGAGCCTCAGAAAGGTGCCGACGAGTGGTGTACAACTTCGTGGCGAAGAGCTCGGTTAGCTTCGGTCCAACCCATCGACATCACGCGAACCGGTCTCGATGGTGGAAGGGCTCTCGTGACGGTGGAGTAGGCAGCGATGTAGTATCCTCCGCACCAACATCGGATGCGATAGCAATGTGCCCGAAAGGGAAGTGTCCAACGCTCGATACTCACCACGAAGACGTGTTAGAGCGGCATAAGCGGATCGTGAATCGCCATCTCGATGGTCACTCCAACACCATGAGCGGTGTGCGGCGCGGTAGTGGAGTCATACTCCCGAGAGTAGAGGTGGACGATGGCACGGTATCGCTCTGGTTAAAGTCTGGTACTCCTCATAGGCGGTGTACTCGGGGTGCCGCGATAACCCAGATAGGTCATCATCTCGGCTAGCACAGAGGTGATCTGAGGCACCAATGGCGCCGTGTGGCGCACGACCTGCCTCGTGGGTTCCATCGAAAACAAAGATGTTTCAATGGAGTCAAATGACAATGTGGGTACTATTAAAATACTATCCTCTGAGAATAACTATGGCTTATCCAACTTTGGGGTGAGCGTGGTAGCGGATCCTAATGTTAGAGTTAGTAAATTCGTTTAACCCGAGTAGAAGAGAGTTGAGTCGAGTAAAGGTCGAGGAGTAAAAGATCCTAGTACCACCCAATGGCGGCGTGGGCCCGTAAGGCACACAGCCATGTTAGTAAAAGTTTTGTAGTGACTAGACTCGACTTGGCCAAGGAGTGTGGAAGGGGATTCCTACAGCGATCGGCTCGATACCAACTTGTGGCGCCCCGATTCAATCGTACACTAATCATGCACGCAAACGTGTGCGATCAAGATCGAGGACTCACGGGAAGATATCACAACACAACTCTAAAAACATAAATAAGTCATACAAGCATCATAATACAAGCCGGGGCCTCGAGGGCTCGAATACAAGTGCTCGATCATAGACGAGTCGTGAAGCAACAATATCTGAGTACGAGACATAAGTTAAACAAGTTTGCCTTAAGAAGGCTAGCACAAACTAGGATCTGGATCGAAGAGGCGCAGCCTCTGCACCTGGATCCTCCTAAACTACTCCCGGTCGTCGTCGGCAGCCGCACGTAGTAGTAGGCACCTCCAGTAGTAGTCGTCATCGGCGGTGGCGTCGCTCTGGGCTCCAACATCCGGTTGCGACACAACCGAAGGAAGGAAAGGGGAAAAGGGGAGAAAGCATTCGTGAGTACTCATCCAAAGTACTGCAAGCAAGGAGCTACACTACATATGCATGTGTATATGTGTAAAGGGCCATATCGGTGGACCGAATCTGCAGAATGCCGTAATAAGAGGGGATAGCTAATCCCGTCGAAGACTACGCTCGGCGACCTCCGTCTTGCAAATGTAGAAGAGAGTAGGTTGAAGTCCTCCAAGTAGCATCTCAAGTAGCATCTCGGTAGCATCGCATAGCATAATCCTACCGGTGATCCTCTCCTCGCATACTGTTAAAGAGCGATCACCGGTTGTATCCGCACTTGGAAGGGTGTGTTTTATTAAGTATCCAGTTCTAGTTGTCATAAGGTCAAGGTACAACTCCGGTCGTCCTTTTACCGAGGGACACGGCTATTCAATAGATTAATCTTCCTGCGGTGCACCACATAACCCAACACGCTTGATCCCATTTGGCGGACACACTTTCTGGGTCATGCCCGCCTCGGAAGATCAACACGTCGCAGCCCCACCTAGGCACAACAGAGAGTCAAGACGCCGGTCTAACACTAAGCGCCAGGGTGCAGGCCCATCGCCTGAGCACACACTCAAGACGTTGCGTCTGTGGCCGGAAGCGAACTAGCCCCTAATACAAGTGCGAACTTACGTTCCAATCCGGTAGCGCGCCGCTCGATTCTTGACGTCAAGAAGGCTTGGTGATACCACGGCGTTGGGATACCCATAACTACTCCCACGTAGATGGTTAGTGCGTATAGACCAAATGGCCAGACTCAGATCAAATACCAAGATCTCGTTAAGCGTGTTATTATGAAGCAACCACGGACGCCGATCAGGGCCAGGCCCACCTCTCGCCTAGGTGGCCTCAACCTGCCCTGTCGCTCCGCCACAAAGATCCACACAGAGGGCCGTCGGGACAAAGGTCCTTTCAGCCCCAATCTGTGAATCACTCATGGGTACTCTTGAGCGGACCCGACTTTAGTCACCATCTGTAGTATGTATGTATGTATGTATATACCCGTGATCACCTCCCGAGTGATCACGGCCCAATAGTATAGCAAGGCAGACTGACAAGAATGTAGGGCCAATGATGATAAACTAGCATCCTATACTAAGCATTTAGGATTGCGGGTAAGGTATCAATGATTGTAGCAACAATGACAGGCTATGCAACAGAATAGGAGTAATCAAGTAGTAACATGCTACACTACTCTAATGCAAGCAGTATAGAGAAGAATAGGCGATATCTGGTGATCAAGGGGGGGGGCTTGCCTGGTTGCTCTGGCAAGAGAGAGGGGTCGTCAACTCCGTAGTCGTACTGGGCAGCAGCAGCGTCGGTCTCGTAGTCTATCGGAGAGAAGAGGGGGAAGAAACAATGAATACCATGCAAACAGATGCATATCGATGCATGACAAGACAAGTAACGATGATAGGTGTGCCCAATCGCGGTAGTAGGTGATACTGACGAAGGAAAACACCGGAAAGTATTCGGTGTTCGCGTTTTGACCGGTGAACCGGAGGGGAAAGTTGCGTGTTCAGCATGCTAGGGGTGTGTGGCGGACGAGCGGGCTGCGTGGCAGGATTCTTCTCGTCGTTACAGGCAACTTTCATGTAGAAAGTATTTTCATCAGATTCTACGGATTAAAAGATATGATTTTCTAAAGATTTAAATCATTTTCTCGATTTATTTTAAAAGCGAAAAAGGTTTATTGCGTCGGCGATGGCGTCGAAGATGCGTCAGCTCTGCCGACTAGTCAAGCCGACAGTGGGACCCACTGCCGGCCTCTCTGCTTAACGAGAGGCTTAACTAAACTAACGAGGTTAGTTAGGGCGTGTGGGCCCCAAAGATCGATGACTAGTTAGTACTAACTAACTAACTAATTTAACTAATGTTTTAATTAATCGTTTTTATTTAGAAAAACATTTATTTAACAAAATATGCGATGGGGCCCGTGTCGAGACACTTGTGTGCCCGGTCGGCCTGATTGACTTGGTCAGCGTGGCGATTAGGGCCCCAGGCCTGAGGCGGCGACCGAGGTGGGGCCCGCCTAGCCACGTCGATGGGCGGCGCCGGGATGAGCCGGCGAGGCAAAACGCGCGGCGCGCTCGAGGTGGCGGAAATCGCCTCTGAGGCACCAGATCGAGCGGGACGGTCGCGTTCGAGCAACAAGGCGACGGCGGAGTGAGTGGGGTGGTTGTAGGCGGTGGTGGCGGTCGGCGCCACGGGCTCGTCGGCGGCGAGTGGTTGGCGTGTGATGAAGATGGCGACACAAGCTTCGGGTGAATGGGAAGGCTAGGGAGGACTGCGCGGCCTTGCAGAAACAACGAGCTCGGCCCGTGACCATTTGGTCACCGGAAGAAGCGTCGGCGGCAGCGCAGCGGCGGCAGCGTTTGGCGCTCATCGGGGATGGCGCTAGGAGGCACGGAGGGAGCATTCGTGATGCGCGTTGGGCTCCTAGGGACCCGAGAGCACAACGGTGAGGTCGGGCGTCGTGTGGCGGTGTCGTGGCCACTTAGCGGCGGTATGCGCCATGGCGACGAGCCTCGGCAATGGCGGCGGCTCTGGCTCTGCGCTAGGGGAGCTAGAGGCGGAGGAGGCAGCTCACCTGGCGGCACGCACGAAGGCCGGTGGCGATTTAGTAGCAGCGAGGGTGTCGCGGAGTTGAAGAAGATCGGCGCGAAGCTAGTCGGGCGAAGGAGGAAGACGGCGGCGACGCGTTGCAGGCGTCCGGCGTCTGCGTCTGACGAGAGCCGTGTCGATGGAGGCGGAGCGGCGGACACGTCGGAGTGGCTTGAGGTCGCGTGACGCATGAGCTTCTGGGCGCGAGCCATGGTGGCGCGCGGTTGCCGTGGGGAGGGAGGGCGCGGCGGATCTGAGAGGGAGGGCGCGAGAACCGAGGGAGTGGGGGCGAGTGGGAGGAGAGACCGAGGGCGCGGCGTCGGCGCCTTTATCCTACACGACGCCGGGCGAAGCGGGTGCGGCGGACGCGCCTGTTCGACCCGGCCGGGGAGCAGGGAAGAGGACGCAGTCTGAGAGGCTGGGCAGTGGGCAGCCAAGCCGGCTCATGGCCGAGGGGTTAGGCGGCTGGTCGGGGCTTCCCCTTTTTTTTTTTTGTAATTTCTTTCTTTTATTTATTTTCCCTTTTCTGTTTTATTTAGTTTTAGGGCATTTAGGCATTTTACAAAAAGGTGTTTGCTTCACCATAATTACCAGTGCAATATTTGGCAACCCCCGAAGATTTTTGTTTTAATTTTTGAAAACTTTTGTTGTTTGCCAAATTTTGAATTTGAATTTGCAATGATTTTGAACTACCACTTGATTAGCAACAGTAACACAGATGACATGGCATCATTAGAAGAGTTTTACTGTAGCCTAATTATCCGGGCGTTACAACGTGATCCAAATCAACTAAACCATAACCGATCATCACGTGAGATGGAGTAGTTTTCAATGGTGAACATCTTATGTTGATCATATCTACTATATGATTCACGCTCGACCTTTCGGTCTCCGTGTTCCGAGGCCATATCTGCATATGCTAGGCTCGTCAAGTTTAACTCGAGTATTCTGCGTGTGCAAAAGCGGCTTGCACCCGTTGTAGATGGACGTGAGAGCTTATCACACCGATCATCACGTGGTGTGCAGGCACGACGAACTTTGGCAGCGGTGCATACTCGGGAGAACACTACTTGATAATTTTTAGTGAGAGATCATCTTAAAATGCTACCGTCGATCAAAGCAAGATAAGATGCATAAAGGATAAACATCACATGCAATCAATATAAGTGATATGATATGGCCATCATCTTCTTGTGCTTGTGATCTCCATCTCGAAGCACCATCATGATCACCATCGTCACCGGCGCGACACCTTGATCTCCATCGTAGCATCGTTGTCGTTTCGCCATCTATTGCTTCTCGACTATCGCTACCGCTTAGTGATAAAGTAAAGCAATTACTGTAGCGTTGCATTTCATACAATAAGCGACAACCATATGGCTCCTGCCATTGCCGATAACCGGTTACAAAACATGATCATCTCATACAATAAAATATAGCATCATGTCTTGGCCATATCACATCACAACATGCCTGCAAAAACAAGTTAGGCGTCCTCTACTTTGTTGTTGCAAGTTTTACGTGGCTGCTACGGGCTTAAGCAAGAACCAATCTCACCTACGCATCAAAACCACAGCGATAGTTTGTCAAGTTGATGTTGTTTTAACCTTCGCAAGGACCGGGCGTAGCCACACTCGTTCAACTAAAGTTGGAGAAACCGACACCGCTAGTCACTGTGTGCAAAACACGGCGGTAAAACCGATCTCGCGTGGCGTCACGTGTAATGTCGGTCCGGCCGCTTCATCCAACAATACCGCCAACCAAAGTATGACATCTTTGGTAAGCGGTATGACTTATATCGCCCACAACTCACTTGTGTTCTACTCGTGCATATAACATCAAACCATAAAAACCTAGGCTCGGATGCCCTTTGGGGAACGTAGTAATTTCAAAAAAATCCTCGCACACGCAAGATCATGGTGATGCATAGCAACGAGAGGGATAGTGTTGTCTCGTACCCTCGTGAGACCGAAGCGAAGCGTTGGCGCAACGTAGAGGAAGTAGTCGTCGTCCTCCGGTCCAACCGATCCAAGCACCGTTACTCGGCACCTCCGAGTTCTTGACACGCGTACATCTCGATGGCGCACCCTCGATCTCAATCCAATGAGGCTCCGAGGGGAGTTCCGTCGACCTGACGGCGTGGTGGCGATCTTGGCGTTCTCTGTTGCGGGGCTTCGCCTAAGCACCGCTACAATATGATCGAGGTGTAATATCGTGGAGGGGGCACCGCACACGGCTAAGGCGATCAATGATCAACTTGTGTGTCCTAGGGTGCCCCTACCCCGTATATAAAGGAGGGAGGGAGGAGGTGGCCGGCCTCAAGGGGGCGCCATAGGGAGGGGAAACCTACTCCAAGTAGGTTTCCTCTCTTTCCTTATCTTATTTGGAGGGAGAAGGAGGAGTACTAGTATTAGGAAGTAGTACTAGTAGTAGGAAGGAAGAGAGGGAAGGAGAAAGGAAGGGGGCCGCCCCCTCCCCAGTCGGATTGGGCTTGGGCGCCCCCTCCCTTCTCCTTCTCTCTTCCTCCTACATGGGCCCAATAAGGCCCATATACCTCCCGGGGTTCCAGTAACCTCCGGAGCTCCAAACTTCTCCGGAACCTTTCCGGTGTCCAAATATATTAGTCCAATATATCAATCTTTATGTCTCGACCATTTAGAGACTCCTCGTCATGTCCGTGATCATATCCGGGACTCAACAACCTTCGTACATCAAAATACATAAACTCATAATATAAGCATCATCGAAACCTTAGCGTGCGGACCCTACGGTTCGAGAATAATGTAGACATGACCGAGACATGTCTCGGTCAATAACCAATAGCGGGACACGGATGCCCATATTGGTTCCTACATATTCTCTGAAGATCTTTATCGGTCAAACCGCACAACAACATCGTTGTTCCTTTGTCATCGGTATGTTACTTGCGAGATTCGATCGTCGGTATCCAATACCTAGTTCAATCTCATTACCGGCAAGTCTCTTTAATCGATTACGTAATACATCATCTCACAACTAACTCATTAGTTGAAATGCTTGCAAGGCTTAAGTGATGTGCATTACCGAGAGGGCCCAGAGATACCTTTCCGACATTGGAGTGACAAATCCTAATCTCGAAATCGCCAACTCAACAAGTACCTTCGGATACACCAGTAGAGCACCTTTATAATCACCCGATTCGTTGTGACGTTTGGTAGCACACAAAGTGTTCCTCCGTTAACAGGAGTTGCATAATCTCATAGTCATAGGAACATGTATAAGTCATGAAGGAAGCAATAGCAACATACTAAGCGATCGTGTGCTAAGCTAACGGAATGGGTCATGTCAATCAGATCATTCAACTAATGATGTGACCTTGTTAATCAAATAACAACTCCTTGTTCATGGTTAGGAAACATAACCATCTTTGATTAACAAGCTAGTCAAGTAGAGGCATATTAGTGACACTCTGTTTGTCTATATATTCACACATGTATTATGTTTCCGGTTAATACAATTCTAGCATGAATAATAAACATTTATCATGATATGAGGAAATAAATAATAACTTTATTATTGCCTCTAGGGCATATTTCCTTCAAGTGCCTCCTTATTACGCGGAAAATAATTATTCCTCCACCTAATAGCAGGGACCCACCTGATGGACCACCAGTATTTCGCAAAAAAAAATGTTTTCCCCTGACTGCTGGGACCCACCGGACGGTCCACCGTATTTCGTGAAAAAGTGTTCCCCCCGCTGTCAGCTCGGACCCATCGGAAGTGCCTCCTTACTACGCACAAAAAATGAATACTCCCCCTTCTAGCTGGGACCCACCTTGGTGGGAGGCTGACTTGTGGGCCTACTAAGTTGACGGGGACGGAGGGCTTTGTCAACTTAGTCAATATGAATGATTCCAGCTCCGGTGGATCGTCGATGTCCAAACCAACGGCCGTGGTGATTCTTCAACCTCTGGTCTTCTTGCTCCGGCCGCCCAAAGCAATACGCCAATCGTGCGCATGCTCCACGCCTCCGTGGCGGTGTGCTCTTCGGCGGTGGCTTCACCGCTCCCATACTACTCCCACCGCTAGCCAGACCATCCCTCCACTCACCCACACCCCCTGTTATTCTGCGGCGACGACAGCCTCACACCGCAGCCGAACCAGTGAACCCTCGTACTCCTCTCCACGTGGGCATCCACTGCCGCGTCTTCCCCGGCTCCGCGTCGTCCCCTTCCTAGGCCTCTCCCTCGTCCACCGCCGTGGTGCTCTCGGCGCGGCGTGGTCAACATGGTCGAGCGACTTCCATCGGACTTGGGTATGCGTGGAGAGGTGACGATTGGGTCCACGACGCGATGGAAGTGCCTCCTTATTACGTGGAAAATAAGGATTCCTCCACCTGATAGCTGGGACCCACCGGACGGGCCACTGTATTTTGCGAAAAAAACATTTCCCCCCTGACTGCTGGGACCCACCAGCTACATCTTCGCACGCAAGGAAGTGTGTCCAAAAAAAACTATTCGCCCCCCTGACTGCTGGGACCCACCAGCTACATCTTCGCATGCAAGGAAGTGCCTGACAGTTGGGACCCACCTGGTTGAAGCGTACGTAGCATTGTCATTCTGGTCGCAAACGTGTATGTACATACTGGTGGATGTAGAGGCGCGCACGTGTCGTAGTAGAGGCGTGCACGTAGCATGTACACATACGTACAGCAGCCAGTGTGCAAGAAAGAAAATACGGCCACGTACGTACATACGGGCGGGGTCTCGAACGCCTACTCGCGCATATATACGTACGGCCAGGGCGGGTGTACATGGTTGGGTCGGAACAAAGAAACAACGTCGTCGTCGTGTTCATGGGGAGCCAACCGGTTGGGTGGGAACAGAATGCGTCTTTGTGTTCATCGGGAGGGCTTGGACGGAACAAGTGATGGAAATGAGGCCTGGCGTACCGCAAAACGGAGGAAACGGCCTTGTGTTCGATCGGCCATGTTCGAAACAGGATCCTGTTCATCGGGAGGGGTGCGCGCGTCTGCAAAACAGAGAAGCGGACTTGTGTTGGACCTCCTACGGTCGAAGCGGGTCCTGATGTCGGGAGGGTGTGGCGTCTCGCAAAACGGACAAAACGGACTTGTGTTGGGCGCTACGGTGGCCCCGGCCTGTTCGCCGGGAGGGTGTGGCGTACCGCAAAACGAAACTCCACGGGATACTGTTCATCTCCATCGTCAACCTCTGCTAGCCTCCACGGGCTATTGTTCATCCACCGTCGACCTCCTCCAGCCTCCACCTGCGACTGTTCATCCACGGGCTCCTGTTCATCCAGCCTCCACCACGCGCTACTCCACCAGCTACTGTTCAATCACCCCTCTCCACGGGCTCCTGTCAACCACCCCTCCACGGGCTACTGTTCATCCATCCCTCCACCATCTACTGTTCATCCATCCCTCCACGGGGTCGTCCTGTTCATCCAGCCCTTCACGGGGTCCTGTTCATCCAGCCCCAACCGGCTCGATCGATCGGGGTCATGTTCATCCAGAGGCAACACCATGGGGTCCTGTTCATCCACCCCCGCCGCTCACTTGTTCATCCACCCCCATAGCGCTCATTTGTTCATCGAGAGGCATCGATCGGCTTGTTAGCGATAGTAGCGAAGAATTGCTCGATCGGGTTGATTAACGACCATCGATCGATCGCTCGGCTTGATGTAGCGTAACTGCGGTCTGTCCTTCGGGTTCGATTAGGTGACGCCTCGCTCGGGTTTAGTTAGAGCCCAACGCCTCGCACACACACGCGTACGTGTACGAGAGAAACGCGCATCGCTCAGCCCCGACCACCCATCGTAACCAGGAACTCCCCGAAATTTTCCTCGCCCTCGCTTCTACCACGGTTTTTTCCGTCATGGACGACTCAAAGAATGTCATGCAGCTGCGTCTCCGGCCTGCCCAGGATGAAAATCCCATTTTCTGTCATGATTTTTTGTCATAGAAGTAGGAGCCCACCACATCTATGACGATACCGGGTTTTGTCACAATTATCGTCATAGAAGTGTCATAAGTATGACAGAAATTTTTTTCGTTCGGCCCAAAATGTCACGGATGTGTCTTTTTTTGTAGTGAATATAGCTATGCTCCCCGGAACGATGCCAGAAAAAGGTCCTAATAACCCACAAGTATAGAGGATCGCAACCATTTTCGAGGGTAGAGTATTCAACCCAAATTTATAGATTCGACACAAGGGAAGCCAAAGAATATTTGCAAGTATTAGCAGCTGAGTTGTCAATCAAGCACACCTAGAGATTAATTATATTTAGCAAAGTGACCAGTAGCAAAGTAATATGATAGTTTTGATAATAGTGGTAGCAGCAATAGTAACAATAACAGTGATGGCGGTGATTTTGTAGCAAGTGCAATAGTGACAGCAACAGTAGTAACTTAGCAAGAACAATATGTAGGAAAATCGTAAGCATTGGATCGACGATTCGTTGGATGATATTCATCATGAGATAGTCATAACCTAGGGCGATACGACACTAGCTCCAGTTCATAAATATAATGTAGGCATGTATTCCGTAAATAGTCATACGTGCTTATGGAAAGAACTTGCATGGCATATTTTGTCCTACCCTCTCGTGGCAGTGGGGTCCTATTGGAAACTAAGGGATATTAAGGCATCCTTTTAATAGAGAACCGAAAAAAAACATTAACACATGGTGAATACATGAACTCCTCAAACTACGGTCATCACCGGGAGTGGTCCCGACTATTGTCACTCCGGGGTTGCCGGATCATAACACGTAGTAGGTGACTATAATCTGCAAGATCAGATCTGAAATCATGGCGCCCGGGCTCAAAGTGACAAGCATTAAGCATGGCAAAGTTATAGCAACATCCTCAGAACATAATGGATACTAGGGATCAGTACCTAACAAAATTAACTCGATTACATGATGAATCTCATCCAACTCCTCACTGAACAGCGAGCCTACGAAGGAATTACTCACTCCCGGTGGGGAGCATCATGAAATTGACGATGGAGAAGGGTTGTTGATGACGAAGATCGAAGATCCCCCTCTCCGGAACCCCAAACGGACTCCAGATCTGGCCTCTCGATGGAGAACAGGAGACGCCGGCGGCTCCATCTCATGAAACACGATAATTCTTTCTTCCTCTTTTTTCTGGAAAAAATAGGATTTTATTGCGTCGGTTTCTGGGTCTGCGGGGCCACCAGGTGGGGACAACCCACCTGGGCGTGCCTGGAGGGGGTGGCGCGCCCTGGTGGGTTGTTCCCACCCAGGTGCCCCCCTCCGGTGGTTCTTCGCTCTAGAAATTCTCTTTTATTGTATAAAAATTCCTCACAAAGTTTCGTTCCATTCTGAGAACTTTTATTTCTGCACAAAAACAACACCATGGTAGTTCTGCTGGCTTGTTGTCGATGCAGGTTAGTTTCATTCAACTCATGCAAATTAGAGTCCAAAACAAGAGGAAAAGTGTTAGCAAAAGTAGATACGACGGAGACGTATCACACATCTAGATGTGGCCTAAGTATTTCACATTTAAATCCTATGTCATTGATTTTACCCGCGGAGATTCGTGCATGTGTTTTATTTTTTCCTTTTATTTTTCTTTTCCTTATTTGATTGAGCAATTTAAATGTGCAATAACTAGGGCACATCTAGATGTGCCCTAGACAGACCCAAACAAAAATGTGGCAACACTCTGTCCCATATATTTCTCACTATTTCCATAACACTATGTTTGGATGTCTCCATTGGAGCCCAGGAAATGGATTTCATAATCACGAGGGGTCAATACGGACGTTTGGCTGGACACTGAATTCGTACTGGAAATGAACATGCAATTCATGCCCGTTTTCGCTCCCGTGAAAATCCCCCTCCCATGTTTCGGAGGGGTGGCGCTCCGTATTGGCTCGAAATCGCATATGTCCCGCTTACCCAACGCAAATGCGAATGAAGCAAGAAAGGGGAACGGAGGCGAACTCGAAGCCGACCTAGGTCGTGGCGGCGGCCGGGCAGCAGTCTGTCTCTCCCCTCTTCCCCACCCCTTTTCCCGTCGCCCCCTCGCCATCTCCCGTCGCCCTATGCTGTGCCCCGCCATGGAGGTCGATGGCGGCCCAGGACCGGCGCACCCCGCCATCGGCTCCGCCCTTCTAGCCACGTGTGGCCGTCGTCCTTGCCTATTGTTGCCTGGCTCAAGTCCTCCCTACTCCACGTGCTGCAGCTCCTTCTGTACAACACTCCACCATTACAGATGTATGAGCTGCTCTTTTTTGTGTGCAGCCACGACATTGCTCCACCATGGATCCATGGCCATGGCCTAGATCTTCTTGTCAAACCCCTCCATATCCTGAAAATCCCTCTGATAAGGTAATGTAGCTATGCAATTCCAAAGTTTGTCATCCAAACATGATTTGGTATTGAAATCTCAGAGGCATTTCAAGGGCCAATTCATCGGACAACCAAACACGTGAATTTGTATTCGTGCCATTTCTGTTTCCTCACTGATTTGGAATTCAGACAAATACATTACGGAGCTCCCCAATGGAGACATCCAAACGAAGTGTTATAGTAGTTTGAAGATCGATCATCTGAAATTTGTTTCTTACTTTTTTTGAGCAAATTCAATTAACCCCTTTTCCTTTTTAGGGGAAATTTCGTTCATTCCATGCTTTTCTTAATTCAGTGCCATACTTCTGTTTTTGCTTTATGAGGCAATTCCATGCTTCTATTTTTCTTTTGACGGAATTCCATAATTCTATTTTTTGAGGCTCCATATTTCTGTTTTTGTAGCAAATATAGCATTTTTTAAGATTCTAGAAAAGATGGCTAGTTTTTTTTAGGTTCCATACTTCTAATATCTTTTTTGAGGGGTTTTTGAGGTTCCATTCAGGGAGTAGAGGTTTGGTGACTTCTAACCGGGCGGCCCAACGGCAAAGCCCATCGCTCCAGCCCACGCACCCCGCTAAACCCTTACCCTTAAAACCCCCTTCTTCCTCTCGCCGCCACGGCGCCGCTCCCCGTCCCCGCAAAAAACCCTAATCCCTACACCCCCCCCCCCCCCCACCCCACCCCGCCCGCCGCCATGTCGTCCACGCCGCCGGCCGTCGCGTCCCCCGCCTCCGAGCACACCAAATCCAAGAAAAAGAAGAGCAAATCCAAGGACGCCTCCACCGACCCCGCCGCCGCCGCCGCCGATACCACGTCGCTGGCGGATGCCGAGGCGAAGACCGATGGGTACATGATCAAGCCACAGGCTCTGGTCCCGTCCCTCGACACCTCCACCTGGCCGCTCCTCCTGAAGAACTACGACCGCCTCAACGTCCGCACCGGCCACTACACCCCGCTCCCCTCCGGCCACTCGCCGCTCAAGCGCCCCCTCGCCGAGTACCTCCGCTACGGCGTCATCAACCTCGACAAGCCGTCCAACCCCTCCTCCCACGAGGTGGTGGCGTGGATCAAGCGCCTCCTCCGCGTCGAGAAGACCGGCCACAGCGGCACGCTCGACCCCAAGGTCACCGGCAACCTCATCGTCTGCGTCGACCGCGCCACTCGCCTCGTCAAGTCGCAGCAGGGCGCAGGTAAGGAGTATGTGTGTATCGCCCGCTTCCACGCTGCCGTTCCAGACACGGCCCGCGTGGCCCGCGCGCTGGAGTCCCTTACCGGCGCTGTGTTCCAGCGCCCGCCGCTCATCTCAGCGGTCAAGCGCCAGCTCAGGGTGCGGACCATTTATGAGAGCAAGCTTCTGGAGCATGATGCCGAGCGCCACCTTGCCGTGTTCTGGATCTCTTGCGAGGCCGGAACCTATGTCCGGACGCTCTGCGTGCACCTTGGGCTGCTCCTGGGTGTCGGTGCGCATATGCAGGAGCTTCGCCGTGTGCGGTCAGGTATTCTGGGAGAGCAGGACAACATGGTCACCATGCACGATGTGATGGATGCCATGTGGGCGCTTGACAACCACAAGGATGAGTCTTATATAAGGCGTGTGGTCATGCCGCTTGAGGTAATTCTTACTAGCTACAAGAGGCTTGTTGTGAAGGACTCTGCTGTTAATGCTATCTGCTATGGTGCCAAGCTTATGATTCCTGGGTTGCTCCGGTTTGAGAATGACATTGATGTTGGGGAAGAGGTTGTTCTCATGACTACCAAGGGGGAGGCGATTGCCATTGGTATCGCTGAGATGCCTACTGCTGTTATGGCAACTTGCGACCATGGTGCTGTAGCGAAGATCAAGAGGGTGGTGATGGACAGGGACACATACCCAAGGAAGTGGGGACTTGGTCCGGTGGCACTTAAGAAGAAGAAGATGATAGCCGATGGCCTCCTTGATAAGCATGGGAAGCCAACTGACAAGACCCCAGCTGAGTGGCTTCGAAATGTGGTGCTTCCTACTGGTGGCGATGCAATGATTGCTAGCATTGCAGCTGCTCCTGAGCCTGAGAAGGTAAAGGTCGAACAACAGGATGTGGTGCCAAGTGAGGAGGTCAAGGAGAAGAAAAAGAGGAAGACTGATGAGGATGATGTAACTGCTTCCACACCTGCAAAGAAGATGAAGGTTGAGGAGGTCACTGAGGCAGTGGAAGGGGAGAAGAGTGAGAAGAAGAAGAAGAAAAAGAAAGATAAGGGAGAACCAGGATCAGCTGTTTCAGAGGCAGTGAAGGAAGAGAAGAGCAGTCTGTCTGATGGGGAGAAGGGCGGCAGCGAGAAGAAGAAGAAGAAGAAGAGCAAGGAAGGTGGTGAAGATGTCGCTCCAGAGAGTGCGGAGGTTGAGAAGAGTGAGAAGAAAAAGGAGAAGAAAAAGAAGAAAAAAGATGCAGAGGAGGCACAATAGGTAGAGATAGTAGTTTACATTGGCTTGTCATGTTATTTGGTTGCAGTTATGTGGGAGCTTGAACTACCTGTTTTATTTGCTTTGTACCCCTTGCAACCGTCTATGGTTTGGTAGGTAGGCCTGATGTACTATCTTTAGGTTACTGCCATTCAACCGAAATGCTATGGTAATTAGAGAGATTTCCCTTTAAATTTGGACAATCAGCCATGTATTGCAGTATCTGTTATCTGTTTTTGCAGTGAATTTTGTTCTCATCTCATCTTAGTAGTCCACCTGTACTGGAATTGCTGGCTTGCTGATCTCATCAATCTGCTGTTTTGATGATATTAAGCTGAACTAGAGTTTACCAATCCTTATATTTCCATCATACTGATGTGAGAACTTGGTTTGCTATGCTGATATATACATTCTTGCAACCACCCAGAAATCTGTGATCGTCCGTGCACCTGAGTCTGAAATTCTGTGCCATATTGTAGCATTAAATTTGCCAGTTTCACTTCTTTGATAGGACCAGAAGATATATATGTTTGTTCCCGGCATGGTTATTCAAATATTGAATTTCCTGAGTAACATAAGTGGTATATGCATGGTGTGTAACAGGATAGTTCATCAGATTCTAGCAGGGTTGTTTGTATTGCTTAGAAAGCCTAACCTACTATCTTTAGGTTGCTGCCATTCTACTGAAATGCGATGGTTCTTAGAAATTTCCAATCAAATTTTGATTACAAGGCTGTTTATGTTATCAGTAAATGTAGTGGATTTTTTGCCCCCATTAGTAGTCCACTCTCCACTCCACTGTACTGAAGCTTCTGGCTTGCCAATCTTCAATCTGCTATTTTGCTGATATTCTTAACCTGAAGTAGAAAAATCCCTAGTCATAATACTTCCACCACATTATTGTGCGAACTTGATTTTCTACCTTGCTGATACACAATCACGCAGGAGTCCCGGGCCTGCATTTCTGTGTCTGTTATCTGTTAATGCATTTTTTTTCTACTATTCTGAAATTTCTGTCTTTGTTGTGCCAATATTGATGAGAATCTGCCTGCTGTTTGCTGATATTGTGGAACCGAAACGGAACTTTACTGTGGAACGTTTCAACCAAACGGATGTGAGAACTTGGTTTCCCATGTCTGAATACATGCTTATAATCACCCATGAGTCATTTTTTGGCTCCGAAATCCTCATCTGCACCCAGAGTCTGAAAGTCTCGCAGTGAATTTGCCAGTTTCAGTTTTTTGATATAGCAGCAGCATATGTTGTGATCCTCTTGGCAATCGTCATTCCAATATTGGTTTTGCTCATTAGATGTGTATATGGTGCATAACAGCATATTGTCGGCGGATTCTCCCTTTGCCATTAAACTGGAGAAATATGAAGTACTCCCTCCGAGTGTGAAAAAACGGCTTACATCGAGTAGTTGTCATCTCCAGAATCCAAATGGCCCAATCAAATATGGAAAGAAAAAGAAAAGGAAAAAAGAAAAATACATGCACGAATCTCCGGGTAAAATCAATGACATAGGATTTAGATGTGCTTTAGCAAAACCGTTTTTGTTTTCATATTTTTTAACGAAAGCGAAAATGAATCTGAAAGTGATGCAAAAGGAGTTCGTTGGAAGTGGAAATAAAACAAGAAGGTGTGATGGAGCGAAGACATGGAGGATGGGAGTAGGAGGTGTGAACTCGGAGGGGCGAGGATTACACAATAAGGGAGGATAAAGGTTTTCGTTATAACTGGCTGGAATAAAAGCGTAATTGGGTTGAGCTAAAGTGGGTTATATAGACAGAATGTAAGCGAAAAATCCGCATGCGCAGATACAGTAGTTCAATTTTAGCATAAATTTTGCCGGAAAATGTTGTTTTGTTTTAGTTCCCTCAACAAACATTCCTCTTTCCTTCCGTTTTTGTAAATTTATATTCCTCTTTTCGTACACCCCCTCCCAAGAAGCTCGACCTTGATCATCCACACATGCTCCCATGCATGATAAACTCAACCTTGATCATGATCAATCATACAATGTTTCTTTGTGTTTTTACTGTTCATGGGGGTATGTTATCATGGTTGTCGTGATGATTCGACCTCTCCTCTCACACTTGATCCACACCGTAAATCAATGACCCAGGAACCCGACCCACCCCTCCTCGTATCCCCATGAAAAGGGAACCGTGAGCCACGAAACACCAAATATGTTTCTCCCACTTTCCAAGTTTAAGTCAAAGGTGAACAATGTCTTTGACTTTGCTCATCTTTTGCTTGCTGCATAAAAAATTGTTAGTCCAAAACGGATAATAACGAGATTAGAGAATATGCCCCCACCTCCCCTAATGCACATCCCACGCCCATCTCTCCACCCCTTGCTTCCGATCATGCCTTCGTGGGTATAACTTTGATTTATCTGACAGTAAATTAGTCATGTATGTCTGCTATGATACACTATCATAGAACGATACTACTGTGACTTCTCTCGTCACTAATTGTAGTGTTTCATCAATTTTTTTCTTAGACGACAATGCTTGTGAGTTGGGGAAGTAAACATGAAGGACATGTGTTCATTGTGAGAGTGGTCTTGCACTAGGGAAAATCAAAACACATAAAAGAATGTTTGCGACCAGTGAGAATTGTTTGTAGAGGTGACTAGTAAGTTGGTGGATAACAATCATATGCTAACCACTATGCAAAGAAACATCTGTGTCTACAATTGTCACATCTATTGATCGAAACCATCGCTTCTCAATCCAGAAATGATATATTGATTTATGGCATGCACTATGGCATCCTCAACGTGTCTTGCGTGGAATTGTGATTGACGAACCCCAAGAATGTATACATAAAAATAAAACAATCGCAATAATTTGCAAAGTCAAAGTAATTGGTTTCATAATTTTAAGATTATGTCGCGGTTTCGTGGATGGCTGTATTGCTCTAGGTTGACTTTGAATACATAGACACACATGTTAGGTTGGAAATAATAATGAAAAATAGTAGTACAACTTTGGCATCGTCTGAAGGGCAAGCTTGCAAATTCCGAACTTGGGAGGTACATGAATGCAATAGTCCCAGTGAACTGAGGAATTCCTCTGCATTCTGCGACGACCCCCAGCCCAAAATTGGGGCGAGAGAAACCCAGCAAATCCAGTCCCGTCGATCCGAATCCCCCGAAATTCCGGGATCGGAACCCTAGCCCATCCCGAATCCCATCTCCGGCCCAATGCTTCCCGCCGGCGACGGCTCGTCCGCCGCCGTCGCCGCCCTCTCTTTCACCGATGCGGACGGCGACGACTACTCCGAGGACGGGGACTTCACCGGCGCCCCGTTCCTCGAACCGCCCGATCCGAGCCTCCCCGACCCCACCTCCTCCTCCGCCACCGCCCTGCTCCCCGCGGGTGGAAGCGGCGGCCAGGCCTCGTCGGGCGGCGAGCGGCGGCCACTCTTCCAGCGCCTCTGGACGGAGGAGGACGAGATCGTGATCCTCCGCGGGTTCGCGGAGTTCACCGCCGCCCGCGGCACGGCGTTCGCGTCGCACCAGTACGACACGGACCCATTCTATGAGGATATGCGCCGCCGCCTCCAGCTCGACTTCTCCAAGAGCCAGCTCGTCGAGAAGCTCCGCCGCCTGAAGCGCAAGTACCGCAACTGCGTCTCCCGCCTCCGCGGGTCCGGCGCCGCCTTCTCCTTCCGCTCCCCGCACGAGCAGGCCATTTTCGAGATCGCGCGCAACATCTGGCGCCCCACGAATAAGCACGGCCGGGATCCCTCGGCCGACTCCGACGACGAAGAGGCTGTGGTTGCCGCTGCGGCGGTGGCTGCCACATCTGTCCCTGCGAACACCAGCCCCAATGGGGAAGTCAAGTCCCCCTCAGGGCGGCAGCGCCGCCGTAGACGCTCGGTGGAATCAGCTCCAACTGCCCCTGCTGCTGTCCCTGCCACCATTTTGGTGCAGCCCCCTCAGCCAGTGCAGGTGCAGATGCCTGTGTCAGTCCCTGTCAAGATGGATGACTCGCTACCAGCACTGCCCCAGGCTCCAATGCCTGTGACAGTGACCATGGAGGGTTCCGAGCCACTCAAGTTTCCGGTCATGTCACCGCAGTCAGGAGTTGTTGATGTCGAGAAGAATTTTCTGACGCCTATGTTTAAGGAGATGATTCACGCAGTGATAAATATGGGATCCAGTCCGTTTGGTATGAAACTTCCTGAGCCGCCACACGGCTTGCCTATGGAAGGGGAGAAATGGAGAAACCAGCGAATCCTGGAGCTGGAAGTGTACTTGAAGCGGATCGAACTGCTGCAGGACCAGGTGAAGGCGACGCTTGAGGAGCTCAAGTCCTCCACACCTAGGACTTGAGGTTTTTTAAGTTAGGAACTGATACGGTGTCTCTCATTATAGAATTCTTGCTACAATTCTGAGGGTAGATGTTTAGTTTTTTTTTTCTCTCAACATTTTCTCGTGCATAAAAGACTATTGTTAACAGGGTTGGGACTTGGAAACTAGTTTATTCATGGTTCTAATTGTTCATGTGATATTTAGCCGCAACGTATTTCTTTATAATGTAGGTGTTGTCCTCTGTTTTGAAGTGTGATGCTTCGAGCGGACCGGAAGGTCTCCTGATGGAAAGCTTGAGCACTTTCAGTTAATATATTAGGATCACAGATTGTGGTCATTCAGTATGTTATCATTGTCATCAATTTATATGAAAAGAGGTTAGATATGTTCAGTACTGGTTGTCAATATAGTCAAAGGTCATGGAATTATGGCATAGGAAACCAGTGGTTAATCTGTGGAGCAGCCGAGCAGCATGGTTGTTTAACTTGTGTTGATCGTGATTCATGACCCTGTTTATTTTCCGTGAAGACCGAGAATTACAAGTGCGGATTTTCAGAGGCCGAGCCACAGGTAGGCCGGTATCATGGGCGTCCGTTTGGGCCTTGGGATGTGCATCCCGTCAGTGGGTGGCAGGCCTATGCAGTGAAATACAGGCCGCGATATGGCTAGGGAGTGTGTAGGCGTATTGTGTGCGGCCATGACTTATCGTTTGAAACAGCACAGGCGACAGAATCTTGCCCTGGTCACCCCCACCCACGACGATACCGATGACGAAACCAGAGGCACGCAGCGGGTCGGCTCCTCCGCCCCCATCCCAATCTGGCGAACGGTGGCGCGTGTGTTGCTCCGGCGAGATGCCCACCAATGGCCTCAAGCTCAACGGGTATGTTTGCTCCCCCTCCGGCCAACCCTCACTTGAACTAGTTGTCTGTTCACCGCTGCGGATTTTGGGGATTTCTTACCAAGTTGGCTCGGCTTCGGTTCATGCAGGATGTGTGCTGCGCCCGGCCCGTGGAGCAGTTCCGTCTGCCCATTCGAGTCACAGGATTTGATGAGCGTCCCGAGCGTCGTGTTTGGCACCGGCGGCAGTGCACAGGCAGGCGTGGAGGCGGCGGTGCGCGAGGTCTGCTCTGAAGCCACCAGTGGCTGGACACGCAGGTCAGTGTGCTGATGCTCTGCCACAGTTCTTCTTTGGAGTGCCGTGCGAAGTTAGATCTGAATCATGTTTAGGTTGCTAGGGGACAGAAGAGTTGATTTGGATTTCTGCAGCTATTCATAGTATGTTATGCACGTATTTGTTCTATTTCCGGTGGTGTGCTAGCTGTACATGCCGTGGATCATTTTCAGAAACATATGCTTCTGGGTAGGAAAATATAGAGTTGTTTTGGAGATTGTTGGAAGTATAGCGACAGGGATGTTAGCACTAATCTAGTAGCTCTTGGATTCATAGTGTGGTAATTGGATTTTTGCATGACTGGAGGTTTGAAATTTATAGAGATGTATGTACTCCCTCCGTTCCTAAATATAAGTCTTTGTAGAGATTCCACTAGGTGGACTACATACGGAACAAAATGGATGAATCTATACTTAAAATGCATCTATATACATCTGTATGTGGTTTATAATGAAATCTCTACAAAGACTTACATTTAGGAACGGAGGGAGTAGATTGCATGGATGTCGAATCAGCATCTTTGTTTTGTAAAATTTGTACTCACAGGCTAGATCTGATTCGCGCAGGGGTGTTGCCGGGCTGGCGGGGTGGATTGGTTCCGTTCTACCAGTGGACTCCCAGGATTCGATGAGTGCCCCCATTGCAAAGCACAGCCATAAGAAACTGTGCTGAACATCCTTCTCACCTTCTGATTTTGCAGCTCTTTTAGCAAGTTTGCATATTTAGAAAGGTTGAGCTTTGTCTAGTTAGCAATTAGCATAGAAGTTGATCTGAAGCTGGGTGTTTGGCACATATTTCACTGCAATTGTAGTTTCAGTGCAATTTGGGACAAATTTGTTTGGATGAGTAGTATGTTGGATTTTCCCCTGTGGCACAGGCAGCTTTATGGTGTAAAATGGGTAGTCAGAGTAGATAGCTTTTTTTACTTGGGCCAATGGAACATCTGTAACTTGCACTTTGGGGTTAGTGATGTTGGGTTTAGAATTGCCGTATTTATTTGATGAGTTTTGCTACAGTGGAAGCCACATGATTTTTTTGGTTGGTACGTGATAAATTTGGAGTAAAACTTTAGCGGATGGTTGAGTGGGACAATTTGGAGTAAAACTTTTGAGGATTGTTTAGAGGCAAGCTGGTTGTGTTTAGGTTGTTGGTTACTTTTTAGAGGCAATGGAACAATGCAGTTTGCAGTTTGGGGTGTTAATGATGTTGGATCCAGTATAACCATAGTTGTTTGATGAGTTTTGATCCAGTGCAGGTCAAAGGATTGTTTTGATTGGGAGATGATTGGTTTGGAGTAAAACCTTGATGATGGTTGTTTGGGACAAAAGTGTTCATCAATGTTCTTGGGGTGATTTCACACAGGAGGATCCGTTTGAGGATTTTCTAGAGGCAAGTTGGCTGTGCTTAGGTTGTCAGTCAAGCAGCTTGAAAGCATGCCCGCTGTCTATACAAATTCACCAATGTAGCTACTGTATCTTGCAGGAAACTCTGTTATCACACAACAACCTGATGTTCTACGAGCTAATGCGGATGCAAGGGAACCATTCAGCGGCGGCAAGTTACTCGCTTGAGTCGATCAAAGGGTCGTTCGTTGTTCTGTAAAACAGTTTGCCCTGTGTGGTATAGGCAATTGGAAATGCCATGTAGTAACTGTTTTTCATTCAGCTTTAAGAACCTCAGCAAGATATTCAGTTTGGACCGAGTGCAGCGTTAAGTCAGTGCAAATGCACTTTAATTCATGCAGCTCCCACCAATACATTTTATCTTGACTAGTGCAATCACTAGGATAGAGCAACACAATGCTGATGAAAATTCAGTGAGGAAATTTCAGTCTACATGCACAAACACTTATACACTAATGCTGCAATGAACACTACCACTAAAATGTTCTTCAGATAGCACCATCTTTGGCTGTCAGGGAGATGATGTGCAGGAACAGGTGGAGCTTGGAGCTGGCTACTCTGCCGTTCTGGCACAGTATTCCTCATAGAACACCTCGCCGACCGATAAAAATAAACTTTGCCGTCATCTGCCAGCTTGGCGACGAGGGAGATGGTGCTGCGCCTTGCTCGGTGTTCCTTCTCCAGGCTCTGTGGTGGGTGGAGAGAGATGACAACAGGGGAGGGGTGCTGCGCCTAGCTGCCTTTTGCATGTGAGTGGGACCAGCCAGGTTTGGCAAAAACAAATCGAATACGCCACATATACACTGGCCGCGCCGATCCCCTTGGTGATGGAATGGCCGAGATTCCGGCCTGCCTGTGGCTTGGCCGTCATTGGCATTTTTCGGAGAATTACTCCCTTTGTAAAGAAATATAAGTGCGTTCTTATATTTTCAGAGGGAGTACTTAATATTCGTGAATCAGATATTTTGAGAATTATTTCTCTGCCGCGCCATTGCATTATGTTATTTTCCTTTTCCTTGTTGGAATAAGGTCAGCGTATATGAACAGAGTTATTGTTTAATGCTCAATACCATGCATTGTCATTCTAGAGATCAACGTTCCTTGTGTGCATCAGGTTACAGAAATTTACCCGTCATTTATGTGTTAAATTCAGTGTGACATACAGTGTAATGCTAGAGGGTGAAACACTGAAATACGTACACTTCATTCTTTGTCTATTTGTGAATATGTATTGCTTCAATCAAGGTGCACAACTATCAGCGTTTTGATTATTTGTTCTACCTTCCAATCACAAAAGTGATGATTGCCTCTTCTACCTCCCAATCACAAAATTTCCAAACATGTTCAAAGTTTGAACAACCATAACAAAGTCTGCAGAAACCATGGGAAAACACAACACTCAAGTACGAGGATAAAGGTAAGTGGTGGTTCTGAAAGACAAAGGTGTCTCTCTTCTACACAGATAGAACTACCTTGGAAGTAAGTACTGGGCAACACCGATTGCTCGGTAGTACTGCAATATATAGAGTAGTTTGAAATGTACAACATGGAGAAATGCCAAGGTCACGACTCGGAAGTACCGGAGTGAAAAATCTCGGAATACCGCTTATAATGTGATAAGATATAAACGTAAACCGAAAGGGTTTCAGAAGTGTAGTGTGACAAGTTAAGCTCGGAAGTGCTAGAATTAATGGAGAATGTCTCGAAGGAATTTGGCTTGATTACTCGAAACAAAAAATGTGTGGGGTTTCCAATTTGTGTGAAACTGGGTTGCTCTCCAAGGTTTGATAGAACACTCAAGTGGCCCGGTAGTGTCGGAGGAAAAACTTCGGTGCTACCGGGGATGTGAAAAACATGTGTGGTGTCAAGAGTGGATTCTTTTGGGAACTTTGGCTTGGGATCTTTCATATAGGCTCGGACCAAATTACCTCTGTTTGTGTCACTCTTAATAGTGTGGTTGTCTTGAACTCAGTGTGAATATTTGATTCGATCAAAGCCTAGAAATTACATCCTATAAGCTTGACGTAGACACCACCTTCAAAAGTTGGAGGTAGGGGTCACAATTGATGTTCCACTCAATCCATGAGGACTAAGTTTCCCCGAATGAACTTATAAATAGATGAATCATGTTGGTGCAATATCTCCCCCCTTGTGTTTTGGAGCTTGTTGTCAGAAATAGCATGAGACTGATTTGTTTGCCAGTGCACACAGAGAGAAGTAGTCCTAGGCGTACTGAGAAGAATGCTATATCTACCATGAAGTTTGAAGAACTTCAGCGAGGAACATATGCGTTGCAGAGAAGAAAGAGATACATTTTTAGAAGAAAGTGTACCGAGAAGATTCTGTGAAAGAAATGACCCCTTAAAATTATTGATGGGGCGAAGCGATTTTCGTTCGATGTGTCCGAAGAAGAATGACTCCAGTCGAGAAGGTTGAAGATGAAGCAAAGATATAATATTCGTTTTCATTGGTATTCTTCTTTTATTTGAGTCATAGGGCCTCCATACTATTAAGAGGGGTATATGTTCTCAATGCTTAGGTCTGTTGTGATGATTAGCCGAAACCTATGCAAGACTGAGAGAAATCCCTTTGTGCTCCGAAATATTACTTGTCAGCCAGAGACGATGTTCTTCTGGGTTGCAAGAGATCTCTTTCAGACCGGGGAGTTGGCATTACTTGTTCCTCAAGCAATGTTGCCGTTGTGCTCAAAATCTGATAGTTGAAAACATGTCGGTTGGCCATTGGCCGGGCTTCGTGTCCTAAATGGTCATTTCCCATCAGGGAAGGCTGCGGCTATAAATAGCCACTCCGCACCAACATTGTGAGTTGGATGCTCCGCTTGAGATTATGAGAAGATTGATTGAGCATCCCTCTTGAGATATTTGAGTTTAAGATCCACTGAGAGAAAACCAAGAGCCAAAACTAAGATAGTGGTTGAGCATCACAAGAGATCTGAGTTAAGAGTTCTTGTGCCCATGACTCTTGAGAACTGCACACACTCTCTAGACGGATAGGTGATGGCTTGATTGTTGAGGAGTAAGACTTCACCAAGCAAAGTTTTCAGCAGCCAAGAGTAATTGTGATTCACGAAGAAGTCTATCGAAGATTTGGATATCACTGATACGTCTCCATCGTATCTATAATTTTTGATTGTTTCATGCCAATATTATAACACTTTCACATACTTTTGGCAACATTTTATATGATTTATTCGACTAACCTATTGATCCAGTGCCCAGTGCCAGCTCCTATTTTTTGCATGTTTTTTGTTTCGCAGAATATCCATATCAAACGAAGTCCAAATGCAATAAAATTTTACGGAGAATTATTTTGGAATATATGTGATTTTTGGGACTTGGAATCAACACAAACGGGGGCCCACAACCCCCACAAGACACCAGGGTGAGCCCCAGGGCCCAGGCGCGCAGTGGTGGATTGTGCTCACCTCATATTGGAGCTCTACTGCGGGCGCAAGAAAGCTTATATCCGAAGCAAAATCGTGTTAAAATCTCAGCGCAATTAGAGTTACGGATCTCCAGGAATATAATAAACGGTTTTCGGCCAGATCTGGGGAACGCGAAACAGAAGAGAATAGAGAGGGAGATCCAATCTCGGAGGGGCTCCCGCTCCTCCGCCGCCATGGCAACCATGGACCAGAGGGGGAACTCTCCTCCCATCTAGGGGGAGGCCAAGAAAGATGAAGAAGGAGGGGGGCTCTCTCCCCCTCTCTCCTGGTGGCGCCGGAGTGCCGCTGGGGCAAGGATCATGACGGAGATCTACATCAACACTCTTGCTACCGTCAACACCAACTCTCTTCCCTCTATGCAGCGGTGAAACCTCCCTTCTCCCCCCTGTAATCTCTACTTAAACATGGTGCTCAACTCCATATATTATTTCCCAATGATATTTGGCTATCCTATGATGTTTGAGTAGATCCGTTTTGTCCTATGGGTTAATCATGATCTTGGTTGGTCTGATTGTATATTTTATTTATGGTGATGTCCTACGGCGCCCTCCATGTCGCGCATATGATCCAAGTAGATAAAGTATGTTAGCTCATGACTCTCTCTCATATAAAATTGCAAGAATGATTACCGGCCTAGTTATCGATTGCCTAGGGACAAATGACTTTCTTGTTGACAAAAGCTATCTACTTTTATTACCTTGCAATTTATTCGTAGTTTTATTCTCGCAGAGTACTCATAGTTTTATTCTTGCAAAATAGTTTCATATTGTTCTAGGTAAAGCAAACGTTTAAGTGTGCATAGAGTTGTATTGGTGGTCGATAGAACTTGAGGGAATATTTGTTTTGCCTTTAGCTCCTCATTGGGTTCAACACTCTTATTTATCAAAAAGGGCTAAAAACAATCCCCTATACTTGTGGGTTATCAAGACCTTTTTCTGGCGCCATTGCCGGGGAGCAATAGCGTGGGGTGAATATTCTCGTGTGTGCTTGTTTGCTTTATCACTAAGTAATTTTTATTTTTTGTTCTAAGTTGTTCTCTATCTTTAGTTATGGATATGGAACGCGAAACACCAAAAAAATTAGTGGTAGTTGCTACTCATGGAGATGGGGAACCTCCTAAAACCCTCGATACTTGTTATGTGAAAATATTAAACACTACTTTGATAATCCTGAGAAAACCCCATTCAACTTGATAATGGGAGTAACATTGGATCAACGTGAATACTTTAGGGATTATCGCTTGACTCAAAAAGGAAAACTTGTATGGGATCAAATTGAAATGTTGCAATGGTATGCTTGGAATTTATGCTCGAGATATGATTCACTACAAAAAAAGACACATCCATGACGTTTTGGGTCGAACAAAATGTTTTTCTGTCATACTTATGACACTTCTATGACGATAATTATGACAAAACCCGGTATCATCATAGATGTGGTGGGCTCCTACTTCTATGACAAAAAATCATGACATAAAATGGGCTTTTCGTCCTGGGCGGGCCGGAGACGCACCTGCATGATATTCTTTGGGCCGTCCATGACAAAAATATCATGGTAGAAGCAAGGGCAAGGAAAGTTTTGAGGAGTTCCCGGTTACGGCGGGTGGTCGGGGCCGAGCGATGCACAGAGGTTTGCGTGTTTCTCTCATACACGTATGCGCGTGGGTGCGAGGCGTTGGGCTCTAATCAACTCGGCGGGCGTTTGCCCTCACGAACCCGGCGATTGCACCGCTCTGGCGTTCTTGAACTGAGCTATCGATCGATCCTGGTGTTAATCGAACCCGATCGGCGATTCGCCCGCTCTTCGCGCTAATCAAGTCGATCGACCTGCTGCCTCTTGATGAATAGTGAGCATTATTGGGGGTTGGATGAACAGTTCCCGGTGGGGGTTGGATGAATAGGACCTCGTGGGGGTAGAGGTCGTTGCCGCTGGATGAACAGGACCCCGATCGAGTCGGTTGGGGGTGGATGAACAGGACCCCGTGGAGGGCTGGTTGAGCGATGGCGGTGGAGGCTGGATGAATAGTAGCTTTGTGGAGGGTGGTTGAGCGATGGCTGATGGAGGCTGGATGAGCAGGAGCTGTGGATGAGCGATGGTGGTGGAGGCAGGAGGGAGACGCCGTGATGAACAGTCGCAGGTGGAGGCTGAAGGAGGTCGATGGTGGATGAACAATAGTCCATGGAGGCTAGAGCGAGGCAGTAGATGGTGGATGAATAGTAACCCATGGAGTCACGTTTTGCGGTATACCACACGCCTCCCGATGAACAGGACCCCCGTTTCGACTGTAGGAGGTCGAAGAGAAGTCTGTTTCCTCCGTTTTGTGGTACGCCACACCCCTCCCGATCAACATCACCCCATTTCGACCGTAGGAGTTTGAACACAAGTCTGTTTCCTCCATTTTACGGTACGCCAGACCCTTCCCGATGAACAAGACCCTGTTTCGATCGTACGCGGTCGAACACAAGGCCGTTTTCCTCCGTTTTGCGGTACGCCAGACCCCGTTCCGGCTGTTCCATCCAAGCCAGTTGGCTCCCATTGAACATGACCCATTCCGACCCGGTCTGTTGCCTCCCGATGAACAGGACGCGTTCCAACCCAGTCAGTTGGATCCCGGCAAACACGACGTTGTTTCCTCCATTTTGACCCAGCCGGTTGGCTGCCGATGAACAGGACGCCGTTGCTGCCCTCTGTTGCCTCTCCATGTACACGAGCCCTGGCTATGTATGCGCGAGTAGGCGTTCAAGACCCTGCCCGTATGTATGTACGTGACCGTATTTACTTTCTTGCACCCTGGCTGTACGTATGTGTACATCCTACATGCGCGCCTCTACTACGACACGTGCCCTTCCTTAATCGGCCACGGTTCATCGCTGCAGCCTGTAGACAAACCGATCAACAATATGTGCATACACGTTCGTGACCAGAATGACAACACTACGTACGCTTCGACCAGGTGGGTCCCGACTATCAGGCACTTCCTTGCGTGCGAAAATGTAGCTGGTGGATCTCAGCAGTCAGGGGGGAAACATTTTTTTCATGACATACGGTGGCCCGTCTGGTGGGTCCCTGCTGTCAGGTGGAGGAATAATTTTTTACGCGTAATAAGGTTGCACTTCCTTGCTGCGGCCATGGACCCAGCTGTCAACCTCTCCACATACATTACTCTTCCGATGGAAGTCGTTCCTTGATCACATTGACCACGCCGCGCCGAGAGCACAAAGGCGATGGGTGACGGCAAGGCCTAGGAAGGGTACGACGCGAAGGTGGGGAAGACGCGACAGTGGATGCCCACGTGGAGAGGAGTACGAGGGTTGACTGGTTCAACTACGGTGTGAGGCTGCCATCGCTGCAGAATAACAGGGGGTGTGGGTAAATAGAGGGATGGCCTGGCCAGCGGTAGGAGTAGTAGGGGGCGGTGAGGCCTCCGCGGCAGCACAACCGACCACGAGAGGCAGGAGCACACGGTGGTTTGGACGGCTGGAGCAAGAAAATCAGAGGTTGAAGAATCAGGCGGACCGTTGGATGTTAACAATCCAACGGCCATTTGTGATAGAATTGTTTGTTGACTAAGTTGACAAAGCCCTCCGTACGCGTCAACTTAGTAGGGCCACAAGTCAGCCTCCAAATCTGGTGGGCCCCAACTGTCATGGGGAGCACTCGTTATTTTTCGCTTAATAAGGAGGTACTTCCTTCCATGCCAAGATATAGCTGGTGAGTCCCAGCTATCAATGGGAGGTACTTGCTTGCGTGTGGCCATGGACCATGTGGGTCCTAATTGTTAGCCTCTCCATGTACATCCCTATTCCAATGTTGTCGTTTGTTGACAACGTTGACCACGCCATGCCGAGAACACCAGCGCGATGGACGACGACGAGACCCAGGAAGGGAATGACCCGGAGGCGGCGAAGCCACAATAGTGTAGGGATGTGGGTGAGTAGAGGGATGGCCTGGCCAGTGGTGGGAGTAGTAGGGGTCGGTGAGGCCTGCGCGGCAGCACAACCGGCCATGGGAGAAGGGAGCAGGCGGTCCCACTGGCGCTGGATTTGGCGGCTGGAGCAAGAAGATCAGAGATTGAAAAAGCACGACGGCCGTTGGACTGACATCCAACGGTTACGCCTGTTGACGTATATAATAAGTAAAAAAATTTGGCATACGTGTCAACTTAATAGGCCCACAAGTCAGATAATTGCCTATTTTTTTAATAATTTACAGCTCATTGCAACTTCTTATGCAATTTATTGCAGTCCTTTTTTTGTTGGCTAGAGCCAGTGTTAAAAATTTAAACAAAATTTTGTATTTCGGTAGGGTCCAAACTATTTTTAATACTGAAATGTCGAGCCAGATTTAAAGTACTTTGAAGATGTATTTAAATTAGGTTAAAGCCCAGCGAAATTAGAATCTGAAAATGTGATTTTTTTTAGAAATTATAAAGTAATTGCCAATTTGTTGTTTGTTTTTTATATTTACAACCCATTTCATATTACTTTTAAGATTTGCAGCCGCCTTGAAGAGTTGCAACCCATCAGGGCGTAGAGAAATAAGTAGGCCTGGATTGGGTATTCTTCAGAAAAAATAAACCGGGCTCATTTTCAGAAAGGAAAAATAGCTGGGATGGTTATGTGGTGAACGTAAAATATAAGCCTAGGCTAGACGGGCCATAGCCTAGTTGAAACCCTGCTCCGTGTCAACAATAACAAAAAACAATACTGCTCGAGCAGCTACATCCCAGGTGTCAGCCGATCTTGTGCTGTTCTCTTGTCTATTGACTATATATGTTGACAATATGGTGGGTCCAAGATGTCAGGAAACCACTAGGAGGAAGCATTTTCTTTTTCTATATGCTGACAATGGAGAATATAACAAATGAGTAACTTGCTTGCGTACGACCATGGACATGATGGGTCCCTACTGTCATCCTCTCCACATACAATCCTCTCCTAATGTCGGTGGGAAACGACACCTATGGGATCACAAGAATCCCTACTACAGTTACGGGGCGCGGGGTTGTGAGAAGAGCAGGATTAGTAATTGACACGGGAATCGTTTACCCAGTTTCGGGCCGCAAGGATGCGTAAAACCCTATTCCTGCTTGGTGGATGTATTGAGTGTTCTTGAGCTCTCGAACTAGCTATGGGTGCTGCGTGGTTCGAAAGAGCCGAATCCTTTTCCTGTATGCCACGGGCCTCCTTTTATAGGCGAAGGGGCTGCCACAGTGGCATACAGGAGGTGGAAAGGCCTATAGTGTTACGAGCTTATCGCCTGTATTACAAGACAAGATGCATTTAATGCATGGCTTAGGTGTCCCTCACTTTATCGGGGACGGGAGCGAGGCCCGTCCTGTCCATCACCGCTCTTCCGCGCTTCGACACGCGCCCTGGCCAGCGATGCGTGCGGTGCCATGTAGGCAGGCAAACAGCTGAGGTGGCGCGGTGGTGGAGCCTCCACGAAGATCTGCATGCCGCCACGCAGTGCATGCTGAGTTGGCCTGCAAGCTGCATGTTGCCACACAAGTGCCTGCCCAGCTGGTTGGGCTAGCAGCTGCATGGGAACGGCAGCAGGGAGTTGGTTTGTGCGGGCCTGGCAGTGGCCCTGCTGTCGCCTCTGGCAAGAGTCTTGTCGGGTGGCCCAACAAGGGTCTTGCCGTGGCGCGCTGGCGTCCCCGGCAAGGATCTTGCCGGGGGTCTTGTGGGTTCCTTCGGTAGGGAGTGTTGCTTTCCAATCCTCATCTGATCTTGAGCATTCTATGTCTTCACAAAGATCTGCATGACACTATGGAGGTGCCCCCCGATCCCTGGTCCAACGTGGTTGCTGGTGTTGGAGACCATAACTCGAGGGTGGCCCGCTCCGCTGGTGTGGGCGAGCTGCCCCGGCAAGGGGCTTGCCCAGGCTGCAGAGGCCGCCCCCAGCAAGGACCTTGCCGGGGAAACCTGCTTCGCCCATCTGCACTTTGCGGCCTTGGTCCTTGATGTTGCCTTGTTCGTCTCGAGCCTTTGGCTTCTCTCCAGCTTCCCTCCTCTGCCCTGCTATGCTTGGCCATGGCGCGTGGCTCTGTTGCCGTGCACAAGTAAAGGGGTCAAAAGAGAGCCCTACTTTTGTACACCGACAGAGCCCCCGAACTGGGCCATACATAAGCGCGACACGTTGTTGGGCGGGCCCAAAAGCGGTGGGCGAAGCGGTAGGCGGATTTACCGTGTAATCTGCTTTCTGTCTGCTGCGCTTCCCCATGACCTACGTTGAACGCGTGACGTGGGGGTCGTGTGCGCGCATGACGGAAGCATGCTGGCGTCATCCCGTGGTGGACAGTAAAGAGGCGGCTTGCGTGTCTCTTTGAGGCTGCAGGGCTGCTGCTCATTTACTGCCCTCGCTTGGGAACCGTCGCTCCACGCGTCCCACTGCGCCTATCCCTGTCGCCATGTTCACTGCATGCACAATGCAGGGCGAATGACAGGCGCGTGGGATGTGGGAAGTCGTGCGCGTGCGTGGGTCGATTCCCACGCGCCTTCAATGGAGCGGGGAGGGCGGTCGATGGCCCCGCTTGCTGTCACTTCAATGATACGGATTGGCCGAGAGGGGGTGGCCGAGCCTCGCCCCCCCTTTATAAAGAGGGGAGCGGGAGGAACGGTGCCTCTCAATCCTTCGCCATCTGCCTCTCCCCATTCCTGCTTCCTCCTTTCTTTTGCCATGGCGAGGGGGCGTGGCGAGTCTTCATCGGTGGCGGTGAGGGTCTCGGCTTGACAACGCATCGCCCCTCCCCAAAAGCTCATAGCGGCGGAGCCGGCCGTGAGAGGGAGGGGGAGGGGGCAAGGTCGAGGCCGTCGTGGCGCTCGAGGGAGAGGAGGACGGGGCGGCAGATCGGCCTCCCCTCCGCCAGCGGCCCCTCCTCCGATGGAGGGCCACGTCGGGGACAACCCTTGCGAGTTCTTCATCAGGGTGCGCCAGCCACCACATCGTCGTCTTCGCCTCCCGACTCCATTTGCACGGGAGATGGAGCTGGATCCGCCGCAGACGTTGCGGCTGCATATGAGGGGTTGCGGGAACAACGGCACATGGACCGACGTCGAGTTCCCCGCCCCTCACATCATGTATCTCCGTCGGGGGTGGAAGACCTTCACCCGTGTCCACAACTTGATGGTGGGGCTTGTTCTCTTCTTCAAACTAATGGAGAACGACCTGCTCTCCGTCAAGGTCTTTGGAGATCTTGGAACTCACCTGAAGTGCTGCGTGAAGAGCTCCTCCGACGACGGGAACACTTCCTCAAGCGGGAGTTACGAGGAGGACAGCGGGGCAGATGACACGGACGAGTCCGACTAGGCGTCGAACGCCCCGTGCCTGGGCGGGTGCGACAGCAGCAACATCTGCACCTGGCCGTTCCTCCGGCAGGACCCGTCGGGGGAGGGGCCAGCTCCTTGGACTTCTCGGGGCCGCCTCCTTTGGCGGCTCGCATAGGGAAGCTGGGGAAGGCAAAGAAGGCGGGTGGCGGGCCGTCAAGTCGGAGTACACGGGCACCGACGCCTTCATTGACGGACCGCCGCCTCATCTTCCAGCTCTTTCCCCGGTGCCGCCACCGCCGACCCTCTCCTAGACGGCCGCCGACATGTTCTCTTGGTATCTTCTGCTGCTCGTACCTTGCTTAGGTGCCCCTTTTGCTCTTCCGCTCTCTTGTTTCATTTCCTGAGGAGAGGGACAAGAAAGGGATTACGGGCACCTTATCTCTTTTTAGTCTTGTAAGCCTTCGGGCCTTTGTTAACTTTAGAGCTTGTAGTCCCCTTGCTCATGTTTTTCATTTCGTATGAACTATACCTGTACGGGATGTTTTTTAATGAAAAAGGGATGTTCGCCGGGTTTTTCGTTCGCGGGTGGAACCCACGACAAGGAGTGAATCCTTGTTATTTTTTAAGACAAATGTTTTTCGCCCGGCAACAGGCCTTGCCGTCTCCCTACTTCGCTCGACCTTTGTCACACCCTTGGCAGAGGCAGGGATGAGGTGGCCTTAGGCTCCTCGTTCCTCTTCTTTGCTGCCGCGGCTACGACCAAATTCAGACCCAGGGGATAATCCTTGGGTGCCGAAAAAGGGGAGCACGGTAGCTTAAAAATCAAACGAGGTTTCACATGTCCCAGTCCATAACAAAATGTATGCTAGAGGATAAAGAACTTATCTGGATCTACAGCCCCCAACAACCTTGTATTGCCGTGAATGGATCCTTGTCCTTGCAGCCCCCAGCAACTTTGGTTTGCCAGGGCCCGGACGCTGGTCCGTCCCCCTTCTCCCAAAATAGCTCGGCAAGAATACTTATATACCCTGCAAACCAAAGAAGATAGAGAAGAACAGAGAGACGCGCACTCGACCTCTAAGCTAGGGGTTAGCCGCCGCTAAGCACTATCAACCCTAACCAAGGAAGAGACTCAACCTAGCATGCATGCTATAACTTAGGGCGCCAGCGCTTCGTTTATTTATGCTCAGGGTCTGCGCCTAGCTTTGTACAAAGGGTTACATGCCTTGCCGGCAAGGCTTGTACAAAAGGGTGGCTTGTCGGGAGGCCCGGCAGCCGCGCCTTATGGGTAAAACTTACAGAGATGCTCGATGTTCCAGGAGTTGCTCACTGGAATGACATCTTCGGTCTCCAGCCGGACTGCGCCGGGCCTGGTGACTCATGTTACCCAATAAGGGCCTTCCCACTTCAGCGTCAACTTGTTGGAATTCTTGGCTGACTGAACGTGCCGAAGAACAAGGTCGCCTTCCTCAAAGCTCCGGGCATGAACCTTGCGGCTATGGTAGTGGCGCAAGGCTTCTTTGGTAACATCTTGCTCTCACAGACCGCCCGGAGACGATCTTCCTCAAGGAGCGTCGCGTCATCTTGCCGCAATCGCTCTTGCTCAAGCTCATCATAAGCGAGCACTTGAGGTGACCCATATATGAGTTCTGTGGGGAGAACTGCTTCTGCCTCGTAAACCAGGGCAAAGGGTGTCTGGCTGGTGGCTCGATTTGGCATCATTCTGATCGACCAAAGAACCGCCGACAGCTCATCAATCCAGCGCCTTCCATTCTTGCGCAGCCTGTCAAAAGTCTTCATTCTTAAGCCTCGCAGGACTTCAGCATTTGCTCTCTCCGCTTGGCCGTTGCTCCGTGGATGTGCCACGGAAGCAAAACAGACCCTGCTGCTGAGATCCTCAATGTATTGCATGAAGGCATGGCTTGTGAACTGTGTGCCGTTGTTAGTGATGATCCTACTGGGCACCCCAAAATGGCACACTAGTCCCTTGAAGAACTTGATGGCTGACTGCGCTGTCGCCTTCCTCACTGCTTCCACCTCTGGCCACTTTTTGAACTTGTCGATTGCGACGTACAAGTACTCAAAGCCCCCGACAGCACGGGGGAAGGGGCCCAATATGTCGAGCCCCTAGACCGAGAAGGGCCAGGAGAGAGGGATAGTTTGAAGGGCTTGAGCTGGTTGATGAAGCTTTTTTGAATGGAACTGGCACGCTTCAAACTTGGTTACTAGTGCCGTCGCATCCTGGAGGGTGGTGGGCCAGAAGAAGCCTTGCCGGAAAGCCTTGCCGGCAAGGGCCCTCGACCCTATGTGGGAGCCACATATGCCTCCGTGTATCTCTGCCAACAGCTTTAGTCCTTCTTCCCAGGAGATGCACTTTAATTTCACCCCATTCGGTCTTTTTACGCATAACTGTCGTTAGCAATGAATTGGTGCAGGCAGGACCGACAGGCTTTTTTTCTCGCCTCTTCCTGCTCCTCGAAGCTCTCCTTTGGAGAAGCAGATGGTGTGATGTGCCTTGCGCGGAGCACGTGGCTCGACGACAAGGACCAAAGGCATCTCTTCTGCCACGGGAGCGGTCGTCTCTACGGGCATGACCTGAGGTCCTGCCGGAGTCGGTTGTCCTGCGGCAGGATCGGCATCCACGACAACATCTTCGCCGACGGCTCCGGGGAGCTCGGTGGGGAAGTACTTGTCGGAGCCTAGCTTCCTCCGTTTGCTCTGCCCGGTTGACGGCTCAATGGATGGTTGAGTTAACTGAAGCACAAAAGTACCTGGTTCCACAGGTAGCTTGAGGGTAGCATGCTTTGACAGGTAGTCGGCGATGTCGTTAGGGACATGCTCCGCTTGTATACCGTCAAAGTGCTCCTCCAGTTTCCTCACCTCATCAACGTAAGCTTCCATCAACGGGCTTTGATAATCTTTGTTGATCTACCTAACGATGAGCTGTGAGTCGCCCCTGATGATGAGCTTTTTAACTCGGAGGTCTGCCGTGATCCTGAGACCGGCAAGCAACCCCTCGTACTCGGCGGTGTTGTTGGTTGACATCTCCCGGGGGAAGTGCATCTGGATGACATACTTGACGTGCTCTCCGGTGGGTGCGACAAGCAGCACACCAGCACCGGCGCCTTGCAGCGAGAAGGCACCATCAAAGTACATGATCCAGTTGCGGCTCGTTTCCTTGCCGAGGAGAGTGGTCTCTTGCACCTCTTCCTCGGGAGTTGAGGTCCATTCTGCAACAAACTCCGCCAAGACTCTGCTCTGAATCGTCGAGGTACTTTCAAACTTCAAACCAAAACTTGACTGCTCCAGGGCCCATTCCACGATCCTCCCCGTTGCATCTGGGTTATGCAGTATCCGTTGCAACGGGAGGTGGGTGACCACCGTGATCTCGTGCACTTGGAAGTAATGGCGCAGCTTCCTTGAAGCCATAAGGAGGCCGAAGAGCAGCTTTTGCACACCTGAGTACCTCGACCTAGCCCCCTGCAAGAGGGAGATGACGAAGTAAACTGGGTGATGTACCATTTTCTTCTTCTGCGCCTCTTCACCCGGTCGCATGGGCCCTGTCGCACTGGCGTCAGCCTCTGCCGGGGACTCAGCCTTGGCGGGATCGAGCCCTGCCGGAGAGGGTTCCGGCTTGCCATCTGTTGACTTTGCCGCTGTCGCTGCCTTCTCGTCGACCTCTCTCTGCGCCACTAGTGCGGCGCTAACCACCTGATTTGTTGCCGCTAGATAAAGCAACAATGGTTCTTGTGGTTTGGGTGCAACCAGCATTGGGGTAGAGGAGAGGTATTTCTTCAAGTCCTGCAGGGCTGCCTAGGCCTCTGGGTTCCACTCCATTGGCCCTGCTTTCTTCAAGATCTTGAAAAAAGGAAGGGCACGCTCCGCGGACTTGGAGATGAATCGGCTCATGGCAGCAATGCAGCCAGTGAGCCGACGCACGTCCTTGATCCGCTTGGGTGCCTCAATCTGCTTGATGGCCTTGATCTTATCTGGGTTTGCTTCAATCCCGCGCTGGGACACAAAGAACCCGAGAAGCTTGCCAGACGGGACGCCGAAGACACACTTCTCAGGGTTCAATTTGAGGTTGATCTTGCGCAGGTTTGCAAATGTTTCCTCCAGATCTTGCAAGAGGGTTGCTTTGTCCTTGGTTTTGACCACTATGTCATCCATATAAGCTTCCATATTTCTATGTAGCTGGGCTCAAAACCAATTTGGACCGCTCTTGCAAAGGTTGAGCCAACACTCTTCAAACCTAAAGGCATTCGTAAAAAGCAATACGTACCACATGGGGTGATGAATGCTGTATTCTCCTCGTCCTCTTTCGTCATGAAGATCTAGTGGTATCCTGAGTAGGCGTCAAGGAAAGATAACAGGTCACACCCAGTCATGGAGTCAACAATCTGGTCAATGCGCGGTAACAGGAAGGGATCCTTTGGTCAAGCCTTATTAATGTCCCTATAATCAATACACAGTCTCCACTTCTCGTTTGCCTTGCGCACCACTACCGGATTGGCCAGCCACGTCGGATGGAGTACTCCCCTACCAAGCCTACCGCCTCTAGTTTCCTGATCTCCTCTGTGATGAACTCCTGCCTCTCCAGATCTTGCTTCCTGACCTTCTGCTTGACGGGCCGCGCATGAGGACAGGCATCAAGATGGTGCTCAATAACTTCGCTGGGAACGCTGGGGATGTCAAAAGCTTGCCATGCAAACACATCAACATTTGCCCGCAGGAAAGTGACGAGCTCGCTTTCTTATTTGCTGTCGAGGGTGGAGCTTATGGTGAAAGCTCCCCCCGCGCCGTCCTCCTTGACGGGCACTTTCTTGGTCTTTGGTGGTGCAGCTCTAGACTTCTTGCTCTTGCCGGTGGAGCTCTCTGGCACTTCCTCAATGGGAGCGCAATACCCCGAAGAGGTGCGCTTGCCGGAGTAGGTGTAAGGGGTCTCGCCGGTCTTCTTCCATCCCGGGGCTCCATCGGCTGGAGCAGGTGCCTTGGCGGCAGCTGCTGCAACTGCTTCCCAGTAGAGTTGGTCGACGCAAATCAATGCATCTTTCTTGTCGGAGGGGACGGTGATGATGCTCATCGGCCCGGACATCTTCAACATGTTGTAGGCGTAATGCGAAGCCACCATGAATTTGGCTAGCGCCGGGTGGCCGAGGATCCCGTTGTAGGGCAAGGGGATCTCGGCTACATCAAAGACAATCCTCTCCGTCCTGTGGTTAAGCTCGCCTCTGAGCGTCCGCAGGCGGTGTGACCTTTCCTTGGTGGCTCCTCCCGGATTGACCCCTTGGGCGTGCCCATCTCCTCGAGGTCTCCACCAGAGGATTTGCGACCTCTTGATCTGTGGGCGAGATCAAGTTCATACCGGCCCCGCCGTCAACCAGCATCTTCGTCACCTTGAGGTTGCGGATTGTTGGTGAGACCAGCAACGGCAAGCACCCGACCGCGGTAGTGCGGTCGGGATGGTCCTCGGTGTCAAAGATGATGGGCGTTCTGGACCACCTCAGCGGATTTCGTGCGTCGACCGATGGCCCCACCGCTGTGATCTCACGCGCCCACTGCTTGAGCTGGTGGTGGGATGTATGCAGTGAGGCGCCACCGTCGATGCACATGGCCTCTGTGGCTTTCTGGAACTCATGGTCGCCGGACTCATCGCCCTCGTCATGATCATTGTCTTCCTGCTTCTTGTCGCGGCCCCGAGCGGGCCTCTCTTGCTGATTATCTTTGCTGCGGTAGCCTCCTTGGCCGCCATGCTTCTTGCCGGATCCCTCGGCACCCTCTTGACCCTTCTCCTTGTCCCGCCGCTCATACTCGGCTTTCTTCTTCTCTGCGCGCAGCTCTACTTGCCGGCAGTTTTGGAGATCGTGGCCTTTGGTGCCGTGGATCTTGCAGTACTGTTTGTCGGAGCCTCCTGGCTTGTCGGCAGCCGCCAATGTCCGACAAGCGGCACACCCAGCAACCGCCTTGCCGGCGTCACCTGCCTTGGGCTTCTTGGTGGCACCGGTGTCGTCGGATCCCTCGATGGCAAGCGCGGTCTTGCCACTACGCTTCCTGTTATGGCGCCAACACTTCTTCGCCAGAGCGGCGGTATCATCCATGGAGTCGGTTTCCGCGCTGGCGTCTTTGCCGGGGTACTTCCTTCCCTCTTCAGCGCGAGCGCATCGGTCAGCTAGAACATAAAGTTCGGCCACATCCCTGACCTTGTTCATTGCCAGCTCTTCACACATCTTACGATTGCGCACATTCTGATAGAATGCACCGATCTGTGGCGGGATGAGCGTCGGGGATGTTGTCTTTTCTCGGCTGAACCTTTGGATGTACTTGCGCAAGTTTTCTCCTTCCTTCTTGGGGATGATATGCAGATCACTTGCCTGGCCATGAGCTTGGTGGCCTCCGGTAAAGGCGCCAACAAACTCATGACACAGATCCGCCCACGAAGAAATGGAGTCTACCGGCAAGTGCATCAACCATGACATAACATTGGGCTTAAGTGCCAATGGAAAGTAATTGGCAAGCACCTTGTCGTTGCGGGCCCCAGCAACTTGCATCGCGATAGTGTAGATGCTGAGGAACTCCGACGGGTGAGTCTTGCCATTGTACTTTTCGCCAACGTCGGGTTTGAACGTGCGGTGGGAGGGCCACTGGAACTGCCGCAGCTCGCGGGTGAAGGCCGGACAACCTACCTCGTAGGGTAGGCCACTGTAGCCTCCCGGTGCTGGGTGGTCCGTAGTGGGCCCCGCCCGCCGGTCCGACTGGTGGCGCGCGTCGCGCCGGCGCTCGATGGTAGTTCGAGCGTCTTCATGAACTCGCTCCCAAAGAACCTGGCGTTGGTCGCGGTGGGTTCGAGGGTCGGACGACGCTATGGAGATATCATCACGAGTTGCGTTGCGACGGACCGACACCCGCGGTGGTCGGGAAGAAGGAGGGGAGTGCATCGTGGCCGCATCGCCTCCGGCCCGACCTTCGCTGGCATGCGGTGGCCCGACGGAGCGATGGCCTATGGGCCCCGCCGGCCGCAACTCGTCGTTGTTGGCGATGCCGATGAGGCTCCGGACGGTGGCCCTCCATTCATCGAGCTTCTCCACGGCGAGAGGAAAATCGAGGAGCGACTGCGCGCGTGCTAGGGCTTCTGCTGGCGTGGGCAGCGGCGAAAGCTGGGTGGACCGCGATGCGCCTCGACTTCTAACCGCATTAGAAGGAGCCGCGTCACGGCCCCGTAGTCGTTCGCCGTCCCCGTCAGCACCTCAGCGCGCATGATGGCCTTCCTCATCATGTGAAGGGTGCATGGAACTCTTCCCAGGATGGCGCCAAGGGTCTCCAGTAGGGCGGCGCTGCTCGTCACACACAACCTGAGAAGAGCGCGCCGTGGGCACCGGTGTTGGTGTCTTGGAGGCCGCCGCACCACCGTCTGGCGGGATGGCGGCACCCCTGGAGGGCCCTGCGCCGCCTGCGGGGGGCCCGACTCCATCTCTAGAGCCCGCGAGTGGTGGCTCATAGCCTGGCGCGCGAACGACGCCACTCGCCAGGCCTGGACCGCCAGGGTGATGCAAATGTTCACGAGCCGCGCCACGGGTCCTCTCCGCGACTGGCCCGCTACTGGTTCGCACCAGTACTGGCAATCCGGTCCCGGACGAACTGATCGCCGTGGTCGTCTTCTTCTTAGGAGCCATAGTGACAAGGAACAGCTAGGTCAACTGCTAGACCAGATTCTCACAATTGCGCCCCCGACCTGGCGTGCCAAAGATGTCAGTGGGAAACGACACCCATGGGATCACAAGAATCCCTACTACGGTTGCGGGGCGCAGGGTTGTGAGAAGAGCAGGATTAGTAATTGACACGGGAATCGTTTACCCAGGTTTGGGCCGCGAGGATGCGTAAAACCCTAGTCCTGCTTGGTGTATTTATTGAGTGTTCTTGAGCTCTCGAACTAGATATGGGTGCTGCCTGGTTCAAAACAGCCGAATCCTTTTCCTGTATGCCATGGGCCTCCTTTTATAGGCGAAGGGGCTGCCACAGTGGCATACATGAGGTGGAAAGGCCTACAGTGTTACGAGCTTATCGCCCGTATTACAGGACAAGATGCATTTAATGCATGGCTTAGTTGTCCCTCACTTTAGCGGGGATGGGAGCGAGGCCCGTCCCGTCCGTCGCTGCTCTTCCTCGCTTCGACACGCGCCCTGGCCAGTGATGCGTGCGATGCCATGTAGGCAGGCAAACAGCTGAGGTGGCGCGGTGGTGGAGCCTTCACGAAGATCTGCATGCCGCCACATAGGTGCATGCTGAGTTGGCCTGGAAGCTGCATGTTGCCACGCAGGTGCCTGCCCAGCTGGTTGGGCTGGCAGCTGCATGCGAACAGTGGCGGGGAGTTGGTTGGTGCGGGCCTGGCAGGGGCCCTGCTGTCGCCTCTGGCAAGAGTCTTGTCGGGTGGCCCGGCAAGGGTCTTGTCGGGTGGCCCGGCAAGGATCTTGTCGTGGCGCACTGGCGTCCCCGGCAAGGATCTTGCCGGGGGTCTTGTAGGTTCCTTCGGTAGGGAGTGTTGCTTTCCAATCCTCATATGATCTTGAGCGTTCTATGTCTTCACAAAGATCTGAATTCCACCATGGAGGTGCCTCCCGAGCCCTGGTCTAACATGGTTGCTGGCGTTGGAGATCGTGGCTTAAAGGTGGCCCGCTCCGCTGGTGTGGGCGAGCTGCCCCGACAAGGGGCTTGCCGGGGCTGCGGAGGCCGCCCCCGGCAAGGGCCTTGCTGGGGAAACCTGCTTCGCCCATCTGCACTTTGTGGCCTTGGTCCTTGATGTTGCCTTGTTCGTCTCGAGCCTTTGGCTTCTCTCCGGCTTCCCTCCTCTGCCCTGCTATGTGTGGCCGTGGCGTGTGGCTTTGACTGCCCGTGCACATGTAAAGGGGTCAAAAGGAGAGCCCCTACTTTTGTACACCGACACCTGATTCCTCTTGTTTGTTGACCATGTTGACAACGCGAGAGGGCAGCGTCGCGGCGAGCGCACCAAAGTGCGAAGAGGACGACAGCGAGGCCTCAGACGCCAGCGTTAACAATTTAGGAGACAGTGGGGCGGCGATGCGTGCGTTGAGGCGCAACCAGCCGTGGGAGGCAGAAGCAGGCGGCCCCGCCTGTGGCACCCCGATCCGCATGGAGCTGGGGGGGGGGGGCTTCGCACATCAGCCCAGGATAACACCTGACGCATGACTGGTCCATGATACAACATTCCAGGTACAAATATATTCATCAAATACATGTGTATACGATTACATCATTGATGAATAGGCATAGCCCTAAGGATATTTAAATGGCGGCATAAGTCTATTTAAATGGCGGCGGAAGTCTTGGTTTGGCAACATATCGACTCTGGCTGGGCTCCACAACTCACAGGACTGGCAGGATTACGGCCTAGCACGACGGAACAAGCGAACAATTCAGGCACGACCTACAAAACTGGCATGACACGCCAGGTCAGTACATTTAATGTACTTGCAAGACAACCAAATACATCGCATCCAAACGAATAGATGACAAAGCAAGAACCAAGCATATGTAACAATCTACTTCAACACCATTTCTAAGCATAGCATGATATCAACTAGAGTCATAATTCAAACTAACCAACAACATCATAACATCTACTAGCATGGCAAGGACATGGCCTCTCAAACTTTACTTCTAACATGGCAATGGAAAAACAAAGCATAACATTTCGATTATAACATGGCATATCAAAACATGGCATAATCGAGTATTTCAATCCAAACATGGCATGACATCATGAAAATATGCTGAAAATAAACTACCAGTCATATCAAATGCAGACATAACATGTTAACTTTATGCAACCATCTCCTGTTCCGCCATGGTTCTTTAAATGCAAATAACAACATACTACTCATGCAATGCAACCAAACTTGCGCACTGTGTCCCTCGGACTATCTTACCAACGGGTTACCTCTTAACCAAACGGTGATCATTCACGGATCACAAACGGAACCACACTTGGTTCAACATTCACGGAGTCCTCGTCTCGTGATCATATCAAAACATCACCGTGACTTCTCACGACTATATCATAGTCCAAGTCACCACATTATTTATTACACCTTATTTATCAACTTAGTTATTTCAGGTTTATCCTCCATTTCGACCAAGACCCGATAGTGTGACCTACTACGAACTTGTGCCCATGACCGAGGACGCGACTATCGATAGATTTAACACACACTCTCTGCAGAGGTAGCACACTGTACCCACACCACATAACCCATGGCCTCGCACTCCCATTCGGGTGGACCAACGGCGTTCCGACAAAACCGGTCTACTGCCATGACACTCTCCCGGCCACTCTGACCAACACTCCTTTTGGGTTCAGTCCTGGGTGGCCTCGTGCCTACCAAAGGCATCACGGCCACCATCGTGGAAAAAACGGCCACCGTCCTGGCAAAAGGAAAACAGTCTCAACAGGGACAAAGCGCGCAAAACAACTCGGGCACACAAAGTTTATGTCCACCTACCTGATTAGAGTAGCGCGCGCCCATAACATTCCCTCGTTGGAGGCACCGGTGGGAGGCACGAAAATAGACCCGGCTAGGGCCTTCCCATAAAAAGGCAAATGTGGCTGCACTGGATAAAGTTTGATTTGGTGGCACTATGACTCGATCCCATCGATGACGGAGGTGTTGGGGAACGTGGTAATTTCAAAAAACTTCCTACGATCAAGCAAGATCTATCTAGGTGATGCATAGCAACAAGAGGGGAGAGTGTCTCCACGTACCCTCGTAGACCGAAAGCGGAAGCATTTCAATAACGCGGTTGATGTAGTATGGAGTCCTACTAGGACTTCCAACTCCTAGTAGGAATCCGTTTCCCTTTTCGAGTAGGAGAGAAGGAAAGAGGGAAAGGGAGAGGGAGTAGGAAAGGGCAAGGGGGGCGCTGCCCCCTTCTCCTAGTCCAATTCGGACCCGTGGGGGGGGGTGCCACCTTCCCTTTGGCCTGCCTCCTCCTTTGTCGTATGGCCCAATAAGGCCCATTACTTCTCCCGGTGAATTCCTGTAACTCCTCGGTACTCCGAAAAATACCCGAATCACTCGGAACCTTTCCGATGTCTGAATATAGCCTTCGAATATGTCGATCTTTACCTCTCAACCATTTCGAGACTGCTCGTCACGTCCGTGATCTCATCCTGGACTCCGAAAACACTTCGGTCATCAAAACACATAACTCACAATACAAGTCATCATCGAACGTTAAGCATGCGGACCCTACGGATTAAAGAACTATGTAGACATGACTGAGACACATCTCCGATCAATAATCAATAGCGGAACCTGGATTCTCATATTGGCTCCTACATATTCTACACAGATCTTTATCAGTCAAACTGCATAACATAATACGTTGTTCCCTTTGTCATCGATATGTTACTTGCCCGAGATTCAATCGTCGGTATCATCATACCTAGTTCAATCTTGTTATCGGCAAGTCTCTTTACTCGTCTCATAATAGTTCATCCCGCAACTAACTCATTAATCACATTGCTTGCAAGGCTTATAGTGATGAACATTACCAAGTGGGCCCAGAGATACCTCTCCGAAACACGGAGTGACAAATCCTAATCTCGATCTATGCCAACCCAACAAACACCTTTGGAGACACCTGTAGAGCATCTTTATAATCACCCATTTACATTTTAACATTTTATAGCACACAAGGTGTTCTTCCAGTATCCGGGAGTTGCATACTCTCATAGTCGGAGGACATGTATAAGTCATGAAGAAAGCAGTAGCAATGAAACTGTAACAATCATAATGCTAAGCTAACGGATGGGTCATGTCCATCACATCATTCTCCTAATGATGTATTCCTGTTCATCAAATGACAACACATGTCTATGGTTAGGAAACTTAACCATCTTTGATTAACGAGCTAGTCAAGTAGAGGCATACTAGGGACATTATGTTTTGTCTATGTATTCACACATGTACTAAGTTTCCGGTTAATACAATTCTAGCATGAATAATAAACATTTATCATGAAATAAGGAAATAAATAATAACTTTATTATTGCATCTAGGGCATATTTCCTTCAGTCTCCCACTTGCACTAGAGTCAATAACCTAGTTCACATCGCCATGTGATTTAACATCAATAGTTCACATCTATATGTGATTAACATCCGCAGTTCACATCGCCATGTGACCAACAACCAAAGGGTTTACTAGAGTCAATAATCTAGTTCACATTGCTATGTGATTAACACCCAAAGAGTACTAAGGTGTGATCATGTTTTGTTTGTGAGAGAAGTTTAGTCAACGGGTCTGTCACATTCAGAGTCGTATGTATTTTACAAATATTCTATGTCTACAATGCTCTGCATGGAGCTACTTTAGCTAATTGTTCCCACTTTCAATATGTATCCAGATTGAGACTTAGAGTCATCTGGATCGGTTTAAAAGCTTGCATCAATGTAACTCTTTACGACAAACTCTTTATCACCTCCATAACCGAGAAATATTTCCTTAGTCCTCTAAGGATAATTTTGACTGATGTCTAGTGATCTACTCCCGGATCACATTCTACCCCCTTGCCAAACTTATTGGCAAGGCACACATGTAACGCCCTCGATGCGGCTATATCTCCCACGTGTCGAAGCACGACTTAACTTTGGAGTTCTTTCCGAATGGGCTCCCGGAAAAGAAGGAATTCCTTATTGATATGAGTAGTCTATCATCCCTAATAAGCCAGGATATCACATACACCCACACTCAGAGGAACCGACATCCTCGTCGGGCCACAGGAACGTTCCCTCTTGGCACAACCGTCTGTGCATCCAGTCCGGTACATGTGCCATGCCGTGTGCCACGACGGGTCACAAACATCATGAACAACATGACCGCGCATCTGTCCGCAACCATCCGTGTAACCGCGAGGGTCGACTCTGATACCAACTTGTAACGCCCTCGATGCGGCTATATCTCCCACGTGTCGAAGCACGACTTAACTTTGGAGTTCTTTCCGAATGGGCTCCCGGAAAAGAAGGAATTCCTTATTGATATGAGTAGTCTATCATCCCTAATAAGCCAGGATATCACAACACAACATGTCTGGTACACAGCATGGCATACTTCATAGAACCTATGACTGAGGCATAGGGAATGACTTTCATTATTTTTCTATTTTCTGTCATGGTCGGGCTTTGAGTCTTACTCGACTTTACACCTTGTAATACAGACAAGAACTCCTTCTTTTACTGATCCATTTTGAACTCTTTCCAAACCTTGTCAAGGTATGTATTCATTGACAAATCTTATCAAGCATCTTGATCTATCTCTATAGATCTTGATGCCCAATATGTAAGCAGCTTCACTGAGGTGTTTATTTGAAAATCTCCTTTCAAACTCTCCTTTATGCTTTCCAGAAAATTCTACATCATTTCTGATCAACAATATGTCATTCACATATACTTATCAGAAAGGCTGTAGTGCTCCCACTCACTTTCTTGTACATACAGGCTTCTCCAAAAATCTGTATAAAACCATATGCTTTGATCACATTATCAAATCATATATTCCAACTTCGAGATGCTTGCACCAGTCCATAGATGGATCGCTGGAGCTTGCACACTTTGTTAGCACCTTTAGGATTAACAAAACCTTTTGGTTGCATCATATACAACTCTTCTTTAAGAAATATCCATTTAAGGAATGCAGTTTTGATATCCATTTGCCAGATTTCATTAAATATGGCAACTGCTAACATGATTCAAACGGATTTAAGCATCGGTAAAGTTGAGAAAATCTCATTGTAGTCAACACCTTGAACTTGTCAAAAACCTTTTGCGATAAGTTGAGCTTTGTAGACAGAACACTACTATCAGCGTCCGTCTTCCTCTTCAAGATCCATTTATTTTTTATGGCTTGCCGATCATCGGGCAAATCCATCAAAGTCCACACTTTGTTGTCATAAATTGATCCCATCTCAGATTTCATGGCATCAAGCCATTTCGCGGAATCTGGGCTCATCATTGCTTCCTGATAGTTCGTAGGTTCATCATGGTCTAGTAACATGACTTCCAGAACAGGATTACCGTACCACTCTAGTGCAGACCGTACTCTGGAAGACCTACGAGGTTCGGTAGTAACTTGATCTGAAGTTCCATGATCATCATCATTAGCTTCCTCACTAATTGGTGTAGGAATCACTGGAATTGATTTCTATGATGAACTACTTTCCAATTCTGGAGAAGGTACTATTACCTCATCAAGTTCTATTTTCCTCCCACTCACTTCTTTTGAGAGAAACTCCTTCTCTAGAAAGGATCCATTTTTAGCAACGAATCTTGCCTTCGGATCTGTGATAGAAGGTGTACCCAATAATTTCCTTTGGGTATCCTGTGAAGATGCACTTCTCCAATTTGGGTTCGAGCTTATCAGGTTGAATCTTTTTCACATAAGTATCGCAGCCCCAAACTTTAAGAAACGACAACTTTGGTTTCTTGCCAAACCACAGTTCATAAGGCATTGTCTCAACGGATTTTGATGGTGCATGTTTAACGTGAATGCGGCTGTCTCTAATGCATAACCCCAAAACGATAGTGGTAAATCGGTGAGACATCATATATCGCACCATATCTAATAAAGTGTGGTTACGATGTTCGGGCACACCATTATGCTGTGGTGTTCCAGGTGGCGTGAGTTGCGAAACTATTCCACATTGTTTCAAATGAAGACCTGCTACGTCTTGAGCTTGCGTTGGTTTTCCTTGAAGACAAAAGGGTGATTCAACAATAGTAGCATAAGTATTTCCCTTAGTTTTTGAGAACCAAGGTATCAATCCAGTAGGAGGCTCCTCAAAAGTCCCACGCACCTACACAAACAAATAAAGAACTCGCAACCAACGCAATAAAGGGGTTGTCAATCCCTTCACGGCCACTTGGGAAAGTGAGATCTAATAGAGATAGTATGATAAGATATATTTTTGGTATTTTATAATATAGATGCAAAAAGTAAAGACACAAATAAAAGTAGATTGGAAGCAAATATGATAAGAGATAGACCCGGGGGCCATAGGTTTCACTAGAGGCTTCTCTCAAGATAGCATAAGTATTACGGTGGGTGAACAAATTACTGTCGAGCAATTGATAGAAAAGCGAATAATTACGAGATTATCTAGGCATGATCATGTATATAGGCATCACGTCCGTGACAAGTAGACCGACTCCTGCCTGCATCTACTATTATTACTCCACACATCGAACGACTCCTGCCTGCATCTGGAGTATTAAGTTCATAAGAACGAGTAACGCATGTAAGCAAGATGACATGATGTAGAGGATAAACTCATGCAATATGATATAAAACCCATCTTTTTATCCTCAATGGCAACAATACAATCGTGCCTTGCAACCCTTTACATCCTTTGGGTAAGGACACATAAGATTGAACCCAAAGCTAAGCACTTCTTGAAGGAAATATGCCCTAGAGGCAATAATAAAGTTATTATTTATTTCCTCATATCATGATAAATGTTTATTATTCATGCTAGAATTGTATTAACCGGAAACATAATACATGTGTGAATATATAGACAAACAAAGTGTCACTAGTATGCCTCTACTTGACTAGCTTGTTAATCAAAGATGGTTAGGTTTCCTAACCATGAACAAGGAATTGTTATTTGATTAACAAGGTCACATCATTAGTTGAATGATCTGATTGACATGACCCATTCCGTTAGCTTAGCACACGATCGTTTAGTATGTTGCTATTGCTTCCTTCATGACTTATACATGTTCCTATGACTATGAGATTATGCAACTCCGTTTACGGAGGAACACTTTGTGTGCTACCAAACGTCTAACGTAATGGGTGATTATAAAGGTGCTCTCTGGTGTCTCGAAGGTACTTGTTGAGTTGGCGTATTTGAGATTAGGATTTGTCACTCCGAATGTCGGGAGGTATCTCTGGGCCCTCTCGGTAATACACATCACTTAAGCCTTGCAAGCATTTCAACTAATGAGTTAGTTGTGAGATGATGTATTACGGAACGAGTAAAGAGACTTGCGTAACGAGATTGAACTAGGTATTGGATACCGACGATCGAATCTCGGGCAAGTAACATACCGATGACAAAGGAACAACGTATGTTGTTGTGCGGTTTGACCGATAAAGATCTTCGTAGAATATGTAGGAACCAATATGGGCATCCAGGTCCCGCTGTTGGTTATTGACCGAGACATGTCTCGGTCATGTCTACATGTTCTCGAACTATAGCGTCCGCACGCTTAAGGTTTCGATGATGATTATATTATGAGTTTATGTATTTTGATGTACGAAGGTTGTTGAGTCCGGATATGATCACGGACATGACGAGGAGTCTCGAAATGGTCGAGACATAAAGATTGATATATTGGACGGATATATTTGGACACGGAAAGGTTCGGAGAAGTTTGGAGCTCGGGAGGTTCTGGAACCCCGGGAGGTATATGGGCCTTATTGGGCCCATGTAGGAGGAAGAGAGAAGGAGCAGCGAGGCGCGCCCAAAGCCCAATCAAATTGGGGAGGGGGCGGCCCCCTTTCCTTTCTCCTTCCCCTCTCTTCCTTCCTACTACTAGTACTACTTCCTAATACTAGTACTCCTTCTTTCCCCTCCAAATAAGATAAGGAAAGAGGAAACCTACTTGGAGTAGGTTTCCCCCTCCCTATGGCGCGCCCCTTGTGGCCGCCACCTCCTCCCTCCCTCCTTTATATCACGGGGTAAGGGGCACCCTAGGACACACAAGTTGATCATTGATCGTTCCTTAGCCGTGTCGGTGCCCCCTCCACGATATTACACCTCGATCATATTGTAGCGGTGCTTAGGCGAAGCCTGCGCGACAGAGAACATCAAGATCGTCACCACGCCGTCGTCTTGTGGAACTCCCCTCGAAACCTTTCTTGGATTGGAGATCGAAGGTGCGTCATCGAGCTGTCTGCGTGTCAAGAACTTCGGAGGTGCCGAGATAACGGTGCTTGGATCGGTTGGACCGGGAGGACGTCGACTACTTCCTCTACGTTGCGTCAGCGCTTCCGTTTCGGTCTCGACAACACTCTCCCCTCTCGTTGCTATGCATCACCATGATCTTGCGTGTGCGTGGGAAATTTTTGAAATTACTCGTTCCCCAACAAAGGTATCGAGCCAGGTTTTATGGTTTGATGTTATATGCACGAGTAGAACACAAGTGAGTTGTGGGCGATATAAGTCATCTTGCTTACCAACATGTCATACTTTGGTTGGCGGTATTGTTGGATGAAGCGGCCGGACCGACATTACGCAGACGCTTCGCGAGACTGGTTTTACCGCCGTGCTTTGCACACGGTGACTAGCGGTGTCGGTTTCTCCAACTTTAGTTGAACCGAGTGTGGCTCGCCCGGTCCTTGCGAAGGTTAAAACAGCATCAACTTGACAAACTATCGTTGTGGTTTTGATGCGTGGGTGAGATTGGTTCTTGCTTAAGCCCGTAGCAGCCACGTAAAACTTGCAACAACAAAGTAGAGGGCGTCTAACTTGTTTTTGCGGGGCATGTTGTGATGTGATATGGCCAAGACATGATGTTATATTTTATTGTATGAGATGATCATGTTTTGTAACCGAAGTTATCGGCAATGGCGAGAGCCATATGGTTGTCGCTTTATTGTATGAAATGCAAGCATACTGTAATTGCTTTACTTTATCACTAAGCGGTAGCGATAGTCGTAGAAGCAATAGATGGCGTAAACGACAACGATGCTACGATGGAGATCAAGGTGTCGCGCCGGTGGCGATGGTGATCATGATGGTGCTTGGAGATGGAATCACAAGCACAAGAAGATGATGGCCATATCATATCACTTATATTGATTGCATGTGATGTTTATCCTTTATGCATCTTATCTTGCTTTGATTGACGGTAGCATTTTAAGATGATCTCTCACTAAAATTATCAAGTAGTGTTCTCCACGAGTATACACCGTTGCCAAAGTTAAATCGTGCCCGGACACCACGTGATGATCGGGTGTGATAAGCTCTCGTACATCTACAACGGGTGCAAGCCAGTTTTGCACACGCAGAATACTCGAGTTAAACTTGACGAGCCTAGCATATGCAGATATGGCCTCGGAACACGGAGACCGAAAGGTCGGCGTGAATCATATAGTAGATATGATCAACATAAGATGTTCACCATTGAAAACTACTCCATCTCACGTGATGATCGGTTATGGTTTAGTTGATTTGGATCACGTGATCACTCGGATGACTAGAGAGATGTCTGTCTAAGTGGGAGTTCTTAAGTAATATGATTAATTGAACTAAAATTTATCATGAACTTAGTACTGATAGTATCTTGCTTGTCTATGTTGTTTGTAGATAGATGGCCCGTCTTTGTTGTTCCGTTGAATTTTAATGCGTTCCTTGAGAAAGCTAAGTTGAAAGATGATGGTAGCAACTACGCGGATCGGGTCCGTAACGTGAGGATTATCCTCATTGCTGCCTGAAAAAATTACGTCCTGGAAGCACCGTTGGGTGCCAACTGCTTCTTGCGATGCAACCGACAGCGTTAAGAACGTCTGGCGAGCAAAGTTGATGACTACTCGATAGTTCAATGTGCCATGCTTTACGGCTTAGAACTGGGACTTCAACGGCGTTTTGAGCGTCATGGAGCATATGAGATGTTTCAGAGTTGAAGTTGATATTCGGAAGAATGCCCGGATTGAGAGATATGAAGTCTCCAATAAGTTCTATAGCTGCAAGATGGAGGAGAATAGTTACGTCGGTGAGCACATACTCAAGATGTGCGGGTATTGTAATCACTTGATTCAACTGGGAGTTACTCTTCCGGATGATAGCGTCATTGATGAAATTCTCCAATCACTTCCACCAAGCTACAAGAGCTTCGTGATGAACTATAATATGCAAGGGATGGATAAGACGGTTCCGAGCTCTTCGCAATGCTAAAGGCTGCGGAGGTAGAAATCAGAAGGAGCATCAAGTGTTGATGGTTAACAAGACCACTAGTTTCAAGAAAAGGGCAAAGGGAAGAAGAAGGGAACTTCAAGAAGAACAGCAAACAAGTTGCTGCTCAAGAGAAGAAATCCAAGTCGGACCTAAGCCTGAAATCCGAGTGCTTCTCTTAAGCGATAGTCCTTTGAAGCGGAACTGCCCCAAATATTTGGCGGATAAGAAGGATGGCAAAGTGAACAAAGGTATATGTGATATACATGTTATTGATGTGTACCTTACTAGAGCTCGCATAGCACTGGGTATTTGATCTTGGTTACATTGCTAATATTTGCAACTCGAAACAGGGACTACGGATTAGCGAACAACGGCAAAGGGCGAGGTGACGATGCGCGTGGGAAAGCGGTTCCAAAGTCGATGTGATCGCGATCGGCACACTACCTCTACATCTACCTTCGGATTAGTATTAGACCTAAATAATTGTTATTTGGTGCCGCGTTGAGCATGAACATTATATCTGGATCTTGTTTGATGCGAAGCGGTTATTCATTTAAATCGAGAGAATAATGGTTGTTCTATTTATATGAGTAATATCTTTTATGGTCATGCACCCTTGAAGAGTGGTCTATTTTGATGAATCTCGATAGTAGTGATACACATATTCATAGTGTTGAAACCAAAAGATGCAAAGTTGATAATGATAGTGCAACTTATTTGTGGCCTTGCCGTTTGGGTCATATCGGTATAAAGCGCATGAAGAAACTCCATCTTGATGGACTTTTGGAACCACTTGATTATGAATCACTTGGTACTTGCGAACCGTGCCTCATGGGCAAGATGACCAAAACGCCGTTCTCGGTACTATGGAGAGAGCAACAGATTTGTTGGAAATCATACATACTGAGATGTATGTGGTCCGATGAATGTTGAGGCTCGTGGCGGATATCGTTATTTTCTCACCTTCACAGATGATTTAAGCGAGATATGGGTATATCTACTTAATGAAGCATAAGTCTGAAACATTTGAAAAGTTCAAAGAATTTTAGAGTGAAGTTGAAAATCATCGTAACAAGAAAATAAAGTTTCTACAATCTGATCGTGGAGGAGAATATTTGAGTTCTGAGTTTGGTTTACACTTAAAACAATGTGGAATAGTTTCACAACTCACGCCACCCGAACACCACAGCAGTAATGGTGTGTCGAGCGTCGAATCGTACTTTACTTGATATGGTGCGGTCTATGATGTCTCTTACAGATTTACCGCTATTGTTTTGGGGTTATGCTCTAGAGACAGCCACATTCATGTTAAATAGGGCACCGTCGAAATCCGTTGAGACGACACCTTATGAACTATGGTTTGGCAAGAAACCAAAGTTGTCGTTTCTTAAAGTTTGGGGTTGCGATGCTTATGTGAAAAAGCTTCAACCTGATAAGCTCGAACCCAAATCGAGAAATGTGTCTTCATAGGATACCCAAAGGAGACAGTTGGGTACACCTTCTATCACAGATCCGAAGGCAAGACATTCGTTGCTAAGAATGGATCCTTTCTAGAGAAGGAGTTTCTCTCGAAAGAAGTGAGTGGGAGGAAAGTAGAACTTGATGAGGTAATCGCACCTACTCCCTTGTTGGAAAATAATACATCACGAGAACCGATTTACGTGACGTCAAAACCAACTAGTGAGGAAGTTGATGATAATGATCATAGAACTTGAGATCAAGTTATCTGAGAACCACGTGGGTCGAGCGAGTAAGATCCGCACTGAGTGAATGCGGTAATCCTATTCGGAAGTCATGCTACTAGATCATGATGAACCTACGAACTATGAAGAAGCGATGGTGAGCCCAGATTCCATAAAATGGCTTGAAGCCATGAAATCGAGATGGGATCCATGTATGAGAACAAAGTATGGACTTTGGTTGACTTGCCCGATGGTCGGCAAGCAATTGAGAATAAATGGATCTTCAAGAAGAAGACCGACGCCGACGGTAATATTATTGCATCTACAAAGCTCGACTTGTTGCAAAAGGTTTTCGACAAGTTCAAGGGGTTGACTACGATGAGACCTTCTCACCCGTAGCGATGCTTAAGTCTGTCCGAATCATGTTAGCAATTGCCGCATTTTATGATTATGAAATTTGGCAAATGGATGTAAAACTGCATTCTGAATGGATTTACGGAAGAAGAATTGTATATGATGCAACGGAAGGTTTTATCGATCCAAAGGGAGCTAACAAAGTGTGCAAGCTCCAACGTTCCATTTATGGACTGGTGCAAGCCTCTCGGAGTTGGAATAAGCGTTTTGATAGTGTGATCAAAGCATTTGGTTTTATCTGAGACTTTTGGAGAAGCTTTGTATTTACAAGAAAGTGAGTGGGAGCTCTGTAGCATTTCTAATATTATATGTGGATGACATATTATTGATTGGAAATGATATAGAATTCTGGATAGCATAAAGGGATACTTGAATAAAAGTTTTTCAATGAAAGACCTCGGTGAAGCTGCTTACATATTGGGCATTAAGATCTATAGAGATAGATCAAGGCGGCTTGATTGGACTTTCACAAAGCACATACCTTGACAAAGTTTTGAAGAAGTTCAAAATGGATCAAGCAAAGAAAGGGTTCTTGCCTGTATTGCAAGGTGTGAAGTTGAGTAAGACTCAAAGCCCGACCACTGCAGATGATAGAGAGAAAATGAAAAGTGTTCCCTATGCTTCAGCCATAGTCTCTATCATGTATGCAATGCTATGTACTAGACCTGATGTGTGCCTTGCTATAAGTCTAGCAGGGAGGTACCAAAGTAATCCAGGAGTGGATCACTGGACAGCGGTCAAGAACATCCTGAAATACCTGAAAAGGACTAAGGATATGTTTCTCGTATATGGAGGTGACAAAGAGCTCATCGTAAATGGTTACGTTGATGCAAGCTTTGACACTGATCCGGACGATTCTAAATCGCAAACCGGATACGTGTTTACATTAAACGGTGGAGCTGTCAGCTGGTGCAGTTCAAAGCAAAGCGTCGTGGCGGGATCTACATGTGAAGCGGAATAAATAGCTGCTTCGGAAGCAGCCAATGAAGGAGTCTGATGAAGGAGTTCATATCCGATCTAGGTGTCATACCTAGTGCATCGGGTCAATGAAAATCTTTTGTGACAATCTTCGGAGCAATTGCCTTAGCGAAGGAATCCAGATTTCACAAGAGAACCAAGCACATCAAGAGACGCTTCAATTCCATCCGGGATCTAGTCCAGGTGGGAGACATAGAGATTTGCAAGATACATACGGATCTGAATGTTGCAGACCCGTTGACTAAGCCTCTTCCACGAGCAAAACATGATCAACACCAAGACTCCATGGGTGTTAGAATCATTACTGTGTAATCTAGATTATTGACTCTAGTGCAAGTGGGAGACTGAAGGAAATATGCCCTAGAGGCAATAATAAAGTTATTATTTATTTCCTCATATCATGATAAATGTTTATTATTCATGCTAGAATTGTATTAACCGGAAACATAATACATGTGTGAATATATAGACAAGCAGTGTCACTAGTATGCCTCTACTTGACTAGCTTGTTAATCAAAGATGGTTATGTTTCCTAACCATGAACAAGGAGTTGTTATTTGATTAACAAGGTCACATTATTAGTTGAATGATCTGATTGACATGACCCATTCCGTTAGCTTAGCACACGATCGTTTAGTATGTTGCTATTGCTTCCTTCATGACTTATACATGTTCCTATGACTATGAGATTATGCAACTCCGTTTACGGAGGAACACTTTGTGTGCTACCAAACGTCTGGCGTAATGGCGGGTGATTATAAAGGTGCTCTCAGGTGTCTCCGAAGGTACTTGTTGAGTTGGCGTATTTCGAGATTAGGATTTGTCACTCCGAATGTCGGGGAGGTATCTCTGGGCCCTCTCGGTAATACACATCACTTAAGCCTTGCAAGCATTTCAACTAATGAGTTAGTTGTGAGATGATGTATTATGGAGCGAGTAAAGAGACTTGCGTAACGAGATTGAACTAGGTATTGGATACCGACGATCGAATCTCGGGCAAGTAACATACCGATGACAAAGGGAACAACGTATGTTGTTGTGCGGTTTGACCGATAAAGATCTTCGTAGAATATGTAGGAACCAATATGGGCATCCAGGTCCCGCTGTTGGTTATTGACCGGAGACATGTCTCGGTCATGTCTACATTGTTCTCGAACCATAGGGTCCGCACGCTTAAGGTTTCGATGACAATTATATTATGAGTTTATGTATTTTGATGTACGAAGGTTGTTGAGTCCGGATATGATCACGGACATGACGAGGAGTCTCGAAATGGTCGAGACATAAAGATTGATATATTGGACGGATATATTTGGACACGGAAAGGTTCCGGAGAAGTTTGGAGCTCCGGGAGGTTACTGGAACCCCGGGAGGTATATGGGCCTTATTGGGCCCATGTAGGAGGAAGAGAGAAGAGCAAGGGAGGCGCCCCCAAGCCCAATCCGACTGGGGAGGGGCGGCCCCTTTCCTTTCTCCTTCCCCTCTCTTCCTTCCTACTACTAGTACTACTTCCTAATACTAGTACTCCTTCCTTCCCCCTCCAAATAAGATAAGGAAAAGAGAGGGACACCTACTTGGAGTAGGTTTCCCCCTCCCTATGGCGCGCCCCCCTTGTGGCCGGCCACCTCCTCCCTCCCTCCTTTATATACGGGGGTAAGGGGCACCCTAGGACACACAAGTTGATCATTGATCGTTCCTTAGCCGTGTCGGTGCCCCCTCCACGATATTACACCTCGATCATATTGTAGCGGTGCTTAGGCGAAGCCTGCGACAGAGAACATCAAGATCATCACCACGCCGTCGTCTTGTGGAACTCCCCTCGGAACCTCTCTTGGATTGGAGATCGAAGGTGCGTCATCAAGCTGTCGCGTGTCAAGAACTTCGGAGGTGCCGAGTAACGGTGCTTGGATCGGTTGGACCGGGAGGGCGTCGACTACTTCCTCTATGTTGCGTCAGCGCTTCCGCTTGGTCTCAGTGCGTAGACAACACTCTCCCCTCTCGTTGCTATGCATCACCATGATCTTGCGTGTGCGTAGGAAATTTTTTGAAATTACTACGTTCCCCAACACTTCTCCCATGGAAAGAAAGATCAATCTAGTAGGCCAAACCAGACTGATAATTCGAAGAGACTTGCAAAGATAACTCAATCATACATAAAAGAATTCAGAGAAGATTCAAATATTTCTCACACACAAACTTGATGATAAACCCACAATTCATCGGATCTCGACAAACACACCGCAAAAAGAGTTTACATCGAATAGATCTCCACAAGAGAGGGGGAGAACATTGTATTGTCCAAAAAGAGAGAAGAAGCCATCTAGCTAATAACTATGGACCCGTAGGTCTGTGGTAAACTACTCACAACTCATCGGAGGGGCTATGGTGTTGATGTAGAAGCCCTCCATGGTCGATTCCCCCTCCGACGAGGCGCCGGCGAAGGCTCCAAGATGGGATCTCGCGGACACAGAAGGTTACGGTGGTGGAAATTGTCTTTCGTTGGCTCCCTCGATGTTTTTGGGGTACATAGGCTTATATAGCAGGAAGAAGTACGTCGGTGGCCGCTCGAGGGGCCCACGAGACAGGGGGCGCGCCCTATAGGGGGGCCCTACCCTCTCGTGGCCGCCTCGGCTACTTCTTGACTTGCACTCCAAGTCCTCTGGATCACGTTCGTTCCAAAAATCACGCTCCTGAAGGTTTCATTCTGTTTGGACTCTGTTTGATATTCCTTTTCTTCGAAATACTGAAATAGGCAAAAAAACAGCAATACGTGTTGGGCCTCCGGTTAGTAGGTTAGTCCCAAAAATGATATAAATATGTAAAATAAAGCCCATAAACATCTAAAATGGGTAATATAATAGCATGGAACAATCAAAAAATTTATAGATACGTAGAAGACGTATCAAGCATACCCAAGCTTAATTTGCTCGTCCTCGAGTAGGTAAATGCTAAAAACAGAATTTTTGATGTGGAATGCTACCTAGCATAATTCTCAATGTAATTTTCTTTATTGTGGCATGAATGTTCAGATCCAAATGATACAAAATAAAAGTTCATATTGACATGAAAATGGTGATACTTCAAGCATACTAATCAAAGTAATCATGTCTTCTCAAAATAACATGGCCAAAGAAAGTTATCCCTACAAAATCATATAGTCTCGCTGTTGCTCTATCTTCATCACACAAAGTATTTAATCATGCACAACCCCGATGACAAGCCAAGCAATTGTTTCATACTTTAATAATCTCAAACTCTTTCAACTTTCACGCAATACATAAGCGTGAGCCATGGACATAGCACTATATGTGGAATAGAATGGTGGTTGTGGAGAAGACAAAAAAGAGAAGATAGTCTCACATCAACTAGGCATATCAACGGGCTATGGAGATGCCCATTAATAGATATCAATGTGAGTGAGTAGGGATAGCCATGCAACGGATGCACTAGAGCTATAAAAATATGAAAGCTCAATAAAAGAAACTAAGTGGATGTGCATCCAACTTGCTTGCTCACGAAGAACTAGGGCATTTTGAGTAAGCCCATCATTGGAATATACAAGCCAAGTTCTATAATGAAAAATTCCCACTAGTATATGAAAGTGACAACATATGAGACTCTCTATCATGAAGATCATGGTGCTACTTCGAAGCACAAGTGTGGAAAAAGATATAGTAGCATTGTCCCTTCTCTCTTTTTCTCTCGTTTTATTTTTTTCTTCTCTTTTTTCTTTTTCTTTCTCTTTTTTTCTCTTTTTCTTCTCTCTTTTTTCTTTTTTTCTTTTTTTCTTTGTTTTCTTTGGCCTTTCTTTTTTTTCTTTTTGGCCTTCCCTTTTTTTCTTTTTGTAAAGTCCGAAGTCTCATCCCGACTTGTGGGGGAATCATAGTCTTCACCATCCTTTCCTCACTAGGACAATGCTCTAATAATGAAGATCATCACACTTTTATGGATTTATAACTCAAGAATTACAACTCAAAGCTAGAACAAGATATGACTCTATGTGAATGCCTCCGGCGGTGTACCGGGATATGCAATGAATCAAGAGTGACATGTATGAAAATTATGAAGGTGGCCTTGCCACAAATACGATGTCAACTACATGATCATGCAAAAAGCAATATGACAAAAGTAATGCATATCATATGAACGGAACGATGGAAAGTTGCATGGCAATATATCTCGGAATGGCTATGGGAATGCCATAATAGGTAGGTATGGTGGCTGTTTTGAGGAAGGTATATGGTGGGTGTATGGTACCGATGAAAATTGCGCGGCACAAGAGAGGCTAGCAATGGTGGAAGGGTGAGGTGCGTATAATCCATGGACTCAACATTAGTCAAAAGAACTCATGTACTTATTGCAAAAATCTAGAAGTCATCAAAAACAAAAGCACTACGCGCATGCTCCTAGGGGGATAGATTGGTAGGAAAAGACCATCGCTCGTCCCCGACCGCCAATCATAAGGAAGAAAATCAATAAATAAAATTGTGCTCCAACTTCATCACAAAGCGGTTCACCATATGTGCGTGCTACGGGAATCACAAACCTCAACACAAGTATTTTTCATAATCACCTCAACTAGCATGACTCTAATATCACTACCTCCATATCTCAAAACAATTATCAAGCATCAAATTGATCATAGCATCCAATTCCTTTCTATGATAGTTTTTTATTATAACCAACTTGGATGCTCATCATTCTAGGACCAATTTTGTAACCATAGCAAATACCATGCTGTTCTTAAAGACTCTCAAAAAGATATAAGTGAAGCATGAGATACTAGCAATTTCTTCAAAATTAAGTTACCACCGTGCTCTAAAAAATATAAGTGAAGCACTAGAGCAAAAACTATTAAGCTCAAAAGATATAAGTGAAGCACATAGAGTATTCTAGCAAATTCTAAACAAGTAGGCTTCTCCTAAAAGGTGTGTACAGCAAGGATGATTGTGGTAAACTAAAAAGCAAAGACTAATATAATACACGATGCTCCAAGCAAAACACATATCATGTGGCGAATAAAAATATAGCTCCAAGTAAAGTTACCAATGAACGAAGACGAAAGAGGGGATGCCTTCCCGGGGCATCCCCAAGCTTAGGATTTTGGCTATCCTTGAATATCTTGGGGTGCCATTGGCATCCCCAAGCTTAGTCTCTTGCCACTCTGTTGACGCTCAAAAATGGCATGATCACAAAGAGCGACTTGAGGCTATGATGAGATGATTTTAGAATTATGAGTTCATGTCACCACTGGATGGCTCTCTTCAAGCCGATCGATATAAATATAGAGATGGTCCAAAACGAAGCTCGGATGCAAAAGTTATGCCAATCTTAGAGATGCTCGTATTGACCCCAGGTTAAAGAATGACATGAAACCTAATTAAGACGGCCTCTGATGGAAAAAGTTACAACTGCAAAGTTCTTCGTCTCGTCGAAACAGACGATTTCCATATAAGAATCGTCCCCATCCGAGTTCGTATGCAAAAGTTATAGCCAAAACTGTGCGCTGCAGCACTGTATGGCCGGATCATCCGGACCGGGGTCCAGATCATCCGGCCGAGGGCCGAAAAATTGACCAAAACAACAGAAGCTAAAAGTTGAAGCCGGATGATCTGGTTCAACTCCCGGATGATCTGGGTAAAGGCCGGACAATCCGGGCAATCGTCCGGATGTCCGGACAAGTTTTTCTGCTGCAGACTTTAGAAAACGGTCCGAAACACCCTCAAGATGGCCTCGGATGAAAAAGTGTTCAACATGAAAGTTGTGCGTATCATCGAGACGGTTGATTTGGATATAAAAAACGTCCAAATACGTGGTCGTAGGAGGATTCTAGAGCCAAAACAGTGAGCTACTGTCAAAAAACTGGGCTAGGCCGGATCATCCGGGCCTTGAGCCGGACATCCGGGCCGGGGGTCGTGAATAGTCCGTGTTTTATTAGGTTTTGATGATTTGGACGGCTAGGCAAGTCCTTTTCTTGTACGGGAAGTCCACCCGCCTCTTATATAGTCAAGAGGTGACGGCCAATTGAACAACAACACACAATCGCAAACGCATGTACAACTTTTTCATCTACGTTTTGTCCCTCCCTCGTTCTTGCTCCCTCGTTCTTCGTCGTTTTTCGTGTTGGAGAGCTGCGAATACCGAGGCTCTAGGGGCGGCTTGACCGACCTAGGGCAGCCCATAGCCGCCGCACTCCCTGACAGGGTCCCTCCCGGGAGTGTAGGGTTTCGGGTTCTCAAAAGCTCTCGCCGGTCGACTTGCGAATCGCGCTTCCGGTGAGACTCCTTCGACGTGAGCTGCGGTGCATCACCCTCGACGTTGAAGGTACACGGTGACGTGTTCGTGTGCGAACACACTTTTTGGTGACTCCGCTGGGGACAAGATCAATCATCATCATCATCCATCATGTCTGGCAACGACAAGATTCCCAAGCCCTCGGAAATCGACGCTGATAACATAATCATGCCCAATTTTGAGGAGTTATCGGAGGAACATCGCCAAGCTTATGAGGAGTACAAGAAGGCGCGTGAAGAGAAGGAGATGCAGGAGTTCCTTGCTAAGTTAAAAAAGGATCGTCAAGGCAATATCACTCCGGTTGGAGAAATCAAGTTTCCTCCTCTTCATGATGAACATGTTAAACCCTCTGTAAGTAATACCTTCTCTCCTGAGGTATGGGCTGAAATTGATAGTCGCATTACTGATAGCAATAATCTTTTATACCAAATTTTCTTGGAAAATAGTATTGCTAAAAATAGTGTGCCTCAATCATCTAGTGGTAATGTTGGTGTGCCTGCTACCGCAGAAATCCCTAGTCCAACTTTACCTATTTCATCGGCGCCTCCCGTGCCGATGAATTTTTATCCTAGCCCCACAAATCAAATTGTTGCTGCACCCATTAATCCTATCATGAGTATGCCAAGTTCGGTGGTGACGCTTGAACCAAACCCTACCTACAAGAGCAAACATCAGTTAGATCACCGCCGAATTACAATTCGGCATGCATCCACAATTCACACCGCAACTACTAACCCTACTCCTCCTATGCTACCGCCACAAGCTTCATCGTCCACCGTGGATGATGGTCTAGCTAATCTTAGAGGGGAGATGGCTAAGATGCTCCAAGAGAATTTTGGAGTTGAGTTACCAAGGAACCGTATTTACCAAAAGCCATATCCAGAATACTTTGATGCAATTCAATGCCCTCCGGGATATAAAATTCCAGATTTTGTTAAGTTTAATGGAGAGGAACAAAACCACACAGGAGCATGTTAGTCGAGACTTGGCACAATTAGGTGAGGCAAGTTCACGAGATGAGTGGAGAGTACGTTATTTTCCTTTATCTTTAACGCATTGCTTTCTCATGGTTTTCTGCGTTACCACCTGGTTCATTACTACATGGTTTCACTTGGAGCAAAAGTTTCATGATCACTTCTACATGGTGACAATGAGCTTAAACTATCCCATCTTACATCGGTTAAGCAAAAGTATGATGAATCCGTCTCCGATTATGTCAAAAGATTTAGGGATACAAAAAACCGGTGCTATAGTTTGGTGATAACCGAGAGAGATTTGGCTGATCTTGTGCTTAGTGGTTTGAGAACTCATATTAGAGAAAGGCTAGAAGGATCGAGTTTTAAATATCAACCAAGTCTTGCAAAGGGCTTTGGCTCAAGAAAGCCGAAGCAAAGATCTTAAAGAGGTGCATAGATATAAAACTGATCGTCCCAAGGTGAATATGGTTGAGTATGATAGTGACCACTCGGACGATGAGGGTGATATTTATGCCGCTGAATTTGTTTGGCCATCTAAGGCCAAACTGTTTACTACAATGATTTAAAGCCGATTCATAAGAATCGTGATGAAGAGATGAAATTTACTTTCAACATTGCTAAGTGTGATAAAATATTTGATGCTTTGTTGCAAGCCAAGATTATTAGAATATCTCATACTTTACCGCCGTTCAAGAGCTGAAGCGGCGTGCTTATTGCAAGTATCATAATTCCTTTTCTCATGCTACTAATGATTGTAATGTTTTTCGACGACATACAATCGGCCATTAATGACGGACGATTGAATTTTTTGAGATGCAAGTTGACAAGCAACCTTTCCCAATGAACACCATGGATTTGGAGGGAAGAAGATGTTAATTCGCCCAACATAGCGAATCAGCTAATAAAAATAATATTGTCATTGGTGAGCCCAGGAAAAATGAGGAGAGCAACAAGGTCTTGGGGAGACAAGTTGTGCTTGACAAGCAACCAAGTGGCAAGGAGGTAATCAAGATCACCATCAAGAATCCCACACTCGGAGGGCAACCACAAGTGCAAGAGAACACTCATGTCAAATTTGTTAAGCCCAAGAGTCCAGAGGTTGGCAAGTGGAAGACGAATGAAGCTAAAGTGCAGCGCAAGAGAATCAATCCAACTTTTGATATGCTGTTGTCCAAGTATGCCAATCAAGCGGCCGGTTCTAGCTCTAACCGGTCATCAAATTTGAAGCGCTCAAGATCACCTCCGAGGGAAGAATTTCAGCATCACGCAAGGCCATATGGGTCATGGGCACCAGACCATGGATGGCGCCGCCCTTATCGCGCCATACTACATGGGAGGCTTCAATGGAGGATGGGGGCAGCCCCCAATGGCCCCTTATGCTTTTCATCCGGGTTGGGCAGAACCAAGGAGGCCCGTTCATGAGAGGCTTTCTTATCCCACACGAGGCCGTTTGAACAATGGTGTCAATCGGCCAATGCAAGATAATCAAAAAAGGGTCAACCGGCAAGTGTGGCATGCCAAATCACCAAGTGCTGAAACTTCAGAGCCTAGCAAGCAAAAGGAGAAGAATGCTAGTGGTGAAACTATTATGATAGGCACTAAAGAATTAATAATCAAAGAGCCGATTATTGTTGATAATCCGGCTGATTCTAATAAAGATGTGGCTGCGGTCCAGCAAGGCCCCATGGCTAATGATCATGAAGCTAGCACAAGCAAGGCCAAGTTGAGGGATCCAAAATATGCTCAGCCTAAGTGGTGTCCTTCCGGTCTCACCAATGCGCAAAAAAGGAGATTGCAGCACATGAGGAGTCATGAGAAGGAGGAACAAGAAGTAGAAAAGCTAAGGGATAAATTATTCAATGAAAGCCGCCCCATGGTACCCCCAAAACAAGTGTGGAGGCCAAAGCAAAAGGAAAACATTGCAGCTTCTGCATTGGTCATAGCAACACCTACACCACCGACAGAGGGGCGATCGGCTACTATTACATCGTCCACTTTGCCTACTACTTCCTCTTCCCTTGAAGATATTTGGTCGATGGACATGCTTGCGGAAGGAGATGAAATGCTTGATTATGAGTCTACACGGTTCATGAAGGTATGGATATTAATATGGTGTATTACTTACCCGCTGAATTTCGTGCTATAGATGAAGAAGGGGAGGTAGCTCAGCTAGATTTTGGTCCTAAAAATGCTATATTCGAGAAGCCAAAAGAGCCGATGACGCACTTGAAGCCATTGTTCCTTAAAGGTCATATTAATGGATCGCCGGTTGCTAGAATGCTTGTCGATGGTGGTGCTGTGGTGAATCTTATGCCATATTCGGTCTTCAAAAAATTGGGGCTGCGTGATGAAGAGTTAATAAAGACTAACATGGTGCTTAATGGATTTGAAGGCAAAGAGAAAACTGAAGCCAAAGGTGTGATGTATGTGGAGCTTACGGTGGGAAGCAAAACTTTGGCTACCCCATTCTTTGTCGCCGAGGTGCAAGGTAACTACAATGTGATATTAGGCCGTGATTGGGTACATGCAAACCAATGCGTGCCATCTACTATGCACCCGTTTTTGATTCAATGGGTTGATGATGAAGTAGAAGTCATTCATGCGGATAATTCGGCTTGTGTTGCTTTGGCCGATGCATCGGTGGATTGGCAACATCCCAATGCTACTTGCTTGACGGGGCGCGACTTATCAGAATATGATTTTCTTAGCACCACAAAAAGTGGTTTCGTGCCCGTTTCTTTAAATCCGGTTGGCGATAATCGGCTCCAAGGTATGATGTATTTAAATGGATCCTAACTCAGAGTGGTTACAAAGGCGTCTTGTAGAATATCGGTCCAATGAGAATGATATGTATGAGTCCATAGAAGAGTTAGATGATATGGATAAATTAGGACAAGGTTTTACATCGGCCGTTCCATTAGAAGAGATAGATATAGGAGATGGTTCAATTCCTAGGCCGACATTTGTAAACGGAAATTTAAGAGCCGATCATAAGGCTAAGTTGATCGAGCTATTGAAAGAATATGTTTGTTGCTTTGCATGGGAATATCATGAGATGCCGGGTTTAAGCCGAGAGCTAGTGGAGCATCGGTTACCTATAAAGGCCGGTTTTAGACCATACAAGCAATCGACCAGAAAGTTTAATCCAAAAACGTATGACCGGATCAAGGAAGAGATCGGTCGTTTGCTTAAAGCTAATTTTATTAGACCTTCCAGGTATGCCGAGTGGATTTCTAACATTGTACCAGTAGAGAAGAAAGGCTCCAGCAAGTTGAGGGTGTGCATTGATTTCAGAGATTTGAATAGAGCTACACCTAAAGATGAGTATCCTATGCCAATAGCCGATATGCTTATTAATGATGCTTCTGGACATAAGGTCATTAGCTTTCTTGATGGTAATGCGGGGTATAACCAGATTTTTATGGCCGAAGAGGACATGTCCAAAACAGCTTTTCGATGTTCCAGTTTCCTTGGTTTATTTGAGTGGACAGTGATGACCTTTGGATTAAAAAATGCCGGTGCCACATACCAAAGGGCTATGAATTTAATTTTTCATGATTTACTTGGTGTTATACTTGAGGTTTATATTGATGATATTGTTGTCAAATCGGATGCTTTTGAATCTCACTTAGCCGATTTGCGTTTGGCTTTTGAAAGAATGAAGAAATATGGGCTGAAAATGAATCCTTTGAAGTGTGCCTTTGGTGTATCGGCTGGGAAGTTTCTGGGTTTCATTATTCATGAAGATGGCGTGGAAATTGATCCCAAAAAGATAGAAGCTATACAGAACGTAGAGGCTCCAACATGCAAAAGAGATATGCAAAAATTCCTTGGCAAGGTCAATTATTTGAGGAGGTTCATAGCCAATTTATCAGGGAAGGTTGATGCATTTACTCCTATCCTTCGGTTAAAGAATGATGTTGATTTTACTTGGGGGGCAAAACAGCAAGAGGCATTTGATATGATTAAGAAATATTTGTGCACTCCTCCGGTTATGAAAGCGCCCAGGCACAGGGAGCCATTTAAACTTTACGTTGCAGCGGAGGAAGGTGTTATTGGTGCTGTTTTGACTCAAGACGAAGGAAAGGAGCATGCTATTACTTATTTGAGTGACGGTTATTGGGCCTTGAGACAAGGTATACATTTATTGAGAAATTATGCTTATGCTTATATTATGCTTGCACAAAATTGAGACATTATCTAGTTCCTAGTACTTGCATTATAGCTTGTCAAACCGATGTCATCAAATACATGTTGCATAGGCCAATTCTTAGTGGTAGAATTGGCAAGTGGGCTTATGCTTTAATTGAATATGATTTGGCTTATGAATCTCTGAAATCCATGAAAGGCCAAATTGTTGCTAATTTTATTGTTGAGCATCGGATTGATGACAAGCATGATATTGATATAAACCTTGTCTCATTAGTACCATGGAGATTATATTTTGATGGTTCAGTTTGTAGCAATGGCCAAGGTGTTGGTATTGTTTATATATCTCCTCATGGTGCTGTTTTTGAAGCCTCATGCCGCTTAGAATACTTTTGCACAAATAATCAAGCCGAATATGAAGCATTGTTATTCGGTTTAGAGATGTTGCTTGCCATAGGTGCTACACATATTGAGGCTTTTGGTGATTCGTTATTAGTAGTGCAACAAATATCCAAAGTCTTTCAATGTTTTGACGAATCACTTAATGTTTGTCTTGATAAATGTCTAGATATAATTTCTAATTTGGATTATTTTAGCATTGATCATATATCTAGACATGACAATTGGAGAGCAAATGAGTTGGCACAACAAGCATCCGGCTATCATGTTGATCGTGGCATGTTTCATATTTCTCAAAGGCCGATGTCTAGTCTTGCCAACATAGGGGAGGCCGAATCGGAGCCCACCGTTTCGGCCACTAATGAAATATTTAATGCAGGAGAAAATCAAGACTGGAGCAAACCCATTATTGATTATTTGTGTGATCCTAGTAAAAGGGTGGACATGACTGTTCGGCGTATGGCTTTCAAATACACAATGAGAGATGATGGTCTCTATCGCGAGCGGTTGATGATGTTCTTTTAAAGTGCTTGGGCGAGGACCAAGCGAGAGTTGCTATGGGAGAGGTTCATGAAGGTATTTGTGGCACTCATCGATTGGCTCCCAAGATGAAATGGCTATTCTGACGTCTGGGTTTTATTGGCGACGATGGTTAATGATTGCTTCGGTATTATAAAGGGTGTGAAGCTTGTCAAAAGTTTGGTGATATTTAGTTGGCTCCCGCTGCTATGTTACATCCTATTATCAAGCCGTGGCCTTTTAGAGGTTGGGGATTAGACTTTATTGGAGAGATTCATCCTTCTTCTTCAAAGGGGCATCGGTTCGTGTTGGTGCGACCGATTATTTCACTAAATGGTCTGAAGCAATACCACTCAAAAATATGACGCATACAGAGGTAATTCGATTCATAACTGAGCATATTATTCATAGATTCGGTATTCCTCAAACATTAACTACGGACCAAGGTTCGTCCTTTATGTCACATCAAGTTAGAGAATTTGCCGAATCATATAAGATAAAGTTGCTCAATTCCTCTCCATATTATGCCCAAGCCAATGGACAAGCTGAGTCTAGTAATAAAATATTAATCAAGCTCATCAAGAAGAAGATTGAGGATAATCCAAGGAGATGGCATGAGCTATTGTCTGAAGCTCTATGGGCACATAGAATCTCAAGGCATGGTGCTACGAAGGTAACTCCATATGAGCTCGTATATGGTCAAGAGGCCGTTTTACCAGTGGAAGTGAATTTGAATGCTTTGAGAATAGCCAAACAAAATGATTTATCGGCGGTGGACTTTTATAACATGATGATGGACAATATTGATGAAGTTGCCGATAAACGTTTGGCTGCTTTGAAGGCCATAGAAAGAGATAAATTGAGGGTAGCAAGAGCTTACAATAAGAAGGTCAAGTTGAAGAATTTTCAAGTTGGCGATCTCGTGTGGAAGGTGATTCTACCAATTGGTTCGAAAGATAGAAAATTTGGGAAGTGGTCTCCAAGTTGGGAAGGTCCTTTTAGGATTACAAGAATAGTTCCCGGAAACTCGTATTTGGTGGAATCCATACAAGGCACATTGTTACCTCGAGCTCTAAATGGCAAATATTTAAAGAAGTACCATCCAAGTGTGTGGCAAGAAGCCTAGATGGCAATGGCCGATATATAACTATCGCCTCGAGAAAAGATATGGCCGATATATAACTATCGCCCTAAGAAAAGGTGTGACTGATATAAAACTATCGCCCTAAGAACATATAAATGGCCGATGGGGTGTTGACATCGTCCTTAGAGCAAACTATGGATAAATTATTTTTCGGCATCCAAGCTTTGCCGAAAAACAGGGGGGCATGTGTTGACACTCGAAAATGGCATGATCACAAAGAGCGACTTGAGGCTATGATGAGATGATGTTAGAATTATGAGCTCATGTCACCACTGGATGGCTCTCTTCAAGCCGATCGATATAAATATAGAGATGGTCCAAAACGAAGCTCGGATGCAAAAGTTATGCCAATCTTAGAGATGCTCGTATTGACCCCAAGTTAAAGAATGACATGAAACCTAATTAAGACGGCCTCTGATGGAAAAAGTTACAACTGCAAAGTTCTTCGACTCGTCGAAACGGACGATTTCGATATAAGAATCGTCCCCATCCGAGTTCGTATGCAAAAGTTATAGCCAAAACTGTGCGCTGCAGCACTGTATGGCCGGATCATGCGGACCGGGGTCCAGATCATCCGGCCGAGGGCCGAAAAATTGACCAAAACAACAAAAGCTAAAAGTTGAAGCCGGATGATCTGGTTCAACTCCCGGATGATCCTGGTAAAGGCCGGACAATCCGGGCAATCGTCCGGATGTCCGGACAAGTTTTTCTGCTGCAGACTTTAGAAAACGGTCCGAAACACCCTCAAGATGGCCTCGGATGAAAAAGTGTTCAACATGAAAGTTGTGCGTATCGTCGAGACGGTTGATTTGGATATAAAAAACGTCCAAATCCGTGGTCGTACAATGATTCTAGAGCCAAAACAGTGAGCTGCTGTCAAAAAACTGGGCTAGGCCGGATCATCCGGGCCTTGAGCCGGACATCCGGGCCGGGGGTCGTGAATAGTCCGTGTTTTATTAGGTTTTGATGATTTGGACGGCTAGGCAAGTCCTTTTCTTGTACGGGAAGTCCACCCGCCTCTTATATAGACAAGAGGTGACGGCCGATTGAACAACAACACACAATCGCAAACGCATCTACAACTTTTTCATCTACGTTTTGTCCCTCCCTCGTTCTTGCTCCCTTATTCTTCGTCGTTCTTCGTGTTGGAGAGCTGCGAATACCGAGGCTCTAGGGGCGGCTTGACCGACCTAGGGCAGCCCATAGCCGCCGCACTCCCTGACGGGGTCCCTCCCGGGAGTGTAGGGTTTCGGGTTCTCAAAAGCTCTCGCCGGTCGACTTGCGAATCGCGCTTCCGGTGAGACTCCTTCGACGTGAGCTGCGGTGCATCACCCTCGACGTTGGAGGTACACGGTGACGTGTTCGTGTGCGAACACACTCCTTATTCCATAGTCCATAAAAGCTTTACCCAAAACTTGAAAACTTGACAACACAAAACTCAACAGGAAATCTTATAAGCTCCGTTAGTGAAAGAAAACAAAACCACCACATAAGGTACTGTAATGAACTCATTATTTATTTATTTTGGTGTTAAACCTACTGTATTCCAACTTCTCTATGGTTTATAAACTATTTTACTAGCCATAGATGCATCAAAATAAGCAAACAACACACGAAAACAGAATCTGTCAAAAAGCAGAGCGATGCAGAGCAATCAGAATTAACGCAAACTTCTGGAACTTTAAAAATCCTACAAAATAGGAAGTCCTGGACATTTGTCTATTGATCAGCATCAAAAATAATCAACACAAATTGACGTTTCTGTGATTTAACAAAACTAAATTCATGCGCGCAAAGTTTCTGTTTTTCAGCAGAATCAAATCAACTATCATCATAGGTTATCCTACAGGTTCTACTTGGCACAAACACTAATTAAAAGATAAAAACACATCTAAACAGAGTTTTATTAATAAACAGGAACAAAAACAAAAAACACAAAGAAAATTGGGTTGCCTCCCAACTAGCGTTATCGTTTAACGCCCCTAGCTAGGCACAAAAGCGAAGATAGATGTAAGTAGTGCCATCTTTGGCACTCAATTCATTAGTAGCTCGCATAATAGATTCATAAGGTAATTTGACTTTCTTTCTTAGAAAGTGCTCCATGCTTTTCTTTAATGGAAATTGGAATCTAATATTCCCTTCCTTTATATCAATAATCGCACCAATCGTTCTAAGGAAAGGTCTACCAAGAATAATAGGGCAAGAAAGATTGCAATCTATATCAAGAACGATAAAATCTACGGGCACCAAATTTCTATTTGCAACGATGAGAACATCATTGATCCTTCCCATTGGTTTTTTAATGGTGGAATCCACAAGGTGCAAATTTAAAGAGCAATCATCAAGATCATGGAAACCTAGAATATCACATAAAGTTTTCGGAATCATGGAAACACTAGCACCCAAATCACACAAAGCAAAACACTCATGATCTTTAATTCTAATCTTTATAGTAGGTTCCCACTCATCATTAAGTTTTCTAGGTATAGAAACTTCCAAATTAAGTTTTTCATCATAAGATTGCATCAAGGCATCAACAATATGTTTGGTAAAAGCTTTATTTTGACTATAAGTGTGAGGAGAATAACAACGGATCGCAACAAGGAAATACAACATTCTAAAGAACAATAATCAAATTCCTTGAAATCCGAGATAGTGGGTTCAATGGTATTTAAAGTCATGACCTCTCCAATCGCACTTTTACCAAATTTAGCATCAACATCTAAAAACTCCGAATTCTTGGGACGCCTTCTAGGTAAATTTGACTCATCATCAGTCCCATAACTATCAAGATTCATATTGCAAAACAAAGATCTAATAGGAGACGCATCAATAACTTTAAGATCTTCATCATTATTTTCATGGAAACTAGAAGAACATGCTTTTATAAAGCAATCTTTCTTTGCACGCAATCTAGCGGTTCTTTCCTTGCACTCATCAATGGAAATTCTCATGGCTTTGAGAGACTCATTGATATCATGCTTAGGAGAAGAAGATATAAGTTTAAGAGAATCAACATCAAGCAAAAGTCTATCAACGTTTCTAGCCAAATCATCAACTTTGAGCGATTTTTCTTTAAGCAAAGCATTAAAATTCTTTTGAGAAATCATAAATTCTTTCACACTATTCTCAAAATCAGAGGGCATCTTATTAAAATTACCATAAGAATTATTGTAGGAATTTCCATAATTATTAGAGGAATTACTAGGGAATGGTCTAGCATTAAAGTTTCCTCTATAAGCATTGTTTCCAAAACTATTCCTACCAACAAAATTCACATCCATAGATTCATTATTATTCTCAATCAAAGTAGACAAAGGCATATCATTGGGAACAAGAGGAGTATTCTTAGTAGCAAACAATTTCATAAGTTCATCCATCTTTCCACTCAAAACATTGATTTCTTCTATAGCATGCACTTTTTTACTAGAAGATCTTTCGGTGTGCCATTGAGAATAATTAGCCATAATATTATCAAGAAGTTTTGTAGCATCTCCTAACGTGATTTCCATAAACGTGACTCCCGCGGCCGAATCTAAGAGATTTCTAGAAGCAGAGTTCAAACCGGCATAAAAATTTTGTACGATCATCCATAAATTCAAACCATTAGTAGGGTAATTGCGAATCATTAATTTCATTCTTTCCCAAGATTGTCAACATGCTCATGATCAAGTTGTTTAAAATTCATAATATCGTTCCTAAGAGTGATGATCTTAGCGGGAGGAAAATACTTAGAGATAAAATCATCTTTGCACTTGTTCCAAGAATCAATACTATTTTTAGGCAAAGACGAAAACCAAACTTTAGCACGATCTCTAAGTGAAAACGGAAATAACTTCAATGTAACAATATTTATATCCGTATCTTTCTTCTTTTGAATATCACACAAATCAACAAAGTTGTTTAGATGAGTAGCGGCATCTTCCCTAGGAAGGCCGGTGAATTGATCTTTCATAACAAGATTCTGCAAAGCAGTATTCATTTCACAAGACTCAACATCATTAAGAGGAGCAATCAGAGTACTAAGGAAATCATTATTATTGGTATTTGAGAAATCACACAATTTGGTATTATCTTGTGGCATGGCAACAAGTAATCCAACACACAAGCAAACAGAAAAAGGCAAGCGAAAAGAGAGAGAGATTGGGAAAGAGAGGGCAAATAAAATGGCAAGGGTGAAGTGGGGGGGAGGAAAATGAGAGGCAAATGGCAAATAATGTAAATGCGAGGGAGATGAGTTTGTGATGGGTACTTGGTATGTCTTCACTTGAGCGAAGACCTCCCCGGCAACGGCGCCAGAAATCCTTCTTGCTACGTCTTGAGCTTGCATTGGTTTTCCTTGAAGAGGAAAGGGTGATGCAGCAATAGTAGCGTAAGTATTTCCCTCAGTTTTTGAGAACCAAGGTATCAATCTAGTAGGAGGCTCCTCAAAATTCCCATGCACCTACACAAACAAACAAAGAACTCGCAAGCAATGCAATAAAGGGGTTGTCAATCCCTTCACGGCCACTTGCGAAAGTGAGATCTAATAGAGATAGTATGATAAGATATATTTTTGGTATTTTATAATATAGATGCAAAAAGTAAAGACGCAAATAAAAGTAGATTGGAAGCAAATATGATAAGAGATAGACCCTGGGGCCATAGGTTTCACTAGAGGCTTCTCTCAAGATAGCATAAGTATTACGGTGGGTGAACAAATTACTGTCGAGCAATTGATAGAAAAGCGAATAATTATGAGATTGTCTAGGCATGATCATGTATATAGGCATCACGTCCGTGACAAGTAGACCGACTCCTGCCTGCATCTACTACTATTACTCCACACATCGATCGACTCCTGCCTGCATCTAGAGTATTAAGTTCATAAGAATAGAGTAACGCCTTAAGCAAGATGACATGATGTAGAGGGATAAACTCATGCAATATGATATAAACCCCATCTTTTTATCCTCGATGGCAACAATACAATACGTGCCTTGCAACCCTTTCTGTCACTGGGTAAGGACACCGCAAGATTGAACCCAAAGCTAAGCACTTCTCCCATGGCAAGAAAGATCAATCTAGTAGTCAAACCAAAATGATAATTTGAAGAGACTTGCAAAGATAACTCAATCATACATAAAAGAATTCAGAGAAGATTCAAATATTTCTCATAGATAAACTTGATAATAAATCCACAATTCATCGGATCTCGACAAACACACCACAAAAAGAGTTTACATCGAATAGATCTCCACAAGAGAGGGGGAGAACAATGTATTGAGATCCAAAAAGAGAGAAGAAGCCATCCAGCTAATAACTATGGATCCGTAGGTCTGTGGTAAACTACTCACAACTCATCGAAGGGGCTATGGTGTTGATGTAGAAGCCCTCCATGGTCGATTCCCTCTCCAGCGGAGCGCCGACGAAGGCTCCAAGATGGGATCTCACGGATACAGAAGGTTACGGTGGTGGAAATTGTCTTTCGTTGGCTCCCTGGATGTTTTCGGGGTACGTAGGCTTATATAGGAGGAAGAAGTACGTCGGTGGCCGCCTGAGGGGCCCACGAGACAGGGGGCGTGCCCTATGGGGGGGCGCCCTACCCTCTCGTGGCTGCCTCGACTGCTTCTTGACTTGCACTTCAAGTCCTCTGGATCATGTTCGTTCCAAAAATCACGCTCCCGAAGGTTTCATTCCGTTTGGACTCCGTTTGATATACCTTTTCTTTGAAATACTGAAATAGGCAAAAAAGAACAGCAATACGGGCTGGGCCTCCGGTTACTAGGTTAGTCCCAAAAATGATATAAATATGTAAAATAAAGCCCATAAACATCCAAAAGGGGTAATATAATAGCATGGAACAATCAAAAATTATAGATACGTTGAAGACATATCAAGACCAAACTCGTAACTCAAATATTCACCTCCACGATCAGATCGTAGAAACTTTATTTTCTTGTTACGATGATTTTCCACTTCACTATGAAATTCTTTGAAGTTTTCAAATGCTTCAAACTTATGTTTCATTAAGTAGATATACCCATATCTGCTCAAATCATCTGTGAAGGTAAGAAAATAACGATACCCGCCACGAACCTCAACACTCATTGGAGCGCATACCTCAGTATGTATTATTTCCAATAGGTCAGTAGCTCGTTCCATTGTTCTGGAGAACGGAGTTTTAGTCATCTTGCCTATGAGGCATGGTTTGCAAGCACCAAGTGATTCATAATCAAGTGATCCCAAAAGCCCATCAGCATGGAGTTTTTTCATGCGCTTTACACCAATATGACCTAAACGGCAATGCCACAAATAAGTTGCACTATCATTATCAACTTTGCATCTTTTGGCATCAATATTATGAATGTGTGTATTTCCACGATCAAGATTCAATAAACCATCAACATTGGGTGTATGACCATAGAAGGTTTTATTCATGTAAATAGAATAACAATTATTCTCTCTCTTAAATGAATAATTGTATTGCAATAAACATGAGCTAATCATATTCATGCTTTAACGCAAACAACAAATAGCATTTTTTTAGGTTCAACTCTATTCCCGAAAGTATAAGGGGTGTGCGATGATGATCATAGCAATCTTGGAACCACTTCCAACATACATCGTCACTTCACCCTCAACTAGTCTCTATTTATTCTGCAACTCCTGTTTCGAGTTACTAATCTTAGCAACTGAACAAATATCAAATACCCAGGGGTTACTACGAGCACTAGTAAGGTACACATCAATAACATGTATATCAAATATACCTTTGTTCACTTTGCCATCCTTCTTATTCACCAAATATTTGGGATAACTCCGCTTCCAGTGACCATTTCCTTTGCAGTAGAAGCACTTAGTTTCAGGCTTAGGTCCAGCTTTGGGCTACTTCATGGGAGTGACAACTTGCTTGCCATTCTATTTGAAGTTCCCTTTCTTTCCTTTTGCCCTTTTCTTGAAACTAGTGGTCTTGTCAATCATCAACACTTGATGCTTTTTCTTGATTTCTACCTTCGTCGATTTCAGCATCACGAAGAGCTCGGGAATCGTTTTCGTCATCCCTTGCATTCTATAATTCATCACAAAGTTCCAGCAACATGGTGATGGTGACTAGATAACTCTATCAATCACTATCTTATCTGGAAGATTAACTCCCACTTGATTCAAGTGATTGTAGTACCCAGACATTCTGAGTACATGCTCACTAGCTGAGCAATTCTCCTCCATGTTTTAGGCGAAGTACTTATCGGAGGTCTCATACCTCTCGACATGGGCATGAGTCTGAAATACCAATTTCAGCTCTTGGGACATCTCATATGCTCCGTGACGTTCAAAACATTTTTGAAGTCCCGGTTCTAAGCCGTAAAGCATGGTGCACTGAACTATCAAGCAGTCATCATATTGAGCTAGCCAAACATTCATAACGTCTGCATCTGCTCCTGCAATAGGTCTATCACCTAGCGGTGCATCTAGGACATAATTCTTCTGTGCAACAATGAGGATAAACCTCAGATCATGGATCCAGTCCGCATCATTGCTACTATCATCTTTCAACTTAGTTTTCTCTAGGAATATATAAAGACATAGGAGCTACAACGCGAGCTATTGCTCTACAATATAATTTGCAAAATACTATCAGGACTAAGTTCATGATAAATTAAAGTTCAATTAATCATATTACTTAAGAACACCGACTTAGATAGACATCCCTCTAGTCATCTAAATGATCACGTGATCCATATCAACTAAACCATGTCCGATCATCACGTGAGATGGAGTAGTTTTCAATGGTGCACATCTCTATGTTGATCATATCTACTATATGATTCACACTCAACCTTCCAGTCTCCAGTGTTCCGAGGCCATATCTGCATATGCTAGGCTCGTGAAGTTTAACTCCAGTGTTCCGTTGTATGTGAACGTAGAGCCTATCACACCCGATCATCACGTGGTGTCTCAGCACGAAGAACTGTCGCAACGGTGCATACTTAGGAAGAATACTTAAACCTTGAAATTTTAGTAAGGGATCATCTTATAGTGCTACCTCCAAACTAAGCAAAATTAGAATATAAAAGATAAACATCACATGTAATCAAAATATGTGACATGATATGGCCATCATCATCTTGTGCCTTTGATCTCCATCTCCAAAGTACCATCATGATCTCCATCGTCACCGACATGACACCATGATCTCCATCATCTTGATCTCTATCAACGTGTCGTCACATGGTCGTCTCACCAACTATTACTTTTGCAACTATTGCTATCGCATAGCAGTAAAGTAAAGCAATTATATGGCGCTTGCATCTTATGCAATAAAGAGACAACCATAAGGCTCCTGCCAGTTGCCGATAACTTTAACAAAATATGATCATCTCGTACAACAATTTATATCACATCATGTCTTGACCATATCACATCACAACAAGCCCTGCAAAAACAAGTTAGACGTCCTCTACTTTGTTGTTGAAAGTTTTACATGGCTGCTATGGGCTTCTAGCAAGAACCGTTCTTACCTACGCATCAGAACCACAATGATTTTTCGTAAAGTGTGTTGTTTTAACCTTCAACAAGGACTGGCCGTAGTCAAACTCAATTCAACTAAAGTTGGAGAAACAGACACCCGCCAACCACCTATGTGCAAAAGCACGTCGGTAGAAACAGTCTCACGAACGCGGTCGTGTAATGTTGGTCCGGGCCGCTTCATCTAACAATACCGCCGAATCAAAGTAAGACGTTGGTGGTAAGCAGTATGACTATTATCGCCCACAACTCTTTGTGTTCTACTCGTGCATAAAATATCTATGCATAGACCTGGCTTGGATGCCGCTGTTGGGGAATGTGGTAATTTCAAAAAATCCTATGATCACGCAAGATCTATCTAGGTGATGCATAGCAACGAGAGGGGAGAGTGTGTCCACGTACCCTCATAGACCAAAAGTGGAAGCGTTTCAGTAACGCGGTTGATGTAGTCGAACTTCTTCGCGATCGAACTGATCAAGTACCGAACATACGGCACCTCCGTGTTCAACACACGTTCAGCTCGATGACGCCCCTCGTGCTCTTGATCCAGTTGAGGACGAGGGTGAGTTCCATCAGCATGATGGCATGGCGACGGTAATGATGATGTTACCAGCGCAGGGCTTCACCTAAGCACTACGATGGTATGATCGAGGTGTGTAACTGTGGAGGGGAGCACCACACATGGTTAAGGGAAACTTGTGTGTTCTGGGGTTCCCCCTGCCCATGTATATAAAGGAGGGAGGGAGAGAGGCCGGCCCCCTAGGGGTGCGCCTAGAGTATGGAGTCCTACTAGGACTTCCAAGTCCTAGTAGGAATCCCTTTCCCTTTTGGAGAAGGAGAGAAGGAAAGAAGGAAAGAGAGAGGGGGTAGGAAAGGGCAAGGGGAGCGCCACCCCCTTCCCCTAGTCCAATTCGGACCGATGGGGGGGGCACCACCTCCCCTTTGGCCCGCCTCCTCCTTTCCTGTATGGACCAATAAGGCCCATTACTTCTCCCGGTGAATTCCCGTAACTCCCCGGTACTCCGAAAAATACCCGAATCACTCGGAACCTTTCCGATGTCCGAATATAGCCTTCCTATATATCGATCTTTACCTCTCGACCATTTAGAGACTTCTCATCACGTCTGTGATCTAATCCGGGACTCCAAAAAAACTTCGGTCATCAAAACACATAACTCATAATACAAATGGTCATCAAATGTTAAGCGTGTGGACCCTACGGGTTCGAGAACTATGTAGACATGATCGAGACACATCTCCGATCAATAACCAATAGCGGAACCTAGATGCTCATATTGGCTCCTACATATTCTACAAAGATCTTTATCGGTCAAACCGCATAACATCATATGTTGTTTCCTTTTTCATTGGTATGTTACTTGCCCGAGATTCGATCGTCGGTATCATCATACCTAGTTCAATCTCATTGCCGGCAAGTCTCTTTACTCGTTCCGTAATACTTCATCCTGCAACTAACTCATTAGTCACATTGCTTGCAAGGCTTATAGTGATGAGCATTGCCGAGAGGGCCCGGAGATACCTCTCTGAAACACAGAGTGACAAATCCTAATCTCGATCTATGCCAACCCAACAAACACCTTCGGAGACACCTGTAGAGCATCTTTATAATCACCCATTTATATTGTGACGTTTGATAGCACATAAGGTGTTCTTCCGGTATCCGGGAGTTGCATAATCTCATAGTCTGAGGAACATGTATAAGTCATGAAGAAAGCAGTAGCAATGAAACTATAACAATCATAATGCTAAGCTAACGGATGGGTCATGTCCATCACATCATTCTACTAATGATGCGATCTCATTCATCAAATGACAACACATGTCTATGGTTAGGAAACTTAACCATCATAATGAGCTAGTCAAGTAGAGGCATACTAGGGACATTATGTTTTGTCTATGTATTCACACATGTACTAAGTTTCCGGTTAATACAACTCTAGCATGAATAATAAACATTTATCATGAAATAAGGAAATAAATAATAACTTTATTATTGCCTCTAGGGCATATTTCCTTCCGAGGTGCAAGCAAAGTCAACATGCAAGTTAGGGGCTCACAATAATAGGTTGGCTTGCCTGGGGGTCGAGGAACACTCCGAGATGGGATACGATCACCTCGCGGAAAAAATTGCCAGAGCGGGGTTTGCTCTTTGAGGGGCTGAATTAGGGCAAGGGAAAAAATGGGTATTTTCAGAATGTGCAAACATGAAGAAAATGGTCCCATCGAAAAGAACTCGGCAAACAGAGAACGTGAGCGTTGGAATCACCTGAATCAGAATCACGGTTTAAAAGTTGTGGCCGTTAACTCTTTAGGTAGAAAAGTGGCTTAAACAGTGAATGTTCACAATTTAAGTACTTCGGCAAGCGGGGCTGAAAAAGAGAAAGCACATTTCAGAAAATACGTCTTCATAACACTGAAAGTGTATTTCTGATAGAAGAAGCAGCCAAGTACGCTTTCTCTAATCGGAGACGTACTTACACAAAGTGTGCTTCCACTTATTCCACTGCGGGACCGGGCTTAGGTCTACGCTGAGAGCCTTACAGGTGGGCCCTGCGCCAGCTCTCTCTCTCTCCTTCATTCTCTCCTTTCTTCGTCCCGGTGCGGGCACAAAGGAGGCAAGGCCAGGCGCATTGCCGGCGACGGGCCGGCCGGCTCCGACCACCTCCGATCAGGGCGAAGACGACGACGGGCTAAGGAAGGGGCGTCGCGTCCATCCTGATGGGAAACAGGCACCGGGGAGGCCCACAGCCGCGACGGACAGGGAGGCAGAGAGCTCCACGGTGGCGGCGACTGCTCTTGGGGCGCGGCCACAAGGCACTCCGGCGACTGCTGAGAGGAGGGGGAGGGCCGCCGGAGAACAGAGGATCTGGTGGAGATGCTAGGAGGGAGAAAGGGGCTCCGGTGGTCAATAGTTTAGCCGGTCATAGACGGCGGCCATGTTGGCACTAGAGGGGAATGAGAGCTCCTCAAGCTCGGGTCGGTGGCTAGGCGGGGTCGTGGAAGTGCGGTGAGGCGAGTGATGAGCTCGGACGGGTCGAGGGGTGGCTATAAATAGCCGGGCGAGGGGATGCCGAGCCGGTCACCGCCGGACTAGTCCGGCCAGGGCTCTCGCGCATGCAGGGCTCATGGGGAGGAGTGGGAAGGTAACGAGGGGGATGCGGACGACGCGCAGTAGTTCATGGAGTCGGGTAACACTCGCAGACGAGAGGAGGCAGCGGAAAGGGCGAAAAAGAAGGCGATGGCCACGGGACTCATTGTTTGGTCGTTGGAGCGATGTGTCGGAGAAGAAAACGGAGGGGGAGAGGGGTCCAGGGGAACGACAATGATGATGCTGAGTTGTTTGACGCGCAGGGACAAACCAAATCCGGCTGGAGCGGCTCTACCGTCGCCAATAGTGGCTAGACCACTATTTTGGCTGGCATTGCCCATGATCACCATCGGCAATGCCCGCTCTGGCTTCCTACGCGATGCCAGCTCATGTCTACAGCATAGTCCATCCAAGGTAGGGTATTACTATGGTAAAGAAACAATCAAAGACAAAGGGAGCTGAGTAAACTAAGCTTCACAAGTTTGCTGTAGCAAACTTGACCACATTCTAGAGGTTAAACCAGAGAGGTTAAGCAGTAAAATTGTTGTCTAGTAGGCTTAGGGTAGCAAGGACTATAGTCCTAGGAGTTATGAGGTCATTAGGATAAGACTTTAGCATAGTTGCTTTGCAACTACTAAATTAGGTCCAGAAAACAAAGAAGGAAGAAACACTCACTAGGAGTGTTGGATTGGGCTATAACTTGGCAAACCTTGATGATTTGGTCATATGTAGATGCTGCAAAAAGATAATACCAAATGGACTTGCCAAATTGGTACTTGTTTCACAAACATCTCTTCTGTCCAGAAACTTGGGAAAATTCTAGGAAAATATTGGCTAAATGAAATGAGCCAAACTCTTGTGGAGGTGGATCATAAGGATAGGAGAAGTCTTGAGAATATTTTCAGCCATAATGGAGTAAGATAAAATATACTTGCTTCACAAACTAAAAATTTGGGCAGAAAACAAGAATTGCTCCTGTGCTCACATATTTCAGTGAAATGAGATAAATTTAAGTTGAGGCTAATGATTTGGGATGCTTGAGAATCTGGCAAAGTTTCATCCCATTTGGAAACTCTATGAAGGTACTTCCTTCACAAAGTTGCAATCTGGTCTGAAACTTTGAAAAATTGCACAAGGAGCTAGGATAAATGGATTGAGCTCATTTTGGGTATCCATGGGTTATTTATCAATGTTAATCATCCTGCCAAATTGCAGCTCAATTGGAATTAGGAATAAAGCACTTCCTTTGCAAAATTTTAGAGAAGGCAGAAACTTGCATTGGATCATGTGCCCAATTTTTGATCTGTGGAAGATGGGATTAGGATGGAACTAGTGATTGTATAGCAAGGACAAGCTCCACAATTTATGCGGGAATTTTATCTGCTATAAAAATAGTAGTTCCTTTAGAAAGTGGCAGAAAATGCAATATTGGCATAAAATAAAAAAGGCAATTTTCCTTATTTAATTATGGTCAATATCTTTGCCAAGGCTTGGATTAGGCATAAATATCAACTCCACCAATCCTCATGAATTTAGTAGATGGCTAGCTATGCCTTTGGATTTTATTCCTCGGAAAGGCAAGAAAAGGAATAAATCACAATTCAAAAATATTGCATGGGACTTGGTAATATTTGTGCATATCCAAGGTTTAGAAGGATAGGAGGGTCTCTGGAAACAGATGGGATGATCAACAAATCAAGGAAAATGATGGCTCCTTTGTAATCACAAAGGCCATATTCAAATTCCAAAAATTTGGAATTAGGGTTTGAGATGATGCAAATGAGGTCTTGCTCACTGATAAGGACATGAACAAGGTTTTGAATGGTTGGAAATGACAAGAATTCTCAGAGTCATCTAGCAAACTCTTTTGAAAATGATTGCCATGAAGGAATAACAACACAAAAATTGATAACCTAATTTTGGGGCTGTTGCAATGCATGCATGCGTGCATAGTATATGCGCTCAAACTTTAATTAGGTCTGAATCTCACCATGACCTATACTATGATAACACGATCCAAATGAAGAATCCGCCATGTTAACCTATCTTGTTGTCGGTCAAGGTGATCATGGATGTCCACCCGGGCCCACGAATATATAGGCTTGTCGCCGATAACCACGCGAGGGAGTGTACCATTCGAAAACAACCACTACATGCATATGTATGGAGGTGATGCGTGCATGCATGTTTGAATACCATTTCACAACATTGATGTGGTGTGTGCGTCGAAAATCATACACTCTCCCCACACTGAGCGAGATCGGTTCATGACGTATCGTTGTACTAGCCACTTCGACTCGATGGGAGGGATTCATGCATACACATGCATGTGTGTGTGCTCTCCTATGTCAAATTAACCACTCTCGTTGTCAGGCAAAAAGTAGTGATGGACCAAGCGGGACCACAGATGGAAAGCATCGATATCGCTGATAACCGCTTAAGTGGGTGTGAGAGGACAACCACCATCGCTTTGCATGTGGGTCAAACATATGTTGAATACCTAAAATGCACAACTTTGATGTGCCACATGCCTCAAAAACCGTAAACCATGCACCCACACAGAGCGAGGTTCATGAAGCGTACTACATATGATGGTCCCCTTCCCCCTCTTCGACACATACTATATGCTCCTACCGTAATACAACCCAAAAAGAATCCTCATCGATGGTGAAATTAATTAACCTCTCCTGATGTAGGTCAAAGTGATGCATGCATCGACGATGGCCTTGTGGGCCCACAGATGGAAGCGTCACATGTGAGTGTCCTAGCTAGGATAACCACCGCCTGCATGCATGTGGCGCAAAGAGGTGTTGTGTGATGTTTGAATAGCCATTTTCACAATTTTGATGTGGCACATGCCTCGGAAACCGAAAAGTCCTGACACTGAGCGAGGTGTACTTGTTCATGGAAGCGTACGTATAGTATATATATATATACATGGTAGTCCCCTCCAACCTATTTGACGCGTATATACCACTATAACACAAACAAAAATGATTCTACCTTGCTGGTCAAGTTAACCTCACCACCGGCTATTTGTCAAAGTGATGGACGACGACCTTGCGGGGCCACAGAAAGCGTCATACGCGAGTATCGAGTGTCGTGTAGGATAAAACCATTGACTGCATGTGGCCAGAACATGTATGTATGAGAGGGTTGTGTAATGTTTTGAATTACGAATTCACGACTCTTTCGGTGTACAAAAGTAGGGGCTCTTCTTTTGACCCCTTTACTTGTGCACGGGCAGTTACAGCCGCCCGCTATGGCCATGCATAATAGGGCAGGGAAGGGAAGCCGGAGAGAAGCCGAAGGCACAAGACAAACAAAGCAACGACAAGGACCAAGGCCACAAAGATCGGATGGACGAAGCAGGTTTCCCCGGCAAGGACCCTTGCCAGGGTAGCCTCAGCAGCCCCGGCAAGACCCTTGCCGGGGCAGCTCGCCCACACCAGCTGAGCGAACCACCTTTGAGCCCACCAACGCTAGACAAACACATTGGGACAGGGCTCGGGAGGCACCTCCGTGGTGGCATGCAGATCTTTGTGAAGACAAAGAATAGTCAAGATCAAATGAGGATAGGAAGGCAACAATCCTCGGCAGGGTTCTTACCGAGGAAGCCCACGAGACCCCCGGCAAGGTCCTTGCCGGGGATGACGGCGTGCCACGGCAAGACCCTTGCCGGGCCACCAAGCAAGACCCTCGCCAAGCGCGCCAGCGGGGCCACTACCAGACCCACGCCAGCCAAGTCTCCGCCGCCGTTCGCATGCAGCTACCGACCCAACCAGCTGGGAAGACACCTATGTGGCAACATGCAGCCCTTCGTGGAGGCTCCACCACCGTGCCACCTCAGCTGCCTGCCTGCCTACATGGCACCGCATGCATCGCTAGCAAGGGCGCTGTCGAAGAAAGGAGGAGCGCCCACGGACGGGACGGGCCTCGCTCCCGTCCCCGATAAAGTGGAGGGACACCTAAGCCTTGCATTAAATGCACTTTGTCCTCTAATACCAGCGATAAGCTCACAGCGCTGTAGCACTTTCCACCTCCTGTGTGCCACTGTGGCAGCCCCTTTCGCCTATAAAAGGAGGCCCATGGCGCACTGGAGAAGGATTCGGCTCTTTCGAACCTGGCAGCACCCAGAGCTAGTTCAAGAGCTCAAGAACACTAAATACATCCACCAAAGCATGATCGTAGGGTTTTACGCATCTTTGCGGCCCGAACCTGGGTAAATCCCCTTTGTGCTGTCTGCTAGTCCCGCTCTTCTCATGATCCCAGCTCCCCGCAACCGTAGTAGGGATTCCAGTGATCCCATAGGTGTCGTTTCCCACCGACAGACTCTGATGTGGCATTGGTATGCCTAACAAAACGGCCAACCCACACGGTGGCTCACAACTCGTAGTGTACTGCGAGCCACCCGCCACCCCCAGACGCACACACCTACACACACACCGTGAATCCACCGCAACTACGATGCATGTTAAATTAATTATCCCGCGGTGAACGTACATATGTTACCAAAGTAGGGACATTTTAATTTCAAAAAAAATCAGAGATCATTAAGACGTTTAGTACATTAATTGATTGATTTTCTACAGGTATAATGTGAAAAAAATCAAATTCGAGCTACATGCACACGTGAGAGTGCACCTAAATGGATTGCAAAAACACATGTGTCTCACTGGATGCATGTTTACTCCCCGTCCAACAAATTTCAAGCAATGAGAATCTTGATTTTTAAATTCTAGTACATACAAAACTTATTTGAAGTTCATGAAACTTATCGTGTTGTCATATGGACACCAATACAAAGTTACATTGTATTTTTTTCGTAAAATTTGAGACCAGTTTTGATGTAGTCTTTATCTAATTACAAACAGGAGATTATTAATAATTGGGAACCAATATCCCAAACGAACTATTTATTCGAACCATGAGCATTAGACCAACAATGGATATGTGCCATGCTTCGGTTAAGCAATAAAGCGGCATCATTAATCATCCAAATAGAAAAACAATGTATGTGCCGCCATGCGACCCGTGTGCCGTGCGAACATGCATGAGTTGACGGGACGCATGCAAGCAGTCCGCCGTGCAGGCAGACCGGGAGGCGTGCGTGCAGGTGTGTGAATTGACAGAGGCATGCTTGCTGTGCAGTGTCATTGGGAGGCATGCGAGTAGTTGTGTGAAATGATGATAGGCATGCCAGCAGTCCAGTGCGCAGGCTCACCGGGAGGCGAGCCGGCGGTTTGACTGCCGCCCGCCTCTCTCCCACTACTCCATATTAAGAGCTCTCCCATATTAATGGTGCGCCCGAGCGGTCGCACTCCCCATCCTCACCACACACACAATCCCCTCTCTCCGCTTGCATCCTCGACACCGCCCTCGGTCATCAAAGCCGTCAGTGTATGAGGATGCCGCCGAAGCGCCCCATCAGAGGGAGTGGTGACGCCGGGGCTGCTAAAGTACCAGAGCACGTCGTGGAGATGGAGATAGAGGTTGTCGTCACCGCCGGCGAGTTATCGCTGCAACCTGACATCGTCGACGGCGTCGAGCTTCCACAGCGGAAGGCGGAGTTCCACACTGACTCTAGTGACGACTCGGGCGACGACTCCGATGACCACTCCGGCGACGACTCCGACTACAGCGGACAACTGGTTAGTCATCTATACCCATTTATGTCTCAAATAGATCCTAGGGTTTCTCTAGTTACTCCTGCCTCCACCTTTTTGCAATAGAAATCCTATGTTTATGTTCTCCCATTCCATGAAATCTGAGTAAGTTTCGTTAGATCCGTGTAGTGTATTGATTGTTTGATTGGTACAAGTGATAAGTGATTAGTTGTTTCATCTGTGGAAATGATTTCTGCTAGTAATCTGACTAGGGTTAGTGTTCATGCTAATAATTCCTAGCCAGGACTTGACAATTGATTTTGAATGACCTACATATGTTTGTGCCATTATTTTCTTCAAGATTGGTCTGTACATAGACGAATGTGTTTAAAAATCGAACCATGATCTCTGGATATGTGTAAATAAATAGCCATAAATTCTGAATCCTACTTCATGGCATGTAATCGTTGATTTGATACCAATTTTTGGCAACTGTCAAATGTTTGCTAGAAATTAGTTTGTAGCCATTAATTTGATGCCACATTTTTTTTACTATTTGTATAGGTGCTGTCTGACGATGTGGACAGCGATGATGAAGATGTCCAGAGGAGGTACAAGAGGCAAATCCCGAGGGAGCTTTATGTGGGAATGCATAACAGGCATATTAGGACCTTGGACGGTGGCTATCGATGCCCATTTTGCAAACACAAGCTTCATGGCGTGTATCAAAGTGTTCTGGCGCATGCAAGAGGACGGGCCGTTGGCTCCTTCAAGCAGAAGTATTCTCGTAGGATGGCGCATGATGCGCATGCCGAGTACCTGGAGAAGCTTAAGGATCGTGTCGGCATGTGAGATGAGATGTGGGATCGAACTATGTACGCTTGAGCATGCTTAATGACGGTTGAACTATGCTTGTGTACGTGTACGCTTATTATCTATGTCTGAGTATGTTTAATCTATGTTTACTTATGTCTAACTGTGGGATATGGATGCAATCAGTTCGGTTGATGGAATCTACCTCTGTCCTCATTTATTGGCCTCCTTTGTAATTTGTGTGAAATGTTGACCAAAGATTTAACTGACAAAATTTTAGTGCGGGTCAGCAAAAATTATATCGTTGGATGCTTATTTGAACATAGTGTTCAATGATATAAGTTTTGGTGACATGCATAAACATTTCTTAGTTAAATATTTGGTCGAAATTTGGTACAAATTACAAAAGGGACCAATAAACCAGGACGGAGGTAGTACATCAATCACACATGGTTCCAAAAATTGGAACCATGTGCATTGACTTTCGTTTTGCCTGTTGCGTCAATCACACACAGTTGGCTCTAGCAAATCGTTGCCTCCGAAATCCTTTGTGGTACAGAAAACCCTCACCACCCAATTCAAAAAAGGAAAAACAAAACTCTCGCCATCCCCACGTCACAAAAACCATCACCCCCGCCTGCCACCCTGGCCTCCGGTCCCCATTCACAACTGCACAAGCTCCTCCGCGTCTATGCATGGCACTGCCTGTCACGGCGGTAACCACTTAGCTCGACGTGTGCCACCGCCGCCAGGCTGCCGGCAAACTGAAGGAAATATGCCCTAGAGGCAATAATAAAGTTATCATTTATTTCCTTATTTGATGATAAATGTTTGTTATTCATGCTAGAATTGTATTAACCGGAAACATAATACATGTGTGAATACATAGACAAACATAGTGTCACTAGTATGCCTCTACTTGACTAGCTCATGAATCAAAGATGGTTAAGTTTCCTAGCCATGGACAAAAGAGTTGTCATTTGATTAATGGGATCACATCATTAGGAGAATGATGTGATTGACATGACCCATTCCGTTAGCCTAGCACTTGATCGTTTAGTATGTTGCTATTGCTTTCTTCATAACTTTTACATGTTCCTGTAACTATGAGATTATGCAACTCCCGTTTACCGGAGGAACACTTTGGGTGCTACCAAACGTCACAACGTAACTGGGTGATTATAAAGGAGTAATACAGGTGTCTCCAAAGGTCCTTGTTGGGTTGGCGTATTTCGAGATTAGGTTTTGTCACTCCGATTGTCGGAGAGGTATCTCTGGGCCCTCTCGGTAATGCACATCACTATAAGCCTTGCAAGCAATGTGACTAATGAGTTAGTTGCGAGATGATGCATTACGTAACGAGTAAAGAGACTTGCCGGTAACGAGATTGAACTAGGTATTGAGATACCGACGATCGAATCTCGGGCAAGTAACATACCGATGACAAAGGGAACAACGTATGTTGTTATGCGGTTTGACCGATAAAGATCTTCGTAGAATATGTAGGAGCCAATATGAGCATCCAGGTTCCGCTATTGGTTATTGACCGAGAATAGTTCTAGGTCATGTCTACATAGTTCTTGAACCCGTAGGGTCCGCACGCTTAACGTTACGATGACAGTTTTATTATGAGTTTATAAGTTTTGATGTACCGAAGGAGTTCGGAGTCCCGGATGAGATCGGGGACATGACGAGGAGTCTCGAAATGGTCGAGTCGTAAAGATCGATATATTGGACAACTATATTCGGACTTTGGAAAGGTTCCGAGTGATTCGGGTATTTTCGGGGGTACCGGGGAGTTACGGGAATAGGAGGAAGAAGCAATGGGCCTCATGGGCCAAGTGGTGGTAGAGAGGAGGTAGGGCGCGCGGCCCCCCTAGCCCAAACTGAATTGGACTAGGGGGTCGGCCCCCCTTTCCTTCTTCTCCTCCCTCTCCTTCCTTCTCCTTCTCCTCCCCTTCCTTCCCTTCTCCTAGTAGGACTTGGAAAGAAGGGGGAATCCTACTTGAGTAGGATTGCCCCCTTGGCGCCCTCCTCCTCCTTGGCCGGCCCTCCTCCCTTGCTTGCTTTATATCTGAGGCAGGGGCACCCATGACACACAAGTTGATATACGGATCATTCCTTAGCCGTGTGCGGTGCCCCCTTCCACCATATTCCACCTCGGTCGTATCGTCGCAGAGTTTAGGCGAAGCCCTGCGCCGGTAGAACATCATCACCGTCACCACGCCGTCGTGCTGTCGGAACTCATCTCCGGAGCTTTGCTGGATCGGAGCCCAGAGATCGTCATCGAGCTGAACGTGTGCTGAACTCGGAGGTGTCGTACGTTCGGTGCTTGGATCGGTCGGATCGTGAAGACGTACGACTACATCAACCGCGTTGTGCTAACGCTTCCGCTTACGGTCTACGAGGGTACATGGACGAACACTCTCCCCTCTCGTTGCTATGTCATCACCATGATCTTGCGTGTGCGTAGGAAATTTTTTGAAATTACTACATTCCCCAACACAAACCCCACCGCATTTTGCCACTTCCGCTTGCCGCCGCCTATCGCCATCGACTTTCTCGATGCTGCTCGTGGTCGACCCAGCTCCGCTCGGTTGGGGAATCTGCCGTACTTATTTCTCATGGACGACGAGGTAACTAATTTAATGAGATATTATCTCATCTCTTATCCCAGTTCATCAGCCTCCTTTAATCACCCGGCGGAAATCACCGTCAATTCATTTTTATTCGAGCTGATTTGAGGGTTTTCTTTCATTCATAGAGTGTACAGTGCACCGACACATCAGGACATTTAGAATATTGCTACATTTGGAAAAAAGGTGCCACATGCACCATATACGTCAAAGGGGATGTTTTCCCCTCTTTTTTCTATATTAGGCAAATTAATGATGTATTGTTCTTTCGATTACTCTCATATTTCCATGACATCATGTTTACCCTATCTGTTTAATTATAGATGTTTGTCCTTCGATTTCAATTGTTGTACAATTCTTTCAATTTGGGCCCATATTTGCATGTTACCATATTTTCTTTAACAATCCTCCATTTTCTGCAGCACATCCCTTGCTATGCAACAGATTATGTAGTGCACAATATTTCCCTTTACATAGATGAAGGCTGCACGGATGTCATACTGCACACAAACCATGGATTTACAATTGTTGCTACTGTAAGACTTGATGAACGTGGTCACTCTTCTGGATTTTGGAAATAAATTTCTAAGTTTTATGTACTGAAAGCTGGCACTAAAATTGCACTGCACATAGAAGGGCCTGGTCATGAGATATATGCTAACTTCCCCGACAAAATCATCCGTACAGACTTTGTTCGAAGTAAGTTTTCTTTTCAACTATCTGCATGTTGACTTACCCAGCAATGTCAAATGAATTGTGTAGTATTTAAGCAACCAATTGTTATTCCCTTTTCTTACTATATTCCTACATAATAACTTCTAGTTACTAATACACTTTTCCATTGCCTTGTTTTAACTAAATATTCCCTGTACTCTCATTTCTATCACAAAGCACCGCTGACAAGGAGACTCGGGAGGTGGAGAACAGGTCTGCCAACAAGCAGAGGTGGGCGAGCTAGACCCGCAAGCGACTCCAGCAGCCTTGACTTCATCAGCAACCTCCCCGATGATATGTTGATAGTCATCATCTCCCTCCTCCCAATCAAATGTGGGGCGCGGACAACCATCCTTTCCTAGTGGTGGCGCCCCCTATGGAAGTCCAACCATCTCGACCTCATCAACACCCACGAGCTCTGCCATGGCTATCGCAAAATCTTGGATGAATTCTCCAAGATCCTCGGCAGTCACCTTGGCCCAACCGAAGGCTTTAGAATGGGCAAGTTCCGTTCCAACGGCGGGGACCAAGCCAAGCTTGACGACTGGTTCGATCCCCCACCCTAGATCATCTCGAGGAGCTCACTTTTGATGATGGGCATATGCGCTCGCTGCCAACATCCGCGCTCGGCCTCGCGCCCACGCTGCGCGTCGCCAAGTTCACGAACTGCCACTGCTATGTCTTGAGCTTGCATTGGTTTTCCTCGAAGAGGAAAGGGTGATGCAGCAAAGTAGCATAAGTATTTCCCTCAATTTTTGAGAACCAAGGTATCAATCCAGCAGGAGGCTCCTCAAAAGTCCCACGCACCTACACAAACAAACAAGAACCTCACAACCAACGCAATAAAGGAGTTGTCAATCCCTTCACGGCCACTTGCGAAAGTGAGATCTGATAGAGATAATATGATAAGATAAATACTTTTGGTATTTTTATGATATAGATTGGAAAAGTAAAGATGAAATTAAAAGTAGATGGAAAACTTATATGATAAAAGATAGACCCGGGGCCATAGGTTTCACTAGTGGCTTCTCTCAAGATAGCATAAGTATTACGGTGGGTTAACAAATTACTGTCGAGCAATTGATAGAAAAGCGCATAGTTATGAGATTATCTAGGCATGATAATGTATATAGGCATCACGTCCGTGACAAGTAGACCAACTCCTGCCTGCATCTACTACCATTACTCCACACATCGACCGACTCCTGCCTGCATCTATAATATTAAGTTCATGAAGAACAGAGCAACGCATTAAGAAAGATGAGATGATGTAGAGGGATAAACTCATGCAATGTGATATAAACCCCATATTTTTATCCTCGATGGCAACAATACAATACGTGCCTTCCTGCCCCTGCTGTCACTGGGAAAGGACACCGCAAGATTGAACCCAAAGCTAAGCTCTTCTCCCATTGCAAGAAAGATCAATCTAGTAGGCCAAACCAAACTGATAATTCGAAGAGACTTGCAAAGATAACTTAATCATACATAAAAGAATTCAGAGGAGATTCAAATATTTCTCATAGATAAACTTGATCATAAACCCACAATTCATCGGATCTCGACAAACACACCGCAAGGAGAGTTACATCGAGTAGATCTTCAAGAAGATCAAGGAGAACTTTGTATTGAGATTCAAAGAGAGAGAAGAAGCCATCTAGCTAATAACTATGGACCCGAAGGTCTATGGTAAACTACTCACAACTCATCGGAGAGGCCTTGGAGATGATGTAGAGGCCCTCCATGGTCGATTCCCCCTCCGGCGGAGCACCGTCGAAGGCTCCAAGATGGGATCTCGTGGATACAGAAGGTTGCGGTGGTGGAATTAGGTTTTCGTGGTCGCTTCTGATGGTTTCAGGGTACGTGGGTATATATAGGAGGAATAAGTAGGTCGGTGGACGCTCGAGGGGCCCACGATGGTGGGGGGCACGCCCACCCCGAGGGGGCGCGCCGGGCACCCTCGTGGCCGCCTCCTCTGTTGGTTGACGTCCACTCCAAGTCCCTTGGATCATGTTTGTTCCAAAAAGATCGGTCTCGAAGGTTTATTCCGTTTGGACTCCGTTTGATATTCCTTTCCTTAAAAACACTGAAATAGGCACAAAAAACAGCAATTCAGGCTGGGCCTCCGGTTAGTAGGTTAGTCTTAAAAATGAAATAAAAGTGAGTAAGCCCATAAACATCCAAAACGGGTAATATAATAGCATGGAACAATCAAAAATTATAGATACATTGGAGACGTATCAAGCATCCCCAAGCTAAATTCCTGCTCGTCCTCGAGTAGGTAAATGATAAAAATAGAATTTTTGATGTGGAATGCTACCTAGCATAATTCTCAATGTAATTTTATTTATGGTGGCATGTATGTTCAGATCCGAATGATTCAAACTAGAAGTTCATATTGACATAAGAAATAGTAATAGTTCTAGCATACTAATAAAGAAATCATGTCTTCTCAAAATAGCATGGCTAAAGAAAGTTATCCCTACAAAATCATATAGTCTAGCTATTGCTCTATCTTCATCACACAAAGTCTTTAATCATGCACAACCCCGATGACAAGCCAAGCAATTGTTTCATACTTTAGTAATCTCAAACTTTTTCAACTTTCACGCAATATATGAGCGTGAGCCATGGACATAGCACTGTATGTGGAATAGAATGGTGGTTGTGGAGAAGACAAAAAAGGAGGAAGATAGTCTCACATCAACTAGGCATATCAACGGGCTATGGAGATGCTCATTAACAGATATCAATGTAAGTGAGTAGGGATTGCCATGCAACGGATGCACTGGCTATAAATGTATGAAAGCTCAACAAAAGAAACTAAGTGGGTGTGCATCCAACTTGCTTGCTCACGAAGACCTAGGGCATTTTGAGGAAGCCCATCATTGGAATATACAAGCCAAGTTCTATAATGAAAAATTCCCACTAGTATATGAAAGTGACAACATATGAGTTTCTCTATCATGAAGATCATGGTGCTACTTTGAAGCACAAGTGTGGTAAAAAGGATAGTAGCATTGTCCCTTCTCTCTTTTTCTCTCATTTTTTATTTGGCCTTCCCTTTTTTTATTTGGTGGGCTCTTTGGCCTATTTTTTCTGTAAAGTCTGAAGTCTCATCCCGACTTGTGGGGGAATCATAGTCTCCATCATCCTTTCCTTACCGGGACAATGCTCTAATAATGAAGATCATCACACTTTTATTTACTTACAACTCAAGATTACAACTCGATACTTAGAACAAGATATGACTCTATATGAATGCCTCCGACGGTGTACCGGGATATGCAATCAATCAAGAGTGACATGTATGAAAATTATGAAGGTGGCCTTGCCACAAATACGATGTCAACTACATGATCATGCAAAGAGCAATATGACAATGATGATACGTGTCATAATAAACAGAACGGTGGAAAGTTGCATGGCAATATATCTTGAAATGGCTATGGAAATGCCATAATAGGTAGGTATGGTGGCTGTTTTGAGGAAGGTATATGGTGGGTGTATGGTACCGGCGAAAGTTGCGCGGCACAAGAGAGGCTAGCAATGGTGGAAGGGTGAGAGTACGTATAATCCATGGACTCAACATTAGTCATAAAGAACTCATTTACTTTTTGCAAAAATCTACAAGTCATTGAAAACAAAGTACTACGTGCATGCTCCTAGGGGGAGAGATTGGTAGGAAAAGACCATCGCTCGTCCCCGACCGCCACTCATAAGGAAGACAATCAATAAATAAAATTGTGCTCCAACTTCATCACAAAGCGGTTCACCATACGTGCATGCTACGGGAATCACAAACTTCAACACAAGTATTCTTTAAATTCATAATCACCCAAATAGCATGACTCTAATATTACCACCTCTATATCTCAAAACAATTATCAAGCATCAAATTGATCATAACATCCAATTAACTTTCTATGATAGTTTTTATTATACCCAACTTGGATGCCCATCATTCTAGGACCAATTTTATAACCATAGCAAATACCATGCTGTTCTTAGAGACTCTCAAAATAATATGAGTGAAGCATGAAAGATTTTCAATTTCTACAAAATCAATCCACCGTCGTGCTCTAAAAGATATAAGTGAAGCACTAGAGCAAAAATTATCTAGCTCAAAAGATATAAGTGAAGCACATAGTGTATTATAATAAATTATAATCAAGTAGACTTCTCACAAAAGGTGTGTGCAGCAAGGATGATTGTGGTAATCTAAAAAGCAAAGACTAATATCGTACAAGACGCTCCAAGCAAAGCACATATCATGTGGCAAATAAAAATATAGCTCCTAGTAAAGTTACCGATAGACGAAGACGAAAGAGGGGATGCCTTATCGGGCATCCCCAAGCTTAGGCTTTTGGTTATCCTTGAATATCTTAGGGTGCAATGGGCATCCCCAAGCTTAGGCTCTTGCCACTCCTTATTCCATAGTCCATCAAATCTTTACCCAAAACTTGAAAACTTCACAACACAAAACTCAACAGGAAATCTCATAAGCTCCGTTAGTGCAAGAAAGAAAAACCACCACATAAGTTACTGTAATGAAATCATTCTTTATTTATATGGTGTTAAACTTACTGTATTCCAACTTCTCTATGGTTCATACCCCCCCGATACTAGCCATAGATGCATCAAAATAAGCAAACAACACACAAAAATAGAATCATCAAAAAGCAGAATGCGATGCAGAGCAATGTAACTCTCGAATACTTATGGAACTCTAAAATCCTACCAAAATAGGAAGTCCTGGGCAATTTGTATATTGATCTACATCAAAAATAATGAACGCAAAATCACATTTTTGTGAATTACTAAAATTATTTTTGTGCGTGCAAAGTTTCTGTTTTTCAGCAGAATCAAATTAACTATCACCGTAGGTTATCCTATAGGTTCTACTTGTCACAAACACTAATTAAAACATAAAACACATCTAAAATAGAAGCTAGATGAAATATTTATTACTAAACAGAAGCAAAAACAAAAAACGAAGATAAAATTGGGTTGCCTCCCAACAAGCGCTATTGTTTAACGCCCCAAACTAGGCATAAAAGCGAGGATAGATCTAAGTAGTGCCATCTTTGGCACTCAATTCATAAGTAGCTCGCATGATAGATTCATAAGGTAACTTAACTTTCTTCCTAGGAAAGTGTTCCATGCCTTTCCTTGATGGAAATTGTAATCTAATATTCCCTTCCTTCATATCAATAATTGCACCAATCGTTCTAAGGAAAGGTCTACCAAGAATAATAGGACATGAAAGATTGCAATCTATATCAAGAACGATAAAATCTATGGGCACATAATTCCTATTTGCAACAATAAGAACATCATTGATCCTTCCCATAGGTTTCTTAATGGTGGAATCCGCAAGGTGCAAATTTAAAGAGCAATCATCAAAATCATGGAAACCTAGAATATCACATAAAGTTTTCGGAATCGTGGAAACACTAGAACCCAAATCACATAAAGCATAGCACTCATGATCTTTAATTTTAATCTTTGTAGTAGGTTCCCACTCATCATAAAGTTTTCTAGGTATAGAAACTTCCAAATTAAGTTTTTCCTTGTAATATTGCATCAAGGCATCAACAATATGTTTGGTAAAAGCTTTATTTTGACTATAAGCATGAGGAGAATTCAACACGGATTGCAACAAGGAAATACAATCTATTAAAGAATAATTATCATAATTAAATTCCTTGAAATCCAAGATAGTGGGTTCAATGCTATTTAAAGTCTTGACCTCTCCAATCCCACTTTTACCAAATTTAGCATCAAGATCTAAAAACTCCGAATCATTGTGATGCCTTTTAACTAAAGTTGACTCATCTCCAGTCCCATCATTATTAAGATTCATATTGAAAAACAAGGATTTAATAGGTGACACATCAATAACTTTTAGATCTTCATCATTATTTTCATGGAAACTAGAAGAACACGCTTTTACAAAGCAATCTTTCTTAGCATGCAATCTAGCGGTTCTTTCTTTGCACTCATCAATGGAAATTCTCATGGCTTTGAGAGACTCATCGATATCATGCTTAGGAGGAGTAGATCTAAGTTTCAAAGAATCAACATCAAGCGAAAGTCTATCAATGTTCCTAGCCAAATCATCAACTTTAAGCAATTTTTCTTCAAGCAAAGCATTAAAATTCTTTTGAGAGACCATAAATTCTTTAACACTATTCTCAAAATCAGAGGGGGTCTTATTAAAATTACCATAAGAATTATTGTAGGGATTTCCATAATTGTTAGAGGAATTACTAGGGAACGGTCTAGGATTAAAGTTTCCTCTACAAGCATTGTTGCCAAAATTATTCCTACCAATAAAATTCACATACATAGATTCATTGTTATTCTCAATCAAAGTAGACAAAGGCATATCATTGGGATCAATAGGAGCACTCTTAGTAGCAAATAATTTCATAAGTTCATCCATCTTTCCACTCAAAACATTAATTTATTCTATAGCATGCACTTTTTTACTAGTAGATCTTTCAGTGTGCCATTGAGAATAATTAGCCATAATATTATCAAGGAATTTAGTAGCTTCTCCTAAGGTGATTTCCATAAAAGTGCCTCCCGCGGCCGAATCTAAAAGATTTCTAGAAGAAAAATTCAATTCGGCATAAAAAATTTGTATAATCATCCATAAGTTAAAACCATGAGTAGGGAAATTGCGAATCATCAATTTCATTCTTTCCCAAGATTGGGCCACATGCTCATGATCAAGTTGTTTAAAATTAATAATATCGTTCCTAAGAGAGATGATCTTAGCGGGAGGAAAATACTTAGAGATAAAAGCATCTTTGCACTTATTCCATTAATCAATACTATTTTTAGGCAAAGACGAAAACCAAACTTTAGCACGATCTCTAAGTGAAAACGGAAATAACTTCAATTTAACAATATCATTATCCGTATCTTTCTTCTTTTGCATATCACACAAATCAATAAAGTTGTTTAGATGGCTAGCGGCATCTTCACTAGGAAGGCCGGATAATTGATCTTTCATAACAAGATTCAGCAAAGCAGCATTGATTTCACAAGACTCAACATCATTAAGAGGAGCAACCGGAGTACTAAGGAAATCATTATTATTGGTATTGGAAAAGTCACACAACTTGGTATTATCTTGCGCCGTCGCGACAAGCAATCCAACACACAAACAAACAAAAAGGCAAGCGAAAGAGAGAGGAGATTGGGAAAGAGAGGGCGAATAAAATGGCAAGGGTGAAGTGGGGGAGAGGAAAACGAGAGGCAAATGGCAAATAATGTAATGCGAGGGAGATGAGTTTGTGATGGGTACTTGGTATGTCTTGACTTGAGCGAAGACCTCCCCGACAACGGCGCCAGAAATCCTTCTTGCTACGTCTTGAGCTTGCGTTGGTTTTCCTTGAAGAGGAAAGGGTGATGCAGCAAAGTAGCATAAGTATTTCCCTCAGTTTTTGAGAACCAAGGTATCAATCCTGTAGGAGGCTCCTCAAAAGTCCCACGCACCTACACAAACAAACAAGAACCTCGCAACCAACGCAATAAAGGGGTTGTCAATCCCTTCACGGCCACTTGCGAAAGTGAGATCTGATAGGGATAATATGATAAGATAAATATTTTGGTATTTTTATGATGTAGATTGGAAAAGTAAAGATGCAAATAAAAGTAGATGGAAAACTTATATGATAAAAGATGGACCCGGGGGTCATAGGTTTCACTAGTGGCTTCTCTCAAGATAGCATAAGTATTACGGTGGGTGAACAAACTAGTGTCGAGCAATCGATAGAAAAGTGCATAGTTATGAGATTATCTAGGCATGATCATGTATATAGGTATCACGTCCGTGACAAGTAGACCGACTCCTGCCTGCATCTACTACTATTACTCCACACATCGACCGACTCCTGCCTACATCTAGAGTATTAAGTTCATGAAGAACAGAGTAACGCATTAAGAAAGATGACATGATGTAGAGGGATAAACTCATGCAATATGATATAAACCCCATCTTTTTATCCTCGATGGCAACAATACAATACGTGCCTTGCTGCCCCTACTGTCATTGGGAAAGGACACCCCAAGATTGAACCCAAAGCTAAGCACTTCTCCCATTGCAAGAAAGATCAATCTAGTAGGCCAAATCAAACTGATAATTCGAAGAGACTTGCAAAGATAACTTAATCATACATAAAAGAATTCAGAGGAGATTCAAATATTTCTCATAGATAAACTTGATCATAAACCCACAAGTCATCGGATCTCGACAAACACACTGCAAAAAGAGTTACATCGAATAGATTTCCAAGAAGATCGAGGAGAACTTTGTATTGAGATTCAAAGAGAGAGAAGAAACCATCTAGCTAATAACTATGGACCCGAAGGTCTGTGGTAAACTACTCACAACTCATCGGAGAGGCCTTGGAGATGATGTAGAGGCCCTCCATGGTCGATTCCCCCTCCGGTGGAGCATCGGCGAAGGCTCCAAGATGGGATCTCGCAGATACAGAAGGTTGCGGCGGTGGAATTAGGTTTTCATGGTCGCTTCTGATGGTTTCAGGGTACCTGGGTATATATAGGAGGAAGAAGTAGGTCGGTGGACGCTTGAGGGGCCCACGAGGGTGGGGGGCGCGCCCACCCCTAGGGGGCGCGCCGGGCACCCTCGTGGCTGCCTCCTCTGTTGCTTGACATCCACTCCAAGTCCCCTGGATCACGTTTGTTCCAAAAAGATCACTCGAGAAGGTTTCATTCCTTTTGGACTCCGTTTGATATTCCTTTCCTTCGAAACACTGAAATAGGCAACAAAAAAACAGCAATTCGGGCTGGGCCTCCGGTTAGGAGGTTAGTCCCAAAAATAATATAGAAGTGTAAAGTAAAGCCCATAAACATCCAAAACGGGTAATATAATAGCATGGAACAATCAAAAATTATAGATACATTGGAGACGTATCAGCCCCCCCCCCTTAATGACGTGCCCACTCTTATTCTACCACGACTGAAGCACCTCGAGCTCGTCACCATCTGCCTCTCAAACGATTACATAGAGCGCCTGCTCCATGGCTGTACTGCTCCCGAGTACCTTCGTCTTAAGGCGATCAATGGGTTGAGTACATTGCACATCACCTCCATGACTCTCCGGACTATTTATATGTGTTGCTGGTTCGGCAGGAAGACATCACAAGATGTGTACCACGATACGGTCAATGAGGACACACCTGCACTTGAGAGATTACTTGTACTTGATCAAGTAGGTCCAACAAGAATCAATGTCATTTCTGTGCCAAAATTGACAATGCTGGGCTACTCGTCTGACAAATACTCCGAACTTGTTATTGGATCCACACCCGTTCAGGTACAATAGCCGTCTTCTATCTCTCCTTCTACAAATTAACATTATTTCTAATTTTGAAGGTTTTTGTTCGTTTGTCATTCAGAAAATGATTCCGACAAGCTTGACTGTGAAGCTACGCACAGTGAAGGTCTTGGCACTAGATTCTATCGGCCCCAACCTGGAGCAAGTTGTCAGTTTCCTGAGATGCTTTCCATGCCTGGAGAAGCTATATATCGAGGTGATGTTCCTTTCCTGTTAAATGTTAACCATAAGGGAGTTCAATTTGTGACACCCTTTTCCAAGTTTACAATGACATTGTACTACGATTTCTAAAGGATTCTTTTCGAGGATTTCAATACATACATGTCTACCTTTCCAAGTTTACAATGACACTACTTGATCCATATGGTTACAATCCATATGCATTTCTCCGTTGGATTCATCTGTACTAGTTTTCTTAGGGAACTTTTCATCCACTCCAACATCTTGTGAAGATCGAAGATGGCATGTTAATGCCCATGTTAATCATGTCAGATCGAAGATGGCATGTTAGTGCATTTTACTAATCCTACAAACCAAATAGGCATGTAGTAGTGTTAAATACTGCATCTAGGCACTAACACGTTTTCTTCTTTTGCAGATAATATTAGGCCCGGTGGTGGATAATGTGTTACAATATAACAATCACGTCGAATGCCTAGATCTGCATCTCTCAGAAATTACTTTGAACTCCTACCGAGGGACCTTACCGGAGATTATATTCGCCAGGTTCTTTGTTGTTAGAGCAAGGGTGCTGAAGGTGATGAGGTTTGCCCTACATTTATTTCGCAACAACGAATGGTTTATTGATCAGCGCTGGCGCGTGCGGCAGAATGGAATAGGCTCCAAAAATGTTGAATTTCATTTTGGAACTTTAGATGACAGAGTAATCGGAACTCATCATGTCAACCCCATACATGACTTCTTAGTGGCTGACCCCTTTGCAAAAGTTGTGAGGTTTCGAAACCAGACTAAGAAGTGGTAATATTAGTTTGAACCTCTCTGATATCAACGTTCAGCGGATCAGCGCGAGCGTTTGCAGTTGATGAGCTGAATTTCATTTCTAATATCAGTTTGAACCTTGTATTCTTCGAATTTGAGCCATATAACTCTGGAATTTGAACCTTGTGGTATTTCGAGCTTTTGTGGTACAATCATTGAAATGGCATCGTACAAGACTCGTATATTGGTAGCACTATTTTTACCTTAATATGCAACGGTCTTAGATTTGATTTTATTAACCATTCTCGAATCTGTTTACCTTGTCGATCTCACAGCACACGATTTGTATAGCTAACTCGACTGCGATCTTTGACATTATTGCACACAGTTGGTTTCTTCCATCGTGTGCCCTGTAGAGCACAGAATTAATTATCGCACTCGAGTGGCCATCATCAACCTTCTGTGTAACTTTGACCTCATCACCCATGGGTAAACTTATGACCAAAATCATTCCACACACTTTGTTTTTACAAAGCTTTTTGCCAATAAACACCCATGATTTGTCCCTCTTCTAGCCGATGCATGGCAAACCAAGCCGGGTGGGAAGCTTGTGCGGTAAACTATGTGGTAGCACGGGAACAGGCTCACCGACGATACATTTGGTGCCTCTTCAAGCCCACGCATGGTCAAACTGCGGTGTGGTGTTGTCAAGCGTGCACTGGAATCCTCCGCTACGAACACCGTGAAAAGACGTGACGATTACAGGCCGGCTGACCCCCATTTGTTACAGCAGCCATTTAAGCCTCTTGTGTCTCTTCAACCTTTCGATCGTGCCCACCATTGCAAGAAGCACACCCACCATGACAAGTTCTTAGAGGGTATCCTGCGCGGCTCCAATGGTGCTCTGAGCGGCTGCCGACGACGAGCAGCAGTTCACCATGCATACCATGGTGGACACCCACCGAAGGTTCATGGAGCTCTCGGTGGGTCCACCAACAACCTGGTCTGGGTGGAGCACTCCATCCACATCATGTATCTATTGCTTGCCGAGGAGAAGTACAAGGTGATCGGGTTCGACCTCAAGTACACCCACACTCGTGTTGGGTCTCGTCCCATGGTCATCGTCGCCCATATGTGCGTGCGCAACCATGTCCTCGTCTACCACTACTGCCTGGCCACAAGGCCTTGCGAGCGTTTCACCAGGTTTGTCAACAGCCCCCACTACATGTTTGCTATGGTGGACATCACCAACGATGTCAAGGTGCTCAAGAATTCGGGCATCGCCTGCCAGAATCTTGTCGACATCCAGGGCCAATACAAGATTTGGGGCAGCAAGGAGCATGAGAAGGACTCACTGGTTCACCTCGTCGAGGCCATCATTGACCCCTACTACAGAGACATGAAGGATTCCTACAACAAGGACAAGCGTGCCTGGCACTCGGTCTGGATGGAGAAACTCAACAAAGCTCACGTCGTGTACGTGACCAAGGAGGCGTACACGTGCTACGACGTGTACAGGTGGATCGTTGACATGAGGAAGTACCTCCTTCCCCAAAACGATCAGGGATCCAGACAGAAGCAGAGCAATGGCAAGCATCATCGCAACAAGAAGTAGATGATTAGATCCTCATTTCTCCTAGTTTAGTATGCATGTAATATGTTGGGGATATAACTGCTGAGTGTAAACCACCCAGGAGGGGCCGGTTCACGCTCATCTATATTGAAGCCCATGAAGACAAGGAGTATGGCACTCTACTATTAAAGCTTAGAGGCCCGAAGCCCAAAGGCGGATTAGGGCCCATAGTAGTAAACCGCCACAGATGCATAACTTGTATTGTAAGTTAGGGAAGGGAAGAGACTGAGCAGGACACTTGTATGAGTCGGCCTCGGGATTCTGTAAACCAGCCGGGCGTCAACCTGTGTATATAAAGGGATGACCCGGCGGCTGTTCAAGGACAAGAAACAACAGCTCGAGAGATAGGTAAAGCGGATTCGCTCCCTGCTCATCGAGATCAATCAATCCCACAACAACTGGAGTAGGCTTTTACCTTCACTGCAAGGGGCCGAACCAGTATAAACTTCCCGTGTCCTTTGTTCCGGTTTAACCCCTTTAAGCTAATCTTGTTGCGATGGCTCCACGACTAAGTCCTTCCGCTAGGACATCTGACGTGTTAATTCCACGACAGTTGGCGCCCACCGTGGGGCTATCACACGATGGTTTCGAGTTCTTAAAGGGCAATTTTGAAGGACTCAAAGGGTACGCGGTTGGCCGGATGACCAAGAGTCATCGCGGCAAGCTCTACATCAACAACGCAGGCTGGAGCCCCGAGGCCGGCTCAATCGAGTACGGGTACCGGGTCCCCTTTGGCGGAATCCATGTTTTCATCGGCAAGATCGGCGAACCGGGCCCTGAGCCAGACATCTCCACCGACCTCATCGAAACGGCTCAGCATGCAAGTCCTGCCCGGGTTCAGCCTGCCATGAAGCGTGCATTCGTAGGGTTCATCCATGGTGCGGAATTTGAACCGGTGTCTAACGGTGAGACGGCCATCTACTCAGATGGTGAATCATCCACTGGCGAAACTGAGTCGCTGTACCAATTATAAGATGGACGGATTGGGGGCTATTCCGATGGCGACAGTATTCCGGGCCCCTTCGAACCGCCAAACCGGGTTGCAATCTTCATGGCCGGTACGCAACCCACCGTGCAATCTTCATCTGCAGCCGCAATGATTTCCGGATTGGCCGCCGGGGGCAGGAGGCCCTGCGTGCCGCCGGCTCAAGTTCTTGCCGGTTTGCTGGACACTTTGACAACATTATTGACCATGGCAGTCACCTCGAAGACCCAAGATTAGCATAATGCATATGTTACAAAGCTAAAGGATCAGATAGCTCGGGCCAAGGCAGACTTGGCGGCTCAGGAGGTCAGGATGAATGAAGAGCGAGCCGCTTTAGATGCCCAATCACAGCAGATCCAGGCGCAAAATTACCGGCTTATGTTGGATCAGAACGCGTCAAACGAAGTAATGAGGAGGAAGGACCGGTCTCGTCTGTCGCCGGTTTACGAAGGAATGAACCTCTTCAATACGCCAGGAGCCGGGCCTAGTAATCCGGCAGTGGTAAATCGTACCGAGGCACGTGGGGTGGCGCCGGATCAGCCACGGGTGATGGACCTGCCTCGACGGACGGACAACCCGCCGCAATACGTCACAACACCGCCAGGTCACTTCTCTAGCCCTTTGGATAACATGATTGCTGCAGTGTCGCGTTTGGCGGCTATTCCGATGTAGGGTGACTCACTGGCGGCGGTTGAGACACGACGGGCCAGGGATCTTCTTCAAACCGCTGTTGTGCAGTAGCAGGCTTATTCCTACAGCCGAGATAGAATACATTCAACCCCCCGTCCGAGCAAGAGTTATAGCAGGCACATGGACGAACCGGCTGTGTCAAGTAGTGCGCGGCCCCGTGATGCCCCTCATGGGCCTAATCCGGTACATGGCAGTATGAATGCACAGGATGTGGTGAACAACGGCAGAGCACGACGAGAGGCAGAGTTAGCAGCACAATTGGCAGCACAATATGCGAATCAACCCGCTCCGGTTCAGCAAGCGACATCAATTGAACGTGGATTGGCCTTTAGCTCTGGGGGAGTATCGTGCCTCACCCCGGCTCTGCGTAATGTGCGGCTGCCCAACGATTTCAAGGGTACGTGTAAAGTGCCTAATTATACCGCCGATCAACCCCCTGAGGCGTGGGTTGAAAGTTATGAGATGGCAATGGAGATGCTGGATGTGGATGAAGCGGCATGTGCAAAATACTTCACCATGATGCTAGAAGGAACGGCTCGTACCTGGCTGAAGAGCCTGCCCATTAACTCGATCAGTTCATGGGACGAGTTGAAGGCCCGGTTTATAGCAAACTTCAAGGATACGTGCAAGCAACCCATGTCCATTGTGGATCTGGCTGCCTGTGTCCAAGGAGAGAACGAATCAACAACTCATTGGGTGCGCCTGGTTTCGGAAATCATGCATTCGTCAGGCCGCATTAATCCTGATACGACAATCGTGACCTTGGAGGGTAACTGCCGGTTTAAGTCACTAAAGATGAAGTTGGTACGGCTCAAGCGTCACTGCAATGATATGGGAACGCTCATGGCAGCTCTGGTTAAGTATGCTGATTCTGATAATACCAAGGACCCCGATTCTGATGAAAAAAGCAGGAGATGGGAAAGAAGAATGCCGGTACAAAAGGACAACATAACCAGGCGAGCCACGGGAACAATGGTAAGCGTAAAGCGGACAATTCAGATTTTGTGGCTAACACCAATATGCAAGGAAATATGCGGCGCCGTAAGGGTAAACCGCCCCAGCGCGGTGGAGGCATGAATCTGGAATGCTTGTTAAACTAGCCCTGCCCAAAGCACGGGACAAAGGAGGTTATGGCCACGCACCTCTGGAAGGATTGTTTCATCATGAGGGAATTCAAAAACTCTGATCTCTTCCGGATCAGGGTCCGTCCGGCGGTTCCGGTCCAGGGTTTCACGGGCCGGGTGGTGGCGGCGGTTCAAACTCAGGATTTCAGACAGGGCAACCAGAACAACCAAGGTGGACACAATCAGCAGCGTAATTAGGGGAATCAGCAGTAGTCGGATTATCAGAGCAACCCGAAACAGTTAAATGGTGGACAATATCATGTCTTCACTACTAGTCTGTGCAAGCGCGATCAGAAGCTCCATAAGAGGGCAGTAAACTCTGTTGAGCCGGCAGTGCCCCGTTATCTGCGCTGGTCTGAACATCCCATTGTTTGGAGTCGGGAGGATCATCCGCCCCGGGTTGACAATCCTGGCCACCTAGCTTTGGTGGTTGCACTGCAAGTTGGAGGTTATAAGTTCACCAAGGTGCTCGTGGATGGAGGGAGCAGTATCAATATCTTGTACTATGAAACCTTCCGGTGTATGGGGCTAACAGATAAGAATCTTAAACCGTCCAACACCGTTTTTCCTGGTAAATCGGCTTACCCAGTTGGTAAGATAGCTCTGGAGGTCGTTTTTGGTGATGATCATGATTCAAGATCAGAGACGATGACCTTTGAAGTGGTTAAAATCAGAAGTCCGTACCATGCCCTGTTTGGACCGCTGGTTTATGCTAAATTCATGTCAAGGCCGTGCTATGTTTATCTGCAGCTCAAGATGCCGGGTCATAAGGGGACCATCACGGTTCATGGTAGCCGCAAGATTGCTCTGGAGTGTGAGGAAGGTGATGCGGCTTATGCTGAGTCGGTTTGTGCAATGGAGGAGTTGAAGTTTTATAAGGACAATGTTGATCCAGCAGATATGACTTCTCTAAAGAAGCACAGTACAGAGCATGATCCGGCTTTGAAGTTTAAATCGGCTGATGAGACTAAATTGGTTGATTTTGTTCCTAGTGATTCATCCAAGCAGTTCAGCATCAGCGTCAACTTGGATCCAAAATAAGAAAGCGCGCTCATCGAGTTCATCCGTGAGAACCGATACATCTTTGCATGGAAACCTTCTGACATGCCAGGTGTATCGAGGGAACTCGCTGAGCACACTCTTAATATTGACCCGAAGTTCAAACCGGTCAAACAGTTTCTTCGCCGTTTTAATGAAGAGAGGCGAAAGGCCATTGGTGAAGAGGTAGCTCGGCTGTTGGCAGCAGGGTTTATTGTGGAGGTGTTTCACCCAGAGTGGTTGGCTAATCCGGTGCTGGTACTTAAGAAAGATGGCACTTGGCGTATGTGTGTGGATTACACAGATTTAAACAAAGCTTGCCCAGCTAATCCCTTTGCTCTCCCTCGTATTGATCAAATCATTGATGCTACGGCGGGTTGTGAGCGTTTAAGTTTCTTGGATGCTTATTCTGGTTATCATCAGATCAAGATGGCAGTTAAGGACCAGGAGAATACAGCTTTCATCACTTCCTTTGGAGCCTTCTGTTATGTGTCTATGCCCTTTGGGCTCAAGAGTGCCCAGGCAACTTATCAGCACTGTGTGCAGAATTGTCTTCATACTCAGATTGGGCGCAATGTTCATGCTTATGTGGATGATATTGTGGTGAAGTCCAGGAAAGCAGAGACACTCATAACTGATTTGCAAGAAACTTTTGATAATCTGAGAGTTTATAAAATGATGCTCAATCCGGCTAAGTGTGTCTTTGGTGTACCGGCTGGCAAACTCTTGGGTTTTCTGGTGTTCAACCGGGGCATTGAGCCTAATCCGGAAAAGATCAAGGCTATCACATCCCTGGCTAAACCGGCATGTATCAATGATGTTCAACATTTGGCGGGTCGTATCGCGGCTTTGAGCCAGTTTATCAGCAGGTTGGGAGAGAAGGCGATCCCTCTGTATCAGATGTTGAAGAAGACAGACGATTTTGTCTGGAGCGATGTTGCTGATGCGGCGTTTGATGACTTAAAGAAGAAGTTGGCTGAACCGCCGGTTCTTGCTACTCCAGTTGATAAGGAGCCACTGTTGTTATACGTGGCTGCTAATGCCCGGGCTGTCAGCGTAGCTATTGTGGTGGAGCGCAAGGAGGCTGGGAAGGAGTACTCGGTTCAAAGGCCGGTTTATTATATTAGCGAAGTGCTCATTGAGTCAAAACAAAGATATCCGCATTGGCAGAAGCTGGTGTATGGGGTTTTCATGGCAAGTCGGAAGCTTAAACAATATTTTCAAGGCCATCCCATCACAGTGGTCAGTTCTGCTCCTTTGGGGGATATAATCTAGAACAGGGAGGCAACTGGCCGGGTTGCTAAGTGGGTCATTGAGCTTGGACCGCACGGTTTGAAGTATATGCCTCGAATAGCTATCAAGTCCCAGGCCCTTGTGGATTTCATCAATGATTGGACAGAGTTACAAGCACCGAAGGACAAACCGGACAGCACATACTGGACTATCCACTTTGATGGGTCCAGGCAATTGGAGGGCTCGGGGGCTGGAGTTGTCCTTACTTCCCCTCAAGGTGATAAAATTCGTTATGTTCTTTGCTTAATGTTTCCTTGTACTAACAATGCAGCTGAGTACGAGGCTTTACTCCATGGTCTTCGGGTAGCCAAGGAAATGAACTTAAGCTGGGTACGATGCTTTGGAGACTCCAATCTGGTGGCCCAACAAGTTTCAGGTACTTGGGATTCCAAGGATCCACTCATGGCGGCTTATCGACGCGAGGTGGATATTGTCGCTGGTCACTTTAAGGGTTATCAAGTGGAGCACATTGATCGGTGCAAAAATGTGGCAGTTGATGCTTTAAGCCAGCTGGGATCTCAGCGTAAACCGATGTCGCCCAATACCTTTCTGGATATCTTGCACAACCCGTCAGTTCAGTTGCCTACAAAGGAGGACCTCGCTATTCTTGACCCGGAGGCACAATTAGTGGCCGCTTTACACATTATTCCGGATTAGACGATTCCATATTTGGCGTATATGAACCGGGGCGAGTTGCCAGAAGATGCAGTTTTGGCCAGACAGATAATCCGGTGATCCAAGTCCATGGTTATTCACAACGGCGAGTTACACCATTGCAGTGTCTCCGGTGTGTTCCAGCACCATGTTTCTCCTGAAGAAGGCCGTGAGATTCTACGTGAGATCCACGAAGGAGACTGTGGTCATCACGCTGGTTCAAAATCCTTGGTCGCTAAAGCTTTTCGTCATGGCTTTTATTGGCTGACGGCTCATGCTGATGCTGAGGACTTGGTGAGGCGGTGCGACGGTTGTCAGAAATTCTCATCACGGGCTCATGTTCCGGCTCAGGAGCTACGAATGATTCCCATCACTTGGTTGTTTGCTACTTGGGGGCTCGATATGGTAGGGGCATTCAAGCGATCCAAAGATAAGAAGACCCACCTATTGGTGGCAGTTGACAAATTTACTAAATTGGTTGAAGCGGAGCCAGTAAGAAAGTGTGACGCAGCCACGGTGGTTCAGTTCATCAAGAAGGTGATCTTCCGCTTTGGTTTTCCACATAGCATCATCACAGATAATGGCACGAACCTCTCCAAAGGCGAGATGGAGCACTTTTGTCAACGAGAGCACATCCGGCTTGATGTGTCATCTGTGGCTCACCCCCAATCTAATGGTCAAGCTGAGATAGCTAATCAGGAAATCTTGAAGGGCGTCAAGCCCCGGCTTATGGTTCCTTTGAAGAGAACATCGCGTTGTTGGGTGGAAGAATTACCATCTGTGTTATGGAGCATAAACACCACCCCAAATTGATCTACAGGTTATACACCTTTCTTCATGGTTTATGGGGCAGAGGCGGTACTCCCAAGTGATATTCGTCATGACTCGCCCCGAGTTGCCAATTATGTTGAAGCGGACAACGAGCAGGCACGTCAGGAAGCACTGGACCTGTTAGATGAAAAACGGGACATGGTGTTGGCTCGTTCGGCGGTTTATCAGCAAGACCTGCAGCGTTATCACAGTCGTCGGGTTAAAACAAGAACCTTTCAAGAAGGCGACTTAGTGCTTTGGCTCATCCAGGATTAGACCGATATGCACAAGTTATCCCCACCTTGGGAAGGGCCCTTTGTGGTCAGCAAGAATCTGCACAACGGATCATTTTACCTCATCGACGTTCGAGAGCACAAAGACTCAAGCAAATCGGAGGAGGAGACCCATCAGTCGTGGAATATCGCTCATCTACGACCTTACTACACCTGAGCCATAGGCTCCCATTATGTACATATTTTTGACAATGTATATATTATGATCAATATAATAAACCGGCATCCTTGCTACAAGCAGGGCCTCTACCGTTCTTAATATTTCTTGGTTACAAGGGGACTCCTGCTTTTATAGCGGTGTCCTATTTGTCCATTAAACAGGCTATCATGCCACAACAAAGCTTGGGAGCTTCACACCCAAGGGGCCAAAGAGAGTATTGTTGCTAAAGCACAACTCAAACATAGGCACCCATTGAGCACAACTCACAAAGTTACTTGGGGGCTCTTTGTGCAAAGCAACAAAGAGTTTGAAAGGACCCTTGTAATTGGCTATCAAGCCACGACTTGGAAGCCTGGTGCATTCACCTAAAACCCTGGGTTAACCTGCCTTCATCAAGTAAGCCACTCCTGCCCAGGTAATCCTGGTATGACCCGGCGAACGTTTGGCAAGTCAATCTTATACAGACCCTAAACTTGTCAAAGTTAAAACGACAATTGGTTAATTGGAGGCCCATCTTAAAAGGCTTTGTCAAATGGTTTAACTCGGCGGCCTGGCAGCCCATGAAAAGCCTCAAATTTGGGCCTGGCAGCCCTTGAAAGCCTCGACTACAAGTGTTTATTTGATTTTGTCTTTGCAAACTTTTAGCTCTTTTTAAGGTTTTAAGTTAAACCATCGTCTATTGACCCGGCCCGACTATAAGTCATTACATCAACCCGGTGTTTCTTAACCCGGCGTAGCTTTCAGTTATCAACTATTAGCACAGTTATGAACCGGTATTTCTTAATCCGGTCTAGCATTGACTATAAGTCGTCAGGATGATCATCCGGTGTTTATCATAACCCGGCATGGCTTATTATGCACCAGCACAATGCGGTGGGTGTTTTCAAACACTTAAGGTTTGGGTTTTCACCCTTACTACATAAGTTGGTAAACCAACAAGGTGATTCAATATCACAGGTATGATGTATTTCATATTTGATTACTTTGCAACCTTGGTTATGAAAACTCTGGTTCTGTATTGGGTATCATAACCCGTCCGGCGGTAAACCGCCAGGGCACGTTTAAGTTTTTCCAATGCAGAAGGCAGGATTTTATAAGAAATACTAAGGCACATAACGCAAGCATAGCAACAATCATGCCGGATCACAATATCAGGTAGCAGTGCACGATGGCAGAAGATCAAAGTATTTCAACTAGCCTATTACAAGGCGCTTTGATGCCCAAAAGAATAATTGTTTGTTGCCCAGAATGCTATATGCAAAAATCAAACCGGCTGCCGGATTATGATTTGTCACCAGGCTAACGTGAAGTTGAAGGATCATCTCGCGTCGGTTCAACCTCCTCCTCCTCACCTCAATCTTGGTTAAGGCTTGGAAGACAGCTTCGTTGCTTATAAGATTGGACAGTTCAACGTCAGGGGCATAGGTGTGCTTATGGATTGGAGGGATAAGATTCTGTGCTTCTTTCACAGCTGCATCAACCCGTTTGTTGTCTGCGTCATAGCTAGACCGATGGACAGACAAGTCAACCTCTTCAGCCAATTGGCTTGCCAGCGGGCGCATCTCCTTTGTCAAGGCTTTGAGGGCTTCATTATCAAAGTCTGACTTGTCTTCTTGTTGGCCAGGATAGACCTTTGCGATATCTGTCGGATCAAGATCAGCAATCCAAGCTTTGGCCCGAGTCAGTGCTGTTAAAGCGCCAGCCCTTGCAGCAGATTGCTTTACCTCTTCTATCTGGGCAGGGGTCATAGATAATTTGGCCAACGTGTCCTTGATCAAAGTTGGTGCCGGTTTGTTGTAGGAGGCCGCACAGATGACTCGTTGAGCACCAGTATACAATTGTTCTATCAACGTATAGGCTGCTTTCAATTTCATCCGCATATCCGAGCCCAGATGAGCAACACGACTACATGCAACAGTTTATGAATTTGATGTTAAATCGGCAACTTCAAAGATGTTTAAGAAAGGTTCTTACAAAGAGTACTTACCAAATATTGTTGAAGTCATAGCATTGACTTGATGCTTTGGCCCAATTAGCTCGTCTGCCACCGGTTTAAGAGCTACTTCGGCATCTTCAGCCCGCTTTACTAGAGCAGCCTTCTCGGTTTCCCAATCCGCCCGCTCGCTTTTGAAACCATCCTTTAATTGCTCCATGGCAGTTAAAGCGCCCTTCAGTTCATCTTTGGCCTAGGAGGTTTCTGCTTGCTGGGAATTGATGTTTTCTTGAAGATCGGCAATCTGGGAATCTTTGTTGCTCAAGTCAGCCTGCAAAAGACAGATGATGAAGATGTTGATATTTTTTCTCAAAGTCCCAAGCACGTAACAAGTTATACACTTGGCACTTGGGGGCTAATGCGGATTGCTTGTTTTTTACTATTATTTAAAGTCCCAAGGCTCAATACAAGTATTAATCTTGGCACTTGGGGGCTAATGTGTAATTGATCAGAAAAATCAAAGGTGAAGGAATTCAACAAGGACAGGTTTTGAACAGAAAGTCCCAGTTCATCTTGCAGAGGTAAATCGGCCCTTGGGGGCTACACAGTTGAAGTCTTTTTTATCCAAAGTCCCGGTTCATCTTGAAGAGATAAACCGGCCCTTGGGGGCTACAATGGAGTTGATATACAGTACAACAAAAATATATAGCATTTGGAATGGAAGTTACCTCATAGCGCTCCTTCATCAAATTGACTAAACCGGCTTCATAGTCACGGCTTGCATATAGGCGGTTTAGGTATCCAGAGTGAAGTTCTTGAGCGGTGAGATGAGCATAGCTTGACAGATCAGTCTTTCATTTGCCCTTCTCTTCAGCAGCAGATTCCACTTTGGCACTGTGCTTTGACAAAGCGACAGGATTGCCAGGAGAAGTATGGCCGAACCCGATAATCACAACATCATCAATTGCTTTATTTGGGCTCGCCGGTTTATCCGAGGCTTTGACTAGGCTCGGCAGATCAGCAGCTGGACTTGGAGGATTTGCAGTTGGGCTTGGTGGATCGACATGAGGACTAGCCGGGTTAACCTCGGGCGGATCAACATAAGTATCCTGACCTTGTGGCACAGGATCATCCATAGCAATATCAGCATCTCCACCAGCACCTTCTGAGGTCCTCTCCGGTTCAAACTCCTCAGTGGGAGCACTCGTTTTTGCTTTTTTTGCTGAGTTGGGCTTTGGCGCTGCAAAGTTACAAACAAAGGTTCATATGGTAAACCGGTGCAAGAAAGCAAAAACTAAAATTATTATACTTACACAGGGACAGTCTTGAGGGGAGGCATCTATGTGGTCGATGAATTGCCAGAGGATGAATTGGAAGTTACCTGATAATTTGAGTCAAACGGATTAAGAGGGTATTAGAAGTAACCTGCCAAGGGATAAGACTTGTTAGAATTACAAAAGACCTCTACACGGCGTTTCCGGATTGGGGTATCTGGTAAACCAGAGGAAGTGACTTGCTGGCCACTGTGCCGGGTTGTGTGACGAGCTTCAGGATGTTGTGTCTTCAAAGAAAATTGTGGATCCAAATGAGTGAGAGGATGTGAACATTTCACTTTCCGGACGGCGCGACGGAGTTTTCGTACTGGCACAAGATCGAAATTGGAGGAAAGGGAGATTACCTCTACGTGGTCAGCACGGCTGGCTTCTACATCATCCTGGTAATGGTCATTGTCAATAAGATGTATGAAAAATGAACCAAGGGAGTCAAGTTCTACCTCTGATTCCGAGTCATCAACATCTTCAGGCGGATCAGAGGACTCGGCAGTTTTCTTCTTTGATGGCCGCTTTGTGGCCTTGCTCTTGCCACGAGGAGCTCTCACCGGTTTGTCTTGAGTTTTTGCCGGTTTGTCTTGAGTTTTCCTCTTCCAGAAAGGATCTTTAGCCTGTAAACAAAAGGCTATCAGAAAAATGTTAAAGCGGAGACGGATTAAAAAGCAGAAAGATAAATTCTTACAGCTAGCGGTTTGTTGGAGGCATAAAAGGGACGCAGCCCAGTCTTGCTGCACTCAGCAATCGGTTCATCTAGCATCTTTTTAACAGACTTAGTGACTTCATCATCATTCATCTGTATTTCAGTGTGCCCTTGAGGGTCTTTGGCATCCCCGATATATTCATGCATTAACCTGGTCCGGCAGCTTAAGGGCAGGATACCCCATGAAACCCAGCAACGGACGAGATCAATGCCGGTTAAGCCGTTTGCTAGAGGAGCCCTGAGCTTAGCAAGCTGTGGTGCATATGTTTGTCGTTCTTTGGCAGTAAGCCGCTGAGGCAGTGGATGTCCATTGCTGAGTCGGTAAGCACGGTAACCTGGCAGAGGATTTTCATCAGCAGGAGCGATGTTCTGACAGTAGAACCATGTTTGATTCCAATCCTTGGGGTGGCTATGATGTTTGGCATGAGGAAACTCAACTTCTTTCCTTTTTTTGAATTGACACTCCACCAAGTTCAGTATTGGGGCCGTCAGAAAATTCAGTACGGCGGTTCAAGTGGAAGAAGTCTCTCAAGAGTTCAACAGTCAGTTCTTCTTGTAGATAAACTTCACAGAACACTTGGAAATTGCAGATGTTGGACACAGAGTTCGGTCCAATGTCTTGTGGATGGAGTTGGAAGTTGGCGACATCACGGAAATTTTTTGATCCGGGAGGGCTAAACCCTCGGTCCAGATGCTGCATAAACACAACCACTTCTCCATCCTGAGGTTTAGGAGGGTTTTTGGCACCAGGGACTCTCCAATGAATGAATTCCTTCTTTTCCAAAGCGCCAGTTAGAACATATCCAGTGAGTTGTTCTTCTGTGATCCGGGAGGGAACCCAATTGCAGGAAGAGAATTGTTTGGCCATTTTTTATGACAAACTGTAAAGGAAGTACAAACACCGGTTCACGATTCAAGATTGATATGCACAAACCGGTATCAAACAGGGGAATTTAATCAAAGCGTGTGTGTACATTAAACCGGATATGGATGTTCAAGAAAGGACGGCGGTTTACGTGAGGGCTAATGGTGCCTGCCGGATTACTACTTTCTACGGGTTAAACCGCCTACAGTGGTATGGAGGACAACAAATCTGGAAATATTGCTAAGTGCTCAACAAACAGGTTTCACAAGCTAAGGATTATTATGGATCTAGCACAGTTCAGGAAAAGGAAAAATATCAAAGCCCTAAAATGGCGACAGCGGAACAGAAAGGATCTAGATGGGGTCTGTTCGTAATCAAAAGGATACTATGGTGAGGCGAAATACACCATAGCTTCGGCCGCAAAAGAAAAAGGTCAAGCTTATCTAGATTTGATGAGACAGTAAAGGAAAAACGATGAACGCGGACGAACACTAAAGAACACAGATGAGCACCGAAACCCTAATGCAGATCTAGGGTTGAGGGAAGGAGGCTTACCGGATTCACAGGAGTGGCTGAGAAGAGCCGCGGATCTCTAGTACGTTTAGGTTGATGCAGCGGCCAGGGATGATGCAGCGCTTGAAGGTCGACGGTGGCGACGGAGCTGTCGGGCTTGAGCGTCGAGAGGAAGAAGAAGAAGCGCGGAAGGGGAAAAGGGAAGGACCCCTGGGCCTATTTATAAGGCAAATGGATAAGCAGGCAAGCGCGGGGATCGAGGAGCCCAAAGCGGAAAATGGGGCACAACTGTTGCCTCGATCTTCAGAAGTTAATTAATAAAGGGAATCTTTATGACTTTTTTATACAGAGATGGCGCCATGACGATTTACTGCAGTTTAGAAGATGACGTCATGGAGGTTTACAAAAGCTCACAGGGAGAAGATATCATGGCGGTTTACGAGGATCATAAGAAGATGTTCAGGGAATTTTTCTAAGTATTGAAGATTGACATGAATAGGTTCAAATCAATCTGGGGCCTAATGTTGGGGATATAACTACTGAGTGTAAACCGCCCAGGAGGGGCCGGTTCATGCTCATCTATATTGAAGCCCATGAAGACAAGGAGTATGGCACTCTACTGTTAAAGCTTAGAGGCCCGGAGCCCAAAGGCGGATTAGGGCCCATAGTAGTAAACCGCCATAGATGTATAACTTGTATTGTAAGTTAGGGAAGGGAAGAGACCGAGTCGGACACTTGTATGAGCCGGCCTCGGGATTCTGTAAACCGGTCGGGCGTCAACCTTGTGTATATAAAGGGACGACCCGGCGGCGGTTCAAGGACAAGAAACAACAGCTCGAGAGATAGGTAAAGCGGATTCGCTCCCTGCTCATCGAGATCAATCAATCCCACAATAACTGGAGTAGGCTTTTACCTTCACCGCAAGGGGCCGAACCAGTATAAACTTCCCGTGTCCTTTGTTCCAGTTTAACCCCTTTAAGCTAATCTCGTTGCGATGGCTCCACGACTAAGTCCTTCCGCTAGGACATCTGACGTGTTAATTCCACGACATAATTGCTTACTTAGGTGTGTGAAAATGTTATGTGTGTAGTCACTTGTGTAATTGTATGCTTAATTTGGCTATGCAATGCTATCTTTTTAAGTATATATATGTTGATGCTCTATAGACAGAGCAAATCACATCGCATGATTTCATCAATCACTGACAATTGTATACCAGCAATCATTTGCTGACAACACACACAACTTGTTAATAGGAATCATCTGTGTTGTTATCGGTCTTCCCACACATTTCCAATTATAGACCTGTTTGCCGTGTATCACCCACATCTTGTTAAGTTGAACCGTTTCTGTTCTCTTGGCTCAATGCAAACAGCTCATCCGAGTGAACTGTATGTCGTATATCGCACACACCTTCAACTGGCTGCCCATTTCTGTTGTTCCTCCTCATCGCAAACAGTTCATCCGAGTGAACCGTATGCTCTACATCGCACAAGCCTTCATCTGGCAGCCCATTTCTTTTGTTCACCCTCATCACAAACAGTTAATGAACTGAACCGTATGCCCTGAATCGCACACGCAACAAAAATTTGAACCGTGTTTGATCATATGTCATCGCAAATGTTTTGCAACTTTTTTGACGGTTTTTTACACCACCATTTATGATTATTGCATCGCACACAGTTTCGTCGAAGGGTCTCTGATCGTAGTGTCGCGTTAGCAGCATCCTGCAGTAGTGAATGGCACAACAGGTATGTTTATGCATGTTTCTTTAACATGTTTGCTCTTATAAATAGCTCTGTTAATTTCAATTTCAATTGTGTATATAGTTGACTTCTCATATCATGCACATTACTAGCATCACAACAGAGCCGATAGTGTCATTGTACATGCATGCAGACCCGTGGTACCCATCTGAAATCTTGTTGTGTCGTGTAGTTTCCCACGCTTTGTATTCTTTCAGTGTTGCTTTGTCTTGAACTGATATGATTTGAACCGTGTCTCTATTTTGATTTAGCAAGACAATGCAGTGACCATAGGACATAGATATATGTTTGTTTGATGCTTTTATTATGTACTACTTGACAATAGAAGACTTGGTAGTTTAATCCTATCCACCTTACTAATGAACTGGTTCACCGAAATGAGTTTCATATACTAGTACATGCTAAACCTGTTATGTGCCTGCTTGTTTCTTCTTTTAGAATGCTGACAAAATATTGGGGAAGAGTTCCTTATTAAGCAATGGTAAAGGAAGTAATGCAGATAAGGTTCAGGATAGTGAGACATCCTTGTTGGTCTCCAACAAAGCTGATAAAACAGCTGAGGAAAACTATCTTGAAGACAGTGAGACAACCCCAATGTCCCATCTTGGTTTAGTGTTCGAGTTACTGGTCACTACCGCTGGCACAAGCTATTCAAACTCATTGTCTAAATTAGTTTGGTTTCTCGAGTCTCAACTACAAGCTGAAAGACATCGATCAGCTATGTTGCGACAAGAAGACGAAGGACTGCGGAAGTCCCTGGAGCATTCAGATGCATACTTTTTGGTGCAACAGCAAGCGTTGGAGGATTTTAGCGCCAAACAAGACAAAGCTAATAAGCTTGCTAAGCTTATTGCCAGCATGGTGGATACCCAGGATAATGTTTCTTGAGCTCTTCTGAAGTTGTTTCAGTTATGGGCTTGTTTAGCTGCCGTGTTTATTTGCACTAGTGGCCAATTTATACGGCCAATATATGTAATATGCTGCTTTGTTCCCTATATTTGCACTGGTGGCGAACTTTGATGCCCAGTGGATGGAATATGTGTAATAGTCATAATAGCCTAGTGATAACTGATAACCCACAAGTATAGGGGATCGCAAAAGTTCTTGAGGGTAGAGTATTCAACCCAAATTTATTGATTTGACACAAGGGGAGCCAAAGAATATTCTCAAGTATTAGAAGCTGAGTTGTCAATTCAACCACACCTGAAAGACTTAATATATGCAGCAAAGTATTTAGTAGCAAAGTAGTATGGAAGTAACGGTAATAGTGGCAACAGTAACAGTAGCAGTTTTGTAGCAATCATAACAGTGGCAACGGAGAAGTAACTAAGCAAAGAACAATATGTCAAAAGCTCGTAGGCAATGGATCAATGATGGATAATTATGTCGGATGTGATTCCTCATGCAACAGTTATAACATAGGGTGACACAGAACTAGCTCCAATTCATCAATGTAATGCAGGCATGTATTCCAAATATAGTCATACGTGCTTATGGAAAAGAACTTGCATGACATCTTTTGTCCTACACTCCCGTGGCAGCAGGGTCCTATTGGAAACTAAGGGATATTAAGGCCTCCTTTTAATAGAGTACCGGACCAAAGCATTAGCACTTAGTGAATACATGAACTCCTCAAACTACGGTCATCACTGGGAGTAGTCCCGATTATTGTCACTTTGGGGTTGCCGGATCATAGTAGGTGACTATTGACTTGCAAGATAGGATCAAGAAATCACATATATTCATGAAAACATAATAGGTTCAGATCTGAAATCAAGGCACTCAGGCCCTAGCGACAAGCATTAAGCATAGCAAAGTCATAGCAACATCAATCTTAGAACATAGTGGATACTAGGGATCAAACCCTAACAAAACTAACTCGATTACATGATAAATCTCATCCAACCCATCACCGTCTAGCAAGCCTACGATGGGATTACTCACACACGGCGGTGAGCATCATGAAATTGGTGATGGAGGATGGTTGGTGATGACGATGGCGACGGATTCCCCTCTCCGGAGCCCCGAACGGACTCTAGATCAACCCTCCCGAGGAAGTTAGGGATTGGCGGCGGCTCCATATCGTAAAATGCGATGAATCCTCCTCTCCGATTTTTTTATCCTCGAAAGTGAATATATGGAGTCAGAGTTGAGGTCGGTGGAGTCCTAGGGGGCCCATGAGGCAGGGGGCGCGCCCCGGGGTGGCCGCGCACCCTCGTGGATAGGGTGTGGGCCCCCTGATGCTGATTCTTTCGCCAATATATTTTATTAGTTCCAAAACGTGTCTCCATGGATTTTTAGGTCATTCTGAGAACTTTTATTTCTGCACAAAAATAACACCATGGCAGTTCTACTAAAAACAGCATCAGTCCGGGTTAGTTCCATTCAAATCATGCAAGTTAGAGTCCAAAACAAGGGCAAAAGTGTTTGCAAAAGTAGATACGTTGGAGACGTATCAACTCCCCCAAGCTTAAACCTTTGTTTGTCCTCAAGCAATTCAGTTGACAAACTGAAAGTGATAAAGAAAAACTTTTACAAACTCTGTTTGATCTTGTTGTTGCAAATATGTAAAGCCAACATTCAAGTTTTCAGCAAAGATTATGAACTAACCATATTCACAATAACACTTAGGTCTCACATTTCCTCATGTCAATGGCATAATCAACTAGCGAGCAATAATAGTAAATCTCGAATGACAACACTTTCTCAAAACAATCATAATATGATATAACAAGATGGTATCTCGCTAGCCCTTTTTGAGACCATAAAACATAAATGCAGAGCACCCCTGAAGATAAGGACTGACTAGACATTGTAATTCATGGCAAAAGAGATCCAGTCACAGTCATACTCAATGTAAATTAATAGCAATGCATGCAAATGATGGTGCTGCTCTCCAACTGGTGCTTTTTAATAAGAGGATGATGACTCAATATAAAAGTAAATAGATAGGCCCTTCGCAGAGGGAAGCAGGGATTTGCAGAGGTGCCAGAGCTTGAGTTTTGATACAAAGATAAATAATATTTTGAGTGGCGGCATACTTTCATTGTCAACATAACAACCAAGAGATCTCGATATCTTCCATACTCCCCCCACCACCAACGAACATCAATCCATGGCTGGCCCGAAACAACGGGTGTCATCCAACTAACAACAATCCTTGGGGAGTTTTGTTTGCATTTACTTTGATTTGATTTGAGCATGGGACTAGGCATCCCGATTACCGGCCATTTTCTCGTGAATGATGAGCGGAGTCCACTCATCGTGAGAATAACCCACCTAGCATGGAAGATATAGACAGCCCTCGTTGATACATGAGCTATTCGAGCATACAAAAGAGAATTTCATTTGAAGGTTTAGAGTTTGGCACGTACAAATTTACTTGTAACGGTAGGTAAATACCGCATATAGGAAGGTATGGTGGACTCATATGAAATAACTTTAGGGTTTATGGAAGTGGATGCACAAGCAGTATTCCCACTTAGTACAAGTGAAGGCTAGAAAGAGACTGGGAAGCGACCAACTAGAGAGCGACAACAGTCATGAACTGCATTGAGATTAATCAACAATGAGTGCAAGCATGAGTAGGATATAAATCACCATGAACATAAATATCGTGGAGGCTATGTTGATTTTATTTCAACTACATGCGTGAACATGTGCCAAGTCAAGCCACTCGAATAATTCAAAGGAGAATACCATCCTATCATACCACATCACAACCACTTTAATATCATGTTTGCACGCAAGGTAAACCATTATAAACTCCTAGCTAATTAAGCATGACATGAACAACTATAATCTCTAATTGTCATTGCAAGCATGTTTCATTCTAATAGGCTGAATCAGGAACGATGAACTAATCATATTTACAAAAACAAGATAGGTCGAGTTCATACTAGCTTCTCTCATCTCAATCATTTCATCATATATCGTCATTATTGCCTTTTGCTTGCATGGCCGAACGGTGTGGATAATAATAATAGTGCACGTGCATTGGACTAAGCTGGAATCTACAAGCAGTTAATATGAAGGAAAAGACAAGGTAATATGGGCTCTTGGTTAGATCAACAATAATGCATATGAGAGCCACACAACATTTTCATCATGGTCTTCTCCTCTCGACCCCCAAAGAAAAGAAAAGAACTAAAACTATTTACATGGGAAAGCTCCAAACAAACAAAAGAAGAACGGGGAATCTTTTTGGGTTTTCTTTTAGTTACTACTACTACTACAAGCATGGAAAGTAAACTAGCTAAAAGCTACAACTATTTTTTTCTTAAGGTTTTTCAAACACACAAGAAGAAAGCAAGAAAAGAAAATAAACTAGCATGGATAGTACAATGAAGAAGTATGAGCACCGACAACTAGAATGAGTGTGTGAACATGAATGTAATGTTGGTGAGAAATACGTACTCCCCCAAGCTTAGGCTTTTGGCCTAAGTTGGTTTATGCCCATGGGTCGAAGCTACTCTCTCCGGTGTACTAAGGAGGGTCCTTAGGGTGCCACTGGTTAGCGATCTCCTCTGGATCCCACTGATAAACAAACTGTCGATAGGGGTCAAGTGGTGGCTCTGGCTCAGGCTCTGGAACTTGTGTCAGATTCCAGTATGCATAAATGGCCTCGAGCAAGATGAGGTACGTGCCTGGAAGTATGTTAAACAAAGAGGGTGCAGGCAAGGTAATAGTCTCATAGTGAGTTTTATCAAATATCAACTTATACTTAAGCATCTTCTTCTTATTTTTAACAATAAAGTTATGTGCTACCATACTCTTATAATCTAGAAAAATATTGGGCAACAACTTTTCCTCTTTCTCATGATGCCTAATAGATATCGCAAAGTGTTTAGCAAGGCGTGAAGCAAAGATACCACCGAAGATGGGGCCCTTTGTACGGTTCAGACTTAACCGTTTAGCAACAATAGCGCTTAAACTGGAGGTTGTATCACGAAACAAAGCATGGCCTAAAATAACAAGGTCAGGAGCACTAAGGTTTCCACTGTTCCCACGACCAATTAAGCATCTACTAGTAGTACGCCCGTGCTTTGCCACGGGCTCTTGAAATAGTATGCAAGAGTTACATGTTAAATCACATGTATAAACAATATAACACAAACACAATTATTGAATAATTGAAGTCCATTTTTGCAATATAAATTGATAACAAAAAGAAAGATTAACGACATGTCCATGTAACAAACTAAGCGATGTTCCAACTAAATATGTATTACAAAACTATCAATATCTAGATGATGCACTTAAGAAATTCTTTTGCAATATCAGGAAAGTTGCCTTTAGCTTCATTCCCGCGATGTTTTAGCAAGTATAATAAAAACCGCGTCCTTAACTCATACCCATCCTGCACAAACAATATATGTAATGAAAATTTCACGCCGAAAATCTTAAATCACTTAAAACATGTAATGGATGCGTTGCCACTGGCATTTCAAAGAAAAATATTGGATGCATATATAATCATAAGACATGTCAATTTTCCAGCTTGGCATAGAAGGTGAGTCTAAAATAGTTGCTTAGTTATTCTGATAATCTTGCTAGTACAATTATGATAGTTACAATAATCAGCTAAGAGTTTCAATTTTTGAAAGGAAACAACAACAACAATCATTAGGCCCTTAAGAAAAGAAATCACGACATGATTCTGAATCTGACCAGCTACAAGATATATCCTTCCTAATATTCAGATCTAGTGGGAAAAACTACTACCCAACAATATACATATAATATAATCGACAATGTTTTTTGCATTTGCTAAATAATCATGGGAATAGAAAATGACTTCGGGCTTCAAGATCCAATAGTATACACACAGGCTCGATGCGACGAAGCTGGCGAAGAACATCGAGATGGTTCCAACGAAGGATTTGTCTCAATTTTAAGGGACTTTCACGTGCACAAATCGCCCCCGTCTTTGTCAGCCACACCTAATAGAAGCAACATAAATGGCTATGATGCCAGCTGCTACCTTTTCGTGATCATCATGCGGAATTAGATCATCATTACAAATAAGCATTATAATGTTCACATAAATGATGCATTCCAGTAAAGGTTCTGTGATTGTCACAAGAACATGAAAATAATAGACGTGCATATATTTTCATGTGGTAGAATACTACTAATCTACACTGGACCTTAATTTTCTATCTAGCGTTGCATATTATAATTAAACGTCCATGGTTGCATCTATTCAAGCTATACGTAGGAAGACGCCATCTAGTCAAGCACTACGAACTGAGAGAAATAATTACATCTTCCAGTATAGTCGTCAACCCGTGCGTTCGCACGGGCTTGTCAATATTTCGATAGATGTTTGTGAGCTATAGTTTCATTAATATTGGTTCCATGCAATATTTCTAAAAAATAAAGTTTGAAATAATAATTAATACACATTGTATACCCTCTACATTCGTTTCATGCACATGCTTGGTTTTTCACCGCACGGGCTACTTCTATAATAGCATGTTACCCTCTACATTGTATTTGTAGTTCTTATAATATGAAATGACAATCATATTAAATAGTCGGTAGTCTATAGAAATTGCAACCCAGCTCTACAAAAAAAATTGATTGAGGACATGGTTAACAAATATAGTAATTTTGATATATACCATTCAGAAAACAAAGATATCTGATTCTAAAAAAAGAGAGAAATTTGCAGCTTAGCAGTAGCATGCAATGAAACATGCCAGATCTATCTAATTCAAACGGGAGAAGTTTTATGGGAAAAGTAAACTGACCCGATGGAATCCATTAGTTGGGCTTCCAGTAATTGGTTTTCGAAGTTCAATTATAAATTATATAAGGACCATTGGTAATTAATCTATACATACACTTGATTTAAATCATAACTTCGAACAAAATGTGTGGAGTATTCCTTAAACATAGAACTTGATATGAAACAACTTTGTAGATAAGAAAAGAATAGCATTAGGAAATGCAATCTCCATCTCTAAACAAATAATAAGGTATATCCCAATGGTTCTAGATATTATGAAGGAGAGAATGTTTTCTAAAACCTTTGGACTAATTGAGGCTGGTAAGAGAACACAAAAGTAATGGCAAGAAGATTAGCATGCCACCAATTTTCAAGTCACTTTGTACTGGGGACTATAAATTGTAGGTACGTACAACAGTTGTGCAAATTAATTATTTTTATGACAGAAGGACACGACTTTCCAATTTGATTAGAACTATAACACAATGAAAACAAAAGTGGAAGGCATAATACTGTTGATAATTTAGCTATACACTAACTTGTAATTCATGTGTTGCATCAAATACGGCCAAGAGGCCAACTCATTGGAATGTGAGTGTGAAGAACTGAGATTTTCAATTTCCTTGAAATTGCTGACATGTTCACTATTGTTTCTTGCATGAAGAACCTAAGTTTACTTACTTGATGTTCATTGTATCAAAGTGTGCTGCAACAATTATAAGCTAATAAGAAGATATTTATGCTTACCGCAACACATGATAAAACTGAGATTTTTCATACAACCACCTCTATATCAACGATTACCTTATCACATGCTAATACATTCAACAATTTTTATGACTTCTGTTGCCTTTTGGCATATCTTTGTCAAGAAATTCCATATCAGTGGCTAATAAATTCCTCGTCGTTCAGGTTTATGCCATCGTATGATCCCCTCAATTCGCATGCAAAAGGAATGCATTTTGAAAGAGAAGAATGAAAATTCACATATAGTGACGGTGTTGCTATTGTGAGATTTTTTAGAATAATAGGAAGGCCACTTCGCGTGTTCCATTATCGAATAACGAAACCAGAGTGCAGGAGTCAAACATCATGCAAAGCAAGTTCAGGAAATAAAAGGAAAAAGGTGCACATTACTACAGACCAAAGATCATAAAGCCTACCTATTACAGAGCAGCCGGCTCGGCCTGCTCAGACTGGGATCTCCAGGACAGCGAGATTGTCTTGCTTGGTCTGCTCTGTCAGCTGCGAGATCTTCATCTTCCATATTCCAGCGGGTGCAACGCCAGGGCGCCTGATCTTTTTTGCCGGCTGGGCAGGGGAGCCCGGAAGGTCCAGCGACGTCACAAGGCTCAACAGCGTGTGCTTGCAAGTGAAACTGCCTGGACTCCTGGGTGGAGACGACGGCGTGGTGCAAGACGGTGGAGGTGACATCCTTCCCATGTTTAGCTTGGTAAGAAGTACCTGGCTAAAAACACCCTCAGTGTTTTTGTCAAGTTCGACTACCCCGCTGCGAGCGGGAAAGGAGTGTTCAGGATCGAGGAAACTCAGTCGTGTTAGGCCGGCATATCTTAATTATATGCTCCATAAACAGCAGTGGACGTGGACAGTGACGGTGCTGGTAATCTATGAGGAATACTTGAATTGGTTTGTGCAACCAAGCTCTCATTTATCCATAATCATCCGGAAATACTTTCTACATATACAATGGCTTCGGATTCAGTGTGAAAGATTCAAGTGCCATATATAGATGAAGTGTTTGTTCAGTATAGAAACAGTACATTGTGAGAAATATGAATTATAGTTAGGATCCATGAAATAAATCAAGTGGGATTAAAGCCTAGAACATGAGAAACATAACAAAAGTATCTAGGAAAAACGAATCAGAAATAACAAAGAAAAAAGTACCTCTGCTTCTTAGCTCCGGCAGACTCTCTGATCAAGCCATGCCTCAACAACATCCTCCAGGCTTACCATTCCTTAGGCACACGGATCCAATAAAAGTATATCATGTTGACGAAAACTATGGACTTGGAGGTTGGTTGGAACAAAAAAAGATGGGGAAGATGCACAACTTTTTGTAGTGAAAAAAGACAGGGAAGATCAAAAGAACTATTATAAGGAGATGATAAATAGAGAAAGAACAATTTCTTTGGCAGGCAATAGGAATAATCTGTACGTACCTTAGAACTTGGATCCTGCACGATGGACGGGTGGTCTTATTTACTTTGATTAACATTTGAAATTTATTGGGAGTCCGTAATTAGTATATCAATGAAAGATGAGGTTTCACCATGAGTTTTCTGCAAATCCACGGGAATAAGAAATATTTTCGTTATAGAACGGCTACGTTATTTAAGTTAAATAAAACTCCAATAATGCTAACTCATTCAGAAACTGCAGAGCACAAACTAAGTACATGTGGCTTCATATTGTCATGAGACGTGACCTGCTATATAAAGTATATTTTGTCGCCAATGCAGTACTGGATTAATCTTCCATGCAAGTAGGCCATGTACCAAAGTCAGAAGAATTTTAATTTTGAATAAATGAAGCATAGTAGTAAAATCATGGAAGAATCAGCCAAAAAACACAGATAACATCATCTGCATTACAACAGGAAATAGATTTTGGCATCAATTTTTACAGTAGGGTGATGTTTTTATCTATATTCTGTGATCTTGAAGCATTCCTTGAGATTTCTGCACCATCTTGGAATATAAGGAGCAACATTTATGAAGATCTTATCATTTATATGGGTCCAAATATTCCAGCATCTAATAATCACTATACCAAGCCCACTTTACTTTAGAAGGGCATCAATAGCAAGTATTGCTTCATTATAAAACAAATTCTCTATCTCTTGCATCATTAACAAAAATTATTTACCCTCTTTGTCTTTGCTGGGGTCTTCAAAAGGACAGAGCTACTAAAACAGGAAAGAGTTGTTGGTAGCAGGATTGTAATTAACAGACGGTGGAAGCCGGCGAACTCCATGGAGCATCCCATCTTTCCATCTTCCAAGTGGGGAATATGTGAATTTAGTCTCGAGTTAGAACTTAGAATCCACCAGCAATAATTATCAAAAGCAAACTGTATTGTAGAGTTGCAGTCCTGAATAGGAAAGAAACATAGATCAGATACGTATCAAATTATTATCATCACTGCAGGCGAAGAAGGTGAATTACCAATCTTCAATGGTCCGGAAAACAACTCACATCCAGGCCATGGTCGGCAATGTTATATGCGTATGGAGCCCCAACTTGCCATCGTCTATAATTTGGAAATACCTAAAGGATCAGTACTGCTTTCATCCAATCTTCCAGCATACCGAAAAAGGCACCACATGTGCAGAGATTTAAGCTCCATCTTAAGTGCATGCTCGAAGAGCAGACCGGCTACCCTCATCCCTGCGACCATGGACATGCAGTATTTGGCTTGAATAAACACATTGATAATATCTTAGTAACCCATGTTTTTTTGAAAAACTGCTACTGGTATTTTACAGTTAGGCATTATTTAGTAATACAATATAATATGAATTCAGACTCCTTGAATAATAGATTGGTTTTAGAAAAAAATTTATTTGAATAAGAAATCACAAATCCGGCCATGGATGCCTGCAATCTATTTCTGTACTATTATTGCAAAATAGTACAGCTCATAGAAAAACTGTAATTTAAATTACTCTGGTGCATATGGTACTACCATGGCATAACCTAAATGTATAAAATATTAGCGCATGCATAGTTTTTTATAACCAAATTGTACCTTTAGTAGTAGAGGTTTTGGAATGTCGAGAGTATGGTTTACCCAAGAAAAACAAACTAAATATCTCGCTTCGCAGTACATGCGTTGCACCTAAATATCTAAGCTAAATTCTCCTAAGAAGGGAGTGTAAAATAATCTAGGTGGACAAGCTATCAACAGCTCTAGTAATGCATGGAGCATCATTATCTAGTTATTCTATCTATACAATCAAGCAGGCAGTAAAAAGGAGAAATTTTGCAGTACGTACAATTTGATATCATGAAATTTTATAATCTAAGAGACAATAATTTTATAATTTAAGAGGCTGTAGTATATGTGTGTTGTAGTATGAACTATGACATAAAAGGGAATCGAGAACCTCTTATTCCAGCATCATCGCTTGTCTGTTCTAAAGCATCTGGAAAGGGAACAACATGAACGTATTTCATGACCATGATTCATAGCCAGACAAATCCACGGTGGTGTCTAAGCTTCACCTCTGGGATAATCGTGCTAAGGATTCCCAAAAGCACACTGCAACAACAGAGTATAAAATTCTACTCTGCCTTCTAATTTAAGCGTTTCTCCCTTGTCCGCAAATATAAAACTTCAATTATTCGCATATGCCCTGAACCTTTTGTACTCATTATTTCAATGCTCAGGTCAGCAAAATACCTGTAGTTCCTCTAAAGAAATTTTTGAATGGGTGACAGTAGTTACAGAAATGTTGTCCTTGAGATCAATACTTGCCATATAAATAAACCTATAGACAGTAAAAATTAAACAGTGATACATACCGACAATAACTCTTTAGTCCATGCGAGAGACTGAGTGCAACTTCATGCTAGTAGCTGTGAAGAGTTGCATGTATTATTGCAGTGCTCCTTGCCAAATGAGATGAAACTCTTCTAGTTGAAAATTCAGACAAAGGGGACATGCTATAGATGACACATGTCAGTCCTTTGTACATTTCTGGACAACATAAACAAAAAGCAAATCACAAACTGGGAGACTGAATAATGTATAATTTCCAAAATATTTTTTCAGCATCTGCATTCTGACTTGCATTTATAAAGTGCACATACTGATAGTTGTGCTTCTAAAATCGTTCAAGCAAGAATCATCTAGGATAAGATCTGTTACTAATAATTTTGCTTAAAGAGCGGTAATCAAGCCGAGATTGGACTTCCAACTAACATGTAGCATGATTGCATAGCCTCATAAAAGCCCTTTGCTTCTTCGCACATGAAGACTACTTTGTTACACTTACAGGACAAAATGGCATGGTTGTAGCACATATGTGTATGGAAGATAGCAAGGGAAGATGCATGCACATCAGAATAGAAATAAGAGAAACAACCTTAAATAAATTCAGAGATATATAGCAGTTGTTTCTGCCTATTTCTGAATCAAACAATGGAGAAATGCCAGGGCGTGTTGAGTTTGACACGAGGATGCTCTGTCATTCTTGGTTTCTCCTTACTACATCGGAGAGCTGCTATTTGTTTCAGAAACAAATAATGTGGACGCATCAGGGTCTGTTGAGATTGATGCGTGTCTCTTCCAAAGCACGTAGTGGGACACGCCGGGGTGCGAATACCCTCGTGACTCCAAGCTGCAGCAGCTCGACGTCATGGCTGGTCCTCGGACCTTGGATGGAGACCATCTCCTCTCCCACACCACCTGTGGTACCGTCGTCATCTCGAGCTCGCCAGGGCTTTTGTGGCTCCTTTTTTCTTCTCCCAGGAGCTCGCCAGGTTGAGCTCGCGCACATCAGATGCAACACACACACACACCCCACTTGCTATTTAAAAGGCTAACTACAGAAACAACATCACATTTTTAGTACATGGCTGACCATGTCAATCTGAAGAAACTGAGATTTTTTTTGATAAAATGAAGAAACTGAGATGATGTGACAATACCTGTCGAGCGCGACCAAGGTTACCTGAGTTCGCATGGGTGCCGACCTCGAATTTCAGCAGGTTGGCGGCGCGACGATGGGCTTATCAGGCGCCTTCAAACCTGCGTCATAGACCTCCTCGGCGTTGGTTCAAGGAGGCGTCATCGTCCACTTCCGTGACAGCGAGGCAGAGGGATTTGGGCAGCCAAACGGGGAGAGCGCCGCGTCGAGTTATCATCGGAGACAGAGGCGGCTTATCCGGGGCGGCCGCGCGCTGGGGTGGCACAACGATGCATCTGTGGACATGGAAAAGGGGAAGAGACGAATGGAAGAGCCGGATCCGGTTGTGCTATGGCGGCGCCAATCAGCAGCGGAGGTAATCTGTACTGGACGGCAGCATCGACGGTGCAAGAAGGAGATGCGAGATGGGGAGAAGGGGAGAGGCGAGCGAGAGAGACGACCTCGCCGCCTCCCGGCGCCGGTGACCTGCCGGCGAGCCGCCGTCCTTTCCCTACCTACTCCTCCTAGCCAGGCTCACCTTCCCGCAGCGCCCCAGGAAGCCCAACCCGTCTGCGCCCGTCTTCCTCGGCCCCGAGCACCTCCTCCTCGCCGTGCACGTCATGGGGGGTTCTTCGTCGGTGCCGCGCTCCCGGCGCTCTACATCCTCGACGGCCTTGGTCCGGGGACACCACAGGGATCACCGCCGAGAGTGAGAGAGAAGGTGGGGGCCGGGCGACGCCGGGATCGGGGGAGCAGATGGGGGCGGGCGGCGCCGGGAGCCGGGGAGGAGGTCGGGGGCTGGCGGCACTGAGCGGCAGCGAAGGGATCTAGCGGTGGTGGTGAGGGGACGAAGGGCGGCGGCGGCGAACGAGGGCACAGAGTTGGGCGACTGTTTCTCGCTCGAGGGCAAGAGACCTCGGTCGTACGTGCGGGTAGTTGGTTTGTGAATTTTTTTTTCGCTGGTTAATTTTCGCCGGTTTATTTTCGCTGGTTTATTTTCGTTCGTGACAGATGGGTGCCATGGGAGGTTAGGCGCGTGGGAGCGGGTGTGGGACTCGATCGCGGGGTTTTTCTTGGTTTTTCGCGGCTGAGCGAGAGGTGGGAGGAAGTATCAAAGAAGTACCAAAAAAGACCAAATTAGGTGGGACGAAAATAAAATCCGAAACGCGACCTACCAACTGAGACATTAGGAGTAGAGACTAGCAAATATCGTAAAGTAACATAGAACAGGAAAGTGTACACTAGTTCCCTCAAAAAAAAGGAAAGTGTACACTAGTAGTTCTTGCATCTAAAACTTTCCTTGTTTCTCCTACAGCAATTCTATCAATAAATCCATCCACATCACTAGGATGTGGTTCCTCGATGCTGCCGACAAAGGGTAACTTGCAAAGCAAACGAAAATCATGGAGTGACATCTCCTTAACCTCATCATATAAGTGAAACTCCACTGAAGATGGTGATTTCTTAGCATGGAAGTAAAAAAATTGCATGAAAATATTAGTGAGTAGGAGATACTGTTCGCGCTGGTCGTCGAGGAAGTTGGTGAGGCCTGCATTCTCAGCCAAGTACTAAAAATCGTCGTAAATTCTGGCGGCCTTCAAGAACGCATCACAAGGCCATTCACATGGCCGGACCTCCGTGGTGCGAGGAAGATTGTATTTGGGCTTTTTATTCTCCTCATTCTGCTTGTCCTTAGAGCTTCGGCTCGAGGAACCCCTCAACAATCTCTTCATCATTTTCTTTCTCGGAAAAATTTCTGAAATTTTTAGTGACTCAAAATAAAAGTGAACCAAACTCAAAAAGATTGATAGCAACTACTCCCACAAGTGTCTAGAGGCTATATCATGCATTAAAACTACTTTGGACCATATAAATTTGACATGCAAGCTCAAGAACAGGGTCACCTCAGCAGCAAAAATTAGCAATAAATAAAGCACTAGAACAAAAACTAATTGGACCATTGGAGGAGTCACATACCGAATAACAATCCCCCAAAATAGTTTTGTGAATGGAGCTTTGAGCAAGGAGATCGAAAATGGCAGCAAGATGAGCTAGAACACGGGTTTGAGCTATGGGAGGATTGTTTTCTGGAGGAAGACGAAGTGAGTGGGTGCTGGAATAAGTGGAGGGGGTCCACATGGGGCCCATGAGGCAGGAGGCGCGCCCCAGGGGGGTGGGCACGCCCTGTGCCCTCGTGACCAAATGGTGGGTCCCCCTGGTGTGTTCTCAGTGCCAGAAACTCTTAAATATTCTACAAAAAGTCATACTTCATTTTCAGGGCATTTGGAGAACTTTTATTTTTGGGTATTTTTTATTGCATGGATAACTCAGAAAACAGACAGAAAAATACTATTTTTGCTTTATTTAATATAAATAACAGAAAATAGAAGGAGGGTACAGAGAGTTGTGCTTTCTAACTTCATCCATCTCATGCTCATCAAAAGAAATCCACTAACAAGGTTGATCAAGTCTTGTTAACAAACTTCTTCCTAATAACATGAAATCGGAGAATTTTCGAATAACACTAGGTTACCTCAACGGGGATATGCATGTCCCCAACAATAAGAATATCATAGTTCTTTTTTACAGTAGGAAGAGGGAATTCAAAACCTCCAATAGTAATCGTTGAAATTTTCACAATTGAATTTATACTACGAACTTGAGGTTGTTTCCTCGGAAAGTGTACCGTATGCTCATTTCCATTAACATGGAAAGTGGCATTGCCTTTGTTGCAATCAATAACAGCCCCTGCAGTATTCAAATAGGTTCTACCAAGGATAATCGACATACTATCGTCCTCGGGAATATCAAGAATAACAAAGTCCGTTAAAATAGTAACATTTGCAACCACAAGAGGCACATCCTCACAAATACCGACGGGTATAGCAGTTGATTTATCGGCCATTTGCAAAGAAATTTCAGTAGGTGTCAACTTATTCAAATCAAATCTATGACATAAAGAGAGGTGCATAACACTAACACCGGCTCCAAGATCACATAAAGCAGTTTTAACATAGTTTCTTTTAATGGAGCATGGTATAGTTGGTACTCCTGGATCTCCTAGTTTCTTTGGTATTCCACCCTTAAAAGTATAATTAGCAATCATGGTGGAAATTTCAGCTTCCAGTATCTTTCTTTTATTTATAACAATATCTTTCATATACTTAGCATAAGGATTCATTTTACAAATATCAGTCAAACGCATACGCAAAAAGATGGGTCTAATCATTTTAGCAAAGTGCTCAAAATCCTCATCATCCTTTTTCTTGGATGGCTGAGGAGGAAAAGGCATGGGTTTCCAAACCCATGGTTCTCTTTCTTTATCGTGCTTCCTAGCAACGAAGTCTCTCTTATCATAATGGTGAGTCTTTGATTGTGGGTTATCAAGATCAACAGCAGGTTCAATCTCTACATCATTATTATTACTAGGTTGAGCATCAACATGAACATCATCATTAACATTATCACTAGGTTCATGTTCATTACCAGATTGTGTTTCAGCATCAGAAATAGAAATATCATTGGGATTCTCAGGTGCGTCAATAGTGGGTTCACTAGAAGCATGCAAAGTCCTATCATTTTTCTTTTTCTTTTTCTTAGAAGGACTAGGTGCATCAATATTAGTTCTCTGAGAATCTTGCTCAACTCTCTTAGGATGGCCCTCGGGATACAAAGGTTCCTGGGTCATTCTACCACCTCTAGTCATGACTCTAACAGCATTATCATGGTTCTTATTATTTAATTCATTGAGCAAATCATCTTGTGCTTTGAGTACTTGTTCTACTTGAGTGGTAACCATAGATGCATGTTTACTAATAAGCTTAAGATCACCTTTAACTCTAGACATATAATCACTCAAGTGTTCAATCATATAAGCATTATGTTTTAATTGTCTACCAACATAAGCATTGAAGTTTTCCTGTTTAACAATAAAATTATCAAACTCATCCAAGCATTGGCTAGCAGACTTATAATGAGGGATATCACCTTCATCAAATCTATAGAGAGAATTTACCTTTACTACCTGTGTCGGGTTATCAAGACCATGTATTTCTTCAATAGGTGGTAAATTCTTAACATCTTCAGCTTTAATACCTTTTTCTTTCATAGATTTCTTTGCCTCTTGCATATCTTCACGACTGAGAAATAGAATATCCCTTTTCTTCGGAGTTGGCTTCAGAGTTGGTTCAGGAAGTGTCCAATCATTATCATTGCTCAATATACTATTTAATAGCAACTCAGCTTGATCAACAGTTCTTTCCCTGAAAACACAACCAACACAACTATCCAGGTGGTCTCTGGAAGCATCGGTTAGTCCATTACAGAAGATACCAAGTATTTCATTTTCTCGAGAGGATGATCAGGCAAAGCATTAAGTAATTGGAGAAGCCTCCCCCAAGCTTGTGGGAGACTCTCTTCTTCAATTTGCACAAAATTATATATTTCCCTTAAGGCAACTTCTTTCTTATGAGCGGGGAAATATTTAGTAGAGAAGTAATAAATCATATCCTGGTGTCGGGGATATACCCCACAGTGTAACCCGCTGGATGTATGACCCGGCTGGAGCTTGGCGACCCGCCCGGGCCTGGCGGTTTACGGGCAACCCGCCTAAACATTTTGACTCACTGGTGGCCCGGCGGGCGGGTCAGACGGACAACAAGGCCCAAGGCCCAAACGGCCGGCTCATGCTATGGTGGGTTGGCTTAAGAGGAAAGGCATAAGGAGTTTTCCCTTAAGGGGGCAAGACTAGGATTCTGCTTGTTATAGAATAGTCCCAGTCCTACTAGGACTCCACATGTAACCCGCCCCTCCAACTTATATAAGGAGCGGCAGGGCACCCCAACAGAGGGGGGGGATAATCTCTAAGGCTAGAGACAACAAAGGAGAGCCGGCTTACACAACAACTCCCTCATGAGCATAATGAGACCTAGCCACAAACATCATGTAGGGATATTACCAGATGATGTTTCCCGGGGCCCGAAGCTGTCTAAATCCTTGTTTTGTGCATTGACCCGTTTTGTGTCTCTCATCCCAATCAACCCCTATCAAGATACCACATAGATGCATTGGCCTCATGACTAAGTCCTCACACTAGGACATCTGTCATGACAAATCCACGACAGTTGGCGCCCACCATGGGGCCTGCACACGATGGTGTTGAGTTCTTGGAGGGATCTTTCCTAGGGTTTCGAGAAGTTCGTGAAATTCCAGATCAAGAAGAACCAGATTGGAAGGGTCTGCACTTGCAATCTATAACATTTGCATTTAAAGAAAAATTAGGGTTTTTCCGGTGCGTCGTCGATGCAACGCGATCCGTCGAATCCGAATAGAAGATCAAGTTTTACTGGTACAAAAGCATACCACTGAGGCCGACAGGAGTTTTTTTGTAGCTACCGTACACCGGGTCGGATCAATGCTTATCAACGCGGGCGTGAGAAGGCATACTACTACTTCGTTGCTACTCCATCAAGTCCAATCTCCAGCGCCACACAAATGACGATTTGGAGAAAGTTAATGGGCGTGGACCTTCTTCAGAGTTCAACTCGTGTCGAAACCGCCATGTCCTCCGAATCTCCCGCAGCATGCAAACCGCAGTGGCTCCGCCTCCTCTCAGCGGGTCCGCCTTTGAGTCGGCCGGCTTATGCCATCGCCACCTCGGCCTCACTTTGAGTGTCCAGGAGGGATTCGTCCAAAACTACCACGACTTGGAGGAGAAAAAAGGCACCTTGACCGCTTCGTCTCCGTTCTAGGTCGACCTCACCTTGCGGAACTGCCGCTGTTGCCGTTGCGTGTCAGGCCGCCCCCAGTTTTCTGCTGTCACCGCGATTCCGCCTCGTGCCACCGCCCGGTCTGCAGTCTGCTTTCTGTGGTCATTGCTTCAGCCTCACGCGCTCGTGGCCCGACCCCGCCAGGTTCTTCTTGTCCTGCCTCCGGCTTGGCCGCGCATCGGCATCGCTCTGAGGGCCAGCCCATGCTCCTCTGCCTTGGATTTTGAGCCGCCAGCCTCTGCTACCGTGACCCGACTTGCCCTGAGCCGTGTTGCCTCCTTGCCAGGATCAAGAGAATTAAACCATATCTTAGCATCACCCTTTAATGAGAACGGAAATAACTTAAGGATATAGTAATAATGATTTTTTTTCCTCATGAGTGAATAGGGTGGCTATATCATTCAATTTAGTAAGATGTGCCACAACAGTTTCAGATTCATAGCCATAAAAAGGATCAGATTCAACCAAAGTAATTAACTCAGGACCGACAGAGAAATCATAATCCTTATCAGAAATACAGATAGGTGAAGTAGCAAAAGCAGGGTCATATTTCATTCTAGCATTCAGAGACTTTTCTTTCAACTTAGCTAACAGTTTCTTAAGATCATATCTATCTTCACAAGCAAAAAGGTCTCTAGCAGTTTCTTCATCCATAACATAACCCTCAGGCACATCAGGCAATTCATATCTAGGGGGAGAATCTGTTGGGGAACGCGGTAATTTCAAAAAAAATCCTATGATCACGCAAGATCTATCTATGTGATGCATAGCAACGAGAGGGTAGAGTGTGTCCACGTACCCTCGTAGACCGAAAGCGGAAGCGTTTAGTAACGCGGTTGATGTAGTCAAACATCTTCGCGATCCGACCAATCCATGCACCAAACGTACGGCACCTCCGCGTTCAGCACACATTCAGCTCGATGACGCCCTCGTACTCTTGATCCAGTTGAGGCCGAGGGAGAGTTTCGTCAGCACGACGGCATGGCGGTGATGATGATGATGTTACCGATGCAGGGCTTCGCCTAACCACTACGACGATATGACCGAGCTGTGTAACTGTGGAGAGGGGCACCGCACACGGCTAAATGATCAACTTGTGTACCTTTAGAGTGCCCCTGCCCACGTATATAAAGGAGGGAGGGAGAGAGGCTGGCCCTCCTAGGGGCGTGCCTAGTGTAGGGACTCCTACTAGGACTCCCAAGTCCTAGTAGGATTCCCTTTCCTTTTCGCAGTAGGAAAGAAGGAAAGGAGGGGGAGGGAGAAGGAAAGGGGGGGTCGCGCCTCCACCCCTTGTCCAATTCGGTTTGGGCAGGGGGAGGCGTGCATCACCTCGTGCCCTTCTTCCCTCTCTCCGCTAAAGCCCAACAAGGCCCATTAACTTCCTCCGGCGAATTCCCGTAACTCTCTAGTACTCTGAAAAATACTCGAATCATTCGGAACCTTTCCGATGTCCGAATATAGCCTTCCAATATATGTATCTTTACGTCTCGACCATTTTGAGACTCCTCATCACGTCCCTGATCTCATCCGAAACTCCGAACAAACTTCGGTCATCAAAACACATAACTCATAATACAAATCGTCATCGAATGTTAAGCGTGCGGACCCTACGAATTCGAGAACTATGTAGACATGACCGAGACACATCTGTGATCAATAACCAATAGTGGAACCTGGATGCTCATATTGGCTCCTACATATTCTACGAAGATCTTTATGGGTCAAACCGCATAACAACATACGTTGTTCCCTTTGTCATTGGTATGTTACTTGCCCGAGATTCGGTCATCGGTATCATCATACCTAGTTCAATCTCGTTACCGGCAAGTCTCTTTACTCGTTCCATAATACTTCATCCCGCAACTTACTTATTAGTCACATTGCTTGCAAGGCTTATAGTGATGAGCATTACCGAGAGGGCCCAGAGATACCTCTCTGAAACACGGAGTGACAAATCCTAATCTCGATCTATGCCAACCCAACAAACACCTTCAGAGACACCTGTAGAGCACCTTTATAATCACGCTTTTACATAGTGACGTTTGGTAACACACAAAGTGTTCCTCCGGTATTCAGGAGTTGCATAATCTCATAGTCTGAGCAACATGTATAAGTCATGAAGAAAGCAGTAGCAATGAAACTATAACGATCATAATGCTAAGCTAACGGATGGGTCATGTCCATCACATCATTCTCCTAATGATGTGATCCCATTTATCAAATGATAACACATGTCTATGGTTAGGAAACATAACCATCTTTGATTAACGAGCTAGTCAAGTAGAGGCATACTAGGGACACTATGTTTTGTCTATGTATTCACACATGTACTAAGTTTCTGGTTAATACAATTCTAGCATGAATAATAAACATTTATCATGAAATAAGGAAATAAATAATAACTTTATTATTGCCTCTAGGGCATATTTCCTTCAGTATCCCACTTGCACTAGAGACAATAATCTAGTTCACATCACCATGTGATTTAACATCAATAGTTCACATCTATATGTGATTAACACCCATAGTTCACATCGCCATGTGACCAACACCCAAAGGGTTTACTAGAGTCAATAATCTAGTTCACATCGCTATGTGATTAACACCCAAAGAGTACTAAGGTGTTTTGTTGTTTTGCTCGGGAGAGAAGTTTAGTCAACGGGTCTGTCACATTCAAAGTCGTATGTATTTCGCGATTATTCTTTGTCTACAATGCTCTGCATGAAGCTACTCTAGATAATTTCTCCCACTTTCAATATGTATCCAGATTGAGACTTAGAGTCATTTGGATCAGTGTAAAATCTTGCATTGACGTAACTCTTTACGACGAACTCTTTATCACCCCCATAACCAAGGAACATTTCCTTAGTCCTCAAGGATAATTTTGACCGATGTCCAGTGATCTACTCTTAGATCACTATTGTACCCCCTTGCCAAACTCATGGCAAGGTACATAATAGGTCTGGTACACAGCACAACATACTTTATAGAACCTATGACTGTGGCATAGGGAATGACTTTCATTCTCTTTCTATCTTCTGCCGTGGTCGGGCTTTGAGTCTTACTCAACTTTACACCTTGTAATACAGACAAGAACTCCTTGTTTGACTGGTCCATTTTGAACTCTTTCAAAAACTTGTCAAGGTATTTACTCATTGAAAAATCTTATCAAGCGTCTTGATTTATCTCTATCGATCTTGATGCCCAATATGTAAGCAGCTTCACCTAGGTCTTTCATTGAAAAACTCTTATTCAAGTATCCCTTTATGCTATAAACAAATTCTATATCATTTCCAGTCAACAATATGTCATCCACATACAATATTATAAATGCTAAAGATCTCCCACTCACTTTCTTGTAAATACAGGCTTATCCAAAAGTCTGTATAAAACCATATGCTTTGATCACACTATCAGAGCGTTTATTCCAACTCCGAGAGGCTTGCACCAGTCCATAAATGGATCGGTCGAGCTTGCACACTTTGTTAGCACCCTTTGGATCGACAAAACCTTCTGGTTGCATCATATACAACTCTTCTTCCAGAAAATCCATTCAGGAATGCAGTTTTGACATCCATCTGCCAAATTTCATAATCATAAAATGCAGCAATTGCTAACATGATTCGGACAGACTTAAGCATCGCTACGAGTGAGAAAGTCTCATCGTAGTCAACTCCTGGAACTTGTTGAAAAACTTTTGTGACAAGTCGAGCTTTGTAGATAGTAACACTACTATTAGCGTTCGTCTTCCTCTTGAATATCCATTTATTCTTAATGGCTTGCCGATCATCGAGCAAGTCCACCAAAGTCCACACTTTGTCCTCATACATGGATCCTATCTCAGATTTCATGGCCTCAAGCCATTTCGCGGAATCTGGGCTCATCATCGCTTCCTCATAGTTCGTAGGTTCATCATGGTCTAGTAACATGACTTCAGAATAGGATTACCGTACCACTCTTGTGTGGACCATACTCTGGAAGACCTACGAGGTTCGGTAGTAACTTGATCTGAAGTTTCATGATCATCATCATTAGCTTCCTCACTAATTGGTGTATTAATCACTGGAGCTGATTTCTATCATGAACTACTTTCCAATTCGGGAGAAGGTACAATTACCTCATCAAGTTCTACTTTCCTCCCACTCACTTCTTTCGAGAGAAACTCCTTCTTTAGAAAAGATCCATTCTTAGCAATGAATATCTTGCCTTCGGATCTGTGATAGAAGGTGTACCCAACATTTTCCTTCGGGTATCCTATGAAGACGCACTTCTCCGATTTGGGTTCGAGCTTATCAGGTTGAAGCTTTTTCACATAAGCATCGCAGCCCCAAACTTTAAGAAATGACAACTTTGGTTTCTTGCCAAACCATAGTTCATAAGGCGTCGTCTTAACAGATTTTGATGGTGCCCTATTTAAAGTGAATGGAGATGTCTCGGATGCATAACCCCAAAACGATAGTGGTCAATTGGTAAGAGACATCATATATCGCACCATATCTAATAAAGTACGGTTACGACGTTCGAACACACCATTACGCTGTGGTGTTCCAGGTGGCGTGAGTTGCGAAACTGTTCCACATTGTTACAAATGAAGACCAAACTCGTAACTCAAATATTCTCCTCCACGATCAGATCGTAAAAACTTTATTTTCTTGTTACGATGATTTTCCACTTCACTCTGAAATTCTTTCAACTTTTCAAATGTTTCAGACTTATGCTTCATTAAGTAGATATAACCATATCTGCTCAAATCATCTGTGAAGGTAAAAAAATAATGATGCCGGCCACGAGCTTCAACACTCATCGGACCGCATACATCAGTATGTATTATTTCTAATAAGTCATTTAGCTCGTTCCCTTGTTCCGTAGAACGGAGTTTTAGTCATCTTGCCCATAAGGCACGGTTCACAAGTATCAAATGATTCATAATCAAGTGATTCTAAAAGTCCATCAGCATGGAGTTTCTTCGGAGCCGTGAACGGACTCCAGATTAGCCCTCCCAAGGAAGATTAGGTCTTGGCGGAGGCTCCGTATCGTAAAACGCGATGAATCCTCCTCTCTGATTTTTTTTCTCCCCGAAAGTGAATATATGGAGTCGGATTTGTGGTTGGTGGAGTCCCATGGGGCCCACGAGGCAGGGGGAGCGCCCTGCACCCTCGTGGACAGGGTGTGGCCCCCCTGATGCTGATTCTTTCGCCAATATTTTTTATTAATTCCAAAACGTGTCTCCGTGGATTTTCAGGTCATTCCAAGAACTTTTATTTCTGCACAAAAATAACACCATGGCAGTTCTGCTGAAAACAGCGCAGTCCGGGTTAGTTCCATTCAAATCATGCAAGTTAGAGTCCAAAACAAGGGCAAAAGTGTTTGGAAAAGTAGATACGTTGGAGACGTATCACCTAGCGTTAGTTGCTTGCTTATTTATTTCCTTATTGTCTTGTTTAGTTGTTTGCTTGTAGTCACTGCAGTTCTTTTTCCGCGTTTTTCTAGTGGCCACAATAACCTATTTTTATAACTAGGCCACAATAACCATGGCAACACACGGACTATTGTAACCAAGGTCCTGCTACCTGCTGTAGTGACCATGGCCCTCCATGGGCCATATGATCCATGGGCCTTCTTTGGGCCGTAGGATCCATGGGCCTTCTTTGGGCCATCTAATCTATGGGCCTTCTACGGGCCGTATAATCGTATCGCCAAACATGGGTCGTACTATTCGTGGAACAAAAGGTCCGCAAAATGGGCGCGAATGGGCTAGAGTGGAAATCGTTTGTTTTATGGCCCGTCCATAACGGGTCATTAATAGGCCGTATTTGATGACACTATGAAAACAACCCAATGGGTTAACGAGCCACAAATAGGCTAACTGTAACCACGGGCTGAATTTGGCCCACAAGCGGAACAAGCCAGTAACAGACCGAAAGTTAACACGGGTTGGAAACGGCCGACAGAAATGAGCCCAAGAATAAATAGGCCCCTAGAAGGCCGAAAGTTAACACAGGTTGGAAACGGCCGACGGAATAATGGGCCGTTAATGGGTATAAAGTGATACACTGTTCATTATGGGCCAGTTCCATCTCGGGCCTTTAATGGGCCCAGAGTTACAAAAGGGCCTCCTATGGGCTGAAAAATGTCATGGGCATACATGGGCCAGAAGTTACAATGGGTTGGGATCATATTGGATGGCCCAGATGACGCTGTTGGGCCAAATTCGGGTAGGCCGTAACGGGTCATGAGTTAGCAGGCTGTAAATGGGCTATATGCGAACAAGCCATTAACAGGCTTTCCGTGGGTCGTCCCGCTACCTTTTGACCAAGTCAAACGGGTCGGCCTTTTCACTAGAATGGGCCTCTGTTGGACCGTGCCACGTGTCAACGTATCATAGGTGCCTTCGGTCCAATGAGTGGATGACATCTGTCCCAACGGTGAGCCGACACGTGGTTCCTCTGGCCATTAAGAATTTTACACGTGGAAAATCCCCATTGGTCCGGGCTGTTAATGGGTTATCGGATCCAAACCGGAACTCGATAGCTTAACAGCGACCCGTTACGGTGGATGCCACATGTTAGTTACCCTAGACGAAAGCAATTCTATGACGCGTGATTTATCGTCATGGAAGTGGACACTTCTGTGATGATAATTTTGGTAATGTCATGGAACACTTCTACGACAGCACAGGTATGACTATCATGATTCTGTCATAAAATCGTCATGGATGTACATACATGACAAAAAATGTGACCTACTGTCACCTCAGGAATCCGCGAGTTGAGTGCCACAACATACATCAAGTGAATCAATATGATACCCCATTGTCACCACGGGTATTCATATGCAAGACATACATCAAGTGTTCTCAAATTCAACAAGTATTCAATCCGATAATAGTGAAACCTCAAAGGTAAAACTCAATTCATCACAACAAGATAGAGAGGGAGAAACACCATATGATCCAACTATATTAACAAAGCTCGCGGTACATCGAGATTGTGCCAAATCAAGAGCACGAGAGAGAGAGAGAGAGAGAGAGAGAGAGAGAGATCAAACACATAGCTACTAGTACATACCCCTAGCCTCGAGGGTGAACTACTCCCTCCTCGTCATGGAGACCACCAGGATGATGACCTTCGGTGATCATTTCCTCCTCCGGCAGGGTGCTGGAACAGGGCTCTAGATGGTATTTCGAAGGTACACAGGCATGCGGCAGCGGAGTCAAAGTTCTAGGATTATTTCTGGTGGTTCCTGTATTTATAGGATTTTTTGGCATCGGTCTCATGCGAAGATGGGCTAAGATGGGCCCACAAGCCACCATGGCGCCACCACCGCTCTGGGCATGCCCTGGTGGCTTGTGGGGCCCTTGTGGCTCTTCTGGCCTTCCCACGAAGTTTCGGGAGTCTCTTTTGTTCCAAAAAAATCGTCAAAAAGTTTCAGCCCATTCCGAGAACTTTTATTTCTGCACCAAAAACAAAACCACGGTAGTTCTGCTGAAAACAGCGTCAGTCCGGGTTAGTTCCATTCAAATCATACCAAAACCATATAAAACTGTTGTAAACATGGCATGAATACTTCATAAATTATAGATACGTTGGAGACGTATCACAACCCAATGCACCTTGTGGTTGGCGTCGGCTGATGTCTACTACACAAGCTTCTTGTTGTAGATGTTGTTGGGCCTCCAAGTGCAGAGGTTTGTAGGATAGTAGCAAATTTCCCTCAAGTGGATGACCTAAGGTTTATCAATCCGTGGGAGGCATAGGATGAAGATGGTCTCTCTCAAGCAACCCTGCAACCAAATAACAAAGAGTCTCTTATGTCCCCAACACACCCAATACAATGGTAAATTGTATAGGTGCACTAGTTCAGCGAAGATATGGTGATACAAGTGCAATATGGACGGTAGATATGAGTATTTGTAATCTGAAATTATAAAACCAGCAAGGTAACTAATGATAAAAGTGATCACAAACGGTATTGCAATGCGTTGAAACAAGACCTAAGGTTCATACTTTCACTAGTGCAAGTTCTCTCAACAATAATAACACAATTGGATCATATAACTATCCCACAAGACATAATTGGATCATATTACTAATAGCGGAGAACAAATAAAGAGATTATGGTAGGGTACGAAACCACCTCAAAGTTATCCTTTCTGATGGATCTATTCAAGAGTCTGTAGTAAAATAACACGAAGCTATTCTTTCCGTTCGATCTATCATAGAGTTCGTACTAGAATAACACCTTAAGACACAAATCAACCAAAACCCTAATGTCACCTAGATACTCCAATGTCACCACAAGTATCCACGAGTATGATTATACGATATGCATCACACAATCTCAGATTCATCTATTCAACCAACACAAAGAACTTCAAAGAGTACCCCAAAGTTTCTACCGGAGAGTCAAGACGAAAACGTGTGCCAACCCCTATGCATAAGTTCACAAGGTCACGGAACTCGCAAGTTGATCACCAAAACATACATCAAGTGGATCACATGGTATCCCATTGTCACCACAGATAAGCACATGCAAGACATACATCAAGTGTTCTCAAATCCTTAAAGACTCAATCCGATAAGATAACTTCAAAGGGAAAACTCAATCCATTACAAGAGAGTAGAGGGGGAGAAACATCATAAGATCCAACTATAATAGCAAAGCTCGCGGTACATCAAGATCGTGCCGAATCAAGAACATGAGAGAGAGAGAGAGATCAAACACATAGCTACTAGTACATACCCTCAGCCCCGAGGTGAAATACTCCCTCCTCGTCATGGAGAGTGCCGGGATGATGAGGATGGTCACCGGTGATGGATTCCCCCTCCGGCAGGGTGCCGGAACGGGCTCCCAAGAGGTTTTTGGTGGCTACAGAGGCTTGCGGCAGCGGAACTCCCGGTCTATTGTGCTCACGGATGTTTTCGGGGTATATGGATATATATATAGGTGAAAGAAGTCGGTCAGGGGAGCCACGAGGGGCCCACGAGGGTGGGGCGCGCCTAGGGGAGTAGGGCGCGCCCTGGACCCTAGTGGCCACCTCGAAGCTTGCCTGACGTCTACTCCAAGTCTCCTGGATTGCTTCCGTTCCAAAAATAACTCTCCCGAAGGTTTCATTCCATTTGGACTCCATTTGAAATTCCTTTTCTTCGAAACACTGAAACAGGCAAGAAAACAGCAATTTGGGCTGGGCCTCCGGTTAATAGGTTAGTCCCAAAAATAATATAAAAGTGTATAATAAAGCCCATAAACATCCAAAATAGTTAATATAATAGCATGGAAGAATCAAAAGTTATAGATACGTTGGAGACGTATCAAGCATCCCCAAGCTTAGGTAAATGATAAAAACAGAATTTTTGATGTGGAATGCTACCTAGCATATTTCTCAATGCAATTTTCTTTATTGTGGCATGAATGTTCAGATCCAAATGATTCAAGATAAAAGTTCATATTGACATATAAATAGTAATACTTCAAGCATACTAACAAGTAATCATGTCTTATCAGAATAACATAGCCAAAGAAAGCTTATCCCTACAAAATCATATAGTTAGGCTATGTTTCATTTTCGTCACACAAAATACTCCCATCATGCACAACCCCGGTTTTCAGCCAAGCAATTGGTTCATACTTTTTAACGCGCTTCAGCTTTTCTAACTCTCACGCAATACATGAGCGTAAGCCATGGATATAGCACTATGGGTGGAATAGAATATGATGATGGAGGTTGTGTGGAGAAGACAAAAGAGGATAAAGTCTCACATTGACGATGCTAATCAACAGGCTATGGAGATGCCCATCAATTGATGTCACCATGAGGAGTAGGGATTGCCATGCAACGGATGCACTAGAGCTATAAATGTATGAAAGCTCAACAAAAGAAACTAAGTGGGTGTGCATACAACTCGCTTGCTCACAAAGACCTAGGGTATTTTGAGGAAGCCCATCATTGGAATATACAAGCCAAGTTCTATAATGAAAAATTCTCACTAGTATATGAAAGTGACAACATAGGAGACTCTCTATCATGAAGATCATAGTGCTACTTTGAAGCACAAGTGTGGAAAAAGGATAGTAACATTGTCCCTTCTCTCTTTTTCTCTCATTTTTTTGGTGGGCTTCTTTGGCCTCTTTTTTTTTATTTGGGCTTCTTTGGCCTCTTTTATTTTCATAAAGTCCGGAGTCTCATCCCGACTTGTGGGGGAATCATAGTCTCCATCATCCTTTCCTTACTTGGGACAATGCTCTAATAATGAAGATCATCACACTTTTATTGATTTACAAATCAAGAATTACAACTCAATACTTAGAACAAAATATGACTCTATGTGAATGCCTTCGGAGGTGTACCAGGATATGCAATGAATCAAGAGTGACATGTATGAAAAACTATGCATGGTGGCTTTGCCACAAATATGATATCAACTACATGATCATGCAAAAGCAATATGACAATGATGGAGCGTGTCATAATAAACGGAACGGTGGAAAGTTCCATGGCAATATATCTCGGAATGGCTATGGAAATGCCATAATAGGTAGGTATGGTGGCTGTTTTGAGGAAGATATAAGGAGGCTTATGTGTGACAGAGCGTATCATATCACGGGGTTTGGATGCACCGGCGAAGTTTGCACCAACTCTCAAGGTGAGAAAGGGCAATGCACGGTACCGTAGAGGCTAGCAATGATGGAAGGGTAAGAGTGCGTATAATCCATGGACTCACATTAGTCATAAAAACTCATAAATTGCAAAAGTTTATTAGCCCTCAAAGCAAAGTACTACTACACATGCTCCTAGGGGAAGGGTTGGTAGGAGTTAACCATCGCGCGATCCTGACCTCCACACATAAGGAAAGCAATCAAAAGAGCACCCCATGCAACAAATTTGTTACACAACTTTTTGAAGGAAATATGCCCTAGAGGCAATAATAAAGTTATTATTTATTTCCTTATTTCATGATAAATGTTTATCATTCATGCTAGAATTGTATTAACCGGAAACATAATACATGTGTGAATGCATAGACAAACAGAGTGTCACTAGTATGCCTCTACTAGACTAGCTTGTTAATCAAAGATGGTTATGTTTCCTAACCATGAACAAAGGGTTGTTATTTGATTAGCAAGGTCACATCATTAGTTGAATGATCGATTGACATGACCCATTCCATTAGCTTAGCACACGATCGTTTAGTATGTTGCTCTTGCTTTTATCCATGACTTATACATGTTCCTATAACTATGAGATTATGCAACTCCGTTTACGGAGGAACACTTTGGGTACTACCAAATGTCACAACGTAATCGGGTGATTATAAAGGAGTACTACAGGTGTCTCCAAAGGTAGATGTTGGGTTGGCGTATTTGAGATTAGGTTATGTCACTCCGATTGTCGGAGAGGTATCTCTGGCCCTCTCGGTAATGCACATCACTTAAGCCTTGCAAGCATTACAACTAATGAGTTAGCTGTGAGATGATGTATTACGGAACGAGTAAAGAGACTTGCGATAACGAGATTGAACTAGGTATTGGATACCGACGATCGAATCTCGGGCAAGTAACATACCGATGACGAAGGAACAACGTATGTTGTTATGCGGTCGACCGATAAAGATCTTCGTAGAATATGTAGGAACCAATATGGGCATCCAGGTCCCGCTATTGGTTATTGACCGGAGGCGTGTCTCGGTCATGTCTACATTGTTCTCGAACCGTAGGGTCCGCACGCTTAAGGTTTCGATGATGGTTATATTATGAGTTTATATATTTTGATGTACGAAGGAGTTCGAGTCCGGATGTGATCACGAACATGACGAGGAGTCTCGAAATGGTCGAGACATAAAGATTGATATATTGGACGGCTATATTCGGACACGGAAAGGTTCGGAAGTTTCGGAGAAAACGGAGTCTTGGGAGGGTTACTGGAACCCCCGGGAAGTTATGGGCCTTAGTGGGCCAAGAGGGAGAGAGAGGGCCGCACTAGGTGGTGGCGTGCACCCCTGGTCCGAATAGGACAAGGAGGGGGCGCCCCCTTCCCTCTCCCTCTCCTCTCCTTCCTTCCCCTTCCTCCTTCCTAGTTGGACTAGGAAAGGGAGTCCTACTCCCACTAGGAGGAGGACTCCCCCCCTGGCGCGCCTCCTAGGGCCGGCCGGCCCTCCCCTTGCTCCTTTATATCTCGGCGGGGGGCACCCTAGAACACACAAGTTGATCCTTGAGATCGTTCCTTAGCCGTGTGCGGTGCCCCCTCCACCATATTCCACCTCGGTCATATCAGTAGCGGTGCTTAGGCGAAGCCACTGTGTGATAGAACATCAAGATCGTCCCACGCCGTCATCTTGTGAACTCTTCCTCCCCGGCTCTGCTGGATCGGAGCCGAGGAGCGTCACCGAGCTGACGTGTGTCAAGAACTTCGGGCGCCGGAGTAACGACGCCGGGATCGGTTGGATCGCGAGGAGAACGTCGACTACTTCCTCTACGTTGTGAACGCTTCCGCTTGGTCTCACGAGGGCGTGAGACAACACTCTCCCCTCTCGTTGCTATGCATCACCATGATCTTGCGTGTGCGTAGGAAATTTTTGAAATTACTACGTTCCCCAACAAGTGGTATCGAGCCAGGTTTTATGGTTTGATGTTTTGCACGAGTAGAACACAAGTGAGTTGTGGGCGATACAAGTCATACTACCTACCAAATGTCATATTTTGGTTCAGCGGTATTGTGAGATGAAGTGGCCCGAACCGACATTACGCGTGACGCTTACGCGAGACTGGTTTCACTGCTACGAGCACTCGTGCTTAAAGGTGACCGGCGGTGTCTGTCTCTCACTTTAGTTGAACCGAGTATGGCTACGCCCGGTCCTTGAGAAGGTTAAAATGGAGTCTATTTGACGAAGTATCGTTGTGGTTTTGATGCGTAGGTGAGATTGGTTCTTGCTTAAGCCCATAGCAGCCACGTAAAAAAATTTGCAACAACAAAGTAGAGGACGTCTAACTTGTTTTTGCAGGGCATGTTGTGATGTGATATGGTCAAGACGTGATGCTATTGTATGAGATGATCATGTTTTGTAACCGAAGTTATCGGCAATCGGCTGGAGCCATATGGTTGTCGCTTTATTGTATGAAATGCAAGCATACAAATTGCTTTACTTTATCACTAAGCGGTAGCGATAGTCGTAGAAGCAATAGATGGCGTAAACAACAACGATGCTACAATGGAGATCAAGGTGTCGCGCGGTGGCGATGGTGATCACGACGGTGCTTGAAGATGGAGATCACAAGCACAAGATGATGATGGCCATATCATATCACTTATATTGATTGCATGTGATGTTTATCCTTTATGCATCTTATCTTGCTTTGATTGACGGTAGCATTTTAAGATGATCTCTCACTAAAATTATCAAGTAGTGTTCTCCCGAGTATGCATCGTTGCCAAAGTTAAATCGTGCCCGGACACCACGTGATGATCGGGTGTGATAAGCTCTCGTCCATCTACAACGGGTGCAAGCCGTTTTGCACACGCAGAATACTCGAGTTATACTTGACGAGCCTAGCATATGCGATATGGCCTCGGAACAAGGAGACCGAAAGGTCGAGCGTGAATCATATAGTAGATATGATCAACATAAGATGTTCACCATTGGAAACTACTCCATCTCACGTGATGATCGGTTATGGTTTAGTTGATTTGGATCACGTGGTCACTTAGATGACTAGAGAGATGTCTATCTAAGTGGGAGTTCTTAAGTAATATGATTAATTGAACTTAAATTTATCATGAACTCAGTCCTGGTAGTATTTTGCAAATTATGTTGTAAGATCAATAGCTCGCGTTGTTGCTTTCATATGTTTGTTTTTTGATATGTTCCTAGAGAAAATTGTGTTGAAAAATGTTAGTAGCAATGATGTGGATTCGATCCGTGATCGGAGGTTTATCCTCATTCTTTGCACGTAAGAATTATGTCCTTAATGCACCGCTAGGTGAGCGACCTATTGCGGGAGCGGATGCAAACGTTATGAGCGTTTGGCTAGCTCAATATGATGACTACTTGATAGTTTAAGTGCACCATGCTTAACAGCTTAGAATCGGGACTTCAAAGGCGTTTTGAGCGTCATGGACCATATGAGATGTTCCAGAGTTGAAGTTAATATTTCAAGCAAATACCCGAGTTGAGAGATATGAAGTCTTCAACAAGTTCTATAGCTAAAAGATGGAGGAGAATCGCTCAACTAGTGAGCATGTGCACAGATTATGCGGGTACTACAATCGCTTGAATCAAGTGGGAGTTAATCTTCCGAGATAAGATAGTGATTGACGAAATTCTCTAGTCACCATCACCAAGTTAGTAGAACTTCGTGATGAACTATATTATGCAAGGGATGATGAAAATGATTCCCAGTTCTTCGTGATGTTGAAATCGATTTAATGTAGAAATCAAGAAAGAGCATCAAGTGTTGATGATTGAGAAGACCACTAGTTTCAAGAAAAGGGCAAAGGAAAGAAAGGGAACTTCAAGTGGAAAGACAAGCAAGTTGTCACTCCCGCCAAGAAGCTCCAAAGCACGAAACTAAGTGCTTACCTTTGCAAAGGAAATGGTCCTTTGAAGCGGAAATGCCCAATATTTGGTGGATAAGCAGGATGGCAAAGTGAACAAAGGTATATTTGATATACATGTTATTGATGTGTACTTTACTAGTGTTTATAGCAACCCTTCGTATTTGGTACTGGTTCGGTTGCTAAGAGTAGTAACTCAAACGGGAGTTGCGAATAAATGAAAACTAGTTAAGGGTGAAGTGACGATGTGTGTTGAAAGTAGTTTCAAGATTGATATGATCATCATCGCACACTCCCTATACTTTCGGGATTAATGTTGAACCTAAATAAATGTTATTTGGTGTTTGCGTTGAGCATGAATATGATTTGATCGTGTTTATTGCAATACGGTTATTCATTTAAGTAAGAGAATAAATTGTTGTTCTGTTTACATGAATAAAACCTTATATGGTTACACACCCAATGAAAATGGTTCATTGGATCTCGATCGTAGTGATACACATATTCATAATATTGAAACCAAAAGATGCAAAGTTAATAATGATAGTGCAACTTATTTGTGGCAATCGCCGTTTATGTCATATTGGTGTAAAGCGCATGAAGAAACTCCATGCTTGATGGGATTTTGGAATCACTTGATTATGAACCACTTGATGCTTGTAACCATGCCTCATGGGCAAGATGACTAAAACTCCGTTCTCGGAACGATGGAGCGAGCAACCGACTTATTGGAAATAATACATCTTGATGTATGCGATCCAATGAGTGTTAAGGCTCATGGCGGTATCGTTATTTTCGACCTTCACAGATGATTTGAGCAGATATGGGTATATCTACTTGATGAAACATAAGTCCGAAATAGTTGAAAGGATTCAAAGAATTTCAGAGTGAAGTGGAAAAATCATCGTGACAAGAAAATAAGGTTTCTACGATTTGATCATGGGGACAAATATTTAAGTTCTGAGTTTGGTCTTCAATTAAAACAATGTGGAATAGTTTCACAAATTCATGCCACCGAACACCAGATCATAATGGTGTGTCGAACGTCATAACCGTACTTTATTGGATATAGTACAATCTATGATGTTTCTTACCGATTTACCAATGTCGTTTTGGGATCATGCATTAGAGACAACTGCATTCACGTTAAATAGGGCACCATCTAAATCCGTTGAGACGACACTATATGAACTGTGGTTTAGCAAGAAACCAAAGTTGTCGTTTCTTAAAGTTTGGGGCTGCGATGCTTATGTGAAAAAGTTTCATCTGATAAGCTCAAACCCAAATCGAGAAATGTGTCTTCATAGGATACCCAAAGGAGACAGTTGGGTACACCTTCTATCACAGATCCGAAGGCAAGACATTCGTTGCTAAGAATGGATCCTTTCTAGAGAAGGAGTTTCTCTCGAAAGAAGTGAGTGGGAGGAAAGTAGAACTTGATGAGGTAACAATACTAGCTCCCTTATTGGAAAGTAGTTCATCACGAAATTGGTTCTGTGACACCTACACCAATTAGTGAGGAAGTTAATGATGATGATCATAAAACTTCAGATCAAGTTACTACCGAACCTCGTAGGTAAAAGCAGTGAGATCCGCACAGAGTGAATACGGCAATCCTGTTCTAGAGGTCGTGTTACTTGACCATGACAAACCTACGAACTATGAGGAAGCGATGATGAGCTCAGATTCCAAAAATGGTTTGAGGCCATGAAATCGAGATATGATCCATGTATGAGAACAAAGTATGGACTTTGATGGATTTGCCCGATGATCGGCAAACCATAGAAAATAAATGGATCTTCAAGAGGAAGACGGACGTTGATAGTAGTGTTACTATCTACAAAGCTCGACTTGATGCAAAAAGGTTTTCGACAAAGTTCAAGATGTTGACTACAATGAGATTTTCTCAAGCGTAGCGATGCTTAAGTCTGTCCGAATCATGTTAGCAATTGCCACAATTTATGAAATTTGGCAAATGGATGTAAAAACTGCATTCTGAATGGTTTTACGGAGGAAGAGTTGTATATGATGCAACGAGAAGGTTTTTCGATCCAAAGGAGCTAACAAAGTGTGCAAGCTCCAATGATCCATCTATGGACTGGTGCAAGCATCTCGGAGTTGGAATATACGCTTTGATGAGTTGATCAAAGCATATAGTTTTGTACAAACTTATGGTGAAGCCTGTATTTACTAGAAAGTGAGTGGGAGCACTACAAGATTTCGATAAGTATATGTGAATGACATATTGTAGATCGGAAATAATGTAGAATTATTCGCAAAGCATAAAGGAGTGTTTGAAAGAAGTTTTTCAAAGAAAGACCTCGATGAAGCTGATTACATATTGAGCATCAAGATCTATAGAGATAGATCAAGATGCTTGATAAGTTTTTTCAATGAGTACATACCTTGACAAGATTTGAAGTAGTTCAAAATGGAGCAGTCAAAGAAAGAGTTCTTGCACTGTGTTACAAGGTGTGAAATTGAGTAAGACTCAAAACCCGACCACGGCAGAAGATAGAAAGAGAATGAAAGTCATTCCCTATGCCTTGGCCATAGGTTCTATAAAGTATGCCATCTTTGTGTACCGGATCTATTGTATACCCCGCCTTTGAGTTAGGCAAGGGAGTACAATAGTGATCTAGGAGTAGATCATTTGGACAGCGGTCAAAATTATCCTTAGTGGAATAAGGATATGTTTCTCGATTATGGAAGTGACAAAAGGTTAAATAAGTAAAGGGTTACGTCGATGCAAGTTTTACACTGATCTGGATGACTCTAAGTCTCGATCTAGATACATATTGAAAGTGGGAGCAATTAGCTAGAGTAGCTTCGTGCAGAGCATTGTAGACATAGAAAAATTGCAAAATACATAACGGATCTGAATGTGAAAGACCCGTTGACTAAGAATCTCTCACAAGCAAAACATGATCACACCTTAGTACTCTTTGGGTGTTAATCACATAGCGATGTGAACTAGATTACTGAATCTAGTAAACCCTTTGGGTGTTCGTCACATAACGATGTGAACTATGGGTGTTAATCACATGATGATGTGAACTATGGGTGTTAGAATCATTACTATGTAATCTAGATTATTGACCCTAGTGCAAGTGGGAGACTGAAGGAAATATGCCCTAGAGGCAATAATAAAGTTATTATTTATTTCCTTATTTCATGATAAATGTTTATCATTCATGCTAGAATTGTATTAACCGGAAACATAATACATGTGTGAATGCATAGACAAACAGAGTGTCACTAGTATGCCTCTACTAGACTAGCTTGTTAATCAAAGATGGTTATGTTTCCTAACCATGAACAAAGGGTTGTTATTTGATTAGCAAGGTCACATCATTAGTTGAATGATCGATTGACATGACCCATTCCATTAGCTTAGCACACGATCGTTTAGTATGTTGCTCTGCTTTTATCCATGACTTATACATGTTCCTATAACTATGAGATTATGCAACTCCGTTTACGGAGGAACACTTTGGGTACTACCAAGCGTCACAACGTAATCGGGTGATTATAAAGGAGTACTACAGGTGTCTCGAGGTAGATGTTGGGTTGGCGTATTTGAGATTAGGTTTTGTCACTCCGATTGTCGGAGAGGTATCTCTGGGCCCTCTCGGTAATGCACATCACTTAAGCCTTGCAAGCATTACAACTAATGAGTTAGCTGTGAGATGATGTATTACGGAACGAGTAAAGAGACTTGCGATAACGAGATTGAACTAGGTATTGGATACCGACGATCGAATCTCGGGCAAGTAACATACCGATGACGAAGGAACGGCGTATGTTGTTATGCGGTCGACCGATAAAGATCTTCGTAGAATATGTAGGAACCAATATGGGCATCCGTGTCCCGCTATTGGTTATTGACCAAGACGTGTCTCGGTCATGTCTACATTGTTCTCGAACCGTAGGGTCCGCACGCTTAAGGTTTCGATGCGATGTTATATTATGAGTTTATGTATTTTGATGTACCGAAGGAGTTCGAGTCCGGATGTGATCACGGACATGACGAGGAGTCTCGAAATGGTCGAGACATAAAGATTGATATATTGGACGGCTATATTCGGACACGGAAAGGTTTGGAAGTTTAGGAGAAAACCGGAGTCTTGGGAGGTTACCGAACCCCGGGAAGTTATGGGCCTTAGTGGGCCAAGAGGGAGAGAGAGCGCACTAGGTGGTGGCGTCGCCCCAGTCCGAATAGGACAAGGAGGGGGCGGCCCCCTTCCTCTCCTCTCCTCTCCTTCCTTCCCCTTCCTCCTTCCTAGTTGGACTAGGAAAGGGAGTCCTACTCCCACTAGGAGGAGGACTCCCCCCTCCTGGCGCGCCTCCTAGGGCCGGCCGGCCCTCCCCTTGCTCCTTTATATCTGAGGCGGGGGCACCCTAGAACACACAAGTTGATCCTTGAGATCGTTCCTTAGCCGTGTCGGTGCCCCCCTCCACCATATTCCACCTCGGTCATATCGTGGCGGTGCTTAGGCGAAGCCTGCGTCGATAGAACATCAAGATCGTCCACCACGCCGTCGTCTTGTGAACTCTTCCTCCCGAAGCTCTGCTGGATCGAAGCCGAGGCGTCACCGAGCTGTCTGGCGTGTCAAGAACTTCGGGCGCCGAATGTAACGACGGGATCGGTTGGATCGCGAGGAGAACGTCGACTACTTCCTCTACGTTGTGAGCGCTTCGCTTGGTCTCACGAGTGCGTAGACAACACTCTCCCCTCTCGTTGCTATTCATCACCATGATCTTGCGTGTGCGTAGGAAATTTTTTGAAATTACTACGTTCCCCAACACTTTTACCATACGTGCATGCTACGGGGCTTGCCAACTTTAACACAAGTATTTCTCAATTGCATAATTACCCAACTAACATGACTCTAACATTACCAACTTTATATCTCAAAACAATTATCAAGCATCAAATTGATCATAGTATTCAATGCACTTTCTATGATAGTTTTTATTATACCCAACTTGAATGCCCATCATTTTAGGATCAATTTTATAACCATAGAAAATACCATGCTGTTCTAAAGGACTCTCAAAATAATTTAAGTGAAGCATGAGAGATCAATAATTTCTACAAAATAAAACCACTGCCATCCTCTAAAAAGATATAAGTGAAGCACTAGAGCAAAACTGTCTAGCTCAAAAGATATAAGCGAAGCACATAGAGTATTCTAATAAATTCCGAATCATGTGTGGCTCTCCCAAAAGGTGTGTATAGCAAGGATGATTGTGGTAAACTAAAAAGCAAAGACTCATATCATACAAGACGCTCCAAGCAGAACACATATCATGTGGTGAATAAAAATATAGCTCCAAGTAAAGTTACCAATGAAATAAGATGAAAGAGGGGATGCCTTCCGGGGCATCCCTAGGCTTAGGCTCTTGGTTGTCCTTGAATATTACCTTGGAGTGCCTTCGGCATCCCCAAGCTTAGGCTCTTGCCACTCCTTATTCCATAGTCCATCGAATCTTTACCCAAAACTTGAAAACTTCACAACACAAAACTTAACAGAAAACTCATAAGCTCCGTTAGTATAAGAAAATAAATCGCCACTTAGGTACTGTTATGAACTCATTATAAATTCATACTGGTGTAATATCTACTGTATTCCAACTTCTCTATGGTTCATACCCTCCGATACTACTCATAGATTCATCAAAATAAGCAAACAACACATATAAAACAGAATCAGTCAAAAACAGTAGTAATCTGTATCATTCGAATACTTCTGTAACTCAAAATCCTACAAAAGTAGGAAAACCTAAGCAATTTGTGTACCAATCCAGAGCAAAGAGAATCGGATCAAAGGCAAGTTTCTGTGAATTATCAAAACTAATTTACTGGGCGCAATAGTTTCTGATTTTCAGCAGGATCAACACAACTATCACCGTAAGCTATCCTAAAGGTCTTACTTGGCACTTTATTGAAACAAAAGCTCTAAAACATGATTACTACAGTAGCATAATCATGTGGACACACAAAAACAGTAAGGGTAAATATTGGGTTGTCTCCCAACAAGCGCTAACGTTTAACGCCCCTAGCTAGGCATGATGATTTCAATGATGCTCACATAAAAGATAAGAATTGAAACATAAAGAGGGCATCATGAAGAATATAACTACTCCCTCCGTTCACTTTTATAAGATGTTTTAGACCATTAAGACAACACCTAAAATAGTTCAATTTTGGCTGTCTAAAATGTCTTACAAAAGTGAACAGAGGGAGTAGTACATTTAAGTCTAACCCACTTCCCATGCATAGGGATTTTGTGAGAAAACAACTTATGGGAACAATAATCAACTAGCATAGGAAGGCAAAACAAGCATAACTTCAAAATTTTCAACACATAGAGAGGAAACTTGATATTATTGCAATTCCTACAAGCATATGTTCCTCCCTCATAATAATTTTCAGTAGCATCATGAATGAATTCAACAATATAACCATCACATAAAAGCATTATTTTCATGATGCACAAGCATATAAATTTTACTACTCTCCACATAAGCAAACTTCTTCTCATGAATAGTAGTGGGAGCAAACTCAACAAAATAACTATCATGTGAAGCATAATCCAACTAAAAATTAAAATCATGATGACAAGTTTCATGGTTATGTTTATTATTTATGGCATATGTATCATCACAATAATCATCATAAATAGGAGGCATGCTTTCATCATAATAAATTTGCTCATCAAACTTGGGGGACAAAAAATATCATATTCATCAAACATAGCATCCCAAAGCTTGTGGCTTTGCATATCATTAGCATCATGGGTATTCAAAGAATTCATACTAACAACATTTCAATCATGCTCATCATTCACATATTTTATGCCAAGCATTCTATGTAATTCTTCTTCTAGTACTTGAGCACAATTTTCCTTCCCATCATTTTCACGAAAGACATTAAAAAGATGAAGCATATGAGGCAACCTTAATTCCATTTTTAGTTTTATTTTATAAACTAAACTATTGATAAAACAAGAAACTAAAAGATTCAATTGCAAGATCTAAAGATATACCTTCAAGCACTCACCTCCCCGGCAACGGCGCCAGAAAAGAGCTTGATGTCTACTACACAGCCTTCTTCTTGTAGACGTTGTTGGGCCTCCAAGTGCAGAGGTTTGTAGGACAGAAGCAAATTTCCCTCAAGTGGATGACCTAAGGTGTCTCAATCCGTGGGGGCGTAGGATGAAGATGGTCTCTCTCAAGCAACCGTGCAACCAAATAACAAAGAGTCTCTTGTGTCCCCAACACACCCAATACAATGGTAAACTGTATAGGTGCACTAGTTCGGCGAAGAGATGGTGATACAAGTGCAATATGGATGGTAGATATGAGTATTTGTAATCTGAAATTATAAAAACAGCAAGGTAACTAATGTTAAAAGTGAGCACAAACAATATTGCAATGCGTTGAAACAAGACCTAGGGTTCATACTTTCACTAGTGCAAGTTCTCTCGACAATAATAACACAATTGGATCATATAACTATCCCTCAACATGCAACAGAGAGTCAATCCAAAGTTACTAATAGCGGAGAACAAACGAAGAGATTATGGTAGGGTACGAAACCACCTCAAAGTTATCCTTTCTGATCGATCTACTCAAGAGTCCGTAGTAAAATAACATGAAGCTATTATTTCCATTTGATCTATCATAGAGTTCATACTAGAATAACACCTTAAGACACAAATCAACCAAAACCCTAATGTCACCTAGATACTCCAATGTCACCACAAGTATCCTGGGTATGATTATGCGATATGCATCACACAATCTCAGATTCATCTATTCAACCAACACAAAGAACTTCAAAGAGTGCCCCAAAGTTTCTACCGGAGAGTCAAGACGAAAACGTGTGCCAACCCCTATGCATAAGTTCACAAGGTCACAGATCTCGCAAGTTGATCACCAAAACATACATCAAGTGGATCACGTGATATCCCATTTGTCACCACAGATAAGCACATGCAAGACATACATCAAGTGTTCTCAAATCCTTAAATACTCAATCCGATAAGATAACTTCAAAGGGAAAACTCAATCCATTACAAGAGAGTAGAGGGGGAGAAACATCATAAGATCGAACCATAATAGCAAAGCTCGCGGTACATCAAGATCGTGCCGAATCAAGAACACGAGAGGGAGAGAAAGATCAAACACATAGCTACTGGTACATACCCTCAGCCCCGAGGTGAACTACTCCATCCTCATCAGGGAGAGTGTCGGGATGATGAAGATGGCCACTGGTGATGGATTCCCCCTCCGACAGGGTGCCATAACAGGCTCCCGAGAGGTTTTTGGTGGCTACAGAGGCTTGCGGCGGCGGAACTCCCGATCTATTGTGCTCCCGATTGTTTTCAGGTTATATGGATGTATATATAGGTGAAAGAAGTTGGTCAGGGGAGCCACGAGGGGCCCACGAGGGTGGGGGCGCGCCCAGGGGGGTAGGGCACGCCCTGGACCCTCGTGGCCACCTCAAAGCTTCCCTGACGTCTACTCCAAGTCTCCTAGATTGCTTCCGTTCCAAAAATAACTCTCCCAAAGGTTTCATTCCGTTTGGACTCCGTTTCATATTCCTTTACTTCGAAACAATGAAATAGGCAAGAAAACAGCAATTTGGGCTGGGCCTCCGGTTAATAGGTTAGTTCCAAAAATAATATAAAAGTGTATAATAAAGCCCATAAACATCCAAAACAGGTAATATAATAGCATGGAACAATAAAAAATTATAGATACGTTGGAGACGTATCATCGGCCATTGCTGAGAGCGGAGTCTGGGGTGCATGGTGAAGAATGAAGATGAGATTGAATCTGGGCGCTGGAGCTTGAAGGGAAGCAAACAAGGGAAATGAGAGCGTGCTTTCTTAACTCGCTATCTTTCTACTCTTATATGGACTGCCAAAGACCAAGAGTCCCTCTACCGCGCCGGTAAAATTGCCATTCCACGAAAAAGATGTCGTTGTGCGTATGGGGAGAAACAAAATCTTAATGATATCCCTAAGAAAACGGACACGATCTCCATTTCAATGGGACGCACCAGCAATAAGATTTCCTCAGGCCATGATTTGGGTGTGCAGTAACTGCTTGACTAGTCGTGGGAGGTGCCGCTTCAATAAAGTTGTCAGGCTAGAAAAGCACTATTCACACCTATGCGGCTGGCCTTCAAGGTTAAGTAATCGCACGTCGTCGGGTGAATTTGGCTAGGTCACAGTCGGGGAACGCCGCTCCTTCAAGGAGTGGTCTGCGATATCCTTTAGGGGGATCTCAAACTATTATAGAAGGATAACTCGTCTGTCGAGCCAAGGACCTTGGATCCGAGGTTATTTTCATCAAGGAGATTGTCCTCGGCATAGAAGACCAGTTCAATGGCTACTAACGGTGTCCTAGGCTAAGGGGTACAAACCTAGTCGGCCTGTGGCCCTCAGGCTGGGCTAGTGGGCCCTCATTCCTATTAAGGTGGACTCCGGAAGTTGCACACTGGAGATCAAAACTACATTTGCCGAAGCCTTGACGTATACTCCAATACATATCCTACCGCCTCCACATGAAGGAAATATGCCCTAGAGGAAATAATAAAGTTATTATTTATTTCCTCACATCATGATAAATGTTTATTATTCATGCTAGAATTGTATTAACCAGAAACATAATACATGTGTGAATACATAGACAAACATAATGTCACTAGTATGCCTCTACTTGACTAGCTCGTTGATCAAAGATGGTTGTGTTTCCTAGCCATAGACATGAGTTGTCATTTGATTAACGGGATCACATCATTAGGAGAATGATGTGATTGACTTGACCCATTCCGTTAGCTTAGCACTTGATCGTTTAGTATGTTGCTGTTGCTTTCTTCATTACTTATACATGTTCCTATGACTATGAGATTATGCAACTCCCGTTTACCGGAGGAACACTTTGTGTGATACCAAACGTCACAACGTAACTCAGTGATTGTAAAGGAGCTCTACAGGTGTCTCTGAAGGTACTTGTTGAGTTGGCGTATTTCAAGATTAGGATTTGTCACTCCGATTGTCGAAGAGGTGTCTCTGGGCCCTCTCGGTAATGCACATCACTATAAGCCTTGCAAGCAATGTGATTAATGAGTTAGTTGCGGGACGATGCATTACATAACGAGTAAAGAGACTTGCCGGTAATGAGATTGAACTAGGTATTGAGATACCGACGATCGAATCTCGAGCAAGTAACATACCGATGACAAAGGGAACAACATATGTAGTTATGCGATTTGACCGATAAAGATCTTCATAGAATATGTGGGAACCAATATGAGCATCCAGGTTCCGCTATTGGTTATTTACTGGAAATGTGTCTCGGTCATGTCTACATAGTTCTCGAACACGTAGGGTCCGCGCGCTTAAAGTTTGGTTACGATCGGTATTATGAGTTTCTTGTGTTTTGATGTACTGAAGGTAGTTTGGAGTCCCGGATATGATCACGGACATGACAAGGAGTCTCGAAATGGTCGAGACGTAAAGGTCGATATATTGGATGACTATGTTCGGACACCGGAATGGTTTCGGAGGGTTCCCGGCATATATCGGAGTACCGGGGGGTTACCGGTACCCCTCGGGGGGTTTATTGGGCCTCATGGGCCCTAGTGGAGAAGAGGAGGGGCGGCCAGGGCAGGCTGTGCGCCCCCTCCCCCTCTAGTCCGAATTGGACAAGGAGGGGGGCGGCGCCCCCCTTTCCTTCCTCTCTCTCTCCCTTCCCTCCCCTCTCTTACTCCAACAAGGAAATGAGGAGTCCTACTCTCGGTGGGAGTAGGACTCCCCCCTTGGGGCGCCCACCTCCTAGGCCGGCCGCCTCCCCCCTTGCTCCTTTATATACGGGGGCAGGGGGCACCTCTAGACACAACAATTGATCATTGATATCTTAGCCGTGTGCAGTGCCCCCCTCCACCATATTCCACCTCGGTAAAATCGTAGTGGTGCTTAGGCGAAGCCCTGCATCGGTAGCATCATCGACACCGTCATCACGCTATCGTGCTGAAGGAACTCTCCCGCAAAGCTCTGCTGGATCAGAGTTCATGGGACGTCATCTAGCTGAATGTGTGCTAAACTCGGAGGTGTCGTACGTTCGGTACTTGATCGGTCGGATCGTGAAGACGTACGACTACATCAACCGCATTGTGCTAACGCTTCCACTTTCGGTCTACGAGGGTACGTGGACAACACTCTCCCCTCTCATTGCTATGCATCACCATGATCTTGCGTGTGCGTAGGAAATTTTGAAATTTCTACATTCCCCAACAGTGGTATCAGAACCTGGTTTTATGCGTAGATGTTATATGCATGAGTAGAACACAAGTGAGTTGTGGGCGATACAAGTCATACTGCTTACCAGCATGTCATACTTTGGTTCGGCGGTATTGTTGGATGAAGCGTCCCGGACCGACATTACACGTACGCTTACATGAGACTGGTTCTACCGACGTGCTTTGCACATAGGTGGCTGGCGGGTGTCATTTTCTCCAACTTTAGTTGAACCAAGTGTGGCTATGCCCGGTCCTTGAGAAGGTTAAAACAGCACTAACTTGACGAACTATCGTTGTGGTTTTGATGCGTAGGTAAGAACGGTTCTTGCTCAACCCGTAGCAGCCACGTAAAACTTGCAACAACAAAGTAGAGGACGTCTAACTTCTTTTTGCAGGGCATGTTGTGATATGATATGGTCAAGACATGATGCTAAATTTTATTGTATGAGATGATCATGTTTTGTAACAAAGTTATCGGCAACTGGCAGGAGCCATATGGTTGTTGCTTTATTGTATGCAATGCAATCGCCCTGTAATTGCTTTACTTTATCACTAAGCGGTAGCGATAGTCATAAAAGCAATAGTTGGCGAGACGACAACGCTGCTACGATAGAGATCAAGGTGTCGCACCGGTTGATACGTCTCCAACGTATCTACTTTTCCAAACACTTTTGCCCTTGTTTTGGACTCTAACTTGCATCATTTGAATGAAACTAACCCGGACTGACGCTGTTTTCAGTAGAACTGCCATGATGTTGTTTATTGTGCAGAAAACAAAAATACTTGGAATGACCTGAAAATCCACTGAGATAAGTTTTGGAAAATATAAAAAATACTGGTGAAAGAATCAAGGCCAGGGGCCCACACCCTGTCCACGAGGGTGGGGGCGCGCCCTCCCCCCTGACGCTCCACCGACCTCAACTCCAACTCCATATATTCCGTTTCACGGGGAGAAAAATCAAAGAGAAAGTTTCATCGTGTTTTATGATACGAAGCCGCTGCCAAGCCCTAATCTCTCTCGGGAGGGCTGATCTGGAGTCCGTTCGGGGCTCCGGAGAGGGGGATTCATCGTCGTCGTCATCATCAACCATCCTCCATCACTAATTTCATGATGCTCACCGCCGTGCATGAGTAATTCCATCATAGGCTTGCTGGACGGTGATGGGTTGGATGAGATTTACCATGTAATCAAGTTAGTTTTGTTAGGGTTTGATCCCTAGTATCCACTATGTTCTGAGATTGATGTTGCTATGACTTTGTTGTGCTTAATGCTTGTCACTAGGGCCCGAGTGCCATGATTTCAGATCTGAACCTATTATGTTTTCATGAATATATGTGTGTTCGTGATCCTATCTTGCAAGTCTATAGTCACCTATTATGTGTTATGATCCGACAACCCCGAAGTGACAATAATCGGGATACTTCTCGGTGATGACCGTAGTTTGAGGAGTTCATGTATTCACTATGTGCTAAATGCTTTGTTCCGGTTCTCTATTAAAAGGAGGCCTTAATATCCCTTAGTTTCCACTAGGACCCCACTGCCACGGGAGGGTAGGACAAAAGATGACATGCAAGTTCTTTTCCGTAAGCACGTATGACTATATTCGGAATACATGCCTACATTACATTGATGAACTGGAGCTAGTTCCGTGTCACCCTATGTTATATCTATTACATGAGGAATCGCATCCGACATAATTATCCATCACTGATCCAATGCCTACGAGCTTTTCACATATTGTGCTTCGCTTATTTACTTTTCCGTTGCTACTGTTACAATTACTACAAAACTATTACCTTTACTTTTGCCACTGTTACCATTACTATCATACTACTTTGCTACTAAATACTTTGCTGCAGATACTAAGTTATCCAGGTGTGGTTGAATTGACAACTCAACTGCTAATACTTAAGAATATTCTTTGGCTCCCCTTGTGTCGAATCAATAAATTTGGGTTGAATACTCTACCCTCGAAAGCTGTTGCGGTCCCCTACACTTGTGGGTTATCAAGACTAATTTCTGGCACCGTTGCCGGGGAGCATAGCTCTATTCTTTGAGTCACTTGGGATTTATATCTGTTGACCACTATGAGGAACTTGAAAGACGAAAGAACCAAGATTTTGCCCTCAACTACGAGGGGAGGTAAGGAACTGCCATCTAGCTCTGCACTAGATTCTCCTTCTGTTATTAGTAAGCTTGCGACACCTAAACCTACTACTACTATGATTTCTGATATGCCGCATGTCATTGATGATGCCACTTCTGCTATGCATGATACTTATGATGAAACTACTTCTGTGCGTGATACTACTCTGCCGTTAGGTGAATTTCTTGATGAACAACTTGCTAGGGTTAGAGAGAATGAAATTATTGAAGATGCTATTATTGATGATAGTGATGATGAAAGTTCTCCCCCTGATTATGAATTACCTGTTGTTCCTGAGGGTTATGTTATGAATGAAGAAGCGGCTAGAGCTATCTTTGCTTGCAAAGATAGATATGATCTTAAGAAGTTATTGGCTAAATGGAAGGCTAGAATGAAACCTGACCCTGCTTTTGCCACTTCACCTATCTATGTTACTGATAAGGATTATGAATTCTCTGTTGATCCTGAAATAATTACTTTAGTTGAATCTGATCCTTTTTATGGCCTTCAATCTGAAACTGTTGTGGCACATGTTACCAAGTTGAATGATATAGCCACCCTGTTTACTAATGATGAGAAGTCTCACTATTATTATATCCTTAAGATATTTACGTTCTCATTAAAGGGTGATGCTAAGATTTGGTTTAATTCTCTTGATCCTGGTTGTCTGCATAGTCCCCAGGATATGATTTATTACTTCTCAGCTAAATATTTCCCTGCTCATAAGAAACAAGCTGCCTTGCGGGAAATATATAATTTTGTGCAAATCGAAGAAGAGAGTCTCCCACAAGATTGGAGGAGGCTTCTCCGATTACTTAATGCTTTGCCTGATCATCCTCTTAAGAAAAATGAAATACTTGATATCTTTTATAATGGACTAACCGATGCTTCCAGGACTACTTGGATAGTTGTGCTGGTTGTGTTTTCAGGGAAAGAACAGTCGATGAAGCTGAATTACTATTGAATAATATGTTGACTAATGAAAATAATTGGACTCTCCCTGAGCCATTTCCTGAGGAAATTCCTGAACCAATTGAGCCAACTCATGAGCCTATTCCTAAACCCACTCCTAAGAAGAGAGGTGTTCTATTTCTCAGTCCTGAAGATATGCAAGAGGCAAAGAAATCAATGAAAGAAAAATGTATTAAGGCTGAAGATGTTAAGAATTTACCTCCTATTGAAGAAATACATGGTCTTAATATGCCGCCTGTTGAAGGAACACATTGTCTTGATAACCCGACACAGGTAGTAAAGGTAAATTCTCTCTATAGATATGATAAAGTTGAAATTCCCTCTACTAAATTTCATAGCCCATGCTTAGATGAATTTGATGACTTTATGGCTAGACAAGAAAGTTTTAATGCTTATGTTGGTAGAGAATTAAATAATAATGCTTTCGAGATAGGACGCTTGAGTGATTATATGGCTAGAGTTAAAGGGGAACTTAAACTCATTAGCAAATATGCTTCTATGGTTACCAATCAAGTTGAGCAAGTACTTAAAGCTCAAAGTGATTTGCTTGATGAATTAAATAATAAATATGACTTTGCTGTTAGAGTGGCTACTAGAACTGGTAGAATGACTCAGGAACCTTTGTATCCTGAAGGCCACCCTAAGAGAATCGAGCAAGATTCTCAGAGAAATAATTTAGAGGCACCTAGTTCTTCTAAAAAAGAAAAAAGAAGAACGATAGGACTTTGCATGCTTCTAGTGAACCTGTTGTAGACACACCCGAGAATCCCAATGATATTTCTATTTACGATCTTTGAAACACAATCGGTGATGAACATGAACCTAGTGATAATGTTAATGATAATGTTCATGTTGATGCTCAACCTAGCAAAAATAATGATGTAGAGATTGAACCTGCTGTTGATCTTGATAACCCACAATCAAAGAATCAACGTTATGATAAGAGAGATTTTGTTGCTAGGAAGCATGGTAGAGAAAGAGAACCATGGGTTCATAAACCCATGCCATTTCCTCCTAAACCATCCAAGACAAAGGATGATGAGGATTTTGAGTGCTTTGCTGAAATGATTAGACCTATCTTCTTACGTATGCGCTTAACTGATATGCTTAAAGTAAATCCTTATGCTACATATATGAAGGATATCATTACAAATAAAAGAAAGATACCGGAAGCTGAAATTTCCACCATGCTTGCCAATTATACTTTTAAGGGTGGAATACCAAAGAAACTTGGAGACCCTGGGGTACCAACTATACCATGCTCCATTAAAAGAAATTATGTTAAAACTGCTTTATGTGATCTTGGAGCCGATGTTAGTGTTATGCCTCTCTCTTTATATCGTAGACTTGAATTGAATAACTTGACACCTACTGAAATATCTTTGCAAATGGCTGATAAATCAACTGCTATACCTGTCGGTATTTGTGAGGATGTGCATGTTGTGGTTGCAAATGTCACTATCTTAACAGACTTTGTTATTCTTGATATTCCCGAGGATGATAGTATGTCGATTATCCTTGGTAGACCCTTTTTGAATACTGCAGGGGCTGTTATTGATTGCAACAAAGGCAATGTCACTTTTCATGTTAATGGTAATGAGCATACGATACACTTTCCGAGGAAACAACCTCAAGTTCATAACATCAATTCTATTGGAAAAGTTCCAACTATCATTATTGGAGATTTTGAATTTCCTCTTCCTACTGTCAAGAAAAAGTATGATATTCTTATTGTTGGGGATGTTCATATCCCCGTTGAGGTAACTTAGTGTTATTCAAAATTTCTCCGATTCCGTGTTATTCAGAATGAGTTTGTTAACAAGACTTGATCAACCTTGTTAGTGGATTCATTTTGATGATCACGAGATGGATGAAACTAGAAGGCACAACCTTCTGTACCCTCTTTTTACTTTATGTTATTTAGAATAAATAAAGCAAAAATAATATTATATGTCTATTTTCTAAATTATCCGTGCAATAAAAAATATCCCGAAAATAAAAGTGCTCCAAATGCCCTGAAAAATTAGTATGATTTTTATGGAATATTTGAAGATTTTAGGCACTGAAAACACTACAGGAGGGGCAAGCACCAGGCCACGAGGGTGGGGGCGCGCCCACACCCCATGGGTGCGCCCCCTGTCTCGTGGGCCCACGGTGGCCCCCCTCCACTTATTCCTGCACCCACACACTCCATCTTCTTTCCAAAAAAAAATCCTCATCCAGCTCAAGCACGAGTTCTAGCTCATTTTGCTGCGATTTTCGATCTCCTTGCTCAAAGCTCCATTCACAAAACTGCTTTGGGAGATTGTTGCTTGGTATGTGACTCCTCCATTGGTCCAATTAGTTTTTGTTCTAGTGCTTTATTAATTGCAAAATTTTGCTGCATAGGTGACCCTGTTCTTGAGCTTGCATGTCAAATTTATGAGGTCCCAAGTAATTCTAATGCATGATATAGTCTCTAGGCACTTGTAGGAGTAGTTGCTACCAATCTTGTTTAGTTTTATTCACTTTTATTTTGAAGTTACTAAAATTTCAGAAACTTTTCAGAAAAAGAAATATGTCTAGGAGAATGTATCAAGGTGGTTCCTCAATAAAGAAGGGACCCAGGCTTGCTATGCGTGAGCAAGACGATGAACTACCGAGGGGCGCAGAAGTGCGAGCTTGTGAGTGGCCATCAGACGATTTTTATGGTCAATGCAGGCTTTAAGGAGGAATTTGACGCATATAACGCCGATCTTGAGGACTTCTTACAAGATAAGTGTCCTCAGTACTATCAATTGAATGATTCATTTGTGAGAAGGTTTAAATATAAATGTTCACGTAATTCTCAGAGTGTCCTGTTTGATATTTATGATAGATCTTATACCATGGACTTAGAGGATTTTACAACTACTTGCAAACTTCCGCAGTCGGGCAATGTTAATGATCCCCACAAATCTGAATTTAGAGACTTTCTTGCTAGTATTACTGTGGGAGAATCTAGGGATATAGCACAAGCCACCATAGGGAGCATTCATTTTCCTGCTATACATTATTTTGCTCTCTTCATTGGTAGATGCATTAACGGTAAAGACGAATCATGTCATATGTGTGTCCCTGATCTTTGTGTCCTCAAGAGCGCTGTGTTAGGTAATAAAGATTACAACTTGGGGGCAATAGTTGCACATAGGTTGCATAATAATGGTAGGGCTGGAGATTTATTTGGAGGAATTTATGCGACCCGTGTGGCTAATTATCTTGGTATAGCCCCACGAGAGGGGGATATGGTGTTGCCTCCTGCTTATTTAGATTATGACGCTATGGTCAAATATCATTTTCTTAGGAGGAATGAACAATTCCTCGATGTCGACTAATCTTTGACGAGACATAGCTCATCCATGTTACTCTTCCTGCTCCTTTCCTTTTTGATTACCAGGCAAAAGGAAGATATGTTGTTACCAGGGAGGAAGCAGCTAAACACGAGGGTAGAGCGGAGGCGGCTCGCCAACATGTCGTAGCCCAGGAGGCATTTGCTACTGCATCTCAGTACGATCCCAGTTACAACTATGGATATTAGCCAGGCTACCCTTAGCCTTAGACCAACTTAGGCCAAAAGCCTAAGCTTGGGGGAGTACGTATTTCTCACCGACTTTGCATTCATGTTCACACACTATTCTAGTTGTTGTTGGGGAACGTAGTAATTTAAAAAAAATCCTATGCACACGCAAGATCATGGTGATGGCATAGCAACGAGAGGGGAGAGTGTTCGTCCATGTACCCTCGTGGGCGTAAGCGAAGCGTTAACTGGCGTGGTTGATGTAGTCGTCGTCTTCACGATCGACCGATCCAAGCACCGAGCGTCACGGAGCCTCCGAGTTCAGACACGTTCAGCTCGATGATAATCTCCGCCCTCCGATCCAGCAAAGGCTCCGGAGATGAGTTCCACAACCTGACGGCGTGGTACGATGATGATGTTCTACGGCGCGAGGCTACGCCTAAACTCATGACGATATGACCGAGGAGGAATATGGTGGAAGGGGCACCGCACACGGCTAAGGAACGATCCGTAGATCAACTTGTGTGTCTATGGGGTGCCCCCGCCTCGTATATAAAGGAGGGAGGGGAGGCCGGCCGCCCCTTTAGGCGCGCCAAGGAGGAGGAATCCTCCTCCTAGTAGGAGTAGGATTCCTCCTTTCCTACTCCTACTAGGAGGGGAAGGAAGGGGAGGGGAAGGAAGGGCGCGCCCCCTCCTAGTCAATTTGGACCAGAGGAGAGAGGGCACGCGGCCCACCCCGGCCGCCTCTCTCTTCCCACCTAGGCCCATGTGGCCCATTAACTCTCCCGGGGTTCCGTAACCCCCAAGCACTCGGTTTTCTCTGAAAACTCCGGAACCTTTCCGGTGTCCGAATATAGTCGTCCAATATATCAATCTTTATGTCTTGACCATTCCGAGACTCCTCGTCATGTCCGTGATCACATCCGGACTCGAACAAACTTCGTACATCAAAACTTATAAACTCATAATAAAACTATCATCGAAGCGTTAAGCGTGCGGACCCTACGGGTTCGAGAACTATGTAGACATGACCTAAAACCATTCTCGGTCAATAACCAATAGCGGGACCGGATGCCCATATTGGTTCCTACATATTCTACGAAGATCTTTATCGGTCAAACCGCATAACAACATACTTTGTTCCTTTGTCATCGGTATGTTACTTGCCCGAGATTTGATCGTCGGTATCAATACCTAGTTCAATCTCGTTACCGGCAAGTCTCTTTACTCGCTCATGTCGTCATCTCATAACTAACTCATTAGTTACATGCTTGCAAGGCTTAGGTGATGAGTATTACCGAGAGGGCCGAGAGATACCTCTCCGACAATCGGAGTGACAAATCCTAATCTCGAATTATGCCAACCCAACATGTACCTTCGGAAACACCAGAGAGCACCTTTATAATCACCCGATTCGTTGTGGCGTTTGGTAGCACACAAAGTGTTCTTCCGTAAACGGAGTTGCACAATCTCATAGTTGTAGGAACTTTGTATAAGTCATGAAGAAAGCAATAGCAGTATACTAAACGATCAAGTGCTAGGCTAACGGAATGGGTCATGTCAATCACATCATTCTCCTAATGATGTGATCCCATTAATCAAATGACAACACATGTCTATGGTCAGGAAACATAAGCATCTTTGATTAATGAGCTAGTCAAGTAGAGGCATACTAGTGACTATGTGTTTGTCTATGTATTCACACATGTATCATGTTTCCGGTTAATACAATTTTAGCATGAATAATAAACATTTATCATGATATGAGGAAATAAATAATAACTTTATTATTGCCTCTAGGGCATATTTCCTTCAGTTGTCGGTGCTCATACTCTTTCATTGTATTATCCATGCTAGTTTAAATTCCTTTTTCTCGCTTTCTTCTTGTGTGTTTGATAAACCTTAAGAAAAACCAAAAAATTAGTTAGTTTAATTTCCATGCTTGTAGTAGAAATTAAAATGAAAACCCAAAAAGATTTCTCGTTCTTCTTCTTACTTGTTGGGAGCTTTCCTGTGTAAACAGTTTTATTTTCTTTTCTTTTCTTTGGGGGTAGAGAGTAGAAGACCATATTGAAAATTTTTAGTGGCTCTCATATGCATGATTTTTTATTTAATTTGGAGCCCATATTACCGTGTCTTCTCTCTTGAGTTGAATGCTTGCAGATTCCAGCTTAGTCTAATGCATGTGCACTATTATTATTATACACATCGTTCGGTCGTGCAAGTGAGAGGCAATAATGACGATATATGATAGACTGATTGAGATGAGAAAAGCTGGTATGAACTCGACCTCTTTTGTTTTTGTAAATATGATGAGTTCATCGTTCCTGATTCGGCCTATTATGAAGTAAACATATTTGCAATGATATTTAGAGATTATAGTTGCTTGTGCCATGCTTGATTAGCTATGAGTTATAATGGTTTACCTTGCGTGCCAACATGTTATTAAAATGATTATGATGTGGTATGATGGGATGGTATCCTCCTTTGAATGAATTGAGTGACTCGACTTGGCACATGTTCACGCATGTAGTTGAAACAAATCAACATAGCCTTCATGATATTTATGTTCATGGTGGATTATATCCTACTCATGCTTGTACTCGGTGTGAATTAATTTTAATGCATGTTCATGACTGTTGTCGCTCTCTTAGTTGCTCGCTTCCCAGTCTTTTGCTCAAGGTTGGAAAAAGCGGTAGGCGTAAGCGAGGCGGTTGGCCTTCGCCTAGTGCCTAGGCAGTGCCTAAGCGCCCTAGGCGCGGCCTAGGCGGTGATATAGTTTTTACTCGTAGTGTATTTGTGATTATTATATGGGTGTTGATACTAGTTTAGGGCATATAAATAAGTTAATAACATCTACTACCATTGGAATATAACCCGTTGGGCATATCAGTGCAGTATGTGGCATGATTTCTTGCTTGGGCATGCAATTCCTTGCTTTCCCTGCCTAGACCTCCATCTATGCCCTAGGCGAGGCGTTTGGCCATTGCATAGCGCCTAGGCGTGCCTAAGCGCCTCCTAGGCATTGCCTTTTCCAACAGAGCTTTTGCTAGCCTTCACCTGTACTAAGTGGGAATACTGCTTGTGCATCCAAACTCCATAAACCCAAAAGTTATTCCATATGAGTCCACCATACCTTCCTATATGCGGTATTTACCTACCATTCCAAGTAAATTTGTATGTGCCAAACTCCAAACCTTCAAATGAAATTTTGTTTTGTATGCTCGAGCAGCTCATGTTTCAACTAGGGCTGCCTATATCTTCCATGCTAGGTGGGTTATTCTCAAGAGGAGTGGACTCCGCTCCTCATTCACGAGAAAGGGTCGGTAACCGGGATGGCCAGTCCCATGACCCAAAAAGATCAAAGCAAATCAAATTAATTAAACAAAACTCCCCCAGGGCTGTTGTTAGTTGGATGCACTCGTTGTTTCGAGCAAGCCATGGATTGATGCTTGTTGGTGGTGGGGGAGTATAAACTTTTACCATTCTGTCTGGGAACTGCCTATAATGCATGTAGTATGGAAGATATCGCCATCTCATAGTTGTTGCATTGACACTGAAAGTATGCCACTCAAAATGTTATTCAATCTCTATTTTAAATTCGAGCTCTGGCACCTCTACAAATCCCTGCTTCCTTCTGCAAAGGGTCTATCTATTTACTTTTATGTTGAGTCATCACCTTCTTATTAAAAAGCACCCGCTGGAGAGCACACTGTCATTTGCATTCATTACTATTGGTTTATATTGGGTATGACTTGACTGGATCTCTTTTACCATGAATACAATGTTTAGTCAGTCCTTGATCTTTAAAGGTGCTCTGCATTTATGTTTTGCGGTCTCAGAAAGGGCTAGCGAGATACCATTTTGTTATATCATATTATGATTGTTTTGAGAAAGTGTTGTCATCCGAGTTTTATTATTATGGCTCGCTAGCTGATTATGCCATTGGTATGAGTAACTGTGAGACCTAAGTGTTATTGTGAGTATGGTTAGTTCATAATACTTGCTGAAAACCTGAATGTTGGCTTTACATGTTTGTAAGTGCATCTAGTGCCCCTTAGTGATTTTGGTGTATTGAAGACTTATAGGTTAAGTAACTAATGCGTTTGTGAGTGTACACAGGTCTATAAGTCTATGAGGAGTTTGATATTTACAGAGAATGTCGACCCCTAAAAATTGAAGTTCTTCAACTGAAGACTTTGATATTCTGAAGACTTTGAAAGTGAAGAAATTGGTGTGACCATGAAGACTTGATATTCATTCGAGGAATATGAAGCGTGAAGACTTTTGTTTTCGTAGTTTTATTTTTCTTCTTCTTGAGTCATAGGAAACACCGTACTGTTAAAGGGGGTCGAGGAAATACTAAGGAAAAATTTCCATGTGATGCTCAACTCAAAATCCTACACCTACCAATCCCTTGAGTGAAGCCATTGGAAATCTCATACTGATTCATCAAATTCATCAATGATGAGACGCAGTTCTTACATTCACAGAGGACTTTGCTCGATCGAGAGTTAGGAATTCGCCAAAGTCTTGAATTGCCTACACAAAGGATGAGAACATGATAGCCCCGAGGACTTTGAGAGTCAAATTTCCGACCGTTCTTTGTGTTGCTGCGGCGGACCAAAAATATCTTATCCACCTAACGGTCATATCATTGAAGGGTATTTATGTCTTACCATGTCGGGCTGCTCCCTAGGCTATAAATAGCCGCCCCTACAACCACTAGTTGGTTGGCTGCTCCGAGAGAACTTGACACTTGTCATTTGAGAGCAACCCATCCTCCGAGGACTTTGAGCGAAAATCATCAAGTGAGGAAAATCCCAAAACCAAACCCACAAACCCCAAGTGATTGAGCATCATCAAGAAATTGATCTGCGTGGATCCGGCGCTTGTTACCTTTGAAGATGTGCTTCTTCCAGACGGTTAGGCGTCAAGGTCTAGAGCATCCAAGAGGAATTGTGGATCGCCGAGTGACCAAGTCTGTGAAGGTTTGAAGTCACTGAAGACTTACCATGAGTGATTGGGCGAGGCTGCATGGTCTAAGTTCAAGGAGAATCTGATGAGGATGGGTGTCTGAGTTGCGACTCGAGAGATCGGTGTCCGGATGTGTGTCCTCGAGTTTAAATACTCAGCCGCTCCAACCAGACGTACAACTGAGACAGCAGTTGGAACTGGTTTACCAAATCATTGTCTTCACCAACTGACTGGTTCTATTTCCTCAACTCATCCATTTCCTCATTCTGTGTTGCATGTTGTTCATATCTGTGCTTGAAGACTTTGACTGAAGACTTTCACAAATTCCTCAGTTCAATTTCTTCAGTCTGTTTGTCTTCATCTTGTTATCCTGTGTTTACGCTTCCTGTACTCTGTTCTTGTTTTCATTTCATCATGCTGACTATGGGTGCATCCTGTTTTGTTTACTTCTGAGTACATATTCCGCTGCAAGTAGTTCCTCGCTAAGGAATTTCCTCACCGGCAAATTCTTCAATGAAGAATTTCATAAAAATCGCCTATTCACCCCCCCTCTAGTCGATATAACGCACTTTCAATTGGTATCAGAGCAAGGTACTCCCTTGTTCTGTGTGATTTTGGTTTAACCACCTGGAGTTCTAGTTATGTCGACCGCAGTATGATCAAGGCCTCGGTGGGTGTCCTACCTTTGATGGAGCGGACTACCCCTCTCGGAAGAACAAGATGCGAATGCATCTTGAGGCAATTGATAATGATCTACGGTATGTTGTGGAAAATGGTGTCCCCATCCTTTGAAACACCGACCGCTACCGATGTGAAGAGATTCAAACAACTTGACTCTCAAGCGAAGAATATCATCTGTGGCCATCTGAGCAAAGGACAGTATGGGAGAGTGAGTGCTTTGGAAACTGCTAAGCTTATCTGGGATAGGCTGTCCAAAGTAAATGAAGGAGTTTCAACTCAGCGTGACTCTCGAGTTGATGTTCTTCGGAATCTCTTCAACCGCTTCAAAAGACTCGACAACGAAAATGTCCAACAAACCTTTGATCGCCTCACTGACATCTCAAATGAGCTTCAAGCCCTCGGTGCCACTGACATCACTGATCATGAAGTTGTGAAGAAACTGCTGAGATCGCTTGATTCCTCATTTGATACTCTGGGGTGATGATACAAGAACGTCTTGACTACAAATCGCTTGATCCTGCTAATATCCTCGAAAGGCTTAACACCCACGAGTTCGACTTCTGAAAAGAGAGATCTCTATGGCTTAAACTATGGCAAACCACGTGCCTCAAGGCTAAGGTTGTGTCGACTCTAAATGTGAGGATTACGGTAGTAGCCTTGGTGATCTGAAGAACGAGCCAGGATCTAGCTCTCCTTGTGAAGAAATTCCGAAGTTCACAAGGCGTGGTCGTTTTGGAAAATCCTCAAGAGGAAATGATTCTTCATCCGGTGACTACAAGAGAAGACTTTGCCACAAATGCAAGAAGCCTGGTCACTATATTCAAGATTGTCCTCGATGGGAAAAGGAAATGAAGAAGAAGAAATACAAGGACTACGATTACGATGATATGAAGAAGAAGAAGAAATCATCAAAATCTTAGTCTTCAAAACCATCAAAGTCTTCATCTCACAAGAAGGGCAGCTCCAAGAAAGCTCGGGCATTCATTGGCAAGGAAATGGACTCTGAAGTTGAATCGAGGAAAATGATGAAGAGGAGGAGTCTGAAGAATCTGAGTCAGTGTGGCGAAGTCGGCGTTGCTCTTGCTTTCGTCGACAAGTCCATCTTCAACACTGAAGAAACTGACTCCACCGACAAGCATACTGAATATAATGATGGCTACGCTCCCACCTATTGCTTCATGGCAAAAGGAGCTAAGGTACTCAAATACAACTCCTTTGACTCTAGTGAAAATGAATCTGATGAGGATCTTAAGCCTAGCTACTCTAAACTTGCTAAAATTGCTGTGAAACAACAACGGGCCCTTGAAAAGGTTCAAAACATGCTAGATAAAAGTGATGATATGTTGGGTGAAGAAATGGGTCGCACTAAAGCCCTGACTGAAAATTTTCAGAGACTTCAGTCTAAGTATGATAACCTTCAAGGTCATCATAACTCTCTCTTGTCTAATCATGAGAAACTTTCTTATGAATTTCTTCAAGAAAAGCAAGACAATGAGAAGCTTTCTCTTGAAGCTATTCAAAGAAAGGCAGATCTTGAAAAGCTAAGAGTATGTTATGAAGATCTTCAGAAGGAGCGCGATTCATTACTAGCTCAACAAATCAGCGCTTCTCAGGAAGAATTTGTTCCTCCATGCTTAAAGTGCATTGAACGTGAATCTGCAAATTCTTCACCTGAATGCTCAAATGCTTCAACTGTTACAAATTCTTCATCTGCCTCTGCTATCACTAATTCCTCATTTGAGGACTTTGCTAGTATCACTGACAATGCAGGGCTGAAGGAATTGTACATGACAGGCATGTACAAAAGCCTCAAAGGGCATCAGACACTTTGTGATGTGCTCAAAAAGCAGATCCTCAACACAAACCCTAGGAAAGAGGGTATTGCCTTTGAGAGGAAACTCAACGCCAATGGAACATATTGGAAGCTTTGAGCGGTATCCCAAAACCTCATGGGTTCTTTGCAAAGGGACCTCGATTGATCCATCTAACTTGTCCGGCTTTACATGTGAATCTTCTCATTCTTCCGATGAGTCATTTGACTCAACTATAAACTGTTCAAAAATCGAATGGTGAAGTATTTGCTAGATATGTTGGCACTAAGCTGCAGAGCGGTTCTCCTATGAAGAAAATCTGGGTTCCCAAAAGTTGTGTTGAAAGTCTTCAGGTGAATGTCCTCATGACACCACCTGTGAAGAACAGGAACCCCAGATCAAATTCTTCATATGGACCAAACTCTTCATATGGATCCAAATCCTCATTTGGAACAAATTCTTCACGAGGATCAAATTCCTCATCTGGATCAAAGTCCTCATATGATTATCATTGTGCTAACAAATCTGTCTCGCAGGGCAAAGCTAAGGGCTATGAATATGTGCATTATTCTTCAAACCATTATGTTCATAAGTCCTCAAAGAATTACTCTGCCTATTCATATGCATACCCTAACCTCTCTCATGCTAAGCAAAATGGGTTGGCATCTTTGCCACCTTTCTCACATGGTGCTCGCAGGATGATGAACTCTTTGCCACCCCTCCAGATGTGGGTGGTGAAGAAAAAGAACTAATCCCTTCTGCAGGTCGGTCTCGGGCGTGCTCTAACGTTTGAAGAATTTCTTTGGGGACTGACAAAAATGCTCGAAAGGATGCAGGCGAATCATGATGAAATGAACTTTCATTTCACACGTCCTCATCTTGCTATATCATTTCTTGCTTGATGAAATTCATCGATGAACTTGATATCATATTCTTCATTGATGAAGCATATGAGATTGTAAGTTATACTAATTCATCTGCAGGATGATCAACCCAAAACCACCGAATGGGTCCTCGATAGTGGATGTACAAATCACATGACCGGTGACAAGAATCTATTGATGGATGCTCCTTTATCACCGTCACCTCTGAAGCATATCATATTTCTTGACAAAGGCAAAAGTCGTATTGGGTCTTGGTAAGGTTGCTATCTCTAAGGATAAGCACATGGACAAAGTCATGCTTGTTGAGTCCTTAGGATACAATCTCATGTCGATCTCAATGCTTTGTGATCTTGATATGGTTGTTGTCTTTGGCAAATATCGCTGTGTTGTGATTATGGAAGTGACAATTCCAAAGTCTTGAAGGCTTTAGGAGAGGAGATCATATATTGTTGATTTCTCTGGGACCACAACCAGCCATGTGTCTACTTGCAAAAGCTTGAAGGCTGGCTATGGCATCGATGACTTGGTCATGCGGGCATGAGGAATTTGAACACGCTTGCGAAGAAGAAGCATGTCATTGGCATTGAGAATGTCAAATTCCTCAAGGATCACTTATGCGAGCATGTGAAGCGGAAAAATGACCAAGGCCAAGCACCCAAATAAGACTATCATGACCACTACCCGTCCATTGAATTGCTTCACATGGACCTCTTGGACCTAATCATTATTCAGCGGTCACTAATGATGCATCTCTATATGGTTTTGTCATTGTTGATGATTATTCTCGATACACATGGGTACACATTGTTGCTTACAAACATGAAGTGCGGGAAGTCTTCAAGCGATTTTCCTCGAGGGCTTCAACCAACTTTGGTGTGAAGATCAAGCATATCGAAGTGACAATGGGCCGAGTTCAAGAATTCTGGTCTCGATGCCTATCTTGATGAACTTGGTATTACTCATGAATTATCTGCTCCCTATACTCCTCGTGAGAATGGCGTCGTGGAGCGCAAGAACATAACTCTTGTTGAGATGGCTCGCACTATGCTTGATGAATACAAAAGCGCAATGTTGTTTTGGATTGATGCAATTGATCTTGCTGCCACATCATCAGCAGTATATCTTCACAAATTCTTCAAGAAGACGCCTATGAACTCCTCACTAACAAGAAACCCAATGTGAGTTATTTCAAAGTCTTGATTGCCAAATGTTGGATTAGAGATCCTCACCACAATTCTAAATTTGCACCGAAAGCACATGAGGGTTTTATGCTTGGTTCTGGAAAGGACTCGCACACCTCTGAGTCTTCAACATTGTTCTTCACAAGATTGTTGACACTGTAGATGTGCGGTTCGATGAAACTAATGGCTCGCAAAGAGAGCACCTACCTTCTGTGTTAGATGAACCAGCACCTGAGGATGCTATCAAGCTCAAGGCAACTGAGGATGTCATTCCTACTGAAGAATCTGCTGAAGAATTCATCCCTGTTCGTGAAGAACGTCGAGCTGATGCACCTGAAGAACATGATGAGGAAAATGGTGTTGAAGAAAATGCTGATCAAAATCCTCAGCGTCAACCAACTCATCCACGCGTTGCAAAAGAAGTGCAAGTGGAGAAGATCATCGATGACATTAGCGCACCAGGTCCTCTCACTCGCTCAAAAGCCTCACACTTATCTAACTTTTGTGGGCACTATGCTTTTGTGTCTATCTTAGAGCCCACTAAGGTAGATGAAGCTTTTACGGGCCGAGTGGATTCAGGGCTATGCAAGAAGAATTACATCGAGTTCGAGTTGAACAATGTCAGGAATTGGTCAATCGCCTGATCCTCGCAAGCATAATATCATTGGCACAAAGTGGATCTACCGCAACAAGCAAGATGAAAAAGGCCTTGTGGTGAGGAATAAGGCACGACTAGTAGCTCAAGGCTACACACGGTTGAAGGAATTGATTTCGATGAAACTTTTGCACTGTTGCTAGACTTGAGGCTATTCGCATTTTACTTTCCTATGCTAACCATCATGATATCATCTTATATCAAATGGATGTGAAAAGTGCATTCCTCAATGGTAAGCTTGAGGAAGAAGTATATGTTGCTCAACCCCCAGGTTTTGAAGATCCCAAGAATCCCGACAAAGTCTTCAGACTCAATAAGGCTCTCTATGGCCTCAAGCAAGCACCACGGGCGTGGTACGACACATTGAAGGAATTCTTCGTGAAGAATGGCTTCACACCCGGTTCACTCGACCCTACTCTATTTACTAAATCATATGATGGTGAACTGTTTGTGTGCCAAATATATGTTGATGATATTATCTTTGGCTGTACTAACCAACGATATAGTGATGAATTTGCCTATATGATGAGTGAAGAATATCAAATGTCTATGATGGGAGAGTTGAAATTCTTCTTAGGTCTTCAAATTAAATCGGCGCAAATGGCATATTCATATCTCGGAGAAATACCTCAAAGATGTCTTGAGGAAATTCGGCATGCAAGATTGCAAGGCGTCAAAATTCCTATGCCCACAAATGGCCATCTATGCAATGATGAAAATGGTATTGATTTCGATCACAAGGTATACCGCTCCATGATTGGTTCTTTATTGTACTTATGTGCATCTAGGCGGATATAATGCTTAGTGTTTGCATGTGTGCTCGATTTCAAGCTGCACCAAAGGAATCACACCATAAGGTGTGAAGCATATTCTTGATATCTAGCTCACACACCAACACTAGGACTATGGTACCCCAAGGGCTCTGTTTTTGATCTCATTGGATATTACGACTCGACTATCTTTGGTGATCGTGTGGAGCATAAGTCAACATCGGCACTTGTCATTTCCTCGGACGATCTTTGGTCCATTGGTCCTCGAAGAAAGCAATTGTGTATCACTTGTCTCTCATGAAGCTGAATACATTGTTCTTTGGCTCATCTTTGTGCTCAAGCTGCTTTGGATGAAGCAAACCCTCAAGGACTGTGGCGTCAATGTGAAGAATGTGCCTCTCCTCTGCGACAATGAGAGTGCCATCAAGATTGCTCACAACCCGGTTCAGCACTCGAAGACTAAGCACATCCAGATTCGTCATCATTTTCTTCGTGATCATGTACTGAAGGGTGATATCTCCATCGAGCATGTGAAGACTGAAGAACAGCTAGCTGATATCTTCACCAAGCCCTTGGATGAGAAGAGATTTAGCAAGTTGCGGTGTGAGCTAAATATCTTAGAATCTTCGAATGTTCTTTGAAAAGGACACACATCCTAACCCTTATGCATAATTGATGACTTAGATGTGCAACACATGAAGAAATGTTTTGCTTCAATCAATGAAGAATAACACTCTAAGTGTGAAGAAATTAATGAAGAATTTGATTCTCAGGACCCTACGACAATTGTACGCGGTGTCTGAAATCATCATTCTTATACGGTGGGCTACGCCACCACAAAAGTTGAAAATCTTCAATTTGAGTTTTTTTTTTTTGAAATTCCTCAGTTTTTTTAAATTCTTCAACTTTGCAAAATCTTCAATGTTTCCGTCGTTTTTCTTCATTGGCCATATATATATATATATATATATGAGTTTATGTCCTCTACAGCATTCACTTATTGTTATTTCTTCAAGTTGCGATTTCTGCTAAGTGAATGTGATCGGACCCTTCCCCTCTATGCTATACTCAATCCAATCTATTCACAAATTCTTCATATGCGTTACGATTGAAACTCGTTCAAAGTCTTCACCGGTCCTTGACAAATGAAGAAATTGCGAACGAAACTTTTAAACAAATCTTATCCAAGTTTTCGGTTTTACCGCTCAAACCGTTCCGCATCCCACGATGTATTAGTTTAATCACCCACGATCTTACGATCTCATCTCGCAAGATGCGTGGGTGACACATGTCGCGTGAAGGAGAAAGGGCAGAGGCACGTTAGTCCCAAAATCTTGAGCGAACAGTTTTTCACCGTGGCTATAAATACCCTCTACCCTCCTCACTTCATTTACTCCGCTCGATCGCTGTCTCTCGCTCGAGCTCTCCTCAAACCCTAAGCGCCGCCGCTTCTCCATCGCCGCCCGGTGAGGAAAAGCTTCACCGCCTCGACCTCGCCGCCAGTACTCGCGCCGATCGCGAAATCTTCACTCCGCCGCCGCCGTAGCCGTCTCCTTCGCCAAGTTAGGGCGTGGGAGATCTAACGTGATTTAACTTCACTACAGTTCCTCCTGTTCGTCGTGTTCTTGATTCGGGTAATTAAAAGTCACTTTATTACTCGCGTTGATTCTCAAATCTTTACGAAAATCTTCAAAGGTGTTTTGCTCTTCAAATCTTCACATATGAACACCTCACACACTATATGCTCTTGATTTATCTCTCTAAGCATTCATTTCTTCAAGATTCCTCAATTGTGCGGATTTTCAATATGTACAACTCTGGAACCTAAGGCAAGCGCTTAGTGAAATTCCTCAAGGCTCAACTGGTCAAATTCCTCAAAACTTGTTCCTTTTGAAAAATCTTACGAGAACGATATGACCTCTCCAAATTCCTCGCACCTACACTCTGTTCATAGGTACTCATGTCATTGCTAAATCACTAGGTTCTCATCAACTTAACTCATTTGCAGTGTTCCTCGAAGAAAAACTGCATACTTCTTGAGTGCTCTATTGTTCAAATTCCTCACCAAGAAAATGGCGGAAGGCAAGAGACCACGAAGGGAGGAAAGAAACCGGAAGTCATGATCGCTTTGAGATTCTGAGAAATATACAAAGACTCTTTTTGATGAATCCAAGTTTGGCAAGGAGACCAAAAATCAGCGCAAAGTGCGCATACAGAGGATAGATAGAAGATGGGCACAAGAATGGAGGGAATACCGCTATGTCACTCCCAAGTACGTGAGGAAATTTGCTTTAAACTCTCCATGCCCAAGAGCTCCACTGGCACCTGGCCAAGTCGCTGATCCCAC